>CM042057.1:55575000-57975000 GCA_023525745.1 Arctium lappa | reverse complement strand
TGATTCACAGTTCTTCTCACCACAATCTTGGCCATCTCTGAATCCTTTGTACAGACCAGTGTAGCTTTAAGCATCCCTTCCAACTTCTCCTTGCTATGCTCATATATTTTGTCCACCAGGTAGTATTCATGATAACAATTGTCAATAGTAATCATGTATACTCCACAGTTTTCAAACAATATCCATTTATCAATCTTCTTGAAGATAAACTCATGCTGATGATCTTTAATCCTATAGTGTACTCTTTCTGGATCAAACATCATGCACAAGTATTCCAATGTCACTTTGAGAAGATTCTCTTCAGTACCTTTCAACACAGGTTCATAAAGTTTCATCCCCACTTTGTATAGTTCTTCCATATCAGCTCTGGAGCAACTTCTAATAACTCTCCCCCATGTTGAATAAGCTTCAAATGAACCATCAGCTCTCTTGATTCTGAAGAAGTTCTTTCCATTGTCTATTAGAATATCCCAGAAAATGATCTCTGGAGCTTGCATAGGGATTGGAACAGCTTTCAAAGGTTCCACTATGGTCATGTACGGATCCATATTCTCATCTGTTGGCTCACTAGACTGTTCTGGAAGTTGTACTGATTCTGCTATAGGTACCTCTGAATGCTCTGTTGTAGTACCAACTGTTTCTTCTACTCTGGGCCTTTTAGACTGCCTTTTGGAAGCAATTGTCTTCACCCTTTTTCCAGCTTTGGCTTCAACACCAACACTCCCAGGTTCTTCCTTTTTCTCTTCTGCTTCTTCTTTGGAGGGTGTAGTTTCCTCAGGGAATGGTTGTTGGATGTTGAGATCATGTCTCTCTTTCATCCTTCTCTCAGCTTCCTCCCTTTGTGCTGAGTCCCCTTGAAGCTTAGCCATTTCCTTTTGATACAACTCTTCAACTTGAGCATAAGCCATATTGGTGAACATTTCCCCCTTAACACCAATTGCACCTTTCAGAAAATTTATCATTTTTCTTCTTTCCTGATTGGCCAAAAATGTTTTGTAGGGTTGTTTTTTTTTGTTTCAGTTGTTGAGTTGGCATCTTTTTAACTGGAAGTTTCTTGTCCTGGGCTGCTGTCTGAGCTGCTTCTTTTAAGCTCTTTTGGTATTCTGCATTTAATTTCTTAGCCATAATCTTTGCAAGTTCTCTATCCTTTTCTGTTTGCAACTGTTCCTCCTTCTCCATTTGGTCTTGAAGTTGTTTAGCAAGTGCCTCATCCATTTCAATTTGGGACTTCTTCTTTGCAGGTATTTCAGCTTCACCCATCTTCTCCTTTCCTTTTCCTTTTGACTCTTTTTTCCTTTTCTTTCTCCTTCTCTTGGCTTCCTCCTTCATTGATGACTACTCCCTTGGCCTTTTGAGTAGCCTTAGGAGTATCATTCTTGGCTTTGATCAAAGTTTCTGCTATCTCTATTTCTTCCACAGAGAGCCCTATTTCTGCTGCTTCAGTTTCTGCTGCTACTTTTACTTCACCAGCATTAACTGTTTCTTTTTCAATTTCTTCCTCTGTCTCCCCCTCAACTTCAACTCCCTTTCCAACTGTACTTTCTTTTTCTGATTCTGCCTCTTTCTCCCCCTTGTTGGAAGCATCTTTATTCTTTGACCTCTTCTTTAAGACAAACTGCCTTCTCCTCTTCTTTTGCAATAACCTTGTCACCATTTTCTTTAATTTTGCAATCTGGACTTGTTGTGACATAATCACCAGCTTCATCTCCTCTATGTCTTTTCCTTGTTTTATAACATCTAGATTGATGTTTCCCATTGTATCCATCAATTCCTGGTAGTTATATATGTCCTCACCTTCTCTAGAAGTGTTACCCTCTTTTGAAGGATCATTGGATCTTTTAGTAGTGGAAGTCTTCTGCCTAGCAGAAGCACTATCCACCCCTGTGGTTTCTTGGCACCAGGGACCTTCAAATGATTGCTCATTCAAGGTTGCCATGGGGGAGGTCTTATTGATGTTACCACTTTCCTCCTCTGTGCTAGCAGGAGTAGTGGCAGCCTCCTCACCCATATGCTCTTCCTCCTCCTCAGAGAGCACCTCCTTGGGGTTGGGAGACACCCCTTTGGTTTCCCTATGGATATTCTCTAAAGGAGAATTCTCCTTTAGAGGGCTTAAAGGTTTGGGGGATGTTGGTACAAGAAGGGAAGGAGCCTTCTTTACCTGTTTCCTCTTGTAAGTTTGTGTGATGGGAGAGATTGGTTTTTTGAGTGGGAAGGTTGGGATTGGCTAGCAGTGGGTTGGTCTAATGGGGGCCTTGACCCTGCTGCCATGCCTTCATTTGTTTGGGACACCACCATCATTGTAGAGAACAATGGGGTGTCAACTCCTTCCGAGTCCCCAACAGATCTTCTCATATTTGAGAAAACCTTGCCTTTGGGGGGTTTAGGTACATATACCCCAACAGGTTGTGGTATATCCGTTAATTCGTGATTAATAACTTCTTGAACAAACCTGGGGTACATGAAGAAACTCTTCTTGTTATCCAGATTTGAGACAAGATCATGAAAAATCATTTGAGAAAAATTAAATTTTCTAGCAGTGGATAAACACACCAATGCATAAGCAATTGGACTGCTAAATTGGCTCCAGCCAGTTGTTTTCTTTGAAATACAATGCATTAAGGTATGAGCAAAGAACCTCCATTGGGGTGAAAATTTTGCTTTGAAAAACTTAAAAATCCCCAGTTGGCCTTGATACCCCATTCTTGAAAGAGTTGAGAACAGTTCATCACTAGGAATAGAAGATATACCAGAGGCATCGTCTAGACGTAGACTGATGCGAATAACTTCTTCAGTAACGGTTAGGGGTTGGTCACACACCCTTGTCTTGATCATCTGCACACCATTCTCAGCAACAATGGTGGCATTAGCCCAGAACTGCCTTTGATGCTCGATATAGATTGTAGGAGCAACAGTTAAAGCATGAGCAATATGGCTTGTCTTGAGGAAATCCACAATCTGGTGAAATCCTGCAGCTTGCTTTGGCTTTTGTAGCATCGCGATCTCATTGTGCTCGTCGATGAATGCCATGGATGCCATTGAACAGGGATGTTCTTGCCTGAAAGACTTGGTTCTTGAGAGAAAAAGGTTTAGAGCGCAAGTGAACAGTATGCAAAGAGTCGTTATGAACGTTTGGGCGGGCAAAGGGTATTTATAGTATTTGGGACATAAGCAGTATTAACCGCGAGCAGTATTAACTGCGAGCAGTATTAACTAACTAGCAGTATTAACCACTAGAAGTATTAACCACTAGCAGTATTAACTGACTAGCAGTATTAACCAACTAGCAGTATTAACCACTAGCAGTATTAACTGACTAGCAGTATTAACTGACTAGCAGTATTAACCAAACTTACTCTTTGAAGCTTAGGCTGAATTGAGTACTGCTATGTGTGCCCTGTAAAGGAGGATTAGTAACACCAAGAAGCTATAATATTCAGATATTTAACCACTTTTTGAGAGAAAGCTTATTCAGAGTTGATCATTCCCACCCTTGTTACCAAGAAAGTGAATCTACCCACATCAAAAGCTTTGGTGAATAGATCAGCAAACTGGTTGTCAGTATGAACTTTCACAACTTGAACAAGTTTCTTTTTATTACAGTCTCTTATAAAGTGATACCTGATCTCAATGTGCTTTGTTTTAGAGTGCTTGACAGGATTATTTACAATGCTGATAGCACTGCTATTATCAATAAAGATGGGAGTGTGTAGAAAGGTTACCCCATAGTCCAACATTTGATTCTGAATCCATAAGACCTGAGCACAGCAACTTGCAGCTGCTATGTACTCTGCTTCTGTTGTAGATGTGGACACTGTGGTTTGTTTCTTGCACTGCCATGAAACTAGTCTAGCACCTAAAAACTGACATCCTCCAGAAGTAGATTTTCTGTCCAAGCTTGCTCCACCTAGATCACTGTCTGAGTATGCTATTAGGTCAAAGGGTGAGTCATGAGGATACCAAAGTCCCAATCTGGGTTGCCCTTTGAGATATCTGAATATCCTCTTAACAGCTTGAAAGTGAGATTGCTTTGGCCTAACTTGGAATCTTGCACATACACAGACTGAAAACATTATATCTGGCCTAGATGCTGTGAGATACATGAGAGAGCCAATCATGGATCTATAATGATGCACATCTATATCCTCCCCCTCAAGATCTGTTGTTATCTGCTTGTGTGTCTCCATAGGTGTGCTGGCAGGTTTTGAATCTGAGAAACCAAACTTGGTTAGAATGTCCTGCACATACTTGGATTGACAGATGAAGATGCCATCTGACTTCTGTTGAACTTGGAGTCCAAGAAAGAAAGTAAGTTCCCCCATGGAACTCATTTTAAACCTTTGATGCATTAGGTCCTCAAACTCCTTGCACATGCTGTCTCTTGTGGATCCAAAGATAATGTCATCAACATAGATTTGGACCAGCAAGATCTCCTTCTTCTTTCTCTTGATAAATAGAGTCTTATCAATGACTCCTCTTTCAAAGCCATTTTCCAAGAGATAGGATGACAGAGTGTCATACCATGCTCTTGGAGCTTGATGTAGTCCATACAGAGCTTTCTTCAATTTGTATACCCTGTCTGGATAGCTTGGGTTTTCAAACCCTGGTGGTTGACAGACATATACCACTTCTTCAATTGAGCCATAGAGAAAAGCACTCTTTACATCCATTTGATAGACTTTGAAGTTCATGTAAGAAGCATAGGCTAGGAATAATCTGATTGCTTCTATCCTAGCCACAGGTGCAAAAACTTCTTCATAATCTATACCCTCTTCTTGAGTATACCCTTGAGCCACTAGTCTTGCTTTGTTCCTTATGACAATTCCTCTTTCATCTCTCTTGTTCCTGAAGATCCACTTTGTGCCAATTGCTCTGTGACCTTTAGGAAGGTCTACTAGATCCCACACATCTTGTAGCTTGAACTGTAACAGTTCTTCTTGCATTGCTTCTATCCAGCTAGATTCTTTCATAGCATCATGTGCCTTTTTAGGCTCAAGCTGGGATAGAAAGCACTGTATGCTGTTGATCTTGCATTTCTTGAAGCCTGCTTTGATGTCTAGTCATCATAGGAGAAGATATATCTCCTATTACCAGTTGTGGAGGATGATTCTTTTGTACTCTGGTGTTATGACTATGTTCTTCATTAAGTCCAACCTCTAGATTAGAGTCATTCACCTCAACTGAAGTGTTGTCAGCAGCCACTTTTGATTCTTTATTTTTTGGAGTCTCCTCATCTCTACCTTCTTCTTCACTCTGACTTGGTCCAGTAGATGGTTCCTTTTCACAGTCTTCAAAGGAATTCACTGTGGGTATGGGAAAGATCACAGATTTAGATATACTGTCTTGAACCTGTGTAGTCCCTGATCCTTCACATCCTGAACCTGCATAATCATCACTTTTGAAACCAAAAGAGTTAGTTAGTGAATCAATGTCAAATAGCCACTGAGGACCAGACCCAATAGGATTTGGTGTGTTCTCATTGCATTTGACATTGTCACTTTCTTCAATTATTCTAGAAGATGAGTTAAAAACTCTGTAGGCCTTACTCTGAGATGAATACCCAACAAGAAATCCATCATCTGCCTTGCTATCAAACTTACCTAAGTGAGTTTTGGTATTGAAAATTGTACAAGGACACCCAAAAGGTTTGAAAAAGCCAATAAAGGGTTTTCTTTTATTTAAAAGCTCATAGGGAGTCTTGTTCTTTAGCTTGACCACTAGAACTCTGTTTTGGACATAACATGCAGTATTAACTGCTTCAGCCCAGAAAGTAATTGGCAGTTTTGAATCAGCCAACAGAGATCTAGCAGCCTCTATTAGTGTCCTATTTCTCCTTTCAGCAACACCATTCTGTTGAGGAGTCCTAGGAGCACTATATTGTCTCTCAATACCTTTTTCTTCACAGAAGGTGTTTAGATCCAGATTTTTGAATTCAGTTCCATTATCTGATCTTATGACTTTTACTTTTTGATTAGTTTGGTTTTCAATTCTTAGGATAAAGGATTTGATCAGTCCACTTGTCTCATCCTTAGTCCTTAGAAAATATACCCAAGTAAATCTTGAGTAATCATCAACAATAACCAAGCAGTAAGATTTCTTGCCAATACTCATAACATTTGTAGGACCAAACAGATCCATATGCAGTAACTGGAGACAAGAAGAAATTGAGTTTATCTCTTTGGTCTTATGAGAAGTTTTGTGCTGTTTGCCTTTGAGGCAAGCAACACAATGATCATCACATGAAAAGACTTTAGATGGTAAACCTCTTACAAGGTTGTTTTTAACAAGTTTATTCATAGTCTTAAAATTCATGTGACACATCCTTCTGTGCCATAGAGAGGATTCATCTACAGAAGCTTTTGAAACAAGACAATTTAGAGATGAATCACTTTCAACATTGTCCATATCTAAACAGTAAACATTGTCCTTTGTTGGAGTTCTAAGTAGTATCATGCTTTCATCAACTACCTTGAACCCTGGAGCAAGGATCATACACTCAGTATTTGTGAATAATATACTATGTTGTTTGTCACATACCTGTGATACACTTAACAGGTTGTACTTCAATTGATCAACATAGTAGACATCTTCAAATGTCATCTTACCTTTGGTGACATTACCTTTTCCACTTATCTTACCACCAGTAAGATTATCTCCAAATGCAACATGTCCTCCATTGCTATGCTTGAAATCCTGAAGGCATGACATGTTGCCTGTCATGTGCCTAGAGCAACCACTATCAACATGCCATATGCTCCTTCCCTTGAGCTGTTGGTTGCCCTGCACATAAGATAGATCAGTTAGTTTGAATTAGGAACTCAAGCCAAAGTGGTCTTGGGTACCCCTTTCTCATCAAAATACTTGCATTCTTTCTTGACAAGATTTTTGAATTTTAACTCCTCATTCTTGGAGTACTTAGTCACAATAATAGGCTTGGACACATTTGTGCTGGAAACAGTACTGGTTTTAGAGGTACTAACTGCCTTAGCAGCACTTGCATGCTTAGCAGTACTAACCTTGTTAGCAGTAGTATCTGTGTTAGCAGCAGTAACTGTGTTGGCAGTATTAACCTTTGAAGAGGTACTAACTGTATTAGCAGCATTAATATTTTCAGCAGTACTAACACAGGTAGCAGCAGTAATACTTCCAGCAGCACTAACCCTGTCAACAGCACTAACAGTTTTAGTGCTTTTGGGCACCCACATTTTAATACTTTCTTTTAAAATCTTTTTCTTCATGGGGCCTTTCTTTTCACCATGTTTCTTTCCATCCTTCCTATAATCAACAGGTTTTTGCATAAATCTTTGAAAGGTCATCTGTTGATTAATAGGATTGAAGAAGCAATATTTAGCCAGATGATTTAACTTGCCACATATGAAGCAAGGTTTTGGTCTATTGATTTTACTCAGATCAACTCCTTGCTTCTGAGCCCATTGATTATTCCAGTTTCTTTGATTTCCTCTTTTTAAACCTGAATTTAGGCTCTTGACTTTACTGCAATCACACTGTTTACAAGATCCAGGATTCACAACTGTGGTTTGTTTGTAATGAACCTTGTTATCTTTTCCTTTGGTCTTCTCTATTTCCTTGGATTTGACCCAGATTTTCCCACATCCCTCATTGGTGATTATATTGTTTTCTACTAGGATTTCTTTACTCATATCATTATCTCTCTTCTTACTGGCTTCTTTCTCAGTTAAATCCTTAATTACTACTTCATCCAAAGGGTCTATCTTAAAGGCTTTTTCAGATAAGTCCTTTTTCTCCTTGGTTTCTAACAAGTCTGAAGTAGGAGAGATATAATTGTTGTTATAAGGAGGAGGTGTACTGTTGTATCCAATGCCAGGCTTCATCTTATCATGAATCTGAGCCTTTAGAAGAGAATCCATTGCTTTTGAAGCATATGAAAACTTCTCTATGTCAAGTTTAACTTTAGACAGTTCCTCCTTTAACTTATCACTCTCTTCTAAGGATTTAGACAGTTTGGTCTCTAACTCATTCTTTTCCCACTTCCAATAGTTGGTGTCATAAGAGTGTTGAAGTTCATTAGCTTGAAAGCCTTTGATTTGTTCTTCAAATCTCTCTACTATTAACACATAATCTCTTCTATCCTTTTCTAATCTTTTGAGGTCATCACACATACTTTGATTGTGATCCCTGTATCTTTTGACAGTGTCAATGCAAGTTTTAGTGCAAAGATTAGAAATTACCTCAGAGGGGAGATCTGACACTTCTGCCATAAGAGCTTGATTCTGAATGGCTTCCTCAGCTTGATCACTCTAGTCAAATCCCATTCCTTGTTGAGAAACAAGGGCTTGAGCAGGATTCTTGTTCTGAGTGTAGCCTCCATTCTGAGTTTGTTGGTGGTTGTTGTTTGGAACAGTACTCCTGCATTCTCTAGCAAAGTGTCCTTTCATGTGACACTTATAACATTCCACCTTAGTTTTGTCAAAACCAGCTCCATCTTCTCTTCTTTGAGAGAAGTTATTCCTTCCTGTTCTTTTAATGAACTTCTTCACCCTCATGGATAACATGGCCATCTGCCATTTAATATCCATCTCCTCCAGGTCATCAGGGTGAAGTTGATCCAGATCATCATTAATCAATGAATTGTTACTATGACTGGACAAGAAGGCTTCAAAGATGTTTCATTTCCTTTTTCTGAACTTGCTCCACTAGCAGTACTAACTGCTTCAGGGATGGCAGTAGTATCAGTAGCTGCTGAAAGAAGTGCAGAATTGTGGACATAACCAGTAGGCTTCTTCTTGATCTCTACCTCAGTTTCAAAAACTCTTAGATCATTGTATAGATCATCAAGTTCTTTCTCTTCCAGTTTGTCACTCTGCCTATAAGAGACAGTGTACATAGTCCACTCATCCCCAAGAGATCTGAGGAACTTTCTGTTGATGTCATCTTGATCCATCTTCACTCCTACAGTAGCCAGTTCACCAATGAGCTTGTTGAACCTATCAAAAGTTTGAGTCGTAGACTCATTCTTTGAGGAAGTAAAGTTCTCATATTGCTGCTTTAGAACATCTCTTTGATTTCTTTTGATGCTCTTAGTTCCAGCAAATCTTTTCTCTAGAGCATTCCATAGAATTTGAGCATCAGTGCAGTTGCAAAATTGATGCTGATATTCATTGGGGATTGCCAAGAGCAAAGTGCTCAAGGCCTTCATCTCTGTCTGTCTGATCTTCCTTTCACCATCTGTCTTTGGTGGAGGTCTTTTCCCGTCTGGTCCTATCCTTCCAGCTTCAGAAGGACCATTCTCAATGATATCCCACATTGAGTAGTCAGTGAGGAGAATATATTGTCTGATTCTGATCTTCCACATGTCAAACTCACTGGGTTTGAGCATTGGAACCTTGGAGACCAAAGTACTGCTTGATTCTGTAAGATTTTCCATGATAGATAGATGTTTCTGAGATAGTTTAGCTTTGATACCACTTGTCAGGATCGAATTCTTAACAAGAATTAATTCTCAGAAACAATATCAAAGAAGTTTGCGGAATAACACTTTGATATTTTATGAAACAGTAAATCAACACAGAAAATATTAAGAACAAACTGTGAACTTGTATTGAATGCTTTGAAGTTACAAGATTACACACTCAACCTCAATATTGATGAACAGGCTCACCAATACGAATTCTATTTCTCTAGAATTAGGATCTATGCCTTGAGGTTGATTTCTAAAAAAAAACTTATATCAAACTATTCTATATCTTCTATACATATACTAAAGAAAAAGATAATTACAAAAAATAAACAAATCTTCAGAATATCTTCCATGTATATCTCAAAGCTTCCAAGAATATCTTCATTCTTTCCAGCTGTCTTCCTTTCCATACGGATCATATAAGCAGTACTAACTATGCTCAGCAACATTAACTTCTTCTAGCAGCATTAACTACTAGCAGTACTAACTACTAGCAGTACTAACTAGCTAAGCAGTACTAACTTTGTTCAAGCAGTACTAACAATGACTAGCAGTATTAATTCTACTAGCAATAGTAATACTCAGCAGTATTATCCTTTAAGTCTTCTAGCAGTAGTAACACTGATCCAGCAGCATTAACCACACTTAAGCTTTTCTTCAGTTCCCAACATCTCTGATTATTTGATGTTGGCTTTGTGTAGAACCTTTTCTAAAAAGCACTAGTTAGCATAAGCATTGCTTGCTTCAGCTGATCATTTTCATCTGATTCTGAGTTTGCACATCCTTCATCTTCTTCATCTGATTCATATACAGTCGGCTTGTTCTTCTTTCTGACTACAAGTGCGACTGTGTCTTCAACTACCTTTCCTTTCTGTCTATTCTCAGCTAGAATTTCATCCACCTCTTATTCATTCTGACGGAGGGTTTCATACACCTCGTGACGTGGAATCTCATTCAGGTCTTTAATCTGCTTCATCTGCCGAGCAAATCTTTTCCATTCAGGTTGAAGAATACTAAGGAATTTGACGTTCAGCTCTATTTGAGATTTGTGAACTTTGTTCTTGCTAAGTTCGTTTAGCAACGTCACAAACCTGTCATAGGTTTCTTCTAAGGTTTCTCCCACCCTGCCTCTAAATTCTTCATAGTTATTTAGGCAATTGGAGATTTTCAGTTGATTTCCCACTTTTGAACCCAGCATCATCTTTTCGAGTTGATCCCACATTTCTTTACCTGAAGCCTTGTAGCTGTCAATCTTTACGTATATTTCATTTGGGATCTCCTGTAAGATGTATGACTTGGATAATTTGTCGCCTTTGGCTCTTTTGAGGTTATCATCTTGTAGCTCGTGAAGCTTAAGTTCAACCTGAGTAGGCACGTTATCAACTACACGAGTTGTCATTGGAAGTATCATAACCCCTTCTTCTATAGATGTTGTCAGGATCGAATTCTTAACAAGAATTAATTCTCAGAAACAATATCAAAGAAGTTTGCGGAATAACACTTTGATATTCAATGAAACAGTAAATCAATACAGAAAATATGAAGAACAAACTGTAAACTTGTATTGAATGCTTTTGAAGTTACAAGATTGCACACTCAACCTCAATATTGATGAACAGGCTCACCAATACGAATTCTACTTCTCTAGAATTAGGATCTATGCCTTGAGGTTGTTTTTCTCAAAAAAAAACTTAATTAGTAAACTATCCTATAACTTCTATACATATACTAAAGAAAAAGATAATTACAATAAATAAACAAATCTTCAGTATATCTTCCATGTATATCTCTAAGCTTCCAAGAATATCTTCATTCTTTCCAGCTGTCTTCCTTTCCATACGGATCATATAAGCAGCACTAACTATGCTTAGCAGCATTAACTTCTTCTAGCAGCATTAACTACCAAGCAGTACTAACTACTAGCAGTACTAACTAGCTAAGCAGTACTAACTTTGTTTAAGCAGCACTAACTTTGACTAGCAGTATTAATTACTAGCAGTAGTAATACTCAGCAGTATTAACCTTGAATTCTTCTAGCAGCATTAACTCTGAACCAGCAGTATTAACCATACTTGTTAAATTCTTCAGTTCCCAACAGATGTCCTGATGAAATCACCCAACTCATGTCTGTCAATGAAGTTCAGAAACCGATCCTTCTACTGTTCGTATTCTCCTTTGAAGAGAACTGGTGGCTTGGTGTCAGTTCCTATTGCAAGGGCTTCTCTGGATGTCATTTTGAATAAAATTCGAAGTCTGGAAAAACTTTGCGTTTTGAGAAGGTTTGCGCGAGAGGTTGATTGCGCAAAGTGAGGTTCGACCTGTAAGACGTAAGAACCGGTAAAATTTTCGACAGGTAAAACTGATTGACCGGTAAAAAGATTGGACCGAAATGAAAATTGATGTGAGTGGAATTGATAAGAGTTTTAAATGAGAGTTAAATGTGAGAGTGGAATTTTATATGTGAGAATTGATGGAAGTCAACAATTGATGGAGCGAAATGTGAGAATTTTAGTTGTTTATGGAGAGAATTAGGAGTTGTGCATGGATCTGCTTAGAGATTTCTTTGCATGTGAATATTTGAGTGGAGAGTTGTGATTGGACCAAAACCATGCAACAATTCAATGGACCGAAAGTGAGGTAAGACCGAGAGTGTAATTTCTATAACCGGAATATGTGTGTGGGTGAGACACGTGGTTGAGGGTTTGACCGGGGCTTTGTGAGTTTACTTCGACCGGAATATTGTTAGAATTTCCTTCGACCAGTATATGATGAGCTTTGACCGATAAAACAATATGACCGGTATAAAAGAGGTATGACCGGAAGAGTGAAATTTTGATTCGACCGGTGTTGTGGGATTGATAAGACCGATATTGAGAATTGTTTGACCGATACCAAAAGTTAGAAGACCGATAAAAGGAGATGTTTGACCGGGTTTTGTTTTGTGAGATTCGACCGGTATGAAGTGATCTTCGACCGGTATTTGCAAGAGTTCGGTCGAATGCTTAAGACCGATAGAGTGTAAAAACTAAGGTTCGACCGGTAAAAAAAATATTATCGGTCAATTGGCTTAGACCGATATATTACAAAGGACCGATACGTCGTCTTAAATCGACCTGTAACTCTAAAATTAACCCAACTAGAATTTGTTTTACCACACCAAATTTTGACACAACGATCTCCTTACCAATTAGAACAAGGAACAACACTTTGATTTCGAAAATAACCGCAAAATCAAGTTTTGATCTATTGCACAGTGTTCTTCAAAAATGAAGAACACAGAGAGTAAAAATTTTTGATTTTGATCTGGATCAGCTCTGATACCAATTGTGAGTCCGTGATCGTTACCAGATAATCAAAACAACAAACAATAGATGATAAACCAACCTATTTCGATATATAAACGTGGATTACACGGTTGTGTTCTTGAGTTTTAGCTCTGTTTGTTTTCTCTCTTTTTCACCTTGATACTATGTGTTGTGTGTGTTAATTGTGTTGATCGATTGTAAAAGAGAGATAGATAATATCTGATAAAGATATTATCAAAACTAATATAAACTAATATTATAACTAAAAACATAATATCTAAATAATAAATATCTAGATATTAAAAACAACTTTGACTTTATTACAGAATAGACCCTAGACTATGGTTGAGAGTAACTTTCAGCATTAACTTCAGATTGCGATCTTCGTATTGGATGATCTTGATTCTAATGAGACTGTGTCCTAACAATCCAATGAGATTGTGTCCTAACATGTAATGAACCTTATTAGACTTTCCTTCAGTCTTCTCTATATCCTTATATTTGATCCAAACCCTTCCACAATCCTCATTGGTGATAATATTATTCTGTAAGGGAATCTCACCACTCACAGTATTGTCCTTACTCTTACTGGCCTCTTTCTCAGTCTTGTCCTCAACAACTACTTCATCTAAGGGATCTATCTTAGTGGATCCCTCATTCAAGTCCTTCCTATCCTTGGTCTCTAGTAAGTCTGAACTAGGAGGGATGTAGTTGTTGTATGGTGGTGGTGTGGTATTGTACCCAATTCCTCTTCTCAGTTTGTCATAAAACTGGGTTTGTAGTAAAGAGTCCATTGCTTTAGAAGCATTGGAAAACTTTTCCACATCTAGCTTAACTTTGGCTAGCTCTCCTCTCACCTTTTCATTCTCCTCCTTGGACTTTGTCAGTTGGATTTCTAGATCATTCTTCTCCCACTTCCAGTAATTTGTATCATATGTGTGTTGCAGTTCATTGGCTTGGAAACTTTTAATTTGTTCCTCAAACCTCTCAACAATTTTCACATAGTCTTTTATATCTTTTTCTAATCTCTTAAGGTCATCACTCATCTTCTAGTTGTGATCCCTGTACCTTTTAACAGTATCTATGCAAGTTTGAGAACAGAGATTAGAAAGTACCTCAGTTGGGAGATCAGATACCTCTGCCATGAGAGCTTGATTTTGAATAGCCTCTTCTGTTTGATCACTCCAGTCAAACCCCATTCCTTGTTGAGAAACAAGGGCTTGAGCAGAGTTTCTGTTCTGGTTAAAGCTTCTAGTCTGAGCTTGTTGGTGAGACACTCCACTTCTGCATTCCCTGGCAAAGTGTCCCTTTAGATGACAGTTATAGCACTCCACCTTTGACTTATCAAAGCCTGCTCCATCTTCTCTTCTTTGGGAGAAGTTGTTCCTCCCAGTCCTTTTGATGAACTTCTTCACCCTCATGGAAAGCATGACCATCTGCCATTTAATATCCATCTCTTCAAGATCATCAGAATGAAACTGTTCCAAGTCATTATTGATTAAAGAGGAGTTTCCATGGCTGGAAAGAAAGGCTTCAAAAACAGATTCAGTACCTTTTTTCTTGATTTACTCCATTAGCAGAATTAACTAATTCAGGGTTAGCAGTAGAATCAATTGATGCTGATAGGAATGCAGCATTATGAACATATCCAGTAGGCTTCTTCTTTGCTTCCACCTCAGATTCAAATACTCTCAGATCATTGTACAGATCATCCAGTTCCTTTTCTTCCAATTGTTCATTCTGTCTGAATGAAACAGTATACATGGTCCATTCATCTCCAAGGGACCTTAAGAACTTTCTTGTTTACATCATCTTGATCAATCTGTACTCCCATAGTAGCTAGTTCACCAATCACCTTGTTAAATCTGTCAAAAGTTTGAGTCATGGACTCATTCTTAGTTGACATAAAGTTTTCATACAGTTGCTTCAATATTGCCTTCTGATTTCTCTTGGTACTTTTGGTACCAGAGAATCTCTTCTCTAGAGCATTCCAAAGCATCTGTGCATAGTGCAATTGCAGAATTGGTGTTGATACTCATTGGGAATAGCCAAGAGCAGTGTGCTCAAGGCTTTCATCTCTGTCTGCCTTGTATTCCTTTCCATCTGCACCAATCTTTGGTGGGATTCTTTTTCCATCTGCACCAATCTTTCCTTCATCAGATGGGCCATTCTCAATGATGTCCCACATAGAGTAATCTGTGAGAAGAATGTATTGCTTGATCCTAATCTTCCACATGTCAAACTCATTAGATCTGAGCATTGGAACCTTTGAGACAAGAGTACTGTTTGATTCAACTGTGTTTTCCATGATGAATGAAAGTTTCTGAGAATACTAGCTCTGATACCCCTTGTTAGGATCTAATTCTTAAAAAGAATAATGAACTCAGAAACAATATTATAGAAGCTACGGAATAACACTTTAATATTCAACAATCAATGTAACAGTGAATCAGAAATCTCAACTTGTAAACTTTATTGAAAGATTAAAGTTATAAGATTTCAAACAAAACCTCAATATTGATGAACAGGCTCACCAATACGAATTCTACTTCTCTAGAATTAGGATTATAAACCTTGAGGTTGATTTTCTCTAAAAATTTATCAAAAAACAAAAGTTAATTCTATCAAAGACATCTATACTATTTATACAAGACATATTACAAGATAATTATCAAAATACAATTGATCTTCAGTCCATAATTATCTTCTTTACTTTAGCAAGTCTTCTATAAAACTGTCTTCCTTCCATATTGAGTCTTCATCTCATAAGCAACACTAACCTTCTTCAGAAGTATTAACCATGTTCAGCAGCATTAAGTTGTAGTAGCATTAACTACTCTGAGCAGTACTAATCTCCAGCAGCACTAATTCTTCTTAGCAGTAGTAACTTCTTCAAGCAGTATTAACCTTGATTAGCAGTAGTAATCTGTCTCAGCAGTAGTAATCATACTTAAGCAAATCTTTCAGTTCCCAGCAGTACTTTTATCATCCAAGGTAAGTATGTTAAAGATATGCTGAAGAAGTTTGATCTTACACAAACTTCAGCGATGAAAACTCCTATGGCACCTCCCCTGACACTTAACAAAGATCCATCTGGAAAACCTGTTAATGTCACTGCCTATAGAGGAATGATAGGCTCACTGATGTATCTTACAGCGAGCCGACCTGACAGTATGTACTATACTTGTTTATGTGTACGCTATCAATCTGAACACAAGGAATCCCATCTGATCGTTGTTAAGCGAATTTTCAGATATCTGAAAGGAACTCCTAATCTCGGTCTTTGGTATCCCAAAGACTCAGGGTTCGATCTAACTGGTTATTCTGATAGTGATTTTGCAGGTTGTAAACTTGACAGAAAGAGTAGCACTAGTGGATGTCAACTCCTAGGAGGAAAGTTGGTAAGCTGGACAAGCAAGAAGCAAAATTCAGTGTCCACTTCCACAGCTGAAGCTGAATACGTAGCGGTTGGAAGCTGTGGTTCTCAGATCTTATGGATGAGAAATCAACTATTAGACTATGACATTCAGCTATCAAAGATTCCAATCTATTGCAACATCACAAGTGCTATCGCTATAGCAAATAATCTAGTGCTACATTCAAAGACGAAACACATAGAGATCAGATATCACTTTATCAGAGATCATGTGATGAACGGTGATATTGAACTTCATTTCATCCCTACTGACTTTCAGCTTGCTGATTTATTCACCAAACCTCTTGATGAGACAAGGTTCAACTTTCTCATCAGTGACTTTGGAATGTTGAATCTCAAAGAATAATTCTTCAGCGTTCATGCATTGTGTCAGTAATCATAAGTTCCCCTTTTATCATTCTCTGATAAACATTCTGACTCACAGGTATGTTATCTCCATCCCTACAACTGAATCTTCATTCAGTTAAGATGTTTTTCAAAATATAAACTTTAATCACTAAACTTTCTTCAAATGATTAAAAGCTTTTTGAAAAATAAATTTATCACTGACATTTCTAGTCAGTGATCCTTCTTAAAAGAAAATTCATCCTTAACTTTACCATCAGGGATACTGTGTGTCCCAATATGCAATCATTCAATCAAGCAATCACATAAACAATATAATAAATCAAACCTGATATTGATATTCAATGGATTCAAAGGATTACAAAGTTGGAATTGAAATCCTCTTTTTCTCTCTTCTTGTTCTTCACGGCGCCTCACACCACCACCACTAAACCTCTCTCAATAATTGATTTGCAATTAAGATCCTTAAACCCTAATTAACACTATGACAAACTATTTATACTTGGGCTTTAATTAGCCTATTGGGCTTGACACAATTTAGGCCCAACAACCTAAAACAAACTAATAATTAAAAATATAAAATTCTAATAAATAAAATACGTAAACCGACTTTGACTATTTATTACAAAAGGACCCTAGACTATTTGCTGAGACGACTTTATCAGCATTAACTTCAGATTTCCATCTTCAGATAATTATGATCTTGAATCCAATAAATATGTGCATTAACAATCTCCCCCTTTGGATCAAGATCATTCTTTAAGCCCAGAAAAAGTAATCTTCCTCTTTGTCTTCAGAATATAGCAATCTCCCCAATTGATGAGAATATCTCTTGGAAAGAAATTATCTCCAGTAAAGCATCTTCAAGGAACATTTCTTCATATCATCATATCTTCAATATCTTCAGAATATCTTCCATTTCTTGATTGACGCTTCTCCCCCTTTTTGATGAAAAGAGTTCAGCAAAACGTGTCTTCAAGAAATTTCTTCCACCATTGATCTTGCAAACAGAACCACTGATTATCCGTCAATTCATTAATATGTTCATCCAGATCTTTGCAAATCTAGACAATTTATAGAATGAAGTGTAACTCCTAAATCAACAAATGAATCAGTTAAAATTGCTTGTCAGTAACACAAAGTCACTGTGTGTAACGAATACACAATATAAAGGAGCTTTTATGATGGTCACTCCCCCAGGGCTTCCATTCAATCATCGAAACACCACAAAGGCAATTTCTATGAACGTTATGACAAAGAAACAAATTCTTTGTGTGTTCGTGTAAGTGATAGAATAAATTAAGCAGATGATGTTTGCTTATAAGGCTCAAATAAGTGTAAACCACTGAGACAAGTAGTTAAACACAGACTCAATGTGCATTAGTAAAGTGTGAAGGTGGGGCAGACTTCCTTCTTTTCAATATCCAGATTTTCCAAATGAAAATCAGATAGCATATGTGTTGCGTCCCCTTTGAAAATGAAACATTTTCTTGTTGAGAAGAAAATGAGTAGATGGTGGGGTAAAGTCAAGAGTTGGCATGGGCTAGTTGCCTGGTTCAATAATGTTCACCAAGAATTGTGAAGCATTAAAAATGTGGTTGCCCGGCTCAGAAAGTAGTTGGTGCAAAGTTTAAAAATTCTTTTACTCTGATCTCTCACCCTCTTTCTTTTAATCTTTAAGCTCACAGCTAACCAAACTCTCTTTTAATATTGTCCCTCATCACACATCCCACACTCATTTCTTGTTGGACTCCTCACATTCTTTCACTACAGGATTAACTTCTTGGGTAGGAAACACTGGTTAACGTGAATCCATAGAAGTTCACTTAAGTCCTAGCACACTGATCCCATGTTTTCCTATGAAGAATAAGATGCTCAGGTGATTTAACTTTATCAGTTAAGGCTCAATGATGAAGCAGAAAACATTAAAATCACACTTCCAAATCAAGAAATCTTTTTGAGAATTGGGAAGTGGTTTGAACAATTAAGAACATGTTTTCTTCTGATTGAAAGTTGTCCTTCTTTCAACCATGGAGGAGATGAAGATTAAGAATTATACCTTTTGAGTACAGTCTTACATCTCACGAAGTCAAGCTTAAAGTCATATAGATATGATCTTTGAAGCATCTCTCAACCTACAAAAGTCTAAAAGTCTAGTCAAAGTAACTTTATTCACTGAAATTGAAATAACATAAAGCAGTAAAACAATTGATGTACGAGTTCTGATCAGACATAATCAGAAGTCATCGCCATACTCCTTTGACTTGATCGCTCCCCCTCAAACTAACATTGATCATCTATAAGATACTTCTCACACTCCCCCTGAGATCATGAACAAACTATTAAAGAGCAGGTATCATGCGGAAATAATAATAAAGAAATGATAAAGAAATACAATAAGAAACTTTAATAGGTAACCACCGATTAGGTCTTAAGATTTAGCATACCAAGTCTTGAGACAAGAAAATTAAATCTCTTTTCGTCTAAAGGTTTGGTAAACAAATCTGCAAGCTGATAATCGGTTTTTACAAAGTAAAGTTCAATTGTGCCCTTTTCTACATTATCTTTTATAAAATGATACCGGACATCTATGTGTTTGGTCTTAGTATGCTGAACAGGGTTAGCGGTAATCGCAATAGCGCTCTTTGAATCACAATAGATCGGGATTCTATTGAAATGAAATCCATAGTCTCGCAGTTGTGTTCTCATCCACAAGACCTGAGAACAGCAGCTAGCAGCAGCTACATATTTCGTTTCGTCCGTTGATGTGGAGACACATAATTGCTTCTTCGAAGCCCAACTGACGAGTTTATCTCCGAGGAATTGTATATGACCCGAGGTGCTTTTCCTGTCTAACATGCAACCAGCATGATCTGCGTCTGAATAAGATGTTAGTTCAAAGCTTGTATCCTTAGGATACCACAGACCAAGATCTGCAGTCCCTTTCAGATATCTGAAAATCCGCTTTACAGCAGACAAATGGGATTCTTTAGGATTGGCCTGATATCTAGCACATAAGCATGTAGAAAACATTATATCCGGCCTACTTGAAGTGAGATACATTAAGGAACCTATCATCCCTCTATAAGTCCTAACATCAACAGCCTTTCCCGAAAGATCGGTGCCAATCTTAGTACCAGGTGCCATTGGGGTACCAATCGGTTTACAATCATCCATTTTGAACTTACGAAGAATATCCAGAATGTATTTAGATTGATTGATAAAGATCCCCGTTGAAAATTGTTTGACATGCAATCCGAGAAAGAAATTCATCTCTCCCATCATGCTCATTTGAAAACGAGACACCATGAGGTTTGCAAAGTTCCTACAGTACTTAGGATTTGTAGAACCAAAAATAATATCATCCACATATATTTGAATTAGAATGATATCGCCTTTATCCTTTTTAATAAAAAGAGTGGTATCAACCGTACCTTTTGGGAAACCCGACTTAACCAAGAATTGAGATAGAATATCATACCAGGCGCGAGGAGCTTGTTTCAGTCCATAAAGAGCTTTATCCAAGACGTAGACGTGGTTCGGCTTATCTGGATTTACAAACCCTTCTGGCTGTGAGACGTAGACTTCTTCCTTGAGTACTCCATTCAGAAAAGTTGTCTTCACGTCCATTTGATAGACGGTGAAGTTCTTGTGGGCTGCGTAGGCTAAGAACATCCGAATTGCCTCTTTGGTCCACTTTTGTTCATGAGGGAGTGGATTAGATGCATGTTGATCATTGTCCGCATCTAGGAATCCACTAGTATCTCCTTCAGAGGGTTCTGAATTAACGGGGGCTTCAGTTGAAGTAGTTGTTGCAGAAGTTGTAGTAGGTACAACTTGGACAATCTGTTGATCAGACCTTACAGTACATTCTATGGAGTTATCTACTTCTGTCTCGGCATTGTTGGTCACAACTTCAACTGTCGGAGTAGGCGTTTGAACCGGAACTTCTTGCTGAATGGGGGAACCAAATTCAGTAGAGATATCGGAAGTGGTCGGATGAGTAGTCATTGAGTCTTCTATCCTGTCAACCACAACAGAGTTAGGCAATTTAGAACCAAGAAATTCATCATAGAACAGTTCAAATAATAAATCCAAATCAGATAAATTAGAAGTAGACGACGAAGCGCCATCTGATTTGTTCTCTTGAGGTGCAGGTCCTAGACTGGTTGGTCCAGAAGCTAAAACTCCGGTAATGACGGGTTCTGAACTGATGTGCTCAGAAGCCATTTCCTCATCGAATGTAACATTGACGCTCTCGATCACTGTCTTCGACTTCTTTAAATAAACACGATATGCAGACGATGTAGAGGAATAACCAACAAAGATGCCTTCATCCGCCTTAGCACTGAATTTGTTCAGATTCTCTCGGTTGTTTAGAACATAACACGTACAACCAAAAACATGAAAATATTTAATGGTTGGTGTGCGGTTGTTGATCAACGCATATGGAGTCTTCTGAAATCGGCGGTGTATCATGGAGCGATTCTGAGTGTGACACGCAGTCGATATAGCTTCAGCCACAAAAATAAAGGTAATTCAGATTGGCTGAGCATTGTTCGAGCGGCCTCGACAAGTGTACGATTTCGCCTTTCGACGACGCCGTTCTGTTGAGGTGTGCGAGCAGCAGAGTACTGATGTGATATCCCGACTGATTCGAGATATTCTTCGACTGTCTTGTTCTTGAACTCTGTGCCGTTGTCAGTCCTGAGAATCTTGACTTGTTTTTGCAGATTGACTTGAGTTGTCTTTAGAAACGAAATAAGAACATCGGGAGTCTCATCTTTAGACCGTAGAAACTTAACCCAAGTGTATCGCGTATAGTCATCCACAATAACCAACACATACTTCTTTCCTCCTAAGCTTTGCGTTCGCATAGGACCGCATAGATCCATATGCAACAACTCTAACGGAGAGTTGGTACTAGGTTCAGGCTTTGGTTTGTGTGGGGCTCTTTTCATCTTTCCCTTTTCACACGCTGCACATAGATGTTCTTTCTCATACTTCAGCTCTGGAAGACCTTTCACTAGCTTACCACTGACCAGCTTGTTGATGTACCGAAAGTTGAGGTGAGAAAGCCGTCGATGCCATAACCAGCTTTGTTGCATCGAGGCCTTTGATAGTAGGCAGACCTGATTGTCAGCCTGGACCTTTGACAAATTGATGGTGTAGAGGTTTGACTTGCGAGATCCGACCAGGAGTTCTTTTCCTTCTTCAGTGCGTACTGAACATGTCTTGGCCTTGAAATTAACCTCTAAGTCTTTGTCGCAGAACTGGCCAATGTTGAATAGGTTGTGCCCTAAGCCTTCAACGTAACTCACCTTCTTGATCGTAAGATTTTCATGTACAACATCACCATATCCCAGAATAGGTGAAAACTGATCATTTCCGAAACGAACTGTGCCGCAGTATTTGTCCTTATAATTAGACAACATACTCTTCTGCCCGGTCATATGTTTGGAACACCCACTATCCAAATACCACATATGACGGGTCTGCACAAAACAAATCAAGAAAGAAGAGGTTTAGGAACCCATTTAAAAATGGGACCTCCACTGTTAGTACTTGATTTTGGCACCCATTTAAATTTGGGTCCACTTTTTCTTTGAAAACCAGAAGCATGATAAGACGTATGATAATGATAATATGAAACATTATATGAACCATACCAAACATCAGAATATCTACGAGAAGCATAATCACATTCACCATAATTTAAAAACTTTTTAGTACTAGATGGAGCTAACTGAAATAATTGCTTTATAGAATATTTCTTGCGAGAATCAACAAGATTATTTTTAAAAGTAGCAACATTCACACTCAAATCATCTTTACTAGAAGTCTTTTTAGTCAAAATAAAACTAGAACTAGATTTAGCTTTCTCGTCTATCTTCTGTTTCGGTATCCATGCAGTCTTAACTCCAACCCTTTGCTTTCTCAAATCTGAAACATTTGAAACTTTAGAGTTAGAATGATGAGAATTAAGAGAATGCATCTTCTTTGGCTTACCAGTGTGGATCGGTTTCTGTGAAAGCTGAGATTTTTGTTGCTTACCTTTTGCTTTCTTGGATTTCACAGAAACTGATTTATCAACTTTCGTTGATGTTTCACCTTTTTCATGTATACTGGATAATCCAAAGGAATTTACAACACAAGATGAATGATGAGGAAGTTTAGAAGAAAAATCAAACTGAGAAACACACTTATTTAAAACACCTTCAGAGTTTAGGAAAGTAAGCTCATTATTAAGGGAACCAGATCTGTCATCCGAATTTAAAGCTTTGGAGAGTTTAGGAAAATTAGAATTTTTGAACACTGTTGAAAATACAGTTTGTTCTAAGTCCATCAAAATTCTTTCATTTGTAAGAGTATTCTCAAGTTCAGAAATTTTACTTTCCAAAACTAGGGGAGGGACGTAAAGCTTACCTTCAATGGGTTTAGCCTCCAACTCTTTAACAGAATAACTTTCAAAATAATCATTTGAAAGAAATTTTGATTTATTAGAACGATAACTGTTATTCAACTTCTCATAGCGAAATGGAAGTTGAACTTTAGTTGTGTTCTTTCTTTTATCATATTCCTTGGCTTTATCTTTTTTCGACAGACTAGTCCAAAAGGGTTTGAGTTCTTGATGTTGAGGAGCCAACAACATAAACCCAAAGTCATAAAGTGCAGGCACTTCAGATATACCCTTTTTGAGATGATGTGGGTTCTTGTAACCAAGTCCCCAAGTATCAGGTTTCTCTTTAGGTTTGTTCAAATGAATAGTGTGTTCAGTTTGACCCAAAGAGTGTAATTTTTCTTCCAAAGCATTCACCTTTTCTATTAAAGATTTATTCTCTTTTGAATTAGAAAAGTACCTTTTAGCAATCTCTCTAGATTTAAAGTCACATTCTTTAAACTTTGAATCAGTTTCAGATAACTCTTTATGAATTATAGTCTTTTCTTTAGCACTGGTGTCTATATTTTTGTGCAAAGTTTCAATTAATACATTTTTCTCAGCAATATCATTACTAAGTTTATGTATAGATTGATTTTTCTCATTTATGACACCTCTTTCACGATTCAGTTTTGACTCTAATTCTTGGAGTTTAGACATCATGGCATTCATTTGGTTCAATAAATCAAATTCAGTAAAGTTACATACCTCATCAGTATCTCCATCTTCCGAATCAGCTTCAGCTTCTGACTGGTTCTTCCCCATCAAGCACAGATGTGCTGTCTCATCCTTCTCTCCTTCTTCAGATTCTTCATCCGAGTGGTCGAGCCAGTATTCATCCTCGGCCATTAATGCTTTTCCAGCCTCTTGTTGCTTGGTTAGAAGCATTTTATTCTTGTAATAGTCTGAATTTCGGACTTTTGATTTGCGGCAGTCCTTGGCAAAATGACCGAGTCTACCACAGTTGTAGCACTTAATCGGTTCTTCTTTCTTGGTCTCTTCAGCTCCATCCTTCTTCATTTCTTCTGATCTCCTTTCTTCAACTTTCTCTTTATGCTTGTAGTTGTTCGGACCAGACGAGTATCGCTGACTATTGGAGTTTGGCTTTTTATAGAACTTCTTTTGGAAAGCCTTGGTTAACATAAGCATGGTTTCCATCAGTTTTTCACAATCGTCAGTTTCAGACTTTTCCTCACAATCAGCTTCTTCCGAATCAGAGTCTATCACCTTCTTCTTCTTTGACTTCTTAACCACAAGAGCAACTGGATCAGCAACTGCTTTGTCAGCCTTTTTCATCTCAGCCTTGATCTCTTCTACCTCTTCCTCATTCTGTCTGAGGATCTCATAAACTTCATGAAGAGGAATGTCATGCAGATCCTTCAACTGTCTCATCTGACGGGTGAACCTCTTCCATTCAGGCTGAAGATTGCTGAGAAATTTCACATTCAGCTCCACGTGAGATTTGCTGATCTTGTTCTTGCTGAGCTCGTTCAGCAAAGTGACAAATCTGTCATAAGTAGCTTCGAGAGACTCTCCAGCTTTGGCTTTGAACTCTTCATAATTATTCAGGCATGTAGATACTTTGAGCTGATTGCCGACTTTGGATCCGATCATCATCTTCTCCAATTGATCCCACATTTGCTTACCGGTAGCATTATAGCTGTCAATCTTGACATATATTTCATTCGGTATGCCTTGGAGAATAAATGATCTTGCCAGCTTGTCACCCTTATGTCTCTTCAGTTGATCTTCCGAATATTCACCAATCGGTAATTTGTACTCTGTCTCTTCTTGTTGACCATTTTCTCCAGCTACAGTGAGAACCTTGGTCGAAGGTGTCATGATCCCGTCTTTCAGAGATTTTCTGATTTCATCTCCCAAATCATGTCGATCAATGAAGTCCAAAAATCTGTCCTTCCATTGCTCGTACTCCCCCTTGAAGAGTACTGGTGGCTTCACATCTGTTCCAATAGCAAGTGCTTCCCGAGACATCTTTACTTATATGATTAGAAATCAAACTTATCTGATATTGAAACAATCAACTGGATGAGATCGTTAGAAGTCAAGATAAAAATACACAATACTGAAAAACTTAGAATGAAATTCAGAAAAATCAGACCACGAACAGAACTTTGTCACCCTATTACAGTTTGCAAAAATTGACCGGGGATGTGCTTCGACCGGAGATTTGTAAAGATCGGTCGAGAGTTCGACCGGGAACTTGTTCGACCGGGGAAGTGCAAAGACCGATATTGCCTTCGACCGGGAACTTGTAAAGTCCGGTCGAGGATTTGACCGATAGAATGGTAAGACCGGATGGTTGATAAGACCGGATGTTGGTAAGACCGGATGGTTGTTCGATCGAACTATGCTTCGACCGATAATATGAAAGACCGGAGTGGATTGTGAGTGTCCCGGTCGAATGCTATAGACCGATAAAGGTAATCGACCGGAAGTAGACTTAGACCGATATGTTCGACCAGAGTGTTCTTGACACAGTATCGACCCAGAAACTCAAAAATCAGCCCAGAAACAGATCAAAACACTAAATTGACCAACCAAACTTTGCATACACGATCGATTAAACGTATACAACTGATTGCTACCAATTAATTTCAGTAAAAACCACTTTATGAAAGAATCGATTGAACACACAGTGTCGACTCCAAACCGAACCCAGAAAATAAAAATCAACAAATTGATAATCAAGATCAATGCAATTAACAAATCTAACAATACCAAATCAATAGAATATGCATATCAATTACAACCCAATAAATAAACACTTGAATGAACAATCACACAATAAAAAAAAATGAATCTTTGACAGAAAATTAGAACCGAACAAAAAAACTTATTCAATCCAATCTGTACTAGCTCTGATACCAATTGTGTGTCCCAATATGCAATCATTCAATCAAGCAATCATATAAACAATATAATAAATCAAACCTGATATTGATATTCAATGGATTCAAAGGATTACAAAGTTGGAATTGAAATCCTCTTTTTCTCTCTTCTTGTTCTTCACGGCGCCTCACACCACCACCACTAAACCTCTCTCAATAATTGATTTGCAATTAAGATCCTTAAACCCTAATTAACACTATGACAAACTATTTATACTTAGGCTTTAATTAGCCTATTGGGCTTGACACAATTTAGGCCCAACAACCTAAAACAAACTAATAATTAAAAATATAAAATTCTAATAAATAAAATACGTAAACCGACTTTGACTATTTATTACAAAAGGACCCTAAACTATTTGCTGAGACGACTTTATCAGCATTAACTTCAGATTTCCATCTTCAGATAATTATGATCTTGAATCCAATAAATATGTGCATTAACAGATACTTTCAAAGAAAATCTATCGCTGACTTTTCTTCAGCGATAATTTCAAAACGGACAAATGAACAGTCTCTCTCTTCTTCGTGGAACGTGTCCATGTCATGATGAACATTTGTTTTCCCGCCTCTCACACTCTCTCTCCTTCTCTCACATGTATAAAAAGTATGTTTTTCCATTCTTATCGTTTTACGCTTTCTGGAAATACTTTCAAAGCAAGAAAACTCTATCAAAAGCATTCTAGCATTCTCAAGCATTTGCATCGTCTCCTTCAAAGATCAACAGGTTATTCTTGATCTTCTTCTTATTCTTGTTCTAAATATTTTTACATAATACTCCATTTATGGACTGCCATTATGGGTATATAAGATTTTTTTTACATAAAATCATTTTTCTTTTTGATTTTATTCAAAACCATTTTCTTTTGATTATCTTCATTCAAAATATTTGGTTTTTCTTCTTGTTCTTATACCTTATATTAAGAACACCTTTTTAATCTTCAAATATGTTGATTTTTCTATGTTTCTTTCCCCAAAATAGAAACTGGGAAAACCTTCTTTATTTTTAGACTAAAACCTTTCTTCTACTCTTCTATCTGTTCATATTCAGAATGGCTCAATCTGCACTTGTCACCTCTAAGAACATCAAGTTCGCCATCACTGACTCTGATCTTCCGAAAAACAATCATCTTGCTCGCCTTGATTTTGATGGTGTCAAATACCCACATTTGGTGGAAGCCGCAAAGTTTCCAAAGGAATCATGCATTGCCTACACTATCACTGTTAATCCCACACCTTCAAAAGCTCTTCTCCAACAATTCTGGTTTACCGCTGAAGAGACTTCTATCACCAACAAAAAGGGTGAACTGGTTCCTGCTATTTCCTTCAGCACTGCACTTGGACCAGGGATGATGACGGCCTTAGGGCTAAGGAAAGCTCTGCGATTTTTTGACAAACTCAGGAATGGATTCGATTCCTTGCCCACTGATGTTGAACTCATCCAATTCCTGGATGCTATGGAATACTTTTGGGAACCCAAGCCGAGGACGATAATTCCCAACAAGAAGCCGACTCTCATGAAGAAGGCGCTCATGCCTTCTCAGCTTAACTACATATTCTCTCACTTCATTCAGTGTATGAGTGGGAAGAGTGGGTCACCGGACCAGGCCAGCAAGATTCAGGTCCAAATGGCTTACTCAGTGATCGCCGGAGGAAATTTCGACTACGCAACAGCTATCTTTGACGATCTAAGGTCAAAGATAGAGAAGACCGAGAGGGATCCCAAGATTCCCTATGTACGCTTCATCTGTGCGTATCTAAAGTTCCCCTACCCTGCTACTTACCCCACTAATTCTGATGCAACTTTTCCCAAAGTGGGTCAATGCTCCCTGGAGGTCAAGCCGCTCCCCAACGAGGTAAGTATCTCTGAACTTCGCTCGTGACTCTCTCTCTCCTCACTTCTTCGTCTTCAGCGGCCACACAAGAGGTTCCTTCTTCTGCTATCCTTTCCGCTACCCCTTCCAAACGACCATCAACTGGCTCCCTTGGTCCTTCGATGATGGCCAAGGTGACCAAGGAGAAGGGTACCTCTAGCTCAATACCTAAGGATGTTTCTCAACAAACCTCCTTGGATGCATTTGTGGGTCTCTCCTCCACAACCTCAGCGATACCCACATCAACCGTGCCATCGACTACGGTCGCTGTCACATCAACAGTGACACCACCCATCATCTCCGCTCCTCCACATCCTGAGGTGATCACAACGGTAACTACCCCTATCCCTACTTCTATCCCCATCTCTCATCCTTCTATTTCTTTGGTCTCTGACCCATCATCTACTTTTTCACAACCACAGTTTGGACCCATAGGACCTGAACATCAATCTTTTGAGGAATCTATGCAATTCTACAAAATGTTTGATAATTCAGGTACTCCTATAACCTTAAACACTTCTCCCAACTCACCATATAAGCCTGTTTCTCAAAAACTAACTTATATTTCAGGTCCTAGTTTGGCGACTGTTGACACCAATGTCAACAGTTTGAGTGCAAAGGTGGAGTCTCTAACTGCATCTCTCAACAACACCACCAGCGTTGTTCATACCGCTGGTGAAGCACTGAAGACGCTGGCAGCTCAATGCGCCTCCAAAGCTGACGTCTCTCAAATCGCTACTCTCCAAGAAGCGATTGTCAAAGTCAGGGAAGACTCAAAGCAACAGTTTGATGCCCTGTCTACAAAGGTTGATTCCTGTGAAGTTCTTCTTCAGCAAATCCTGACTCACCTGAAGGCACCAGCTCCAATTCCTGCTCCTTCATTTACAGAGAACGATCGCACCTCTCTGAACATAGATGTGGAGTTTATTCATTAAGCTACGTCAGATATCCCTGTATTTGAAGACCGTCTCAGAGGACTGGAGGCTGAAGTCTAGAAGTTGGCCACTGCAACCACTTCTACTCCTTCTATAGATCTCTCCCTCTGTGATAATGACAAAAAGGGGGAGAAAGAAGCTGAACAAAATAAGGAGAAAGAAGCTGATGTTAATGAACAACTGAAGGAAACTCCCTCTCATGTTGAGGGGGAGATAGCTGCTGAGAAAGCCCCTCCTACCATCGATGAGTTAATCGATGAAGAGGAAGAGGACGAAGATGAAGATGAAGCCCTTGATCTTGAAGATCAAGAGGAAGAACCTCATCAAGATGATGATGATGACGATGAAGAAGATCAATCACTATGGTGTTCTTCAGCCGTCACTTCATCAGCGATAGCTTCGAAAGAAGTTATCAAAGCAGGGGGGAGTAATGAGATATCTTCATGAACCCCTTCCTAAAGCAAAGGTGCAACTGCTGAGGAAATCCTGAAGATGACCTCACTACCTGAAGAGAATCCTTCTCAGGTATGAATTACTCTCGTTCCCTTATCCTTCTATAAAAATCCCACCCCTGTTTCTTTCTAGCCTTTATCTCTCTTCTTCCCTAAAAATAAACTAACCTTTTTCATTTTCTGACCAGACAGTTCTCTCCACTGTTTAAGGGTAAAGAGCTCCAAATAATCCCAGCTGCTGAAGCTGATGACCAGATAATCCCAATCTCTGTCAGAAAGATTGATGAAGATGATGAAGAAGAAGAGTCCCTGCAACATCCACGGAGTCCCTCTAGACCACTTCATTGGTCAGAGGAAGAGATGAAGAAAAGAACAGAGATGATCTCTCATCTAGAGAATCAACGGCGAAAGATCCCCTCTCAATCATCAGATCTAGAGTTCCTGACAAAAGCTGAAATTGAAGAATCCGTCAGGGCTGAGAAGCTGATTGCTGATTGTCAAAGAGATGCCTTTTTGGCTCTCAAAATTCAGTCTTCTCAAGTCAAAGACAAGAAGCTGAAGAAGAAACCAGTTGAAGTCCAGGCTGCTCTTTTGAAAGAGATTGAAGAGGAACGCTCAAAAGAAAAATCGGTCAGCGATAACTCAGTCGATTGGTGCAAGCATAAAATTGACTATCGCTCTGACCCAATGAAGATCATAGATGTTACTATCTATGGAAGAAAGAAGAAGGACAAAGTTTCTGTCACTATGGAGATTACCAGAGAGGATGGAAGCTGCAAGGCGATGTTTGTTTCAAAGCTGGAAAGCCTCGGCTATATGGAATGGCTTGAGTTCAAAGACGCGCTAAAGAAATCAAAATCAATCTACAGAGGCTATGTTGAAGGGATAAATGATGCTCTCATCAACAGAGTAGCTGTAATCCTAAAAGTGTCGTCTGCTCTTCCTTCTAAGCCAAAGCAGATCAGAAGAAAGTCTGTCTCCTCCACCTCTGAAAATATCGCGGTGATCATAAATGAAACCTCCATCAAATTCTCAAGAGAAGCTCTGTTTGGTCCTCCTCCTGATCTTTCAGTTCTGGATCTATCTCTGCCTCCTGGTGGACCATATGTTGCGGGACAAGTACTTGAAGAACCTTTTGGAATCTTCTTCAGAGATGACGAGGAACAGCTCAGATTTCAAAGAGTCTCTGAAATCCCTATCTGTCCCCTCGGTCTTCTCAAGGATCTCATGTGCTTATGGTGTGATCTATCTCATGCTGCTGAGCAAATCAAAGCGATCATTAGCCAAGAATCTTTAGAGCGAAGGCAAAAAGGAGAAGAAATACTTGAGTATTTGATCAATCCTCCTAAACCCTCTTTAGATAGCTGATAGATTAGTTTTCTTCTTGTAATCTATTAGTTTAAACTTACAGTAGTTAGTACATCACTTGTACTTGTAATTTTCATACCTTGTAATTCTTTTCTTGGATTAATGAAAGTTTCAGTGAAGTACTTAACTTTATCAGTACTGTAAAAGATCCCTCAAAATAGTAATTGGGACATGCATGTTATGAGTCCTGATTATTCCATCATTTTGAATTATAAAGTAATTTTCTTCAGTTACTTTGTCATTATCAAATAGGGGGAGATTGTTGATCCAAACTCTCTCAGTGATTTGATAACGACCCTTTTCTATACTTAGTGAAAATTACGTTTAATATGTATTAGTGTTTCACCATCAGCGATCAGACTGAGTCTGTTCAGTTATCGCTGATAGTCTTTCTTATAAACATTTAATATGTATTAGTGTTTCACCATCAGTGATCAAACTGAGCATGTTCAGTTATCGCTGATAGTTCTGATGTAAACAGTAACGTAATCCCTGAAGACAAGTCTCGTGTCAACATATGTTCATAGCTGAATCGAAGATGAAGCCACTGAACAAAGAGAAGTCTACTAGTGACCTGATGTGGATATCAGTGAAGCAAAGACAACTCTACTTATACACGAAAGGAACATAAGGAAAGCTTCAGCGATCGCTGAACTCTTGATGTCTCTGAAGAAAGAGATATTCAGCGATCGAGTGATCACAAAGCTTATACATCAAGTTTCCTTTTGTCTTACCTTGCACAACTCAGTACGATGTGTCAGAACGGACATGTCTCTGCCACAATTCGTACAACAACTCTGTCAACTACATTGTTCATGATCCGGCCGAAAGCATGTCTCCCAAAGTCAGACTTCCAAAGCCAATCAGTGAACGCCACGTGTAAAGTGCCCTGCCATGCATTTAATGCATAGGGTATAAATAGAAAGATCACCCCTCCATCCGAGGGTGTGCTCAATCCTTGAACCCCAAATAGAAACTTTTGTTTTCTACATTCCTTAATCCCCCATTCTCTGAAATTTTTGTGCAACCATCTTAGTGTTTCTTAAGTTTGTTTAGATTGAGTCTGTCTTAATCTTATTCCGCAACAAACTTGTAAATTGTGTTTGATTTATCAATAAACAATTTATTAAACTTTAATTTCTGTGTTTGTATTCAACCCCCCCCCCTTCTACAAACTTGTTAAGCACCTCCGGGACCAACAAAGGATTTGAAGATGACCTCCCCTTTTCAGTTGGTAATGTTCTATCTTTAAAATGTTATACACCTTCATATTTAGATTTCTTTATGGTTCTTTGTAATAGCTTAGTTGTGCTGAAAAGATCGATGAATCAAAGACCAACGGAATTCAAACATGAAGCAAGTCTATTGATTTGGATCAATATGAACTTCACAAAAACTAAGCTACCTTTTGTATTTTGATAAGTCACTTCAAATATCTCGTAATTTATTGAAGATATCTCAAGGATCCACTCAACATATGACAAGTGTCCTTTGCATTCAATGCATTGTGTAGTGTAAAAGGGTGAAGACCTTCTCCATGCAAAATATGCTTTCAGCTCAAGAAGTCTAAGTGCACTCAAGCAAGTTGTTTGTGATCTCTCTCTTCATAACTTTTAAATCTTTGTGCTTTATAAGTTGTGTTCTAAAAGTCACTAAGTGTTAGATTGTTAGGATAGTTTTAACTATTCTTTTCCGCAACAATCGTTTTGTTAACTAAGTGTAATTATTGATATTTCTTATCAATAAAAATTAAAAAATTAAGTGAAAATTTTGTGTATTGTATTCAACCCCCCCCCCCCCCCTCTACAATACTTGTTTTACTTATTAGGGATATATATATATATATATATATATATATATATATATATATATATATATATATATAACATATCAATTTGTTAAAGAAACTTTCATAAAATAACATATAAGCATCAATTAGTTCTAACACATTGCATGATAAACATTTCGCGCATATCATATGTACATAACATACATCAATTGAGAAGGAAATTTTGTAAAAACTACATATTATTAGTCAAACAAAGTTTGTAGGCGATAAGAGACTTGTAGTAACAATATACTTAGCATATGGAAATCTTGCTTGAGATTCTTTGAAACCCAACTAAATTGTGTTTTGTTTCTTGAATCCAACCTTCAAGAGAAGACATAAACGAATCAAATAAACTACAAAACTGAAACCAATAGACTAATTTGAGACACCCATAATGCGTTGTGTAAAGGATCCATCAGAGTCGAGATTGGAGATGGTGAAGTGAATTCTTAAACTTAAAACACAACCAAATAAAGTAAAATATGAAAAATTAGATTGATATTTAGATTCATGAGAAATTGTTTGATAGATGGAGAAAACTAAAAGCTTGGGAAACCGAAACGATTCGGATATGGATAGGAGCTAGGGAAAACAAAAATGACGGTTTTTAATGCAAATATAAATGAATAATCAATGTTTATAGAATTAGAAATTAAAAAAAGGATTAAAATGAGGATGAAGGAGAAAAAAGATAAGTGAGTTTCTTGATTGTAGGAGAAGTCATGTCATCAACATTGGTTTCTCCTTTATTATATATATATATATATATATATATATATATATATATATATATATATATATATATATATATATATATATAGGGTCATGTTCATTTGTTAACCACATTTTTTTTGTTAACTCTATGAACCATTATAAGCCCTTGATCATGAAAATCAATGGTTAAGATTGAATATCTTTTAAAAGCCTTAATAAATGAACAATTAATGAAAAATTAGGAGTGAACTATAGTGATAAGGGTATTTTGGGAAAAAAAAATGAAACATTATGTCTTTATTCTCTCTTAATTAATGTTCCTTTCAAAAGAATTGTAACCCCCAGTTCATAAGTATTCTTGAATCTGCTTGCATTTGAACATTATTCTTCCAAAAGAATCGTAACCCCCGGTTCATTCATGTTCATATGAAGAAATATAAACATTATTAGTTTTAAATATAATATTCATATGAAGAAAATATTACAATATTACTTTTAAATATCATATTCATATGAAGAAATATCATATTCATATGAAGAAATATGAACATGAATGAAATTTCATGAAAATGTTCATATGATTTTGAAAAAGTTTTTGAAAATAACCACTATATGATTTTGAAAAAAAATATGAAATCAATCATGAAAATATTCATATGATTTTAACATTATTTTGAAAATGAATTTTTTTTTGAAATCATAACCTACGCTAGAATCAAGGAGGCTTTATTTTTGTAAACCCCAAATAATTAAATGAAATATAAAATATTTACTAATTAAGAATTTTCATTTCTACCCTTTAGCATTAAATACTAAAACAACGAAAACAACAATAAAAGATGGATTTCTATTGGTTGGAAATGGTTCATAAAGTTAACAACACATGGTTGGTTAACAAATGATCCTTGCTTTATATAGGTGTTGATCCCAGTTTAGATGTTCTTTAACTTGATTTAACCTTTTACTACACACAGATTATATAACTAGAGTGCGGAAGCATTTAAGATGTGTAGAAGAGATTGAACATGCAAGGTGGTAAACACACAGGTAATTAATGAAAGGAAGTAAAGTATTACACGAAAGTTACTCAAAGAATTGTTTCATTAATTACCCAAGAACACCAAGAACACGCACTGGTATGTGCAAAAAGGTGCTCAAGGAATATACAAACTTCTGTTTTTTTGTGTGTGTGCTCTCTCTTTGAGCTCTAAGGTGGTGCTCCTTAATATAGCTGAAGGATGCACCCCTTAGTACAAGACAAGAACTGACATTCCATAAACAGAATGCCACCTGTAAAGTAAACATCGTGGGACGCCCATTACTTTGATCTTGAGGATCTTCGTACAGCAGGTCTCACGTGTTCTGCACGTGGTCTTGTTTTGAACTCTAAGAAAAGCTTCAACAGCTGATCTCCAGAGGTTGGCCTTCACAGAGGCTCTGTGAGTGATCACAGAGGCTCTGTAATCCAAGTATCATTCAGGTTCTATTTCTGGTAGATCTTCTGCGGGGTAATCTCCAAGCTTTGCACCTTCTGTGGTGTATCTGAGTGTTCAGCGGCAGGATTCTATGATTTCCATACTTAGCCTATTTTTCAATACTTCTATACAAAGAGAGTGGAGCTAACAATCTCCCCCTAAGTATTGAAAAATAAAAATTTGGAATTTAGAGCGATGGCTAAGCTAGAAGCAAACGAGGTGAAAGGAACTCAACCTCTGAAACTTGATTTTCATTTAAAAAAGGATAATGCCAGAAGGCAATTATATTTGACAAAAAAAGGAAAAAAAAAATACAGGTCATCAGAGCCTATAATTTGGCGTCTGGAAAATCATTGATCTTCTTTCCAAACCCACCTTCTTTCTTCAGTTCTCTGTAGTAGCATATGCATAGGTCTCTGAAGTTTAAGGTTGCACCTATGTTTGTCAGAAGGATTCCTGCGGCTTCTGCAGGTACGAGTAGGGTGCCTCTGTGTTTGATAAGTAGATCTTGAATGAGTAGCAGAGATTCGGTTGAGTACTTTTGGCTTTCCATCCCTATGAACAATTTCTTTTCTCCTTTGAGATTTAAGTACACAAAGCCAAAAGAAGGTGAAGTGGTGATGGAGTTTGGCAAAATATTTGCAGAGGGTGGTAAGCTGTCTTCTGGTGGAGGAAAGTTGACCTTTTTGACTCCCAGGTCAAGTGCCACTTGAAAGTCAGCTATACTGTAGAACAGCCGCTTTTCTCTCATGACTCTCTTAATTGTGAGATGTGCTTCTTGGTGTTCCTTCTTCCATCCGAACTTATCCTCTGTCCATTTGAATAGTTCTGGAAGATCATGAGGATGAAGATTGGGTAGATCTGCGTTTGTGAAAGTCCATATCTTCATGTCTTCCCTTTTTACAGTGTATTCACTGAACCAGAACTTCTTACACTTTGTGTGTCCAAGCTTGATTGCCACGACCTCTGTGATCTTGGCCATGCTGAAGACTTTGGATTTTGGCTTGGCTTTATCTTTGTAGAATCTCCTTCGCTCCTCTGATATAGCTTCCTCTGAGAGTCTGACTATTGGAAGATCTTGAGTTCTGCCGCTATAGAGGTATTTGTATACTTCTTCTTCGATGTCCTTTTTTGGAGGAACAGGGAAGGGTCTTCTTAGGCTCTCAAAGCCTTGGATAACCTCTGCAACTCTATCCTCTGATGATGTGCAAAGTGGATGTAGGATGGGGAGTTCTGACACAGATTGTAGATCAGAGGCCCAGTCTTCCTCTTCAGGTTTCACTCTTTTGAAAGCATCAAAAGAGCTTTTTAGTAGTTTCTCAGAGGTGGGAGGAGGAGATTTGACCTTCTTCAGAGGTTCTGTAGCTATTGCCTTGCCTTTGTCTTTTGCAGTTGGTGGGGATTCAGTGATTTGGATTATGGTGAGAGAGGGGGCTGCAGAGACCTTTTGTTTAGATGATCTCTGTTGTTCAGGTTCTGAGCTCATAGGGACTTGGTTTAGGGGAGACACTGATATTGGTGCTTCCTTTGTGGATTGCACATTCTCCCCCTCATGAGGACCATGGCCGGAGGCATCAGGATCTTGGTCGTCATGTCTTGCCCTCTTCTGTCCTGCCTGGGTTTGGCAAGAGACAGGTTCCTTCCTCTTCTTTGGCGTACAGAGGTTGTTGTCGACATGATCTGTGATCTTCTTAATTGCATCCTCTGCAGCCAATGACAGAGCGTTGATTTCTATATCTGACTTGAAACGAAAAGTGGCTATAGAGCGCTTCAAGTCAGTGATAGCTTCTCTCCTTGGTCTTTGAAGTTGGATCGAAGGAGTTTTTGGTCTTGCAGAAACAAATTGTCCATTGCTTCCAAGTCAGCTTTTGTTGCAAACGTAGAGGAGTCTGGGGCAGAGGATGATGCTTGTGTGTGAGTCGGGACCATAACACTGCGAGTTATGTCCTTTATTTCCTCTCTGAGCCTGCCCATTTCGACCACTCTGGTCTGAACTCCGGTCGAAGCATATTTGGGAAACTCCTCTGTGCAAAGATCGCCCATAACTTGAATTTGATGGGAGTGTGCGATGATGGCTTATCCACAAGCTTGAAGATCATCTCTTTTTGCGCAGTTAGTACTGAGTGCTTGCAGAGCTTCAGTATTAGCTTTTAGGGCCTCTGCAAGGATTTGAGAGTTGGCTTTGGACTCTCTGGAGATCGAGCTTTGCAACTTGTCAAGTTTTTTGAGCACCATGTCAGCAAAGGCTTTAAACTCGTCCTTTGTGACGAAGGTGTCAGAGGTAACCTCTGGAACAACACATGGTCCAGATTTAGCCAACGAGTCTTTGGCACCTTCAGAGCCTGTTTTTATGATGAGCTCTGGAGGATTTCCTTCCAATCCTCGATGTTCCACAGAGGAAGCACCTATGGAAGTTCTGTCAACACGTTCTTTGAGGGAGGGTTCAGAGACTCCCTTAAGATCGATGTTGAATGGATTCTGTGGTTGTTCTAGAACCACAGAATCATCGTGTTCTCGCATCATCGACTCTGAGATGATTTGGATGTCACTCTTGTGTGTGACAGAGGTAACGAATACCTCTGTGTGAGAAAGAGATGTGTCCTGGGGCAAATGGACACGCAGAGCAACACTCTCACCCTTTTGAGAGGGTGAGGTGGTTTTAGGTTCCCCGGATGGTGGCACAGAGGATGAAGGAATATCCTCTGTCCGGATGGCTTGGGCGGGGTTCGGACTGTGCGGTCCTATTTCAATACCCCTCTGCACTAGAACTGCAGGGGTAGAAGTGTGGGTTGCACTGGGAGTTGGTTTTGGTGGTGTGCCATAGGCATCTTTTATGTCCCTCTCCTCCAACGATTTTTCACTTGGTTCAACTTCTTCATTATCGCTCTGTGACCTTCCTGTCACATTATCTAATTCCATTGCCACGATTTCCCCTAATCCTACAGAGAATTGAAGAGAGACCTCGCGTGCTATTGCAGAGGCTATTTGAGTTGGGCTCTGAGGTCCATCCTCAGGGGACTCTGCAAGGACTAGGGCTCTTCTTGCCTTCTGCAGGGGCTTTGTCTGACCCTCTGCCTCTGCAACTCTCTTTTTCTTGTTTTTCTTTTTCTTCTTTCTCTCACTCCCCTCTTCTCTAACTAAAGGGTTCTTTGTTTCATTCTTTTTAGCATCTGCGGCTTGAACTTCTGTTCACACTTCCTCGTCTCTCAGGTACACTACTATGTCTCCTACATTGAATCCTACGCGAGGGGGGTTACAAGACGCGGTTCTGGTGTCCTGTTCCCTCGTATGTATTCCCTAGCCTCTTCTTCGCTACCCAAATAAGTCAACATTTTTGTTGACAGAGGTCTGGCTTCTGGATATCCGGTTTTGATGGTGGTGGGTTTATGAGACTTCATCTCATATAATTTGATTGTCTTATCTTCTGCTGGTAGTTTTCCTTCTCCGATCAAGTCATCGCCTAGTAGCAGTCCTAGGAAACGTCCAAACACGATGTTCTTTGGTTTTGTCCCTCTGTCTTGGTCCTGTTGTTTGGTAATCACGGCATTTTGGATCTCCCTAAAGATAAGTCCAGCGTAGTCTAGTGGGAGATCGTAGTAAATCCCATACATTATTGCCAAAATTGTATGGCTTGATTGATCAGGGCTTCCAACCTTCGATGTTAGGCATCATTTCAGAATCGAGAAAAGGACGTTCCACAGAGGGGGTAGATTATGTCGCCTGAAGTTCGTTCTTTTGGTGATTGGAACTGCGTAGCCAATGAACCTCAGAAATTCTAGTATCTCTTCCTCTGTGGGCTCTTCTGAGAATTTTTGCAGGTTGAGATCTGTTTTGGTGGGAAGTCCAAAGACATCGGAGAGTTTCCTACGATTGATCCTTAAGTCCAAAATTTTTGCAGTTGAGGGATGGGTTGCATAGCCAATGATGCAATGACCATATTTTTCCATTTTGACATGGCGGGCACTTAGCCAGAACTGTTGGATGTAAGATTCGGGGATGTCATTTCGTTTCAACGTTAGGGCTCTAACTAGGAAATGATTCTTGAGGAGTTGAATCAATGGTGCTGCTTCAGTGGGAAAACCAGAGGGATTTAGGGTGACAAAGTGGTTATTTGGCTTGTTATTCAGTTGGGCCAAGTGATAGTCATGTCTGGTGAAGGACAACATCCTGCTTGTGAGCACATGTTCTTGGTCGACGGAGTCTGAATCCGCCTTTTGAACCACTGAGTGATGAGAGTTGTTGGATTTCTTGGATCCATTAGAGTTCTTGGAGGAAGATGAGGGAGAAGCCATTGAAAGAACAAAGGAGAAGAGGAAAGGCTTTTTGCTTGATGTTCTTGAGAGAAAAAGGTGCAGGTAAAAAAAAGGAAAAGAAGGGGCAAAAGGGATTTTATACATGGAAGTAAAAAGAATGAGCGGTAAAAAACTAAGTTTTCAAATCCGTGATGAGTGAAAACGGATAAGAAGCCGTTTCATAAAAACGACGGTACAGATTACGATCCAATCAAATATTTCCATGTCAGATGATGGCGGTGCACGATCTAGGACGTGCGCCACCCTATTCTCACGCGCCTGGCATTTTCTATTTTCACGTGACAGTGAGTTTCAAAAAATAACCCGCATCACATGACCTGAGTTTCTCAAGTGATGAGAATGACAGAAGCTCTGTGAATAAGAGGCTTTTGAGGTCATAGGCAAGTTTAAGAGGGAGAAAAGTGCGATGAAATGATCGAGTTCATTTTAAAGTTCATTTGCTTAAGCACCCAGTTTAGAGGTGCAGACTGTGATATATCACAGAGGCTCTGTGGCCGACCTTAGAGGTTCTGAGATCAGAAATTTCCTTTTTAGGAAAGATTTTCAAAGATTTGATCATTTCAAAGTTTTGATTGTGAATTTAGTACAAAGAGGGATCTTTCTGAGGGCAAAGTGCTCGAGAAAGAGTTTTGACCCTTGGTTCGGATGGACTAACCTCACTCTGTAGTCTGTTGCGAAGAACAGTCTTGCTCCCCCTTGAAAAGTCGCGATTGGTGATGGTTAGATCTGCTCCCCTTCAACTATGCTTGGATCATATAAAGATAAGATTTGGACAAGACATAGATTTGCAAAAACAATGTAACATAAAGTTAAAGAGATTATAAATAAGAAATATGCTATATACAAATATGTACAACAGAGGTTCTGTGCAGGGGCACAGAGGCTCTGTGGTCAACCCATGTTGAGCATACCAATCATGCCAACTAGAAAAGCGAATCTTTTCTCATCCAATTCCTTTGTGAAAAGGTCGGCAAATTGGTAGTCTGTGGGCACAAAATACATCTCTATTGTGCCCTGCTCCACATGATGTTTTAGAAAATGATACCTGATATCGATATGCTTGGTCTTAGAGTGTTGTACTGGATTGGCAGAGATCGCAATGGCACTTTTGGAGTCACAGAGGATGGGGATTTTTTCGATATCGAATCCATAGTCTCTAAGTTGGGTTCTCATCCACAGAACTTGGGAACAGCAACTTGCAGCAGCAACATATTCTGCTTCTGCCGTAGAGGTCGAGACACAGTTATGTTTCTTGGAAGTCCAACTTACTAGTTTCCCTCCTAGGAATTGGCAACTCCCAGAGGTACTTTTCCTGTCGAGCTTGCATCTTCCTTAATCGGAATCTGTATAAGCCATGAGATCAAAGTCAGAGTTCTTCGGATACTAGAGACCAAGATTTTTGGTCCCTTTTAGGTATCTGAAGATCCTCTTGACAGCATAAAGATGAGATTCTTTGGGGTTAGCTTGAAATCTTGCACAGAGACATGTGGAGAACATTATATCAGGTCTACTTGCGGTTAAATAGAGCAGAGACCCTATCATGCCTCTGTAGAGTTTACACTCCACAGGCTTGCCTTCTGGATCTGCATGAAGTTTGGATCCAGTGGACATAGGAGTCTTCATTGGTGAGGAGTCAGAGAGCTTGTATTTTTCAAGTATGTCAGAGACATATTTTGATTGGTTTATGAAAATGCCCTCTGTGGTTTGTTTGACTTGCAATCCTAAGAAGAATGTGAGTTCTCCCATCATGCTCATCTCAAACTCACTCTTCATCAATGATTCAAATTTTTTGCAGTATAAATCATTTGTAGACCCAAAAATAATGTCATCAACATAGATCTGTACAAGTAGAATCTCACCTTTTCTCTTTTTAAAGAATAAAGTAGTATCAGTTGTACCTCTTTCGAAACCATTTGCAAGGAGGAAGTTTGAAAGTCTGTCGTACCAGGCTCTAGGAGCTTGTTTCAGTCCATACAGAGCCTTATCCAAGAAGTAGACATGATTTGGGTACTTGGAGTTCTCAAACCCTGGTGGTTGTTGGACATATACTTCTTCTTAAATCTGTCCATTCAGAAAGGCTGACTTGACATCCATTTGATATACTTTGAAACCTCTGTAGGCTGCGAAGGCAAGAAAGATTCTTATTGCTTCGAGTCTTGCCACAGGGGCAAAGGTTTCTTCGTAGTCGATGCCTTCTTCTTGGCAATATCCCTTGGCCACCAGTCTTGCTTTGTTCCTGATCACCACACCATCCTCGTCCTTTTTGTTCCTGAAGACCCATTTGTTTCCTATTGCGGTTTTGCCTTTCGGCAGAGGCACTAGGGTCCATACTTCGTTTCTTTCAAACTGCAGAAGCTCTTCTTGCATAGCTTCTACCCAGTTTGGATCTTCAAGTGCTTCAGATATCTTTTTGGGTTCGATGATACTCACAAAATTTGTATAGTAACAAAAGTTTGCAGTACTCGATCGAGTTTGGACCTTGTCAGAAGCGTCACCGATGATTTGGCTCTGTGGGTGACTTTTGGTCCATTTTATCATGCGGGGTAGGTGATCATTGGAAACTTCTGTGGTAAGTTCAGGAGCACATTCGTCTTGATGAGATCATCTTCTGTTGAAAGAAATTGATCATTTGTACTTTCTACAAGACTTGGTTGTTCACCATGAGTGGAGGTAGAGAGTTCTGGAGTGCCTTTATCTGGTGTTGACCCTTCTGAGAGGTTTTGAAGATGACCATCATCTTGATTGAGCTTGGGGCCTTGAGTTGTATTGTCCTCAGAGTGCTTCCCCTCGATGGTTGCACCTGCAGCATTACTAGAGGAGGGAGAAGCATTACTAGGACCAGTTAGAGACGTACCTGTTTGGTCCTCAGAGGGTTCGGCTTCAGAGGCTCTGTGGTCACCTTCAGAAGGTTCATCATCATTGAACATTTCTTCAAACAGATGATGAAGATCATTTGTTCGCGATGATCCACCAGAATCTTCATCCTGAAGTTTGAGTCCTGAGCTGATTTGCTCAGAAGTCATCTGAAAAGAATCATCAAATGAAACATTAATACTTTCGAGTATATGCTTGGATTTGAGTACATAGATTCTGTATGCCTTGGAGTTTGATGAATAGCCAACAAATTTGGCTTCATCGGCTTTGGGACTGAATTTCCCTATCTTGTCTCTGTCGTTGAGTACGAAACATCTGCAGCCAAAAACATGGAAGTAATTAATGTTTGGCTTCCTCTGGTGTAGTAAGTGATATGGTGTCTTTGCATGTCTTTTTACGATCAAGGATCGATTTTGGGTGAAGCATGCAGTTGAAATTGCTTCTGCCCAGAAAGAAATAGAGAGCCCTGAAGTAGTGAGCATAGTCCTTGCGGCTTCCACTAGTGTTCTGTTCTTTCGTTCAACAATACCGTTTTGTTGTGGAGTCCTTGCAGCAGAGAAGTTATGTGAAATTCCTTCTGTCGACAGATAGGCTTCAATGGTTGAATTCTTAAACTCTGTCCCATTGTCACTTCAGATTCTCTGTACCCTGCAGTCATAAAGGACTTGTATTCTCTTGATAAGATTGATTAGTACTTCAGGAACATCTGATTTCTTTCGAACAAATTCAACCCAAGTATATCTAGAGAATTCATCTATGAGTACAAGGATGTACTTCTTGCCACCAAGACTTTGCACAGATATAGGACCACAGAGGTCAACATGAAGCATCTGCAAAGGTCTGGTGCAAGATATGTCAGACTTGGTTTTGTGAGCAGCCCTTTTGAGTTTGCCCATCTCACAAGCTGAGCATAGATGATCCTTGTCGAATCTAATACTTGGTAGACCACTTACTAGTTCTAGTTTTACAAGTTTGTTAAGTGTGTGAAAGTTTAGATGACAAAACCTGTTGTGCCAGAGCCAAGCTTCTTCATTCTTACTTGAGACTAAGCAGAGCTTTTCTTCTTTGTTAGTTGATTTAAAGTCCATGAGGTATTGATCACCTCGTCTTTTGGCTCGCAGAAGCTCTGTGGTTGTATCTTCCTTCAGCAGAGAGCAGTACTGTCTTTTGAACATCACATCGAGTCCATTGTCATAGAGTTGACTTACACTCAGAAGGTTGTGTTTGAGGCCATTCACATAGGCAACTTTGTTGACATCGATGTCTCCTTTGGCAATGATTCCATAGCCTTTTATTTGACCATTTTTATTATCTCCAAAGGTTACAGATCCTCCTCCATGTTTTTCTTTGTAGGAGGAAAGCAACCCTCTGTTGCCAGTCATGTGTCTTGAGCACCCGGAGTCTAGGTACCAGATAGGCACATGTTGTTTCTTCTGTAGACAGATTAGAGAGTTTTAGGTACCCATTTCCAAATGGGTCCATTTTTGTTAGTAGACTTTGAAGATGCCTTAACATCTTTGGTTTTGGGTTTATCCTCATTTGCAGAGGTACCAGTTTGTCTCTTCTCACCCTTGAATTTTGCATTCTTGGGCTTGGAGTGAGATATAAGACAGGAGGGCCTTGAGAAATGTTGATTCAAAGAATGCATGAGATCAAAGCATTTACAATAAGGAACATTTGAAGCAAATTTCTTGAAATTTTCATTAAATTTGTCAAAGGAGGGTATAGAGCAAATTTTACTACAACCCATTTTAGATTTGGGTTTCCTTTTACAGAAAGCTTTGTCTAATCTAGGTTGAGTTTTTTTTAAATCTCTTCTTGAGTGACTCTTTGGTTGTACTCTCCCTTGATCTTCTTTCCTTGCTTTCACTGCAACAGAAGCATCAAGTTTATCAATTTTAGGCCATTTATTCTTCTGTTGCCAAGTGAGTTTTTCTTGAAAAGGTTTTAATGGTCTTGGAGCTTTTGAATCATGAGGGATCTTGTTCCTTTTTAGATCTTTCAAGCTCAAGAGAAGTCTTTGCTTGCAAGCACATGTCCAGGAAATCAGGACAGATAGATACACCTGTGGTTTTACTTTTGGGAAGAATTGTTCTATTGAGAATGCCAGAGGTAAGTTTACTCTTCTATGGACCACAGGGGAGTATCTCAAGTTCCACAGAACTTGTCTCATTTCCAACAGAGAACTCTGATTCTGACTCAGAGTCTGAATCGAGGAAGTCTCTGTGAATGAAATCTTGACCTTCTGCAAATGCCTTGCTTTGTCCATTGGTGTCCTCTGAAGTATTTAGAATTTTTGAGATACACGGAATGACCATAGGAACGTTAAGACAGTTTTGTAGATCTTGCTCAAAGATTTCTCTTACATCAGAGATAATATCAGGATGATTAAGAAAATGGTTTTCATAGGTCTTTCTCAAGTCATTTTCCAGAAATCTTTTAAAAAGTTTTTCTTCCACAGAGGCCGGAACAAACTCTGGAGCTTCGGAGGACAATTTCTTTTCAGGAGTCATCATGCATACAAAAGCCATTTGAGTTTGTGTTTCTGGATGACCGAATTTGAAGATTCCTATCTGTTTTTGAGACAGATATTTCTTTGGAATAGAATTTATCTTTGATGAGAGAGAAGAAGGTAGATTATTGTTTTCATACCATGTATCTACCATCAACAGAGGATTCCTCAGATGTGGTTCTTTGGATGTTTTTCGCCTTTTAAATGTGGATAGAAGATTTGGAAGACTTGGATTTAATGATTTTCCAACGCAGAAGATATTTGCTAAAGATTTGTTTCTTTTATTTCCAGTATAGGGATCGATATCATCGAACCCTATACCTCTTCTGCCAATTTGGGTGTTGACCTTTTCAGTGACTTTTTGAGCATCCTGATACCTTTTGATTTTGAGATTTATGTCGAACAGATCTCGATGAAGAGCTTCTCTTTCCTTTTGAAAGAAGTTTTTCAAAGAAGTGGCATTTAGACGATCACTCTCACATTTCTTAAGCTCTTTGACCTTTTCTTTCAAAGCTCTGTCGAGATTTGTGATTTTGTCATTTAAATCCCTTTTTGTTGAAATATGCTCAGAGATGAGAGTTTTGTTTTGAATGTAAAGCTTATCCTTCTCCTCTGTGAGAAGTCTAGTTTCTCTTTCAAAGAAGGCAAGCTTTTTCTCAAGATCTGAGCATGTATGTTTGTAAGCTAGAAGATCATTTTGTATTTCAAGAAGCTTGCTTTCAACATCTGAGTTGCAAGAGTTAGAAGTAGATACCTCACTTTCGTTGTCAGAAGAGTGGACTTTTGCCATTCCACAGAAGAGTGCGTTATTTTCTTCATCAGATGATTCATCGGTCACAAGGTTCTCTTGTTCTGCTATTAGGGATTTCTGAGTGTAGTACTCTGCTTTATTTTTGTAGAAGGCAGCGTCCCTTGTGGGTTTCCCTGTGTTGGCAGAGGACCTGCACTCTGCTGCATAGTGGCCTGGTTTCCCGCATTTGAAGCATCCTTCAGTTTGCTTCGGGAATTTGTCACCAGCTCTGCCGTCTGACTTTTGTCCATTTCTCTCTTCTTGCCTAGGTTCTACAGACCATTCCTTTCTCTTGGCCTCACCATATCCTCTGCTTCTGTCATTTCTTTCTTCTCTTCCTCTGTACTCCGGCTTCTTCTTGAGACCACGATTGAACTGTCGGGTCATTAGTGCAAGAGTTTTGGCTAGAGCAGACATGTCAATCTCCTCCTCAGAGTCTTCTTCACTTTCACTCTCTGCTACAAGTACCTTCTTCTTTTGCTTCTTCTGAGCCTCCTCAGCTGCCTTGTCCTTCTTTCCCTTGTCTTTGCCTTCTGAGGCACATCCTACAAGAGCCAGAGGACCTCCGACAGAGGTTGATAGTTTGGAAATTCTGTTCTCTTGGCTAATTAGTGTTCCTAAGAGATCAGATATGGACCAAACATCAAGATCCAATGTGGCTTGCATGGACATGGTTAAATGAAGCCATTCATCATTCAGGCTCTGTAAAAATCTGACATTGTTTTCTTCGGAGGTTCTGTGGATCCCATATCTCTTGCACTTGTTTATCAAAGAGTTGTATCTATTTAAGTGCTTTGAATGGATTCACCCGGTAGAGCTTTGAATGCAAAATACTCATTTATGCATAAGGCTCTGTTGTTCTTGAGGGTTTTGGCACCACCCTCAAGTTGTTTCTCCAGCTCCAACCATAGGTCAGAGTGGACTTTTGCCATTCCACAGAAGAGTGCGTTATTTTCTTCATCAGATGATTCATCGGTCACAAGGTTCTCTTGTTCTGCCATTAGGGATTTCTAAGTGTAGTACTCTGCTTTCTTTTTGTAGAAGGCAGCGTCCCTTGTGGGTTTCCCTGTGTTGGCAGAGGACCTGCACTCTGCTGCATAGTGGCCTGGTTTCCCGCATTTGAAGCATCCTTCAGTTTGCTTCGGGAATTTGTCACCAGCTCTGCCGTCTGACTTTTGTCCATTTCTCTCTTCTTGCCTAGGTTCTACAGACCATTCCTTTCTCTTGGCCTCACCATATCCTCTGCTTCTGTCATTTCTTTCTTCTCTTCCTCTGTACTCCGGCTTCTTCTTGAGACCACGATTGAACTGTCGGGTCATTAGTGCAAGAGTTTTGGCTAGAGCAGACATGTCAATCTCCTCCTCAGAGTCTTCTTCACTTTCACTCTCTGCTACAAGTACCTTCTTCCTTTTCTTCTTCTGAGCCTCCTCAGCTGCCTTGTCCTTCTTTCCCTTGTCTTTCCCTTCTGAGGCACATCCTACAAGAGCCAGAGGACCTCCGACAGAGGTTGATAGTTTGGAAATTCTGTTCTCTTGGCTAATTAGTGTTCCTAAGAGATCAGATATGGACCAAACATCAAGATCCAATGTGGCTTGCATGGACATGGTTAAATGAAGCCATTCATCATTCAGGCTCTGTAAAAATCTGACATTGTTTTCTTCGGAAGTTCTGTGGATCCCATATCTCTTGCACTTGTTTATCAAAGAGTTGTATCTATTTAAGTGCTTTGAATGGATTCACCCGGTAGAGCTTTGAATGCAAAATACTCATTTATGCATAAGGCTCTGTTGTTCTTGAGGGTTTTGGCACCACCCTCAAGTTGTTTCTCCAGCTCTAACCATAGGTCAGAGTGGACTTTTGCCATTCCACAGAAGAGTGCGTTATTTTCTTCATCAGATGATTCATCGGTCACAAGGTTCTCTTGTTCTGCCATTAGGGATTTCTAAGTGTAGTACTCTGCTTTCTTTTTGTAGAAGGCAGCGTCCCTTGTGGGTTTCCCTGTGTTGGCAGAGGACCTGCACTCTGCTGCATAGTGGCCTGGTTTCCCGCATTTGAAGCATCCTTCAGTTTGCTTCGGGAATTTGTCACCAGCTCTAACGTCTGACTTTTGTCCATTTCTCTCTTCTTGCCTAGGTTCTACAGACCATTCCTTTCTCTTGGCCTCACCATATCCTCTGCTTCTGTCATTTCTTTCTTCTCTTCCTCTGTACTCCGGCTTCTTCTTGAGACCACGATTGAACTGTCGGGTCATTAGTGCAAGAGTTTTGGCTAGAGCAGACATGTCAATCTCCTCCTCAGAGTCTTCTTCACTTTCACTCTCTGCTACAAGTACCTTCTTCTTTTTCTTCGTCTGAGCCTCCTCAGCTGCCTTGTCCTTCTTTCCCTTGTCTTTGCCTTCTGAGGCACATCCTACAAGAGCCAGAGGACCTCCGACAGAGGTTGATAGTTTGGAAATTCTGTTCTCTTGGCTAATTAGTGTTCCTAAGAGATCAGATATGGACCAAACATCAAGATCCAATGTGGCTTGCATGGACATGGTTAAATGAAGCCATTCATCATTCAGGCTCTGTAAAAATCTAACATTGTTTTCTTCGGAGGTTCTGTGGATCCCATATCTCTTGCACTTGTTTATCAAAGAGTTGTATCTATTTAAGTGCTTTGAATGGATTCACCCGGTAGAGCTTTGAATGCAAAATACTCATTTATGCATAAGGCTCTGTTGTTCTTGAGGGTTTTGGCACCACCCTCAAGTTGTTTCTCCAGCTCTAACCATAGGTCAGAGTGGACTTTTGCCATTCCACAGAAGAGTGCGTTATTTTCTTCATCAGATGATTCATCGGTCACAAGGTTCTCTTGTTCTGCCATTAGGGATTTCTGAGTGTAGTACTCTGCTTTCTTTTTGTAGAAGGCAGCGTCCCTTGTGGGTTTCCCTGTGTTGGTAGAGGACCTGCACTCTGCTACATAGTGGCCTGGTTTCCCGCATTTGAAGCATCCTTCAGTTTGCTTCGGGAATTTGTCACCAGCTCTGCCGTCTGACTTTTGTCCATTTCTCTCTTCTTGCCTAGGTTCTTCAGACCATTCCTTTCTCTTGGCCTCACCATATCCTCTGCTTCTGTCATTTCTTTCTTCTCTTCCTCTGTACTCCGGCTTCTTCTTGAGACCACGATTGAACTGTCGGGTCATTAGTGCAAGAGTTTTGGCTAGAGCAGACATGTCAATCTCCTCCTCAGAGTCTTCTTCACTTTCACTCTCTGCTACAAGTACCTTCTTCTTTTTCTTCTTCTGAGCCTCCTCAGCTGCCTTGTCCTTCTTTCCCTTGTCTTTGCCTTCTGAGGCACATCCTACAAGAGCCAGAGGACCTTCGACAGAGGTTGATAGTTTGGAAATTCTGTTCTCTTGGCTAATTAGTGTTCCTAAGAGATCAGATATGGACCAAACATCAAGATCCAATGTGGCTTGCATGGACATGGTTAAATGAAGCCATTCATCATTCAGGCTCTGTAAAAATCTGACATTGTTTTCTTCGGAGGTTCTGTGGATCCCATATCTCTTGCACTTGTTTATCAAAGAGTTGTATCTATTTAAGTGCTTTGAATGGATTCACCCGGCAGAGCTTTGAATGCAAAATACTCATTTATGCATAAGGCTCTGTTGTTCTTGAGGGTTTTGGCACCACCCTCAAGTTGTTTCTCCAGCTCTAACCATAGGTCAGAGTGGACTTTTCCCATTCCACAGAAGAGTGCGTTATTTTCTTCATCAGATGATTCATCGGTCACAAGGTTCTCTTGTTCTCCCATTAGGGATTTCTGAGTGTAGTACTCTGCTTTCTTTTTGTAGAAGGCAGCGTCCCTTGTGGGTTTCCCTGTGTTGGCAGAGGACCTGCACTCTGCTGCATAGTGGCCTGGTTTCCCGCATTTGAAGCATCCTTCAGTTTGCTTCGGGAATTTGTCACCAGCTCTGCCGTCTGACTTTTGTCCATTTCTCTCTTCTTGCCTAGGTTCTTCAGACCATTCCTTTCTCTTGGCCTCACCATATCCTCTGCTTCTGTCATTTCTTTCTTCTCTTCCTCTGTACTCCGACTTCTTCTTGAGACCACGATTGAACTGTCGGGTCATTAGTGCAAGAGTTTTGGCTAGAGCAGACATGTCAATCTCCTCCTCAAAGTCTTCTTCACTTTCACTCTCTACTACAAGTACCTTCTTCTTTTTCTTCTTCTGAGCCTCCTCAGCTGCCTTGTTCTTCTTTCCCTTGTCTTTGCCTTTTGAGGCACATCCTACAAGAGCCAGAGGACCTCCGACAGAGGTTGATAGTTTGGAAATTCTGTTCTCTTGGCTAATTAGTGTTCCTAAGAGATCAGATATGGACCAAACATCAAGATCCAATGTGGCTTGCATGGACATGGTTAAATGAAGCCATTCATCATTCAGGCTCTGTAAAAATCTGACATTGTTTTCTTCGGAGGTTCTGTGGATCCCATATCTCTTGCACTTGTTTATCAAAGAGTTGTATCTATTTAAGTGCTTTGAATGGATTCACCCGGCAGAGCTTTGAATGCAAAATACTCATTTATGCATAAGGCTCTGTTGTTCTTGAGGGTTTTGGCACCACCCTCAAGTTGTTTCTCCAGCTCTAACCATAGGTCCTTTGAAGTTTCACATGAGTCAAGAGATTGAAAGATATCATTTGGAATAGCCATTATGATAAGTCTTTTGGCTTTCTTTGCAAGCTCATGTTGTGCCTTTTCTTCTTCACTCCATTCAAGGACTGGTTTGGGGTGTTGATATTCAGGAATTTCAGGAGTATTGGCAGTGGCAGGAACACGAGGAACTGTTGTCATTGGACTGAAAGGAGGATTGTGAAGAAACTCAACCAGACCAGGATCCACACCTTCAAGGAAGTGCACCATCATGATCTTCCACTGAGGATATTCATCCCTTTGAAGAGTGGGAGGTTTGGATTGAGATCCCGCACTGAAGTAGTTGACAGTGTTTGCCATTTTGGTTTCAATGAGTAAAACAGAGTATGGCACGAATCAGAAAGAGTATTACAGTGATGATGTGAGAATATGAGAATATGAATTGATAAGAACAAATGATCAACCAACTAGCTTTGAATCTGTCTTTAAGTGAAGAACACACTTGTACCTATTACTATATCAAACAGGTTGATATAGCTTCAGAAAAACAGAGTGTGACTGTGAGTGGAGTTTGGAACGAAGAACAGACTCAAAATACTACCTTGAGTTCTGGAAACAAGTATAGAACAGGATCCTTTGATATTGAAAATCAAAGTCTGGCTCTGATACCAATTGTTGATCCCAGTTTAGATGTTCTTTAACTTGATTTAACCTTTTACTACACACAGATTATATAACTAGAGTGCGGAAGCGTTTAAGATGTGTAGAAGAGATTGAACATGCAAGGTGGTAAACACACAGGTAATTAATGAACAGGAAGTAAAGTATTACACGAAAGTTACTCAAAGAATTGTTTCATTAATTACCCAAGAACACCAAGAACACGCACTGGTATGTGCAAAAAGGTGCTCAAGGAATATACAGACTTCTGTTTTTTTGTGTGTGTGCTCTCTCTTTGAGCTCTAAGGTGGTGCTCCTTAATATAGCTGAAGGATGCACCCCTTAGTACAAGACAAGAACTGACATTCCATAAACGGAATGCCACCTGTAAAGTAAACATCGTGGGACGCCCATTACTTTGATCTTGAGGATCTTCGTACAGCAGGTCTCACGTGTTCTGCACGTGGTCTTGTTTTGAACTCTAAGAAAAGCTTCAACAGTTGATCTCCAGAGGTTGGCCTTCACAGAGGCTCTGTGAGTGATCACAGAGGCTCTGTAATCCAAGTATCATTCAGGTTCTATTTCTGGTAGATCTTCTGCGGGGTAATCTCCAAGCTTTGCACCTTCTGTGGTGTATCTGAGTGTTCAGCGGCAGGCTTCTACGATTTCCATACTTAGCCTATTTTTCAATACTTCTATACAAAGAGAGTGGAGCTAACAATAGGGTTAGGTTCTTTCGTTATCCCTTGTTTTGTTGTTAACTTTATGAACTAATCTAAACCATCCAGGATGGTTGAGATTAAAACTAATTTTGTAATTAATAAAATATGTTTTATTTATTAAATTGGCATATGAACATATGTGGTTAGGGTTAATTTGGGGAATCAAATAATCATTCCTTTAAGCCCCCATTAAGCGGCTCAGTAATTTCCCCTTAAACCACAATCGTAACCGGCTTTGGTAATCAATCTTCCCTGTAACAATTCCAGAAATCGGTTGTGAAATCCGATGAGGATATTGAGCTTACTTATATGTTTTGTATTTTGCCAAACAACTTTTTTCACTTTTCTGTTTTGTGTTCATCGATTTTCATATATGTGAAAAGGGGTTGAACAGTAAATCATTTTGATTTTGTACGTTCCAGGAATTAGTTAGATATCCATTAACCTATGTGTTCATATCCGTAAAATTGTTCACCTATATGAAGGTAACATATTTTGAAAGTGTTTTCACCTATGTGAAAGTTGCGTTCATCGATGTTCACATCTCTGAAGGTGCGTAACATGGTTGACAAACGAGTAACCCAAAAAAAAGAGTCTTGAAAATAAAAAAACACCTGTGTTCATATCTGTTAACATTTTCATATATGTGAATGTGTGTAAAATTTTAGATAATGTGTTCATGATTGTTCATTACTCGAAAGGTCTATTTGAAAGTGTTTTCAATGATGTCCACCTCTATAAAGCTTAACAAAAAAGAAAGATGAACTCCAAATGGAATGCAATATCTATATTCTCAATTCATTAAATTTGCATTACATGTGTAGGTGTATTAAGTGAATGTGCACTTGACCATGTTTATCTGTGAAGTAAAAAAGAAATTTCATATTTTGAAATTGAGATTGTTACTAAATTGGATACATCTATTTCATTATGAAGACATATTAAAACACACACACACACACACACATATACCTCAATCAACAGTACACCCATGTTAATGACAATCAACCCATATTTTTTTTGTTGCAATATTCACCTCTGTAAAGGTCAGTGTTCATTGATGTTCCAATTCTCTGAAGTGTGTAACATAGTTGACAATGTTTTCAAGTTTGTTCATCATAAATGTAGATGACAAATAAGTATCCGAAAAAAAGAGTCTTTAAAATCAATAACCTCTGTGTTAATCACTTTTAAAATTTATGATATGTGAATGTGTGTAAAAGTTTTAGATAGTGTGTTCATAATTATTCATTACTGGAACGGTCTATTTGAAAGTGTTTTCAATGATGTTCACCTCTATAAAGCTTAACAATGTTTTCAAGGTTTGTTCTTTATGAAATGTACATGACAAAATAAGTAACCAAAAAAAAAGTCTTTAAAATCAATAACCTCCGTGTTATTCGCTGTTAAAATTTTAAGATATGTGAATGTGTGTAAAAGGTTTAGATAGTGTGTTAATAATCATTCATTACTCGAACAGTCTATTTGAAAGTGTTTTCAATAAACGTTGTTGAACATTATAAATATGAACATTATATATGAACACAAATTTTCATTACACTGTTAATTCATTTTCACTACATAAATTCAGGATATTTCTTCATGTTGACACATACGATAATCGAAATGCTTTTACTAAAAGTTGCAGTCCTTACCAAATGATTCAGAATGACATATACGGTCAATGTGCATTGTGTGGTTGAATATATTTCAAATGAGAAAAAAAAATCGTAGATATTATATACAATAATAATTAATGTTAAAAATGAAGATGTTTGTTCATCGTCAATGTTTAAAAAAAATAATTTAAAAATCTTAGATATATACAATGTTTGATCATTTGTTAATTTTGTTGTGTTGATAACGAAAGGACATCAACGTTCAAATCATAATGTTCATCAATGTTCAATTTTGAAGTGACAAATGAATGAACAGTGTAAAACTCAAAATGTTCATAACGAAGATATAAAGCTCTCTGTAAGATTACATAAAGAAGCTTTAACCTGGGTCCCATTTTATCTTATGTTCATCTTTGTGAAGGCGTTCATCTATGTGAAGGCGTTCAACATAATTGAGTTTTTGGTTTTAATGAATTCCGTGATGAACTAAATAATGTAAACAACTCGAAAACATTAAAAAAAACTTACCAATACAATTTTGTTGTTTGATTCGAATATATCAACAGTGCATATACCGTTGTTCTCATTTTCGAGTTCATGGTTTACGAGTTGGTTTTGAATTCCTTAATCCATATTCTGTGTTATCGGATTCGACAAAGTTTCATCAATCACACTTCCATCGACGTCATTATGGAGGACGGAAATCATAATGTCGGAGGACGTTGTTGCGTTCATTATCGAGATGTTCATCAGATTCTCTGAATTAAAATGAATACCGTATAAAGTTTTGAAGACAACCGCTAACGATTTTGACAAACATTTGAAATTGAAGACTTTGAAAATATTCATATGATTTTAACAATTATTTTGAAAATGGAAAAATCATGAATTCATAACCTACGCTATAATCAAGGAGGATTCATTCTTATAACCCCCCAGCAAATAAATGAAATATTATGTAATTATGAAATGACCTTTCTACCATTTTGTATTAAAGATACAAAACATGAAAACAACAACCAAAGATGCATTTCTATTGATTGAGTAAGGTTCATAAAGTTAACAACAATTTAGTGGTTAACAAACGATCCTTGCTCACTCACTCCCTCTCTCTCTCTCTCTCTCTCTCTCTCTCTATATATATATATATATATATATATATATATAGGAATTTCGTGGTCTTTTTGATTTGTTAAAATATTAAAGACTTTAATGTCCTTCTATGAAAAATGTATTTTTCGCTCAGCCGGTGACTTAATCGGTCAGCTGGAGAACCGTACTCCTTCACACTCATCATCTAATTTCTCCTTATTTCCCCAGCTACCCTTATAACAAAGAACCCTATTTTCACATATATTCCAGTTGACGCTTCCAAGTTCCAAGTAATCAATCAATTACTACTTCAAGTACGTAATCCATGGATTACTGCTTCAAACTGGAAGAAATCGATTACTGCTTCTTCTTCTTTTACATAACTCTTGTTTTTCCCCCACCAAATGGAGTTAAAATTGACGGTGATACTGATGGAAGCTTTCAGAACAAAATGGAGTTCAAATTGAGCCCCAATTATGGAGGATATAGATCAGATAGTAGATGATGATTTTGGATTGTGTATAGAGAGAGTACAATAGAATCAATTAGGGTTTAAAAAAGGGAAGGAACATATAACAGGGGTTGAAGAAACATAATTTTGAATGATAAATTCAATAGTCTCTTGTTATGCTTTTTGGATGATACATTCATTGAGTTTGAAATTTAAATTTGAAGAATTTGAGTTGGATAGAGGATTCGATCAATGCTGAAAATGATAAGTGATATCTTTTTTATAATAAAAGCTATTTATTTAACATTTTTATCAAGTAGTTGTTTTATTTGGGCAAAATATAGACTGAGGGTAAAATGGTCATTTACTACAAATTGTGTTTTTTTATCAACTAAAATGTTTTGTTTCTTGAATCCAACCTTCAAGAGAAGACATAAACGAATCAAATAAACTACAAAACTGAAACCAATAGACTGATTTGAGACACCTATAATGCGTTGTGTAAAGGATCCATTAGAGTCGAGATTGGAGATGGTGAAGTGAATTCTTAAACTTAAAACACAACCAAATAAAGTAAAATATGAAAAATTAGATTGATATTTAGATTCTTGAGAAATTGTTTGATAGATGGAGAAAACTAAAAGCTTGGGAAACCGAAACGATTCGGAGATGGATAGGAGCTAGGGAAAACAAAAATGACGGTTTTTAATGCAAATATAAATGAATAATCAATGTTTATAGAATTAGAAATTAAAAAAGGATTAAAATGAGGATGAAGGAGAAAAAAGATAAGTGAGTTTCTTGATTGTAGGAGAAGTCATGTCATCAACATTGGTTTCTCCTTTATTATATATATATATATATATATATATATATATATATATATATATATATATATATATATATAGGGTCAGGTTCACGTGAGACCAAGTTGTTTCCGTGAGACCGTGTGAGACCAAGCCTTAAAACATGAAACTTCATACCGAAACACTGTGAAGGTAAAAAAACATTCGAACCTTCATAATGTAATCACACTATGAAGGTAAAAAAAGCTAAACCAAGTTAAAAAAATCAAACCTTCACATATAAAAGACTGTGAAGGTATATCCGAACTTTCACAATGAAGACGTTGTGAAGGTAAAAAAAAAGAACATTCACAGAGAAAAACACCGTGAACGTAACATTTACGGTGTTTTCCCTATGAAAAGTTCGATTTTTTTTTACATTCACGGTTTTTTGGTATGAAGTTTCGTACTTTAAAGCTTGGTCTCACCGGTCTCACGGAAACTGTTTGGTTTCACGCAAACTTAAGTCTATGAATATTATATTACTTTAAAAGTAATATTGTTCATATTTCTTCATATGAATATTATATTTAAAACTAATAGTGTTTATATTTCTTCATATGAACATGAATGAACCGGGGGTTACGAATCTTTTGGAAGAATAATGTTCAAATGCATGCAGATTCAAGAACACTTATGAACTGGGGGTTACAATTCTTTTGAAAGGAACATTAATTAAAAGAGAATAAAGACATAATGTTTCATTTATTTTTTTCCCAAAATACCCTTATCACTATAGTTCACTCCTAATTTTTCATTAATTGTTCATTTATTAAGGTTTTTAAAAGATATTCAATCTCAACCATTGATTTTCATGATCAAGGGCTTATAATGGTTCATAGAGTTAACACAAAATGTGGTTAACAAATGAACATGACCCTATATATATATATATATATATATATATATATATATATATATATATATATATATATATATATATATATATATAGGGGAGCGATCAATTGAAAACCAGTATTACATTGGAAACTTTGGAAACCGAAATCAACCAATAAGTGAATTTCTTTTTTTTATTTTTATTTTTAATTGAAAAGGTTATTTTTGTCTTTTACATTATTTCATAATATATATGGTAATTGTTATTATTATTATATTAATAATTATTTAATTTTAATTTAGCTTATATATGGTAATAATAATCATTGATTAATTTAAAAATGAGATATTTAATTTAGGTAAATTATTTAATTTTAATTTAGCTTATATATGGTAATAATGAAACAATAATGCTAACACGATAAATCTGATGAATCTATTTTCATTATAAAACAATAATACTAACACGATGAACCTGATGAATCTATTTTCATATACGGATATGCAACTGAACAGGTAATGAAACAAAAATGAGAAGTTAACAAAAATGGCACAAATTCATCATGTTTCATTATGAAACAATAATGCTAACACGATGAACCTGATGAATCTATTTTCATTATGAAACAATAATGCTAACACGATGAACCTGATGAAATCTGTAATCCAATGAAATCTGTAATCCACAAATTCATTCTGTTTCATCACAATATTAGATTGCGTAGGAAATTTTATAATAAAATGAAATTAAAAAAAATATTTTCTTACATTTTAAAAGAAAATTAATTTTTTTGATGAAAAGACAAATGCTCCAAGTTTTCATAGTAAAAAAAATAACAAAATTTAGATTGCGTGGGAAATTTTATTTTGGTTTCAAGTAATTTAAATAAAATAAACCTTTGTTGTCATATTTGAGACACAAAATCAAAAGACATATTTACCTTTTTCATCTATTATTTTTATTTATTATTAATAAATTAATTAATTTACTATCATATATAACTCAAATGAATTTTAACCATTGATTATAAAGATCAATGGCTGAAATTTGGTTTCCAAAGTTTCCAATGAAACTTGATTTCCAATTGATACCACCCCTATATAATATATATATATATATATATATATATATATATATATATATATGTATGTATGTATTAAAACAACTCCGCAACACAAATTTTGAGAACACTAAAATCTCACAATACCACCTATTCTTATTGGTTCTTCCTTTTATATAAAGATATATTGATGATTGATATATTTTTTATATTGAAATTAATGATTAAGTTTTATTAAAAAAAGATTATTAAATCCGAATGTTGAAGGACGAACATGACTTATAAAGCCAAATGAACCTCTTAATTTCTAACATTTCACTTTAACCGAAAACTTTGAGGCAAGTGTAGCATAGGTAACCAACCAACTTTGTTAACCTTCAAGCATCCATAACCCTCTAATATATATATACACAACCACATCTTCTGACATTTTGCTTTTTATCAATTTGGGATAACCAAAATCAACCACATTTCAACATTTAAGGATTACTCAAAATCTCAATGTGCCAAGTAATTAAGCATTCATTGTGTGAATTTGTTCAATGATTGACTTTTATGTATGAACTTCTGTGATCAACAATTGACACATGTAACTTATAGAATGCTTAATTACTTGTTCTCATATGTTCATTAATGGTTTGGAATTTTTTATTTTAATGAAAACATCATAAAACTTATCGATACAAAATTTGTTATTTGATTCGACTATATCCACATTGCATATTCTGCTACTTTCATTCTGGTGCTCATATTTATTGAGTTGATTTTGATTGCCCTCATCCATTGTTGTTGTTTTCGGAGATGACAAAATTTCAACAATTGCATCTTCGTCGACGTCATTGAGGAGCCCGGAGTTCATAATGTCGGTCGACGTTGTTGCGTTCATTATTGTGATATTCATGCGATTTTAGAATGAAAATAAATATGGACAAACTTTTGAAAAACCCCCTGTATCTACTTGGATTATTATGATGTTCATGCAATTTTAGAATGTAAATGAATATGGACAAAATCTTGAAAATAACTGTTGGTCAGATTTATGCATCCCAAAAAGGCTACGGCAATTGGGAAACCACACAAATATACATGTTCTCCCAATATCGTCTTAAAACAAGTAATAATGGTAACAACACTAGATATCGATCCACAGGGACAGAAAAGTAAGGATTTTCAACAACTCAAACTTAAAGTAAGATTTCAGATGGTGATTTGGAAGTAATATTTGTGAGAGTTGGTAACTAAATACAGAAATGTAACAATAAGTAAAAGATAGCATGGGTGCAAGATCAGGCTGGATTTCAGCAAACAGAGTGTAGTGAACATTGCTAATGGAATGAACGACCTTCCAAGGAAGTGCAGATTAGACCATATGTTGGCAGTACACTTGGTGATGCATCAAGAACCAAACTAGTATAGATCTTGCCTTTCTTTCCATATGTTTTGCAGCCCCTAAGGATGTTGCAACTCTTTGTAGCCTCTATAACACACTTAGTAAAAACATTTGTGTTGTCTTAATTTTAAGTCCAACTCATCTAAATAAAATCACATGTGTCAATTTGTCAAAGATTATTAGATGAAATGTTTGTACCACTTGTGAATAGTGAAGTAAATTGCTTTTAACAAAGAAAATATCCACTAACATTTGGCTTAATTTCACAACATTCACTTACACCCACACTAAGGTGTTTAGCCTAGCATGGCTAAATGTAAGTGCTTAAAAGTAAATGACATGAAAGTAAATGACTTAAAAGTAAATTTTCACAAAAAGTAAAGTTGCATGAAATGTAAAGTTGCAAGAAACATAAAGTGTGAGAAACGTAACGTGCATGAAATGTAAAGTGCGAGAAACGTAAATTGCATGAAATGTAAAGGACGCAGAAATGTAAACTTGCACTTGTAAATGTGCTTGAAATCGTAAAGTGATCAAAGTGAAAGTGTGTTGGAAATCGTAAATTTTTGTGGGAAGTAAGAAGGTTGTTGTAGCAACATGCAGCAGTAACCAAAAGATTAAGAACTTGAAATTAAAAATACAACATTATACAAAAGAGCTAGAGAGATCAAAGCTTAGAGAAGCTTGATCTCCCCCTGGGTTGGGTTGTTTGAACTACTACATCTCCAACCTATTTATACTAAGGTAAAGGAATCAAAAGATGCTTACAAGTACAAGAAATATTATCCAATGGTTAATACCCAAGTATCTTAAATCAACTCTTAATACTTCCTATGTAAAACATTTTCCAAAAGAATCAATTACCCAAAAAGCCTGCTGATAACTTCGCCCAAAAGATGTTTCATTCAAAGGTTGAGATCCAAAGATATCTTCAAGGATGATCATGATTTGGTTAGCTTCTGTCGCTGCGGAAATTCTTGCTGTAGCAACCTACCGCAAAAACATTTTTGTCAACACTTGATCCATAATAAGCAAGAATAGAACCAATTTCTACAACCTAGCTCCAACCAATATTAAACCATAAAATAAGAACAAAAGGACTCAATATGTGATTGGGAAGGCAAAAACAAGATGAAATAAAATCCTAAAAACGTACTAAAAGTGGGTATGAATACACACACATCACCCCCCCTCCACACACACACACACACACATTTGAACTATTGTTTATCCCGAAGCAACGAAAATGACAAATAAAAGGACTCAATATAAAAAAATAAAGAAAAACAAAGGTGAGTGATAGAGATCAATAAACTAAAACAAAAGCATAGCCTATCATAAATTGAAGTTCCTCTAAACCGAAAATTTTAGCACCATAGGCCAAGATTCAAACTTCCTTTTGTTATGCACACACCATCTTTTAAACATAGAATCATTGGGACTTTTATGGGTATTTTAAAATTTTTGGCCTTAGATTACATTCTCAAACTGCCTCAAGTACTAGTTCGGTATGCTCTGGCACAAAATACAGTTGTTGCAACATATTTTATATTTTCATCTTTGACTTTTGTTATCATCACTCATTATTTTGAGCTCGTTTTAAGCTCATTGATCTTTTACGCTTTGTAGTGATATATTTCCTCCCCCACACTTGAATTTCTCAATGTCCTCATTGAGGATCACAATAAGCTTAGGTTCAAAGGTGTAAAGGAAAAAGTGATTGGCTTGTGTTTAAGAAAGATGGCCTAAATCATTTTCTAAGTTTACCAAAAATGGGTGCCAAGTCGTTGCCCAGGAAAGAATTGTTTGGTTCTAGTAGAAAAACAGAGGATGGATTAGAAACAAAAAAATTTATTTAGGCTATGGTTTGCAAAAAAAAATTATTAGTTACTACCACTCAGACTCCAAAAAATGTAAAAAAAATATCCTAGACTCATGGATCCTAAACAATAAAAGAGGAAATAAAAATAAACATTATGAAGCTAATGTTAAGAAAAATTGGACATGTCATACTCATGAGGAGTTGGTGTTGTTGCTGCAACACTGCTTCTTGGTTGACCAGATGTTTCTCTTTCCACTTATGTTTCCACAATTATCTAAGAACTTATTTCCCTTCATCATCAGGACAGATGGATTCAAAAGAACAAACGTGGGAACATTCTTCACTCTCACCATCGCATCTCATTTCATGAAACACGTTGAGGGTGACTTCTTCCTTATGCACATCGATGGACTTTTTGAATGGTAACTCATTTTTTTGATTTTTTAGCCTTGGAAGGTGGAGTACATAGGATGGAAGATCTGGAACATGACTCATACCTTTGCAATTTGGGATTTGACTAAAGGATGAGTGAATGGTTGTAGTCTTTGCCTCTGTTGGTGTTGTATCAATAGGATCAAAGCATAACAGACTTGTTGTAGCATCACTCTACATAAATTATTCCTTTTTGACTTCATCTGGGAATAACAATGGGAAGTTAGATCTAATAGGAATTGATGTAATAACCTCTATACCTCTTTTTCCTATTGGTTGGGTGGGCAAACTAACAACATCAAGGGATGTTTCAGTCGCATCAGAGAATGTTGTTGTAATAACTGCTACAGTTGCTGCATCATCTGTTTCAGTTTGTTTTTCAGAAAACATCAGTAGGTCTTCAGTGTCTTTTACAAGACCCTCTTCATCAAACATAGTCATAACCATTTCATGTTCTCTCTCACTCTTATCAAGTTTTTCATTCTCACTAGGAATGATTCCATTAGGCCTACTTCTCACCTCACGAGCTAATTCTCCAACTTGGTTTTCTAGATTTCTTATGGTTGCTTGCATGTGATTTATGAAATCTTTCATCATTGTTTCCAATGATATGGAAGAATCAAGTGGTAAGTGGGCTTGGAAATTTTGAAAAATAGGATTAGTGGAGTGTTGCTGAAAAATCGGATTGTGGTTGTCAAAACCACTAGGACGATGTTGTTGGAAACCTAGGGGTCCTTGTGGTTTATTAACATATTGGTTCAAGGATTGACTATTCCTATAGAAATTTGGTTGTTGCATCCACCCTTCATTATAAGTTTGAGAATAGTTACCTCCCCTATCATGGTTACCAAAATAATTTACTGAATTTGGGTTAGATTCACATTGCTCAAATAGATGGCCTTCTCTACATAACACACATGCTACAACATTAACATCAGGATATGTTGTCGCAGCAACAGACTGCACACCTAGGCCAACATTCATATTTTTAAGCATGTTAGCCAAAGATGTGAGTTGTTCTGCAAGTGCATTATATGCATTTGTTTTATGTGTCACAACTGTTGTTGATGTATTAACGAATGTGGATCATCCCAATAAAGATGATTATTTGAGATATTTTCAAGTATGTCAAACCCATCATTATAGGTACAAGTTGTGAAAGCTCCTCTTGTTGCATTATTGAGCATTTGCTTAGCAATGGTGTTTAAACCATTGTAAAATATTTCTAGCTGAATACAATAAGAAATGCCATGGTGAGGGCATTTTCTAAATAACTCGTTATACCTTTCCCATGCATCAGGTAGTGCTTCATTGTCTCGTTTCTGGACTTAGCGTTGTTGATTGGAGGAAAATACTTTTCAAAAATTTCTCTACAAGCTCATTCCATGGTCTGATGAAACCTGCTTGTATAGACTTAAACCGATACTTTGCTCGATCCTTTAAAGAAAATGTAAACAACTTCAACTGTAAGGCATAATTAGAAACTTCAGGGATTTTAAAAGAATCAATTATTTCCATGACAAATTTTAAGTGCAACTGAGGGTCTTTAGATGGCAAACCACTGAACTAGACATTAATTTGCAACATCTAAAACATAACAGGCTTGAGCTCAAAATGAGTTTCCTCAATGTGTGGCCTTAGTATCCCTGAATTTAATTAACTAAAATCAGGAATAACATAGTCTAAGATTCCCCTATCCCGAGAATCAACAATGCTTATGATGTTCTCCATTAAAGTAACAGTAAAAGGTGGTAGAAAAATCGTACTTCAAAAATGACTAACAAATCATTCGCTTTGGCCATGCCCGACAACGGAGCCAAAAACTTGTTGGTCGGATTTATACAACCCCAAAACGCTATGGAAATTGGGAAACCACACAAGTATACATGTTCTCCCAATATCGTCTTAAAACAAGTAATAATGGTAAGAATACCAAATATCGATCCACATGGAAAGGAAAGTAAGGATTTTCAACAAGTCAAACTTAAAGTAAGATTTCAGATGGTGATTTGGAAGCAATATTTGTGAGAGGTGGTAACCAAATACAGAAATGTAACAATAAGTAAAAGATAGCATGGGTGCAAGATCAGGCTGGATTTCGGTAAACAGAGTGTAGTGAACAATGCTACAACATCACAAGGGTGTTGTAGCAATAACACTCTACAACACTAATTGACCGACCTTCCAAGGAAGTGCAGATTATACCATATGTTGGCAGTGCACTTGGTGATGCATCAAGAACCAAACAAGTACAGATCTTTCCTTTCTTTGCATATAGTTTTGCAACCCCTAAAGTTGTTGCAGTTCTCTGTAGTCTCTATAACACACTTAGTAAAAACATTTGCGTTGTCTTAATTTTAAGTCCAACTCATCTAAATAAAATAACATGTGTTAATTTGTCAAGGATTATTAGATGAAATGTTTGTACCATTTGTGAATAGTGAAGTAAATTGCTATTAACAAAGCAAATATCCACTAACACTTGGCTTAATCTCACAACCTTCACTTACACTCACACTAAGGTGTTTATCCTAGCATGGTTGAATGTAAGTGCTTAAAAGTAAATGACATGAATGTTAATGACTTAAAAGTAAATTTGCAAAAAAAAGTAAAGTTGCATGAAATGTAAAGTTGCAAGAAACGTAAAATGCGAGAAATGTAAAGTGCATGAAATGTAAAGTGCGAGAAACGTAAAGTGCATGAAATGTAAAGGATGTAGAAATGTAAACTTGTTGAAGTGTAAATGTGTTGGAAATCGTGAAATGATCAAAGTGAAAGTGTGCTGGAAATCGTAAGTTGTTGTGGGAAGTAAGAAGGTTGTTGTAGCAATATGTAGCAGTAACCAAAAGATTAAGAACTTGAACTACTAAATCTCCAACCTATTATACTAAGGTAAAGGAATCAAAAGATGCTTACAAGTACAAGAAATATTATCCAATGGTTAATACCCTAGCATCTTAAATCAACTCTTAGTACTATCTATGTAAGACATCTTCCAAAAGAATCTATTCCCCTAAAATCCTGTTGATAACTTCGCCCAAAAGATGCTCCATTCAAAGGTTGGGATCCAAAGACATCTTCAAGGATGATCATGATTCGGTTAGCTTCTGTTGTTGCGGAAATTCTTGCTGTAGCAACCTACTGCAACAACATTTTTATCAACACTTTTTTTATCAACACTTGATCCACAATAAGCAAGAATAGAACCAATTTCTACAACCTAGCTCCAACCAATCTTAAACCATAAAATAAGAACAAAAGGACTCAATATGTGATTGGGAAGACAAAAATAAGATGAAATAAAATCCTAAAAACGTACTAAAAGTAGGTATGAATATTCACACATCAATAACTCACTAGCTAAAATCATGGCACATTAATTATTTATATCTCCAAAATTTATATATCAAATACTGTCCATTTTAGGATTTCCCTTTCTACCCTTAAGCATTAATTATGCACTCAATCAACAATAACACCCTGAGCTGAATTCCTATTGGCTAGATTAAGTTCACAAAGTTAGTAACCTTTTGATGGTTAACAAAAGATCCTCACTATATAGAGGGTTAGGTTCTTTTGTTAACCACATTTTTTATGTTAACTTTATGAACAATTCTAGGCCCTTGATCTTGGAAATCAATGGTTGTGATTGAATATATTTTAAAAGCTTTAATGAATGTACAATTTAATTAGAAGTGAACCATGGTGATGAGGGTATTATTGGAAAAAAATCAATTAAAAAGTATGTCTTTATTCTCTCGAATAATGATCCTTACAAAAGAATCGTAACCCCCCGATTCTACCTAGATTCGTAATGTATGATCGACCTCTGACAATCGCTTACCGATTCAACCTTGCAGATGCTAAGTCGAGAAATCCGGTGAAGGTATCTGCATATCAATGTCTAATTTGGGAGCAGAAGAGGATGATAAACCTCGATTAAAAGGTAAGGATTAATCTGTTATCGGGTTTAAGAAACCGAAACACAATATATAACGAAAATTTTGATTCTTTGTGCAGTTCGGAAAAAGAGTGTGAGGATTGCTCTAAAGACCTCATTTTCGAACTTCACAAAATGATTGAAAACCTAGTTGATTTGGACGCTGATACAACAATGGATAACATAAGGAAGGATGATAAGTTGAAAATGAAGGTTAGGTTGAAGATCCCAACTAATGAGGACACAGGCAAAAAAAATACAAGGTACAAGTTCCACCCAATCTTAGTGCATGTTTGTTTCAATATCTGTTTCAATAAACGATACCATATGTTCATAATACTAATTTCTCATAATGTTACCTTAACTGACATGATACTCAAATGAACAAATATGAACATTGTTTCTTTTAAAAGTTGTAATTTTTAACAAAAAATGTGGCGCCCTTATGATTTTATATTATGTTCACATACGATATCATAAATACATAATGTTCATGTTGAATTAACCATTAAAGAAACTAAGTGTTTATGTTTGCACACAAAAATTAATCATCAATGTTCATTGTGTATGACTGCACACAGATTGCAAATCTGAGTTCACCCACTCTTATCATGAGTGTATGTGAAAATGACTACACACCATGAACACATTAATCATTCTCTTCATATAAGAATGAGTGTATGAAAAAACAACTGCACACAATCAACACATTAATCTGAGATGCACTTGTTCACATAGTTTCATTTGAAGTTTGTTATGTTAACATGCGCTATAATATATACATAATGTTCATGTTGAGTCTACAAACAGTAACCCTTAATGAAACTAAGTGTTTATGTCTGCACAAAGAAATTACCCCTTAATGTTCAATGTGTATGACTGCACACACAGAATGACAAGTTGAGTTCACCTATTGTTACCACGTGTGTATGTAAGAGTGATTACACATAATGAACACATTAATCATGTTGTACATATAATAATGAGTGGATGAAAGGATGACTGCACGCAATGAACACTAATTATGAGATACACTTGTTTATACACCATCTCCTAGTTGCCATCAATCTTCCTGGTTCCTCGCCATTATATATTAGTGTGTATGTATGCACAAAATTTACACCCACGTGTTGATTGTGTATGTGTATGACTGCACACAGGATGCCAACATGAGCTCACCCACTTTTATCATTGATATATATAAGAATGACTGAACACAATGAACACGGTATTCATGTTCACATTAATCATGTTGTGCATATAAGTTCACATTTAGCTTATTGTAGAGGTTCATTAGTGTTCATGTTCACATGAATAACGTGGCAAGACAAGATATTTCAAATAAAGTGGCAATGTATGTGTCTGTAAAATTGCGAGATCATCAACTCACAAATACCATAGCAATTGTACTTCATCGCTGATTTAAAACAATACACATAAGAGTAGTAATAGTAATAAGCTAACGAACTCCCAACATGAAATATTACTGCTTAAATTGAAAGAGTCGGTTGATATTCATCATACATGTAATATTATCGTTGTTAAGGCATCAGGGGGGGAAGGGTGCCAAGCGTCTATGCTACTTACACTATGAAGGTACATATCAAGGTTATTGTGAATGAGGCAAATAAATGACAATCACGACCCAGGTTTCTGTTTAATGTAGGGTTAGTGACCTTTGTTGGTTCTTCTTAAGGTGTTTCAAAATTTTAGTCGCCATTATCATGTTGTGGTATCGAAGAAGCTTCAAAATGCAAATCTATTCCTTTATACATAGTCTCAAAAACTTCATGCAACAGCAGTAATATGCATTAGCAGGCTCAATGGCTAACCAGATAATTAGAGTATCTGATGCAATGAACTTTCATGACATACACTGAACCTCATTTTCCTAATTTATACAAATTGTTATCCGAAATGGATTGTTGTACCTTAGTGTTCATGTTCATTCTTTGAACAAACTGTGGTGCACTCTAATGTTGACCCAAATGTATATTTTCATGGATAAAATATTTTGTTGGTCATATTTGTTTATTCATATCACTAGACCATATAGGATCCCTATACATTTTCTAATTTGACCCACCATATTGTTGATACATTTCACAAGTTCGGCAGTATCTTGAAGAACTTATTTCACATTTCATTACAAATGTTTGTACTTTGATCCCCCGTGTAAAATTCCGTACTTTCATTCTTATTATCAGCAAAAATCCGAAAGATAAAATTATTTTCCAAACAATTTGAAGATAAATGGAAAACGTACACCCATAATACGATTGTTTCCATGTGTTAATTACAATAAAATTTTGGAATTTTCGCTCCTTTATTAGGCATTCAATTTGATATACGGAAAGCATATTTGTATATGTTAACATGTTATCATTTCTCTATGGTGTATGATGATTCAAGAAAGTACCACGGACTTTGTCAAATTACCAGTGAGCTGTATTAAATGAGATTTGTTTTACCTAATCGGTGCCACATTTGGTTTTTTATGCAGAAAAAGGTAAGAACATATCCAACGATATATCTAATAAACGATTGGAAGGCTAACATGCAAAAGGTATAAGATTTCCTAAATCTAACTATGACATGGTCGATCATGTGCATGCATGCTTTAAATATTGATATTCTTATTCAGACATATATCAAAAACATGTATGACTTTGGATTCATTGCCTTCAATTTGGTCAACAATCGTAGTCATTGCCTATTAATTAGTTTTATTTGTTTTTTGAATTGAAGTCTTATTTTCAATCCAGTAAATAAGTGTATCTCAGATTTAAACATGAAAAGCATAGTTCATTATTTCATTTACATTATGATAAAAAAATATGGTGACATGGGACATAATATTGATTTCACGATGACCATTATCAGCCTTGAAGATATACAAAGGAGTGTATGTTTTTTTAGTCGTATGTTCAAATATGTTCAAATAGCATTGATGTCGTCATTGCAATCACCGACAAAAAAAATAGACGCATATTAAGATTCACCACCCTATGGTGAGGTCAATTCATCACACGCATATGAACAAACATATATCACAGTACATTGACCACCATTTCAAAAATCTGAAATGGTCGATTCACATCTATTCGCGGATGATACGTCGCACATAAATCTCAACATCCGGATGTTGATCTATACATTTTAAAGACATATAAGTTAACAGGAAACTATAAGTAATGGAAATGTGTTTATACTAAGCTGTTATAGATTAAACACTTTGGTTCACATAAAATATGAGGAACATATTTTTTATGGGTCTGATAATGAATCGAAGTACCTGGATTTGAAAGGTATAAGTTATCTTTATCCCATTTGGCATGTAAAAAAATTAAAACCGGTATATAATGAAAAACATTAGGAACAAGTGTATTTAATCCTTCATTGATTATGGGTGTAGTCCGTGTAGTTAACACCAACATTTATAATCGGAATGAATCCCATTATGAACGTTTATATTCGCATCTTGAGCCGTATACATTTTGTGGACCTGATTGTTTGTCAAAAATATCCATGTTTTATCATTAAAATGGTATTTCGTTGATCGTGGACCTTAATGGTTAAAATGACACATCATTACGCACAATACCCTTTATAGAATTGAGTATTTTTGGTATTGAATTGGTATATTATCATGAAACAATTGTACTTGAATCTTGGTTGAACTAAGCATGATCATTTATCGTGGACCTGATAAAGGACGTCTTAGCCGGAAAAGGAAGGTAAGTGCGTTAGTATGAAATACTCATATAAATACTAATACGATAGTCAACAGACTTTTAATCAACAATAAAGTGAAGGAATTAATAACGACGGAAAAGACTGTCTATTGAAAACACAGCTTGACTGTGTAAATGATCACACTATGTTATTCCATTTTCTGAATTATGTGACAATAATCTTTGTTTTTGTTAGTTGAGTCCTGTGAACCAGGTTCAGGCTATAAACAGCAACTCGACAGTATGATTTACACGAGATCAGGTACACACCGTACACACCTTAATCCGCTCTGTGACAAATTTAATCAATATAAATTATGAACACACAAATTTAATCGCTATGGACGCTCCATCCCGTTTCTTAATAATAATACTCAATGTTTTTTACTTGCAACAGTGAAGGGAAAAGATTCGATCGCGAACACATAAAGGAAAGGATATGTGAACAACAATCATAACGAGGATTTCGAAAAAGGTACGGGAACAATGTTTGCAGGAAAATCATGAGTGTACTGCGCCAATTCATAAATGTTTATGTCATGAATTAATTTTTGGTGTCGCCATTGATATCATCAATTAAAAAATTGTCAAGTAAGAGGAAGGACCTGGCAGGCTCTGGTAATTAATTAGGCTTTTCGTTATCTGATGTTACAGGTTTAACCTTGTCCCTTTACAGTTCAACCCCATGTAACACCCAAGTTTTGGGTAAGTATTTGCCTTTTAGTACGTATAACTTTTATATATCCAATTTCATAAGAAAGTATAATAGCTCAAGGTGTTGTATTTGGAACTGTGGTTTAATTCTATGAATGTCTCACCTTAAACTTTAAGTGTGTCAGGAACGAAAAACAAAATTTCAGAGCCTAGAATCACCGGGGCGACAATGCCTGGCGATTGTGACACCATTGACACCATTCACTATCACCAGGGGCAAAGTCGTAAGAGCCAGGGAGCTTTCGGTACGTTTTGGGTGAGAGTGTCTGACGATTGTGACAGTGTCACTCTCACCGTGGCACAATCACGGAGGGTCTAGGATCCGCCGTACAATGGCCGCGAGAGTGACCCCGCGACTATGCCAAGGATACTATCACCAGGAAATATCGCGGATGGGGTCCAGAATCTCTTTTAAACCGATTTTCAGCCATTCTCTTCAATTAATTCCACAACCAACTCTCAAAAACCCTCTCTTCTTCCTCTCTCATCATAAATTCGGCCAAGGACATTTATTGTTCCCTAATCCCATTCAATCTCAAGAATCTTCAGCATAAAGTTGGGGTTTAGATGCTTGTACCAAAGGAATCTTCATCTCATCACCTTGTCAACTCCAAGTAACTAGGTTTCTAGGTTTTCTTAACAAACCTAGTGAAGTGAGTTATTCTACAAATCTTTCCTTATGTACATGTTATAATGTCATAAAAATACATATATTGAAGTCTTATTTCATTTTCTCCTCATTTGGTGGATTTTGGAAATTTAGGTCAAAAACTAGGGTTTTGGTCAAACTTGGTATTTTGATAAAATGGTTGTGAAGGATGGTTTTGTGCAAATAAATGATAATCTTATTTTGATTTTGACGGTTTTTGAAGAACAGAAGCAAAATGGTCATATTTATGGTTCCTTGACAAAGTGGGGATTTTCCCTCATTAAAAGTTAAATGTTTTCAAATGCTACGTATTAGATATACTATGAGATGTTTGAAATTATCATTGTGTTGGACTATAGTGTGATAGATTCATAGGCACTAGTCATATTATGTGAATTGGAATGTTGTTCTTTATGTAGCTAGATATGGGGTGCTAATTTTTGGGAACTCATGCTATAGACCGTGGATGGTTGAATGTGATAACCTTGTGCCCCATAATATTGTATTCTAGCATGTGAGTCCTTAGACCAATTGGGAGTTGGAACTATGGACCGTGGGTGGTTGAACTCGATAACCTTTGGTGCTATAATAGAAGCTCCATAACATTGATATGTGACCTAATTTTGTGTTCCATCACCTCAATGGTAAACCGGGTCTCCCTCGTTACTTTGTGAAACCTTACTCCCTCCCAAGGGTGAATAAGGTTTTAATCTATAAATAAGCTTGATTTAATCTCATGCATTGGTAGCAAATCATAATGTCACTTTATATATATGTTGAACTCACTAGACGTAAGCCTAACACTTGTTTTCTTAAATGACATGTATATTCAGGTTCCATAATGGTCGGGGATCGCATGGATTTAGGGGCAAGGGTCGAGTGGATAACAACGACTTTTTGAAGTAAACTTTTGAGGGATTAGCGAACAGATTTGATTAGATACCCCCTTTTGGGATATTTAGATGACAGTTGTTTAATCTAGATGATTATGGCCTAGATTAGCGAGTTGTCATTTATAATTTCCATTCATAGAAATTGTATACACTTTAACTATTTTCCCCTTTTTGGGTGATCTCCGTTATTCAAGTTTCATATTTCGTAAGAATTTGAGGTTTTATTTTACCCTATTTTTACGTTACCCCCATTTCATATGCACCCATAATATTGTTACATTACAGCATATTATGGTCTATTTGTGTAAATTTCTTTGACCCGGAGATAATGAGACGTATACAATTTTAGTAGTAATGTTACTTAAAATTCCCATGTGTTAGTATATGGGCTTGTAGACCGATTTGTTTATGTTAAGTACTAATTTCACAAAAAATCCAGCCCTATTATATGTATGTACTACTTATACGTGAAAGATGATGGAAGTTCATATATAGCTCAAAATAATTAATTGTGAATGCTAATACAGGGGTCGGCAAGCTGGACGCACAAGCAATCAAGAAGCAACGAGTATCAGAAGTTTGTATTGGATCAAAAGAAGGCACTATACCAATTGTTGCGAATGATGAGGTTAAGGTGAACATAACGATGTCGGGTAATCCATCAATTATTTTTTCAAAATATATATTTACAAAAAATATGCAAAGCCTTTTATTAAAATCACTAGAATTTTGGCTAATGGTTATATATTTCGCAATGGCATGTTTCATGCACAAAGGACTGCCTACGGACAATGACTTTAAGGATGAACCCAGACCAATGAATGCTAAAGTGAGGAAAGTCTCAAAAAAGAGCAAGGTAGATGGGGTTAATAACGCAAAGGCCCCGGAGGGGAATCAATCAAAGAATTCATTAGGCTTAAGAACGAGGACATCACCTAAAACTTTGTGGGATATAGTGAAAGCTCTGAATGAGAGATAAGAAGAGGCAGTTAGGGATATTGGGATGGGTTCTTTGTTAGATATGACATTGGATGGGATACCCTGTAAGTTAGGATTTTATGTGTGCGATAACCTCGACACAACTTGGATGACATTACAGATGAGGGATGGACATATTCCTGTAACTGTCTCTTCAATCCATCAACTGTTAAGGATGCCAAGCGGGGGATTAGGCCTGAATTCGATTGGCCCATCGATAGGTGAAGAGCACATTTTTTTTGACATGGAGACGTCAATATTTTAAGGATCGGATGAGACCAAAGGACGTAATGAATGTAATAAAACAATCAGACGATTTTGCTGTGAATTTCAAGTTAAACTTCCTCGTCATAATGGTTAATACCCTTGCCGAATGCATCCGTGTAGGTTTCTGCAACATTGGGTTCCTGTCACACATCCATAGTGCATCCATCCGTTTATTGTTATATAGGTTATTGTTTTTTTTCGGCAGTTTCATTAGAATATTACATCCCTTGATGATAATGAAGATGAGTCCAACAATAGTAACACTTAATGAAACTAAGTGTGTATGTCTGCACATAGAAATTACCCTCTCAATGTTCAGCTTGTGGTGACTGCACACATAATGCCAAGCTGAGTTAAAACATCATTTACTGATCTTGTAAATAAAATACCAGACTTGACATATAATTGTTCATGATTGTTCATTTTGTGAACGTGTTCATTCATCAATGTGTTTTATGTAATTGGGTTCATTATATGGGGTTTATAATTCTTGTTGTCTCACATTTGAACACATATGCAAAACATGGATTTCATTACGCATACCCCCTTACCATTCCAAACAAAAACACTTCGTGATAACATCACGAAGACAAAAACAAATTGACACATCCATAAGTAAGGGTCAAAACACTAGGATCATCTCTTAAAGATTAACGAGGTGGCTTGCAAGTACATTCTCGACAAAGTTGTTCGTACTTCGCATTGAGGACCATGAGGTCAAGGTTGGACTTCTACAATTCTTCTTGCAATGCCATGTTCTTCTCCTCGAAGTCATCCCTCTTTTCTCCCTCATCTTCAAGAACCGCTTTCATCCACTCCAACTCCTCAATGGTATCTTTGCGTGTTGTCTACAGACTTTGAAGCTCCGTTAATAGCCTCTTGTTTTCTCGGATGAGGGCATCGATGACAACCACCAGGTTGGAATGGTTTGTGATAATGTCCTAAATTATCAAGTTCTAACTAATTCAACATAAACAAACAAGATGATTTAACAGATTAAAACTCAACCTGTTATTTCAATTCCAATTCACAATTCGTATACAGACTTTCTTTCTCTAACTTTCTCTTTCTAATGCTCTGCGTACAATCTCTTAGTTACATGTGTTACACAATACCTTCTAGCCACAAGTCTATTAAAATAAAACTAACTAAACGCGCAAAAACAATAGTAAACAAACAACTAAGACTTTGACTAAGACTTATTACATTTTGACTTTGACTTCCACATGAGAGTTGGCTTTCAACTTTGACATTCTTGAACTTTGACCTTCAGACTTCTATGATCTTGTGTCCAACATATTTATGCTCTAACATTCTCCCCCTTTGGATTCAAGATCATCTCTAAAAGATTTTGGAATTCATTCTCCCCCTTAACTTCAAAAACAATTATGTATTCTCCCTAAAGTCTTTGAACATCATCTTCTGTAATCAACTTTAACATTCTCCCCCTTTGTTAATCTTTAACCAATTTATCTTCCCTTGTTTGTTGAACTCTTATCAGAATAAACATTGAAGCTCAGTATCTTCTTTATGATCAAAACAGTCTTCAAACTTTCTGAAATCTTCCAAAGTCTGTCTTCAAAAGTATATTAACAATCTCCCCCAAAGATAGTATAAACCTCTTTCAGATACTGGAAAGAAACTATCTTCAGTTTTAGCTCAGTTTGCTTTGGCAAAATCATCTTCAAATAAAATTTTTGGAAAACCATTTTTCTTTCAGAATTCTTTGAATTGTCTCTTTCAGTTCTAAACAATCTTCTTACAAAATTGCATTTCTTTGACTGAACTTGTTCATTTCTTGAATCTCTCCCCATATTTATTTCTGACACAAACATTTCTTGAACTCTTCTCCCCCTTTTGATGAATGAGGCATGAAATCATCAAAACTTTCACCAAGAAATGTCACTTTATCTGTTCTGACCATTGATCTTTTACATAGAGCCACTGAACATCTATCGGTCCAAAGAGTATATTCATCCGAATTTGTGAAAATTCAGACAAATTAGGAGTGTAACACCTGAATCAACAAATGAATCAGTTAAAATGCATGTCACTAACACGAAGTTACTGTGTGTAATGAATACACATTGGAAAGGAACTTTTGTGGTGTTCACTCTCCCAGGTCTTCCATTCAATCATCGAAACACCACAAAGGAATTTCTATGAACGTTATGACAAGAAAACATATTCCTTGTGTGCTCGTTCAAGTGTTTGAAAGAATTAAGCACTTGATGATTGCTTTTTATAAGACTCAATTGTGTAAACCATTGAGACAACAACAGTTAAACACAGACTCGATTGTGCATGATCGAAGTACGAAGGTGGGGCAGACTTCCTTCTTTTTCAATATCCAGATTTTCCAAATGAAAATCAGATAGCATATGTGTTGCGTCCCCTTGAAATATGAAACATTTTCTTGTTGAGAAGAAAATGAGTAGCTGGTGGGATTTTTATCAAGAGTTGGCATGGGCTAGTTGCCTGTTTCAATAATATTCACAAAAAAATTGTTAAACACTAGTAATGTGGCTGCCCGGCTCAAAAAGTAGTTGGTCCAGAGTTTGATATTCTTTTACTCTGATCTCTCACCCTCTTTCTTTTAAGCATTGAGCTTGCTTCTAACCAAACTCTCATTTACATTTTACCTCATCACACAACCCACACTCAGTTGTTTTGACTCCTCACACTCAATCACTTAAAGGAATAACTTATTAGGTAGGAAACACTGGTTAACGTAAATCCATAGAAGTTTCATTTAAGTCCTAACACAATGAACCCATATTATCCTAAAAGAACATGTTGCTCAACTGGTTTAACTTTTTAGTTAAAGCACAAAATATACAAGTCAGATGTTTGTATGCTTAATGAAATATAATCATGAAGATTTGAGCATTTTTAACATGAAGATATTTCAAACAAGTATATTGAATGAAAGAAATGAATACAAGAAACTTGTTTGAAAATTTGACATTATATTAAAAAGATCAACATCAAATGATTTATCCATTAAGGCTTAGGTCAGCAAAAATTGGATATTTTCTATATGAACCAAAATATAGACATTATTGAAAGAAACATTTAGAAATGAAATCAATGCTTAAAATTCGTTGAAGCTCAATCAGGGTGTCTTACCATCGAGAATTGGTTTCAATTTTGAGACATGGTAAGAATATTTTCAACAAAAATTAAATCTGTGTGTGTGTGTGTGTGAATACTTGAAAGTATATGGAAAAGATAAGACGCAAGTATTAATCTTTGGAAACACACGGTTTATTGACATTTAAACACAAATAAGAATGAAAACATTTAAAATCACACTTCTAAAATTCATGAAATCGTTTTAAGTATTAGAAATGATTTGAACATTTAAAAAACATGTTTTCATATCTGAAAGGTGTCCTTCTTTCAGACATGTATGAGATTAAGATTAGAACTTAACCTGTTAGCTCAGTCTTAATTCTCATCAAGTCAGCTCTAAGTCATAAAAGATATGATCATTTAAGCTTCCTCTCATTTCTGTAAAAGTCACAAAGTCATCAAAGAAACAAAGTTTATTCACAACATTTATTGAAAATTAAATGACAGAAAGCAGTAAAACATCGAATGTACGATTTCTAATCTGAAGTAATCAGAAGTTATATTCAGTACTCCTTACTCTTATACTCTTACTCCCCCTGCAATAATGCATTAGAAAATTTAGCAGTGATTAGAATAAGCAGAATTCATAAACTCCCCCTCAAATGAATGTAGATCATCTAATCATCTTCTCAAACTCCCCCTGATATCATGAATACCTTTCAGTGCAGATATCTTTTCAAAATAAAGATAAAAAAATGAAGAAAAAAAACAATAAAAAAAACTTTAATAGGTAATCATAGATTATGTCTTGAGATTTAGCATACCAAGTTTCGAGACAAGAAAATTAAATCTATTTTCATCTAAAGATTTGGTAAATAAATCTGCAAGCTGATAATCTGTGTTTACAAAATAAAGTTCTATTGTACCTTTTTCCACATTGTCTTTGATGAAGTGATATCATACGTCTATGTGTTCGGTCTTTGTATGTTGTACAGGATTTGCTGATATTGCAATGGCGCTCTTTGAGTTACAGTATATCGGGATCTTGTCAAATTTGAAGCCATAATCTCGTAGTTATGTTCTCATCCACAACACCTGGGAACAGCAACTCGCCGCAGCAACGTACTCCGCCTCAGCTGTTGATGTGGAAACACACAGTTGTTTCTTTGATGCCCAACTTACGAGTTTATCTCCAAGAAATTGTATATGACCCGATGTACTCTTCCTGTCTAACATGCAACCTGCATGATCTGCATTTGAGTAGGCTGTCAGTTCAAAACTAGTATCTTTAGGATTGCACAGACCAAGATCTGCAATGCCCATCAGATATCTAAAGATCCTTTTGACCACAAACATATGGGATTCTTTTGGATTAGCCTGATATCTAGCACATAAACATGTAAAAACATAATATCTAGCCTACTTGAAGTTATATACATCAAAGAACCAATCATCCTTCGATAAGATCTAACATCGACAGCTTTTCCCGGAGGATTAGTGCCAATCTTAGATCCTGATGCCACTGGGGTCCAATTGGTGTACAATTTTCCATTTTGAATTTTCTAAGAATGTCAAAAATGTACTTTGATTGATTTATGAAAATCCATGTTGAAAATTGCTTGACTTGTAATCCGAGAAAGAAATTCATCTCTCCCATCATACTCATCTGAAATCTTGACACCATGAGGTTTGAAAAATTCTTACAGTATTTAGGATTTGTTAAGCCAAATATGATGTCATCCACATAGATCTGAATAATAATGATATCAGCTTTTTCCTTTTTAATAAACAAAGTAGTATCGATTTGACCTTTCGTGAAGCCCGACTTGACCAAAAACTTTGATAATAGCTCGTACCAGGCTCTAGGCGTTTGTTTCAGACCATAAAGTGTTTTATCTAGGATGTAGACGTGATCTAGTTTTTCTGGATTGATAAAGTCTTCTGGATGTGAGACGTAGACTTCCTCCTTTAGTACGCCGTTGAGAAAGGCTGTCTTCACGTCTATTTGATAGACGGTGAAGTTTTTGTGTGCAGCATACACAAGAAACATTCTGATTACTTCGATGCATGCCACTGGAGCGTAAGTCTCTTCATAATCAATGCCTTCCTCTTGCCTGTAGCCTTTTGTGACAAGTCGTGCTTTATTTCTGATTACGATACCATCTTCGTCCTTTTTGTTCTTGAATACCCATTTTGTACCAATAATAGATTTTCCTTCCGGTCTTGGCACAAGTCTCCAGACTTTTAAAGCTTCGAACTGGTTCAACTCCTCTTGCATGGCAGTTACCCAATCCGAGTCAGCTAGGGCTTCTAATACACGAGTGGGCTTTATCTTGCTCAAGAATGAGTCATGCATACACATGTTCAAAGTAGTAGACCTAGTTTGCACCGGTAAAGATGGATCTCCAATGATTGGCTTATCGGGTGCTCTTTGGTCCACTTGTGTTCATGAGGAAGTGGATTTGATGTAGACTGGTCATGATGGTCATCTAAGTATCCACCTTCATTATCTTCTTGTTTATGAAGGGAGTCAGTTGAAGTATTTGGTGCAGAAGTTTTAGTTGGGACAACTATTTCTGGATGTTGAGTAGACGTCACAGTACAACCAACTGAAGCAGCAACTTCTGTCTCGACATTTTCAGGAACAACTTCAACTGAAGGAGTAATTGTTTGAACTAGAGTTTCTTTCTAAACTGGGGGAATGAGTTCAATTGATACATCTAAAATGGTTGGATGATTAGTCGTTGAATCGTCTGACCTGTCAACCACAACAGATTTAGGTAGTTTAGAACCAAGAACTCATCATAAAAGAATTCAAACAATAAATCTAATTCAGATAAATGTGATGTAGAAGTTGAGTGTTTATCCGAATTAGTGTCTTTAACCACAGGTTTTGGACTGATTTGTCTAGAAGCTAAAACTCCTGTAAGTACGGGTTCTGAACTGCTTTGTTCAGAAGTCAACTCCTCATCAAATGTAACATTAACGCTTTCTATCACAGTTTTGGACTTCTTTAAGTACACCCGGTAGGCAGCAGATGTTTAAGAGTAACCAATGAAGATGCCTTCGTCAGTTTTCGGTCCGAACTTGTTCAGGTTCTCTCTATCATTTAATACAAAGTACCTGCATCCAAAAACATGAAAGTGTTTAATTCTAGGTGTACGATTGTTTATCAAAGCATAAGGTGTTTTACCAAACCGACGATGTACTATGGACCGATTTTGTGTGTAGCACGCAGTCGAAATAGCTTCTGCCCACAGAAACAGATGTAGATCGGATTGACTTAGCATAGTACGAACAGCCTCGACTAACGTTCGATTACATCTTTCTACTACTCCGTTCTGTTCTGGCGTTCTAGCAATAGAGTATTTATGTGTTATCCCGGTCGATTCGAGATAATCTTGTACAGTTTTGTTCTTAAACTCTGTGTCGTTGTCTTGATTGGCTTTTGCAGATTTATTTGAGTAGTCTTTAAGAAACTGATGATGACTTCGGGTGTCTCATCCTTAGATCTTAGAAATTTGACCCAAGTATATCGCGAATAATCGTCCACAATAACTAAGACATATTTCTTGTCGTTAATGCTTTGTGTTCTCATTGGACCGCAGAGATCCATGTGTAGCAATTCCAGTGGAGAACTTGTACTTTGTTCAGGCTTTTGCTTGTGAGCGGCTCTCTTCATATTTCCTTTCACATGTTGCGCATAGGTGTTCTTTCTCATATTTTAGCTCAGAAAGTCCTTTGACTAGCTTACCCGTGACCAGTTTATTGATATAATGAAAATTCAGGTGAGAAAGCCTTCGGTGCCATAACCAGCTTTGTTGCAGTGAGGCTTTTGATAGTAGAGAAACCTGATTGTCAGTCTGGACTTTTGACAGATTAATGGTGTAGAGGTTAGACTTTCGCGTTCCGACCAAGAGTTCCTTACCATCTTCAGTGTGCACAGAACATCGCTTAGCCTTGGAATTTACCTCTAAGTCTTTGTCGTAGAACTGTCCAATGCTGAACAGGTTATGTCCTAAACCTTCCACGTAACTCACCTTTGTAATCGTCACATTATCTTGAATCACGTCACCATAGCCTAAAATGGGTGAAAGTTGATTATTGTTGAATCTTACATTCCCGCAAAATTTCTCTTTATAATTAGACAATAAAGCTTTCTGCCCGGTCATATGCTTGGAGCAACCAGAATCCAAGTACCACATATGACGGGTCTGCATTAGAGAAATCAGGGAACAATAACTTTAGGTACCCATTTAAGAGTGGGTCTTATCGGATTAGCACAAGATTTTGCTATCCATTTGTATAGGGATCCTCTGAACTTTTGAAAAACTTTTGATTCATATGACTTATAAAAACAAACATGATAAGTACCAAACCAATCATCAGAATATTGGAGAGAAACAAAATCATTCCGTCTATAATTAGATAACTTAGTAGTAGTTCAAGATAATTGGAGTAATTGATTTATTGTATATCTCTTGTAAGAAGTTACAAGGTTTTGTTTATTTGAAGCAACAGTACCAATTACATCAGAATTACTACCACTAGATCTATTACAAGTATTAGGACATGATTCAGAACTCTCATCTATCTTCTGTTTTGGTCGCCATTCAGTTCGACCTTCCGACCTTTTCTTTCTTAAATCTGAAACAAAAGATGTAGATTTGTTAGGAAAATCAGATTTATGAGAATGTCTTTTCTTAAGCTTACCAGTGTTTTTCCGTTTCTGTGAGCGTTGTTTCTTTTGTTTCTTACCTGATAATAATCAGTACTCACAGAAAATGGTTAACCAACCTTAGTTGATGATTCACCAATTTCATACATACTTGGTAAAGCTTCACCATTAATAATAAAAGTAGAATGATCTGAAAGTTTAGCATTAAAGTCAAACATATCAATCTCATCAACACACCCATCATCAGAACTTAAAAAATCATTTGCAGACGCAAATAAGTCATCAAGATCAACTACTGAAGTTTGAGGTGCCTTAGAAGATGTTGAACACTCATTAGATTCTGTTTTGAAAACAGTGTTCTTTAATACAGTTGAAAATACATTTTGTTCTAAATCACTCAAAATTCTTTCATTAGATAAAAAAATTTCAAGTTCAATTATTTTGCTTTCTAATACGAGTGGAGGAATATAAATCTTAGCTTTAACTGGTTTTGCCGCCATCTCTGTAGTAGAATAACTAGTAAAATAATCATTTGAAAGAAATTTTGGTTTTTCTGAAAGATAACTATCATTCAGCTTTTGATAGCAGAATGGTAGTTGCATTTTCTTTAAATTCTTTCTCTTTTCATCTTCTTTAGTCTCAACCTCATCCGAAGACTTGGTAACAAATTTGGATTTTAAATGAGGATATTTACCAACAGCAAAAAGAAAATAAAAGTATACAGTGCTGGTTGTTTTCTGATGGCTTTCTTTAAGTAATGGGGGTTATCATAACCGAGTCCCCATTTCTCTTTAAAATCAGCCTCCTCATTGGGTGTATTCAAGAAAATGGTTTTATCTGTTTGGCCTCGTGCATATAATTTCGCTTCCAAACCATTTACCTTTTTCTCTAAGTTCTTGTTTTCTACCTGCAAAATATGAGATTTTTAGAGCACATTCTTGCTTTTTTAAATCAGGCTTAGAAAGTTTAGACACTAAATTAGAAATCTTACTTTCAAAACAATCTTTTTCTTGTTTAAAATTAGATGCAGATTTGTTCATAGAATCAATGAGATCTGTGTTCCCAACAATTACCTTGTTAAGTTCAAAGATCTTTTGACTTTTCTTAGCAACTCTGCTCTTTTCCTTTTTCAGTTTGGTTTGTAGGCCTTGAAGTTCGACCATCATGACTTCCATTTTGGTTAAAAAATCATTTTCAGACAAGTTTATTACCTCATCAGATGTCTCTTCATCACTGTCAGCATACTTCACCGTATCTCCCATCAAGCACATGTGTGTTGTCTTTTCTCTTTCTTCTTCATATGAATGATCCAACCAGACTCATCTTCAGCCATCAGTGCCTTGCCAGCCTCTTGCTGCTTGGCCAAGAGCATCTTGTTCTTATAGTATTCTGAGTTTCAAACTTTGAGCTTTCTACAATCTTTGGCGTAGTGACCAATCTTTCCGCAGTTGTAGCATTTGATCAGGTCATCTGTTTTCTTCTCAGTCCCATAATCATTCAGATATTTCTTATTCTCGTCTGGCTTCTTCTCCACATATCTCTTCTCCTCAAACTTCCTTCCTTCTATTCTTTCTCGGTGCTCATGATTCTTTGAACCAGAAGAAGAGTACCTCTGAGAATTTGACCCCGGTTTCTTGTAAAACTTTTTCTGAAAAGAACGGGTCAATAACAACATGGCTTTCTTGAGGTTCTCCTCGTCGTCACTGTGAGAATCAGAACTAGAATCATTTGAGCTTGGGAGCACAATCTTCTTCTTCTTTTTCTTCTCTTTCTTCTCTTTTTCCTTCTGACCAGCTACCAAAGCTATGGGATCTACAACCTTCTCAGCTTTCTTCTTCTTCTCACTCCTTTTCTCTTCAACCTCTTCCTCGTTTTGTCTCAAAGTCTCATAGACTTCATGTAGAGGTATATCACTCAAGTTCTTCATCTGTTTCATTCTGCGAGTGTGCTTTTTCCACTCGGGCTGCGGTATACTGAGGAACTTGATGTTGTTCTCGATTTGCTTCTTCTTAACCTTATTCTTTGACAACTCATTTAAAGAAGAACAAACCGCTCATATGTATCCTCAAGGCTTTCATCCTCTTTAGCCTTAAATTCCTCATAGTTGTTGATGCAATTCGCTACTTTGATCTAGTTGCCAATTTTTGAACCCATCATCATCTTCTGCAGTTGATCCCACATCTTTTTGGCATTTGCTTTGTAGTTGTCAATCTTTATGTAAATCTCGTTCGGAATACTCTGAAGAAGGAGAGACCTGGCCTGCTTATCAGCTTTATAACGACTCTTCTGTTCATCTGTGTACTGGGCAAAGTCCTTAGGAACAGACTTTGTTTTTCTCACCCTATCCTCGTCTCCATCCTCACTATCGGAAGACTCGTCATCAGGTATTTCCATGGTGGGAGGAATCATGGGACCTTTAGTAATAAACAACAAAATGTTCTCTCCGTTTGTGTGTCAATCAACGAAGTCTAAGAACTTGTCCTTCCATTGCTCATACTCCCCTTTGAATAGAATAGTTGGCTTTACATCAGTGCCAATTGAGAGAGCTTCCTTGGAAGTCATCCTGTTATAGAAAATATTCAATAAGGAACTTGAAAATGATCGTTAGCCTAACTTGAAATCACAAAAATACAAAAAACTTTGAAAGATATTCAGAAATGAAATTTCCAAAAAGCTACAAGTCTAGAATTCGCATACTAGAGTGAATAACACATAATTCATATGCAACAATTCGCACACTTACAGAATTCGCACACTTCACACAAATCAGAATTCGCATGCAAAATAAATTCAGAAATCGTATAAACAGAATTCGTAAACAATATCAAATCAGAATTCGCATACACCTTTTCGCAAGATAGACACACACGAATTCAACACTTAGAAAAATTTAGAACACTTTTATGCGAAAACACAAGAATTCGTAAGATACTCTTCTACGAATTCTAAGGAATTCTCATGTGAGCCTTATTCGAGTTTTATCCTTCAAATATTTCTGAACAACTTTACGCAAAAGAAAGGTATGTGAATTCTATCCTTGAAATAATTTTTTTAAAGCTTTTCGTATAAACCACTATGCGAATTCTTTCAATTCACACAACTCTGCTATGCGAAATCTATGCAATTCGCATCACAGCTATCTGCGAAATCTATACTTATAATTTTCAGAATCAAACAATATGCAAAATTTAATGATTATGCGAAATCCAAGGGATGTGCGAGTTCTTTCTGCGAGTTCTTGAGAGGTTCTGCAAGTTCTTCGGATCTCAATGAAAATAGCCTCTGATTTCCTCAAAAACCTATCTATTCTCCGAATTTTAATCTGACATTTTGACAAAATGTTCTCTAACACATCTAGAATCGAATTTTGCCAAGAACTTTTGATAAGAAACACTAACAATTACAGATTGATCCAAATACAGTGCGATAAAAACTCGTGAACTCAAAACTCTAAAACTAAAAAATTGAAGATCAACTATAGTGCAATTCAATACAAAACCTATACAAGATTTATCTATATCACTCAACAAACACAATGAACACAATTACAACTCTAATTTTGCACAAAAACTCAAATTTCAATCTCAACTCTACGAACAGTGTCAAACTCTGTATTTTTCTTGATTTCTAATTGGATTTGCTCTGATACCAATTGATAATGTCCCAAATTATCAAGTTCTAACTAATTCAACACAAACAAACAAGATGATTTAACAGATTAAAACTCAACCTGTTATTTCAATTCTAATTCACAATTCGTATATAGACTTTCTTTCTCTAACTTTCTCTCTCTAATGCTCTGCGTACAATCTCCTAGTTACATGTGTTACACAACACCTTCTAGCCACAAGTTTATTAAAACAAAACTAACTAAACGCGCTAAAACAATAGTAAACAAACAACCAAGACTTTGACTAAGACTTATTACATTTTGACTTTGACTTCCACATGAGAGTTGACTTTCAGCTTTGACATTCTTGAACTTTGACCTTCAGACTTCTATGATCTTGCATCCAACATATTTATGCTCTAACAGTTCGCAATAGGGTTTACATCATTTTGGTGTTGGTTGTGATATGCCATGTACCTGAATAACTAAAAAAGATAGAATATAGTTAATTTAAAAATTCCAACCTGTGAATATGAACAAACAATGGAATGAACAACCATGAAACATTAAATGCATCTACTACCAACTTAGTTTGATTATGGATGTCAATACGATTTGGGGAAGGGGGGAGGGGATTTCAGATGTGATTAGTGATTAAGGGTGGTGAATGGATTTATAGATAGAAGTTGGAAGAAAATAATCTTTTTTGAATTTCCCTCTTTTTTATAATAAGACCCCCAACCCTCCTCCCATCCAATGATATGACCCCTTCTTTGCATGACTCATTTAGTCTTCATATGTATAATGAAGGTATGCTTCTATCCAAGGAAAAGGTATAATTATCCTATGTGTAATGATAGCATCGATATTTTATGAAAACAAAAATAGATTTTGTAGATAAACATTAGCACACCTTATCAGATTGCAACGGTATGTATAGATATGGTGTTCATGCACCTTTATGAAACAATCATTCAAACAACCCCATATTGGGAACAAGTGGTTCGATGGCAGTAGCCTTAAAAAATGACATATTAAACAATCATCCTAAAATATGCTAGGTGGACCTGTTCATATAATTTCAAAATAGTTAGATCAAAATGTTTAAACAGGTGAACAGATGAAGGTGTAAAGAACAACTAGACGATGATATGAAATTAAATGTTGTCAAGAAAAACTCATTGAATTTAAAACTGAAACGAACTTATTTACTAAGAGATAAAATTAATGCCTCGAAACAACACAAACATGTAAAGTAAAATAAATTTCCTTATCAGTTAGTAAAAACAAAGACAACTACAACTTATGACCCATCAATTCTAATAACTATAACGAAATAATGACTGCTACTAACTTCATTCGCCTAAACGTTGGGTCAATTGCGGGAGTCATGCCCGGTACACTGTCCACACTTTGTACATTTGCGCTTCAGTTTTTTGCTATTCGATTGCACATTCTCCAAGATACTAACCAAACTTTTCCCTGTGCCACAACCCTTGTTCCTGATGCCTGATAGGGGTAATATATCCACATTACCAGGGATATCAACACCAAGATGTTCTTTAATTACATCAATCATTTGCTGGGATGGATCTTCATATGGGAGTTTTGTTTCAATATCGACTTTAAAATTATGAAGCATCTCATCTAGTTTAGCGAGTAACGATTTGTCGTTACGTGCTCGACTTATGATATCATCCACTTTGGTGTAAACACCACAAATGCATTCCTCTTTTCCCGTGTTAGAATATGATGATGATTGAAAGAGACGATGAATATGTTGAAGGCTTGAGACTTCGACATATTGATTGAGAGAATAAGCGTACAATATGACAAAATGATAATGAGAAAAGTTAACCTAGACTAGAAGATACAAGGTATTTATACAGAGACTATATGGGCATGGGCCTTATACACACATGGGCCTAGGCCTTATACACATATATACACTAACATCCCCCCTCAAACTCAATCGGGAGAAGAATGAGCCAGATGGAGTTTGGAAACTAGATCACGAAACCGTCCTGGTAGATGAGCTTTAGTGAAAATGTCGGACGGTTGATCAATAGTTGAAATAGGAAGAAGCTGGATAGTCTGACGAGTCACATGTTGACGAACAAAGTGACAGTCATTTTCAATATGCTTCGTTCGCTCGTGAAAGACATCATTGTGAGCGATCTAAATCGCACTATTGTTGTCGCACCACAATGGAGTTGGAGAATGTTGAGGAGCCCCCATGTCAGAGAGTAGCCAACGTAACCACACAGGTTTTTGAGCCATGTCAGCTAGTGCTCGATACTCAGCTTCAGTACTGGATCGATGTAACACCCCGATTTCGAGAGGCATCATTTCGAGTTAATACCGAAACCGATATATTAGGGAAAAATAAGATAAAATATTTTGGACTTTAATCCTGGATTTTATAGTCTACATGGATGAAGGATTCAATTACGAGTCCAACGGTTCTTTCCGGAACAAAATCGAAGCTATAACGAAGAAGTTAACGCCAAAACAGTGAATGAGAAGAAAACCAGGGGAAGCGGGCGACTTATGCCGCGACTTAAGGTCGGAATTTACACCTTGTCTTACGTTGTGATTTTAGAATTTTGACATTTTAAACTTATTGTTGTCTTATACCTTTATGTTGGGAAATGAAAATTTTGGCGCCGCTTTCTTTAAGCATTAATGGGATTTATGAAAATTCGGTCGGGTTTTATTGTGTCCTACTTTACGACATTTTGCGTCCCGTAAATAAGCTTTGTAACGTGTATACATGCTTTATTGTGTACGTTAATTTATAGGTTCTGTTAATAAATGTCATCCCATGTGCTCTTTTGGGAAGTTTCAAAACCTTATGTTTTTCTCTTTCGGGTTTATAAAATTGATAATCGTTGTACGCTTTTTGCAGTTGGATTAAATTATAATGTTGGTGTACGAGTAAGCCTATAAACGACTTATATTATTTCAGTTATTGATTTTACTGTTAGAAATTTTCCGCAATATATTAAGCGAGTTAGCGGTATTCATGTCGTTGTAGTAATTATTTTCGTCAAATGTGTTCATCGGTACGGCTCAAAGTTTTAAACTCGATTTGAAATTTATTTGCTTTCTCATCGTTCTACCGAGCTTTGAGGAATAAACTGATGCATATGGGGTTTGTGGAGAATTTTATGCCACAACGTTTTTGGTTAGAGAAAAAAAATTTAAGATAAAAATTGTGAAGTTCTCATTTAGGGTTATACAAACAGTTATTGCACGTGTTGTGGTGCGGGAATTAATTTTCATGTTTACAGTGTAAATTTTGCTACACGACTTTTGTTACCGTTTTATTTACGTAAATGTTGGTCACACAAATTTTGGAAATGGTTTTATACGTGTAACGTCGGTGATCAATTTTCAACCTATCGAGTGATCGGTAGTGGATACCGCACAAGCAATCGTTATAAAGCTTATGTATTTAAATGTTTCATAAAGGTTTAAATTGGCATAGTTGTTGAAAAACCTTGCACTCATTAGGTCTATAGATTTAACCCCTGTCGTGAAAGGAGTTGTAACTAAGAAACTAAGGAGTCATTGGGAAATGAAGCGTTGGATTATCCGATTCGTGGTCAGTCCGAATTTTGGATCCCAATTTATGAATCGGTACACGCGCGAATAATTGAAGTGGTAGAATTGTGTATTCTCCTAGATATTTAAGTGGTGATATTTCTGTTTCAGTAAACCTTCGGGATACATAATTGGGTGGTTGTTTGACTTCGGTAGGATATGAGCCGATGGGTCGGATGTGTACCATCCGGGTGAGTCTTAAGGAATAAGGAAATTATGGTGATTTGTTGTCAGAATTTAGTATCATGATAGGTGTCAACTTTGAATCATCGGTGTAAAATATGGAAGGAAATTTATGGTGGTATATCCACGGTTGAGGTGTAAAAGTTTTGAACATAAGTGTCGACATTCGATTTGAGGATAATAACCGTTGGGATGCTTCATTGTACTTCCGATGAAACCGGTGCGTCAGCAATTTATGTGGTAACCTTTTGAATATTAGATGATGGAAATTAGGAATTGATATTTGGTAATTCTATAATCAACAAGGTTTCACTGATTCATCGACCGATGCTTGACTGCACTCTGGGACTTGAGTAACCGTGTAATTGGGGTAATCCGTTGTCCACCAATGTCGTGTCGCGTCAATTGAGGAACGGCTCGAATGTTATGTTTGGATCGAAATTAACTAGTGTTAGGAAATATTGTCAAGGAAGGGGACGATGAATCTTTTATAGTATGTATTATCGAGGATTTGGGTTTAGAATGTCGAGGTAAACCTTAAGTAGAAATCGACTATTGAGGAGACCTTGTTGGGTCAGAATTAAAATGCCTAAGGGATGAGTTCGCTTTGGAGCATTCTTGGTAGAACTATTCTAGAGGGGATATGTGCAACTCAAGGTTGGGAGACAACCGAGATCTTAAGGATAAGAAAGTGGTTGATAAGAACTCGATGTTCGTCTCGTCATCGGTAAAATACATCGGATCTTGAAATTGAGTTGTGATCGAGTTCGTACATGGAGCAAGGTATCGTGTAGGCATTCCTTTTTGGGTAGAGAATCGATTGACCTCGCTAATGGAGACGTGGGGTGTTTGATCGGTGCCAGATTTTGAGGACGAAGTCTTTTTCAAGGTTGGGAGGATTGTAACACCCCGATTTCGAGAGGCATCATTTCAAGTTAATACCGAAACCGATATATTAGGGAAAAATAAGATAAAATATTTTGGACTTTAATTCTGGATTTTATAGTCTAGATAGATGAAGTATTCAATTACGAGTCCAACGGTTCTTTCCGGAACAAAATCGGAGCTATAACGAAGAAGTTATGGCCAAAACAGTGAACGAGAAGAAAACCAGGGGAAGCGGGCGACTTCTGCCATGACTTAAGGTCGCGGCACAAGTCGCGAAACCCCCTGGATGAGCTTAAAACCGATTTTCAGCCACCAAACTTCATTCCTTCATATCTCCTTCATCCCAACTCTGATTTGGGTGATTCAAATTGCTACGGTTTCGTTTTTGAGAGCTCTTCAAGGATCTAGCAAGAGATTGGAAGTTTATTGGAGTACACAAGAGTATTTTGTGGTGGTAAGCTCCTCATCTCTCCCTTTTCATCTTCTTCACCAAAGTTTTCTAGGGTTTCATCCACCCTTTGTGCTTCCTTTCATAGGTTGGAGGTTTGTAACCATTTTGGTGAACTAGAAGTGTTTTGGTTGATGGATTAAAGCTTGGGTAAAGGTAATCTTCTATTCTCTTCAGTTATGGAAGTTAGGGTTTCGGTACTAGTTGAGGTATTCATGTATATGGTTTGGGAAACGATTCTTTGTGGTTGATTATGTTTATTTATGGTTGAATATGTATGGATTTAGGTTTTTGGAAGTTTTGTCTTGAGAATCCAAGTGTTCTTCAAAGGAGCTCTAGTTGGGGAAAAAATCTAGATTTAGCCTAAATCTAGCAAAGGTGAGTTCAAGTTGATTTGTGAAAACGGTGTACATGCCAAAATGCTTATTTTAAAAGTGTTTGTGTTTTACACTAAATTGTTAACTGCTGATAAGTTTTCGTTTTTTGGGTATATTTAACTTTATAAACTTATGTAACTCACATCTTTGAGGTTTTTGGACGTTTTGATAAATAAATCATGTTAACATGTTTCTTTGATGATGTAAGAGATAAATGGAGGTCATTTTATATATTTGTCCATTTGGTGCATACGATTTTATAAACCGTTGGAAAATGCATATCATGGTACTATGAGTCGTTTTGGGTATCGCGAAGAGAATAAACTCATTTGGAAAACGTTTGTTTCAACCAACGAGGAGTTTTGGGTTATTTACTCTTGAGTCGTAGTATTTTCATAAATGTTGGTCAAGCGTATTTTGATGTTTATATTGGCGCCCATTGGAGATTTACGTAATTGTTGGGTCTTTATGTCGGATTTCGGCTTTGTCAGGACTTTGGGACTTTCGTCCGGTTTAATTACCTAAGTGGAGCTTTGGGGTGTGAGTTACATTTATTGCATTTTATTTTGGAGAATACATGTTTTGGGTGCGTGAGTCATTCATTTGGAGTCATGTATTTTAGACAGTGTTGCATTGGATCCATAGGCACGTGAGTCAGTTGTATGTATCGGTGAGGACTCTTGGGATTCTGACCTTGGGAAATAATGTTGTGTTGGCATTGGTGTTGTCCCGGTTGTTTTGCGGAGAGGAACCTTTATGTGTTGTACTCCGGGACCTTGGGTTTGGAGTTTGATGTTCTAATTCTTGTGCACGAGGGTTAGACATCATGTGTTATCAAGTACGGAGTTGAGGTTCCTATCTTGACTGATAGGGAGTAGGCACTAAGGGTCAAGTGGGCACCCTGAGGATGAAACTCCCTAGAGACCGGAAAGGCAATAAGATCGCATATCCTTGAGGTGTAGCTCGGCAGAGCAGGCAATAAGGGATACGGTGTGGTGGAGACTTGAAATATAGTCATGACTGGAGGTGTAGCTCGGTAGAGCAGGCAATACGGTCACGATATGAGGTGTAGTTCGACAACATAGTTATGTGGTTTAACTTTGTGTTCCGTCACGTACAATGGAATCGGGTATCCCCCGTCATCGGAATGTGCTATTTGCGTATTTTATTTGTGTCATTTTATTATCCATGTTTTCGGTGACGCTTTACTTATGGGGAATTGTTTACTCAAGATTTATGGGTTGTGTTTTATGCCCCGTCCACATTTGAAGGATTTCGAGAAGTAAAGTTTTATTTCATATTTTTATAAATTAAGAGCTTTGCTTACTATTCACGTTTTGGTTGTGTTTGGGATTAAAGTGATCTTTATGAGAGAAGGTTCATGTTGGGTTCTTTGTTCTAAAGATGTACTTTTGAAAAATGGTGTTGTTTGTTAGTTAAAGTAAATCTGTCAGAGAGTCTGTGATTTAAACTACTTTATTTCCCTTTAACAAATATATTTATTTCATGTTGTAAAATCTTGAACTCACTAGGCGTTAGCCTAACCTTTTTATTTGTCGGCATGTGCATCAGGTTCCGGATGGGGGAAGAGGTTCTAGCGTTTTGGTGAAGTGTTGAGTGATAAGAGTTAGAGCTAGGGTGAGTAGCTTGATGAAGTCTTCCGCGTTAGTCGTTGATAAGAGCAACTGATATTTTGGGGTTTTAGTAACACCCGACTTTGATTAGTCTTTCTACTAGACTTGACCTTTTAGTTGTTAAAGTTAAATCCAATATTCTTTCGAGGTGTCTCATGTGATGATTGTAAAATAGATTATATCCTTTTTGTTGTGTAATTTGGAAGTTTTAAATTAGTTGCTCTGTTCATTTTCGAGGGTCTTACAATCGAGTTGTGAGAGATTGTTTCTTGTTCCGCCAAGATATGAGTGAGTCTCCAAAAAAGAAATAGTAGCCGGTAGTCGAGCGACGATCAGTCATGTCACTGTCCCAATCAGCATCAGGAAAGCCTCGCAAAGTCAATGATGATGTGGATGTAAAATGAAGACCATGAAACATGGTCCCTTTTAAATATCGAAGGATGCCCAGGACAGCAGCATAGTGATCAGAACAGGGTGCAAACATGAACTGACTGACGGTATGAACAACATAGGCAATGTCAGGGCGAGTCACTCTCAGGTAAACAAGTGACCCCACTAACTGTCGATACAAAGTAGGATCACGCAGAGGAGGTCCAACATTCGGAGCTAAATGAAGGTTGTGATCAAGAGGAGTGGATGCAGTTTTGTTGTCAGTAAGCCCAGCTTTTAACAAGAGATCTGAGGTGTATTTGGCTTGACAAAGATAAATTCCCGATGGATCTGAGAGCACCTCAAAATCAAGAAAATAGTGTAAGGAGCCAAGGTCCTTCATCTCAAAACAGGAGCTGAGAGATATCTTGAGATGAGTTATGCCTGTAGAGTCACTCCCAGTAATAATCATATCATCCACATACAAAAGAAGTAAGATTGTGCCAGCCTCAGTGGTCCGAGTAAACAGTCCGGAATCGTAGTGGCTGGGTGAGAAACCCAGAGAGGTGACCGTGGAACTGAACTTCTCAAACCAAGCTCGCGGAGCTTGCTTGAGTCCATAAACAGCCTTCTAAAGACGACAAACATGACCTTTGTTGAAGTCGAACGCCTGGAGGAGGTGTCATGTAGACTTCCTCAGATAAGTCACCGTTCAAGAAGGAATTCTTAACATCCATCTGAAAGAGAGGCCATTGTTTGGTAGCTGCGATGGCTAGGAGACTGCGAACAGAAGTGACTCGAGCAACAAGTGCAAATGTCTCCTCATAATCGATGTCGTACTCTTAATTGAAGCCCTTGGCTACAAGGCGAGCTTTGTATCAATCAATAGAGCCATCAGATTTTGTCTTGATTTTGAACACCCATTTGGAACCAATGGGTGACTTGCCCGGTGGAAGAGGGACAGATTCCCATGTCTGAGCTTTGTCAAAGGCTGAAGTTCCTCAGCCATAACTTTTTGCCAATCAGGGTTAGATGAGGCTTCCTTGTAGGAAGTAGGTTCGTGATTGGACAGCAGAGTAGCATAAACATGATAATCACAAAGATGAGAGGGAACTTGTCTTACCCGATCTGATCGTCGAACATTCTGAGATTGAGACGTTCCAGGAGCCAAAGACTCAGCAGGCAGCTCAGATGTTGGTTGTGCGGATGGAGCAGATGATTGATGTTGATCAGGAAAACTAGGAGAGGTAGGTTGTGTAGAGGCAAGAGACTCTGTAGGAGAGGTGAATTTGAAAGGTGTTTGAACAATAGGCGGAGACGAAGTGATGTCAGATTGGAGTGAGTCCAATGAGACGGAAGCATCAATAAAGAATGGAGCGGTGAAGGTAGGGGACTCACGAAACTTGGATATAGAAGAAAAAGGAACATGTTCCCAGAAGGTAACGTGACGAGATATACGAAGACGCTGGGAGATAGGATCCCAACAGCGATAACCCTTGTGCTCAATACCATAACCAAGGAAGCAGCAAAGTCTGGAGCGAGGTTCAAGTTTGGTATGTTCATGAGGTTGTAACTGAACAAAACAAGCACTACCCCAAACTTTTAGAAGTTCATAGGCAGGGGTGATCTCATGAAGAGCCTCATAAGGAGACTTATGATTAAGGATGGGAGTAGGATGACGATTGATAGTATAACCTGCAGTGAAAGCAGCTTCATCCCAAAAACGTTCTGGACATTTTGCAAAAATGAGAAGAGTGCGAACCGTATCAAGAATATGACGGTGTTTGTGTTCGGCACGACCATTTTGAGGAGATGTGTCGGGACAGGAGTACTGAGAGAGAGTCCCCCGAGATTGAAGAAAGGACATAAGAGAGGACTCTTTGTATTCCATAGCATTGTCAGCCCTAAGAATCTTTATAGATTTTGAGAATTGGGTGTGAATCATCCGAGCAAACATAATATAAATTTGAGGTAGCTCCGAACGATGTTTCATGAGATATATCCATGTGAAGCGTGTATGATCATCAATAAAAATAACAAAATATCGAGCACCCCCCATGGATGGATGTGGTGCTGGTCCCCATACATCAGAATGAATAATATCAAAAGGAGAAGTAGAATTAAACTCATTTGTTTCAAAAGATAAAGCATGATGTTTGCCAAGTTTGCATGATAAAAAAGAAATATTGTCAGTTGACATACAATTTCCTAACACCCCTAAATTAGCTAATGATTTTATTCTGGCTAGAGATAAGTGACCTAGCCGAGCATGCCACAAGTCAAAGGAAGAAGTGCTGGAAACTGAGGCAACAAGACTTGAAGAGGGTAATGGAAGATGAAGGTAGACCACTTCAATCATCCGTCCAACTTTACGACTGAGTCTAAGGATCTGCTTGGTCTTTGGATCCTGTACAACACAACCAGAAGAATGAAATAAAATGATCAGATTAGATTCTAGAAGTTGCGCAATCGAAACTAAGCTCAGAGATAGTTTCGGAACATTTAGAACATCCGGTAATTGTATATGAGGAGTGAAGACAATTCCACTAAAGGATATCGGTAGGCCAGTGTTGTCAGCAGTTCGTACTGACGTAAAATGCTGAGGTGGTTTCTTAGAAACAAAACCATTAGTACAGGGAGTCATATGATTGCAACACCCAGAGTCAAAAAGCCATGAGTTACCTGATGCAATTGAGTGTTGAGAATTCATACCCATAGCACCAGACATGATCTGCTCCATGAGTTCCTGATTGCGACGCATCAGTTTCATAAGGTCAGGTGAGGAGACTGGAGAAACGTCGTTATCAGCAAGAGTAGACCCAGCAACAGCGTGAGTCCGGTTCTGAGGGCCAGTGTTCTGTGAGTTCTTAGGGCAGTCAGACTCATAATGGCGCGGATAAGTGATGCCACAACGACGGCACTTGCGAATAGGACAATGAAGGAGAAGATGAGCAGTAGAATGGCAAAAGGCACACTCAGATGTGTTCGACTTTCCCACAGATTTGGAATGGTTGTTGTTGGTCCATTTACCTTTGGACTTGGGATGAGACGTGTAGAGAACGCTGTCAGTAGTGGGCATCGGTGATCGCATGTGAAGACGGGTTTCTTCACTTAACAATTCTGATATGGCTTCTTCAAGAGTAGGTAGTGGCTGCCTATGAAGAAGAGAAGCACGAACATTCTCAAATTTATCAGTAAGGCCCATCAGAATGGTGATCAAATGTAGTTGGTTGAAGTAGGCTGTGAATTGTTGAGTTGTTTCATCAAAAAATTGTGGTGCTCCAAGACTTATATGATCTCTGAGAGACTGCATTTCAGAGATATAAGAGTTTACGGATTGATCAGGAAGTCGACGTTTGTTCTGAAATGTGGTCCACAGTTGATACTGATGAGATAGGCCCGATGACGTGTACCGCTTGGCGAGAAAATCCCAGAGACTCTTGGCGGTGACATATCCAAGAAACTGTTGGTTGATCTCAGGAGTAGTGGAGGCATTAATGAAACCCAGAATACGAGTATTATTGATGTCCCACTCATTCATGCGTTTTGCAAAATCAACATCATTCTCAGTTGCTGCCTGAACTGGAAGTTTGGATGCACCAGTAACATAGGTGTAAAGCTCATGGGATTTTAGCAGAATTGTCATATGGTGATGCCATAGGATGTAGTTGCTACCATTGAAAATAACCGAAATGGGATTTAAGTGACTGAGATTGGCAGCCATGGATGTGACGAGAAATAGGTCAGATTTGCGCTCCGAGTGTATGGAGCAAACTACAGATTTGCGCTATGAGTGGTTGGCACAAAGAAAGTGACTGGTGCTTAGCTTGACTGATGTCTTGCTTGATAGGTATTCTTGACCGGTGTCAGTCGACTAGAGTTGGAATGGACCTGAGTGTCGACCGGTATGAGTGGACCGGTATGTAGTGATCGGTGTGTAGTGGACCGGTATAAAGTGACCGGTGTCCGTCGACCGGTATGAGTGGATCGGTATGATGTTTTACGACCAGATTTCTTCCGGTCTGCGGCTAGGGCTTCGGTTGTTGGTTTGATTCAAAGATGGGAAAACATAGAGGACGTACCTGTGCGATTCGAAGGCAACGAGAGACAGAGAGGGCGGCGAGACGACGATGATTGAAAGAAACGATGATGACGGTGATAGTGAAAACAAACCTACAGCTCTAATACCATGTTAGAATATGATGATGATTGAAAGAGACGATGAATATGCTGAAGGCTTGAGACTTCGATATATTGATTGAGAGAATAAACGTACAATACGACAAAATGATAATGAGAAAAGTTAACCTAGACTATAAGATACAAGGTATTTATACAGAGACTATATGGACCTGGGCCTTATACACATATATACACTAACATCCCATATCCCCCTCTCCGTATCTAACACGGGCAGATTGCATCTGGACTGGAACTAAATGTTGGGTCCAATGACGTAAAATATATATTTAGGGAATGTAATCAACCTTATCGTTAACTAGGATGAAAATTATCAACAGCCAGTGCATGCTGACATAAATAACCATTCTGAATGAAGATTTTACACTGACATTCGTCGGTGTTTTCAGAGTAATTGCGGTCCACCTACAATAACAACGAGAATAATCTCAAACACGTTCACAGTAAGGTAATATACACGAATGTGGTTAAATTGGGTGAAATTATTGTGTACTTGATGTGACACTGAGTTGACTTTGACTTCTGGCTTATTAAGAATGTCTTCAATTCAACCCGAGATTCAACCCCTTCGATTATGCAACCCCAAAGTGCCTTCTTGATTTCCGTTTGGAAGTCAAAAAAATTAATCGACTATATATCCTTGATGCATGAACCTCAATACCCAATAGGGTGGAATACCGAGAGTCGCAGTCCTCGTTACCGATTCACTAACAAATTGTGCATACCTTTGTTTCTCGATAGCAATGTCATAGTCACTAAGAAATTGAACCAAATCAAAGAAAAACGATAAGTATATGTTAACATACACATTAGCACTCTTGGACCTTGATATCGTTTTCATAAGTACGGACATCAGAGTGTCGTTGTAAAATGCTGGAATCCAAGACCGACGAATCTCGAACATCTCATCAAACCATTTATCCCCCACCAATCCATATTTCTCGATCATGTTGTGCCATTGTGACTCGAATTCTTCTAGACCAATTTTGACATTCCAAACAAGCTTGTTAATAAACCTATTGAACTCGGGGTTATGCTCTAATGCAATACTCACCTGCGAATATATACGGACAAATGATGCAAGGAATATATGATAATATGGCACATTTTTTAATTCATTATAATTTAATAGATTAACGACTTTACCTTGCTAGGCACTTTTTTCATAATGTGCCACATACACAATCGGTGTTTGGATTCCGTGAAAACCAAGGGAATAACTTGTCTCATTGCCGCACACTGTTTGTAATGACAAAAACCGGTTGCTTCCCATGACATGCCAAAAAGGCGCGGAGAACCCAAGTTAAGTTGTCAATCGTCTCGCCATTTATCAAAGCCGACCCAACTACCACAGACGCCTTGTGATTGTCAACAACAAGGAATGGGACAAAAATCATCGCATGCCTACACAACAAAAACCCATGCATCGATATTAACATAATCGCTATACAAAATAATATATATGACAAGCTAAACAGTTAACTCACAATTGGTTCAGAAAGTTCCATTGAACGAAATTACGTCACCAAATTCTTTGTAGTTGATACGAGCAACTTCGTCCGCCCAAAAAACAACTCCCGTTCATCACCCTTGTACTCGAAAAAGTATTCTGAAACTATATGGCGCCTATTAGCAAGCTTATTTATCAACATCTTCGCGTCTTTATTAGCAACAAAAGAACTGCATCCCTTTTTAAGTTTTTGTAATCTACACATGTTGAACGTGATTGCTCAAACCCACCATTCAGAATGGTTTGATAACGGTGAGCTCTAGTTGCACCAATCTTATAACTAGAATTATTTAGAACGTGTTTATAATCGGTATATTGCATCTGTCTATTCTTCCTAGAGAATCGACGATTGTTTGAGTTAAATAAAACATGGTTGTGCGCTTCGACAAACTCATATATTTCATAACTAGACCTATCCTTTGTCAAGTGAATTTTAAGACACGCCTCACATCCTGGCCGTTTTAGATTTGAGTTTCAATAGCGCCTATCTCTCGGCCAAAAATCGAGGGAATAGATTTTTTTTCCTTTGGAATGCCTTCCTTACTACAGAAGAACCACCCCGTCTGAATATCACCATACTTATTCGTCTTTTCGGCATTCAATCTCACGTCAAAACCAGACTTGTCTGCGTAATTTTTGTACATTACTTCTGCTTCTTTTAAAGATTTAGGCTTGTCATTGAGTTTCGGTTTAATGCCATCAGTGACGTTTGGGATAAAAAATTTAGTTCCCTCGAAAGACTCCAGCATATCATACTCTACATCAGTAAATAGATGAAGAAACTTGGAAACAACATACAATTTTATAGTTTGTTAACAATGTTATGTTTGTTCATCATCAATGTTAGCAAAAACAAATAAGTTTTGAACATGTTTGGTTGGTTCATCACAAATGTTCAGGACGAATGAACTCAAAATGAAAGTCTTATAAATATGTGTTCATTTCTACAAAATTGTTCACCTCTATGAAGGTGGGTAGCAGATTTTGAGAGTAGGTTCATCAATGTTCACATATGAGACGGTGTGTAACATATTTGAAGGTGTTTTTACAAGGATGTTCACCTCTGTAAAAGGTTAACAAAAAAAAGAAAGACTAACAACAAACGTAACACAATATTTATATGTTAAATTCAGTAAATGTGTATCAATGTGGAGGTGTATTACAGACTTTGTATTAAAAAAAACCATTCAACCATGACTCACGAATGTTCATTACTGGCCTGAATTTTTTGTTTTAATGAAAACCGTGATGAACTACATAATGTAAACAACTCGAAAACATTAAAAAAACTTACCAATACAACTTTTGTTATTTTATTCGACTATATCCACGGTGCATATATTGTTGTTCTCATTTTCGTGTCCTTGGTTTACTAGTTGATTTTGATTTCCTTCATCCATATTTGTGTTTCTAGATTCGAAAAATTTTCATTGATCGGACATCTATCGACGTCGTTATGGAGCCCGGAATTCATAGTGTCAGAGGACGTTGTTGTGTTCATTGTCGAGATGTTCATGAGATTTTCTAAATTAATATGAATAGTTTTTTAGAACAACCACTATACTATTTTGACAAAACTATGAAATCAGAATTTGAAAATGTTCATATGAATTTAACATTAAATTGAAAATGAAGAAATTTTGCAATCATAACATATGCTAGAGTGAAGGAGGTTTTATTAATTCTTGTAACCTCCAAATAAATAAATGAAATTTTGGCTAATTAAGAATTGTCATTTCTATTCTTTAGCTTTAAATATTCAAACAACAATCAAAGATGCATTGCTATTGGTTGGAATAAGTTCATAAAGTTAACAACAAATTGTTGGTTGACAAATAATCATTGTTCTTTCTCTCTCTCTCTCTCTCTCTTTATATATATATATATATATATATATATATATATATATATATATATATTGATTGATTGATTGATTGATTGATGTTGATTGATTTGTGAAAAGAATGTAAATAGACAACTACTTTTTAACATTAGAATTTGAGAGTTTAAATATATTTTTACATAAATGTGATTACCTTAACCTTATGATTAACTAATTTATTACTATTTTATTATTAGGGCGTGTGTGCAACAATTATGTTTTAAATTTAGCTTATAAACCTTAGTTTGTAATGTAATTTTATTAAAACGATTCATAGATGCGATTAAGTAGAGACCAAATAGTTGTACCGTATAATTTTATTTTTACTAAAAGAGAGTCGGTGAAAATAACCAACCCATTCGGCTAAATGGTTTAACCAAAATTACTCAACCACGTGTGTTTATAAGGTCAACCAAATTAAGCTAACCCTATGTGTTTTCACAAAGGCCTAGCTTCTTCCTAATAAATACCTTTATCATCCGTCAATTCTATCATTTTCTCACCAATGTGGGATGAAGAAACATACCACATTTCAAATTTTGAGGAATACTCAAATCTCGTTAAGCCACCTCATTATCGCTTGGTTGTTTCTTTAACATATATACAGTGATTATAAATTTTTCAGATTTTATGCATAAAATAATTGTACCTTATGCATTATGGGTTGCACTCAAGAGTTTTCTCCTAAATGCATATTAATATAGTATAAATATATATTATTTAATTAAAAAAATAAGAAAATTAAAAAAAAGACTATCCTAAACTAACAATTTTTTTAATGATAATAAGAATTAAAGTGAAAAGTGGAAGAAACGATTTGAACTCCTGATCACTTTTAATCTTAAAATAACTCATGAATTACGTTTAAGAAGAGAATTGATTTTGTACATCTTATAATCATTAGTGTGTTAAAGGGAAAAACAAATAGAACAAACAATAGAATAGAGAGAGGGAATCTATCTTTCTCATTAATCAAAAGTCCTTTAAATAGGGATGAGTTACAAGTAGATAGCTATAAGAGATATCAGTTATAATTTATCTCTAATATATTTATCAGTATCTATATCTCTATCTCTATCGTCACATCCTTTAGACGATGACACACTTATCCTACAACACTCCCCCTTGTGTCGAGTTAAAGGAGTGGTGGTGCACAGTTGTTACCTCGTTAAAACCTTACGCCAAAATAAAACCGAGTGGGAAAAATAAAAATATGACGAAGGAAAGAGTACAACGCACCAGTTTCCTTTGCAATACATAGACTTTTCCTTCAGTCTAGTTTTCTCTTATATTCGTACTTTAATCATGAGAGTTAGGAAAGCATGATGATATATAAACAGTTGCCTCACTAAAACCTCACACCAAGGAACAAACCCCAATGGGAAAAATAAAACCTTGGTTGAAGGAAAGAGCACAATATACCAATATCACAAATATAGTAGACTCCCCCTTTTGTCTACTACTCCCCCTTATTCGTGCATTAATCAAGGGAGTTTGAAAAACATTTGCATTTACTTTCTACATGTTTTCCAATATATGGTTTTAGGTAATGACTTGGTAAAATATGTCACATTATTTTGACACCTTACTTGATTCACTTGAATATAAAGGACAGTCTTTTATTGCTGACTGCATAGAAACTTAAGCAGAATATGCCTTGTGTTATCACCCTTGATGTATCTTATGTTCATTTCTTCGATACATGATGCATTATTTCCATATATGCAAGTAGGATACTGGTTGAACCCAAAATTACTAGTTCCTCTAATATATGTAATGATAGTCCTTAATCATATACATTCTTTAATTATCTCATGGAGAGTAATATTCTTGGAATAGTTAAAGGAGGTAGTTACAAGGGTTTGCTTAGCTTACTTTCAATCAATCTGGGTATTCATTGTGGTAATTCCTTATCCAGTTTGAGAACAACCTTTCTATGAGTGAAACACATATTAATATCAACAAACACATACCAAGACATTGTTTTGTGTTTTTCTATAAGAGCTAGTACTTTTGCTGCTTACATTCTGTAACACCCCTAAAATTCGAAAATAGCAGACAAAATAAAACTTCCAAAAACTCTTAAATACAAAGCTTTGAAATGAAAAAAGTCTAAAGTTACAAAGGAGAATCTCTACAACAATGTATCAGAGTTCTAACGGAACTAACTAGTCCCACAAACTAGGGACAACATTAGTCGGGTGCTACTAAAACCACCAATCTGCTATCTTCACCAAACCGGATGGCGTCACTAGAGTCATCCTACCGGAACTTCTACCAAGCTCCACTCGCCATTCAGATCCATCTAAGACCTGATATACATGTCGAAAGAAAAAGTGTTATGCTTAACGCCTAGTGAGTTAAAGCAGTTTACATCACATAATTCATAATACATATGAAACGAACGTTTTACATTAAATAAAACCATTCCAAAAATTCTGATTATAAAGAGACTTCATTTATAAACCAAGTTACTTCTAATTTCCAAATACCCTTTTTAGATAGATAACTGACGCCCAAATTTCCCCAAAACGCACCCACACGGTATTTCTCCAAAAGACTCATTGTGTAATTAAAATGGTACATTTTAACACCGAAGGTATGGATAAGGGAATACCCAAGATAACACCTTTCAGTGACGGAGGATACCCGATTCCATCTGTTAGGACACAGTCTCATTGGATTCAAGATCATCCAAACTGAAGATCGCAATCTGAAGCTAAAGCCGGAACGTCAATCTGAAGCTAAAGTCGGAAAGTCGACTCTCGTTATTAAAGTCTAATGTAGTTTGTAATAAATGTCAATGTTTAATGTTTATTGTATTTTATGTTTTGTCTAAATATCTTATAAATAGATATTTAGATATTAGATATTAGATATTAGTTGTTAGATATTAGTTTTAGTTAGTATATTAGTTAGATATAATATCTAGATATTGTTTTCTAGATATTATGTATGTTAGGTGAAGCAAGTGTGTTCAACACTCTAAGAACAATCAGATCACTTTTATCACACACACTTAAGGTGTAAAACTAGAGAGAACACACAAGAGCTTCAATCGATCAATACCGAACCTTGTAATCGTTGAATGTTATATAAAACAGGTTGTTAATCGTTAATGTGTTGTTTGATATAAAACTTGATATAGTATTGTGGACCGACAATTGGTATCAGAGCCTGATTAAAGATCAAATTCAAGTTTTAAGAAAAACGACTCTGTGTTCTTGTTTGAAAATCGATTTCTAGTTTTAGAGTGTTTTTGGGTTAGAAATCGATCAGGTCTTGATTGATTTGTGTGCTAAATCGAGTTGGTAGTGTTTGATTTAAGTTTAGAACTTCAATCGATTCAAATTTTGGGATTTTAGTGCAAAACTTTTCACGACCAAAAAGTCACTATGCCATCGATTTTTTTCTTCAAAAAGTGATTTTTATCGAAATCGAGTGGTAACAAACTGTTCTAGAAGTGTTTGTGGTCATTTGTTAGGAGTTTAGGACTGCTAATCGATGTGAAAAAGGTTTTAGTTGAAATTCGAAGTTGCAGGGACGAACTTGCGCAAACTTCAACTTTGCGCAACCCAAGTGATACGCAAAACTCAACTTTGCGCAACCCAAGTGATATGCAAAACTCTACTTTGCGCAACCCAAGTGATAAGCAAACCTCAACTTTGCACAACCCAAGTGATACGCAAAACTCTACTTTGCGCAACCCAAGTGATAAGCAAACCTCAACTTTGCACAACCAACTACTTGCGCAAACCTCAACTTTGCTTAACCAACTACTTGCGCAAACCTCAACTTTGCTCAACCAACCTCTCGCACAAACCTCTCTTTGCTCAAATACAAGATTTAAATCTTTTTAATCAGAATGACATCCAGAGAAGCTCTTGCAATCAGAACTGACACCAAGCCACCAGTTCCTTTAAAGGAGAATACGAACAGTGGAAAGATCGGTTTCTGAACTTTGTTGACAGACATGAGCTGGGTGATTTCATCAGGAAATCTATAGAAGAAGGGGTTATGAAACCAGTCATGACGACTCATTTGGTTGGAACCGCGCCAACTTAGGTTGAACTTAAGTTTCATGAGCTAGAAGATGATAACCTCAAAAGAGCTAAAGGCGACAGATTAGCTAAGTCATACATTCTACAAGGAATTCCAAATTAAATCTATGTAAAGATTGACAGCTACAAGGCCTCGGGCAAAGAAATGTGGGATCAGCTTGAGAAGATGATGTTGGGTTCAAAGGTTGGGAATAATCTGAAAACCTCCAACTGCCTAAATAATTATGAAGAATTTAGAGGCGGCGTAGGAGAATCTTTAGAAGAAACCTATGACAGGTTTGTGACCTGGCTGAACGAACTAAGCAAGAACAAGGTCCATAAATCTCAAATAGAGCTAAACGTCAAATTCCTCAGTATTCTACAGCCGAAATGGAAAAGATTTGCCAGACAGATGAAGCAGATCAAGGATCTAAATGAGATTCCACTTCATGAGGTGTATGAAACCCTCAGACAAAATGAAGAAGAGGTGGATGAAATTCTAGATGAGAAGAGGCAGAAAGGAAAGACAGTTGAAGACACAGTTGCTCTTGTTGTCAGGAAGAAGAAGAACAAGACGATTGTGTATGATTCAGAAGAAAATGAAGCTTATGCAAACTCTGACTCGGATGAAAATGACCAACTGAAGCAAGCAATGCTTCTGCTGACAAATGCTTTTTAGAAAAAGTTCTACAAAAAGCCAACTTCAAACAGTCAGATGTATTCTTCTGGTCCTAACAACTATGTCCATAAGGAAAGGGTTGAAGGAAATAGATATGAAGGGAAGAGAACAGAAGAGAGGAAACCGGAAGAGAGAAGATATCAGTCTGAAGGAAAGAGAATAGAGGAGAGGAAACCGGAAGAGAGAAAGTTTAAAGCTGAAGGATCCAGTCAGACAGAACCACCTACGTGCTACAACTGTGGCAAAACAGGTCACTATGCCAGAGACTGCCGAAGGACAAAAGTCAGAAACTCCGATTACTACAAGAACAAGATGCTTCTTGCAAAGCAACAGGAGGCGGGTAAGGCACTGATGGCAGAGGATGAATACTGGCTTGATCATTCAGACGAGGATGAGGAAAAGGATGAAGTCGTCAACATGTGCTTGATGGGAAAGCAAGAATCAGATGTTGAAGTTGATTCAGATTGCTTGATGGGAAAGCAAGAATCAGATGTTGAAGTTGATTCAGATGATGAAGAAGAGGAGGTATGTGATTTATCGTATTCAGATTTCATGAATAAAATGCATGCCATGAATTTAAAACAACAAGAGTTAGAGTCGAATCTTGAGCGAGAAAATGGTGTCATTACAGACAAAAACCAATTGATACAGAAACTTAGCAATGAAATTGCTGAGAAGAAAGTATTGGTTGAGGTTTTACATAGAGATAATGACACCAACGTAAAGGAAAAGACAATAATTCTTAAAGAGAATTCTGAACTCAAGACTAAACTGACAAAAAGTGAGATTGATATATATATATATATATGAGCTTACAAAATTGCATTCTTCTTGTACCAAAGAAAACTTTTCTTTACTTGGTAAATTAAAAAGTTTGGAAGAGAAGTTATACAAAATGGGTCAAACTGAACAGACTATTCATCTGAACAAACCCAAAGAGGAAATAGAGAGATGGGGAATCGGTTATAAGAATCCTCACTGTCTTCAAAAAGGAATGTCTGAACTGCCTGCACTTTATGATCATGATCATCTTTCTATGAAATTAGCTCGACGAATCCCTGAGTTTAAAACTTTCTGGACTAAACTATCAGAAGAGGATGAAGCCAACGAAACTGAAAAACGTTTGAAATCATCTAAAGTTCACCTTCCATTTTATTATGTGAAGATGAATAATAGTTATAATGAAAATCCAATATATCAAAAGAAGAAAACTCTTTCAAGTGATTTCTTTCAAAGTTATTCTGAAAAAGAAATGGAGGCGAAGCCTATTCAAGGTAAACTATATGTCCCTCCTCTTGTTTTAGAAAGTAAAATTTCTGAACTCGAGAATTCTTTAACAGATGAAAGACTTTTGATGAATTTTGAACAAAAAAAAATTTCAACTGTGTTCAAAAATGTTATTATTTCTAAGGCTTCAAACTCTGAGGATATGTTTGGTTTAGCAAATAAAGGGTATGATTTTCTGAACGCTGACGGTGGTTTAGATGATTGTTCTAATCAATTTGACTTTAATGCAAAACTTCCTAACCATTCATCTTTTGTTAAGAAATCTTTAGGAAAAACCAGTATGCCTGTTAATAGTGCAAAATCAACGAAAGTTGATAACTCAGTCTCTGTGAAAGCTAAAAATGCTAAAGGTAAGATTACATCTAGGCATTCACAGAAACCGAACACTACTGATAATCCGAAAAAGAAGCATTCGTTTGTTGCTCAAAAGTCTAACTCACCAGTTTCACATGTTTCAGATCTGAGCAAGCAAAGGCCAGAAGTTAAATCTCTGTGGCAACCGAAACAGAAGCTTGACAAGACCGTTAAATCGTTTTCTAGTGTTAATTGTAGTGAGACTTTGCCTAGTAAAGATGTCTTAATTCCTGATGTTGATATTTTGAACTCAAAACTTGTTGTTTCTCGTAAACAATATACAATGAAGCAATTATTTCAGTTATCTTTATCTGCTAGAAAGTCTTCTATTTATGATAAACATGTTTCTACTTCTTGTCAAGATTCTGAAGATTGGTTTGGCAATAATCATGTGCACTCATATCATTCATCTCATTCTAATTCTTCAAATGCATTTCAAAAGAAAAGAGGACCCAATTTGAAATGTGTACCAAAATCTTGTGCTAACACAGTAGGACCCAAATTCCAATGGGTACCTAAGGCTAAATCTGTGTTGCAGGCACACAAAGTTTAAGAAGAGAACAAAGGCTTCTAAGTAAATCAGCTTAGAACCCGGACTTCAACGAAGTATGACTTCTAGACAAATCAGTCTAGGACTCGTTCCTCAAAGAAACTAGGTTCTTGAATACAACAGTTCAAGACCCGCACTTCAAAGATAAAACAATGGTTTCTGAACACGTCTGTTCAGAACCCGTGCTTAACAGAATATGGCTTTTGAACACATCAGTTCAAGACCCGCTCCTCAATGCTCAAGAGTCTTAATTCCATCTTTGTTTTAAGACTATTTAAATCAATTGTTTCATTATTTCTCTTGTGTAGATCCGTCATATGTGGTACTTGGATAGCGGATGCTCCAAGCATATAACTGGACAAAAAGATATGCTATCCAATTTTAAAGAGAGGTATTACGGATCAGTCAGATTCGGTAACGACTAGTTTTCTCCAATAATGGGATATGGTGATGTACAACATGACAATGTCACGATAAAGAAGGTGAGGTATGTAGAAGGATTAAGGCACAACTTGTTTAGTATAGGTCAGTTCTGTGACAAAGGCTTAGAGGTCAACTTCAAAGCCAAGACGTGTTCAGTTCGCACTGAACAAGGTGAGGAACTCTTGGTCGGAACAAGAAAGTCAGATCTCTACACAATTAACTTGTCAAAAATCCAGACTGACAAACAGGTTTGTCTAATGACGAAAGCCTCGATGCAACAAAGTTGGTTATGGCATCGAAGGCTCTCTCGCCTCAACTTTAGGTACATCAACAATCTGGTCCGAGGAAAGCTCGTCAAAGGACTTCCAGAGCTCAAATATGAAAGAGAACATCTTTGTGCAGCATGTGAAAAGGGAAAAATGAAGAGGACTCCACATAAACCAAATCCTGAACCGAGTACAAGGGCTCCATTAGAGTTATTGCATATGGACTTATGCGGTCCGATGCGAACTCAAAGTCTAGGCCGAAAGAAGTACATACTCGTGATCGTGGACGATTAATCGCGATACACATGGGTCAAGTTTCTACGTTCAAAGGATGAGACACCAGATGTTCTCATCACATTCCTAAAGACGACCCAGGTGAATCTGCAAAAATCGGTCAAGCTTCTAAGAACAGACAGCGGCATAGAGTTCAAGAACAACAAGGTTGAAGAATATCTCGAATCTGTCGGGAATTCACATCAATACTCTGCTGCTCGTACGCCTCAACAAAATGGAGTGGTCGAAAGAAGAAATCGTACGCTAGTCGAGGCTGCTCGTACTATGCTAAGTCAATCAGACTTACCTCTATTTTTGTGGGTAGAAGCTGTATCGACTGCGTGTTACACACAGAATCGCTCCATGATACATCGAAGATTCAAGAAGACTCCTTATGCGTTAATCAACAACCGAACACCAACAATCAAATATTTCCATATATTTGGGTGTAAGTGTTTTGTTCTAAACGATAGGGAGAGTCTCAACAAGTTCAGTGCCAAGGCAGACGAAGGCATCTTCATTGGTTATTCCTCTACATCAACTTCATACCGCATCTATCTGAAGAAGTCAAAGACGGTTATAGAAAGCATCAACGTCACGTTTGATGAAGAGATGGCTTCCGAACAACACAGTTCAGAACCCGTGATAACTGGAGTACTAGCTTCTGGGCAAATCAGTCCAGAACCTGCGTCTCAACAGAATAAATCAGATGAAGCATCAACGTCAACTAATCATATATCTGATTTAGACTTATTATTTGAATTGTTTTATGATAAATTTCTTGGATCTAATGTAAAGAAATCTGTTGTGGTTCACAGGATCGAAGACTTAACGACTACTCATCCAACCAGTTCAGATATTCCTATTGAATCCAACACCCCGATTCAACAAGAAGTTCCAATTCAAATGCCGACCCCGACAGTTGAAGAAGTGCCATGTGATGAAGAGACAGAAGTAGCTGAAACAGTAGGATGTTCTGTTCAGATCAATCTACAGCCGGACCAAGTTGTACCTGCTGAGCCTTCTGCACCTCCCACTTCAACTGCAATCATCATTCCTCCTGAACAAGCTCAAGAAGGTACAAGTGGATTTATAGATGATACAACTGACAGACATTCATATAATCCACTACCTCATGAACATAAATGGACCAAAGAGCACCCGATAAGCCAGATCATTGCTGATACATCGAAACTGGTGCAAACTAGGTCAACATCAATAAACTTGTGCATGCATGACTCTTTTCTGAGCAAGTTCGAGCCAACTCGCATATCAGAGGCACTTGCTGATCCAGAATGGGTGATCGCAATGCAAGAAGAGCTGAATCAGTTCGACGCACTTCAAGTCTGGAGACTCGTACCAAAACCTCAAGGTAAAACCATTATAGGTACGAAGTGGGTTTTCAAGATCAAAAAGGACGAATGTGGTACCGTTATCCGAAACAAGGAAAGACTAGTAGCAAAAGGATACAGACAAGAGGAAGGAATCGACTATGACTAGACATATGATCCTGTGGCGCGATTAGAGGCAATTGGAATGTTTCTATCCTACGCAGCCTACAAGAACTTCACGGTCTTTCAAATGGACGTGAAGACTGCCTTTCTGAATGGCATTCTGAAGGAGGAAGTCTACGTCTCTCAGCCAGAAGGTTTTGTCAATCAAGAGAAGCCGAATCACGTCTACATTCTCGACAAATCACTTTACGGTCTGAAACAAGCTCCTCGAGCCTGGTATGATGTCCTTTCCAACTTTCTAGTCAAGTCTGGTTTTTCAAAAGGTACAGTGGATACCACTTTGTTTATCAAAAAGGAAAAATACGATATCATTTTAATTCAAATCTATGTAGATGATATTATTTTTGGCTCTACAAATCCTAAGTACTGTAAGAATTCTTCAAACCTTATGGTGTCTACATTTCAGATGAATTTGATGGGAGAGATGAATTTCTTTCTCGGCTTACAAGTCAAACAATTTTCATCGGGTATTTTTATCAATCAATCAAAATACATTATGGATATTATTCGGAAGTTCAAAATGGAAAATTCAAAACCGATTGGTACCCCAATGGCACCAGGTACTAAGATTGGCACCGATCCTTCGGGTAAGGCTGTTGATGTTAGGACTTTCAGAGGAATGATAGGTTCTTTAATGTATCTTACTTCTAGTAGGCCAGATATAATGTTCTCAACATGATTATGTGTAAGATATCAGGCCAATCCTAAAGAAATCCATATGTCTGCTGTGAAGCGCATATTTAGGTATCTGAAGGGCACTGCAGATCTTGGTCTGTGGTATCCTAAAGATACAAGTTTTGAACTAACAGCATATACAGATGCAGATCATGCAGGTTGTATGTTATACAGGAAGAGCACGTCAGGACATGTGCAGTTCCTCGGTGATAAACTCGTAAGTTAGGCATCGAAGAAGCAACTTTGTGTTTCAACTTCCACGGTCGAAGCAGAATATGTAGCTGCTGCTAGCTGCTGTTCTCAGGTCTTATGGATGAGAACTCAATTGCGCGACTACGGTTTCCACTTCAACAAAATCCCGATATATTGTGACTCCAAGAGCGCCATCGCAATATCAGCGAATCTTGTTCAACACACCAAGACTAAGCACATAGACATCAGGTATCATTTTATTAAAGATCATGTTGAAAAAGGCACAATTGAACTTTTCTTTGTAAAAACTGATTATCAACTTGCTGATTTATTTACCAAACCTTTAGACGAAAAGAGGTTTAACTTTCTTGTCTCTAAGCTTGGTATGCTAAATCTAAAGATTTAATCAGTAGTTACCTATCAAAGTTTTCTAATTGTATACTTTTTCATCATTTCTTAATTCTTAACTCTGATTGATATCTGCACTTCTATATACTATTCATGATCCAAGGGGGAGTATGAGAAGAACTTGACAAGTGGTCAATCTTAGTTTGAGGGGGAGCTCATAAGATTTCTGCATTTACCTTTTATGTCAAATTTTTGTAATGCAAGATTTTAGGGGGAGCTCTTCAAGTCAAAGGAGTTTGGATATGACTTCTGATTATTTCGGATCAGAACTCATACTTTAACAGTTTTACTGCTTTTTGTCTTTTCAATTTTAAGTGAATAAATTTTACTTTGACTTAACATAAGACTTTAGCAGAATTTTTGAGAGATGCTTACAAGTTCATATGTTTATGAATTTAAGCTTAGCTTCATGAGATGGAAGATCGTACGTAAAGGTATAATTCTATATCTTCATCTCATATATGGTTGAAAAGTGGACAACTTTCAATCATAGAAAACATTGTTTTCAATGTTAAAACCACTTCCCGATTATCAAAACGAATTCATGAATTGGAAGTGTGACTTTAAATGTTTTCAAGATCAACTTTGTGCTTTAACTAAAATAGTTAAACCATTCTGAGCATCATATGCATCATAGGAAAATAAGGATTTCTTTGTGCTAGAAATTAACACAACTTCTATGCAATCACCTTAACCAGTGATTTCTACCCACGAAGTTAACCCATAGTGATTGAGTGTGAGAAGTCGAAAAGAAATGAGTGTGTCACAAAAAGAAAGAAAGTTTGATTAGAGTATGCCAAAATGTTTAAAAGAAAGAGCATGTGAGAACAGAGTTAAAAGAATATCATAACTCTGCACCAACTTTTTCTAAGTCGGGCAGCCACATTTCTAGTGTTTCACAATTCTTTGGTGAACATTATTGCAACAGGCAACTAGCCCATGCCAACTCTTGATCAAACCTCACCATCTACTCATTTTCTACTCAAATGGAAAATGTTTCATTTTCAAAGGGGAAGCAGCACATATGCTATCTGATTTTCATTTGGAAAATATGGATATTGAAAAGAAGGAAGTCTGCCCCACCTTCGCACTTCAATCATGCACATTGAGTTTGTGTTTAACTTACTGTTGTCTCAGTGGTTTACACAAATTCAAGCCCTATAAGCAATCATCAAGTGCTTAATTCTTTCAACACAAGCACGAACACACAAGGAATTAGTTTCTTTGTTATAACGTTTATATAAATTATCTTTGTGGTGTTTCGATGATTAAAATGGAAGCCCTGGGGGATTCAACATCAAACAGCTCATTTCCAATGTGTATTCGTTACACACAGTGACTTAGTGTTACTGACAGGCATGTTAACTGATTCATTAGTAGATTCAAGTGTTACACGACTAATTTGTCTGGATTTGCAAAGATCTAGATGAATATCTTATGAATTGATGAAACAGAGGCTCTAATTGAAGGACATTTCTTACAAAAAGTTTTGATGAAGTCATTGCACTTATCATCAAAATGGGGGAGAATGACTACACAAGAAATGGCAAAGATCACATGTTTCAAGAATCACGTCTAAGATTGAACTCTTCAAAAGCAAGTATTCTGAACACATGCTGATTTCAGAGCTAGAGAAATAGATTGCATCTTCTGAGCTGAAGAAGAAGACTGAATTGCTAAATTCTTTTTTGTAATGATCTTGATCCAAAGGGGGAGATTGTTAGGACACAGTCTCATTGGATTCAAGATCATCCAAACTGAAGATCGCAATCTGAAGCTAAAGCCGAAACGTCAATCTGAAGCTAAAGTCGGAAAGTCAACTCTCGTTATTAAAGTCTAATGTAGTTTGTAATAAATGTCAATGTTTAATGTTTATTGTATTTTATGTTTTGTCTAAATATCTTATAAATAAATATTTAGATATTAGATATTAGATATTAGTTGTTATATATTAGTTTTAGTTAGTATATTAGTTAGATATAATATCTAGATATTGTTTTCTAGATATTATGTATGTTAGGTGAAGCAAGTGTGTTCAACACTCTAAGAACAATCAGATCACTTTTATCACACACACTTAAGGTGTAAAACTAGAGAGAACACACAAGAGCTTCAATCGATCAATACCGAACCTTGTAATCGTTGAATGTTATATAAAACAGGTTGGTAATTGTTAATGTGTTGTTTGATATAAAACTTGATATAGTATTGTGGACCGACACCATCGAATGTGACGAGCACACAAAGTTAAGCCACGTATCGACGTTCACAAGTTTCACATAAGACCATGGTTCCCCGTATTCGGCTCATTTGAGCTACCACCGCAAGACACCACTGCATCCTAATGTCTACTCGAACTCTAGATGAGTCTCACCACAAAGTCACAAGTCTCCGTATCCGGCTCTCTCTGGGCACCCACCGCAAGACTTAGCTCCGTATACGGCTCTACAAGAGCACCACCGCAAGCTTACATAACAACATGACTTGGGGACCACTCACTACACTCAAACATGGACATTAACGCTCCATGATGAACATAACGACTCATATGCCAATGGATCCAATGCATTACAGTCTAAACATTACATGACTCCGTATGAATGAACGGACGCATCCAAAACATGTAATTAACTAACATTTATATAATAGTTGTTTTTCAATGAAACACTCCATAAGGAGCCGTTTAAACCGAACAACGTCCCAAAACCCGTTAAGGTACAATTCAAGCCGAAAGGCTTCATAAAACGTTTGATACTCAAAAGAGCCAATATGGCTACACAAATCGATGAACAACTTTTCCAAATATTCCCAATTCAAAAGGTAGCCATCCTAACAACTCACACTTTGAAAGTCAAGGAGATCAAAGTTTTCAAATATAAAACCCGTAGGGTGAGTAAACCCCAAATGACCATATTTCCATGGCCGCTCTTTAAAATCTCCAACCCACACTATGATCCCCTTTAAAACCATTTGTACTCCATATATTCTCATATTAGTGACTCAAGCAACCAAATACCCAAATACTTCCAATAACCAAGAAACAAGTGTGGCGTATTAAAAATCTCCTTTTTGTGACTCAAACACCTTATAAAATAACGTAATCCATTTTCCAAGATTTATATCCCCAAATAAGTGTAGTGTACAAATATTCCCAAAAACTTATAAAAATGAAGTAACTCATGGATATACCTTTAAAACCCAAAAAATGTGCATTTTGACATGTACATAGTTTTTCAAAGAACTAGAACTCACCTTGCTAGATTTAGACTAAATCTAGGTTTACCCACAACTTGAGTTCCTTAGAAGAAAAGATCTTGAATCCTTCCACTAGCTACAAGCTTTCTATAGATCCACTACCACAAACATCTACAAAGTTATACCAACTCTAGGAATGCCAAACAAGATGAAGAACACCAAATCCTAACTTTATAGATGGAGAGAAAGGGTAGATTACCTTGGTTATAAACTCTTGGATTCACCCAATACTTCAATCTACTTCCTTCTCTACTTGAAAAGCTCTAAAAGACGAACCCTAGGTTCAAGAATCGCTCCAAACGACTTTGGGAAGGAGAAGGTATGAGAGAAATGAGGTTGAAGCCCTAAAATCGCGATTAAAACCCATCAGATGGCTTCCGCGACTTATGTCGCGACTTTCAAGTCGCGGCGCTAGTCGCCAGTTTCCTGAAAACTAACATCCAGTGAATTATGCGGCTTATGCCGCGACTCCAAGTCGCGCCACAACCCGCGGCAGCCCCAAAACTCAGTTTCTTAAGACTTTCGCACCTGATTCGATTTCCAAAGATTCCATTATGAAACTTACCTGATTTTCCAATACTTTACGACCCAAGAGTCAAAAGACTCTGTTAGAGCATAAATATGTTGGATACAAGATCAAGAAGACTAAAGGTCAAAGTTCAAGAAAGTCAAAGCTGAAGAAAGTCAAATCTCGTCAAAGTCAAAGTCTTTTGTAATAAAAGTCAATGTATTGTATTTGTTTTTGTTTTTCCTTGTTTTAGTTGTAGGTATAAATAGTTTCTATTTCTGTTTTTAGTGGGAGTATCAAAGAAGTTGGTAAAACGAAGAAGTCATTGAGAGAGAGAGAGTTTTTGTTTGAGAGGGATTTGTAGAGAGAGAGAAAGAGAGTTCTAGAGAGAGAAACTTGTAATCGTTGAATTGAATTGAAATCAAACAGGTAATTTGTTTGAAATCTTATTTTGTTTGAATAATTTCATTTAAGAACTAGAATCTAGGTTTAACAATTGGTATCAGAGCAGATCCAAATCGAAATCAGATCAAGAATTCAAGAAAAGTTCGTTGACACTGTTCATCGTTACTGTTCATCGAAGATCAAATCGATTTCTGAGTTTTTGTGCGAATTAGGAGTTGAAATCGATTAGGTTTTGTTCGTATAGTATAATCGATCGAGTATGTCTGGAAATATTTGTTAATTGCACTGTAATCGAGTATGAATTTCTGATTTTTGTTAAGTTCAAGTTTACGAGTTCTAGACACTGTGTTCTAATCAATTTTGTATTGATTTGTGTTTTTGATCGAAGTTCTTTGTTAGATTTGAGTTCTAGATGTTTAGACTAGCAAATTGTCAACGTTTTGAGTTAGAATTCGAGGTCTATATGTGTTTTTGGTGCGAATTTGTTCGATTTTAGAGGTTCGCGTGAGATCTAAGGTTTGCGCGAGTTCGTCAAAGTTTGTGCGAGTTCATCAATGGTTTGCGCCAGTTCATCGAGAGAATTACCAAATATTTGTTCAAAGGTTTGCGTCTTCAATGAGAAACGCAAAGTAATGTTTGCTTCTTCAACGAGAAACGAGAAGTGAGATTTGCATATTCAACGAGAAACGAAAAGTGAACTTTGCGCCATACATGTTTAACGCAAAGTTGGTGTTTGCGTTATCAGTGGTTAACGAGAAGTTGGGTTTGCATCAGCTTCGTGTAACGCAAAGTGTATCTTGCGTGAGTAACTTGTAACGCGAAGTTCATCGTTTGCGCCTTATACACAACACGCAAAGTGTGGTTTGCGTCAGTCTTGTGTCGCGCAAAGCTTGGTTTGCGTTAGCCTCTCGTCACACAAAGTTTGATTTGTGCCAGCTTCTCGTCGCGCAAACTTTTCTATACTTAGACAAAATTTTCAAAATAGTATTATGCTTTTTAAGTGTGAAATTTTTTTTCTCTAGGGGCGCTGCCCCTCGACCCCGCAAGGGCGTTGCCCCTTGATCCCACCCGCTAACCGGGTAGCGGGACCCCTGTGCTAAGTCTGCGGAGGGGGACATATTTCTTATTGTGATCAAAATTTCTGATTTTATATTTCAAGTTTTCTGTATTTTCTTGATTGTTTCATTTGGACTAACGATTAGTTCCAGTTTCTTATTGCAAATATTTCTCAAACAAGTTTTATCAAGATGACTTCCAAAGATGCACTTTCCATTGGCACTGATGTCAAGCCTCCTATTATATTCAAAGGAGAGTACGAACAGTGGAAAGACAGATTTCTGGATTTTATAGACAGACATGCAAATGGGGAAAATATTATGCTGTGAATCATAGAAGGTCCTATGGTACCAATTACAGTTCAAATACCTGATGATGACTCATCTGATAGTGAAGATGGTACTGAGGAAAGAGAACAAAAAACAAAACCAGTTAAAGTGGATTTATCACAGTATTCTGAAGAACAGAAAAGCCGGTGTAAAGCAGACAAGCAAACAAGATCTCTTTTACTTCAAAGTATTCCTAATGAGATTTACATCAAAATCGATAGCTACAAGGATGATGTTAAGAAGATGTGGGATCAATTGCAAAAGATGATGATGGGATCAAAGATCGGGAATCAGATGAAAGTGGCTAACTGTATTAACAGTTATGAGGAATTTAAAGCCAAAGAGAATGAAAGCTTGGAAGATACTTATGAACGGTTTACCTTGCTTCTGAATGAATTAACAAAGAACAAAGTGAAAAAGAAGCAGCTTGAGAATAATGTCAAGTTTCTGAGTATCCTACAACCAGAATGGAAGAAGCATACTCGTAGGATGAAGCAAATGAAGGATTTAAAGGAAATACCGTTACATGAGGTTTAGGAGACTCTGAGGCAAAATGAAGAAGAAGTGGAGGAGAAAAGAGCTGAAAAGAAGAAGGCAGAAAAGGTTCCTGATCCTATTGCTTTGGTAGCTGAAGAGAGAAAAAGAAAGAAAAGAAAAAGAAGAAGAAAAAGAAGAAAGTGCTTACAAGTTCTGAGTCTGAATCTGAATCAGATGGTGATGATGGAAAAAGTCTGAAACAAGCAATGCTTTTACTGACCCGTGCCTTTCAAAAGAAATTCTACAAGAAGTCGGGATCAAATTCTCAAAGATATTCTTCATCAAGCTCAAAGAATCATGAGCACAGTGAAAGAGTTGAAGGAAAGCGACATGAAGAGAACATACATGTTGAGAAGAAACACGATGAAAGGAAGAAGTTTGTGAATGATTACACCGTTGCTGAAAAGCCAGCAAATGATTCAATCAAATGCTACAACTGTGGCAAGATGGGACATTTTGCTAAAGATTGTCGGAAGCCAAAGGTTCGAAACTCTCAGTATTATCAGAACAAACAACTATTGGCCAAACAGCAAGAAGCGGGCATAACATTAATGGCTGAGGACGAATTTTGGTTGGATCATTCAGATGGTGAAGAAGAAGAGAAAGAAGAAGTTGCTCATCTCTGTCTAATGGGAAAGGAGGTCAAGTATGACGAGTCAGATGACGAGACAGCTGATGAGGTATTGAACTTAATTGAAAAATATTTTATAACCAAAATGGAAGCTATGATGGTTGAGCTTAATGATCTTCAAGTAAAACTGAAGAAAGAAAAAGACAGAGTTGCTAAAAGAAACAATAAGATCTTTGAACTCAATAAGTCTGTTATTGGGAACAAAGATCTGATTGATTTTTTACGTAAGTCTGCTTCTGATTCTAAACTTCAAGTAGATTGTTTTGAAAATAAGATTTCTGATTTTGAAGTTAAAATTTCTAAGTATGAGTTTGAAAAGAAAGAATCTGCACTAACTGTTCATAAACTGCAGGTTGAGAACAAGCTTTTGAATAAGAAGGTAAATGGTCTGGAAGCCAAACTCTATGCAAGAGGCCAAACAGATCAAACTATCTTTCTTAATGCACCTAAGAAGAGGCTGATGTTAAGGAAAAATGGGGACTTGGTTTTCAAAATCCCCATTACTTAAAGAAAGCCATCAGAAAACAACCAGCGCTTTATAATTTTGATTTTCTTGCTTGTGCTGGTAAACATACTCATTTAAAACCCAAATTTGTTACCAAATTACCAGAAGAAGTTGAGGCCAAAGAAACTGAAAATAGAAAGAATGTTAAGAAAATGCAACTACCATTTAACTATGCAAAGTTAAATGATAGTTATCTTTCAGAAACACCAAAAGTTCTTTCAAACAACTATTTTGCTAGTTATTCTGTTTCTGAGATGAAGGCAAAACCTGCAATTGCAAAGGTTTATGTTCCTCCACTCATTCTTGAAAGCAAAATAGTTGAGCTTGAAAATGTTTTATCTGATGAAAAACTTTTGGTTGATATTCAACAAAGTGGATTTTCTACAGTATTAAAGAACACGGTTTATTAATCATTGAATCTCAAAAATAAAAATGAAACAAGGAAAAATCTAAATCTTGCGCTAATCTCAAAAATCTCAAATGGATACCAAAATCTTGTGCTAATCTGTTCGGACCCGTTTTTAAATGGGTACCTAAATCTATTGTTTCCTGATTTCTCTTGCAGACCCGGCATATGTGGTACTTGGACAGTGGATGTTCCAAGCATATGACTGGGCAAAAAGTTTTATTGTCTAATTATACAGAGAAATTCAGTGGAAATGTCAGATTTGGAAACGATCAGCTTTCACCAATCTTAGGATATGGTGACATCATTCAAGACAACATAACGATTAAGAAGGTAAGTTATGTCGAAGGTCTAGGGCACAACTTGTTCAGCATCGATAAATTCTGCGACAAAGGGTTAGAGGTCAACTTCAAAGCTAAGAGATGTTCGGTTCGTTCTGAATATGGCACAGAACTCTTAGAAGGCAAGCGAAAGACAAATCTCTACACCATCAATCTTTCAAAGGTTCAGAATGACAGTCATGTTTGCTTATTATCAAAAGCTTCGATGCAACAAAGTTGGCTTTGGCACCGATGACTATCACATCTGAATTTTCGTTACATCAACAAGCTGGTTAGTGGAAATTTGGTAAAAGGACTTCCTGAGATGAAATATGAGAAAGAACACTTATGTGCTGCATGTGAGAAGGGTAAGATGAAGAGATCCGCACATAAACCGAAGCCTGAACTAAGCACCAGTTCTTCACTAGAGTTACTGCATATGGATTTGTGTGGTCCGATAAGAACACAAAGCTTGGGTGGAAAGAAATACGTGTTGGTTATTATGGACGATTACTCAAGATATACGTGGGTCAAATTTCTTCAATCAAAAGATGAGACGCCCAAAGTTCTCATTTCTTTCTTAAAGACGACCCACGTGAAAATGCAGCGACAAGTCAAGTTTCTTCGAACGGACAACAGCACAGAGTTCAAAAACAAGATAGTTGAAGAATATCTCGAATCGGTCGGGATATCACATCAGTACTCTGCTGCTCGTACGCCTGAACAGAATGGAGTAGTCGAAAGGCGAAATCGGACGCTAGTCGAGGCTGCTCGGACTATGCTGATCCAGTCTGACTTACCTCTATTCTTGTGGGCAGAAGCTGTGTCAACTGCATGTCATACTCAAAATCGGTCCATGATACACCGCCGTTTTCAAAAGACTCCATATGAGCTGATCAACAACAAAACACCAACAATCAAGTATTTTCATATATTTGGGTGTAAGTGTTTCGTGCTTAACGACAGAGAGAATCTAAACAAATTCAGTGCTAAGGCGGATGAAGGTATCTTCATTGGCTATTCTTCAACATCTGTAGCATACTGTGTTTATCTGAAGAAGTCTAAGACAGTCGTCGAGAGCATCAATGTAACATTCGATGAAGAAATGGCTTCTAAACAACTCAGTTCAGAACCCGTTGTCACTGGAGTATTAGCTTCTGGGCAGATCAGTTCAGAACCTGCTTCTACAGCGAATAATTCGAATAACGCTTCTACTTTTATTTCACATTTATCTGATTTAGATTTGTTATTTGAATTCTTTTATGATGAGTTTCTAGGATCTAATATACCTAAATCTGCTGTGACTGACAGGTCTAAAGACACAATTAGCAATCATCCAGTCACTTCAGAAGTTTTAACTGAACTTGTATCCCCCGTTCAGTTAGAAACTCACATTCCAACATCTACTCCTACAGTTGAAGATATACAAGTAACTGCTGAGCCAGAAGTAACTGTTTCAGTTGGGTGTCATACATTGTCTACTCAACAGCCAGATTCTGATGTTCCAACTGATGCTTCTGCACCTGAAACTTCAACTGCAAACCCCCCTTCTATTATTCAAACTGAAGAGCCTGATAGTGGATTTCTAGATGATGATCATATTCAATCAGTCTCTACTCCACTACCTCATGAGCATAGCTGGACCAAAGAGCATCCTTTACATCAAGTAATTGGAGATCTCAACAAGCCTGTACAAACGAGGTCAGCGACTCTTAATCAATGTATGCATGACTCATTCCTCTGTAAGATTGAGCCAACGCGAGTATCAGAGGCTCTTGCTGATCCGGACTGGGTATCTGCTATGCAAGAAGAGATCAATTAGTTTGAAGCCCTAAAGGTTTGGAGATTAGTTCCAAAACCAGAAGGTAAAACCGTGATAGGCACTAAATGGGTATTCAAGAATAAAAATGATGAAGATGGTATCGTCATAAGAAACAAAGCTAGACTTGTTGCCAAAGGTTACCGGCAAGAGGAAGGCATAGAATACAATGAGATGTATGCTCCAGTAGCGCGCATAGAAGCAATCCACATGTTTCTAGCCTACGCAGCTCATAAGAATTTCACAGTCTTTCAGATGGATGTGAAAACAGCCTTTCTAAACGGTATTCTTAAGGAGGAAGTATACGTATCTCAACCAGAAGGGTTCGTCAATCCAGATAAGTCAGATCATGTCTACATCTTGGATAAATCCCTGTACGGTTTAAAACAAGCCCCTCGAGCATGGTATGACGTTTTATCTAAATTCTTGGTCAAGTCAGGTTTTTCCAAAGGTAAAATTGATACCACTTTGTTCATTAAAAAGAAAAAAGCTGATATCATCCTTATACAGATATATGTTGATGATATAATATTTGGTTCTACTAATCCTAAATTCTGCAAAAACTTTTCTAACCTCATGGTGTCATGTTTTCAAATGAGTATGATGGGAGAGATGAATTTCTTTCTCAGATTACAAGTTAAATAGTTTTCAACGGGGATTTTCATTAACCAATCTAAATACATTTTGGACATTCTTCGGAAGTTTAAAATGGAAAATTGTAAACCAATTGGAACCCCGATGGCACCAAGTACTAAGATTAGCACTGATCCTTCGGGTAAAAGTGTTGATGTTAGGACTTATAGAGGTATGATAGGATCGTTAATGTATCTTACATCTAGTAGACCAGATATTATGTTTTCAACATGCTTATGTTCTAGATATTAGGCTGCTCCCAAAGAATCCCATTTGGCTGCTGTCAAACGGATTTTTAGATATCTGAAGGGGATTGTAGACCTTGGTCTGTTGTATCCTAAGGATACAGGGTTTCAACTGACTGCCTATTCAGATGCAGATCATGCAGGTTGCATGTTGGACAGAAAGAGTACTTCAGGTCACGTTCAATTCCTTGGAGACAAGATCGTTAGTTGGGCATCAAAAAAACAATTATGTGTTTCCACATCGACTGCTGAAGCAGAGTATGTAGCTGCTGCCAGTTGCTGCTCTCAAGTCATGTGGATGCGAACACAGCTACGAGACTATGGATTCAAGTTCGACAAAATTCCAATCTATTGTGACTCGAAGAGTGCGATTGCAATATCTGCTAATCCTGTCCAACATACGAAAACTAAACACATTGATGTCAGCTATCATTTTATTAAAGATAATGTAGAAAAAGGAACAATTGAACTTTATTTTGTAAAAACAGATTATCAACTTGCAGATTTATTTACCAAACCCTTAGATGAAAAGAGATTTAATTTTCTTGTCTCTAAGCTTGGTATGTTAAATCTGAAAACATAATCGGTTGTTACTTACTAAAGTTACGTATTGTTATTCTTCTTCATTTTCTTTATTTTTATGTCTGAAGGATATATGCACTTTAATTGTTTGCTCATGATCTCAGGGGGAGTAAGAGAAGATTTTAGATGATCTACATTCATTTGAGGGGGAGTTTAACTAAATTCTGCTTTTTACTTAAATGACAAACTTTTTGTAATGCATGATTTTAGGGGGAGCTTATAAGTCAAAAGGAGTAAGACTATGATTTCTGATTACTTCTGATCAGAACTCGTACTTTAATTGTTTTACTGCTTTATGTCTTTTACGTTTGAATAAATTTTGTGAATAAAAGTTGATTTGACATGACTTTGAGACTTATGCAGGATGAGAGAAGCTTACAAGATCATATTTTTTATGACTTCAGCTTGACTTCATGAGATTTAAGATTGCGCGAAAATGTAAATTTCTTATCTTAATCTCAAATATATCTGAAAGAAGGACAACTTTCAGATATAGAAAACATGTTCTGCAATGTTCAAACCACTTCCCGATTCTTAAACAGATTTTATAATTTTGAAGTGTGATTTTAAATGTTTTCATTTTATTTTTGTGCTTAATTGATAAATAAACCGTGTGTTTCCAAAGATAAATATTTGCGTATTGTCTTTTCTACATACTTTCAAGTATTCACACACATCGGTTTAATTTTTGCTCAAATTGTTCTTACCATGTCTCATATTGAAATATATTTTCGATGGTAAGACACCCCGCTTGTACTTTAAAGAATTTTTGAGCGATATTTCATTTCGAAACGTCATTTCGAGAATGTCTATATTTTTGTTTCGTATAGACAATATCCGTTATTTTTTACCATAAGCCTTAATTGCTATATCATTTCATTTCTAATCATTTTCATACAATGTCAGATTTTCAAACAAGTCTTTTGCATTCATGTTCATTCATTCAATATACTTGTTTGAAAATACTTCAATGTCTAAAAATGCTCAAATCTTCATGATTATATTTTATGAGCATACATTCGTCTGACATTTGTATATGAGCTTTAACTGATAAAGTTAAACCATCTTGAGCAACACATGCTTATTAGGATTATATGGGTTCTTTGTGCTAGGACTTATATGAACTTCTATGAAATCACGTTAACCAGTGATTTCTACCCAAAAAGTTAATCCATAGAGATTGAGTGTGAGGAGTCTAAAATAAATGAGTGTGGGTGTGATGAGGTAAAATGTAAAGGAGAGTTTGGTTAGTAGTGAGCTTAAAGATCAAAAGAAAGAGGGTGTAAGAACAGAGTAAAAGAATATCAAACTCTGCACCAACTACTTTCTAAGCCGGGCAGCCACATTACTAGCGTTTCACAATTCTTTGGTGAACGTTATTGAAACATGCAAATAGCCCATGCCAACTCTTGACTATATCCCACTAGCTACTCATTTTCTTCTCAAAAAGAAAATGTTTCACATTTTCTGGGGACGCAACATATAATCTATCTGGTTTTCATTTGGAAAATCTGGATATTGAAAAAGAAGGAAGTCTGCCCCACCTTCGCACTTCAATCATGCACATTGAGTCTGTGTTTATCTACTGTTGTCTCAGTGGTTTACACTATGTTGAGTCTTAAAAAGCAATTATTCGTGCTTAATTTTTTTTTCTACACTTGCACGAACACACAAAGAATTTGTTTCTTTGTCATAACATTCATAGAAATTGCCTTTGTGGTATTTCGATGATTGGATGGAAGCCCTGGGGGAGTGAACATCAAAAAGCTCCTTTATATTGTGTATTTCTTACACACAGTGACTTTGTGTTACTGACAGGCATTTTTACTGATTCATCTGTTGATTCAGGAGTTACATATTTTTATTTTGTCTGGATTTGAAAAGATCTAGATGAATACCTGGTTATGGATCACAGAATCAGAGGCTCAGTTTGATAGATCAGAATGGTCAAAGACATTTCTTGGATGAAAAGTTTTGATGATATAGATGCTCAAATCATCAAAAAGGGGGAGATGGTATCAAGAAATGATAAAGTCTTGAGAGATGATTTTCAGAAATGTCCAAGTCAGAAAAGTTCAAAGTAAAGATTTGAAGATTTGAAGAAGATCAAAGAATTTCTGAAGATTTGAGGAAATTTTCTTTGAAGATTATTTGCTAAAGCAATTCGAGCTGATTCTGAAGATAATTTCTTTCCGAAGTCTGAAAGTGTTTTATGAAAGTTTTGGGAAGATTGTTAATCGTTTGAAGTCAGTTTTGGAAAGAATACCGTCAAAGAAAAAGGGGAGATTGTATCGACAGAGCTTAAAAATGAAGACTGAATAGCTAAATCTTTCAACAGTGATCTTGAATCCAAAGGGGGAGATTGTTAGAGCATAAATATGTTGGATACAAGATCAAGAAGACTGAAGGTCAAAGTTCAAGAAAGTCAAAGCTGAAGAAAGTCAAATCTCGTCAAAGTCTTTTGTAATAAAAGTCAATGTATTGTATTTGTATTTGTTTTTCCTTGTTTTAGTTGTAGGTATAAATAGTTTCTATTTCTGTTTTTAGTGGGAGTATCAAAGAAGTTGGTAAAACGAAGAAGTCATTGAGAGAGAGAGAGAGTTTTTGTTTGAGAGAGATTTGTAGAGAGAGAGAAAGAGAGTTCTAGAGAGAGAATCTTGTAATCGTTGAATTGAATTGAAACCAAACAGGTAATTTGTTTGAAATCTTGTTTTGTTTGAATAATTGCATTTAAGAACTAGAATCTGGGTATAACAGACTCTCGTAACACCGTCGAGGGTACATCCTGAAATTACGGGTGTTACAATCCTCCCCACCTTGAAAATGATTTCGTCCTCGAAATCTTGACCAAGATCCCCAAAACTCCACGGGGTACGGGATTTATTAGCAGATCCAAAACTACCAAAATGAGCCACACTCAGAATTTGGCTCCATACCCGAAAAGAACATTGTTGTCGTTCTTACTAGCCATAACAAAACTTCCCACAGTCTTTCACCCAAAAGACTTGGGCGGTTAGCCGCTCACTAACCTTCAACGATCCCTTGTTTCGCGCGGTTTTGTGAAGAGTCGCTGACCTACCGATCCCCACATCCTCGAAGGATGCACCAACGATTCGCTCTTTCTGGTAGACTCACTTAGAACTCCAAATTAAAGCACAGGTTGAGAGCAACCCTACGGATAGCCCTTGCCACAAAGCTATCTAACGAGGGTCTAAGCCTAGGGATACCTCTCCCAACTCTGAGATCATTCCTAAAACCACCACTGATCTCAACTTAGCTCTTGCCCCAAACAACCGCAAGAAAACCTAGTACGTCTACAAGAGGTAAAAGCACTATCGAATAAAAGCGAGACCCTAAACACAAGTCACCAACAAGGTCGCCAAGGTTCCCAACCTTTCTTAAAGTCAACAATCCTCCAAAGCTCCACAATCCTTACGGCACTCACCGCCTACTTCTACCTTTCGCCTATAAAGCCACACTAGCCTCCTAATTGATTGCACTCCAAACCATATACCTAGTCATACCTGGCCAAGCATCGGCACTACCCGATGGTTGATTTAACTAATCATATTAGAGGGTGCCTTACCTTATAATAAGACAGAATCTTAAGTCTAGGATTTGGTTGGTTCTACAATTCCACGATAGCCTTGAGTCGACCAACCCATGGACTCATAAATTCTTAAAAGTCCGCCCGACAAGGTCTTCCAAAACGTCGTGCAGATCTTTCTTGCGCCCTTTTGGCCACCTATCCTCTACTATTCCTCTTATTAACTCCTAAAGATATCCCGAATTCTTAACGGTCGCTGGCTACGACTTCTCCTATGGTTACGGGTGGAAGCATTTCCTTGGCCTATACGAGCAAACCGACACTTGACTCCCAACAAGAGACCTCCTCTAACTCCGATACTATACAACCCTGATTATTAACATCTTCAATTTTACAATCCCGGGGTTAGTTCTCAATTAAAACAACCACAACGGTTGGTCACCAAACTCGGCGCTTATCTCTCAAAACTCCTACTCCCTACCTATTATCGATTCAAGGCTCAACTTATAAGACTTAACACCCAAAGTCCCCTTACCGGACCCCTATAGGGTTCCAGAAATGCTAAAAAACATCGGTCTCTAGCATCTGATACTACACGCGGTACAACCTACCCGCTCAGATGAGGTAGCGGCAACCCACTCTAACAAAGACTCGAACACAACAGCTTAACTATCTATCGAAACGAAACGAAAAGGGAAAGGTACCTGTCGTCACCGACGTGCCATTCCAGACTAGGCATACTGTGTCCGCTTCCCGAACCTTCTCTGATCCCGGCACGAGGACAGTCCCTCTTGACATGGCCCTCCTCTTTACACACAAAACAGATAGTGCCCTTGATGGAACAATCACGGTGAGAGTGACCCAACATTCCACACTTGAGACATGACATGGGGTTGGGGTTGCACCTACTTGCATGCTTTACTCGGCACCCTTGACACCACTTCGATTTCCTACGATGGCCCACCTCCCTTTCATTGTCATGGTTATTGCCCTCTTGGGATGGACTCCACTGGTCTTCCCATTCTCTCTTTTGCTTAGTTGCCGCCTCTTCTTTACTACTTCGGACGCTCACATCTTCCAAGAATAACGATTCTTCCATTACTTCCCGGAGGGTGGAGGCTTTAGAATTTCGGACCATCGCCTTCATGCGGGTGGGTAGCCCGTTCATATAGGCCTTGACTCTGTCCTTCTCACTCGGAACGACATGTCCCACTAAATCCAATTTCTCCATAAAGAGATTAGAGTATTCTCTCACCGACATATCCCCTTTCTTGAGGGCTCGGAACTCCTCTTCTATTCTGTCTAACGCCATTTCGCTGCAGTACTCCTTCAACACTTCCTTCTTGAATGCGTCCCATGTTAGTGACGAAACAGCAGCAGTCCCCATAGCGGTCTTGGTGACGTTCCACCAAGTAAGAGCTCGTCCTCTCATCATGCGGGAGGCAAATTTCACCTTCTGCCCCTCTTCACACTCACTAGTGTCAAATGCTTGTTCCATCTCTTGTATCCAATTCAAGCACGCCACTGGACTGTCAGTTCCCAAAAACTCCGGCGGCTTATTGCACATAAAGTTCTTGTATGCGCGGGTTCTCTCGCTATATTTCATATTAGCAGCAATAAGATCCTCCATCCGGATCACATTCCCGGTGCCCCCGAGACTCCACACATCAAGATCATTAGTTAATTCACGTCTCCGGTCATTGGCATCTCTGACCTCTAACGCCTTCATTATCCTTTCCTCTTGTTGCTCCATGGCCGACTTCATCAACTGTACCACGCTATCCAATAACTCACCTTGAGGACTCGCCTCTTGAGTTTGCGCTTCTCTCTTTGTATCTGCCATTCTTTTCTGACACACACGAGAATGAGATTAGGAATCTTAGACCAATACTATAAAAGCAACTAGGACATACTATTACACACATCAGGTATCGTAATAATGGTAGAGTCAAGCACACTTACGTAACATTGTATTCATAATAACAGTAACTAAGTGAAATTATGAACATAATATACACAAGGATCCTCGTCACCATAGCCATGACTCTTAACTAGTGCATTCCTGTCGACCACAACAACTCACTCTCTTCTTAACAGTTCTATCCATAACGAACAAGTCATAACTTAAAGTCTCAGCTTAAGTCTAGGCATCTAAACCTCATACCTAGTTCACTTAAACTAGAGCTCTGATACCAACTTGTAACACCCCTAAAATTCGAAAATAGCAGACAAAATAAAACTTCCAAAAATTCTTAAATACAAAGCTTTGAAATGACAAAAGTCTAAAGTTACAAAGGAGAATCTCTACAACAATGTATCAGAGTTCTAACGGAACTAACTAGTCCCACAAACTAGGGACAACATTAGTCGGGTGCTACTAAAATCACCAATCTGCTATCTTCACCAAACCAGATGACGTCACTAGAGCCATCCTACCGGAACTTCTACCAAGCTCCACTCGCCACTCAGATCCATCTAAGACCTGATATACATGTCGAAAGAAAAAGTGTTAGGCTTAACGTCTAGTGAGTTAAAGCAGTTTACATCGCATAATTCATAATACATATGAAACGAACGTTTTACATTAAATAAAACCATTCTCGAAATTCTGATTATAAAGAGACTTCATTTATAAACCAAGTTACTTCTAATTTCCAAATACCCTTTTTAGATAGATAATTGACGCCCAAATTTTCCCAAAACGCACCCACACGGTATTTCTCCAAAAGACTCATTGTGTAATTAAAATGGTACGTTTTAACACCGAAGGTATAGATAAGGGAATACCCAAGATAACACCTTTCAGTGACGGAGGATACCCGATTCCATCGAATGTGACGAGCACACAAAGTTAAGCCACGTATCGACGTTCACGAGTTTCACATAAGACCATGGTTCCCCGTATTCGGCTCATCTGAGCTACCACCGCAAGACACCACTGCATCCTAGTGTCTACTTGACCTCTAGATGAGTCTCACCATAAAGTCACAAGTCTCCGTATCCGGCTCTCTCTAGGCACCCACCGCAAGACTTAGCTCCATATACGGCTCTACAAGAGCACCACTGCAAGCTTACATAACAACATGACTTGGGGACCACTCACTAGACTCAAACATGGACATTAACGCTCCATGATGAACATAACGACTCATATGCCTATGGATTCAATGCATTACAGTCTAAACATTACATGACTCCGTATGAATGAACTGACGCATCCAAAATATGTAATTAACCAACATTTATATAATAGTTGTTTTTCAATGAAACACTCCATAAGGAGCCGTTTAAACCGGACAACGTCCCAAAACCCGTTAAGGTACAATTCAAGCCGAAAGTCTTCATAAAACGTTTGATACTCAAAAGAGCCAATATGGCTATACAAATCGATGAACAATTTTTCCAAATACTCCCAATTCAAAAGGTAGCCATCCTAACAACTCACACTTTGAAAGTCAAGGAGATCAAAGTTTTCAAATATAAAATCCGTAGGGTGAGTAAACCCCAAATGACCATATTTCCATGGCCGCTCTTTAAAATCTCCAACCCACACTAAGATCCCCTTTAAAACCATTTGTACTCCAAATATTCTCATATTAGTGACTCAAGCAGCCAAATACCCAAATACTTCCAATAACCAAGAAACAAGTGTGGCGGATTAAAAATCTCCTTTTTGTGACACAAACACCTTATAAAATAACGTAATCCATTTTCCAAGATTTATATCCCCAAATAAGTGTAGCGTACAAATATTCCTAAAAACTTATCAAAATGAAGTAACTCATGGATATACCTTTAAAACCCAAAATATGTGTATTTTGATATGTATATAGTTTTTCAAAGCAACTAGAACTCACCTTGTTAGATTTAGACTAAATCTAGGTTTATCCACAACTTGAGTTTCTTAGAAGAGAAGATCTTGAATCCTTCCACTGGCTCCAAGCTTTCTATAGATCCACTACCACAAACATCTACAAAGTTATACCAACTCTAGGAATGCCAAACAAGATGAAGAACACCAAATCCTAACTTTATAGATGGAGAGAAAGGGTAGATTACCTTGGTTATAAACTCTTGGATTCACCCAATACTTCAATCTACTTCCTTCTCTACTTGAAAAGCTCCAAAAGACGAACCCTAGGTTCAAGAATCGCTCCAAACGACTTTGGGAAGGAGAAGGTATGAGAGAAATGAGGTTGACCCATCAGATGATTTCCGCGACTTATGCTGCGACTTGCATGTCGCGGCGCTAGTCGCCCGTTTCCTGAAAACTCACATCCAGTGAGTTACGCGGCTTATGCCGCGACTCCAAGTCGCGCCACAACCCGCGGCAACCCTAAAACTCGGTTTCTTAAGACTTTCGCACCTGATTCGATTTCCAAAGATTCCATTATGAAACTTACCTGATTTTCCGATACTTTATGACCCAAGAGTCAAAAGACTCTCGTAACACCGTCGAGGGTACATCCTGAAATTATGGGTGTTACACATTCTAAGTAGGTATTGAAGTTCCATTATCAATCTCATTTTTCTTTCTATAGGGAAAGTATAAACCCATGTCAATGGTTCTTGATTTTATTTCAATGATGTTGCGTTGGTGTTGAGTTAAATCTAGCTAACAAGTTCACTGAGAAATATAATATATGGTCAAGTGTATTATGCTAAGTACGATAATGCGCATATTGTACTTAGCTAGGGAATTCTAGCTCCCAACATTTTCGTCATCATCCTTTAGGCGAAATGAATCTTTTTTTATATTCGACACTTCGACCGATCATGGGAGTGCTAACCGGATACGCTTTGTCCATATTAAATTGCCTGATTATTTTCTGAACATGTACGATCGGTGAATTAATATTTCACAAACTCAGGGTCCTAACTCAAATATCTAGACAAAACCAAGTTTTACCAAGATCTTTCCTCTTAAAATCAGATTTCAAGTAGCTTGTGGCTCCTCTTATTTCATCAAGAGTGCCTATTATGTTCATAACATTGACATATAGAACTACTTTGAAAATCTGGAACTTGTTTTCCATAATAAATATGCAAAGGAACAGTTCATCGTTCTTATATATCATTTCCCAATCAAGTATTCCATTAGGCGGGTATACCACATCCGCTTAGATTGTTTTAATCTATAAAGTGGGCGTTTCAATTTTATTGCAAATGCATTTTGTGGTTTAGAGTTACTTGATTTTGGTAATGTAATATCATCAAGCACTTTTATATATCTCTAAATCTAGATCCCCGTAGAGATATGTGGTAACCACATTTATGAGTTGCATTTCCAGTCCTTCGAAAACTACTAGGCTAACAAATTATTCGGATGTCATAACATCTATCATGAGAGAGTAAGTCTCCTCGTGGTCAATCCAGGGCGTTGTGATAAACCTTGCGCCAAATGAGAGTCTTACATATTAGGACTTCATTATTCTCGTTATGCTTTCTGACAAAGACTCGGTTATGTCCTACGGGCTTTACACTTGGTAGGTTAGCATTACCTGACCAAATACCCGATCCTTTGTCAGAGAATATAATTCTTTCTGGATTGTTTCTTTACATTTAGGCCAATATGCTCTTTGCTGATATTATTCAACTGAGTCTGGTTCGATGTTGTCGTGCTCGATCATCTTATGAGCCATCGTATATGCGAATAAATCATCATTGATTATATATGATATGTCCATCGACTCATATGTACTCTCATAGTTCATTTGAGATTAATATTCATCTCTAGAATCAATATTAACTTCGGAGCGTCCTCCAGTGATGATTCATAAACATAATTATAATCAGAGACAATTTCATGAGAGTTTTGTGTATTGATGATAAATGGATGTGCCTAACTATTCTCTTCCTTTAGAATAGTATCCATCGAACCAAGTAGCTTCCACCACTTCCATTTGGTAGCTACGACCTCAACCACACCTCCATTATGTGTGATTGCAATGCACTTTCCAATGGCGTTGTGCCCCTGTTGGGGACTTTATAACCTTGCGAGTATATTTGCAGCTCGTATATGTGATCTTGTCACTTTGGGAATAACATTAAACGTATCAGGTATCGAGTCTGATTCGTTTGACTTCAACATTACGTTGTGAAGTTTTGAGGATCAAAATGAGACAGAGTGGGAATATTCAATTACACTTCCTGTCGTTCCCATGGAAAATCCTTTTTCCTATCTCCCCCTAACGACGGGAAGACTGTCTCATGAAAGTGACAACTCTCAAATGTAGCGGTAAAGAGATCACTAGTCAAATATTCTAATTAGCGAATAATTGTTGGGGATTCATATCCAACATATACCAAGTCGTCTTTACGGACCCATTTTGATGCGCTGTGGGGGCGCAATTGGCACATATACTACATAACCAAACATGCGTAAATGTAAACTATCAGGCTTATATCCAGTTACCAACTGGTACGCATGAGTCTGGTTAGCAAGCAGTAGTGGGTCTAAAAACGAAAAAAAAACTACATATAATAATTGCATAACCCCATATAGATGTGGGTAAATTGGTGCGCATTACTAATACCCTAGATGTCATCATATTCTTTTGATAATAACTTTTATGAGACCATTTTAGATATACACATGGGGTATGAGAAACTCTACACTGATCCTAATACATATGTAATTAACATCAAATCCTTATGATGTAAATTCTCCAACATTCCAAGTCATGTAGACTTGATGAAATAATCATGGTGGTGAGCCCTTAAACGTATAGCTAGTGCTAGGAGTGTAGAATTTCATGTGGACAATAATACGACATGCGTTCATCGTGTCGAAACCAGAACCATAAAGTACTTTAATGGCCCGCATTCTGATGTTTATGTCCATAAATATCACCTTGTATTCGTTGTAACAATGGAACATTTTTGTATTATGTCATTAGCTTTAGGATGGTCTCATTCCTTTCTTGGCTAAGGATCAGGGAATACAAAAGTTTAGGTATTCGAGAGGGCATATTATGATGGCGGTGTTGCTTCTTATGCTACAGAAGTCAACAGTTGCAATTTGCCTTTCACTCGAAAGAGAATGTGTCTATGTGTATTTTGCAATACACGAATCACTATGTCATAACCACGGTGTCCCACATGGTCATGCCGAAACATATATGTGTTATAGCCCCTAAAAGTTCTTTATTGGTGACAAAATATGTTTCGATGACCTAATAATCTACTAGTTTGACACATTAGTTTCCATGATATATGTTTACTTTCATATTCATTAGAACTTATGTATATATGCTCATTTCCATTTCCATTTGATACGAATATCGTTACAAGGTTCCTATTAATCTTGTCCCAACAAGAGAGTGACAGTCCATCGTCTAAGTAATTTGGGTGGATGTATTATAAAACAAGTATTAGTCTATCTTTTTTTTTTTTCGATTGTGTGACAGGTCAAAAAAAATCAGTTCTTCTCGATACATTCCTACATGGAACGGAGAATATTGAAATTTTTGTATTTGTTTTGATGTATTTCTTTACATCTATAATGGTTACATATTCGATTTTACTTTAGCAAAAAAATTAATTTTGGTACTTCAAATTAATTTCAAAGAAACATATACATAATCAATATTAAATATTAAATTAATATGTTATATTTCATTTTCAACATGTTCCCTTTTTGATAGAAGCATTTTTTAGTGCATATCTTATTTGATTGTCCATTATCACCTGGGTAGTAGTTGTATCCTACTCCAAGTGTTGAAAAATCATTCCCGACTCTTACCACCTGACCCTTTCTAGGGTCTCGTCCACATGGTGCAGAAATGTCACATGTGTGAAATTGTTTTTAACTCACAATCCTTTGGAGTTGTTTCCACCTCTAAGGGGGCGTTTGGTTCGCTGGATTCCGCCGAAATTTGATGGAATTGGAATGGTCAATTCCATTGACCAAATTCCATCATGCTGTTTGGTTACCAATTGAATGGAATTGAATTCAATGAATTCCTTTAATCATGGATTTGGTCATTCCTTCTTAAAATGGATGGAATTGAATTCCATTCCATCAGATTTTCTCAAAATGACACAAATACCCTCCTTACCTTTTCTAAAAACCTTAGCCGCTTCTAAAAACCCTTTCTCTCTCTTCTCTCTCTCTCTCTCTCCTCTCTATCCTCTCTCTCTTCTCTCTCCTCTCTCTATCTTCTCACTCTCCTCTCTCTATCCCCTCTCTCCCCTCTCTCTACTCTCTTCTCTCTTTCCTCTCTCTCTCCTTTCTCTCTCTCCTCTCTCTCTCTCTTTTCTCTCTCTATTCTCCTTCTCTCTCTCCCCTCTTTCTCTCTCCTTCCTCTCCCTCCTCTCTATCTCTCTCCTATCTTTATATCTCTCCTCTCCCTCTCTCCTCTCTCCCTCTCTCTACCCGCTCCCTCTCTCACAATCTCTCTCTCCTCCCTCCCTCTCTCTCTCTCCTCTCTCTCTCTCGGCATTTAAAAAAATAAAAATAAAAGAAAGAGTATTTTTGTCATTTTTAGAATTCCATTCAAATTCCTTTGCAAACCAAACAGACAGATTCCAATTCATTTGACTGATTACATTCCATTCCTGCCAACCAAACACGTGGTCAACCTGATAACATTCTATTCCAATTCCTTCCAGATTCCAATTCCTTAGACAGATTCAATTCATTCAGAAATCATTCTGCGAACCAAACGCCTCCTAACACTTTCATTATTGATATCGGGAATTTTCTTTATCCCGACATATGTGGTGTTATTCGAAAGAACCTTGTTATGTCTCTCAACCACTTGCAGTAGGTTGATGAGTTTGTCTAAAGGTTACATTCCAACTTATATTGGTTCATTAATATTTACTTATATATGAAAAGTAGAAATATTATTAGGAATCATGCCATCTTCTGTGAGTTCCTTGTTACAAAGATTGAGACGCGTTTTGGATATAACATTTATTTGTTGAAGTCAGTTACTTTTTTGTAATCGAGTAAGTGGGTTTCATTCCATTGTACGATTAGTTCGGGAAGTACATATTCATAAGTACTCCCGATTATCCATTTCGGAACATCCCATATTTCTTTGGGGGTTTCTAGTAAAGGTATCCTATAAAACTTAGGATTTATATGTCGTCTCAAAACATGAGAGTATTTGTTTGTACCTTTTCAAGAGGTTGGTTTTAGAGTCCATGAAGAGTTGATGGACTATAGGTATTTTCTTGTACATTTTCAAAAGGAGGTTTAAATTATGTACTCATTTATGATACTCAGATTCTTTTGAGTTTACGACGTTGATTTTGGGATTAGTTGTTTCAACCATTTACATATATAAATAATAATATATGATTTTCTTTTTTATAAGGAAATGGATTTGGGTTATGAAATTTAATTATCATAACAATATTGGATTTTTGTATTCTTTAATATTATTGATAATACTTCATCAATATTTCAATTTGCGAAAAAGAAATCACTCGATCTATTGGATTTCCAGGTAGTAGGGGAATCACATGGATTTCTTAAATCCCTACAAACCTTAGGGCTGTTTACACCCATTTGACAAAATTCAATCGATATTTTATGATTCATTTCATTTAAATATAACATTATTAATTATAGAGATTTGAGATGAGACCAAAATGACTATGAGTTTGGCATATGAAGCCAATTTTAATATTTTAATACCTTAATAGTATTTTTGAAGCTTTTGATAAAGACCAAAATATATGAGGTTAGAAGTGTAACTTCCAAAAATTAATTATATAGTTGAAAATTATGAATAGGAACTCACAATTAAAATAGGCATTTGAATGTATTTTAACATTCATGCTATTTTGGAGCTTTTGGTAAAATAATAAAAATTATGGGGATTGGAAGTGTAACTATCAAAGAGTAATTATAAGATTATTAATTATTTATAATTATGATATACATTTAAATATTATATTTAAGGATAACAATCAAACATTATATTCATATTATCTCTTCCAAAAAGAAAAGAAAAATCTATAACCAAATTAATAATAATAAATCCGGATAATTAAATAAAATGATAAAATAGTTAAATAAATTAATCGACAATTGAAGTAATAAATGATTATCATTACTCATAATAATATATTATTCTAACTTAAATGATCAAATCAAATTAACTAGTGATCCAAATAAATAAATAACATTAATGTGATTAAACATTCTTGAGAATGCAATGAATAATATGTTCCCAAGAATAAGGTTATTTTAAATCAACTAAAAATAAATTAATTAACTAACAACTTAATTTAATATTTAAACTAGTCTAAAAATAGATTAAGAGATGAAACTAAGTAACGATGTCTAGTATGAATAAAATAAATAAATCGATAAATTTAATTGTTCTAGATTAATATAAATTAATTCATCTACATAAAAATCTATACTATATTATAAAGATGACAAAAAAACTCTTAATTACAACTCACTAAGCTTTATGTACTATCATTTAAAGCTATCTACTTAAAATCTCTTAAAAATAACTACTAAAGCCTAATGTACTACCTGTAAAGCTTTTAACCCTAATTAATATATTTCATCCTTATCCCCCAAAATCCTTATCTCTAATCCCCAAACGAAATTTGAATTCTGATAAACATAATCAAAACAAGATAAACATCTCAATTTAAATATAAAAAATTTAAAGTATATAAGATAATTAATGAATTTTAATAAACTAATTAATTTTTTTTATATAAAAAACATTATATTGTTAAGCCTAAATTAAACAAATTTATATATAAAAAACCATTATCACTCAATAAAAATCATCCAAAATCGTAATGTAAATCAATAAAAAACAAAAAATAAAAATAAACATTAAAATCGTGATGTATTAAGCATTATGTACTATTATTTAATGTTAATCTACTTAAAATCTTTTAAAAAAACAATTAATGAAGCAATTTGTACTACTTTTAAATGTTTTTTAACCCTAATTAATAAATTTCATTCTTATCCACCAAAATCCTTATCTTTAATCCCCAAATCCTAAAATTATGAAATTTGAATTCTGATAAACATAATCAAAACAGGATAAACATCTCAATTTAAATATAAAAAACTTATAATATATAAAATAATTAATGAATTTTAACAAACTACTTATTTTTTTTTATATAAAAAACATTATATTGTTAAGCCTAAAATAAACAAATTTATATATAAAAAAACCATTATCACTCAATAAAAATCATACAAAATCGTACTGTAAATCAATAAAAAACAAAAAATAAAAATAAACATTAAAATCGTGATGTATCTCGCTGCATTGCGCGAGTACGCTTCTAGTAAGAGATAACGACCCAAAATAAATAACTATTCGTAATTTAATCAATTAATATCAACAACAAAAATAAGTGCAAATCTTTGAACCATTTAAAGCTAATATTGGCTCAATATCTAATGAAAGATTCGAGCAATAGTATCGAAACAAATACAATATTTATTAAATCAATCAAAGTATATGCACATTGTGCAATGAGATAGAAAAAAAAAACAAATTTTATAATATTTTGATCTAATTCAATTATTACTTAATTGGTTTAGTAAAATATATTATTGACTTAAAATCATGAGCTTGAAGTAATTACAAGAAACCACACTTAAACAACATAAATATGCGTATAATACTCATGATTTTTATAGTATATAGAAGTCGATTCAAAAAAAGAATTATATAATAATGGAAGCATTGATATATAATAATTATAATTTCATAAATTCAAAAGCATGGAGATGGAAGTATATAAGTGTCGTCATGTATTCATGAGTGGGTGAAACTTCAAGATAACAATTTGAACACTTACAGAGATATCACCATATTCCGTACCAAAAAAATGGAAGTTCGGCAAGCGATGTACTAATGGCGACAAAGCATAATGGAACAGTAGCCCAGTTAGGCAGTGTCAAATCATTTCTTGTAGAAAAGTCACGTGCTGACAACGTGTTAAGGGGAAAAACGAATAAAACAACAATAGAATAGAGAAAGAGAATCTATTTTTCTCATTAATCAAAAGTCCTTTAAATAGAGATGAGTTACAAGTAGATAACTATAAGAGATATCAGTTCTAATTTATCTCTAATATGTTTATCAATATCTATATCTCTATCTCTATCGTCACATCCTTTAGACGATGACACACTTATCCTACAATATAGTATTGATTTTCAATTAGGATTAATCAAAGAGTAAAAATCATTTCTTACTTCCCACAACTTTCATTCTTATATCGAAGGACGACCCTCTTTAATAGAGTTAAATACATGTGAAATAAAATAAAAAAAGATTATCTAAAAAGCAAATTTTAAAAATCGGGTACGGAAAATAAACATCTTTAACTTTAGTTTTGGGTCTAACCCACCGGCCGTCCGAAGACCTGCCTTCATTAACCCAAACCCACCCCGCTACTTCTCTAGCAAGACAACCAAGAATGAAAATGACAAGAAAACTGTAACAGTTCTCCATCGTCTGATTGTTGGCGCTAATTGTTTGTATGAATTTACAAGCCTCGTCTTCAAATGGGCGGATTTAGCTGGCTAAGAAATCGGCCAAAATCTATTTTGCAAAATTTCTTGGTAAAGTGTTTAATCATCAAGTCAAAGTTATGTTTCACGATAACGAATTTTGATTTATCTATTTTGAAAATAACGAATTCTGTTTCAGTATCGCCAGCATTTGCTTTCAGTGGAGTCAGTATGCGGTTATGTAGCTTTGAAGGCTCCGATTGTTCATAGTCGAGGTATGGGTCACCTATGCGTGGACTGCACGCTGTGGTTATGTTTATTTTGAAGACCGAAACATAATTGATGTTAATTTAGTATGTAGTGGCTGCCGTATTGGAACGTTTCTGTTATTGTTTTTGGAGCATGAAAATGTAATGTGATGATCATAGTTATAATTGGGAACCCTAAAGTTTGATCGTCATAAGAGTAAAGAAGGTGGGTTGAGGATGATAAATGAACTCATGGTTGGTTGTTAAACATAAGCAAGGTTGTGAGTTTGAGTGCGTTCACAGTGCCTTAGTGCCAACCTCTTTGGAGAAGTGGAGAAGGAGACTAAATGCCTGCTTGTTATTTTATGAATAAGTTATGCCTGACTAAATATGATGGTATGGGTATACTTTCTGTCAAAAGAAGTGGTAAGTGAATAATTGTTGTTTGTTAAGTGTGCTATGCCGGATATAGTTTCTGCATAAATAAGTGGTAAATAAATAGTTGTTGTTTGTTTAGTGTGCTTAATGGGGGTGTGGAAACATATATAATATGATTTATGAGAGGTATAGGATGAGAAAAAATGGTTTTATTGGGGAAAGCATAACCATGGCGACATATCTATGAAGTCACTGGCTTATTGATGGAGTCCTAAACAAACACTTATGCATGTTTTACTGAAGGAGTCATCCAACCCATTAAGTCATTTAAGTTCTAAACAAATACTACCTAAGTCATTGGTGCAGGATTGATTTCCTATTTCCAACTGAATGAGGGCTACATGCTGTCAATCCTGCTAGAAGTGCTTTCTACATCCAATCTTCTAGGCTTTCGTTTGCTATTCGAATTAATTACATGAATGTGAGTTGATTTTTCTTTTCAACATAGAAGGATCGAATTGTGCCAGGTTGAATATGAAAAAAATTATTTGATTAGTTGCAAAACAGGAGGATTGTGACACTTTATACTTAAAAAGCGGAGATGCACATCTTTCTTGTTCATTTGAGAGAAAAAGCTCAGAATAATTAGTACCTGCTATTGTGCTTAAATGAAATCATTTTGAATATTTGTGTGATTTATTTGTCAGCTTTCTACAATATTGGATATGCTGGAAAGCCTACAGATTTTGCAACTATGAGAACACTACTATTGAGGCGCTGTATCCATGCTACAGGTTTCATCTCAAGATATTTTTGCACTCTTTTCCAATACTTGACAAGTGCATTTCTATGACATGTATAGTCTATTTGTTCTAAAACTACAAATTTCTAAACTCTTCAGGATATTGTAACGCAAGTGAAGGAGACCACTACCAAGTTCTAGGTGTTCCTCAAAATGCTAGTAGAGATGAGATCAAGAAGGCTTTTCATGCTGTAAGTAGCTCCTGGATTCAAAAGTATATTTGTTTAAACCCTGACACAATAGTTTTTCCATATCTTTTACAAACAGTAAGATATTGTTTTGATTTTAACACGCATTTGGTTCCAACTTCCTAGGACCATCAACTTTTATCCAACGAAATTATACTGGTAAGAGGCTAAATGCTATTAGGATGTGTTTGGTAGGCAGAATGGATGGGACATGACAGAGCAAAAACTTGTTGTCCCGCATTTGGTGCAGCATTTAGATTTTAGATTGGGATAGGACAAGATTAAGTGGGGCAAAAACTGCTTTTGTTTGTCCGACCAATAAATCAGAGAAATGGGACAAAATTGGTAAATTACTAAACTACTCATGTCAAATTAAAACCCCAAGAATTCTTTCACCCATCTACCTCACTCTCGCCCGTCCAGTCCCGCCTGGGTACCAAACACACCCTTAGGGTGTGTTTGGTATGGTGGACAGGACGGGACAGAATAGAACACATTTGTCCCATGTTTGGTGACACTATATCTGGAAGGAACAGGAACTAAGTGGAACACACGTGTTCACCCCTTACCCCTTGGGACAAACTAGAACAAGCTAATATGTACCAATATGCCCCTAACGTGATCCACTATTCTCTAACCTGATTCACTCCCCCCTCTCTCCCTCTCAAAATTGCTGATCGATTCACGCAGATCGTCTCCCTCGAATTTGCAGATCGTTGCCCTCGTCCTCTCTAATCTGATTCACGCATCTCTCTCTCAAAATTGTATCATTTTGAAACACAAAAACCAAAACATAACAACTCCTAACAGAGAACTCTTCAGTTGACTAAATCACATCGGATCTGAGCAAATTAACAACACGCAAACTTCGTTTAACAAAATTCAGATGGAAAAGCTTGGAAGAAAAAAAACGGAAGCACGGAGAAGAGGTTACCAACGAGAATGAGGCGACGAAGAGGTTACCAACGAGAATGAGGCGTTTGTCAGGTTTGGTAGAGCATTTCATACGACGAAGCAGCTCCGTCATTAGATCTACCGATGGAACATCCTCCAAAATCGTCAACGCCAAACTTGCCATTACCTCCGTGTAGGGTTTTTCAGTTGCAAAATCTTACAGAAAAATTAATCAGTAGATACCTGATGACGTTTTTTTTTCTTAAGTAGCAAAAAAAAAACTTTTTTTTTTGTAAATCGATTGCTACTTAATCGATTGCTGATTTTTGGTCAATTTCTTGTTAATCGATTGCTGCTTAATCGATTTTTGTTAATCAATTGCTTAGTTCTGAGCCCATGATTTTTGTTAATCCGTTGCTACTTAATCGATTGTTGCTTAATCGATTTTTGTTACAAGAAATCGATTTTGAATGACTCAAGCATGAGAATGGAGGATTGGCTTTTTGCATTTGGTTCTTGCTGGTGTAGGCCTCAGGCCTTTTGCATCATATTCAATTGTCATTGCATTTGGTTCTTGATGGCTTAGATTTCAACAGTGAGAAGGGCAAAATCATGTTAGATGTTTTTTGTATTTTTAAATAATATTTGGTAGTTTTCATTTAGATTGATTACGTGGTAAAAAAAGTACTAAACAAGTCATCAGGGGTAAATTGGTCATTAACCAGTCCTGTCCCTGTCCTACTATATCTTACCAAACGCTGGACAAGTGTTCTGTGCTGTTTTGTTTTGTCCTGTCCTGTCTGCGTACCAAACGCACCCTTAGGGACATAGTGAGGCGTGTACGTGATAGATTGATGTGTGAGGGACAAACCAATGACAGAACCAGAGGATGTATATGGCTGAAGATAAATTGTGGGTTGAGAGGAAAATCTGATATAATGGCATATAGATGTCTAGATTTATGGGTGCAAAAACATTAGTAGTCCGAATGTGTTTGACCTTACATTTCCTAGTTTATTAAAGCAATCAAGAACCTTCTTTTTGGCCCAAGTTAAAAATGCTATAGCTTATAATGTCCATACTCTTTAGAGGAATCCAGAGGTGACTTTAGTCTTAGGGGTCGTTTACCAAAACAAAGTGGGTAAGCTCACCAAGTAGGAGTGTGGTCCGGTCAGCACTAATGACTGACTGAGTAAGCTCGGTCAGCATAATGGACCGGTAAGAGGGGTCTGGAAAACAACATCATCTCTGATTGGGTAAGAGGCAGTCTGCAGGTAGTAAACAACCCCTTAATCCCTATAACCAGAGGGGAAGAGGTTGAGTGATAACAAACATTAAACAATGTTGTTCGTAGTTCAAGTTCGAGGCTTGTTCAAATTATTGTATACGTTATATCGTTTCATAACATGGTGATATTTGCACTGCTTGTTTGATTTCTATTGTAAAAACTTTTTGTACCTCCTCATTATACCATAGTCAGAATCATAGGATTCATATTACATATCTTACTGTTTGATGAAATTGAACCCTCATTTTCTAGAAAGCCGAATGTATAATATATTGTGTAGAAGTATTGTATGAAAATATAAATTTCTGCATGAGTCGTGTTCCATAGATTCACTCTGTGCAACTTGTATGATACTACAATTCAAACTGTGATCTACATTATAGAAGTCCTTTTCACTCCTTTTGCTATTTGCTTGTATTTTTCTTACCTTTTTTTTCCCTTTTTAGGCGGTCTATTACCCAAGTAAATAATTGTTAAGCGCCTGAGTGGAGTCAAATGATTTCGTGTTTGCTTAGTTTGTTACACACTAACTTCGTTTAGTTTGAAGACAATAAAGTTGTAAAGATCCTCCACAATTACTAGAGATCATTGGTCTTGTTTGACATTTAGGCTTGTACTGCTGCAGATACTTTCATGATAGACTGACTATGGTTTTATATTCTAACTTTTCCGGTAGGCTTACATATCATGAACTGAATTTGGTTTTTTAGGTTTTTCCAAAGCAAAACCATTTGAAATTGCTACCCTGGTATCAATGTAGTTCTTTTAATGAATTATTTGCTTTATGGTGTTGGCCTATGAACTCAAAATAAAAGAGGAAATGTGAATGAGAGCTAAACATGTTCTATAACGGAATTGCATCATTGTTATCAATTGTGTAATATGAAATGTTAGTAGTAGTTCACTTTCTTGGCCGTCCGATTCTTATTTTTCTCACTTTATGCTGTGCAGCTGGCGAAGAAGTATCACCCAGATGCAAATAAAAATAATCCTTCAGCAAAGAGAAAATTTCAAGAGATAAGGGAGGCTTATGAGGTGTAGTTCTAGTTTTTATGTTATTTTCTTGCTTAGAAAGTTAGAACGAACATGCACAACTAGGTATTTGAATAAATTTTTGTTCTGAACATTTTTTGGTCAATTTCTGTGTTGTTATGGTCAATTATAGGTTCTGCAAGATTCTGACAGGAGAGCTGAATATGACAAGGTGAGGCTTTTTTCGGTCTAATTATGATTGCATCTGCTTCTAGTTACAAACAGGCTCAACCCTAAAATTTTCAGAAGTACATTTCAACTTAAACATTAAATAACTAAAGGTACAAAGTTGTCTCTAATTACAGATGAAGCAGCAATCCAGGCGAAAGGAAAACATGGATTATTCTTCTGCAGGTACCCGTGGATTCAGAAATGCTAATAGAAGTGCTGAGTTTTCTGATTCTTTCCAAAAAATATTTTCTGAGGTACTTGTTTTTATATCGTCCATGTATAACCTTTGTTGTCTGTGCTCATATTTCTGACCTTTTGTTATCATACTATAAATTTTGAATATCTTGCAGATTTTCGAAGAAGATACTGATAATTTTACAAGTGATATTCAGGTTAAGCACACCAATTGCTCTTTGTACATGCAATTATTATCTTAAGGTAACGTGTCCAACATTTTTGTTGTTCTGAATATTTTAGGTTGAGCTGTCAATTTCCTTTATGGAGGCTGCTCAAGGCTGCACAAAACACCTATCATTTGATGCAAACATCCTTTGTGATTCTTGCCGTGAGTAGTTTACCCAATTTGAAATTTTTTCGTAGTTCAACCAGATCTTTTCTTCTGAAAGTATTTTTATGTTTTTATTTATATGATATGTCCCTGGGAAGCAAAAACCTGTAGAAATATTTTCGTCAATGGTCATATAGTAGATATTTTAAGCCACCAATCAGGAGTTAATCAGTTACCATATGCAACATAGTGTCCAACATTTATCATAAATTACCTCTATTGATTATATGCAAAGCGAAATTCTAATAGGGTATTCACCTCTTGTTTAGGTTGATTACCTAGTCATGAACTCATGATTTATAAAAACCAAACCATACCAAACAAGCCGAGTATATCCACCCGCATGTGGGGTCTAGGTCTAGGGGAGGTGAGATGTAAGCAAACCTAACCTCTACTTTCAAGAGTAGAGCGGTTGTTTCCGTTGAAGACCTCCAACTTGTGAGAGATGTGCAAATCAAGTAGAGAGTTACACGGCAAAAGGCGAGGGTTAAAAAAAGAACCTGAAACACGAAAAAATATAATATGAAAATCAAGCTAGGAGTAAAAACAATATATAAGCAGAAGTTGGTTTCAGAAAACCTAGCCAAGTTAAGAAACCCCACCCCACCCTAACATAGGACTCTACCTCAAGCCTCTACCTCTCTTGCTCCTCCACAACCCCTTCCCTAGTCTGCTACACTAATCCTGCATCTCCCGAGACTCCTATCAGAGCTCATGTCCTCGGAATGCCTAAGGATGCCATGTCTAACCTCAACTGCTCATCCCATGTCTTCGGCCTACCCCTTCTTGTCTCCTCAACCATCACACCTTCTATCATCCTCACCCCTAGGCCCTAGTCACGATTTATGATGGATCTTTTTATATGCTGCCAGAACTAGCTTCGGAAATATGCTTTGTTGTTTACATAAAAAATAGTAATTAAGTGTTTCTTGTTTGATATGTGAAATGATATGTTCTTTCACCTTCTAGTGATCAATGAGAGGTTGAGAGTACTAAGTATTGTATATAGCCAAGGCATTGTGTGTTGTGAGTCCTTATAAGTTATAATAGCGGTGTAAATTTTCTTTGCCAACACCGGAGGGTTTGTCATGGCTCGTTTTAATTCCAGGAATGCTATATTTGCCGCCTCATCCGACTGGTACAAATCTTTTTGTAAAAGATGGGTCAATGGTTTTGCAATCACCCCATACCCTTTTATAAACCGTTAATAGTACCCCGTAAGGCCAAGAAAACCCCTTAGCCGTTTGAGGGATGTTGGCACACGCCACTCCATATTGGCAGCGATTTTTGCCGGATCAATAGCCACTCCTTTAGAAAAAACATGTCCCAAATACTCGATTTGTGACACTCCAAATACGCACTTACTGCGTTTAGCCAACAGAGAATTAAGCCGTAAAACTTCCATCACCAACTTCAAATGTTGTAGATGAGCATTCCAGTTTGGGCTGTAGACTAGAATGTCATCAAAAAACACGAGAACAAACTTCCTCAAGTAGGGTTGAAACAACCTATTCATCAAACTCTGGAAGGTAGAAGGAGCGTTAGTTAGGCAGAATGGCATAACCAAAAATTCAAAATGTCCACAATGCGTTTTAAAGGCGGTTTTGTGAACATCTTGATTAGCAACTCGAATCTGATGGTACACGACCCTTAAATCTATTTTGGAGAAACACTGAGTGCCATATAACTCATCCATGAGTTCTTCAATCAAAGGAATAGGGAATCTGTCCGGTATTGTCATTTTGTTTAAAGCACGGTAATCTATGCACATTCTCCAGCTACCGTCCTTTTTAACCAACACCACCGGGGATGCAAAAGGGTGTTGTTGGTTCTGATCACTCCTTGATCCAACAACTCCTGGGTAATGTTTTCAGTAACATCTTTTTGTAACAACGGATATCGATAGGGTCGTAAATTCACTGGGTTTGACCATCTTGGAACACATCATTGTAATCTTTCAGAAGCCTCAACAATTCAGGGGGCTGTTGGTCATTGAGTTGGTTCACACCTATTTGAAAATTGGGCAGTTGTCCATTAGTTGCATCATAGATAGCTGCCCTCCTTGCTGTAGCATTTTACTCATCTTCATAGTACTCAGTTTTAACCCCGTTTCCTGTGGCTCCTCTTAACATTATCTTTGATCCCTTAACCATAAATTCAATGGTATGATTCACAAAATCAAAGTAGACCTTACCTAGTGATGTAAACCATTGGATGCCTAGTACCACATCGCAGCCTCCCAATGGTAGGTAACAGGTAAAGGTCAGCCGTGAACGTGATAGATTGCATCTTCCATTGAAATCCCTCAATCATCGCATCACAAGAAACGTCCTCCATCAGCCACTCTAACCATCATGGGTGGCTTCGACACCAACTTGCAACCCAATTTTTTTGCTAAAGCCGCGTCAATGAAATTATGAGTGCTTCCCGTATCAAGCAACATCTGCAACGCTTTCTTTCCATAGTGCCCGGTTACTCTCATTGTCTGAGTGATGCCAGCCATAGCATTAACTGAAATCTGAGAAAACTTGTTGTTTGCATCCGGCGACCCTTTGTCATCACCATCATTCTCCGAATCCTCCCATTCTAAATGAAATAACTGAGGCCGCTTACTCTTGCACCGATGCCATATTCGTATTTCTCATCACAAAAGAAACACAACCCTTTTGATCGCCTTTCATCGAGTTCGGCTGGGGACAAGATCTTTCGGTTGGAATTTGGTTTGAAGGGAGCTATATGTGGTTTTGGTGCGTTGTTCACAAATTTGTTAGTGAAATTGGGAGTTTTCATGGGTAGAGGCAGTATACCAGGTTTGCTTGGAGTTGGGGTGGCTAGATTGTTTGGAGAGGGGAGTTTATGGACCGACTTACTCTTCGCGTTATTCAGTTAGCCTCCTGAATTTTGGAGATTGTGGTAGGATTAAACATCCTAACCAGGCTCCTCAAATCTTCATTCAACCCAGTAATGAAACAACTCAGAGTGTTTTCCGGGGATAATTGTAACCTACTAATTATGCTGTCAAATTCATTATGATAATCCTTGACAGTCCCCTTTTGCTTCAATTCCATGAGCTCTGCCATAGGATCATCAAACGGCTCCCCGAAACGTCCCGTGATATCGGTTACTACTCCCATGAGGGATTTACATGATTTCTCCGTTTCATGTATCCCTGATGCCATTGCAGAGCTCTGCCCTCTAGATGTATGGAAGCCAAAGGAACCTTAGTGCTGTCCTTAACCATATCCAATTGGAAAAATTGATCGACCTTGTATAACCAGGCTTTTAAATCATCCCCACTAAAACGAGGAAAATCGATTTTAGTCAATCGGGAAGAATACTGATGAGGATTCCCAATTACTTCCCCCAATTTCGGGCCTGGGGTTAAACTCGAGTTCAAATTCGACTGGTTCTGATTTTTAGGACCATCATTCATTGTATCCTCAGAATTTCCCTTCCGAATTCGATCTGCCATGAGTTGGTTTATTTGCAATGATAACCCAGATAAGAGATCGCTAATCTCTGAAATAGATCTAGTGTTTTCAGCAACTCTCATGCTCTGTTGCTGATGATTACATTCAATTCGAATACCAAAATCAGAGATAACAGTTTTAAGCATCACCTCCAATTCCAAATTACTTCCCTGCTCCGGTGGACGTGTCTGGGTGTTAATGGATGATGCTTCAGTAGAGCTGATTGGTTCCTGCCCTTGATTCGATGTTCCCTGATTCTGTGTCTTTGCCATTGATCGAGTAATAGCAATGATCAGAGCTCCCAGAGCCGAATAGCTCTGATACCAATGATAAACTCCCGAAATTCAATCAAGGTTGGGGTAACCCAACGAGTGATTGAAGCTCCAAATCAGGAAAATCAATGTAAGAATGATCTTCGAGATAGAAGAGCTGGTTAATACGAACTGGAAGAAAGTTTAGCAGAGGAAAAAGGTGTATATTTTATTCCTACCTTTTTCAGAGGAAAAACAGACTCTATATAGTGCGTAAATAACAAACTCTACCAGATGATGACATCTGTCCTTTATCAGATCTACCGGAGGGTTTATTTAGGGACCTAAATGTGCTGATCTGGCCATGTAACCCAGGTTACATATCAAATGTCAACTTGTTTTAATTGTATATAGAATCCAGTGTTTTTTGTTCGACAGTTAAATCAGGATATAGTTGTGTACGGTATTTTATATCTTTTGGAGTAACTGTTCAATGTATTTTAATGTAAATTAAAAACGCAGAACTTGCAATTTTTGATGTTTGATGCAGATGGGCATGGTTACCCTGTTAATGCTAAGGCAAAAAGTTGTCCAACTTGTGAGGGCACGGGGACGGTAAGTGCTTTTTAAGTTTCATATTATTAATGGCCACTGGAACCTTCGGAGAAGGCTTCGCTTTAGCTGGAATGATTAACAAGAAAAATTTGAAAACCATGCCTTACCAAATATATTTTTATTTTGGGTTCTTACCTGATCTTTTTTAGGTTTTTATTCCTCCATTTATGGCTAGGTGCAGCACTTGTAAAGGGTCAGGCCATATAATAAAGGTTTGACTTCTAAGATTGATGGAAGTTTTAGCCAAAATTTCCAATTGACAGAAATTAGATCAATGGATTTTAATCATTTGGTGCAGGAATACTGTAGGTCATGTGGAGGATCAGGGGTCGTTGAGGTAGTCAAGGAGGTTAAAGTTCCGATACCAGCAGGTTGTTGTTGAATGTACTGTTGATTGACTTCAATGATTGTGAGATGATTTCTAAATTAAGAATCTTCATATTCTCAAAAACAATTCGGTGGCAAATCACAAAGTAATTTTTTATAAGCAGTACTAGCTCCGGACCAAAATTAGTGTCCACATTTGTATTCCCCAAATAAATGCCCTCTTTCATAAGCAAGTGTCTACTTTCCAATTCTGTACTTAATTATACTCTTAATTATGAGATGGGAAATTCTTTACTTCCTTATCATTGAAGGTGAAATTGTCATTTAGTTCATTAAAAAGTACAATGATTACACATTTTTAGAGTTGTGTGCCTTTTTTATTGTGTACGTATATTTTGGAACGGGGGAGTATATTCTTTTAATGCATTATCTGCTATCTGGTTGTAATATGAACACATTACTACTATTTTATTCCATCCAACATCTGGTGTTTGACTGTTTTCGTAGATCAGCTGTTCTATCTGTTCTTCATGAACTTTTGGATGAAACTTTTTTTGAGCCTATTGTGCTTTTAATCATCTAGCTGAATATGTTGTAACAAGGAGATTAATTGATATAATTACTCAGAATATTGACTATTTATCTTATGTTTTATGTTCAACATGAATTAGGTGTAGACTCGGGTGATACCATATCTATTCCAAGAGCTGGCAATGTTGGAAAAAGGAGTCAACCTGGTACCTTAATTATAAAACTGAAGGTTAATATTAGTTATTTTAGCTATGTTCTTACTTTTCCTTTATCTTTAATGTTTCATGGCCTTTGTAAGTGATCATGACCTATGCCTTTTGAATTATTTACTGAATTTGTAATTTATTATGCTTTTTAGTGTTCATCCTTCATTTTCATGATCTGTAATGTAGGTTGCTGAAGACCCTGTTTTTCAGAGAGATGGTGCAGATCTATATGTGGATTCAAATATTGGTTTCACTCAGGTGAGAGCTGAATACTATATGCACATGCAAACACATTTGATGACTGAACTTTCTGATACTCCCTCCATCCCAAAATAAGTGTCTTCATTTTTATTTTAGTTTGTCCCATAAGTGTCCACTTTCAAAGCAAGTGCCTGCTTTCCAAATCTATTCTTAATTATGTGATGAAAAATTCTACTCCTTTATTATTAAGGGTAAAATTGTCATATAGTTGATTAAAAAGTATAATGATTACAAAGTTTTGTGCCTTTTTCATTATGGATATTTATTTTGGGACGGATATAACTTTGCTTACATGAGTAGGCTGCATCACTATGAATTTACACTTGTTCATTTCTTCAAGTTAAAAGTTTTTAATTAGGTTAGTAGCATATGAAGTGTACAAAATTTTTAGATTGCTTTTTCATTTAATCAAAATCATGAGCTATGTTTACACCTTAACTGTGTACTATACTGTCTACTAATCCAAGAAAACACTTGTTGCTGTATATTGTACCATGAGGGTTAAATGGAGCCATTTATTCACAATGTGGGACAATATGACAAAAGAATTAACATATTGCATATACAAGAACATATGATTTGAACACATAAACTAGGAAAAACATAATGAGTTAAAGGAACACCATTTGTACAGATGGGAATTGGATCCAAAAAATGAAGATGGCAAATGGAGAAAAATGGGGTAAATAAGAGGACCCTAAGCATATACTGTGTTAGAATAATCGCCTAGGGCCACCAGTAGCTCTGCCTTGGCTTTAAGTGTCGTGAATTTATGATAATTGTTAGCCCAGTTAAGAAAAAGTTTCAGGCAATTTAAAAAATTAATTTGCCAAACTAACATAAGCTCCTAGTTGTAGCGTAATTACTTTGAGAATTGAAAATAGTCTAGCTTAGTTATTTGCCTAAATTCAGATTACTTAACTTGCAATTATTGCACTAATCCAGCAGAAAATCTTAAAAGTTAATATTGGAAATCAAATTTATGCCCTTCTTCTGGATCGATCAATCAATCTGGACTTCTGACAACAATGCAAATCACAGTCAACTTTTCCTCCCAATTGAGTTCTGTTAATCAATCAAAATTTCCCATTTATGGGTAATTTCCCAATCCTTTTTCTATTAGTTTGGAACGGTGAAGTTTATTATTTAGAAACGCAACCATATCATCATAATATAGTATTGGTATTTTAATTTTCATTTGTTCATGTAATATAGAAAGAATTAGGTTTCATATATTATTATGACTTGTAAGTACCGAATACTAACATGAGGTATTTTCCCACCTTTCTCACTGATTGAATTTTCAATCTGACAGGCGATTATTGGTGGTAAGGTTGAGGTACCGACTTTGAATGGAAACACACAAGTAAAAGTGAGTTTATCTCCCCGAATTAATCATATAATTGCCATGAGCTAATTGATTTTCTCATTCTGCTATATCGTGGGAAAGGAACTCTAAAATATTTATGAACCGCGGGGCTTATGTTTGTATGCTTAATAGAACTTTTTAGGCTCTCTTTACTATTATGTATATCCTTATAGAAAAACAGTAAGACCTATAGAGCATAACTCGCTGATATGTTTAGAACATACACTATACTTTTAGGGGGCATTTGGTTTGTTTCAGGGAATGAAAATGTGATTGGGAATGGGAATGTTGGGGAAAGGAAATGGGAATGAGTCTCATTCCCCCCCAATTTGTTGATGAATGCTTCATTATGGTATCTAGCAATGTCATATTCAATCTAAGCAGTTAACACGGTCAATTGCGGAAATTGCGGTCGAGACCTTGATTTGCCATAGCGGTTATTGCGGTGAGATAGCGGTAAAAAAATAGGTTCATAAATTAAATATGAATATATATATATATATATATACATATAATTATATATAACTTAATATATTGTATGCCTAATACATATCAAGTCAAGCAATTCATTAATTCAAAAAAAGTGTCAAAGCACACAAGCAACGTAGTAATAGAGTTTATAAAGCTCGTAGATGATTAATTGAGCTAATTAATCATTAATGAAAATGTGATTGGGAATGGGAATGGGAATGTTGGGGAAAGGAAATGGGAATGAGTCTCATTCCCCCCAATTTGTTGATGAATGCTTCGTTATCGGCATCTAGCAATGTCATATTCAATTGCATCAAACCAGACACCATTAATGATTTCCATTCCCCACCCCCACCCCTATTACTCCCAACCAAGCACCCCCTTAATGGGGATTTATGGTAGGCCTATAAATAGTAACTGAAAGTTCCCATCACCGACAGATTTTAATTCTTTGTGCTCGATTTATTCATATACAAACCACAATTCGTCCGATATTAGTTAAATATGAGTGCGGAAATTGTTATATTTGATCACTTATATTTATGACTGTTTTATTGGACTGGAGTTCAGATAATTATATATAATATACATGTCTAGGTAAAAAGTTATGTTCTTCAGATTTTAGTTTATTGAATTATATTGATTATCTGGATCTAAAATAAAACATCTATATGAAAACAATTATTGGGCTTGATAATTTTGATGTATTTTTTCTTGATCTAGATAGATTCATTTAGCTTGCCAAATTTGTTATTCTTGGATTTATTTGCTTAAATTAATTCGGGATTTTAAATATTTATGGGTTCTGAAATTCTATCCGGATATCGGTTACTTGCACTTACTAGCATCACTTGAGCATTGTTTTAGATTTTATTCTAGCTTGGATATGATAAAAGGGTTTGCATATTTCTGCAGATACCCAAAGGGGTTCAGCCTGGACAGCTAACAATATTAAGAGGCAAAGGTACAAATTTTGTTATTTGCCAATCTTCACTGTTAATCGATTCTTCTCCCTCCATACATACACATAAGCATACAAATATACATATACATATCCATATACGTACATGTATACGTGTACGTGTATGTGGACATGTACATATACATATGCATATGCATATGCATATGCATATGCATATGCATATGCATATGCATATACATATACATAGTGGAAGGATATTTTGCAACCCTGAAAAAGGTTGCAACCTTTGTAACCCACATCTTAACCGTTGGATTCATGATCGACGGTTATTTTATTTTTATTTTTCTGTTTTTTTTAATTAAAAATATTGGGCCCCATATCTATTGTAACCGCCGATCATGAATCCGACGGCTAAGATGTGGGTTGCAAGGTTTGCAACCTTTTTAAGGGTTGCAAATAAAACAACCCCCATATACATATACATATACATATACATATACATATACATATACATATACATATACATATACATTTACATTTACATTTACATTTACATTTACATTTACATTTACATTTACATTTACATTTACATTTACATTTACATATACATGTACATGTATGTATTCTTGCTATGTTAATTATGACAGGCTTGCCAAGGAAAGGATTTTTTGTTGACCATGGAGATCAGTATGTACGTTTCCGCATTCGTTTCCCTACGTAAGTGTTCTATGTCCATAAATCTTTATGTTAATACATATCATCTGAATGTACTCATGCAATCATATGCTAGTATGTTTAAGCATCAGTTTTGGATGATTTGTGTTGAATTTACCCCTGAAACTTATTGGTAATCTAAGTAAAGAGAAGTTCTTTTTTCAGAGACAATACTTGCAACATGACTAGTTCTATGATGTGAAAACTGAAGTAAGCATATTTTTTCAGTTCTGTCAAACAGACAAGAATTTATTGAACTTTCAGGACTTCCCTGTTTTAATATTTTTTTGCAGCTAAAAATCTAATAACGAAGGCTCTTGGAGTTGCTGCTGGTTATCTTGAGTGGTCATTTACCATAAATGAGTTTTCAATTAGGACTATTTAGGCCACTGACCTTAAATGAGATTTTATTTCACAACATAACATTTTGACAAGTTTAATGGCATTCTTGTATATGGGAGTGTCATTCTTATCAATGGAGGTAGCATTCTCAAACCTGTGAGAAGGTCATGGATTTAAAAGAAAATTGTGAGAAAGTGATTCAATGGGTTATTTAACCATATGATCTTCCATGATTTGTTTTTTAAATCCATGACCTCCCGACCTACTAAGGAAAAATGGTTCCATACTCATGAGAAGGTCATGTATTTAATTAGAATCTCATTTAAGGTTATATATTTAAATGACTGTGATTCGATTCAACCAGCCGATCCTTTTCAAGTAGGAACATGACCTTTTAATTTTTTTACTCAATAACTTTCAAATGACATGCCTCTAGTGATAAACACCATGATTCTGGTGTAAAACAGTCTGCTCCTGTTTGGTTTGATGGAATGGTTTTGAGGGATCTGGATTTCGTGGAAGGATTTGGATTTGGATGTAAAACAGTCTGCTCCTGTTTGATTTGATGGGATGGTTTTGAGGGATCTGGATTTCGTGAAAGGATTTGGATTTGGAATCTTTGGTGTGGTTGGTTTGTAGGATTTGGAATGGAATTAAATTCCATTCTTTATAAATAATTTACAAAAACAAATCATAAATAATTATAAAAATAATTAAATTACCTTTTTATTAATTGATATTTGATAATTACAAAACAAATGTTTTAACATAATTTAAAACATTGTCACATACAAATCCTACGAAATTCCGTGAAATACCAACCAACCACTCCCGTGGAATTTCAAAATCCTATGTGGGATTTCAAATCAAAGAAATCCTTTAAACCAAACATGGGATTGGAATGGAATTCAATTTCAAATCCCTCCAAATCTAATCCAATCCCACAAACCAAACGGGACCTTAGAAGGTTAAAAATGACTTCCATAGGAGTCATTTAGTTAAATACCCCAATTCTGAGAGTAGTGTTCTGCTATTTTTTTTTTCTGGTTTGTACTACAGGGTAGTGAATGATCGTCAACGTGCTATACTAGAAGAATTTGCCACGGAGGAAATTGAACAGGCTCACAAGATGTCAGCTGATGGAAACTGGTGAGTGTCTATCGAAATTTGCTCCTTGCATGCAGGTCTGATTTTATTTCTTTTTATTTTCTTGTTTCTATTTGAGTGCATGCACTTTCAATATTAGGCTGCAGTAGTGAAAATGGGGGTTATTTAAGAGAATAACCTTCAATTCTGACATACATATATATAATATATTTTTTTATTTAAAATATGACCTTCTGACAGATATTGAGACATTTTTTTTGTTAGGCAAAGGCGGCGTTAAATCTGTCAGAAGTTCATGCATTTAAACAAAATATGTCATAGGTTTTCTTTCAAATAAACTATGAAAGTGGATATAAATAATTCTTATTCTACACAGTTTACTCCACAAAATAAAATTCAACTACATTTTTTTGGTATGTCCTAAAAAATGTAACTTTCCTTTTTCTTTTGACAAAGTTCTAATTTAGGATTACTTAAATACCCTTTTTGGTAGCATTGATTTTGCCCTCAAATTTCGATTGGTTTGTCATTGTGAAGGGTTATTTAAGATATTTGACTTATATAGTCGAACACTCGTTAACGATGTGCTGAGTCAAACATTAACATTTATTTTTTGAAGAAGTTTTCATTTTCCCCCTACCCCATGAAGATTACAACACTCCGCTTTTTAGGGATATCATATGAAAATTGCAACCTTCATTTTTTAAGATATCTTCATGTTAAAATTTCCTACTTGCCATTGTCTTAACCAGAGTCATTGTTTTGGGTCCACAAATATTTCATTTGTATTGGAAGTCATTTTAGATATTTGATTAATATAGTCAATCATCCACTTAACTATATACAAAGTGAGATGTTGCATTTATTTTGGAACGACGACACTTTCTACTTTTAGCTTTATTTACATTTTCTTTTAAGGGTGTTCTATAGAAATTGCAACATTACCATTGAGGAAGTTTTTCATATCAAAATTACGTATTTGCCCATTATCATCATTGCAATTCCTCTTTTCCTTCTCTTTGGAAAGTATATATTAGATATCTGGCAGATAGTCAAACATTTTTTTCGAAACTATTAAGCCTGTTTCTACCTGACTGCCGGTCTCATCTTCATTTATTCTGACATCATAAAGTTAAATGTATAAAAATGTGGAAGGCAAATCGATACCAGTTATCTCATTTATGAAACATAAGCTGTTTTAATTTGTTTACCTTTGTTTTTGTATACAAGTGTCTTCTTTAGATCCCCAAGACCATACCTCTATGTGGGATATGCTGGGTTCATTTTGTTTGGTTTATCTGCTTTAGCCGTAGTTGTGAATGTGATGAACATTCTGAAATGGTTAAACAGGCTTTATCAGCAGCTATCTACTGGTTGAACTTACAGGTGGCTTCATATAACCGAATACGTTACAACCCCCAAATTCATGCTTGAATTCTCCGCCCTAATGCTGCTTCTTCTCTTCCTAAACAAAGTCTTGAGCTAGACACTTCCCGTCATCGGAAATGGAGGTCAAAAAGTCAATTGGGAGCGTTCGTGACATAAATTGCTGTCATGTCAGCATCACAAGCTGTACAGATACCATATCGATCATTTTCTTCAGAAATTTTGTCGACATCTGTCGAAGAAAGCATAGGTTTGCATCATTATTCTTACATTAAGTCCTCTTTCAACTGTGAGTTGCTTCTTTGATTATTTCACATTTTTGGATGGATGATAAGATGATCAAAATCTGAAGTAGCAATTCTATATTGCGGCTTTTGTACTTTGTGCATTAGAAGTTGTACTTTAATAAGACATGGCATAACAAAAGATGCCAGAAACTTGGGTCTTTGGTTATTCGAACCGTTATAGCTTCAGGATATATGTATACTCATTTAGATTTGAATTCTGAATTTGGAGAACAAATTGGAACCCAAAGAGTTGGTCATCTTTTCTAGTGAATACTATCGATTTCATGTTACAGAACAATTTGAGTTTGCTTGTAGTTTGATTACATTGCATTTTGCTTTATCATTATCTTGTCTGTCTTGTTCAGTTTTTGCTTATTTTACACTACCTAAAGATGACCAAATATAGCAATGCTATAATAACTTGTACCTTGAGTAGTGAAAGTTGTACATGACTTGTGATATGTTTGTGGAATTATGAATTTGGGTGAAAACAACTATACCTTAATGGAAGTATTATTATAAAATATATATTATTGACGTCAATTTGAACAAAAGTGAGAAAAAGTTTGTATAGTTTTCAATTGCTAGATAATCCTTATAATGGACAACACACATGCACACGCACACACAAGTCCTTCCCTCATATTTATGTACTGGTTTTTGTTCATAAATATGCTACCTGCTTTAAAGAATCTCTGACTGACTGGTCAATTAGAATGTTAAGTGAAGAATTTGCTTATAGCTGGCCACATTATCATGGAGGTAGAAAGAAAGGTCGTCTTATCCAGCTTTGACAATGGAATAATGAATTCCTGTGTCTTTCGTGAAGAGCAGTGTAGTTGAAGGTCCCATTTAGTGGCAACTCAATATGACAAAGATTCTATCTATGCATCTATCCTCGTGTCTTCATAACATTTCTTTTCTTCTTTTTCTCTAAACTGGGATTATACTTTTTGAGAACGAGAGAGAAAGATGGTGAGTTTGTTAGAGTTAAGTCAGTCGGTCCAATCATCAGCATGGCTGCACCTTACTTCATGGATATGTTGGTGTCTCTTTCAGTTTTGCTTGCCTTTGTTCATGTGTTCTTTTGATGATACAGAGATAGAATGAATATACACAATTTGTTTTCTGAGGTTTTTCATCTGTATCTTTTTTAGTATATTTATGTACTCTTTTCTTTGTGCTTCTTACTTGTCTTTTAGGTTGTTCTAAACATGACACATGGCTTGACTGTTTATCCAAAGAACATGCTATTATATTTTTTAAATATATAATATTTATAGATGTCAAATTCCTCACATTTGGTGAGGTTTGAACCCTTGACCTTCTGGGGGGAAATATTTATCAAGTCATGTGATGCACCAGCATTACCAAGCTCAGAGTACACTACCTAAACCAGGCTTACTTGGACTCTTGTAATCACCTGTAGAAGGATCCCTGGTTTGGAAGTGCATCATTAAGGATAGATCCAAATGTGGCTACTGCTGTCATTCAGTTGTGGATCTTTGCATCACCACTTACATGGCAGACTTGATGTAATTTCCTGTATTGTGATTGGCATTAGAGTCTATTTTACACTCTGGGCATCGATTCTGCCAACTAACCTAGGTCACTGCATGCGACTATTCAAATCCTTGTTCCTCATCTACACTTTATTTGGATAAAAGGTTGTGTTGGAACTTAGTGAAGAGGAGCTCAACCTGTTTCATAGTTGTAAATCTTGTTAGGAGCATGCATTTTCTCATCATTATTTATTAAATTGAGTTTTTTTCTTTTTCAAGGTTTATATAAATTCAAGATGTGTTGGTTTGTTTTTATGGTGTGTTGAAATATTTCGTTTCTTATCAATAACAAAGTGGTATTGAATTTTTTTTTGTTTTTGTAAATTAATAATAAGTACTCCATTGTTTATTTTCCCCCTAAAAATATTATAACGTTTAATTTAAATAAAAAATCACTTTACTAATAAATATGTAAAATAATCATCACGGAAATCTTTTATGATTATAACACTTATTTTCAAACAATAAATAATATGGAGTAATAACATTATTACTAGAGGTGGATATTCAAATGAGATAATCTTATTTTACGGAACCTTTATAATATGTGATAATACATGTGAGAAAACCGGATGGTGAGTGAGTGATTTGGTCTGTGACCTAGGTCACATCAAAGGTTGCACATGTCTCTGATTTAGTATTACATATGATTTATTATATTAATAATATTATGACATTTTCATAAAATGGAAGTGTTTTCGTTTAAACCTTATATATTATTAACTATATATACATATTAAGTGAAGGATCGTGTGAGAAGTTGATGCTATCGTGAGAAGCATGAGAAGTGAATCTGAATCGTTGATCAATTTTAATGTCATGCCCTTCCATGAATTGCACATAGAAGGGAATTGATCCGGTGCATCTCACCCTAATGTTCATCCATTTCTCATCCAACGATTGATAACCACTTCTCACGCTTCTTACGTTAACCTCAACTTTTCACTAGAACCCAACCCATATATATATATATATATATATATATATATATATAGGGTTAGGTTCTTTTGTTAACCCTTGTTTTGTTGTTAACTTTATGAACTAATCTAAACCATCCAGGATGGTTGAGATTAAAACTAATTTTGTAATTAATAAAATATGTTTTATTTATTAAATTGACATATGAACATATGTGGTTAGGGTTAATTTGGGGAATCAAATAATCATTCCTTTAAGCCCCCATTAAGCGGCTCAGTAATTTCCCCTTAAACCATAATCGTAACCGACTTTGGTAATCAATCTTCCCTGTAACAATTCCAGAAATCGGTTGTGAAATCCGATGAGGATATTGAGCTTACTTATATGTTTTGTATTTTGCCAAACAACTTTTTTCACTTTTCTGTTTTGTGTTCATCGATTTTCATATCTGTGAAAAGGGGTTGAACAGTAAATCATTTTGATTTTGCACGTTCCACGAATTAGTTAGATATCCATTAACCTATGTGTTCATATCCGTAAAATTGTTCACATATATGAAGGTAACATATTTTGAAAGTGTTTTCACCTATGTGAGAGCTGCGTTCATCGATGTTCACATCTCTGAAGGTGTGTAACATGGTTGACAAACGAGTAACCCAAAAAAAAGTCTTGAAAATAAAAAACATCTGTGTTCATATCTGTTAAAATTTTCATATATGTGAATGTGTGTAAAAGTTTTAGATAATGTGTTCATGATTGTTCATTACTTGAAAGGTCTATTTGAAAGTGTTTTCAATGATGTTCACCTCTATAAAGCTTAACAAAAAAGAAAGACGAACTCCAAATGGAATGCAATAACTATATTCTCAATTAATTAAATTTGCATTACATGTGTAGGTGTATTAAGTGCATGTGCACTTGACCATGTTTATCTGTGAAGTAAAAAAGAAATTTCATATTTTGAAATTGAGATTGTTACTAAATTGGATACATCTATTTCATTATGAAGACATATTAAAACACACACACACACACACACATATACCTCAATCAACAGTACACCCATGTTAATGACAATGAACCCATATTTTTTTTGTTGCAATATTCACCTTTGTAAAGGTCTGTGTTCATAGATGTTCAAATTCTCTGAAGTGTGTAACATAGTTGACAATGTTTTCAAGGTTTGTTCATCATAAATGTAGATGACAAATAAGTATCTGAAAAAAAGAGTCTTTAAAATCAATAACCTCTGTGTTAATCACTGTTAAAATTTATGATATGTGAATGTGTGTAAAAGTTTTAGATAGTGTGTTCATAATTATTCATTACTGGAACGGTCTATTTGAAAGTGTTTTCAATGATGTTCACCTCTATAAAGCTTAACAATGTTTTCAAGGTTTGTTCTTCATGAAATGTACATGACAAAATAAGTAACAAAAAAAAAAGTCATTAAAATCAATAACCTCCGTGTTAATCGCTCTTAAAATTTTAAGATATGTGAATGTGTGTAAAAGGTTTAGATAGTGTGTTCATAATCATTCATTACTCGAACAGTCTATTTGAAAGTGTTTTCAATAAACGTTGCTGAACATTATAAATATGAACATTATATATGAACACAAATTTTCGTTACACTGTTAATTCATTTTCACTACATAAATTCAGGATATTTCTTCACGTTGACACATACGATAATCGAAATGCTTTTACTAAAAGTTGCAGTCCTTACCAAATGATTCAGAATGACATATACGATCAATGTGCATTGTGTGCTTGAATATATTTCAAATGAGAAAAAAATCGTAGATATTATATACAATGATCATTAATGTTAAAAATGAACATGTTTGTTCATCGTCAATGTTTAAAAAAAATAATTTAAAATCGTAGATATATACAATGTTTGATCATTTGTTAATTTTGTTGTGTTCATAACGAAAGGACATCAACATTCAAATCATAATGTTCATCAATGTTCAATTTTGAAGTGAAAAATGAATGAACAATGTAAAACTCAAAATGTTCATAACGAAGATATAAAGCTCTCTGTAAGATTACATAAAGAAGCTTTAACCTGGGTCCCATTTTATCTTATGTTCATCTTTGTGAAGGCGTTCATCTATGTGAAGGCGTTGAACATAATTGAATTTTTGGTTTTAATGAATTCCGTGATGAATTAAATAATGTAAACAACTCGAAAACATTAAAAAAAAACTTACCAATACAATTTTGTTGTTTGATTCGAATATATCAACATTGCATATACCGTTGTTCTCATTTTCGAGTTCATGGTTTACGAGTTGGTTTTGAATTCCTTAATCCATATTCTGTGTTACCGGATTCGACAAAGTTTCATCAATCACACTTCCATCGACGTCATTATGGAGGACGAAAATCATAATGTCGGAGGACGTTGTTGCATTCATTATCGAGATGTTCATGAGATTCTCTGAATTAAAATGAATACCGTATAAAGTTTTAAAGACAACCGCTAACGATTTTGACAAACATATGAAATTGAAGACTTTCAAAATATTCATATGATTTTAACAATTATTTTGAAAATGGAAAAAATCATGAATTCATAACCTACGCTATAATCAAGGAGGATTCATTCTTATAATCCCCCAGCAAATAAATGAAATATTATGTAATTATGAAATTACCTTTCTACCATTTTGTATTAAAGATACAAAACATGAAAACAACAACCAAAGATGCATTTCTATTGATTGAGCAAGGTTCATAAAGTTAACAACAATTTAGTGGTTAACAAACGATCCTTGCTCACTCACTCACTCTCCCTCTCTCTCTCTCTCTCTCTCTATATATATATATATATATATATATATATATATATATATATATATAGGAATTTCGTGGTCTTTTTGATTTGTTAAAATATTAAAGACTTTAATTTCCTTCTATGAAAAATGTATTTTTCATTGCAAGGAGGCTACTTTGGTAATTTTGGCACCACTTTAATTAACTTTCAATACCTAAACCATCCAACTTCCTACAAGCCTTTTAGGGGTTGTTCGGTTGTGGCTTAACGGGCTATATAGCCTATATGACTTATTCGCTTAGCCATAACAAGCCGTTCGATTATAGCTTATTCGCTCAGCCGGTGACTTAATCGGTCAGCTGGAGAACCTTACTCCTTCACACTCAGCATCTAATTTCTCCTTATTTCCCCAACTACCCTTATAACAAAGAACCCTATTTTCACATATATTCCAGTTGACGCTTCCAAGTTCCAAGTAATCAATCAATTACTGCTTCAAGTACGTAATCCATCGATTACTGCTTCAAACTGGAAGAAATCGATTACTGCTTCTTCTTCTTTTACATAACTCTTGTTTTCCCCCCACCAAATGGAGTTAAAATTGACGGTGATACTGATGGAAGCTTTCAGAACAAAATGGAGTTCAAATTGAGCCCCAATTATGGAGGATATAGATCAGATAGTAGATGATGATTTTGGATTGTGTATAGAAAGAGTACAATAGAATCAATTAGGGTTTAAAAAAGGGAAGGAACGTATAACAGGGGTTGAAGAAACATAATTTTGAATGATAAATTCAATAGTCTCTTGTTATGCTTTTTGGATGATACATTCATTGAGTTTGAAATTTAAATTTGAAGAATTTGAGTTGGACAGAGGATTCGATCAATGCTGAAAATGATGAGTGATATCTTTTTTTATAATAAAAGCTATTTATTTAACATTTTTATCAAGTAGTTGTTTTATTTGGGTAAAATATAGATTGAGGGTAAAATGGTCATTTATGACATTTAGAACGTTAATTAAGCACAACAACCGAACAACAAATTATCTATTAACATTATCCATACAGACAACTTTATCCATACATGTCTTAATAGAAAAACAAACCGAACAATCCCTTACTCTCTCAATCTGTTAAGCCATTTTATTTTAAGTGTCTATATTTATATCTATATTCAAAAAAGAAACATAGAAAGAATTAATCATTTGTTTTATTGCAGTTTATGTTAAATAATCATTTATTTCAACTTCTTTATATTATTAATCATTTGTTTTCCTTAATTTATTTTAATTAATCATTCGTTTTCCCTTATTAAAGCAAAAGGTTTTTTTTTTTTGTTTTTGATTGATATCTTATTAGTTTTTTTTGAGTAAACTACGATTTTTGTCCCTGTGGTTTGTTGTTTATAACGATTTTCATCCTTGGTATTTAAAAATGCTTTTTTTGTCCTTGTGGTTACCATTCTCTTTCCATTTTCGTCCCTGAGACTAACAATATTAGAAAAGGTCATTTAACTTAAGGGTAATTTTGTCTTTTTCACCTTTTTTTTGTTAAAAAGCATAAAATATATATATATATATATACAAGAGTAAATGTTTACTAAACCCTAACCAGAATACACCTCCCCCCCACCAACGATGCTTGTCTCCTCTTCCCGTTCTTTTTATCTCCGCCGTATACCAACGACAACCTCCTTCCTTCCTCAGGTTTCATTTAACCGATCTTCTCCACACTGTCTTTTATCTCACTCTCTTTGCTCTCTATTGACTTGCCTTCTTTCCCTGCCCCCACCACTGTTCAACCCTAAACCTAACCACTTTGATCTCGATATTCACTACTGATCAACATTGTTTTTGCCTTTTATTATTGATCTTATTTTTTCTTTCTGTTATCGATGTTTAACCCTCCGATCTTACCCCTGATAACTAACAAACTTCATCTCCTTCCCTTCAGTTTGAAGCCTTCGAGGTCCTTTTACAGTGAGTAAAAATTACAAAGAAGTTATTCCTAGTTTTCTTTTTTAGGAACAAAAATACAAAGATATGATGTTGCTGATGCTAGTAAGGATGCTGGATCTATGGAAAAATAGAGAGCTGGGAATGATGGTTCTGGTAAGGATTAAAATGCTTTCTCGTCATCTAGAATCAGGGCAATATAGAAAACTATAATTGATAACAAACCAAACCAATTACCGTAAGAGTTTAGGGGTTTATGATTTTTGGTTATTTTCTGGTTGAATGTTCCCTAATTTATCTGTTGAATGCTTGGAGCAATGATTTTTTGCATTGCTTTCCAATTTGACTTGCTTTTGTTTTTCATGTGAGTTCTTCCATGTTAGCCTTTTTTTGTTGTTGAAGTAGAGATAACTTTTGTGACACCCGTAAATTTCGCTTTCACATCGGGAACATATGTATATTCGAGGTATGTATATTCTCTCCCAGCTGCATACGTTGCTCCCTCTTGTGTGAAAATTTCCAAGCTTAAGTGTTTAAGGTTTTAGGAGATTGAGGCCACTCCAGGGACTTATGCGGGCTACTACGTGGCCTGGGAACCGTGACTAAAGCCGCGGGACCCACTGGAGTCTCCGGGCCAAGTAGGGGTGTAAATGATGCGAGTCGAGCTCGAGTATCATTATACTCGACTCGACTTGTTAGTATATCGAGGAGTCGAGCTCGAGTTCGAGTCGAGCTTATTCGAGTCGAGTGTTGACCGAGTCGATCTCAAGTAGCTCACGAGTTGTCTCGTCTCATTTACACCCCCTACATAGGCTCAAGCCCTTAGGCTCAAGCCATTTAATAAAGGCAAAAGATGTAAAACAAGGGAAGAGAAAGGTCTATATATAGTTGAGTTCAAAGCATTGGGTTCTATATCCCGCCAATGTGGAATGGATTAGACATACCATCAAGAGTTTACCCATGTCTTTTACACCATCATTTTCCAAAAAAAAAATCAAAAAACTTGTTTTTATTATTATTATTATTATCAATTAAATTAAAATAATGTTACTAATTATTATTATTATTTTTCTTATCGAGCATCTCACGAGCTTATCGAGTCGAGTATCAGGTTGCTCAACTCGACTCGTTAGTATATCGAGTCGAGCTCGAGTTCGAGTTGAGCCTATTCGAGTCGAGTGTTGACCGAGTCGATCTCGAGTAGCTCGCGAGTTGTCTCGTCTCATTTACACTCCTAGGGCTAAGGACACTCCGCGGGAAAGGGTCTGCAGGCCAAATACGGGATTTTCCCCCTCTTTCCCATTGTTTTTGCACTTTGGAGCTCTTGAGGGAGATTTTGGAAGAGCCAAGAGGTAGGGTTTCCTCCCCTTCATTCATTGCTACTAAATGCAAGATTCTTATGCATTTATTGGGTTGGTTTAGGTTGGTGGTGGTGTTTAAGAGCTTTATGATTTAAGTGACAAACTTCCTCCTAAAATCTACTCCCAAGTATCATCATCTAGGGTTTGTTAATAACCCTTACAAGGTGAGTTCATTTACTTTCTTCTATTACATTAGGTTAGGGTTTACATTCTATAAACCCTCATCTATGTTCCAAAGTATGTTTTGGGAGATTTGTGATATTATAACCTAAACTATGAGATTTGGGGATTTAGGGGTTCTTAACCCAAGGCAAATAAAATGATGAATATGTTTTACAACGAGATTTATAAATTGTAGCGTTCCTCTACTTGTTTGGTATTAAACCCTCACTTCATGGGATTTTGTTAAACCCAAGGTGAAAACTAGGGTTTAGTAAGAGTTCATGTATTGGCTTGATTAACAGAAGTCTTGAGCTTGGAATAGGATGTATGAAATTTCTATTAGCATGTTATGTTACGAAGTACCCAAGTAATGGGTGTTAAGAACCATGTACATATCCTTATATCCGTGAATTGTTTTCTCTAAGGCTTACATGCATGATTAATGACATATGTGTTAACATGTTTTGGTATTTGGTCTTAGTGCAATGGATCCATAGGCACGGTGTTCCTATGTCCCCGTTTTGGACATTAGGTTCACTACTTTTGCACGGAATAGGCATCGGGTCACCATGATAAGTAAGGTGTGGACCTATACGGTCGGGCAACGTCTCATGGGAAGTAAGGTGTAATTCCCTTGTGCTAGAGTTCCCCGTTTTGGAACTCTCAAGAATAGACCTAGAGGGGTTGACTTGATGTTTTCGAGCAATAGACTTAGAGGAGTTGAGATCATTATGTGATTGGTATTATATGTACCATATTTATTCACTAATGGTTTATTTGATTTATTGGTTTTAGCTCTCGGCTATATACTCCGCGTGACTCCAAATGGGTTTAGTACTTTCATTCTTATTTGACCTGTTCTCACTAGGCTTTAGCCTAAGACTTGTTCTTTGATTGCCATATTTGACAGGTCATCTTAGCGGTGGGGCACATCGGGTTTGAGGGAACGACCTTGGGGTCATGAGTGGTCTTTTTGAGATATATATAGTGAGCAACATGCCTTGATTTTTGAAGATATACATTTTGGAAGGATTGCGACACCCGACCGTAATCTAGTTAACCAAATTTAGATTAGAAGGTTGTCGTTTTATGCTTCATTTCTTGGATTGTAAATGCCTTACCATATACCTCGTTTTGGGATGATACACTTGGGTTTGAATTGTTTTACCCTTTCTATTCAGGCTTAAATTATCCCCTATTTTAGGGCGACAGGTTTCTCTATCTTTTTAAATGTTATATTGCCGAAATTTCGAATTTCATTTATCTCAAATTTTAGGATGTTACAAGTTGATATCAGAGCCATAGTTTAAATGAACTAGGTATGAATGTAAGATGCCTAGACTTAAGCTAAGATTATTAAGTTATGGCTCGTGAGATGAGGTAGAACTCTTAAGATAGGATGGTCTTAGAGTAAACGGAACTCACACAAATTAAAAGTTGTAGTGATGGTAACGAGAACTCTTACGTATCATGTGTTCATGATTTCACTTAGCTAACGTTAGTATGAAGATGTTTTACGTGAGCATACTTGATCTACTGTTATTATAATAATTGATAACTGTAGTAGTACGTTTCCTTGCGTTATTCCTGTGGCCTATCTCTTATTCTATTTCATGCTTGTGTGACAGACTCATGGTTAATACCAGAAACCGACCGGAAGGCCAAGAGGCAACAACATCCACGACCGACCATCCGCGAGTGACGGCGGTGGCTGAACCCACTCGTCCGGTTAATGTATTAGGCGGGGGAATAGAGCGTATTCGCCGGCACAATTTAGAAACCGAAGAGCCTATTATAGAGGAAGTAACAACAGAGACGAGAATGATGGACCATATAATGTTAGCTATGAACAGGGCTATGGCGCAACAACAAGAGATGTTCTTGAAACTCCTGGAAGACCGAGACACCAACAACCGTAGACATGAAACGGTTGACGAGAATATCATCGTGGTGGGATCCGGGGTACCAGAACTGCAATTCCCACTGATGGGACCAAAATCTCGGGAGTCAGGCAAGCGGCGAAGACTTGAACATTCAAGGCTTTTCTTGGTTGCCGACCACCGGAATTTACGGGCTCGGATAACCCCGTGGACTGTATGAGTTGGATTCGTGAGATGGAGTAGGCTTTTCTCTCTAGTGAATGTGGAGAAAGCTAGAAAGTAATCTTTGGTTCCCGTATGTTAAGGGGTACGACTCTCACGTGGTGGGATGTGTACTCCACTTCTGTTGAGGCGATTGTTCTGGACAAACTAACCTGGCCGGTATTCAAATAGAAATTATTGGATGAATACTGTAACGAGAGGTCGATGGACCGGATTAAAGAAGAGTTCCAAAACTGGAAGAAGGGTAACCTGACTGTGAAGGAATACACTCGGCTGTTCATGGACAAGATGGGATTGGTGGGACATCTGGTCCCGACAGAGAAGGAAAAGATCAAGGCTTACATCAAGGGCCTTCCATCGGACATGATGTCGATGGTATGTGTATCAAAGGCCTCCATCCTTCGGGAAACGATCGAGGAGGCGCAACTTATGGAAGACGCTTACAACCTTGGCAAGGAGGAAGGTAGTCGATAAGTCGAGAAGAGGATATGGGAGGGTAGTTCAGTGCCCTCAAAGAAGCCTAGATACACCAACAACAATCACCGTGGAGCCGACCCTAGGCGTGATGCTAAGTGGTGTTCCAAATGCTGGAGCAAACACTTTGGTCCATGTAACTTCGTCCCCGGTACTTGCTACAAGTGCGGGAAACCCGGGCATATGTTTAAAGATTGTCCCGTCAAGGGGAAAATATGTTTCGAGTGCAAGGAACCGGGACACGTGAGGGCGAAATGCCCGAAGCTCAAGACCGGGGGAAAATGGCGGGAAGAAGATGAAACTTCCGCGGGCGGCCGTAAGGGATTTTCAGATGACATCAGAGGAGGCTAAGGCATCGACCGATGTGGTATCAGGTACGTTTCTTCTAAACTCCGTACCTACACGTGTGTTATTTGACTCGGGTGCTAGCTACTCGTTCATATCCGATAATTTCTGTCAAAGTCTTGCTATGTCTATGAGTAATCTAGAGGATGCTATAGTTGTAGAAATAGCGAATAGGGGTCAAGTATTAATCCGAGATATTCTTAGAGGTTGCACCTTTGAGTTTGAAGGGAAGAAATTCCCCATAAACTTGATGCCTATGCAAATTGGCGGGTTCGATGTGGTTGTGGTTATGGACTGGTTATCGGAGAACCAAGACGAAATTGTGTGTTCCAAGAATATGATCCGATTACCCGTGACGATGGAGAGGCGACAATAATCTACGGTGAAAGAAGGAAAGGTGAAGTGGTGATTATCTCTATGATCAAGGCTCAGAAATGTTTGGCGAAAGGATGCTCATCCTTCTTGGCTTATGCTATTGACACCAAACTTCAGAAATGGAAATTAGAAGATGTTAGGGTGGTACGTGAGTTTCCCGATGTGTTCCCGGAAGACTTGCCCAGTTTTCCACCTGATTGCTTAGTGGAATTCCGAACTGACCTCATTTCGGGAGCGGCTCCGATTGCTCGAGCTCGTTATCGATTGGCTCCTACCGAGATGCAAGAAATGATGACTCAACTTCAAGACCTTCTTGAGAAGGGCTTCATTCGACCGAGTTCATCACCTTGGGGAGCTCCGGTTTTGTTCGTAAAGAAGAAGGATGGCACAATGCGAATGTGTATCGACTATAGAGAACTTAACAAGGTGACGGTGAAAAACAAATACCTGCTTCCAAGAATCGATGATTTGTTCGACCAATTATAAGGTGCGGGTTGCTTCTCAAAGATTGATCTACGATCGAGTTATCATCAAGTGAAGGTGGCGAAGGACGACATTCCAAATATTTGCGTTTAGGATGTGATACGGTCATTACGAGTTCCTAGTAATGCCGTTCGGCCTAACCAACGCACCAGCGATATTTATGATTTGATGAACTGAGTGTGTCATCCATTCCTCGACAAGTCGGTAATAGTGTTCATCTACGACATCCTAGTATACTCCAAGGATGAGACGGAACATGAGCATCATCTCCGAGAAGTGTTGGAAGTGCTAAGGCGAGAAAAACTCTACGCAAAGTTTTCAAAGTGCGACTTTTGGCTCCAAGAAGTGCAGTTTTTGGGGCATGTGGTCACGAAGGAACGAGTGAAGGTGGATCCCGCGAAGATTGAGGCGATGATGAATTGGGAACCTCCCAAGAGTCCGTATGAAATCCGAAGCTTTCTAGGGTTAGCGGGATACTACCGAAGATTCATACAAGACTTTTCGAAGATAGCTTCATCGTTGACAACCCTAACGCAAAAGAATGTTAAGTTTGTATGGGCCGAGAGTCAAGATAAGGCGTTCCGAACTCTACAAAGAAATCTTAGCGAAGCTCCAATCCTATCTTTACCCGATGGGATGAAATACTATGTTGTGTATAGCGATGCGTCAAAGATGGGTTTAGGTTGCGTCCTGATGCAAAGGGGTAAAGTAATTGCTTACGCGTCAATACAACTCAAGGTTCATGAAGTCAACTACCCTACCTATGACTTGGAATTAGCGGCGGTGGTGTTTGCATTAATGTTATGGCGACACTACCTCTATGGTACGAAATGCACTCTTTACACGGATCACAAGAGTTTGAGGCATATCTTTGACCAAAAGGAGTTGAATATGAGGCAACGGAGGTGGTTGGAATTATTAAAGGATTACGATTGCGAGTTTCTTTAACACCCAGGTAAGGCAAACGTCGTTGCCGAAGCTTTGAGTCGAAAAGACTACGGAGGAAATTCCCGTGTTACCTCTACACAGATTAGTTTAACTTCAACACTCATTGAACGAATTAAAGCGGCACAGGTTGAGGCCTTGCTAGAAGAGAACCTCAAGGGAGAGGTCATGACAAAGCAACACCTACTCTTGACGGAAAATGGCCGGGGAGTAAAGTTGTTCAACGGGCGAGTTTGGGTGCCTAAGATCGGGGGCAACCGAGAACTTCTTCTCGAAGATAGCCACAAATCAAAGTATTCTATCCATCTGGGAAGCACGAAAATGTACCAGGACTTAAAATTACATTATTGGTGGACGGTCATGAAGCTTGATGTGGCGCGCTACGTGGAGCGATGTGTGACCTGTCTGCAAGTGAAGGTCGAGCACCAACGACCCTATGGGAGTTTACAATCTTTGGAAATTCCAGAATGGAAGTGGGAACACATCACGATGGACTTCGTGACAAAATTGCCAAAGACGTTGAAAGGTCATGACACCATTTGGGTAATAGTGGACTGCTTGACCAAAAGCGCTCATTTCTTGGCCATGCGGGAAACTTTACCTATAGACAAACTGGAAAAATTGTATATCGATGAAGTGATATCTCGTCATGGTGTACCGTTGTCTATTGTCTCGGATCACGATAGTAGGTTTACTTCGCATTTTTGGGATGGATTGCAAAAAGAATTGGGCACGTGAGTGAAGTTTAGCACGACCTACCATCCCCAAACCGACGGCCAAAGCGAGAGGACAATTCAGACATTAGAAGACATGTTGAGATCCTGTGTGATCGACTTTGGGGGTAGTTGGGACTCGCATCTATCTTTGGTGGAGTTCGCGTACAACAACAACTACCACTCAAGTATTGGAATGGTGCCGTTTGAAGCTTTGTACGGTCGCAAGTGCGAACTCCCATGTGTTGGCTTGAAGTGGGGGAGAAGCAGTTTGCCGGACCCTAAATTGTGCAAGAAACCGCAGACAAAGTGAATGGTATTCGTGAGCGTTTGAAAGAAGCTCAAGACCGAAAGAAAAGCTATGCCGACAAGAAGAGGCGACCGATAGAATTCCAAGTGGGAGACCGTGTTATGTTGAAAGTGTCCCCTTGGAAAGGGATTATTCGGTTCGGAAAGCGGGGGAAGCTAATTCCCCGTTTCCTTGGACCATTCGCCGTGATTAAGCGGGTGGGGCTCCAAGCCTACCAATTAGAACTCCCTCCGGAAATGAGTGGAATCCATTACACATTTCACGTGTGTTACCTTCGAAAGTGTTTAGTGGAGGAGGATAGTGTTATCCCACTTTCTGAGATTAGAGTTCATGAATGAAATCGTTGTATTGATGAACTCGAGGAGATTTTGGAAAAGAAGACGAAAAATCTTCGTCACAAGGAAGTCACCATGGTAAAGGTTCAATGGAAACACCATTGTGGTGTCAACGTGACTTGGGAGGCCGAAGAGGATATGAAGCGGAGATATCCACACCTCTTCACCTAGTCAAGATTTCGAGGACGAAATCTCCTTCAAGTTAGGGAGGATTGTGACACCCGTAAATTTTTCTTTCACATCGGGAACATATGTATATTCGAGGTATGTATATTCTCTCCCAGCTGCATACGTTGCTCCCTCTTGTGTGAAAATTTCCAAGCTTAAGTGTTTAAGGGTTTAGGAGATTGAGGCCACTCTAGGGACTTACGTAGGCTACCGCGTGGCCAAGGACATACGCGTCTTACGCCACGACTCCATAGCCGCAGCCAAAGCCGCGAGAAAGGGTCTGCAGGCCAAATACGGGATTTTCCCCTCTTTCCCATTGTTTTTGCATTTTGGAACTCTTGAGGGCGATTTTGGAAGAGCCAAGAGGTAAGGTTTCCTCCCCTTCATTCATTGCTACTAAATGTAAGATTCTTATGCATTTAGTGGGTTGGTTTAGGTTGGTGGTGGTGTTTAAGAGCTTTGTGATTGAAGTGTAAAACTTCCTCCTAAAATCTACTTTTAAGTATCATCATCTAGGGTTTGTTAATAACCCTTACAAGGTGAGTTCATTTACTTTCTTCTATTACATTAGGTTAGGGTTTTCATTTTTTAAACCCTCATCTATGTTCCAAAGTATGTTTTGGGAGATTTGTGATATTATAACCTAAACTATGAGATTTGGGGATTTAGGGTTTCTTAACCCAAGGCAAATAAATTGATGAATATGTTTTACAACGAGATTTATAAATTGTAGCGTTCCTCTACTTGTTTGGTATTAAACCCTTACTTCATGGGATTTTGGTAAACCCAAGCTGAAAACTAGGGTTTAGTGAGAGTTCATGCATTGTCTTGATTAACAGAAGTCTTGAGCTTGGAATAGGATGTATGAAATTTCTATTGGCATGTTATGTTACGAAGTACCCAAGTAATGGGGGTTAAGAACCATGTAGATATCCTTATTTCCGTGAATTGTTTTCTCTAAGGCTTACATGCATGATTAATGATATATGTGTTAACATGTTTTGGTATTTGGTCTTAGTGCAATGGATTCATAGGCACGGTATTCCTATGTCCCCATTTTGGACATTAGGTTCACCACTTTGGCACGGAATAGGCATCGGGTCACCATGATAAGTAAGGTGTGGACCTATACGGTCGGGCAACGTCTCATGGGCAGTAAGGTGTAACTCCCTTGTGCTAGAGTTCCCCGTTTTGGAACTCTCAAGAATAGACCTAAAGGGCTGACTTGATGTTTTCGAGCAATAGACTTAGAGGAGTTGAGATCATTATGTGATTGGTGTTATATGTACCATATTTATTCACTAATGGTTTATTTGATTTATTGGTTTTAGCTCTCGGATATATACTCCGCGTGACTCCAAATGGGTTTAGTACTTTCATTCTTATTTGACCTGTTCTCACTAGGCTTTAGCCTAACCCTTGCTCTTTGATTGTCATGTTTGACAGGTCATCTTAGCGGTGGGGCACATCGGGCTTGAGGGAATGACCTTGGGGGTCGTGAGTAGTCTTTTTGAGATACATAGTGACCAACATGCCTTGATTTTTGAAGATATAATTTTGGAAGGATTGCAACACCCGACCATAATCTAGTTAAATAAATTTAGATTAGTAGGTTTTCGTTTTATACTTCATTTCTTAGATTGTAAATGCCTTACCATATACCCCGTTTTGGGACGATACACTTGGGTTTGAATTGTTTTACCCTTTCTATTCAGGCTTAAATTATCCCCTATTTTAGGGCGACAGGTTTCTCTATCTTTTTAAACGTTATATTGCCGAAATTTCGAATTTCATTCTTTGTCATACAACCTATCTCTCATTCTTTCATTCTAACACATTTTCTCTCACTAGAAGATCGATCTAGGGAATGGACTTTTATTTATAGTCAACTTCTTTGCCATAGTGTTAACTTCAAATGATCCTTTTGTCACCCCAAATGGGGGTAAATAAATAAATATAAAAAAAAGGGAAAAGAAAAGGAAAATAAAATCGGTTTTTATTTTATTGGACCAAAAATGTAAGGAAAAAGTTTAGAGTGGCTAACTCTGCCATTTAGTGAAAATGATAGATGAATAAATGGGTTTAAAGTTGTTTTAGACCAAAAATGTTAAATATTGTTTAAGGCAAGGGACGAAATGTAACAGTCAAATAGTTGAATGGGCCGATTATAACATTTTTCATAGTCAAAAGGCATGTTTTGCTATAAGTACAACACTGTTTGGTTCAATGTTGGATGGCGACAAAGCTTTTTGTTTCACAATGTTGGATGGCGATCTACTGAACTTGGAGACTTATTATTGGCCCCCTTTGTCAACTAATAAGCCAAATTCCTTGTATATAAGTGTACACCACCAATCCATGAACATTTTGGTTCAAGCCATTGCTAAAATAATCAGTCTTTGAGGGAGAAATCGGGGCTTGAAGTTCATGTCGGGTTTTCGGTTTCTCGACGATTCTAGGTAAATTACTCAACAGAATCTCGTGATTTTCATGTCTTTAGTTTCATTTTTAAGTTTTCTATTAAACCCAAGTAGTCTCATGTTCCATAATGTGTTGACGATTCGATTCCGTGTTCAAAGTTTGTGTAGTTTCGGTTGAGAAACCTAACTTTTGGACACAAAATATGAGTTCGATTGTTTACCATTTTGCGTGATTTTTATCTCATTTGGTAAGGATGAATGTGCTGATCCATACTCTCTCAGTGATTTGATAACGACCCTTTTCTATACTTAGTGAAAATTACGTTTAATATTATGTATTAGTGTTTCATCATCAGCGATCATACTAAGTCTGTTCGGTTATCACTGATGATCTCTCTTGTAAACATTCATATGTATAAGTGTTTCACTATCAACGGTTAAATACTGAGTATGTTCAGTATCACTGATGTTTTTCTAATGTAAACAGTTAGACGTAATCCCTGAAGACAAGTTTTGTGACAAAAGATGTTCACCATTGAATCGAAGAGGAAGATCCTGAACAAAGACAAGTCTACTTATGACATGATGCGGATATCAGTGAAGCCAAGACGAATCGACACACGCGAAGATGTTAGGTCATGAATTCACAATTAATCAATGATAAGAAAGATTGAACAAAGGTAGATTGGGAAGGAAATGATTGTATTATTCACAATCTAGAGAGAGAAAGATTTTCTCTCACTAGAAACACTAAGAAAACTTTATGTCTACATTGTGAATGAAAGTTACAAACACATTACAAAACACCTCCTATTTATACCCCAATCACCCATGTTACACATTTTAGCCCAACCCATTATGCTAATGACAAAGCCTATATTCACTAAGGATGACTTTACAAAACTTTCTAAATACAGTACATTAACATTCTCCCCTAAAGTTTTGTAAAGGAATCATCTCTTATTAGCTTCAGCTCTTCTCCCCCTTGATTTCTTTTAAAAACTTTAGTGTTGCTTAAACTTCAAACAACTCTGGCTCCCCCTTGAAAGTAGCTCTTATTCTTGGAGTATCAACTGAAATATCAGATCTGATGTGGACAATAACCTCGACTGAGTGCACATAAAGACAACTTTTAACTTTAGTAAACCCAACACATTCCTTAACGCTCACAAGAATGATATGTGTGGATTATGACATGACATCCAAATTGCATCTTCAGTATATAACATCAAATCTGTCTTTGACCGCGAGTTGAATAGAAATTCAACTTAAGAACTTAATCTGGTATGCTTGTCGGAGGATGCAACATGTAGCAAACACTACTGGGTAGGGTAGAAGATTTATCTGAGGAAAAATTTGACATTTAAATCTCACAAGGCAACTTGTCGCAAAAATGGTTGTGAACAGTAATTTGTCGCAAAAAATCTCAGAACTCGCAGATTAAGCAAACTCGCAGAACAATAAACTCGTAAAACACTATTCATTTGTTGATTGGCATCAGTACAAGCATCAACTACTCTATTACATTGACATCCATCAAAATCATTCACATTGTTTTTCCCTTCAGTCTTCTTTTTCTTCAAACAATCTTTCTTCACTTTTTCATCTGAAACAGAAACAAATTTAGAGATATTAATAGATGATGAGGAATAAGAACATTCACCTATTTCTTTTGTTTTTCCAGACTTGGATGAAGGCTCAACACTTTGAGTCACAGAAATTGGAATTTCTTTATCAACAACAACCTCTTTGCCTTTTGATAGTTTGAAAATGGGACTTATTTCTTTTTGAAAAGATTCATTTTGAATAAAGCTCGAGTCTAGTTCCATCCCGAAATTCTCATTGGCTTCTTCCAATTCAACAATCATGTTGTTGAGATGGGAGATTTGCCTTTCTAATTCTTCAATTTTATCTAAAACTTGTTGATGTTCATGATCAGAAAATTTTGAAGCACAAACAGAATCAAACATATCAGAAATGACCTCTTCATCTTTATCTTCGAAGATAGAACAAGTTAGAACAGTTTCAGTTGAGTCAGAATTTGAACTTGCTTTAGAAGACTCAGGTTTTGTTGAAAAAATATTTTCATATTCAACAAATGAACTCTTTTTACTTTCGTAAGAAGAATTTAATTCATCATATGAAAACTTAACTGAATTAAAACCCTGAGTATCTAAGTCAGTTTTAAAATCTGACTTTTCTTCCACTAATTCTTCCTTCTTCAACTTCGGAGATTCAGGTAAAGAAGTTTATGGTTTGACAAAAGTTTCCATAATGTGGGGTATTAAAATAAAAGATTCATCACCCGACTTTTTAAAGTTGTAAAGATTTTCGGGTGCCTTTTTCAAAACGTCCACATCTGATAAACCCAAACCAGGTTTTGCCTTATAAAATCTTGTGTCTTTCTGATTGTTGGCGAAAATCTTAAGGGTCCGTTCTGTTTGACCTCTATTGAAATTTAGGTCTTCCAATTCCTTGATCTTAGCCTTCAGTCCTGTCTTTGAAAACAATGTCAAACTGAAGTGTTAGTTCCTTATTCTTATCCTTTAAAGTAATTATCTCTTTTTGAAGTTCATAAATTCTTGTTTGAAGTTTAGATTTATCCGATTTTAGAACATTCTTCTCTTCTTCTCTTTCTTCAGCCAAAGTTTTAGAAATCAGTGCCTGATCTTGATGTCCTTGTATGGTACTCTTTTGTTGTTTAATTTTTTTTTAATTTCAAAAATTCAGAGTTCATCATATTTAACTGGGACATCAAGTTCATCACTTCTTCATTGTCATTAAAAGACTCAGAGTTGTCATATGTAGAATTTACCTTGGAATCTGAATCCTCATTCAGATGTGCCATTAGATTATAATGCACTTGAGTCAGATTCACCTTTGCTTCCTCAGCCTCTTCATCATCAAAATATTCAAACCATATTTCATCTTCAGCCTTCAGTGTTGTGCCCTTTTCCATGGCTTTGTCCAGTTGAGCTTTCTTCATATAATACCTATAATTCTTCACAGGCTTTTCTGGGCAATCTTTGATGAAATGGTCGCTCTTTCCGCAGTTATAACACTTATCTGACTTCTCCTTTTCTTTCTCTTCTTTCTTCTCTTCTTTTCTCTCCTCTTTCTTCTCTTTCTGTTTCTCTTTCTTCTCCTCATATATGCCTCTGTACTTGCCAGACTTGTAGGAATCGTACTTCAGCTTGTTGTATAACTATTTCCTACCAAACCTTTTATGGAAGCTCGAATTCAAAAGTGCAAGTTTTTCTGCAAACTCTGTTAATTCATCATCCTCAGACTCTTCTTGATTCTCTTCATCTGAACTATCTGAGCTGTCAATCATGCTGGTTATAAAGGCTTTCTTCTTTGTACTTTTTCCAGAATCAAAACTTGTCTTGATCATCTTGCCTTTTCCTTGAGCCAACAATGCTAAAGAATCATCTACCTTATTTTGCTTGTCTTTTAACTGATGCAATTCCCTGTTTACAGCAACTTGCTCCTTCACTTTGTCCTCGTGTTGATTTACGGCACAAAACAAGTCATTTAGTTTCTCCTCGTCCATGTCCTTGTTAATTTGCATCTGTATGGTATAGACATCCCACTCGGGCTGGAGATTCTTTATGAACTTGTAGTTAATCTCAGACTCAGATTTCTGCACTCTGTTCCTTCTGAGATCATTCAGGATGATGTTATAGCGATCATAAGCTTCCCTCAGAGATTCCCCTTCTTTTGCTTTGAAACCCTCATATGCATTGATGCTTTGATTCCTTTTTGTCTTGATAGACTTTGTAGAACCCAAAAACTGTTTCTCTAACTCATCCCAAATGTCCTTTGTAGATTCTCTGCTGTCAACCCGATTGAAAATGTCATTCGGAATGGCCATGATAAGAAAGGTCAAGGCTGTAACATCTCTTTCAACTAAATTTCTGTCGACATCGTTGTACTGAATGGGATCTCTTGCCACAATTCGCTCAGGAATTTCAAGATTAGTGTCAGTAGCTGGAATCCTAGCAACTGTGACATGCGGGAAGTGAGGACCATTCAGAATAGAATCCATCAAATTCTTATCCTGGATGTTTAAGAAATTGATCATCCTTTTTCTCCACTGCAGAACCGGAGGCTTGGATTTTGAACCCATACTTAGCAGATCTCGAGACATGATTGCTGAATAAGAGAAAGATATCTGATAGAAGATTTGAATACAATAGATCTCCCAAAAGAATCAAAAACAGTTGACTTGAAAAGTCAAACCCAAATTACCACTAAAAAAGATTTCCAGAAAAAAGACAAATATAGAACTCGCACATAACTAGAACTCGCAGAACTCAGAAACTCGCAAGTCACTATTCAGAAGACTTCTCGCTAGAAGTTTTATGCGCGAAACATAAACTCTCATAAAACTACTTGCGTGAAATGAGAAACTCGCTAGAAGTATTGTGCGCGAAGAAGCTTCTCGCACGATGCTATATGCGCGTTTCTGACTTAGACAAAATTCTAGCAATAGTGCTTCTCGCAGCTGAATGAAAACTCGCACGTCAGGTAGAACTCGCACATGCCTTTGCCTGAACCATACTTAGAAAAATTTGAGAATCTTGAAACTCGCAAAACGTAAACTCGTAGAACACAACCTCGCAGAGGTCACTTGCGCGAACTAGCTAGAACTCGCATAAAACAAGAAAAACTCCATCTTGCGTGTTCTTTGCCTTTGCGTGTTCTTCTTTAGCGTGAACCTTAGATCTAGTGCGTTCTTCCCTCTGAGTTTCAAAACTCGATCCAAAGTTAGAATTAGCCTGCAAATTTCTTCACAAATATATCCAACAGATTCGAAAGGTGAAATTTAACACTTTTTGAACATACAACTGTGATTAAAAACAAAAGATTACAATGTGATTCATCATTTACATTGTTCGTGTTCGAGTTTTCAAAAAATCACGAAAATTCAAATTCAAATCAAATCAGTGATTGAATCGTGAATAAGTGTGAATACAAAGTGATCACTACTACCAATCGATCACCACTAATCCATTTTTACACCAAAATCACAACTTATCTAAGAAAATTCGATCAAACAGTAAAAGTCCAGAAAGTCGACTGCGTGAAATCAAGTAATCCAAGAATTGATCCAAATTGGTAATATGATATTTCTGAAATCGATTGGGGTGGCTCTGATACCAATTGATAATGTCCAATTCAAGCCATGATTAACAATTCAAACACAAATCAGATCAAGATTCTAGAGAGAGAATTTAGAGAGAGAAAGTCATATGTCTATTCAGTCACAAGTGTTATGCGTACAATTCTCTTGGTTCCAAAGGTTACACATAATTCTCACAACAAAGCTATTTATACCACAAGACTTCTCTTAAGACAACTTCTCTCAAACAACATTATAAAAGAACCTCACTATAAGTTCTCTCAAGACAAAGTAAAATACAAAACATAAAGTCAAAGACATTAACAAAAGTCAAACCCACTTGATCTAAACAATACATTAACAGATCCATAGGCACAGTGGTCTTGATGTCTTGAGTTTGGACATTGAGTTACTAGTTTGGCTCGAGATAGGCATCGGGTAACCATGGTATACTAGTGTGGACCTATATGGTCGGGCAGCGTCCCATGGGCAGTAAGATGTAATCCATTCGTGCATAAGTTCCCATTTTGAAACTTCTGAGAATAGACCTAGAGGGTTGACTTGGCATTTTCTTGAGCAATATACTTAAAGGAGTTGAGCTTATAGAGGTGATTGTTTTTGGTTTAAATATAATATGATTATTGATGAATTTCTCACTTGTTTTATTTAGTGGCGGCTATCAAAATAATTCTCTCTCCAAATGGTATTGCAATTACTACTAATAAATGTTTGTTCTCACTAAGCGTTAGCCTAACACTTTTTCTTAATGTCATATATGACAGGTCATCTTAGCGGCGGGGCTTTTCGGGATTGAGTGGACGGCCAAGTGGTCGAGAGTTAGCATTTTGGAGAAGTAAAGACCGACGTAAACTATTTTGGTTGGATATCATTTTGGAATGAATGTGACACCCGACTGTAATCTGAATTAATTTGATTTAGATTAATAGGTTGTCGAATTTTATTCTTTAATTCATTTGGGTTTGTAAACGCCATACTATTTCCCCTCTTTTGGGTGGCACACTTTGTTTATAGAATGTCTTTTCTGCAATTATTCAGGTTTAAATTAATTCTAATTTTTAGGATGTTACAGATTGTGACTTATGTCACTATCGCATGGCACAATAGCATAGAGTGAAATCTTGGTTTTCTTCGCTCATTCACTTGGTTCGACGCTTTCTTTATCTGGGACGTCAAAATGGAGTATAAGTAGACTTTGTTTTTCTAACAATTGAAATCTTGTATGTCTGCACACAACTTGTGCAAATTGTTAGTCCAAAATACCAATTCTTACTTCAAGACAATTCGTAAACTTATGATTCACAAGGTAAAAATCTGTCAGATAACAAAGTTATCAACAACTCCAAACCTATCTCTCGCTTGTCCTCAAGCAAAAATTGGTGTAAAAAATATAATCATGATATAACATGCAAGCTTACAAAAGTGATGGGTTTTCAAAAGGGGACCGTATGGACAAGTACTTTAGCCATTGAAAACAAGGAAATACAAATACAAAGTTAATAAGAATCAACATACACTCCTTAGCTTCTTGATTAAACTAAGCATAGACAAATTGGTGCATCACATATGACTTCGAACGGTAAGGTCCAATCCGGTGCGGTGAAAATTGGTGCGGATGTAAGTTCCCTCTTTAGCCTATCATAGGCTACTTCACAAAATTCCGAGAACTCGAATTTAGCGTCTTTGAATAGCAACTCTGAGAGGGACTTCGCAATCTTAGAAAAATCCTTGATGAATCGTCGATAGAAACCCACATGACCCAAGAAGCTACGGATCCCCTTCACGGAAGTTGGATATGGAAGTTTCTCGATGACTTCAACCTTCGCCTTGTCGACTTCAATACCCATAGCAGACACCTTGTGGCACAACACAACTCCTTTCATCGCCATGAAGTGACATTTCTCCCAATTCAATACCAAGTTGGTGTCTTGACATCTCTTAAGGACAATTTTGATATTTGCCAAACAAGCGTCGTAAGAGTCCCCAAAAATTGAGAAATCATCCATGAATATCTCCATCGTCTTTTCTATCATGTCAGAGAAAATGGCCATCATGCAATGGTGGAATGTGGTGGGAGCGTTGCATAATCTAAAGGCCATATGACAATAAGGAAATGTGTTATATGGGCAAGTGAATGTCGTCTTTTCTTGATCTTCAGGAGCAATCGGGATTTGGTTATATCTCGAGTACCCATAAAAAAAGCAATAATAAGTGTGCCCGACTAATCTCTTCAACATTTGATCAATGAATGGCAAGGGGACCTAATATGTAAATATCCAAAGTACGGGGACCTAATCTATTCATATATAAAGTACAAGGACCTAATTTATTAATATGCAAAGTATAGAGACCTAATCTATTAATATGCAACGTACGAGGACCTAATCTTTAAATATGCAAAGTATAGGGACCTAACTTGTCATTATGCAAAATACAAGGACCAAACTTGTAAATATCCAAAGTAAAGGGACAAAATCTGTAAATATGCAAACTATAAGAACCTAATATGTAAATATCCAAACTACAGGGACCTAATATGTAATTATGCAAATATATAACAGCAAAACAAAAATCATAACACATGTAAAATACACATTGTAACAAGAAATACAAATATATAACAACGGGGTACATAAATTTTGACTAAAATACAGATTCATGAGAAAACTAAAATTTTGACTTAACATATTTCAAAAATACAAATATATAACAAGAGAACATAGAAACATAAACTAAATTGTTTAACGAAAAAACAACTCTATAACAACAAGGGTGTTAGGTCTAGTTTGATTTAAATAGAACTAGAGGGGTGTTATTTGTTAATACCCTTAATTGGTATATAATATTTCCTTAATACTTTGTTAAACCTTAATGGTCATTAATAGGTATACAGCTAATCAAAAAACTCTTTGTACCTTGAACATCATCGATTACATTAATCATATGACCATGTTTGAAGAATACCATTGATTGTTACACTTGCTTTCGGATTCACAATTTGTATCAGAGCGGAAAGATGAAGATTTGTGTTAAGCCCAGATATTAGTTGATAAATCGTTCACACAACACAATAATGATAAGAGATCAAGAAGATTCAATCAAAATAGTCATATATCTCTTGAGTCACAAGTAAAAGTGTGAGTGTGTGTTCTTGGTGTAGTCACTACCTTGTGTGTGTAATAATTCAAATGAAGCCCTAGAGATTCTCAAAGAAACATTGCCTTATATAGGTCCACATGAACATGGCATGGTCTAGCCTAAATAACTACGAATTACCCCGTAGAGAAATATATATAATTACAAATAAGACCCCTTTCTACATTTTTATCTTGAATACAACTAATGATCCAACAATCTCCCCCTTTGGATTCAAGATTAAAAAAAATTTGGCAATTGTCTCCGGGTCTTCACTTCTCTTGAAAATTGTAGCAGATATGTCGTTAACAGCTTCAAAACTTGTTGCTCTTCACAGTCTTCACAATTTTGAGGAAACTGTTACCTCCCCCTTTTTCCAGAAATTGGAATGAAGTGTCTTTCTGACGATCATCTTCAGTCAGACTTTTGATAAATCAGATAGGTTCAGACACTTTGAAATCTTTGAAAAACTTGAATCCTTTAGCAATCTTCAACAAACTTTCTTTCTTGAACAAAGTAATTCAGATATGACTTTGAAATCCTTGAATATTCTCCCCCTTTTTGATGAATGTGGAGAACCAGCATCATCAAAACATTTCAAAGCAAGTCAGTCTTGGAATTATCTCCCCCAAATCAACATTTAAGCTCAGTATTCATGAATATCACCCTCTTTGGAAACAATAGCAATCTCCCCCAGATAGAGAAAATATACTAATATCTTCAAAATACGATTTGAAGCTGATTCGACCGTCAATTAATAAACTGTAATTATTTGAATCTTTGCAAATTCAAACAATTTAGGAGTTGTAACCCTGAATCAACAGATGAATCAGTTCGAAGTGCCTGTCAGTATCACAAAGTTGCTGAGTAACACGAAGTTACTATATAAGGAGCTGGTTGTGACGTAGACTCCCCAGGACTTCCATTCAATCATCGAATAACACATGGTTACCTATGAACGTTCTGAAAGAAAACAAATTTCTATGTGCTCATGCATGTGTATGAAAGAATTAAGCACATATGATTGCTTTTTAACTTTGGCTCAAAGTATGTAAACTTGTTGAGACAACAACAAATTATACAGAGACTCAATGTGCATGAGAAAGGGTCGAAGGTGGGGTAATTTTCCTTCTTTTTCAATATCCGAATTATGCAAGTGAAAATCAGATGGAGTATGTGCTGCTTCCCCATTCAAATAGGAAACATCTTCTTGTTGAGAAGAAGATGAGTAGCTGGTGGGGTTATATGCAAGAGGTGGCATGGGCTAGGTGCCTGTTTCAATATTGTTCACCAATAGATAATATGGTTGCCCGACTCAGAAAAGATGTGGTGCAGAGTTTATTTTTTCTTTACTCTGATCTCTCACCCTCTTTCTTTTTAAATCAATTGAGATCACTTCTAACCAAACTCTCATTTGCATTTTTAACTCAACACTCTTCCCATCTCTACTTTAATGACCCCCTATCCCCTCAATCACTCAGGATTACTTCCGGGGTAGGAAACACTGGTTAGTGTGAATCCATGGAAGTTTTGATAAGCTCACACTGAATCCCGTATTTTCCTAAGAGAAGATGTTGTTCAACAGTCATTTGTACATGAAAGCACAATAAATCAATGTCAGTAAATGTATGCTCATGACAAGATAAGAATGAAATTTGAGCATTTAAAACATTTAAGATATCTCAAAACAACTAGAATGAAATCAAGTGTTTTGAGAATCTGACAATGATTCCTTTAAGAGATGAAGCTAAAAAGGATGATTCCTTTACAATCAGATCTATTAATCATGAAGAACAAATATTTGGAAGACCAAAGACGTAAGGTGTTTATACGAACAATGTATAAACATATTTGCAATGAAAGCACATGAAAATGAAATGACGTCTGATTTTCAAACAAACAATGAAATTTCAAATGGGAGGATTACCATAGAAAGATTTATCTTTTGAGATGTGGTAATCACAAAGTCAAGAAAATGAGTTTACTGACCAATGTGTGTAAGAATACTTGGTAAAGTATAACGAAATGACAAGTACACAAGTATTTGTCATTGGAAACACATGGTCAGTTGATGTCATGGAGTCTAAGGATTAGAAAGATATGCCTTGAGTATGATATCCTTAACTCCCCCTAAAGATATTATCTATTGAGTTTTGTGACAAAAACTCAGGTTCTCCCCCTGTAACCTGTGAAAAGTCAACTCATCAGAAAAATATGACAATATCAAAGCGCATATCTTTTCTCTCTAACAGATGTAACTTTTAAAGTTGCAACATTTCTCCCCCTCAAAACAAAAATATTTGACAGTTAAGCTCCCCTCAACGCAAAAACTTCTAGAATGATGTGAGTTTTAAAGCATCCTTTTTAGAAGAAAATCATTGAAGTACGGGTTCTAATCAGATGTAATCATAAGCCAAATCTTTTGGCAATTAAGTGCGGGTCCTGATCTGATATGACCAGAAGCCAAAGTCACTTGAAGTATCCTGCAAAAAGGAATATTGGTAATCATTTATAAAAATGATTTCACTTTCGTCAGTAAAAGATATGAATAGCAACTGTTTGAGAATCAATACACAAGCAACAAGATTAAGATACAAAAAACTCCCCCTCGAGTCATGAGAAAAGGTTTAAGTAGTCATGTTCAACATTCCAAGTTTGCTGATTAGAAACCTGAACCTCTTTTCATCCAACGGCTTGGTGAAAAGGTCAGCTAACTGGAGCTCGGTATGAACAAAGTGCATTTCAATATCACTTTTTTCTAGTAGTCCTTGATGAAGTGATAGCGTACATCAATATGTTTGGTCTTCGAGTGCTGGAACGGGTTAGAAGTTATTGCAATTGCGCTCTTAGAATCTCAACAAATAGGCACTCGCTTGTAGTTGTACCCGAAGTCCTTCAACTGCGTCTTCATCTAGAGGACTTGCAAATAGCAGGTAGCAGCAGCTACGTACTCTTCCTCAACAGTGGATGTAGAAACACAATTTTGTTTCTTTGATGTCCAACTAAAAAGTTTGTCTCCTATGAATTGACATGATCCATAAGTACTCTTATGGTCTACTTTACATCCTGCATGGTCAACATCTGTAAAGGCAGTGAGATCAAAACGGGAATCCTTTGGATACCAAAGGCCTAGATCAGGAGTGCCTTCAAGATATATAAAGATTCGCTTAACAGAATTAAAGTGCGACTTTTTGGGATTAGCTTGATATCTCGCACAAAAGCAGGTTGCAAACATGATATCTAGACGACTTGCAGTTAGATAAAGTAAAGAACCAATCATGCTACGATACACCTTTTGATCGACAGGTTTACCAGATAAATCTGTGTCTAAGAGTGTACCAGTAGCCATTGGTGTTTTCATGACAGAACTGTCTGACATATTGAACTTTCTCAAAATATCTTTAATATATTTGGCTTGATTAATGAAAATACCTTCGGGTTGTTTCTTTACTTGCAAACCAAGAAAGAAATTCAATTCACCCATCATCGACATTTCAAATTTCGTTTCTATGATCTTTGAAAAGTTCTTGCAGAATTTCAGATTTGTCGACCCAAATATAATGTCATCAACATAAATTTGTATGAGAGTCAAGTCCTCACCTTGCCTTTTTAGAAATAAGGTGGTGTCAACTATACCTTTCTTGAAACTGGAAGCTAGGTGAAATTTAGTAAGAGTTTCATACCATGCTCGTGGTGCTTGCTTGAGACCATATAGTGCTTTGTCTAATACGTAGACATGATTAGGGTGATGAGGATCAACGAAGCCTTCAGGTTGAGCAACATAGACCTCCTCATGCAGAACTCCATGTGTATCTTGAATAACCATCTCTCATCACTAAAACATATTTCTTACCATTGATAGACGCCGTCCGCATAGAGCCACAAAGATCCATGTGAATAAGTTCTAGCGCATATGAGGTTGATGATTAAGTCTTGGACTTGAATGAGCTTCGCTTCATTTTACCCATCTCACATGCTGAACAAAGTGAGTCCTTTTTAAACCTCACTTCTGATAGACCTTTTACCAGACCTTGTCTCTGAAGCTTAGCTATTGATCTGAAATTCTGGTGAGACAAGCGACGATGCCACGTCCATGATTGTGCTTTAGAAGCTTTAGTTAGTAAGCATACGGGACGTGTGGTGGATAGTGTTGGAAAATCTACATAATATAGATTTCCATGGCGCTCAGCTCTAAAGATTCCGTAACCATCAGGATCCTCAAGATAGCAATGAGATGTTGTGAAGCGAACTTGGTATTTCATGTCACAGAAGTGACTGGTGCTGAACAGGTTATGATCAAGGTCATCAACATATAACACCTTTTGTATCTTCATAACTCCGTTATAAAGCGTTCCATATCCTCTAACATGTCCTTCTACTTCATAATTGGCAAAACGAACTGTTCCAGCAGGCTCCTCCACATAGTTATGTAGTAGGTGCTTGAATCCTATCATGTGGCATGAACAACCTGAATCTATCACCCACAATCGATAGGCCTGCAAAAGAAACAATTAGTTTGGCTTTGTTACCCATATCCAAATGGGTCCTTTGCTGTTAGCCGCAAGCAGTTCAGGAATATCACTAGATTTGACTTTTACTCTCCATTCATATCGTGGTTTCGGAACCTAGTTCCAAACCATTCTAACTTCTAATTCATGAGGTTGCTTTTTAGATCTCAGATTAGTAACCTTAGCACGGAAAACTTTAGGTTGCGTGGAAGAATTGGAATTAAAGTTCGTTTAACTTTCTTTTTGCTTTTCTTGCTCTTAGGAGTGGAGTTGTATTTAAAAGAATTGTCCCAACATTGTTTGCAATATAAGTTCTATCGAGTTAATGTCATAAATTTAGATTTATCAGAATAAATCTGACATCCATACTCATCAAAAGAAGTACATCTCAAATCATCACTGTCTTGGGTACAACTGTTTTCAACATCAGTTTCACAAACATTTAAACAATCATTATTATTCTTCGTTCTCCTCCAAACTCCATTACCATTCAGAACTAAAACAGAAACAGAAACCTTGTCAATCTTTTTCTTAGAAGGCAATCCTTTTCTTCAAATACCTGAAGTCTCACCCTTCTCAAAGATACTTGGTTGATACTCTGGGCATTCAGAATAAATGACTGGAGGTTTTGTAGACTCATCAAATTCTGGTTTAGATCTTACCTTCCAGCTTTGTTCATTAAGCATCTGCTTGTCATTTGAAACATTTTTAAACAAGGTGACTTTCAAATCATTGATTTCTTTGCAAAGCTCTTGATTGTCTTTCACAGACTTTTCAAGTTTAAATTTGAGATCAAAGTTTTCATCTTCAACTGCATCAAGAGATTTTTGCAACATATCAATTTGTTTCATCAAATCAGATGTATGATCACTCACATAATCTGACTCTTTTGAAATAGAAATGGGATCAGGGTCTAAAGCGTTCATCATTTCAGAAAATATTGCTTCAGTCATGTTCTCAACAAACTCCATTTGATCATTTTTAAAACAAGATTTATTCGTGACATTGGCCTCTTCTTCAACCTTTTCAACAAGTAAAGGTTTAAGAGTAATAAGGTTTGAAACTGATGGTATAATTAATGGATCTGCATCCGATTCCTATTCATCATATTTGCATTCAGTTTCAGGAAGGATTTTGTCATTGTTGACTGATTCATTTGAAGGTGTGGTAAATAGTGTTTCAAACTCAACGAATTCAATCTTTCGAGTCTTATAACTCTTGTTTAAATCACTATACTTAAAACAACCGATTTAAAAGAATTTTGTGAATCAGCACCACTAGACTTATCCTCTCCTATTACTTCTTTACCTTTGGTCTCTGTAAGAGGTTTAGTGTGTGTCCCACAATGTGTATAGATCAAGATTTAGAACAATCAAATACCAATCAAATCACTTTTATTAATCACAAGTCTGGGTTACAATATTTCTCTCTCAACACTTCAAACTCGTATGACTCTGAATAATAGCTCCTTACAAAGAACACGCACAAAACCAATTTATACAAAGACAAGGAACACGCAAAACACTGTTCATGCACACAACAAAAACGCGCAAACAATATAAAACAGGAAAAAATACAATGTTGATTTTGACTTTATTACACTAGACTTTGACTTTCACTGAGAGTTGACTATAGCTTTGACCTTCAGTCTTCAGTCTTTTATGATCTTGTATCCAACATATTTATGCTCTAACAATCTCCCCCTTTGGATTCAACATCATCACAAAAATATTTTGAAATTCAATTTTCCTCTTTAGGCTTCATTATAACAATCTCCCCTTTTCGACAGATTTTCTTTTTAAGGCACAAGCATTGTGTCAGGATCAAAATTCAAACAAGAATTTAATTCACACACACTCAGAAACAATGCTAAAAAAGTTGCGAAAAAACACTTTAACACTAACAATCAATGAAACAGTATATCAAACTCAAATCACAAGTTTATATTGATTCAACTTGATGATTACACACAAAACCTCAATCTATTGAACAGACTCAACAAACGTTCTATACTTCTCTATAGAAAGGATCTAAACTAGTCTTGAGGTTAATTATCTCTAAAACAAAACCTTATGAATGAAAATTATATCTTTACAATCAAATACTTCTATACTATATATACAAAACTGGATACACGATAATTATCAAAATACAATTGATCTTCAGTATCAATACCATAAATATCTTCAGTCTTATCTCCAGCTTGTCTTTATCTCCAAATCATCTTTATCTTTAGAAGCAGCACTAATTATCTTCAGAAGTATTAACCATCTTTAGCAGTATTAATCTTCAGCAGTACTAACTACTAGCAGTAAGAACTCTCCAAGCAGTACTAACTATTCAAGTAGCAGCACTAACTCTTCAAGCAATATTAATTCTACTAGCAGTAGTAATCTTGATAGTCTGGCAGTAGTAATTACTTAACAACATTAATCAACGGTATAAACCATACTTAGCATATTCAGACCTAACAATCTCCCCCTAACTTAACTTTTTCAGAAAGAGAAGTTAAGTTCTTCATGATATGGTCTTCATGATGATTTCAACACTTCAGTTTAGTTGCCCAAATTTGGATCCAGTCCCAGACTTTGATTGATGATTCTTCTGACTAAAATCCTGGCCATTTCTGAATCCTTTGAACATGTCAACTTAGCATTCAACATTACTTGAAGTTTAGCTTTGCTGTGATCATAGACCTTATCCACCAGGTAGTACTCATGATAGGCTCTAGATACAGTTATGACATAGACTCCACACCTTTCAAATAGCATCCAATTTTCTATTCTTTTGAATTTATTCTTTAGATGCAAATCTCTGATCACATGTTGAACATTGCTGGGATCAAACATCATGCATAAGTACTCCAAGGCAAATCTGATTAAGCTCCTTTCTTCTCCTGTCAAAACCATTTCATACAGGCTCATTCCAACTTTGAACATTTCTTCTAAATCTGATCTGGAACTTCTGATGATTTTTCCCCAAGTAGAGTAAACCTCATACTGATCTCCCATCCTTTTAATCCTGAAATATTTCTTCCTTTGATCTTCCAGGATATCCCAAAAGATAATCTCAGGGGCTCTTTCAGAAATTGGATCAGCTTGTATAGGATCTTTATCTGTCACAGTCATATACAAGCCAAACTGCTCATTTTGGTGCTAATTTGACTGCTCTGGAGTCTGCTCTGGTTCTGCTGAAGGTGTAACATTAGGTTCTACTTCTTTTTCTGCTCTTTCTTATTCAATTCTTGCCCTTTTTGCCTTTGGCTTGGTGGCAATGGATTTCTTTCTTTTGATGACTCCAATTTGCTGAGCCAAAGTCTCTTCTTTCTTTCCTTCTTTCTTTTCCTTGATAGGAGTGCCTTCTTCACTTTCAGGGAAGGGTTGTTATATGTTGAGATCATTCCTCTCTTTCATCCTCCTTTCAACTTCTTCCCTTTGAGTGGAGTCCCCTTTCAGATTTGACATCTCCTTTGTATACAACTCCTCTATCCTACCATAGGCCATGTTAGTAAACATTCCTTCAGGAACTCCAAGAGTTCCTTTCAGAAAGTTTATCATTTTCCTCCTTTCTTGATTAGCCAGGAAGGTCTTTGAGGGTTGTCTTTGTCTTTGCTTTAATGCCAGCCTTTGCCTTGAAGCCTTCTTTGTAACTATCTTGGTAGCAGCTTCATCCTTCAAACTCTTTTGATATTCTTCATTGAGTTTTTTAGCCATATCCAGTGCAAGCTCTCTGTCTTTGGCAGATTAAATTTCTTCTTCCTTTGCCAACTCTGCTTGAAGCTGTTTGGCCACTTCTTCATCTAACTCTATCCGATTCTTTTTCTTTAAAGGTTGAGCAGTTTCAACCATCTTCTCCTTTCCCTTCTTCTTTGCATCCTCCATGCTGACCTCTTTTTCTTTCTTTTCTAATCCTCCTTCTTTGATTATTACTTCCTTAGCCTTTTGAGTGGCTTTGGGAGTGTCATTCTTAGATTTGACCAAGGTTTCTACAATCTCTATTTCCTCTCTGGACAATGATGTTTCTGCTGCTGGTTCTGTTTCTACTTCTTTCTCAGTTACTGCTGCTGGTTCAGTTTCTACTTCTTTCTCAGTTACTGCTGTTGGTTCAGTTTCCACTTCTTTCTCAGTTACTGCTTCTGATTCAGTTTCTACTTCTTTTCTATTTTCTTTTTCCTTATTCAGCTCCCCCTCAAACTGAGCTTCCATACCAGTAAGACTGTATTTCTCCCCTTCATCTTGTTTCTCCCCCTTGTTGAAAGCATCTCCCCTCTTCTTCAAGACATACTGCTTTCTTTTCTTTTTCTGTACCAACTTCATCACCATTTTCTTCAATTTGGTAATCTGCACTTGTTGAGACAGAATTACCAATTTCATCTCCTCTATATCTGAGCTTTGCTTGATGACATCAAGATTAATGTTTCCCATAGTATCCAACAATTCCTGGTAGTTATATCTGTCCTCACCTCCTTTGGGTGTGTTTGCCACCCTTGAAGGATCCTTGGATCTTTTAGTAGTAGAGGTCTTCTACCTAGCAGAAGCACCCTCTACCCCCTTGGTTTCTTGGCACCTGGGACCTTTGGATGATTGCTCACCCAAAGTTGCCATGGGGAAGGTCTTAGATATGTTCACACTGTCCTGCCCTGCACTTTGTGCAAAGTCAGTAGTGTGAGCCTTACAGCCCATATGCTCTTCCCTCTCCTTATTGAGCACCTTCTTAGGGTTGGGAGACACCCCTGTGGTTTCCCTTTGGATATTCTCTAATGGAGAATGCTCCATTAGAGGGCTTGAAGGTTGTGGGGGTGAAGGTACAAGAAGGGAAGGAACCTTCTTTACCTTTTTCCTTATATAAGTGTGAGTGATGGGTGATGTTAGCTTTTGAAGAAGGGACTGAGGGATGTTAATAGAAATGAGTGGTGTGGGTAGGTCATCAATTTGGTTTTCAGATGAGGGCTTTGACACTGATGCCTCACCATGGGAAGGAGACACACCCATCATTGTAGAGAACAATGGTGTGTCAATACCTGAGAAGTCCTTACTAGGCCTCCTCATATTAGAAAACACCTTCCCTTTTGGGACCTTTGGTACATATACCTCATTATTCTGAGGTAAATCCGTCAATTCTTTATTCAGTAAAGCTTGCACAAACCTGGGATAAATATAAAAGGATTTTGTTTTGGTATCCAGGTTTGACAGTAAGTCATTGAAGATCATTTGTGAAAAATTGAATTTCTGAGAGGTTGCTAAGCAGACCATAGCATAAGCAATGGTACTGCTGAACTCACTCCAGCCAGTTGTTTTCTTTGAAATACAGTGCTGAAGGGTATGAACAAAGAATCTCCACTGTGGTGAGAATCTGTTCTTGAAAAATTTGAAGACATCAGTAGGACCTTCATACCCCATATTACTGAGAGCTTGGAAGAGATCTTCCTTGGGTAAAGAGGTTATACCTGAGGCATCATCTAGTTGTAGATGAATGCGAATAGCTCCTTCTGTGATTGTCAGGGGTTTATCACACACCCTTGTTTGGATGACCTGATTGCCATCTTCAGTATGAATAGCAGCATTGGCCCAGCACTGCCTTTGGTGTTCCACACAGATTGTGGGATTGACAGTTAATGCGTGGGCTATGTGTGAGGATCTTAGGAAATCCACAATGTGATGAAATCCCTCTGCTTGCTTTGGTTTGAGTAGCATTGCCAATTCATTGTGTTCATCGACAAACATCAGTTCAACCATCTTTTTGAGTGATTGGTCGAAGCTAGGGTTATGCACTGGTAAGAGAGAATTCAAGAGAACAAGAGAGAGAGAGAGAGTACACTAGTAGGAAATTCAAAGAGCCGTTTGTGATTTTGGCAGTCACACAGGGTATTTATAGGTGAAGGGAGTACGTTAGAAGCAGTACTAATTACCTTAGCAGTATTAACGAACTCGCAGTATTAACTCATAGCAGTATTAACACATACTGGCAGTACTAACACAGACTAGCAGTATTAACACAGACTAGCAATATTAATACATACTAGCAGTATTAACATGTACCAGCAGTAGTAACAATGATTAGCAGTATAAATAAGGCAAGCAGTAGTAACTTTGCACTGGAAGTATAAACCACCTAGAAGTAGTAACCATACTTAACCATTTTTGAACTATTATTATGAGTAATACAGTGAGCCGTATTAACTGAACGAGAAGTACCAAGTATCCACTCCAAACAATCTGAAACACTTAAACACACAGGAGTTAATAGCACCAATTTAATGAAAGTAACTAAGGAGGAATCTGTATAGGTACATAAAGAGAATGAGAATATACTTATTCATTGTTCATCATGCCCACACTTGTGACCAAGAATGTGAATCTACCCACATCAAAAGTTTTTGTGAATAGATCGGCAAACTGGTTACTTGTGTGTACTTTCTGAACCTGAATTAGCTTCTTCTCATTACAGTCTCTGATAAAATGATACCTTATTTCTATATGCTTTTTTTTGAATGCTTGACAGGATTATTAACAATGCTAATAGCACTGATGTTGTCTATGAAAATAGGAGTGTGAAGAAATGTCATACCATAGTCCAACATTTGATTCTGAATCCATAGCACTTGTGAGCAGCAACTTGCAGCAGCTATGTATTCTGCTTCTATTGTTGATGTGGACACTGTGGTTTGCTTTTTACACTGCCATGATACGAGTCTTGCACCAAAAAACTGACATCCTACAGTTGTAGACTTTCTGTCCAAGTTAGCTCCACCCAAATCACTATCTGAATATGCAAGTAGGTCAAATGGTGAGTCATGAGGATACCAAAGTCCTAATCTGGGTTGACCTTTGAGATATGTGAATATCCTCTTGACTTCTTGAAAATGTGATTTCTTTGGCCTAACTTGAAATCTTGCACATACACAAACAGGGAACATGATATCTGGTCTAGAAGCTGTGAGATACATGAGAGAGTCAATCATGGATCTGTAATAATGAACATCCACATCCCCCCCTTCAAGATCTGCAGTAATCTGTTTGTGTGTCTCCATGGGTGTGCTTGCAGGCTTGGAATCTGAGAACCCAAACTTGGTTAAAATGTCATGCACATACTTGGTTTGGCTTATGAAGATTCCATATTGTTTCTGCTTAACCTGTAGCCCAAGGAAGAAAGTAAGTTCACCCATAGAACTCATCTTGAATCTCTTATGCATTAACTCTTTGAAATCTCTGCACAATTGATCTTTTGTGGATCCAAAGATGATGTCACCTACATAGTTTTGCACTAACAGGATGTCCTTCTTCTTCCTTTGAATGAACAGAGTTTTGTCAATGATTCCTATCTCAAAACCATTTTCCAAGAGATAGGTAGACAAAGTGTCATACCAAGCTCTTGGTGCTTGATGTAGTCCATACAGTGCTTTCTTCAATTTGTATACTTTGTCAGGGTACTTAGGATTTTCAAAACCCTGGGGGCTGACAGACATATACTTCTTCTTCAATTTTTCCATATAGAAAAGCACTTTTCACATTTATTTGGTAGAATTTGAACTTCATGAAGGAAGCATAGGCAAAAAACAACCTAATTGCCTCAATTCTAGCCACTGGTGCAAAAACCACTTCATAATCAATTCCTTCTTCTTGAGTGTACCCCTGTGCTACCACTCTAGCCTTGTTCTTGATCACTATCCCTCTCTCATCCTTCTTGTTTCTGAAAATCCATTTTGTCCCTATTGCTCTGTGTCCTTTAGGCAGTTCTACCAAATCCCATACATTTTGCAGTACAAACTGCAGCAGCTCCTCTTGCATTGCTTCTATCCAGCTTGGATCTTTCATTGCATCATGTGCTTTTTTGGGCTCAACCTGAGATAGAAAGCAAGATAGTAAGCCTGATTGTATGTCTTTTAATCCTCCCAACTTACTCTGATTCCTTGTGATGATTGGAGAATTGATGTCACCAATCACCAACTGAGGAGGATGATCTTTATGCACTTTTGTTTGATGAAAAGCCTCTTCATTAATGTCTTCATCTAGATTAGAGTCATTTTTTTCAGGAGAGCTTCCACCAAACACTGAGGAGTTCTCATCATCACTGTCATCTTCTGCCAATGCAGGCATCTCAGATTCTAGCTGTTCTGAAGTAAAAAGTTGATCTTGCTTTTCACCTCTCTCCTCTTCATTCTGAGTAGTTTCAGTATCCTTTGATTCTGAAGCATCTTTCTTCTCTTGAACACAGAGTTCAGTAGACTCTGTTGTAGGAATTGGGAATAGCACAAACTCTTGTCTTTTGACTTGTACTGATTCTGTCCCTGTTCCTGCATTATTCTCATAACTGAAACCCAAAGAATTAGTTAGTGAATCAATGTAAAAAATCCAATCAGGGCCTGTACCAAGTTTATTTGGTGTGCTATCATTGCATTTGACATTGTCACTTTCCTCAATTATTCTAGAAGAGGTATTAAATACTCTGTAAGCCTTACTATGGGATGAGTAACCAACCAGAAATCCATCATCTGCTTTGCTATCAAACTTGCATAAGTGAGTTTTGGTATTAAGAATTGTACAAGGACACCCAAATGGTTTGAAAAATCCAATAAAAGGTTTCTTCTTGTTAAAAAGTTCATATGGTGTTTTGCCTTGAGATTTAACTATTAGAACCCTGTTTTGAACATAACAAGCAATATTAACTGCTTCTGCCCAAAATGTAACTGGTAGTTTTGAATCTGCCAACAGGGATCTTGCAGCTTCAATCAGTGTCCTATTTCTCCTCTCACCAACTCCATTCTGTTGAGGGGTCCTAGGAGCACTGTATTGTCTCTCAATACCTTTTTCCTCACAGAAGCTGTTTAGATCATGGTTTTTGAATTCAATTCCATTATCAGATCTGATGATTTTAACTCTTTGATTTGTTTGGTTTCAACTCTGAGAATAAAGGATTTGATCAGTCCATTTGTCTCATCCTTTGTCCTCAGAAAATAGACCCAAGTGAATCTAGAGAAATCATCAACAATAACTAAGCAGTAAGATTTCTTGCCAATACTCATCACATTTGTAGGGCCAAACAGATCCATATGCAGTAAGATAAGAGGCGAAGAGATTGTATTTATCTCTTTGGACTTATGAGAAGTTTTGTGCTGTTTGCCTTTAAGACATGCAACACAATGATCATCACATGAAAATACTTTTTGTGGTAAACCTCTTACAAGGTTGTTTTTCACAAGATTATTCATTGTTTTAAAGTTCATGTGACACATCCTTCTGTGCCATAGAGATGATTCATCAACAGAAGCTTTTGAAAATAGACAATTAAATGATGAATCATTAGATACATTCTCTAAATCCAAGAAATAAACATTGTCCTTTCTTGGTGTTCTCAGTAGTATCATACTTTCATCAACTACCTTGAACCCTTTAGCAAGGATAATACATTCAATATCAGTAAACAATATACTATGTTTCTTGTCACATACTTGTGATACACTTAACAGGTTGTATCTCAATTGCTCAACATAGTAGACATCCTCAAAGGTCATCTTACCCTTTGTCACATTACCTTTTCCACTAATCTCTCCTCCAGATGGATTATCACCAAATGCAACATGTCCCCCACAATTCTTTTGAAGTTTTGTAGGCAGGACTTGTTGCCTGTCATGTGCCTAGAGCAACCACTATCAATATGCCAAATGCTCTTCCCTTTTTGCTGTTGGTTGCCCTGCACATAAAGTGGAACAATTAGTTTTTAGTAGGAACCCAAACCAAAGTGGTCTTGGGTTTCCCATTCTCATCAACATATTCACAATCAGTTTTGATGAGCTTTTCAGACTGGGGAATCTTATGGCTTGAATACTTTGTCACAATAATGGGTTTGTTACTGGAAGCAGTACTAACTTGATTGGTAGTACTAACTTTGTTAGTAGTACTAACATCATTAGCAGTACTAATTGGATTAGCAGTACTAATTTTGTTAGCAGTACTAACTTCATTAGCAGTACTAATTTTATTAGCATTACGAACATTGTTAGCAGTAGTATTGCTTGCAGCAACATTATTTCTGTCGGCAATACTATTTGAAGTAGCAGTACTAACAGATTTCTTTCCTATTGAAACCCAAACCTGAACAAAATTGTTTGCTTTATTATTCTTTAAGTTAGTCCTTGACTTATGTGGAGTATTTTTCTTTGATTTTGCAAACTTGTTTTGAGCATGAGCTTTTAAAGGTGCTCTTTTTACATTTCCAGCCATATGATTCCTTCTTTGATTCCTATAACCAACAGGATTTTGTATATGTCTTTGAAAGTTTATCCTTTGGTTCATAGGATTTAAATAACAGTATTTGGCAATATGGTTAAGCTTTCCACAAATAAAATAAGGTTTTAGTCTATTGATTTTACTCAGATCAACCCCTTGTTTTTGTGCACACTGATTATTCCAGTTTCTTTGATTACCCCTTGTTTTATCATGTTTTTGGGGCTGATGCTGTTTACATGTACAGGGATTCACAACTGTGATCTGCATATAGTGGACTCCCTGTACCTTTCCCTTTTCTCTCTGTGAGCTTTCCACCTTTTCACTCTTTGAGCTATGCACCTTTTCACTCTCTGAGCTATCCACCTTTTCACTCTTGATGAATGGTTTACATCCCCCTTCATTGGTAAGAATATGATTTTCTACACGAATCTCTTCTACATTCTTATTCTCAGAATTCTCTTTCTCATTCTCTTCTTCAACCACCACACTATCTATAGGATCTACTTCTGTTGCTCCTATAGGTTAGTCCTTCTTATTTTGGTTTTCTAAGAGATCCGAAGAGGGAGGGATATAATTATTGTTATAAGGTGGAGGTGTTGCATTGTATCCTATACCACTCTTGATCTTATCATGAACTTGAGCTTTAAGCAAAGAGTCCATTGCTTTGGAAGCATAAGAAAACTTCTCAATGTCAAGCTTAGCTTTCTCATACTCACTCTTTATCTTCTCACACTCCTCTTTAGATTTTTCTATTTGGATCTCTAATTGATCTTTCTCCCACTTCCAGTAATTTGTGTCATAGTAATGCTGAAGTTCATTGGCCTTGTAAGCCTTGATTTGATCTTCAAACTTCACCACAATCACTTTATACTCTCTTATATATTTCTCTAAACTTTTAAGGTCATCACACATGCTTTGGTTATGATCCCTGTACTTTTGAACAGTCTGAAGACACTCTTTAGTGCACAGTTTAGTTTTTACCTATGTTGGAACATCTGTGCTTGAAGATTCTGAGAATTCTGCCATCAGGGCTTGATTCTGAACAACTTCTTCTGCTTGATCACTCCAATCAAATCCCATTCCTTCTTGAGAAACAAGAGCTTGAGTGGAGTTTCTGTTGTTTTGGAAGCTTGAGGAATGTGCTTGCTGGTGGTTGCTTCCATATTGTTGACGAGTTCCTCCTCTGCATTCTTTTGCAAAGTGTCCCATCTTGTGACACTTGTAGCACTCCACCATTGACTTGTCAAACCCAACACTATCTTCTCTCCTCTGAGAAAAGTTGTTCCTTCCAGTCCTTTTTATGAATCTCTTTACCTTCATAGTTAGCATGGCCATCTGCCACTTTATATCCATCTCCTCAAGATCATCTGCATTAATTTGTTCAAGATCGTCATTAATTAAACCAGAATTAGCATGACTAGCAAGAAAAGCTTCTAATACAGAGTCATTAGATACATCTTGCTTAGATACATAAGCAGTACTAACTGATTCTGTATTAGTAGCAGAAACAGTAGTAGAAGAAGATGATAAAAGGGCAGCATTATGAGTGTATCCAAATGGTCTTTTCTTGGCTTCAACTTTAGCCTCAAACACCCTTAAGTCATTATAAAGATCGTCTAGTTCTTTGTCCTCCAGCTTGTCATCCTGTCTGAAGGAGACAGTATACATGGTCCATTCATATCCAAGGGACCTTAAGAACTTTCTGTTTACATCATCTTGATCAATCTACACTCCAACAGTTGCTAGTTCACCAATCAGCTTGATAAACCTGTCAAAAGTTTGAGTCATGGACTCATTCTTAATTGACATAAAGTTTTCGTACTGTTGCTTCAGTATTGCCTTCTGATTTCTCTTGGTACTTTTGATACCAGAGAATTTCTTCTCTAGAGCATTCCAAAGCATCTGTGCATCAGTGCAATTGCAGAATTGGTGTTGATACTCATTAGGAATAGCCAAGAGCAGTGTGCTCAAGGCTTTCATCTCTGTCTGCCTTATCTTCCTCTCTCCATCTGTCTTTGGTGGGATTCTTTTTCATCTGCTCCAATCTTTCCTTCATTAGATGGGCCATTTTCAATGATGTCCCACATAGAGTAATCTGTGAGAAGGATGTATTGCCTGATCCTAATCTTCCACATGTCAAACTCATTAGATCTGAGCATTGGAACCTTTGAGACCAGAACACTATCACTTGAACTGTCCATGATGATTGTTGTTTTTCTGAGTTTAACAATGCTCTAATACCACTTGTCAGGATCGAAATTCAAACAAGAATTTAATTCACACACACTCAGAAACAATGCTAAAGAAGTTGCGGAAAAACACTTTAACTCTAACAATCAATGAAACAATATATCAAACTCAAATCACAAGTTTATATTGATTCAACTTGATGATTACACACAAAACCTCATTCTGTTGAACAGACTCAACAGACGTTCTATACTTCTCTATAGAAAGGATCTAAACTAGTCTTGAGGTTAATTCTCTCTAAAACAAAACCTTATGAATGAAAATTATATCTTTACAATCAAATACTTCTATACTATATATACAAAACTGAATACACGATAATTATCAAAATACAATTGATCTTCAGTATCAATACCATAATTATCTTTAGTCTTAGCTCCAGCTTGTCTTTATCTCCAAATCATCTTTATCTTTAGAAGAAGCACTAATTATCTTCAGAAGTATTAACCATCTTCAGCAGTATTAATCTTCAGCAGTACTAACTACTAGTAGTAATAACTCTCCAAGCAGTACTAACTATTCAAGTAGCAGCACTAACTCTTCAAGCAATATTAATTCTACTAGCAATAGTAATCTTGATAGTCTGGCAGTAGTAATTACTTAACAACATTAATCAACAGTATAAACCATACTTAGCATATTCAGACCCAACACATTGCATTCTCCCCTTTCTTTGACTGTATTCTTCCCAAGTCTGTCTTTGAACAAAATTAACAATCTCACCCAAATATGGTATAAACGATCTTCAATAATCTTTACAAAATTGCCACAAAACTCTTTCAGACTTCGGAAAGAAATTATCTTCAGAATTAGCTCGACTTGCTTCAGCAAATAATCTTCAAAGAAAATTTCTGAAAATCCGTACATCTTCAAAATCTTTGACTTTTCTTGTACAAACTTTCAAACTTTCAAACTTTGAACTTTATCTTCTTCAAATCTTTAACTTTGAAATTTCTGAAACTGACATTTCTGTAATTCGTCTCCTCCTTTTTGATGAAACGAGCATCGATATCATCAAAACTTTCATCAAGAAATGTCTTTGACCATTCTGATCTATCTAAGAACCTTTGATTCGTTGCCAATTCGAACAATGTATTCATCCAGATCTTCGCAAATCTAGACAAAATATGAATGTAACACCTGAATCAACAAATGAATCAGTTAATGCTCCTGTCAGTAACACGAAGTCACTGTGTGTAACAAATACACATAGGAAAGGAGCTTTTTGATTTTCACTCCCCCAGGGCTTCCATCCAATCATTGAAACACCACAAAGGAAATTTCTATGAATGTTATGACAAGAAAACAAATTCCTTGTGTGTTCGTGCTAGTGTAGAAAGAATTAAGCATATGATGATTGCTTTGATAAAAAGGCTCAACATAGTGTAAACCACTGAGACAACAGTAGATAAACACAGACTCAATGTGCATGATTGAAGTGCGAAGGTGGGGCAGACTTCCTTCTTTTTCAATATCCATATTTTCTAAATAAAAACCAGATAGATAATGTGTTGCGTCCCCAGAAATATATGAAACATTTTCATTTTATGAAGAAAATGAGTGGCTGGTGGGGTTTACAACAAGAGTTGGCATGGGCTATTTGCCTGTTTCAATAATGTTCACGAAGAATTGTGAAGCATTAGTAATGTGGTTGCCTGACTCAGAAAGTAGTTGGTGTAGAGTTTGATATTCTTTTACTCTGTTCTCACACCCTCTTTATTTTAATCATTAAGCTCACATTTAACCAAACTTTCTTTTCCATTTTACCTCAACGCACAACCCACACTAATTTCTTTTCGACTCCTCACACTCAATCACTATGGATTAACTTCTTGGGTAGGAAACACTGGTTATCGTGAATCCATAGAAGTTCATTTATGTCCTAGCACAAAAAAAACCCGTATTGTCCTATAAAGCCAATGTTGCTCAAGATAGTTTAACTTGAACAATTAAGACATGGAAAACATGGGTCATATATGTGTATGCTCATAGATGTAATCATGACATTTTGAGCATTTGAAACAATGAAGTATTTTCAAACAAATAAATTGAATGAATGAATATGAATGCAAGAGACTTGTTTGAAAATCTTACATTGTATGAAAAATGATCAGAATCAAATGATATAGCAAACAAAGCTTATGGTCAAGAATAATGGATATCGTCTATATGAAACAAAATATAGACATTCTTGAAAGAACGTTTAGAAATGAAATAACGCTCAAAATTCATTGAAGTGCAAGCGGGGTGTCTTACCATCGAAAAATATGTTTGAAATTTGAGACATGGTAAGAACATTTTGAACAAAAAATCAAACCGGTGTGTGTGAATACTTGAAAGTATATGGAAAAGACAATACGCAAGTATTTATCTTTGGAAACACGGTTTATAAAACATTGAAACTCAAATAAAATGAAAATATTTAAAATCACACTTCCAATTCATGAAATCTGTTTAAGAATCGGGAAGTGGTTTGAACATTTAAGAACATGTTTTCTATAATTGAAAGTCGTCCTTCTTTCAACCATATATGAAATTAAGATAAGAAATTAACCTTTCTATGCAGTATTAAATCTCATGAAGTCAGCTAAAGTCATAAAGAGATGATCTTGAAAGCTTCTCTCATTCTGCACAAGACTCAAAGTCATGTCAAAGCAACTTTATTCACAAAATTTATTGAAAAATAAAAGACATAAAGCAGTAAAACATTGAATATACGAGTTCTGATCTGAAATAATCAGAAATCATATCCTTCCTCATTTTTGTTGTACTCATAGACTCCCCCTAAAATCATGCATCACAAAAAGTCTATAAACTCCCCCTCAAAACAAGTCTATAAACTCCCCCTCAAAATAATGTTGATCATCTTAATGTCTTGGCTCACTCCCCCTGAGATCATGAATAACATGTTAAAGTGCAGATATCCTTTCAGTATTAATGATAAAGAAATGATGAAAAATTACAATAAAAGTAAACTTTAATAGGTAATTACTGATTAGATCTTGAGTTTAGCATACCAAGCTTTGACACAATAAAATTAAATCTCTTTTCATCTAAAGGTTTGGTAAACAAATCTGCAAGTTGATAATCAGTTTTTACAAAGTAAAGTTCTATTATATCTTTTTCTACATTATCTTTAATAAAATGATACATGACATCAATATGGTTTGTTTTAGTATGCTGCACAGGATTAGCTGATATTGTGATAGCGCTCTTTGAGTCACAATAGATCGGTATTTTCTCAAACTTGAATCCATAGTCTCAAAGTTGTGTCCTCATCCACAAGACCTGAGAGCAACAACTGGCAGCAGCTACATACTCTGCTTCAGCAGTCGAAGTGGAAACACAAAGTTGTTTCTTTGACGCCCAACTAACGAGCTTCTCTCCAAGAAATTGAATATGACCCGACGTACTCTTCCTGTCTAACATACATCCAGCATGATCTGCATCTGAATAAGCAGTCAGTTCAAATCCTGTATCCTTAGGATACCACAGACCAAGATCTGCAGTCCCCTCAGATATCTAAAAATCCGTTTGACAGCAGCCAAATGGGATTCTTTAGGATCAGCCTGATATCTAGCACACAAGCATGTTGAAAACATTATATCTTTCCTACTTGAAGTAAGATACATTAAAGAACCTATCATGCCTCTATAAGTCCTAACATCAACAGCTTTTCCCAAAGGATCAGTGCCAATCTTAGTACCTGGTGTCATTGGGGTTCCAATTGGTTTGCAATTTTCCATTTTGAATTTCCGAAGAATATCAAAAATGTACTTAGATTGATTAATGAAAATCCTCGTTGAAAATTGTTTGACTTGTAATCCAAGAAAGAAATTAATCTCTCACATCATACTCATCTGAAAACGTGACACCATAAGGTTTGAAAAATTCTTACAGTATTTAGGATTAGTTGAGACAAATATAATATCATCGACATATATCTAAATAAGAATGATATCGGCTTTTTACTTTTTGATAAACAAAGTGGTATCGACTTTACCTTTCGAAAAACCTGACTTGACCAAGAATTTTGATAATACCTCATACCAGGCTCGAGGCGCTTGTTTTAACCCATAAAGTGCTTTATCCAAAATGTAGATATGATCTGGTTTAACTGGATTCACAAATCCTTCTGGTTGCGATACGTAGACTTCCTCCTTAAGTATGCCATTTAGAAAGGCAGTCTTCACATCCATTTGATAGACTGTGAAGTTCTTGTGAGCTGCGTAGGCTAGAAACATGTGGATTTCCTCTATACGCGCTACTGGAGCATAAGTCTCGTAATAATATATGCCTTCCTCTTGCCTATATCCCTTGGTAACAAGTCTTGCTTTATTCCTTATAACAATACCATCTTCGGCCTTTTTATTCTTGAACACCCATTTAGTGCCGATAACGGGTTTTCCTTCTGGTTTTGGCACTAGTCTCTAGACCTTCAGAGCTTCGAACTGGTTTTAACTCTTTTTGCATAGCAGACACCCAATCCGAATCAGCTAGATCGGATACTCAAGTAGGCTCTATTTTGCTGAGGAATGAGTCATGCATACATTGATTCAAAGTTGCTGACCTAGTTTGCACCGGTTTGTTGATATTTCCAATTACTTGGTGTAGAGGGTGCTCTTTGGTCCAACGATGTTCATGAGGGAGTCGATTAGATGAAGATTGATCATGATTATCATTTATGAATCCACTATCAACTTTTTCATTTTGTAAAACATGAGGGAGGGATTCAGTTGAAGTAATTGGTGTAGAAGCTTTAGTAGATACAGCTTGTTCAGTCTGTTGATCTGTCCTTACAGCACATCCTACTGAATCAGCAACTTCTGGCTCATCATTAATAGATACAACTTCAACTATTGGAGTAGGTATTTGAACTGGAATATCTTGTTGAATCGGGGAGTTTGATTCAGTGGAAACAACTGAATTGGTTGGATGATTAGCCGTTGAATCTTCCATCCTGTCAACCACAACAACTTTATGCACATTAGACCCAAGATATTCATCATAAAATAGTTCAAATAAAAGATCTAAATCAGATAAATGATTAGTAGACGTTATTGCTTCATCTGATTTGTTCTTTTCAGATATAGGTTCTGAACTGAGTTGTCCAAAAGCTAACACTCCGGTTATCACGGGTTATGAACTGACTTGATCAGAAGCCATTTCCTCATCAAATGTGACGTTTACGCTCTCGACAACAGTCTTCGACTTCTTCAAATATACTCGATATGCAACAGATGTAGAAGAATATCCAATGAAGATGCCCTCGTCTGCCTTAGCACTGAACTTGTTCAGACTCTCTCTGTCATTTAGCACAAAACACTTACAACCGAAAATATGAAAATATTTGATGGTTGGTGTTCGGTTGTTGATCAACTCATACGGAGTCTTTTGAAATCTGCGGTGTATCATGGGACGATTTTGAGTGTAACACGCAGTCGAAACAACTTCTGCCCATAGAAATAGAGGTAAGTCTAATTGGCTTAGCATAGTGCGAGCGGCCTCGACTAGCGTTCGATTTCGCCTTTCGACTACTCAATTCTGTTCTGGTGTACGAGCAACAGAGTATTGATGTGATATCCCGACTGATTCGAGATACTCTTTAACAGTTCTGTTTTTAAACTCTGTGCCATTATCAGTTTTGAGAAGCTTGACTGGTTTCTGCAAATTCACCTGGGTCGTCTTCAGAAATGTAATGAGTACTTCGGGCATCTCATCTTTTGATCGTAAAAATTTGACCTACGTGTATCGCGAATAATCGTCCACGATAACAAGAACATATTTCTTTTTTCCTAAGCTTTGCGTTCGCATCGGACCACAAAGATCCATATGCAACAACTCTAATGAAGAATTGGTACTAGGTTCAAGCTTCGATTTATGTGGAGCTCTCTTCATCTTCCATTTTTCACATGTTGCACACAAGTGTTCTTTCTTGTATCTCAGTTCAGGAAGACCATTCACTAATCTGCCTTTGACCAATTTGTTGATATAACGAAAATTCAGGTGTGACAGCCGTCGGTGCCAAAGCCAACTTTGCTGCATCGAAGCTTTTGTCAGTAAGCAAACCTGATTGTCAGTCTGGACCTTTGAAAGATTGATGGTGTAGAGATTTGACTTGTGAGTACCAACTAAGAGTTCTTTGCCGTCTTCAGTTCTCACCAAGCAACTCTTAGCTTTTAAATTTACCTCTAACCCTTTGTCGCAGAACTGTCCAATACTAAATAGGTTGTGTCCTAATCCTTCGACATAGATCACCTTCATTATCGTTACTTTGTCTTGTACCACATCACCATAGCCCAGAAGTGGTGAAAATTGGTCGTTTCCAAAACGTACATTTCCGCTGAATTTCTATGTATTATTAGACAATAAAGCTTTCTGCTCGGTCATATGCTTGGAACAACCGCTATCCAAGTACCACATATGTCGGGTCTGCAAGAGAAATCAGGGAACAACAAATTTAGGTACCCATTTAAAAACGGGTCCTAACAGATTAGCACATGATTTTGGTATCCATTTAAATATGGATCCTCCTTTCCTTTGAAAACTTTTGAAAACCTTTGATTTAGAAGAATAAACATGATAAGATCCAAACCAATCATTTGAATTATGATGATAAGTAAAATCATTCCACCGATAAGTATAAGATTGAGTAGTAGGACGAGATAATTGGAACAATTGCTTTATTGAATATCACTTGTAAGAAATTACAAGGTTTTGTTTATTGAAAGCAACTTTACCAACTACATCATTAACACTACTATCAGATCTATCAGTAACTACATCAGGAATTGATTCAGCCTTCTCATCAGTCTTCTTTTTAGGTCGCCATTCAGTTCTCTCTTCTGATCTTTTCTTTCTTATATCTGAAACAAAGAATTTAGATTTATTAGTAAATTCATATTTTTGAGATTGATTATTCTTATGTTTACCAGTATTGATCCATTTCTGTGAACGTTGTTTCTTAGTTGATGATTCGCCTTTTTCATAAACACTTGGTAAAACTTCTCCATTAATAACAAAAGTAGAATGATCTGGAAGTGAAGCATTGAAATCAAACATATCAATCTCATTCACACACCCTTCATCAGAATTTAAGAAATCATTTGCAGACTCCAATAAATCATCAAAATCAGATTTAGAAGTATGAGATGCTTTAGAGGATGTAGAACACTTTTTAGATTGAACTTTAAAAACTGTGTTCTTTATAACTGTTGAAAATACAACTTTTTCAATGTCAGCCAATATTCTTTCATCAGATAAAATATTTTCAAGCTCGATTATTTTGCTTTCTAAAATGAGTGGAGGAACATAAATTTTAGCTTCAACAACTTTTGCCTCCAACTCCTTTGACGAATAACTTTCAAAATAATCATTTGAAAGACATTTTGGCTGATCTAAAATGTAACTATCATTCAGCTTTTGATAGAAGAATGGTAGTTGCATTTTCTTTAAGTTCTTTCTTTTCTCATCCTCTTTAGCTTCTACTTCGTCATATGATTTGGTAATAAATTTGGGTTTCAAATGAGGATATTTTCCAGACACAAAAAGATAATCAAAATTATACAAAGCTGGTTGTTTTCTGATAGCTTTCTTTAGATAGTGTGGGTTTTCGTAACCCAGACCCCATTTACCTTCTTTTGCTAAGTTCTTTGTTGGGAACTGAAGAAAAGCTTAAGTATGGTTAATGCTGCTAGTTCAGAATTACTACTGCTAGAAGACTTCAAAGTTAATACTGCTGAGTATTACTACTGCTAGTAGAATTAATACTGCTAGTCAAAGTTAGTGCTGCTTGAACAAACTTAGTACTGTTTAGCTAGTTAGTACTGCTAGTGGTTAGTGCTGCTTAGAAGTTAATGCTGCTGAGCATAGTTAGTGCTGCTTATGACTTGAAGATCCGAATGAAAAGGATGACAGCTGGAAAGAATAAAGATATTCATGGAAGGCTTGAAGATAATGATGGAAGATATACTGAAGATATGTTTATTTATTGTAATTATCTTTTGATTAGTATATGAATAGAATGTATAGAATAGTTTAGATAATAATAATTCATTCTAAGTTCTAGAGAGAAAATCAACCTCAAGGCATAGATCCTAATTCTAGAGAAGTAGAATTCGTCTTGAAAGAGTCTGTTCTTCAAGATTGAGGTTTAGTGTGTAATCTTGTGATTTCAATTATTCAATACAAGTTTACAGTTTATTCTTCATATTTACTGTTTTGGTTTACTGTTTCATTGAATATCAAAGTGTTATTCCGCAAACTTCTTTGATATTGTTTCTGAGAATTAATTCTTGTTGAGAATTCGATCCTGACAAGTGGTATCAGAGCCTTATCTCTCAGAAACATCTATTCATCATGGAAAATCTTGCAGAATCAAGCAGTACTTTGGTCTCAAAGGTTCCAATGCTTAGACCCAATGAATTCGATATGTGGAAGATCAGAATCAAGCAGTACATACTCCTCACTAACTATTCTATGTGGGACATCATAGAGAATGGTCCTTCTGAAGCAGGAAAGATTGGTGCAGATGGAAAGAGAACTCCACCAAAAACTGATGCAGAAAGAAATATCAGACAGACAGAGATGAAAGCCTTGAGCACCTTGCTCTTGGCTATTCCCAATGAATATCAACATCAGTTCTGTAACTACACTGATGCAGAGATGCTCTGGAATGCTCTGGAGAAGAGATTCTCTGGTACCAAAAGTACCAAGAGAAATCAGAAAGCCATTCTGAAGCAACAATATGAGAACTTTATGTCAACCAAGAATGAGTCCATGACTCAAACTTTTGACAGGTTCAACAAACTTATTGGTGAACTAGCTACAGTGGGAGTACAAATTGATCAAGATGATCTGAACAGAAAGTTTCTAAGGTCCTTGAGTGATGAATGGACCATGTATACTGTGTCTTTCAGACAGAATGATCAACTGGAAGAAAAGGAACTTGATGATCTCTATAATGATCTAAGAGTTTTTGAATCTGAGGTAGAGGCTAAAAAGAGGCCTTCTGGGTATGTTCACAATGCCGCACTCCTTTCAGCATCAACTGATTCTACTTCCAACCCTGAATCAGTTAGTGCTGCCAATGGAACAAACCAAGAGAAAGGCACTGAAACTGTGTTTGAGGCCTTTCTTGCAACTCATGGAAACTCTTCTCTCATTAATGATGACTTGGAACAACTCCATCCAGATGATGTTGAAGAGATGGACATTAAATGGCAGATGGCCATGCTCTCCATGAGAGTTAAAAAGTTCATCAAAAGAACTGGGAGGAACAACTTCTCCCAAAGAAGAGAAGATGGAGCAGGATTTGACAAGTCTAAGGTGGAATGTTACAAATGCCATCAAAAGGGACACTTTGCTAGAGAATGCAGAAGTGGAATGTCTCAGAATAACAACCACCAACAAGCTCAATCTGGAAGCTTCAACAGAAACTCTGCACAAGCCCTTGTCTCTCAACAAGGTATGGGGTTTGATTGGAGTGATCAAGCTGAAGAGGCCATCCAGAATCAAGCTCTAATGGCCGAGGTGTCTGATCTCCCTACAGAGGTAACTTCCAATCTTTGTTCTCAAAATTGCATTAACACTGTTAAAAGGTATAGGGATCACAACCAGAACATGAGTGATGACCTTAAGAGATTGGAAAAAGACATAAAAGATTATGTGAGGATTGTTGAGAGATTTGAAGAGCAGATTAAGGGTTTTCAAGCTAATGAGCTTCAACACTCTTATGACACAAATTACTGGAAGTGGGAGAAGAATGACTTAGAGCTTCAACTGACCAGATCTAAAGAAGAGAGTGAAAAGCTAAGAGGAGAGCTAGCTAAAGTCAAACTTGATGTAGAAAAGTTTTCTAATGCTTCTAAAGCAATGGATTCTTTGTTACAAACTCAGATTCATGATAAACTGAGAAGAGGAATAGGGTACAATACCACACCACCACCCTATAATAATAACTACATCCCTCCTAGTTCAGAGTTGTTAGAAACAAAGGATAGGAAGGATCTACCTAAGGGAGCCACTGAGATAGATCCCTTAGATGAAGTGGTTGTTAAGGATAAAACTGAGAAAGAAGTTGTCAAGGATAAGGAAAATACTGTGAGTGGTGAGATTCCTAAAGAAAACCACATAATCACCAATGAGGGATGTGGAAAGCACTGGATCAAGTCCAAAGAGATAGAAAAGACTGAGGGAAAGAACAAGAAGGTTCACTATAAGCAGACCACTATTGTGAACCCTATCCCTTGCAAACAATGTGCATGCAATAAATCTGAGCCCCAAAAACATGATAAACCAAGGGGAAATCAGAGAAACTGGAACAATCAATGGGCACAAAAACAAGGGGTTGATCTGAAAAAAATTAATAGACCAAAACCCTGTTTTATCTGTGGAAAGCTGAACCACATTGCCAAATACTGTTACTTTAATCCTATGAACCAAAGGATAAATTTTCAAAGACCTACTAAAAAATCCTTTGGTTATAGGAAGAAAGAAAAGAACCATGTGACTAAGAAAGTTGTTAAATCTAAAAGCCACATGAAGAAACAGAATGTGGAAGATAATGTCAAGATGTGGATTCCAAAATGTACTAAAACTGTTAGTGCTGCTACTACAAATAGTGCTGCTAACAGTGATAGTACTGCTAGAAGCAATACTGCTGCTAGCAATGTTAGTACTGCTGACATTGTTAGTACTTCTGTAAATGTTAGTACTGCTAACTCTGTTAGTACTTCTAAAGATAGTGCTGCTTCTAGTATTAGTGCTGCTAAGCCAATAATCTTGACAAAGTATTCAAATACTAAGTGTTCTGATTTTAAAAATCTTGTCAAGAAAGAATGCAAGTACTTTGATGAGAAAGGGGTACCCAAGACCACCTTGGCTTGGGTTCCTAAATCATACTAACTGATTTATCTTATGTGCAGGGCAACCAACAGCTCAAGGGAAAGAGCATATGGCATGTTGATAGTGGTTGCTCTAGGCACATGACAGGCAACATGTTATGCCTTCAGGATTTCAAGCATATCAATGGAGGACATGTTGCATTTAGAGATAATCTTACTGGGGGTAAAATAAGTGGCAAAGGTAATGTCACCAAAGGTAAGATAACATTTGAGGATGTCTACTATGTTGATCAATTGAAGTACAACCTGTTAAGTGTATCACAGGTTTGTGACAAACAACATAGCATATTATTCACTAATACTGAGTGTATGATCCTTGCTCTAGGATTCAAGGTAGTTGATGAAAGCATGATACTACTTAGAACTCCAAGAAAGGACAATGTTTATTGTCTAGATATGGACAATGTTGATAGTTATTCATCCCTAAATTGTCTTGTTTCAAAAGCTTCTGTAGATGAATCCTCTCTTTGGCACAGAAGGATGTGTCACATGAATTTTAAGACTATGAACAAACTTGTTAAAAACAACCTTGTAAGAGGTTTACCATCTAAAGTCTTTTCATGTGATGATCATTGTGTTGCTTGCCTTAAAGGCAAACAGCATAAAACTTCTCATAAGACCAAAGAGATAAATACTATTTCTTCTTGTCTCCAGTTATTGCATATGGATCTGTTTGGTCCTACAAATGTTATGAGTATTGGCAAGAAATCTTACTGCTTGGTTATTGTTGATGATTACTGAAGATTTACTTGGGTATATTTTCTAAGGACTAAGGATGAGACAAGTGGACTGATCAAATCCTTTATCCTAAGAATTGAAAACCAAACTAATCAAAAAGTAAAAATCATTAGATCAGACAATGGAACTGAATTTAAAAATCTTGATCTAAACACCTTTTGTGAAGAAAAAGGTATTGAGAGACAATATAGTGCCTCTAGGACTCCTCAACAGAATGGAGTTGCTGAGAGGAGAAATAGAACACTAATAGAGGCTGCTAGATCTCTGTTGGCTGATTCAAAGCTGCCAATTACCTTCTGGGCTGAAGCAGTTAATACTGCCTGTTATGTCCAAAACAGAGTTCTAGTAGTTAAGCCAAAGAACAAGACACCATATGAGCTTTTAAATAAAAGAAAACCCTTTATTGGATTTTTCAAACCTTTTGGGTGTCCTTGTACAATTCTCAATACCAAAACTCACTTAGGTAAGTTTGATAGCAAGGCAGATGATGGATTTCTTGTTGGGTATACATCTCAGAGTAAGGCCTACAGAGTTTTTAACTCATCTTCTAGAATAATTGAAGAAAGTGACAATGTCAAATGCAATGAGAACACACCAAATCCTATTGGGTCTGGTCCTTAGTGGCTATTTGACATTGATTCACTAACTAACTCTTTTGGTTTTAGTAGTGATGATTATGCAGGTTCAGGATGTGGAGGATCAGGGACTACACAAGTTCAAGAAAGTATATCTAAATCTGTGATCTTTCCCCTACCCACAGTGGATTCTGTTGAAGACTGTGAAAAGGAACCATCTACTGGACCAAGTCAGAGTGAAGAAGAAAGTAGAGATGAGGAGACTCAAGAACATAAAGACTCAGAAGTAGCTGCTGAAAACACTTCAGTTGAGTTGAATAACTCTAATCTAGAGGCAGGACTTAATGAAGAACCTAGTCATAACACCAGAGTTCAAAAGAATCATCCTCCACAGCTGGTAATAGGAGATATATCTTCTCCTATGATGACTAGACATCAAAGCAGGCTTCAAGAAATGCAAGATCAACAACATACATTGCTTTCTTGTTTTCTATCACAGCTTGAGCCTAAAAAGGCACATGATGCTATGAAAGAATCCAGTTGGATAGAAGCAATGCAAGAAGAACTGTTGCAGTTCAAGATACAAGATGTATGGGATCTAGTAGACCTCCCTAAAGGTCACAGAGCAATTGGCACAAAGTGGATTTTCAGAAACAAGAGAGATGAAAGAGGTATTGTCATAAGGAACAAAGCAAGGCTGGTGGCTCAAGGGTATACTCAAGAGGAGGGAATAGATTATGAAGAAGTTTTTGCACCAGTGGCTAGGATAGAAGCAATCAGATTATTCCTAGCTTATGCTTCTTATATGAAATTCAAAGTCTATCAAATGGATGTAAAAAGTGCATTTCTCTATGGCTCAATTGAAGAAGAGGTATATGTCTGTAAACCACCAGGGTTTGAAAACCCAAGCTATCCAGACAGGGTATACAAATTGAAGAAAGCTCTTTATGGACTGCATCAAGCTCCAAGAGCATGGTATGACACTCTGTCATCCTATCTCTTGGAAAATGGCTTTGAAAGAGGAGTCATTGATAAGACTCTATTTATCAAGAGAAATAAGAAGGATATATTGCTGGTCCAAATCTATGTTGATGATATTATCTTTGGATCCACAAGAGACAACATGTGCAAGGAGTTTGAGGAACTAATGCATCAAAGGTTCAAAATGAGTTCCATGGGGGAACTTACTTTCTTCCTTGGACTCCAAGTTCAACAGAAGTCAGATGGAATCTTCATCTGTCAGTCCAAGTATGTGCAGGACATTCTAACCAAGTTTGGTTTCTCAGATTCAAAACCTGCTAGCACACCTATGGAGACACACAAACAGATAACAACAGATCTTGAGGGGGAGGATATGGATGTTCATCATTATAGATCCATGATTGGCTCTCTTATGCATCTTACAGCCTCTAGGCCAGATATAATGTTTCCAGTCTATGTACGTGCAAGATTCCAAGTTAGGCCAAAGCAATCTCACTTTCAAGCTGTTAAGAGGATATTCAGATATCTCAAAGGGCAACCCAGATTAGGACTTTGGTATCCTCATGACTCACCCTTTGACCTACTAGCATACTCAGACAGTGATCTAGGTGGGGCAAACTTGGACATAAAATCTACTTCTGGAGGATGTCAGTTTTTGGGTGCAAGACTAGTTTCATGGCAGTGCAAGAAACAAACCACAGTGTCCACATCTACAACAGAGGCAGAGTACATAGCAGCTGCAAGTTGCTGTTCTCAAGTCTTATGGATTCAGAATCAAATGCTGGACTATGGGGTAACCTTTCTACACACTCCAATTTTTATTGATAATAGCAGTGCTATTAGCATTGTGAACAATCCTGTCAAGCACTCAAAGACAAAGCACATTGAGATTAGGTATCACTTTATAAGAGACTGTAATGAAAAGAAACTTATTCAAGTTGTAAAAGTTCACACTGATAACCAGTTTGCTGATCTATTCATTAAAGCTTTTGATGTAGGTAGATTCACTTTCTTGGTAACAAGTGTGGGAATGATCAACTCTGAATAAACCCCTTCTTAAAAAGTGGTTCTATACCTGTATAGTGTTTATTCTTGGTGTTACTAATCTTATTTTTCAGGATATGTATAGCAGTACTCAGATTTTCGCAAGATTAAAGGAGTAAGTATAGTTAATACTGCCAGTGCACAGTTAATACTGCTAGTAGTTAATACTGCTCTCAGTTAATACTGCTAGTGGTTAATACTGCTATCAGTTAATACTGCTAGTTATTTAATACTGCTAGTGGTTAATACTGCTAGTGGTTAATACTGCTCACAGTTAATACTGCTAGTTAATTAATACTGCTAGTGGTTAATACTGCTTGCAGTTAATACTGCTTGTCCGTTAATACTGCTAGTAGTTAATACTGCTCGCAGTTAATACTGCTTGTCCGTTAATACTGCTCTAGGTTAATACTGCTTATGTCCCGAATACTATAAATACCCTTTGCCCGCCTAAAAGTTCATAACGACTCTTTGCATACTGTTCACTTGCGCTCTAAACCCTTTCTCTCTCAAGTTCAAAGCTTTCAGGCAAGATTTTCTCAAAGCTCAATGGCATCAATGGAATTCATAGATGAACATAATGAAATCGCGATGCTACAGAAGCCCAAACAGGCCGCTGGGTTCCACCAGATTGTGGATTTCCTCAAGTCAAGCCATATTGCCCATGCTCTTACTGTATCGCCTCCAATCTATATCGAGCATCAAAGGCAATTCTGGGCAAATGCCACCATTATCACTGAGAATGGTGTGCAAATGATCAAGACAAGGGTGTGTGACAAACCCTTGACAGTTACTGAAGAAGTTATTCGCATCAGTCTACGTCTAGACGATGCCTCTGGTATAACTTCTATCCCAAATGATGAACTGTTCTCTTTTCTTACAAGAATGGGGTATGGAGGCCCATTGGGTGTGTTCAAGTTCTCAAAAGCCAAATTTTCACCCCAATGGCGTTTCTTTGTCCATACCCTTATGCACTGTATCTCTAAAAAGACTACTGGATGGAGTAAGTTCAGCAGCACCATTGCTTATGCTTTGGTGTGCTTGGCCACTGCCAGAAAGTACAACTTCTCTAAAATGATTTTCAGTGATCTTGTCTCAAACACGGGAAACAAAAAGAGCTTCTTTATGTACCCCAGGTTTGTCCAAGAAGTTATTACTCATGAATTGACGGATATACCTCATCTTGTTGGGGTATATGTACCTAAACCCCCCAAAGGCAAGGTTTTCTCAAATATGAGAAGATCTGCTGGGGACTCGGAAGGAGTTGACACCCCATTGTTCCCTACAATGATGGTGGTGTCCCACACTGATGAAGGTATGGCAGCAGGGTCAAGGCCCCCATTAGACCATCCTACTGCTAGCCAATCCCAACCTTCCTACTCTAAATCTATTCCCCAGTCCCTTCTTGAAAAACCAACCTCACCAATCACCCAAACATACAAGAGGAAACAGGTAAAGAAGGCTCCTTCCCTTCTTGTACCATCAACCCCCAAGCCTTTAAGCTCTCTAAGGGAGAATTCTCCTTTAGGGAATATCAATAGGGAAACCAAAGGGGTGTCTCCCAACCCCAAGAAGGTGCTCTCTGAGGAGGAGGAGGAAGAGCATATGGGTGATGAGGCTGCCACTACTCCTGCTAGCACAGAGGAGGACAGTGGTAACATCAATAAGACCTCCCCCATGGCAACTTTGAATGAGCAATCATTCAAAGGTCCCAGGTGCCAAGAAACCACGGGGGTGGATAGTGCTTTTGCTAGGCAGAAGACATCCACTAATAAAAGATCCAATGATCCTTCAATAGGGGGTAACACTCCTGGAGAAGGTGAGGACATATATGACTATGATGAATTGATGGAGACAATGGGTAACATCAACCTGGATGTCATCAAACAAGGCAAAGAGATAGAAGAAATGAAGTTGGTAATTCTGTCACAACAAGTACCGATTACTAAGTTGAAGAAGACGGTGATCAGTCTTGTACAGAGGAAGAGGAAAAAGCAATTTGCACTCAGAAAAAGGAAATCTGGGAATGATGCTCCCAAAAAGGGGGAGATCAACATGGAAGAAGCTACAAAAGAGGGTGAGCTTGATGGGATGAAATATGGTGTTGACAGGGAGAAAGCAGCAGTAAGTGAGCAAGCAGCAGAAACCATTAATGCTGCTAGTTCAAGTGGAGCAACATAAACGGTTACTACTGCTGACATGAACAAAGCAGCAGAAACAGTGAAGGAAGTACTAACAGAACTGGAAATTGCAGAAACTATGATCAAAGCAAAACATGATACTCCCAAGGTCACTTCAAAGGCCAAAGGAGTTACCATAAAAGAAAGAGGTGATGCTGTAATGAAATCCAGGTCTGAGAAGGTGATAAGCAAAGAAAAGGGCAAAGCTATGCTAGTGGAATCTGATCAACCACTCAAAAAGCAAAAGCTGGTTGAATGAGATGAAGCTTTGGCCAAAAAAATACAAGCTGATATTGAGTAAGAAGAGAGGGTTCAAGTAGACAAAGACAGAGAGATGGCTAAGGCTCTAGCTGCTGAACTGAATGAAGCTTATCAACAAAGCCTGGCAACTGAAATTGCACAGAAGAAAGCTGCAACTCTGAAGAAATCAGTGGTGGTAAAAACAACTGTAAAGAAGAGACAACCCTCAAAGACTTTCCTAGGTACCCAAGAGAGAAACAAGATGATTATATTTCTCAAAGGTGCTATAGGAGTCAGAAAGGAGATGTTATCAAAGATGTCTTTTGAGAAGATTAAAGAACTGTATGATTCAGAGATGATAAAGCTTCAGGGGAATGAAACTGCAAGGGTGGAGATGGAGAAGAGGATGAAAGAAAGTAATGACTTTGATTTTCAAAAACCCTTTCCAGATGAGCAAGAAACACCACCAAAGAAAGAAGCCACTCTGAAAGAAATTCTAAGGACTTTAAAGAGAACCAAGATGATGGCAAGGAGAAAGTCAACTAAGAAGCCTAGAGTATCTGAAGGAGAGGATGAGAAAGTTGCTGAAGAAGAAGGGGCACCTGAGTCATCTAAACAGAAAGAGCCATCAAACACAGATGATGTAAATTTGTATATGGTAGTGATGGACAAAGTGCATGAACCAATTTCAGTAGAACCTGTAGGAGTTAAGCCTCCTGAGGTCATTCTCTGGGATACATTGACAGTGGATGGAAAGGAATACATAAGGCTAAAAAGGAAGGATGAAAAATATGAGGTGTTCAATACTTGGGCAAAGATTGTAAGAACATGCTCTAGGTCAGATCTTGAAGAGATGTTTGAGATAGGAATGAAGTTGTATGCAGATATACTGAAAGCTCCAGAGATTTCAATTACAAAACTGGTAATGGAGTATCTGTGTATGATGTTCAAACCTGAAGAAGTAGAGCATGTGATCAAGAATGTATTCAAGTCAGTCAACAGTTGGACTCTATATGAAACTAGTGGAGTATATACAGTGACTTTGGATCTGAATCATACTGAATACTTCCTAGTGGATAGAGTGTACAATCATAGCAGATTGAAGCTTCATGCCATGCTGAAGAAAAAGCTAGGATGTATTCCAGATTCAGAGATGGCTAAATATTTGATCCAAAGAACCATCAATCAGAGTTTGGGATTGGATGCAAATACTGGAATTTAGGCCATTATGAAGTTTTGGGAGCATCTTGAAGAGCATCTGAAGAACTTGACTTCTTTTCCTAAAAGTCAAGTTAGGGGGAGATTGTTGGGAACTGAAGAAAAGCTTAAGTATGGTTAATGCTGCTAGTTCAGAATTACTACTGCTAGAAGACTTCAAAGTTAATACTGCTGAGTATTACTACTGCTAGTAGAATTAATACTGCTAGTAAAAGTTAGTGCTGCTTGAACAAAGTTAGTACTGCTTAGCTAGTTAGTACTGCTAGTGGTTAGTGCTGCTTAGAAGTTAATGCTGCTTGAAGAAGTTAATGCTGCTGAGCATAGTTAGTGCTGCTTATGACTTGAAGATCCGAATGAAAAGGATGACAGCTGGAAAGAATAAAGATATTCATGGAAGGCTTGAAGATAATGATGGAAGATATACTGAAGATATGTTTATTTATTGTAATTATCTTTTGATTAGTATATGAATAGAATGTATAGAATAGTTTAGATAATAATAATTAAATCTAAGTTCTAGAGAGAAAATCAACCTCAAGGCATATATCCTAATTCTAGAGAAGTAGAATTCGTCTTGAAAGAGTCTGTTCTTCAAGATTGAGGTTGAGTGTGTAATCTTGTGATTTCAATTATTCAATACAAGTTTACAGTTTGTTTTTCATATTTATTGTTTTGGTTTACTGTTTCATTGAATATCAAAGTGTTATTCCGCAAACTTCTTTGATATTGTTTCTGAGAATTAATTCTTGTTGAGAATTCGATCCTGACATTCTTGTTTTCAACCTGCAATTTATAAGCATTTAGAACATATTCTTGTTTTCCAGAAACAAACTTAGACAATTTAGATTCAAAATCAGAAATCTTATTTTCAAAACAATCTTTTTCTAGTTTAAAATCAGAAACATATTTGCGAAGAGAATCAATCAAATATTTGTTCCCAACAACTTGTTTGTTAAGATTAAAGATCTTTTGATTTTTCTTTTCAACTCTGTTCTTTTCCTTTTTTAGTTTCTTTTGAAGATCTTGAAGTTCGACCATCATAGCTTCCATTTTAACCATAAAATCAGATTTGGAAATATTATTTACCTCATCAGCAGTTTCTTCATCCGAATCATCATACTTTACTGTGTCGCCCATCAAACACATGTGAGCTGATTCTTCTTTTACCAATTCATCTGAATGATCTAGCCAATACTCATCTTCATCCATCAATGCCTTGCCAACTTCTTGTTGTTTGGCCAAGAGCATTTTGTTCTTGTAGTATTCCGAGTTTCGAACTTTCGGCTTCCGACAATCTTTGGCATAATGACCAACTTTTCCACAGTTGTAGCACTTAATCAGATCACCTGTCTTCTTCTTAGCACCAGCATAATCATTCAAATATTTCTTCTTCTCTTCCGACTTTCTCTCTACATACCGGTTCTCTTCATATCTCTTTCCTTCAACTCTTTCCCGATGTTCATGATACTTTGAACTTGATGAAGAATACCTCTGTGTGTTTGAACCCGGTTTCTTGTAGAATTTCTTCTGGAACGCATGGGTCAGAAGAAGCATAGATTGCTTGAGGTTTTTACCATCATCACTCTCTGAATCTGAATCGGAATCAGAACTGGGAATAACAACTTTCTTCTTCTTTTTCTTCTCTTTTTTTCTTTCTTTTCTTTCTCCTTCTCTCCAGCTACCAAAGCTATGGGGTCAGATATTTTCTCGACATCCTTCTTTTAAGCTCTTTTCTCTTCCACCTCTTCCTCATTCTCACGTAAAGTCTCATAGACTTCATGAAGAGGTATGTCGCTCAAGTCCTTCATCTGATTCATCCGACGGGTATGTTTCTTCCATTCTGGTTGCAGAATGCGTAGGGACTTGACGTTCTTTTCTATCTGCTTCTTCTTTACTTTGTTCTTTGAGAGTTCATTCAGAAGAAGCACAAACCTCTCATAGGTTTCCTCTAGGCTCTCATTTTCTTTTTCTTTAAACTCTTCGTAGCTATTTATGTAGTTAGCCACCTTCATCTGATTTCCTACTTTGGAACCCATCATCATCTTTTGTAACTGATCCCACATCTTCTTTGCATTTGCCTTGTAGCTATCTATCTTGATATAAATTTCATTCAGAATACTCTGGAGTAGAAGAGATCTTGCTTGCTTGTCTGCTTTAAAACGACTTTTCTGCTCCTCAGAATATTGTGCAAAATCCATCAGAACAGTTCTCATCTTTTGCACTCTGTCCTCGTCTCCATCCTCACTGTCTGAGGATTCATCATCAGGTATTTGAACAGTAGGAGGTATCATTGGTCCTTCTGTAATTGAAAGCAGAATGTTTTCCCCATTTGCATACCGATCAACAAAATCCAGAAATTTGTCCTTCCACTGTACGTATTCCCCTTTGAATAGAACAAGAGGCTTTACGTTTGTACCGATAGAAAGAGCATATTTGGAAGTCATCTTGATCTACACTGTTTACTGATCGTCAAAATTTAGAAAGTAAAGTTGGATCTACAAAAATCAAACTTAGTTAAATTTAAAAAAAAAATCAGAGAAGTTTTATAAGTATGAAACTCGCATACCAAATAAACCTAAAAAAACGCACAAATGCCTTCTTGCGAGTTTGAGAAAAGGTTAAAGTAGTCATGTTCAACATTCCAAATTTGCTGATTAGAAACCTGGACCTCTTGTCATCCAACGGCTTGGTGAAAAGGTCAGCTAACTGGAGCTCGGTATGAACAAAGTGCATTTAAATATCACTTTTTTCTACATAGTCCTTGATGAAGTGATAACGTACATCAATGTGCTTGGTTTTCGAGTGCTGGAACGGGTTAGAAGTTATTGCAATTGCGCTCTTGGAATCTCAACAAATAGGCATTCGCTTGTAATTGTACCCGAAGTCCTTCAACTGTGTCTTCATCTAGAGGACTTGCAAATAGCAGGTAGAAGCAGCTACGTACTCTGCCTCAACAGTGGATGTAGAAACAAAGTTTTGTTTCTTCGATGTCCAACTAACAAGTTTGTCTCCTATGAATTGACATGATCCAGAAGTACTCTTATGGTCTACCTTACATCCTGCATGGTCAACATCTGTAAAGGTAGTGAGATCAAAACGGGAATCCTTTGGATACCAAAGGCCTAGATCAGGAGTGCCTTCAAGATATCTAAAGATTCGCTTAACAGAATTAAAGTGCGACTTTTTGGGATTAGCTTGATATATCGCACAAAAGCAGGTTGCAAACATGATATCTAGACGACTTGCAATTAGATAAAGTAAAGAACCAATCATGCTACGATACACCTTTTGATCGACAGGTTTACCAGATAAATCTATGTCTAAGAGTGTACCAGTAGCCATTGGTGTTTTCATGACAGAACTGTCTGACATATTGAACTTTCTCAAAATATCTTTAATATATTTGGCTTGATTAATGAAAATGCCTTCGGGTAGTTGCTTTACTTGCAAACCAAGAAAGAAATTCAATTCACCCATCATCGACATTTCAAATTTCGTTTCTATGATCTTTGAAAAGTTCTTGCAAAATTTCAGATTTGTCGACCCAAATATAATGTCATCAACATAAATTTGTATGAGAATCAAGTCCTCACCTTGCCTTTTTAGAAATAAGGTGGTGTCAACTATACCTTTCTTGAAACCGGAAGCTAGGAGAAATTTAGTAAGAGTTTCATCCCATGCTCGTAGTGCTTGCTTGAGACCATATAGTGCTTTGTCTAATACGTACACATGATCAGGGTGATGAGGATCAACGAAGCCTTCAGGTTGAGCAACATAGACCTCCTCATGCAGAACGCCATGTGTATCTTGAATATCCATCTATCATCACTAAAACATATTTCTTACCGTTGATAGACGTCGTCCGCATAGAGCCACAAAGATCCATGTGAATAAGTTCTAGCGCATATGAGGTTGATGATTCAGTCTTGGACTTGAATGAGCTTCGCTTCATTTTACCCACCTCACATGCTGAACACAGTGAGTCCTTTTCAAACCTCACTTCTGATAGACCTTTTACCAGACCTTGTCTCTGAAGCTTAACTATTGATCTGAAATTCTGGTGAGACAAGCGACGATGCCACGTCCATGATTGTGCTTTAGAAGCTTTAGCTAGTAAGCATACGGGACGTGTGGTGGATAGTGCTGGAAAATCTACATAATATAGATTTCCACGGCGCTCAACTCTAAAGATTTCGTAACCATCAGGATCCTCAATATAGCAATGAGATGTTGTGAAGCGAACTTGGTATTTCATGTCACATAAGTGACTGGTGCTGAACAGGTTATGATCAAAGTCATCAACATATAACACCTTTTGTATCTTCACAACTCCGTTATCAAGCGTTTCGTATCCTCTAACATGTCCTTCTACTTCAGAATTGGCAAAACGAACTGTTCCAGCAGGCTCCTCCACATAGTTATGTAGTAGATGCTTGAATCCTATCATGTGGCATGAACAACCTGAATCTATCACCCACAATCGACAGGCCTGCAAAAGAAACAATTAGTTTGGCTTTGTTACCCATATCCAAATGGGTCCTTTGCTGTTAGCCACAAGCAGTTCAGGAATATCACTAGATTTGACTTTTACTCTCCATTCATATCGTGGTTTCGGAACCCATTTCCAAACTATTCTAACTTCTAATTCATGAGGTTGCTTTTTAGATCTTAGATTAGTAACCTTAGCACGTAAAACTTTAGGTTGCGTGGAAGAATTGGAATTAAAGTTCGTTTTAGCTTTCTTGTTTGCTTTTCTTGCTCTTAGGAGTGGAGTTGTATTTAAAAGAATTGTCCCAACATTGATTGCAATATAAATTCTTTCGAGCTAATGTCATAAATTTAGATTTATCGGAATAAATCTGACATCCATACTCATCAAAAGAAGTACATCTCAAATCATCACTGTCTTGGGTACAACTGTTTTCAACATCAGTTTCACAAACATTTAAACAATCATTTTTATTCTTCGTTCTCCTCCAAACTCCATTACCATTCAGAACTGAAACAGAAACAGAAACCTTGTCAATCTTTTTCTTAGAAGGAAATCCTTTTCTTGAAATACCTGAAGTCTCACCCTTCTCAAAGATACTTGGTTGATACTCAGGGCATTCAAAATAAATGACTGGAGGTTTTGTAGACTCATCAAATTCTGGATTAGATCTTACCTTCCAGCTTTGTTCATTAAGCATCTGCTTGTCATTTGAAACATTTTTAAACAAGGTGACTTTCAAATCATTGATCTCTTTGCAAAGCTCTTGATTGTCTTTCACAGACTTTTCAAGTTTAAATTTGAGATCAAAGTTTTCATCTTCAATTGTATCAAGAAATTTTTGCAACATATCAATTTGTTTCATCAAATCAGATGTATGATCACTCACATAATCTGACTCTTTTGAAATAGAAATGGGATCAGGGTCTGAAGCATTCATCATTTCAGAAAATATTGCTTCAGTCATGTTCTCAAGAAACTCCATTTGATCATTTTTAAAACAAGATTTATTCGTGACATTGGCCTCTTCTTCAACCTTTTCAACAAGTAAAGGTTCAAGAGTAATAGGGTTTGAAATTGATGGTATAATTAATGGATCTGCATCCGATTCATATTCATCATATTTGCATTCAGTTTCAGGATGTATTTTGTCATTGTTGACTGATTCATTTGAAGGTGTGGTAAATAGTGTTTCAAACTCAACGAATTCAATCTTTCGAGAGTTATAACTCTTGTTTAAAGCACTATATTTAAAACAACCGATTTAAAAGAATTTTTTGAATAAGTACCACTAGACATATCCTCTCCTATTACTTCTTTACCTTTGGTCTCTGTAAGAGGTTTAGTGTGTGTCCCACAATGTGTATAGATCAAGATTTAGAACAATCAAATACCAATCAAATCACTTTTATTAATCACAAGTCTGGGTTACAATATTTATCTCTCAACACTTCAAACTCGTATGACTTTGAATAATAGCTCCTTACAAAGAACACACACAAAACCAATTTATACAAAGACAAGGAACACGCAAAACACTGTTCACGTAAACAACAAAAACGCGCAAACAATATAAAACAGGAAAAAATACAATGTTGATTTTGACTTTATTACACTAGACTTTGACTTTCACTGAGAGTTGACTTTAGCTTTACCTTCAGTCTTCAGTCTTCTATGATCTTGTATCCAACATATTTATGCTCTAACATTTAGAAGTATCAGCTTTAACAAAAGTCGCACGAATGTCAAGAATGGTTTTAACCGTGGAGCCAAGTTTGTCAAAGTTATACAAGTGCTCCGGGGCCTTTTTCAAAACTTCATTTACTGGCAAACCCAAACCTGGTTTCACTTTATAAAATCTTTTATCTCGGAGTTTATTAGTCAACAGATTTAATGTTTGCTCAGTCTGACCACGCTTCATGTTTTTGCCCTCTAGTTGCTTAATCTTAGTGTAAGCTTCATTTCGCTCATAAAAACAGACTTCAAATTTAATTTTAAAATCACCTTTTTCAGCGTTAAGATTAACAAGATCCTTTTCCAAATCAGATATTTTTCATTTTAAGGTTTCTTTTACAGCTTTTAAATTATCTTTCTCCTTTTCCTTTTCTTCCACGACAACTTTCAGCAAAGCGTTTTCATCATGAAAACTCAAAGTTGTTTGTCGTTCTGAGCTAAGTTTACCTTTTACCAGTTCAAATTCATCTTTCATGTTGTGGATTTGGACCATACGTGATTCAATGAGTTCAGAGTTTTCGTTTACCTCAGAGTTTTGTCCTCAGAAGTCTCATCATCATCATTAAGCATTGCCTTGTAGGAGACTTGAGTGAAGTGTGATTGTTCCTCCCTGTCAGAGCTTTGAAGCAACCAGTTCTCCTCCTCGACCATAAGCACCTTCCCTTTCTCCACTCTCTTGGCAATCAAAGACTTCCTTGCGTAGTACTCCGAGTTCTTGAATCTCTTAAACTTGCAGTCCTTAGCGAAGTGTCCAAACATTCCACAGTTGAAGCACCTTCCTGCTTCATCCTTCTTCACTTCCTTCTTGCCTTCTCTCTTTTCTTCTTTCCTTTCTTCTTTCTTCTCTTCTGTCCTCTCTCTTCTCATCTCTCCTTCCATACTTGGGCTTGTACCTCAGCTCAGACTTGTCCCTCTTGTACCCTTCATACTTCGGCTTCAAATAGTATTTCTTTTTGCCAAAGCTTCTTTTGAATTGGCGCGTAAGCAGGGCCAAGTTTTCAGAAAATATGTATATCGTCATCAAAATCGACCTCCAGTTTCTCCTTACTAGTAGCAGAGTCTGAATTAGTAAGCTTAGTGACAAAAATGCTCTCGACACTTTCTTCTTTGATTTTGAAGAATAAACAGGACCAGAACTAGAACTTTTCCTTTCCCAACAATAAAAGCCACTGAGTCCTTCAGATCCTTGTACTCATTGTTGATTGATCTCACTTCATCTTCATGTTGGGAAAGAGTGGAGAATATGTTTGACACATTCTCTTGGGCCATATTCTTTGACATCTGAAGATTGATGGCATAGTTCTTCCACTCTGGGTTCAAGTTCTTAATAAACTTATAGTTTATTTCAGAAGTAGATTTGGTAATGTTGTTCCTCCTCAAATCATTCAAGATGATGTTATATCAGTTGTAAGTGTCCAGCAGTGTCTCCCCTTCCTTTGCATGAAATCCCTCATATGCATTGATGCACATATTTTGTTTAGCTTGAATTGAAGCTTCACTACCCTCGAATTATCTTGCCAACTCATCCCATATCTCCTTTGCAGAACTTCTGCTGTCCACACGATTGTAGATGTCATTAGGAATGGCCATTGTCAGAAAGATGAGAGCTTCTTCATCTATTTTGTACAAATCTTTCTCTTGTTCAGTGAAGTATTCATATGGTTTTGGAACAAATCTGTTAGGGATCTCAGGAGAGCTAGTTGTAACAGCTTGACCAAGCACTCTGATCATGGGGTTCACAGGACCAGAAGTAATAGATTCCATGTAATCTCTGCTCTTGTGATTCAGAAACTGGATCATTCGTTTCTTCCACTGTTGGTACTCATTGTCTAACATGACTGGTGGTTTGGACTGAGAGTCCATGGAAAGGAGTTTATTCGACATCTATAACAGTTGGATTAGTATGCAAACTTATCTTTACAATTTAAATCAACTAATAAGATCTTTGAATCAAGAATTGGATAAAATCTACACTAAAAAATTTCCATAAAAAATAAATTTCTTAAAATACTCAAGTGTAGAATTCGCAAGCTATAAGAACCAGAGAAAGATTCGCAGACAGAAGAAAAAACATCAAAATTCGCAAACAAGATAGGTAGAATTCGCAAACAGGTAAAGTTCGCAAACAGTAGACCTGCGAAACCTTAACAATTCGCAAAGCAGTACTTAGCGAATCCTTGCCTTAGAATAATTTCAGAACACTAGTTTTCGCAAGTAGAAATCGCCGAGTATAGAGTTGCGAGTTCTATACTTAGAAAATATTTTAGGTTGCAAGTTTTCACAATTCGCACAACACAACTTTCGTAAGCAAAGATTCGTAAACCATAGACTTACGAATCATAGACTTAGAAAATTTTGAACTTTTCACCTAACTTTCGCAAATAAACTTTCGCAACCTGAATAGATTTATAATTTTAAGAACCTGCGAATCCTATACTTAGTGAAAATTTTGGAAGATAAAGATCAAGGATTCGTAAAAACAACTTGCGAATCTTAGGGGATTCGCAAACTAGTAGCCTGCGAGTTCTTCAGTATTCGCAACCAAGTCACTTGCAAAACTTGTACTTAATCAAATTTTCAATTTTAAATGTCCTGCGAATCTTGACTTTCGTAGATAAAGGTCTTGCGAATCTTGAGGTTTTTGTAACACTAATACTAGCGAAACCTATACTTTAACAAATTCAACAACCTCTGCGAAATTCAGAGATCTTGCGAATTCTTCCTGGAACTTGCGAGTTCTTCATAAAAACGTCCATGTGCTCGACTTTTAATCCAAAAACACATCAATTGGTTAAATGTCAGTGTAAAAATCACTAAATTTATCCACCTATATACTACGAACAAACCCCAATTAAAAACAATTACCAAAAACAACTTATATGCTCAAATTTGAATGGAACAGTCTTCGAACTTCTCATGAACAAAAACTTCGAAAATCTTCAAAACAACAATCTATTGATGTTTTTAAATGAAATGAGGCAATCTGATGATGTTCTATAACCTTATGTGCACATAATCAAATCATTTTTAGGCTAAAAAACACAATAAATCTCAAAAACGATTTTCACACAATGAAGTTTTCGAAAAACCGTTTTTCAATCCAAAATCCTTGATTCTTGGCTCTGATACCAAATGTTAAGCCCAGATATTAGTTGATAAATCGTTCACACAACACAATAATGATAAGAGATCAAGAAGAATCAATCAAAATAGTCATATATCTCTTAAGTCGCAAGTAAAAGTGTGAGTGTGTGTTCTTGGTGTAGTCACTACCTTGTGTGTGTAATAATTCAAATGAAGCCCTAGGGATTCTCAAAGAAACATTGCCTTATGTAGGTCCACATGACCAAGGCATGGTCTAGCCTAAATAACTATGAATTACCCCCTAAGGAAATATAGATAATTACAAATAAGACCCCTTTCTACATTTTAATCTTGAATACAACTAATGATCCAACAATTTGATTCAAAAAGGTATTAATTTTTCTTAAGTTTTTCATTCGGTCGAAATCTTTGTTTGTGTTCTAGGTTGTTCAATTTTTCGCCAAATTATTGAGTTTAATCGATTCCACTATATTTCGTTGGGTTAGTTAATCTTGAGTCAAATATTGTATTCAAGATTAAAAGGTCAATGTTGTAAAAGTGTAGGTGGTTTTCTTGTAAATAGTGTTGTAAGTAAAAGTGATTGACTTTGACTTTAGATAAAAGTGAGTGAGGTTATGTTGACCATATATAAAGAAATTGTCTTTGTATTTTTAAATGAGTTTAGAACAAAACACGCACACAAGTATTAGAGTGAGAGAATCCGCATAAAGTGAGACTTGTGGCACTGTAAGATCTGTGACACAAAGAAATCATTGTAATTGTTGTTATATCAAAGAATGATTTCTACATATTCAGTATGTGTTTGATAGCTTGGATCTGGACATTTCAATTGGTATCAGAGGAAGAAAGTTGGATTTGGCATCGTCGTCTTTCTCACCAGAACTTTAAAGCCATAAATACTTTGTCGAGTAAAGGCATGGTAAAAGGTCTTCTAGAATTGCGATTCGATAAGGATTCTTTATGTTCTACATGTGAAATGGGAAAGATGAAACAAAGTTCCCATAAGGCTAAGATAGAATCTTCTTGTAAATCGCCGCTCGAAATGATACACATGGATCTTTGTGGCTTAAAGAGAGTTCAATCAATCAGTGGCAAAAAGTACATCTTAGTCATGATTGATGAATACTCCAGATACACATGGTTAGAGTTTTTAAGAGCAAAATCAGATGCACCAGAGTTGATTATTGCCTTCATCAAGAAAGTCCAAGTTCTGTTACTACGTCCAATCAAGAAACTACGAAGCAACAACGCCACTGAATTTAAGAATGAGACTCTACAAGGATATTTACAATCTATAGGGATTTCTCACAACTTTTCTGCCGCTCATACGCCGCAACAGAATGGAGTTGTCGAGCGCAAGAACCGCACTTTGGTCGAAGATGCTAGGACTATGTTGGCTTACTCTGGATTACCATTGTATTTGTGGGCTGAGGTCGTTGCCACCGCATGCTTCACTCAGAATCGGACGATAACTAATAAACGTTTGAATAAGACAACGTATGATATTATAAATAATAGAAACCCTAATGTTAAATTCCTTCGTGTTTTTGGTTGCAGGTGCTTCATTTTGAACGACTGTGATAATCTTGGAAAGTTTGATAAAAAGGCAGACGAAGGCTACTTTCTTGGATATTCCTTGACTTCAAAGGCCTATTGTATCTACAACCGTCATACCAAGACTGTTATAGAAAGCATTCATGTATCGTTTGATGAAAATTCAACTTTGACTTCTAAACAACACAGTTCAGGACTCAAACTAAAAGGAAGGGCTTCTATTCAAGAAGGAATAGAACTTGTGTCAAAAGAGAATAAGTCTTCTATTTCTAACTCTCAACTGTCTACATCTGAGTTAGTTATTATTTTTTGATGCATTCATGGACATTTGTGCATATTTTGATAAATCTAGTACGTTTGCATCAACGTCAGAGGTCCCTACTACAACTAAAGATATTTATGAACCAACTGAACAAGTCACAAAAGGTCTCGGAGGCGCTTCAGGATCCTAAATTGAATACTTGCTATTCAAGATGAGCTACTCCAGTTTGAACGAAACAAGGTCTGGCGGCTAATCCCACAACCTAAGGATAAATCAGTGACTGAAACTAAGTGGGTCTTTAGGAATAAAAAGGATGAGGTTGGGATTGTTGTGCGAAACAAAGCGAGATTGGTCGCTAAGGGTTATAGTCAACAAGAAGGTGTTGATTATGATGAAACCTTCGCCCCTGTTGCAAGGATCTAGGCAATTCGGATATTCCAATCATATGTAGCTCACAAGAATTTCACGGTTTTTCAAATGGACGTGAAATCCGCATTCTTAAATGGGATACTACATGAGGAGGTTTATGTTTCACAACCCGAAGGCTTCGTAGATCCACATCACCCTGACCACGTCTATGTTCTTGATAAGGCATTATATGGTCTCAAACAAGCCCCAAGAACATGGTACGAAACTTGAACACAATTCCTACTTGCCTAAGGTTTCAAGAAAGGTACGATTGATACTACTTTATTCCTAAAGAAACAAGGTGAGGATTTGATTTAAATACAGATATTTGTAGATGACATTATATTTGGGTCTACAAATCCTAAATTTTGTAAAAAAAATTTAAATATTATGGAGACTCGATTTGAAATGAGTATGATGGGTGAACTGACATTTTACCCTTGGTCTTTAAGTAAAACAGTCCCCAGATGGTATCTTTATCAACCAGTCTAAATATATCCGAGATATTTTGAAAATTTTTAACATGACTGCTAGTACAGTAATGAAAACACCCATGGCTACTGGAACGCTACTGGACGCAGATTTAGCCGGTAAATCTATTGATCAGAAAACGTACCGTAGTATGATCAGTTCATTATTGTATCTTACGGCAAGTAGACCTGATATAATGTTTGCTACTTGTTTCTTGACTAGATATCAAGCAACTCCAAAGGAATCTCATCTTGTGGCTGTAAAACGGATCCTTAGATATTTGAAAGCTACCCCTGAATTAGGCCATTGGTATCCAAAGGATTCTGCTTTTGATTTAACTTCCTTTACAGATGTTGATCACGCAAGTTGTAAGATATATCGGAAGAGCACGTCTGGGTCATGTCAATTTTAGGTGATAAACATGTAAGTTGGACCTCCAAGAAGCAAAATTATGTGTCTACATCCGCTGTTGAGGCTGAGTATATCGTTGCCGCAAGTTGTTGTTCTCAAGTCCTGTTGATGAAGGCACAATTAAAAGATTTTGGGTAGACCTACCAGTGTGTCCCTATCTATTGCGACTCGAAGAGCGCTATAGCTATAACAACTAACCGGGTTTAGCACTCCAAGACGAAACATATAGATGTTCGTTGCCGCTTTATAAAGGATCATGTGGAGAAAGGTGATATCGAAATGCATTTTGTACAGACGGGTTACCAGTTAGCTGATTTTTTTACTAAACCTTTAGATGAAAAACATTTTAAGTCTCTTATTAGCAAACTTGGTATGCTTAATATGTCTTCTTAAAGTCTGTTGATATTTCCAGCATGATTCTAGGGGGAGTTGATCTTAATGTTTTCATATATCTAGGGGAGTTAGAACATCTGCTAATATTCTTCTGATTTACTGACGAAGGCAGAATTATTTTATATGATTACCAAAATCTTTCTTATCTTGCACGATATATGATTGTGACATTGGCTTCTGGATAATTCAGTTCAGAACCCGTACTCAAATGTTTTCATTCTTACTGAAAGCTGAATGATCAATCATTATCAGGACGTTTTTTTTTATTTTTTAAGGGGGAGATAGTAGAAAATAGAAATGAGATTAATTGTTATATTCATATTGTTCTCTACTAATGATTTGATTTTTTTTACAGATACCGAAGAGGAGTATCTGATGTTTTGTTAAAGTGAACTTAAAAGATAAATATTCATTTACGAGGGAGTTAAGATTTCTACACTTAAAGTATATCATTCTACATCTTAATCTTTACCACATTTTGAAAGACAAACGACTTTCGGATGTAAATTTTTTTTTCTTAAACCTTCAAAACACTTCGTGTTCTCAAAAGATTTTATGAATTTCGAAGTATGCTTTTAAATGTTTTTCATATCAGTATTTTCATGATTAACTAAACGTGTGTTTCTCAAAGGCTAATACTTTGTATTGTCTTTTCATATACTGTCAAGTATTTTTACACACATTGGTTCAGTACGTTTTTGTTGACTTTCTTATTACCATGTCTCAAAAAGACAAATCTTTCGATGGTAATACTCCCGTTTGTATTCTACCTTTTTTGAGTATCAGACGTCATTTTTAATAATTGTGGTTTCATTGACAATATGTTTATATTTGTTCATATAACAACTTTCAGTTCTTTGATATCCCAATATTTTTCTTCATGATATTTGATTTGATTGCATCATTGTCAGATTCTCAAAACATTTCACTTGAATTCGTTTCATTCAATCAATTTAATTGTTTTGAGAGATCTTAAATGTTCAACATACTCAAATCTCATTCTTATTTTTGATAAGCATACATTTTCTGATAATGATATCTTGTGCTTATTTGACAAGATAAACTGTTGAGCAACATTACTTTTTTGGACAAAATACATGGGATTCAGTGTGAGAGCTTATCAGAAGTTCTATAAATTTACGTTAACGTGTATTTCCTACCCAAGAAGTTATCCCGATGGATTGAGCGGAGAGGGGTCAAACGAATAGAGAGTGGGTGTGTGCTAAGATAAAATGTGAAAGAGAGTTTGGTTAGAATTGAGCTCAAATGATTAAAAGAAAGAGGGAAAAATATCAGAGTAAAATAATATTAAAATCTGCACCAACGTTTTCTGAGTCGGGCAGCCACATAATATGTTGTTTCACAATTCTTTCGTGAACTTCATTGAAATAGGCAAGCAGCCCATGCCAACTCTTGTTAAAACCCCACCTGCTACTCATATTTTTCTCTACAAAAAGATGTTTCATATTTTTTTGGGGAAACAACACATAATCTATCAGATCTTCATTTGGAAGATGTTGACATTGAAACAGAAGAAAAGTTGCCCCACCTTCGAACCTCTTTCATGCACATCGAGTCTGTATATTACTTAAGAAAATTGTGTATTACGTGCACGAGCACACAAGAAATTTGTTTTCTTGTCTTAACATTCATAGAAAATTTCTTTGTAATTTTTCAATGATTGAATGGAAGCCCTGGGGGAGTGAACATCAAAAATATCCTTTCCAATGTGCATTTGTTGTACACAGTGGCTATATGCTACTGACAGACTTGTTAACTGATCATATGTTGATTCAGGGTCACTGTTAGTGCATTATTGTATTCAAGATTTAAGTGTAAAAGTCTTTGTAATAAAAAAGTCAAAGATGTCAAAAGTTAATGTAATGTTAGTGAAAGTCAAAGCAGTATACTTTGTAATAGTCAATGTAATTGTAATTAGGAGGTATATGTGTTTGCTTAGGGATTAAGCATTAGGTTAGAAGCATTGTCAATGTCATATTTGTAGAGAGAGAAAGTTAGAGAGAGTTTAGAGAGAGAAAGTTCAATTTATGTCATTTCTTCAAAGATCAATGAGATTCAATGTTGATTACCTAATAGATCTGGTGTTAACAATTGGTATCAGAGCTTTGGGAGAAGATTTGTGCACAATTTCCACCAAATTCGTCCAAAATTGATCAAGAATTGAAGATTTTTGAAGAATTCTCCATTTTTGAAGAACTTGAAGAACACAAATGGGTTACACATTTCTTGTTGGTTTTTGAGTTTGATTTTGATTGAAAAAACGTTTCCTCAATGTTATATTTCATATTAGCATCAAAATATTTACAAAAACGCATCAAGATTTGAGGAATTTGAAGATTTTTTAGATATTTGGTGTTCTTGAGAGAAGCTCTCTGTGAACATTTTTAGAAATGGATTTTGCAAATTTTGTGTTGATTTGTTCCGTTTTTGTGCAAAATTGTTTCTAAAAAGTTGTTTTAGACATGATTTGATCATTGTTTTCAAGTTTTAATTAATAAAAATCATTTTTGAAAATTTTGACTTTTCCTTAAAGTGTTCTGTGAATTTTTTTTAAAATTGTTTTTGAGATTTAGTGGTGTTTTGATCCATTTTGATGTGAATTCGTGATTAAAATATGTTTCTAGACATAAATTGATCATTGTTTTCAAGGTTTAATCACAAAATCTCATTTTTTGAATTTTTTTGGGTTGAATGTGTTTTTGAGTGTTCTTGAAAGTTTTTTTAATCTGAGTTTTTGATCCCAAAAAGTTGATGTAATGTTTCAAAAATATGTTTTTGAATGTTTTAGATCCATAATTCACATTCTTGTTTTAGTAGATATTTGTTTTTGCAGGTTTTATGTTTGAACATTAAATGAATTGTGTTGTTCATTGAGAAGCTAAAGAACACGCAAGATACTCGAGAAAAACTCGCAAGAAACTCAACCTCACTTCACCCAAACAACCTTCTGTGTCTTCCTACTTCACGCAAAAGCCTATCTGTGTCAACTGATACTTCACGCAAAAGCCTTTTGCGTCAACTGCTACTTCACGCAAAGCATGATCAGCGTCAACCTACTTCACGGACGTTGAAGGTTGCGACACCCTCACTTGACGCAAGCCTCATCTCTGCGTGTTCCATACTTAGTTTTTTTAGACCTCTTACTTCGCGCAATGCGTGCGTTCTGGACTTATTTTTTTCTTCTGAATTTTTTTTTCACAGTAACGAGATCATCAAGTGGGTTTTGATTTTAATCTTGTTTTTAATGGATCTCATCTTTCCTAATATCTTCGATTGTTGATTTAGAACACATACATACTTTCAAAATCGATTTTGGTTGATAAAATCTCGAGATATTGCGGATTGAAAGTTCATCGGAGACTCGTCGGAGCTTCGTCGGAAAAACGGGATTGACCGGAACTCGTTATTAACAGCTGATTTCGATGCCTTAGATTCATAATGTTGTTTTTTACATGATTTCTATTGATTTTCAGGTTCGATAATGTTCATTCGAATGGTCTGGTTCGGACTCTTCATCCGATGATGAATCGTAATATGCTATGGCCTTTAAAGCATCAAATGAAATTCGCCGGAAAACATATCTCGCCGGAGTTATTCACGTCGATATACAATTCAGTCTTTGTTGCATGATCTGAAGTTTATCGCCGGAATCGATTGGGTTTGTTTCAAGGATCGTTTTGCAACAAACCTCACTAATTTTGGTCGAGAATTAACGAAGATATATTGATTTGAACTTCACAGATCATTGAAGATGACAATGAAAAGTAACTTAACAGAACTCAGTTAGTTCTGTTAAGTTTGTGATAAATTTGGTCCTTTTTTCGTTAGTTCCGTTAGTTTTCTAACAATTTTGGTCCAATTTCGTTAGTTTTAAGTTAAGTCTGTTAAGTAGTTGTAATAGTTAACATTTTTAGTCCCTGTCGTTAGGTTTGTTAGGTTTTTCGTTAAATTTGTTACATTTTTGGTCCAATTCTATTAGTATCTGTTAGGTCAGTTAAGTACTTTCACTTGATGACAGTTTTAGTCCTTCAAGTTAACTTTCAGAGTGTTGTCAGTTTTACTCCTTGTAGTTTTAGTTTTTGGCAAATTTAGTCCCTACAGTTTACATTTTCTAGTTTTTTTTCAATTTTAGTCCCTATAGTTGTAGTTTCATTCTTTGTCATTTTTGGTCCTTATAGTTTCTTAGTTTAGTATTTTTGCACTTTTAGTCCCAACAATTTATATTTTTTTTGTCGTAATATTTTTCACTTTTAGTCCTCGTTTTTCGTTTTAGTTTCATATTTTGTCGGTTTTAGTCCCTATTTTCGTATTTTTTTTATATTTTAATCGTTTTAAGTCATTTTTTGTTGATTTTTCGTTTGTGTCGTGTTTAGTCCCTGTTTTTCATTTCTTTTTCATTTTTAGTCCATTTTGTGTCGTTTTTCGCTATTTTCATCTGTTTCTAAGCTTAACTGATATATTTTTCATATTTTTGCAGGTATGAAGATTAAAGTTCAAATTTTTTCTACGCTGACTTTTCAGAATTAATTTTTGTGAGACAAATTTACAATTTGTTTTTTAGATTTTAACTTTCTGAATATATTTATGACTTTAATCTGGTTATTCATATCTTTTTAAGAGTGTGCACATAACTCCACTTTTAATCGAAGTTTCTTTTGACAATCACTTTATTAGGTAATATTTTTGATATTTTCTTTATCTAATTTATGTGTTTCATTTTTTTAGTATATCTTCAAGTACATCAAGATGTCTACTGTAATGTCAAGGAAAGATTGTGCAATCGCATATATGCCAGAAATACCTGCTATTGAAGTTGAATGAGACAAGCTGAAGATTCAAAATTCAAGTCTTCAAAATCAGATTCATGAGTTGCAAGAAAAATTTATATTTTTACAGAATAGTTTTAAATGTACAAAATACACTAATCATTCTAAGTCTGATTTTACAGTTATAATTGAATCAAAAGAAAAAAAGATTGCACGTCTTCAAAGTAAATTGAGACTATCTGAAGAAAAATCAATTGTATTGAAAGCTGAAGCAGATATTGAAGACAAAGTAAATGGTTTGGAAACTGAGAATGTTGAGCTGAAAAGGAAACTCTCTGTATTTAAAAGAAATTGTGCTAAAGAAAAGAAGGAACTTGAGAATTGTTTCGTACAAAAGTTGTCAAAATTTTCCAAGATATCTTTTGAAGAGAAGAAGATTGTTGAGCTAAGATGTATCAAAATTTCAAAGCAAATTGTTGATTTTGAGGAAGTTTTGATCACTGAAAGAGAAAAGTTTGAAAATGAGAGAGCTGATTTTGAGACTGAAGGAAAAACTTTCAATGAATAGATTGCTAGGCTTTCTAGAAAAATTTCTGAGTTAGAAAGTTTATTGGAAAAAGAAAGAAAAGATTTTGAGAAGAATAAGAAAAGTTCTAAGAAGAAGAACGTTGGGATATTCCACGAAATATCCAACAAGAGTAAAATTCTGGAGAAAGATTTTGAAGAGGAAAGAAGATTCTTTGAGACTGAGATTATAAAGCTTTCAAAGAAGTTATCTAAACTATCAGCATCTGCACTGAAAGAATAGAATACGAAGTATGAGTTACAGAAGAAGATTGATCTATTCACTGAAGAAAGAAAGAGTTTGTCTACTAAGATCACTGAACTTGAAGGGATTATCGTCAAGGTAGAACTGAGTGAACAAAAGAGTCCAGATACAATTGCTCAATCACCTCTGAATGATCCAGCTGACTCAGAATGTTCATTCAAGATAGCCTCAAGTTCATATCATACAAACGTTTCTAAAAAAAGGTAAGTCATTCCTAAAGATCATATTCGTCCTACTAATCTTTTCTATGTTAAATCTATTGATGGTTCAAGAAACTTTAGAAAGAACAATTCTCATCAAAAGATGGTCTGGAGAGTTAAAGGTTCTTCTAATGAAAAAAAGATTGATAAGTCATCTGCATCGACATCAAACGCCAAGAAGAACAATGTATATAAAGGTAAACTTTTAACGAACCCGATACGATTTATTTCTGCTAATTATCTTATCAGGCTAGCTCAAAAAAAGATTTGTTGTTCTTACTGTGGAGCAAATGATTTTGTAAGTTATATTTTTTTAATTACCGGTGTGGCTCATACTATATTACTCCCAAAACAACTGCAATTAACAAATATGGACCCAAATACCAGTGGGTACCAAAAGCGACTGAATCTGTTTTGTTGGCATCACAAGTGAAGGGGGGGTAAGAGCATAGACTTCTAAACACCTCAGTTTAGGACTCGTTCTTCAAGGTTAAAGAATATTGGTTTCTGAATACGATAGATGTTAGCGCACAGATCTATTGGATTCAAGATCATCCAATCTGAAGTTTGCAATCTGAAGCTAATGCAGAAAAGTCACTCTCAACATAGTCTAATGTTTATTTGTAATAAATGTCAAAGTTCGTGTTTAGTATTTTATTATTATATCCTAAATATCTAGATATTATTTAGATATTAGTTTTAGGATATTTAGTTTAATTATTATTATTATTATTATTATTATTATTATTATTATTATTATTATTATTAAGTTGTAGAAAATGTGTCTTAGAAGCTAACAAGAGAAATCAGATCTAAGAAGATCACATTCATACACACACACTCACGGTGTAAAAGAGAAAAAACATCGAGAGCTCAAACGGAACATCAATCCTGTAATCGTTTGTTATTAATCAAACAGGTTGGTAATCTTTTGTGTCGTTGTTTTGTTAAGAACTTGATATTATTGTGGACCGACAATTGGTATCAGAGCCTGAAAATAGATGCAAATCAAGTTTTACAAAGAACGAATCTGTGTTCTTCATTTCAAAATCATTCTCGAGCTTTAGTGTGTTTTAGGGGTTGAAATCGATCAGGTTGTGATCGAATAGGGTGCTAAATCGAGTTGTTGTGGTTTAATTTCAATATAGAACTGAAATCGAGTTCCAATTTTGTGATTTTGTTGTCTGAGTTCGACTTGAAAAACGACACTGTTCCATCGATATATTTTTCAAAAGTATTTGTTTTCGAGATCTAAGGCTAGAAATCTGTTCCAAAAGTGTTTGTGGTCATTTGTTAGAATTTTGGTACAGCTAATTGCCACAAACAGGTTATTTTGAGCAAATCAGATCGAATTTTAGATGTACAGGGACGAACTCACGCAAAGTCACTTTTGCGCCAGTTCATAGTCACTTCTGCGCCATCAACTTCTCGCGAAAAGTCCGTTTCGCGCGACCAACTACTAACGCAAACTTCGTTTTGCACCAACCCTTACTCGCACAAACCTCAATTCGTTCGACCCTCACTTCACGCAAACCTCAGCTTTCCCCAGCTTTGTCTCGCGCAAATATTTCGTGGATCTTAAGTCGAAGTCACTTTTGCGCCAACTCCTTAAAAGCGCAACTTGATTTTTGCGCCTGCGACTTCTAGCGCAAAACTACTTTCGCGCCAGCGTCGCGTAGCGCAAACCTGTTGTGCGCCAGCCTCTCATCGCGCAAACTTGATTTTTGCGCCACTTTCTCAAAGCACAAAGTTTGCCTTTTTTTGCGCAAATACCAGACTTAGTCTTATTTCAATTACAATGACTTCAAGAGAAGCTCTAGCAATCGGAACTGAATCTAAGCCACCAGTACTCTTCAGGGGAGAGTATGAACAGTGGAAAGATCGGTTCATGGACTTTATTGAAAGACATGAGTTGGGTGTATTCATCAGGAAGTCAATAGAAGAGGGAGTTATGGCACCAGTTTGGAGGACTCCTCCAGAGGGAACTGATGAGCAACCATATCAACTTAAGTATGAAGATCTAGATGGTGAAAACCTAAACAGAGCAAAAGGTGATAGATTAGCAAACTCTTATATTCTTCAAGGCATTCCAAATGAAATATACGTGAAGATAGACAACTATAACGCCTCAGGCAAACAGATGTGGGATCAGCTAGAGAAGATGATGCTAGGTTCAAAGGTTGGGAACCAACTGAAGATATCCAACTGCCTAAACAACTATGAAGAATTCAAAGGCAGAGTTGGAGAGTCACTAGCAGAAACATACGACAGGTTCGTGACCTTGCTGAACGAACTAAGCAAGAACAAGGTCACCAAATCGCAAATAGAGTTGAATGCTAAATTTCTAAGCATTCTCCAGCCTGAATGGAAGAGGTTTGCCAGACAAATGAAGCAAATCAAAGATCTAAACGAGATTCCACTTCATGAGGTGTATGAAACCCTCAAACAAAATGAAGAAGAGGTGGATGAAATCTTGGATGAAAAGAGACAGGGTGAAAAGACAGTTGCTGACTCAGCTACTCTTGTTGTGAGAAAGAAAAAGAAGAAGATTCTTATGTCTGAATCAGATGAGGTTGAAACTGAAGCGAACTATGACTCGGATGACTGTGGACAACTGAAGCAGGCTATGCTTATTCCGACAAAGGATTTTCAGAAGAAGTTCTACAAGAAGCCAAGTTCAAACAGTCAGAGGTATTCTTCTTGTCCGAGCAACTATGTTCACAAGGAGAGGGTTGAAGGAAAGAGATTTGAAGGAAAGAAAGTAGAGGAAAGGAAGCCAGAAGAGAGACGATATCAAGATGAAGGATCCAGTCAGTCAGAACCTCCAACGTGCTACAACTGTGGCAAAATAGGTCACTTTGCCAGAGACTGCCGAAGACCCAAAGTCAGAAACTCAGACTACTACAAGAATAAAATGCTTCTTGCCAAGCAACAAGAGGCTGGTATGGAATTGATGGAAGAAAATGAGTACTGGATTGATGATTCAGACTAGGAAGATGACGATGAAGAGAATGACGAGAAAGCAAACAAGTGCTTAATGGGCAACATAGAAGCAGGAGTTGAAGCTGATTCGGATGATGATGACAGCGATAAGGTATGTGATTTAACTGAATCAGATTTCTTAAATCAAATTCATGCCATGATGATAAAACTCCAAGAATTAGAGTTGAAGCTTAAGCGCGAAAAGGGTGTTATTCTTGAACAAAACCAGTCAATACAGAAATTTAGCAATGACCTTGCTGAGAAGAACGTATTGATTGAGACTTTACACAAAAACAATGACACCAGCGCAATAGAACAGACCATAATTCTTATAGAGGTTACTGAAACAAAGATAAATTGCGAAAAAGTGAGTTTGATTTCAAAGAGCTTACAAAATTGCATTTTTCAATTCCAAAGAAAACGAATCTTTACTTGCAAAATTAAAAGCTTTGGAAGAGAAGTTATACAAATTGGGTCAAACTGAACAAACCATTCATCTAAACAAAGCCAAAGAGGAAATAGAGAAATAGGGACTTGGATATGAGAATCCACACTACCTTAAAAAGGGTATATCTGAAGTTCCAGCACTTTATGATATTACGTTTATGAAACTTTCGCACCGATTTCCTAATCTTAAAGTTTTCAATACTGGACTGTCTAAAGAGGATGAAGCCAAGGAAACTGGAAAACGAAAGAAATCATCTAAAGTTCACCTTCCATTTTATTATGAGAAGCTAAGTAATAGTTATAATGAGGATCCAAAATATCAAAAGAAATCTCTTTCAAATGACTTCTTTCAGAGTTATTCTGTCAAAGAAATGGAGGCGAAGCCTATTAAAGGTAAACTATATGTCCCTCCTCTCGTTTTGGAAAGTAAAATTTCTGAAGTTGAGACTTCTTTAACAGATGAAAGACTTTTGATTGATATTGAACAAAAAGTTTTTTCTACTGTGTTTAAAAATGCTGTTCTTTCTAAGGCTTCAAAATCTAATGATAGTTTTGGTCTAACTGATGGAGGGTTTGATTTTCTAAACTCTGACGGTGGTTTGGATGGTTGTTTTGATCAGTTTGACTTTAATGCGAAACTTCCTAACCATTCATTTTTTGTTGTAAAATTATTGGGAAAAACCAGTACGTCTGTAAAAAGTGCAAAATCAACGAAAGTTGATAAATCAGTCTTTGTGAACACTAAGTATGCTAAATGTAAGAATAAATCTCAGCATTCACAAAAACCGATCACTACTGGTAACCCAAAGAAGAAGCATTCGTTTGTTGCTCAAAAGTCTAACTCACAAGTTTCAAATGTTTCAGATTTGAGCCAGAAAAGGTAGGGAGTTAAGTCTGAATGGAAACCAAAACAGAAGATAGACGAGAATGGAAAATCTTTTTCAAGTGTTAATTGTAATAAGACTATGCCTAGTAAAGATGTTTTGAATACGAATGTTGCTACTATCTTGAAACCAAAACTTGTCATATATTGCAAGAAATATTCTATGAAGCGATTATTCGAGTTATCTTTATCTTCTAGAAAGTCTTCACACTATGATAAACATGTTTATGCTTCTCGTAAAGATTCTGATGTTTGGTTTGGAACTTATCATGTGCAATCCTATCAATCTAATGCTTCCAATGAATTTCAAATGAAAACCGGACCCAAATTTCAATGGGTACCAAAATCTTGTGCTAACACAGTTGGACCCAAATTCCAATGGGTACCAAAAGCTAAATTTGTGTTGCAGGAACCCAACGTTTAAAGAGGGAGCATAGAAAGCAGGATATTGAACAAATCAGTTCAAGACCCGCACTTCAATGCTCAAAAGTATTTACTTCAAATTTTGTTTTATAGATATCTAAATCTCTTGTTTCATAATTTCTCTTGTGCAGATCCGTCATATGTGGTACTTGGATATGGGATGTTCCAAGCATATGATTGGACAAAAAGGTATGTTGACCAACTTTACAGAGAAATATTGTGGAACAGTTAGATTCGAGAATGATCAGTTTTCACCAATATTGGGTTATGGTGATATGGTAAATGACAAAGTCATGATCAAGAAGGTGAGCTATGTTGAAGGCTTACGACACAACCTGTTCAGTATAGGCCAGTTCTGTGACAAAGGCTTAGGGGTCAATTTCAAAGAAAAGAGGTGTTCTGTTCGCACTGAAGAAGGCGAGGAACTCTTGGTCGGCACGAGAAAGTCAGACCTATACACAATCAATTTGTCAAATGTCCAGACTTACAAGCAGGTTTGTCTACTCTCGAAAGCCTCGATGCAACAAAGCTGGCTATGGCATCGACGACTCTCTCACCTCAACTTTAGGTACATCAACAAGCTGGTTAGTGGAAAGTTAGTAAAAGGACTTCCAGAGTTGAAGTATGAAAAAGAACACCTTTGTGCAACATGTGAAAAGGGAAAGATGAAGAGAGCTCCTCATAAACCAAAGCATGAACCGAGTACAAGCTCTCCGTTAGAGTTGTTACATATGGACTTATGCGGTCCGATGCGAACGCAAAGTCTAGAAGGAAAGAAGTACATACTAGTTATCGTGGACGACTATTCACGATACACTTGGGTCAAATTTCTACATTCAAAAGATGAGACACCAGATGTTGTCATTACATTCCTGAAGATGACCCAGGTGAATCTACAAAAACCGGTCAAGCTTCTCAGAACTGACAACGGCACAGAGTTCAAGAACAAAAAAGTTGAAGAATATCTCGAATCTGTCGAGATTTCACATCAATACTTTGCTGCACGTACTCCTCAACAAAATGTAGTGGTCGAAAGAAGAAATCGTACGCTAGTCGAGGCTGCTCGTACTATGCTAAGTCAATCTGACTTACCTCTATTTTTGTGGGCTGAAGATATATCGACTGTGTGCTACACTCAGAATCGCTCCATGATACACCGCAAATTCAAGAAGACTCCTTATGCGTTAATCAACAACCAAACACCGACAATCAAATATTTCCATATATTTGGGTGTAAGTGTTTTGTTCTAAACAATAGAGAGAGTCTGAACAAGTTCAGTGTGAAGGCGAACGAAGGCATCTTCATTGGTTATTCATTTACATCAACTGCATTCCGTGTATATCTGAAGAAGTCAAAGACAGTAATTGAAAGCGTCAATGTTACGTTTGATGAAGAAAATGGCTTCTAAACAACACACTTCAGAACCCATTATAACTGGAGTACTAGCTTCTGGGCAAATCAGTCCAGAACCTGCGTCTCAAGCGATCAAATCAGATGAAGCATCAACGTCTACTAATCTTTTATCTGATTTAGATATATTATTTGAACTGTTTTATGATGAATTTCTTGGATCTAATGTTAAGAAATCTGTTGTGGTTGACAGGATGGAAGACTCAACGACTACTCATCCAACCATGTCAGATATCCTTATTGAATCTAACTCTCAGATTCAACAAGAAATTTCAGTTCAAATGCCGACTCCAACAGTTGAAGCTGTGGTCAATAATGAAGAGACAGAAGTTGTTGAACAAGCTGAACCTGCTGAGACTTCTGCACCTACAACTTCAACTACAACCATAATTCCTCCTGAACTATCAGAAAAAGGTACCAGTGGATTCATAGATGATAATATTGATATATCTTCATATAATCCACTACCTCAGGAACATAAATGGACCAAAGAGCACCCGATAAGCCAGATCATTGGTGATCCAACCAAAATGGTGCAAACTAGGCCAGCGTCAATGAATATGTGTATGCATGAATCCTGTCTGAGCCAGATCGAGCCTACTCGCGTATCAGAGGCTCTTGCCGATTCAGACTGGTTGACTGCAATGCAAGAAGAGCTGAATCAATTCGACGCACTTAAAGTCTGGAGACTCATACCCAAACCTCAAGGTAAAACCATTATAGGTACGAAATGGGTTTTCAAAATCAGGAAAGATGAAGATGGTACCGTTATCAGAAACAAGGCAAGACTTGTAGCCAAAGGATATAGGCAAGAGGAAGGAATAGACTACAACGAGACTTATGCTCCTGTGGCGCGTTTAGAGGCAATTCGAATGTTTCTAGCCCACGATGCTCACAAGAACTTCACTGTCTTTCAAATGGACGTGAAGACCGCCTTTCTAAATGGCATTCTAAAGGAAGAAGTCTACGTCCTGCAGCCAGAAGGCTTTGTCAATCAAGAGAAACCGAATCATGTCTACATTCTCGACAAAGCACTCTATCGACTGGAACAAGCTCCTCGCGCCTGGTATGATATCCTATCTCAATTTTTAGTCAAGTATGGTTTTACAAAAGGTACGGTAGATACCACTTTGTTTATTAAAAAGGAAAAATACGATATCATTCTTATTCAAATCTATGTGGATGATATTATTTTTGGCTCTACTAATCCTAAGTACTGTAAGAATTTTTCAAACCTTATGGTGTCAAGATTTCAGATGAATATGATGGGAGAGATTAATTTATTTCTCGGATTACAAGTCAAACAATTCTCGACGGAGATTTTTATCAATCAATCAAAATACATTCTTGAAATTCTTCGGAAGTTCAAAATGGAAAATTCAAAACTGATTGGTACCCCAATGGCACCAGGTACTAAGATTGGCACCGATCCATCTGGAAAGGTTGTTGATGTTAGGACTTATAGAGGGATGATAGGTTCTTTGATGTATCTTACTTCTAGTAGGACAGATATAATGTTTTCAACATGCTTATGTGCTTGATATCAGGCCAATCCTAAAGAATCCCATGTGTCTGCAGTTAAGCACATTTTTAGGTATCTAAAGTGGACTGCAGATCTTGGTCTGTGGTATCCTAATGACACTAGCTTTGAACTAACAACATATACAGATGCAGATCATGCTGTTTGTATGTTAGACAGGAAGAGCACGTAAGGTCATATACAGTTCCTCGGTGATAAACTCGTAAGTTGGGCATCGAAGAAGCAACTTTGTGTTTCAACTTCAAAGGCCGAAGTAGCATATGTAGCTGCTGCTAGCTGCTGTTCTCAGGTCTTATGGATGAGAACAGAACTACATGACTACGATTTTCACTTCAACAAAATCCCGATATATTGTGACTTAAAGAGCGCCATCGCGATAACAGCGAATCCTGTTTAGCACACCAAGACAAAACATATATATGTCAGGTATCATTTTATCAAAGATCATGTCAAAAAAGGCACAATTGAACTTTTCTTTGTAAAAACTGATTATCAGCTTGCATATTTGTTTACCAAACCCTTGGACGAAAAAAGATTCCATTTTCTTGTCTCTAAGCTTTGTATGCTAAATCTTAAGACATAATCAGTAGTTACCTATCAAAGTTTTCTAATTATATACTTTTTCATCATTTCTTCATTCTTATTTCTGAATGATATCTGCTCTACAAATATTCTATTCATGATCAAAGGGGGAATATGTGAAGACATTGATAGATAATCATTGTAATTTTGAGGGGGGCTCACTAATTTCTGCATTTACCTTTTATGCCAAATTTTTGTAATGCATGATTTTAGGGGGAGCTCGTCAAATCAAAGGAGTTAGGATATGACTTCTGATTATTTCTGATCAGAACTCATACTTTAATTGTTTTACTGCTTTTTGTCATTTTCATTTTCAGTGAATAAATTTTGCTTTGACTATGACATAAGACTTTTGCAGTTTTTGAGAGATGCTTACAAGATCATATATTTATGACTTTAAGCTTAGCTTCATGAGATGTAAGATCACACGTAAAGGTATAATCCTTTATCTTAATCTCATATATGGATGAAAGAAGGATAACTTTCATTCATTGAAAACATAGTTCTTAAAATGTTCAAACCACTTCCCGGTTCTTAAACTGATTTCATAATTTGGAAGTGTGACTTTAAATGTTTTCAAGATCTTTTTGTGCTTTAACAGAAATAATTAAACCATTTTGAGCATCATATACATCATAGGAAAAGATGATTTCTTTATGCTAGGACTTAACACAACTTCAATGGAATCACCTTAACCAGTGATTTCTACCCAAAAAGTTAATCCATAGTGATTGAGTGTAAGGAGTCAAAAAGAAATGAGTGTGGTTAGAGTGAGCTTAATGTTTAAAAGAAAGAGGGTGTGAGAACAGAGTTAAAAGAATATCAGAACTCTGCACCAAACTTTTTCTGAGTCGGGCAACCACAAAACTAATGTTTCACAACTCATTGGTGAACCTTATTGAAACAGGCAACTAGCCCATGCCAACTCTTGAACAAACCTCACCAACTACTCATTTTCTTCTTAAAAGGAAAGTGTTTCACATTTTCAAAGGGGAAGCAGCACATTTGCTATCTGATTTTCATATGGAAAATCTGGATATTGAAAAGAAGGAAGTCTACCCCCACCTTCGCACTTCACTCATGCTGTCATGCACAATTGAGTCTGTGTGTAACTTACTGTTGTCTCAGTGGTTTACACAATATTGAGCCAATAAGCAATCATCAAGTGCTTAATTCTTTCTATCACATGCACGAACACACAAGGAATTTGTTTCTTTGTCATAACGTTCATAGAATTTACCTTTGTGGTGTTTCAATGATTGAATGGAAGCCCTGGGGGAGTGGACATCACAAAGCTCTTTTCCAATGTGTATTCGTTACACACAGAGACTTAGTGTTACTGACAGGCATATTAACTGATTCATTTGTTGATTCAGGTGTTACATGATTATTTTGTCTGGATTTGCAAAGATATGGATAAATATCTTTTGAATTGACGGATCAGAGGCTCCAAATGAAGGACATTTCTTACTCAAAGTTTTGTTGAAATCGTTTATCTATTCATCAAAAAGGGGGAGAACCTAAAGCTTGAAGAAATGTCCATTCAATTACAAGATTAAAGAAGAGAAAACCTAACCAAGAAATGCGAGAGATCAAAGTATTCTGAAGACATGCTGATTTTAGAGAAATTTTCTTTGAAGATACTTTGCTAAAGCATTCTGAGTTAAATCTGGAGATTATGATATTCTAAAGACAGAGAAGGAGATTGCATCTTCTGAGATGAAAAAAAAGACTGAATTGCTAAAATCTTTTTAGTAATGATCTTGATCCAAATAGGGAGATTGTTAGCGCACAAATCTATTGGATTCAAGATCATCCAATCTGAAGTTTGCAATCTGAAGCTAATAATGAAAAGTCGCTCTCAACATAGTCTAATGTTTATTTGTAATAAATGTCAAAGTTCGTGTTTAGTATTTTATTATTATATCCTAAATATCTAGATATTATTTAGATATTAGTTTTAGGATATTTAGTTTAGTTATTATTATTATTATTATTATTATTATTATTATTAAGTTGTAGAAAGTGTGTCTTAGAAGCTAACAAGAGAAATCATATCTAAGAAGATCACATTCATACACACACACTTACGGTGTAAAAGAGAAAAACATCGACAGCTCAAACCGAACATTAATCTTGTAATCGTTTGTTATTAATCAAACAGGTTGGTAATCTTTTGTGTCGTTGTTTTGTTAAGAACTTGATATTATTATGGATCGACAATAGTTCAGAACCCGGTCTTGAATGTCAAAGAATATTTTGTTCAGAGAAGAATATTTTGCAAATATCAAGGGGGAGCTTATATGAATTTAACTCAATATATCATGATTTGACGGGGAGCTTAAATGTTTGTAAGTATCTTCTGATCTAGATCTCTGATTGTTTGAAAGATGAACAACTTTTGAACATGAAAAATGTTTTCTTAAATGTTCAAACCACTTCCGGTTCTCAAAAGATTTCATAAATTTAGAAGTGCGATTTTAAATGTTTTTCATAATTAAGCATTAATGGTTAACTGATCGTGTGTTTCCAAAGATCAATACTTATGTATTATCTTGCATATATACTGTCAAGTATTCACACACACTGGTTCAGTACTTTATTTGAGATTGTTATTACCATGTCTTAAATGAAACAATTTTTTGATGGTAATACCCTCGTTTGATTTCACTGTTGTTGAGCATCAGTCATCATTTCAATCTTTGTGCGTTCATTGCTAAATTGTTTATATTTGTTCATATAAACAAACTATCATGTTGTTTGATACCCCAACCATTTCATGTCCATACTCATGATATTTTATCTGATTGATACAGTATCAGATTCTCAAAACAATTCTCTTCATTTCATTTCATTCATTCAATATCCTTGTTTTGAGAGATCTTCAAAGTTCAAATGCTTATATTTCATTCATATCCTTGATGAGCATACATTTATATGACAATGATCTCATGTGCTTAATTGTTCAAGATAAATTGTTGAACAACAATCTTTTTAGGACAAAATTACATGGGATTTATGTGAGAACTGTTATCCCAGATAACAATGTAAATCAATAGATGACAATCAATTTCCAATTAAACACTTTTATTTCAAACTCAGAATTCGTACAAAGACTTTTTCTCTCTGATGCAATAGCAGATTCTTTCATTTCTTCTCTTGAGTCTTAGTTTCATTTAGATGTATTCATATTTATTTAATTTTATTTCTTTTAAAACTGGGTCGTGCCCCAGGAACCGATAGAATCAAGTGGTGCCCGGGAAACCGCCCTAGGCGGGGTATATACCCAAGTCCCGGTTGAACGAATTCATTCGGCCCCAAACTATCGACATAGTTGATTTCTTAGCATCAGGTGTGTTGGTCGGTCGATTAGGGATGTTTTGACTTATTCTTACTAATCCAATGCATAAGGTTTATTGTTTTGTTCAAATCGATTGTGGTATACTTATATGTTTGATTTTAATAGTCGATTGTGTGTTTAACAGTTGGTTTTGGGTAACCTGTTAAAATTGATATTCGATTAAATGTTCTGGATTTGTTTATTATCAATTTTAAGTTGTGGATTCGGTGTGTGAGTAGTTTGATCAGTTTTTTGGTGTGACTTGGATTGGATATATGATCTCCCGGGATCCTATCTCCCGGTATATAGAACACCCGGTCTATCCCTGGATCTTATCTCCTGGTCCCTGAACTCCCGGGACTAGCTAACTCCCAGGGTGTAATCGTTACAACACTTCTGGTCCGCCTCCCAGGCAATGGAACTCCCGGTACCAGGACTCCACTCCTTACGACTCAACTCCCGGGCCACGTACCAACTCCTGGTACACGTGGTCCTAGACACTCCCAGGTCGTTGACTGCCATCTCCTCCATGTTTCCACTGTTATAAATCCGACTACTGGCATATACATGTACCACAGCTCCCGGTACCCTACACCCAAACTCATGATACCCCGCACCCAAACTCACGGGCCTAGTACCGAATCCTGGTACACGCAGTCCCGGATGCTATCTTGACAACTCCCGGGGTCTGAACTCCCGGGGTCTTGTCAGGACTTACCATCTCCCGGGACTTGGTTATATCTATATGTCTAGCTCTGTCCTGCACATTGGCATCTCAAACCAACTACTATGGTTTCATTTGCTTAATTGATTTATACTCTATGCCATCCGAATATTAAATTAGAGAGACCGACTTTTGAGCAATATGGACCGTGAATGCTAGTTTTTTACGGATTTCTCTTGATGGCACCTTACAAAACGATTTTTGAAGACTTGGTTACCGAAATTTTGATGCTATTTTACTGTTAACTAGATCTTGGGGAGTGTGCTATATGGATTTGCATAAATCTTTACAGGACATTATTTGGGTTGTTTACATTGGACTTTACCCGGAATCTTGGTTCTCGAGTACTCCTGTTGTGATAATTTATTCAAAGTGTAGTTAACGGACTTTGCTTAACAGGTTCCATCGCCCAGAATCCGAATCGCCCAGAATCCGAATCCAGAAATTGATCCCACCGCTGACGCGTTACTGATCCATCCAAAGCAGTTCCTCCCACTCACTCCAAACAACTTCCACTTGGACTTCTCATAGCTCCAAGGCCAACACCAGGTAGTCATTGAGATCCTCAGAGGCCACCCTCTCTCTTATGCTCTCACTGCAATTGTCGATGTTCCTCATCTGTATCTCTAGCAGTTCTGGCAATCTCTCACTCACATCGAAGAAGAATATGGACTCCATCTTGAGGCCCTAATTGACAACACATAGATACTTCTCACTCGGGAGCTCTTCCGACAATTCCTTCGCCTACCCACAGTTGACTCAATTCCGGGCAGAGATAGTTTCGACCCCATCGTCTCAAATTCCACACTATGCACGGATATCCACTCACTGGGATATGTGGTACCTCTACCATTCCCTTCCGCATTCAATTGTAAGCACTTAAGATCACTATGGTACACTCTTTTCACGTTCCTCAACAGATGCCTATTTGCCTTCACCAAGGGCATCGATGAGAGTAGGGCCAACTTTCTGCGGCTCTTTCACGGTGTTGCTTTCAACCTCCATATAGACTATGCAGACATTCTCTGGTTCGAGCTAGTTAGAAGGTCCGAGACAATGCTACAAAACGACGGAACTTCATTCCTTTTATGCAGTTCCTTCATATATTTATCGGAAACTACATGCAGATCCATGCCACAATAGCTTGTTGTTCTTCTCATCCGGTATGTCCTCACAATCGCACTCACCGACTTCCAACGAGAAACGAAATTGCCAATATAGTCGCTAGGCGAATTCCTGATGGTTTACTAGCCTTTGCTAGTCCAACGACACTGAGTGTGATAGAGTATAGGCACATACATAGAATATATACTCCTATGGTCCATCTAGCACTGGAGGGATCTCCCCAGGGAGCAAGAACCAAGCGGCGTGAGGGTCCACGCACGAGAGGTGAGAGAGTCCGGAGATTTGGGGCTCCCGGACCAGGTGTGTTGAGAGAAAATATAGTGAGGGGAAATGAAGAGAGCAGTGCCGTTAGACCAAGCAAGGCTAGCACATCACGCCGATCGCCTACCCCACCTCAGGAAGATCCTCAAATTCAGGAAGAGGATACCGTATCCGAGACTGTCGCTACCGACTCTACATCTGATACCACGACAGAAACCGATCAGATCCATTCCTCTTCCCACACCGAATATGACGCTACCTATGATCAGTCAACCACCCAAGCTGAAACTGAACCTAAGTCAACAAAACCAAATGATGAGTAATATCTCTCATGATGACGATGACCAACCCTCACCCGGAGAGATAAGGAGAGTGGAGGGAGTACGACTTGAAAATGAAGAGGTACATAGAAAGAGGGAAATGTAGAGTAAACATAATTTTGAGCATATATGAGTGATGAGGCCACCACCTCAGGTTGACCTTCCCCTAGCCACTATCAGCCAGGTAGCCACATCTACTACCCAGTCTCATGTGTTGGGATAGGGTATTGAAGAAGTCGTCATTGACCTAGTGACGCAACTGCACACCCCACCTAGCCACTCTGGCCTCTCTCAACAGATGTTGGTTTCATTTTATCACGGGGATTCGACACATATTCTTTGCCTAGGACACACGTACATACTTTGGCTACTGTTGGATGTCTTAGTGACCCAGTCGGAACATCCATAGTAACTCTACCTATTGGTGGATTACGAGGATTGGGTGGAAGTCCTACCACAGCTATCATCATGCCTGCTGTGAACGTAGGCGGTACGACATCCACAGTGGTTACCACAACTAGAAGGTTGTGTGACCCATGTGTTAGCTTTCCCAGTTTGACTCAAGGGATAATCTGGACGACGCCCTAAAGGTTGTCCGTTATCTCATGCGATCGGAAATGAAAGAGGAGGTAGATGCTTTGAAAAGAATGATTAAAGGTAAAGCCCCAATGACTAGGCCTGAAACACTTCCTCCACCACCACCTCCACCCACCGATTACTCCATAGATGACCTCAAATCCATGTTACTGGCCAAACTATTATCCCAATCCCAAACTCAGCCTTCCCAAGATGTCGACCTAATCTCTCTCCTACACTCTCAAGCATCAACCCCTACACCCCCACCCCGACCGACTATATCTCCTGAAGCCTTCCAGCACCAAATCGATCTCCTTCAGTCAGTGCAGCAATCTCTAGCTACACTTACTAAAAGGGTGTCATCTTTGGAGGCGACCTGCCAAGGTCAGGTAGAAGGGCTCAAGCGCAAACATGATGACCAGGACGATCATGATCACAATGAGAGGGAGAAACGCCAATGCACATCTGAGCCCGAGTCAGCACAAGTAGTGGTTACTGTAGAGGGATAGACAGAGATGGGTTTTTAGGTACTCTAAACGAAGAACAGGGTCAGGCTCAGGATCAGGTTATGGATTTAGTGTTATACGACGCCAATCCAACGGTTGAAAAGCTCGAGGAATGTGACAGAGGTTCATCCTATGACCTGGAATTGTGAGGTCCATGAGATTAAGATTGAATTGATTATGAAACATTAACAAGAGATTAGGGAGGAAATCTATAGTTTTATTCACAATATTAACTAACTACTACAGAGAGCAACAACTCGTATGATTACATTTTGACAGAAATGAAAGTTACTAACAATGCACTAACAGATCCCTATATATACCCCTTACACCCTTGTTACACAATAAGCCCAAACCCAAGTACAAGGCCCAATACAAATATACAAGATTACTTTACTAAACTTCTAAACAGAACATACTTATGTTCTAACATTCTCCCCCTAAGTTTTGTAAAGTAATCATCCTTTTCAGCTCAGCTTCAGCTCCTCTCCCCCTTGATTTCTTTAGAAAACTTAGTGTTGCATAAACTTCTAAGCATCCTCAGCTCCCCCTTGAATATAGCTCTTATCCATGAAGTTTCAACTTTAATATCATAATTGATGTAGACAATAACCTCGACTGAGTGCACATAAAGACAACTTTTGACTTCTGTAAACCAAACACATTCCTTACGCCCACAAGAATGATATGTGCAGATTATGGAGTGACACCCAAAGTGCTTCTTCAGTGTATAACATATGATTTGTCTTTGAACCTTGAGTTGAATAAGAATTCAGCTTAAGAACTTATTCTTATCAGCTTGCAGGAGGTAGCATCTGGTAGCAAACACTACAATGCAAGGCTTAGAAGACTGATAATTGTTCAACAACTGATGAAAGATACTCATTTTCTAGATACTTTCTAGAACACTGAACAATCAAACTCAGAACTCCATTCTTCACGAATTAGCTGGATGATTATAAGCACTCAGAATTCTGAAGCACAACCAAAGCATCAGAACAATGATTGCAGTCGCTCACACTACTGATTGAGCAGGTCAGAAGAATGATCAAGAGCACTCAACGGTCTAACAACAAATAGAAACACTCTATACTGATGATAGCAGATACTCAGGCTGCTAATCCAATCCAATCAGAGACTAAATACAAACATCCAGTATTTGAAAATCTTGACAAGCATGAGCACTCGTGAAAATTAGATTAGTTGCTAAAAATATGTGACCAACGGAAGATAGGAATGATGTCACATATGCGTTACGCGAAAAATCTTAGGAACAGGACAAACTTGTAGCAAAATGGGTTCAGAACAGTCACTTTTCGCATAACTATCACAATTCACAGATCACTATACATTTGAGCACACTTCGCATGAGGCTTAGCCGAAATCTTCACAACTCTCATAGGATTATATGCGAACTCTTACTTTTCGCATATGCCTATGTGCGAAATCCTCACTTCTCGCATGAGTCTTTAAGCGAATTCTCACTTTTCGCATAACTCTTCCACGCAAATTCTTAACTTTTCGCATATGACTCCATGCGAATTCTGAACTTGGAATTTTCTTTAGCCACAAGGAATTTATATGGATGTGAATTCTAAACATTTCGCATGTCTCTGTAATGCGAATTCTGTACATTTCGCATATCTCTCTCATGCAAATTTTGTACTTAAAAAAATATCATCTTCAAATCTCTTCAGCATTTGAATTCTTTCCTTATGTGAGTTCTTCCAAATCATGCGAGTTCTTCGATATTTATGCGAATTATGTGGATCTACGATTGTTTTTCCAAATTTCTTCGAATTCAACTTCAATACTTCGAATTTTGAGATGAAACTTTGTGAGCATGTTCGAAAATTACAATGGAGCACAATTGTTGTTGATGATCATGTCCAAAAATGACTCAATAGCCCAATCAATCTCAACACAGTGACAAATACATTTTCGAACAGAAAATCTCAAAATCGACCCAATTCGTCCAAATTTGATGAAATTAAACAATGTAATTGATTCCAGAAGGTTTGACTATATCCATTGAAACAATTTAGCAACACGGATTATCCAAAATAACATCAAATCACAAAATTTGAAGTTTTCATAATGCCTATTCATCAACACAACTTGATCTCGATCGTTCGATGAATGATTTCTTCGTTAGGCTCTAATACCAGTTGTGAGGTCCATGAGATAAGATTGAATTGATTGTGAAAGATTAACAAGAGATTAGGGAGGAAATCTGTAGTTTTATTCACAATATTAACTAACTACTACAAAGAGCAAGAACTCGTATGATTACATTTTGACAGAAATGAAAGTTACTGACAATGCATTAACACATCCCTATATATACCCCTTACACCCTTGTTACACAATAAGCCCAAACCCAAGTACAAGGCCCAATACAAATATACAAGATTACTTTACTAAACTTCTAAACAAACATATTTATGTTCTAACAGGAAAGTTGGGCGTCAGATATAGATCCGTCAGAAGAACCGATCAACACGGAAAAAGTGTTGATAGTTTTTGAAGCTGAAATGGATAAGTTATTCAATTTCGAGAATGTGGCTCAAGATCATCATTCACCTGAACACTCTTCTGTCGGTATACCCCTTCTTGCTTATTCAACATTTCATCTCGATCTATCTCAGTCAGATCACCCCATCCGATCTCTGCCAGTCTCACAAGTTCCTGAAACCAAAAGTACTCAGCCTGATCCACCATTGAAATGGTAAAGAGTCAGAATCAACATTCCATTTCTTGAAGAAAGTCAGAAAAAGCTCTTTGCCCATTGGATTCACCCGTATGATGAGGTCTCTATGTATGGTCTTCAGTCAATGACAGACCGAAAGAATCAACGCAAGCATATTTTTATGTACAAAAGTCTAAGAAAAATAAACAGCCTTGACAGAACAATGCTCATAATCAGATATGTTGCTCAGATTTACTCTTGCCGCTTCATGAGCATATGGTATTCTTATTTTTTTTGTGACCAGAGAAGATAGAAATCAATGGTCGTTTTCAGAAGCTGACTTTGTAAGTCTCGAGTTACCAGATTTTCTATTTTTGCTCTGAGACTTGAAGACCAGAACCATTCGACCAGGAGAAGTTACAGATGCATGGAAGGTGTCAAAAGATACATGAAGTGTGCTATGAAGCTTGCATCAATTGAAGACTTCCAGATTGGGTTAGAAACCAACCAACCAAAGATAAATCTGCTCAATCCTGATCTAAGTCTTCCTCCCGATGTTCAGAATGTACCTGCTTTTACAATGGTCAAATTTCTAGAATTCGGCATGACTTACTCAAATGGTAAAGGTGATATGAGGTTCTTCCAATTCAGTCAGATTTCCAGATTTTGTGATGGTACACTGATGTTGCTTTGAGACAAGTTAAGGCGTTCTGTTGATCAAGATGACAAAGGGGTCCAGCCTTTGGATTTGAAGTACAGAAGTCTTGTTCTCAAAACTTTGGGCCATGTTAAAGAAAGGCTGGAGTACATAACATCAATGAGACATTTCGAGATCAGTTCGGTTTTCGGAGGACTCATATTCCCAATTGGCAAGATTACGAACTTCAATTTAAAGGGGGAGATTGTTAGGGTAAATTTTATGTTAAATAGAAGTTCGGGCTGGAAATTGTAATTTCTTTAAAGTTGTTTAGTTGATTGGGCTTTTCGGCCCTAAAGGCTTACACGCACATATATATTTGTTCCCAACCTAGCTTTAGGTTAGAGTTGGTCATTAGAAGGTTTACTTACATGTATTGAAATTCTCTCTGTAAACCTTAAACCCTTTATTGTTAAATCTAATCATATGACCAACATATTTGATTAAAGGTTTATTGTTTCTTGATTATTACTGTAATTGCACTGTTTCTAGGATATACAGAAAAGAAAATAGTTCAGCTTGAAAAGGAATTTGAAGTAGCTAAGAATTTGTTCGATGAAGAGAGAAGACTGTTATTTTGTAAAATAGAGGAACTTAAATTCACATCCCCGCTAAGTTTAAGCCTGTCTCTGAACCTGAAATTAGTTTGTCTAAAACATTTTCTATGAAATCAGAGGGCATCCTTGCCCAAAGCTTTCATGGGGGAAACTGTCATTCCTTTTGAAATTCCTCACACTCTTTGTGACTCACCTATCTCCATTGAAGACGTGAAGTCTGACGAAGAACTTGAATTCTCTGCTCTAATGAACTCTAAAAAGTATTAAAATGAAGAAGTGAATAAGATTGACTTTGATCCTAAACTACCAAGCCATACTGAATTTATTGATAAGGGAAAGAATAATGTTATGCCAGATCTCATGTATGAGAACGAATGCTCTAAAACCTCTTCTCAATGTGTCTCTATGAGCGCCTCTCATTCAAAAACTAAATCCAAAAGGCGTTCACATAAACGACGAAAATCTAGAAAATCACAAAACTCACGTTCTCAATTTCACTATTCTGACCCACGGTTTACTGATTTATCAGATAGGTATTTCAATCAAAAGGGAGTTAAGCTAGTTTGGGTAGCAAAGCAATCATTCAAAGACAAGAACAAGTCATTTAATTTCGCTTATAGTGATAGGAAAAACGAATTTGCTCATGGTGTTTTTCATAAGGATGCTACTTTTGGACAACGTTTTCTATTTCCGTGCAAAGTTAATTCCATTAAACAATTTATTAATATTGCCCATGATAATATTTGTTGCTATGTGTGTGGATTGAATGATTTTGTTGACAAATATGTTGCATCTAATTGGTTTGGCATGTATAATCCTTCTTATGATATTCAAATTCATTTGCATATCTAAGACACAAAGGCCCTGTTTAAAAATGGGTGCCTAAATCTGGTGCTTCTTCTAACCCAAAAGGACCCATTTACGAATTGGTACCTGATAGGGTTAATTAATTAACCCTATTTGCATCACATTTCTCACACTTTGAATGTCCTTTTTAGAATTTATTTGAGTCTTTTGTTCCCTTTTTAGTTATGTAGTGGAGTTTGTTAGTGTCTGAACTAGACTGAAATAATCTGATTGAAACATGCAAAAACTTGTTACTTATAATGTTTCTTTCATATTCATACGCTGCAGCAGACCGAAGCCTGACGTTCTGGGATTATGGGTCGTTCATTTTGAAGATTTTGTGGATCATGGATCTCTCATGGAGTTGCTTGGAACAATCCTTTTTGGTCCGAATATAGAGGCCATTTGTGATGACATATTTGTAAACACTTTGTGGGCTTGAACAATTTGTTTACCTTTCTTTTATTAGCTTAACTTTGCACCTTAGCCTTGCCTTGCAAAATCTCAGCCCATGGCCCATGTTTTGCACTATAAAAGGAGACTTAAGGTGCCCATTTTAAGCGACACCTCAACCTCACCATCTTTCCACTTTTGAAAATGGTGTACGTTCTCTCTTTTCTAGAATAGTTTTTTTGTCCAAGTTAGAGATTTTCGGCTAGTGTAAGTTCAAAACATTCGGCCGAGAACCTCTCATCCCTTGTTTTAGTGATTAAATTGAAGTTTAGTTGGTTAATATTTCAAGCTTCCTCTACCTTGTTCATTTGTTCACACCCTACTTGTTTCCCATCATCTTGGCAAATTGGTTATTTATGGTTATACTTGGATCCAAAAATTCATTTTCTAATCCGAAGCAAACAATTAAGAGCTTAAGAATGATTTCCATAATTATTGCATACAAGTTCCATTCTTTAAATTTATGTCTTGGCATTCAAGTTTCCCCATCCCCCTCTCTTTCTTTCGCCCTTTTAATTTTATGTGTTTATATTAATGCAATTTAATTTTCGTACTTTAATTTTCCGCAGTCTACTTTCTTGCAATTTAATTTATCGCAATTTAATTTCTCGCATTTCATTTCTTTCACGTTAAGTTAACATTTACTTTCCTTCCAAGAAAGTCATTTACTTGCATGGCAAGTTTCATTTCTTGATGTTTAAATGCTTATAGCTCCTTTATCGCATTTTCCATCTCCAATATTTGTCTTGTAGTTTATATATCTTTTACATAAAGAAACCAAGCTATGACAGGCTGACAACCTGAGCTTGGGGTGTAAGGTCGAGTTAAGATTTAATCAGGCAAAAACATAAAGAGATGTATTGATATAGCCTTATCGTTATTTAAATCAGGTTATAAATATTTCATTGAAGATTACATCTAATTAATTGACAACTAATTATTTGTATGAAAATGTGTACGCCTTTCGGAGGTCAGTTAAATATTTATAATCACAGATAATGTATGTTTGCTATAACATCTTTTTACAGGATTGCTTGTTTTATCTCAACAAAACTTTACACCCTCTGCTTCTTTTTATAATTGATTTTTCAGTAGTTGTTAATCAACCCACCCAAAAAAAAGATTTTCTTCGTTCGCCATCTTAAACCAACTTTTAAAGACTAGACTTTTGAGAAACCATTGGAAACCTCTCCCTTTGGGATCGATATCCGGTACTTTTATCGTTATTACTTGTTTGATAACGACAATAGATCAAGATTTATACTTGCGTTGAGATCTATTTGCACGCTCAGTTCAGGGTTGCATAAACCCATACAAATAGTACCTAAACCTCGCTAATCGGATTTGCATGCCAGTCATGTGTGGTTTTTAGATTCTGGTTTCTCCAAACACATGACTGGAAGAAAGGAGTTGTTGTCGAACTTCACCGATAAATATTACAAAACAACTTGATTTAGCAACAATCTTTTTTCGCCGATTATGGGTTATGGTGATATTGTGCCAGAGAATATAACTATCAAGAAGGTTTCGTATGTGGAAGGATTAGGACACAATCTATTCAACATCGGTCAATTCTGTGGCAAGAATCTTCAAGTCAACTTCAAAGCCAGATGATGTAGTGTTCGCACAAACGATGGCATGGAGTTACTAGCTGGGACCGCAAGCATCTAGATAGGGTTTAGGGTAAACCCGATTGATTCTTTTCCTGGTGCATTTTAACTTTCAAAACTCGGGTAAGTAATAACCGGTTACCTTAAACTCCCGGGTCACATATAAAATATGTCCCATCTAATAGATAGCTTCCACGCCGTCGGTCGATTCGATTTGGGTTAGGGTTAACATCGACAGACCGCCGTCCCCGTCGGCCACGTATAGACCATCGACCTAAACTCTATCCCATCATCGTCGCTATAGTTTAGGGTTTGTGTTTGGTCTCGAATAGACCATCGATCTCATCGAGTAAACGAACATAGTTCGGATTAAATCGAGTTCTGCCACATCCGGGTTTTAATCTTTTCACTGATCGATAAGGTTCCTTACTTCCCGGATGAGCTTCACTACCAGTTTTGTCAACATCCAAGTACGCTCAACCATGATCGCCCCCTTGAGTCAACTAATCTGGACCGAACCTGGTTCCTCCGAATCTGGGTATGACCAACATCATAATCCGGGCATGAGTGACCAACTCCCGGTTCCCGCTCCAGGTTCTACTTCACTCCCGATTCGACCTCCTCCTGGTCCGTCACCGTACACTGCCGGACTCCTAGACCATGGCTTCTTGCTCCCTGACCATCCCTGGGTCGCGTACCGACTCCCGGTACATGCAGCACCCGTGTCGTTTCTCCCAGTCCCCCTCAACGTCTCTCATACCACCCGGACCGCCTCCCGGATCCATGCCATGACCACCAATTGTGAATCCTAGTAAGATCAAGTGTAACAATCAAAGCAATAAAGAACAATCAATGGTATTCATCAAACATGGTCAAACATGGTCATAACAATCTCCCCCTTTGAATAGAAGTTCTTAATTCTTATTCCCGCCAGTTCGAAACATATATTTTCCTAAGCCCAAACTGATCTCAAATTGCCTTAACGAAGTTCTGTAATCATGTCTTTCATCAATCAGCTCCACAAGTTTAAGTACAAGTCTTCTGTAATCTGGTTCCAAAGTCTTTAAGAACATCCAGGGCAATAATAACACGAAGCTCGTCCTTAAGAACATTTAGTGTACCATCACAGTATCGGGCTATCTAACTGAATCATATAAAGCGCAGTTCACCCTTACCGTTCTTGTAGGTCACCGAATTCAGGATATTCAAATAAAGTGTCGGTTGGTACACTCTAAACATTCGGTACACTCTGATGTGGCTTAAGTAGATTGATCTTGGACCGATTTTTTTCCAGGCCCATTTGGAAGTTTTTTACACAAGTTAATTTCATAGTACTCTTCATTTATCGTTTCATAACTATTAACGCATCAATAACTTCACTGGGACGAATGGTTTTGGACTTCATATCACGTAGCAAGCACAAGAGGTCTGGTAGTTCTAGATTTTCAAAGTCGGCTTCTGAGGACTGTCATTTGTTACCATCATCTCTAGTCATTGTGATGTCCAGACACCAAACTCTCAGGAGACAGGAAGATGAGATCTAATTTAGAGATTTGATTCTATACTTTGTTCTTACAAATTCGATCGATTTACCTGTCTTTAATCTCATGTAGATATAGTCGATCAGTTTCTACTTGTTCTTCATCAACCCAATACCGTATAATTCAACCTGATCGTACTTACAGATGAAGTGGGCACAGATCTTTTTATGTATTTCTTCAAGAAAATGAGTGTTGATCCTTACCCTTTCCATTTGAGCGGCAGATCTGGTTGAGTGTTGGTGGTTTCACAAACTGGGGTTTTAGAAGTATCTCGATCAGTAAGATCTGAAGAAAAAGTGAGTAGAGGGACGATTCCAAAAAAATATCTCAGCAGACTGATAATCCTGTTGCAGATGCTCGAATAAGCTGTGATAGTCTCGTTGTTGTATAAATTCTTCATCGTCAAACGTGCACAAGTCACTGACCTCAGCTTGAAGTGTGACTATTTCTCTTTCAGTGACAACCTATTCAACTGAAGAATTTACCTCTAAAAGTGGATCTATGAGTGCCCACTCATTCGGTTCATCGGATGGCCATCTGTCCACATCCTCAGGCTTTTTAGCCATTGGAATTTCCTCGTATACAACCTATTCCATGCACGTACAATCTGCCTCATACTGACTTGTCTCTAGAATGTCTGATGTTGGTATGGTATCGGTCTCAATATCCTATACACTATGTTCTTCTTCTTGAACCCCTTATGACGCCTATCTTTGATTAGTTCCAGGTTGCATTTCTGTCTGAAGAACCTTTGTCCTTTCAACCGGGTCACCTACCATTTGATGTTTCTCTCCCTCATGATGATTGGGATCATGTTGATCGTCATGTGGATGTTTTGAAAACCTGGCCTGGGTGTGGCAGAAATCCTCAAGTACCTTAACCCTGTTGGAAAGAGCAGATATCGAAGAATGTAAGTAGGTAGAGGTGGATCTGATAAAGTGCGGTGACATCCCTGAAACTAGATCTGGTCTCATCCTGAAAGGCAAGGAATTTTTTTTTGCTGATGGTTTCTCACTAAGAATCAGACTGTTGGTGAAGAAGTCCAAGTAGATCGGCGTCCTCCTGTGTACCTTAGGAGAGGAGCTCGGCACATAACATGAATTTGAGCTCATCGATGCTTGGTTTCGGCTTAACTAGTGCAGATGAAGGTGATGGAGGTGCAAAGAAAGAGCCGGTGAAATGATAAAGGGTAACATAACACTTGGTCCACTTAGGCTTCCAGTTGTCATCACGGTTGAATCAACCGTGAGGCCTACGTTCGGCGTTGGAATGTCGATAGCGCCGGTAGGACATCCAGCCAATCCTTATGGTACCCGATCCTATAGATTTTATGGTTGGGCCATACATGCTCACAACTAATGACTTTGTATGTTTCCTAAAGTGTATCGGTTTTAGACTCGCTTCGTGATCAACTGAAGTCAATGGTCGGGGTTGGGGCCTATCTGTTTCAATACCTTCACTCTCCGAGTGAGAGCCCAGTAGCGTATGTGCTATATCCCTATGAATATGTGAAACAACCATCTGTTGTGAGATGGTTGAGTGGTTGGGTGTGGTTTGTGCATGCGTCGTTGGGTCCACGACGTCTTCTTTAATGCCTTGTCCCAACACATGGGATTCGACAGTAGATGTGGCTACCCGGCTTGATGTGGTTTTGAGATTCAGACACTCATTGTTGCTCTTATTTCTCCTTTCTCTCTGTCTCACGCTTTCATTTTCAACTAAAACGCCCTCCGCTCTCCTTGTCTCTCGAGAATCGGTTTGGGAAGAAGGTGGTGTAGATGAGGTGGGTTGAGGTGAAGAAGGTGTAGAAGATGTAGGTGTAGAAGATGTAGGTGTAGGTGATTTAGGTGGTGGTGTAAGTGAGGTGGGTTGAGGTGAAGAAGGTGTAGGTAAGGTAAGATGGGGTTAGGATAGAGTAGGAGGAGGAGAGGGACGACGACCGATGCGAGCAGGTATTCGTTGGAATTGATCATGATCGTCGTCCAACTCAGTGGTGTCGAATGACCGAGAAGATGAAGTAGAGCACGATGGGGTATGTCCCTCCAATGCATTGCCACTCTCAGTACTGATTAAGGATGGGTCATTAATGACCGGTACTTCATGGAGTGTGGAAGTGGTAGATGGGTGAGGCTCCCTTTGTGATGCCTCGCTAGCAATAGAGTGGTCGTCCACGGCACCTCCCACGCCAGAACCCCTCACTACATTTTCTCTCTAAGCACCCTGTCCAAAAGTCCCAGCATTCCATACATTTGGTAATTTCACTCAAGGACCCTGACGTCGCACTGGTCTTGCTCCCGGGGCAGGTCCTGCAGGTGCTGGCTGGACCATAGGAGCTTAGTGGCCTTGAAGGTTCCTATACTCTAACACACTAGGTGTCGTAGGACGAGCGTAAGCTAGCAAGGCATCAGGTATTCGCATTGAGACAATATCAAGGATATCGGTCTTATTGATAATAAGGCGCATGGGACGCCCGTTGAAGAATGGTGGGAGTGCTGGTCATCAGATGTCGGATGGCAAGCTGAAGGAACCGCATAATAGGAATGAAGTTCCTGCGCTTACCCGTCTCATTGTCTTGAACGTTCTATACCAACTCATTCCAGAGTAGAGCGGCGTAGTCTACATGTCGATGGAAGGCAACGCCATGGAATACGCAAAGAAAATTCGCACTACACTAATCGATCCCCTTTGGTATTTGATATTAAGCATCGGTTCAGACCGTGAACATGGTGTACCAGATCGGGGTCAGATGCTTGTGGTTTAACGTAGTGATTCTGGTCAGAGCGACCGTATATCCAAGAGAATGGATGTCGGAGAACATCTGTTGTTCTGAGACAGGTGGAGCGTATCTGACTCTTTCTTGAGAGGTAGCAGCTAGGAGTCTGAGGAGATCCCGTAAGATGTCTCTAGTCAAAACGAACTGGGTGGTGTCAAGTAGTGCTTCGAGTATGTCGTTCTGATTGTTCGAGACATAATGGATTGTATGCGACACTTGTTGCAAATAAATCATTGAAACGTCAGTGGTGGCGGTGAGTGCGTAGTGTAGAGGATGACCGCGAAGGATCCCGACCACTATGGGATGGCGATTGCTGAAGCCCTAGACATTGAGTGAGTAGTTTGGAAATCATTCGGCCTCGAGCTTCTCATTCTATTTCTCTCTTTCAATCGCACTCTCCCTTTTCCCGATATCTCTCTTTTCGCTTATCGCTCCAACTCGATCGACACACCAGGTACGTTTCTCTCTCTCTCCATCTCTCATCGCTCATCCCCCACCCTATCGTTTCCCTAACTCACCGTCGGCCACACAGTCGTCGTAACCTCAACCTCGTCGACCGAACATCGACCGTCATTGTCCCGCAGAGTTTCTTGTTTGATTTGATCTACATGCTACATCCCCGAGTTAGGGTTACGAACCCTAAATCGCCCCCTAGTCGACGCCCCCCCCCCCCAAACTATCGACATAGTTGATTTCTCAACGTCAGGCGTGTTGATCGGTCGATTAGGGATGTTTTGACTAGTTCTTATTAATTCAATGAATAAGGTTTATTGTTTTGTTCAAATCGATTGTGGTTTACTTATGTGTTTGATTTTAATAGTCGATTGTGTGTTTAACAGTTGGTTTTGGGTAACCTGTTAAAATTGATATTCGATTAAGTGTTCTGGATTTTTATATTGTCTAGTTTAAGTTGTGGATTCGCTGTGTGAGTAGTTCGATCACAATTTTGGTGTGACTTAGATTGGATATATGATCTCCCGGGATCCTAACAACCGATATATAAAACACCTGGTCTCTCCCGGGATCTTATCTCCCGGTCCCTGAACTCCTGGGACTAGCTAACTCCTAGGGTATAATCGTTACAGCACTTCCGGTCCGCCTTCCAGGCAATGGAACTCCCGGTACCAGGACTCCAGTCCTTACGACTCAACTCCCGGGCCGCATATCAACATCTAGTACACGTGGTCCCGGACGCTCCCAGTCCGTGGACAGCCATCTCCTCCATGTTTCCACTGTTATAAAGCCGACTACCGGCATATACCCGTACCACAACTCCCGGTACACCGCACCCAAACACTCGGGCCACGTATTGACTCCCGGTACATGCAGTCCCGGACGCTATCTTGACAACTCCCGGGGTCTGAACTGTCGGGGTCTTGTCAGGACTTACCATCTCCCGGGACATGGTTATATATATATATGTCTAGCTCTATCCGGCACATTGGCATCTTAAACCAACTACTATGGTTTCATTTGATTAATTGATTTATATTCTATGCCATCCGAATATTAAATTGAAGAGACAGACTTTGAGCAATATGGACCGTGAATGCTAGTTTTTTACGGATTTCTCTTGATGGCACCTTACAAACTGATTTTTGAAGACTTGGTTACAGAAATTTTGATGCTATTTTTATTGGTAACTGGATTTTGGTGAGTGTGCTATATGGACTTGCGTAAATCTTTACATGACATTATTTGGCTTGTTTACATTGGACTTTACCCGGAATCTTGGTTCTCGAGTACTCCTGTTGCGATAATTTATTCAAAGTTGTAGTTAGCGGACGTTGCTTAATAGGTACCATGGCCCAGAATTTGTATCCAGAAATTGATCCCACCACTGACGCGTTACTGATCCATCCAAATCAGTTCCTCCCACTCACTCCAAACAACTTCCACTTGGACTTCTCACAACTCCAAGGCCAACACCAGGTGGTCACTGAGATCCTTAGAGGCCACCCTCTCTCTTATGCTCTCACTACAATTGTCGATGTTCCTCATTTGTATCTCCAGTAGTTCTGGCAATCTCTCACTCACATCGAAGAAGAATATGGATTCCATCTTGAGGCCCGAATTGACAACACACAGATACTTCTCACTCGGGAGCTCTTCCGACAATTCCTTCGCCTACCCACAGCTGACTCAATTCAGGGAAGAGACAGTTTCAACCCCATCGTCTCAAATTCCACACTATGCGTGGATGTCCACTCACTAGGATATGCAGTACCTCTACCATTCCCTTCCGCATTCAACTATCGATACTTAACATCACTATGGTACACTCTTTTCACGTTACTCAACAGATGCCTATCTGCCATCACCAAGGGCATCGATCAGAGTAGCGCCAACTTTCTGCGGATCTTTCATGGTGTTGCTTTCAACCGCCATGTAGACTATGCAGACAGTCTCTGGTTCGATCTAGTTAGAAGGTCCGAGACAACGCTACAAAATGACGAAACTTCATTCCTTTTATGCAGTTCCATGAGATATTTATCAGAAACTACATGTAGATCCATCCCACAATAGTTCGTCGTTCTTCTCATTTGGTATGTCTCACCATCCCACTCACCGACTTCCAACGAGAAACGAAATCGCCAACATAGTCACTAGGTGAATTCCTGATAGTTTATTAGCCTTTGCTAGTCCAACGGCACTGAGTGTGATAGACTATAGGCACACACGGAATAGTTGCTCCTATGGTCCATCCAACACTGGAGGAATCTCCCAAGGGAGCAATACCTGAGCGGCGTGAGGGTCCACGCAAGAGAGGTAAGAGAGTCCGGGGAGCTGGGGCTCCCGGACCAGGTGTGTTGAGAGAAAATAAAGTGAGGGGAAATGAAGCGAACAGTGCCGTTAGACCAAGCGAGGCTAGCACATCACGCCGATCGCCTACCCCACCTCAGGAAGATCCTCAAATTCAGGAAGAGGATACCGCATCCGAGACTATCGCTACCGACTCTACATCCGATACCGCGACAGAAACCTATCAGATCCATTCCTCTTCCCACACCGAATATGACGCTACCGATGATCGGTCAACCACCCAAGCTGAAACTGAACCTAAGTCAACAGAACCAAATGATGAGTCATATGACTCTCATGATGACGATGACCAGCCCTCACCGAGACATAAGGAGAGTGGAGGGTGTACGAGGTGAAAATGAAGAGGTACATAGAAAGAGGAAAAGGTAGAGTAAACATAATTTTGAGCGTATACGAGTGATGAGGTAACCACCATAGCTTGACCTTCCCCTAACCACTGTTAGCCAAATAACCACATCTGCTACCCAGTCTCATGTATTGGGATAGGGTATTGAAGAAGTCATCATCGACCTAGTGACACAACTTCACACCCCACCTAGAGACTCCGACATCTCTCAACAGATGTTGGTTTCATTTTATCACGAGGACTCAGAACATATTCTACCTGTCTCTCACTTGGAGAGTTTAGGTATTGAAACTAGAGGACATCTACCCTGGCCCTCGACTTCTTTTAGTGCACAGCGTCTAGAGCCACTTGATGACATTTTTTCTTTGCCTAGGACACACGTACATATTTCGGCTACTCTTGGATGTCTTAGTGACCCAGTCGGAACATCCATAGTACTCTACCTATTGGTGGATTACGAGGATTGGGTGGAAGTCCAACCACAGCTATCATCACGCCAGCTGTGAACGTAGGCGGTACGACATCCATAGTGGTTACCACAACTGGAAGTCTGCGTGACCTGGGTGTTAGATTTCCCAGTTTGTCTAAAGGGATTTTCTGGACGGCGCCCTAAAGACTGTCCATTCTTTCATTCGATCGGAAATGAAAGAGCAGGTAGATGCTTTGAAAAGAATGATTAAAGGTAAATCCCCAATGACAGGGCCTGAAACATTACCTCCACTACCACCACCACCTCCACCTACCGATTACTCAATAGATGACCTCATATCCATGTTACTGGCCAAACTATTATCCCAATCCCAAACTCTGCCTTCCCAAGATGCCGACCTAATCTCTCTCCTACACTCTCAAGCATCAACCTTTACACCCCCACCCCGACCCACTATATCTCCTAAAGCCTTCCAGCACCAAACTGATCTCCTTCAGTCAGTGCAACAATCTCTAGCTACACTTACTGAAAGGGTGTCATCTTTGGAGGCGACCTGCCGTGGTGAGGAAGAAGTGCTCAAGCGCAGACATGATGACCAGGATGATCATGATCACAATGAGGGGAGAAGCGCTAATACATATCCGAGCCCGAGTCAGCACATGCAGTGGTTACTGTAGAAGGACAGACAGAGATGGGTTTTCATGAACTCTAAACGAAGAACAGGGTCAGGCTAAGGATCTGGTTATGGATTTAATGTTATACGACGCCAATCCAATGGTTGAAAAGCTCAAGGAATGTGACAGAGGTTCATCATATGATCTGGAAATGTAAGCTCCATGAGATCAAGATTAAATTGATTATGAAAGATTAATAAGAGCTTATGGAGGAAATATGTAGTTTTATTCACAATATTAACTAACTACTACAGAGAGCAAGAACTCGTATGATTACATTTTGACAGAAATGAAAGTTACTCACAATGCAGTAACATATCCCTATATATACCCCTTACACCCTTGTTACACAATTAGCCCAAACCTAAGTACAAGATTACTTTACTAAACTTCTAAACAGAACATACTTACGTTCTAACATTCTCCCCCTAAGTTTTGTAAAATAATCATCCTTTTCAGCTCAGCTTCAACTCCTCTCCCCCTTGATTTCTTTAGAAAACTTAGTGTTGCATAAACTTCTAAGCATCCTCAACTCCCCCTTGAATATAGATCTTATCCTTGAAGTTTCAACTTTAATATAAGATCTAATGTAGACAATAACCTCAACTGAGTTCACATAAAGACATCCTTTGACTTTTGTAATCCCAACACATTCCTTACGCCCACAAGAACGATATGTACAGATTATGGAGTGACACCCAAAGTGCATCTTTAATGTATAACATCTAATCTGTCTTTGAACCTCGATTTGAATAAGAATTCAGCTTAAGAACTTATTCTGATCAGCTTGCAGGAGGTAGCATCTGGTAGCAAACACTACAATGCAAGGCTTAGAAGACTGATAATTGTTCAACAACTGATGAAAGATACTCATTTTCTAGATACTTTCTAGAACACTTAACAATCAAACTCAGAACTCCATTCTTCACGAATCAGCTGGATGATTATAAGCACTCAGAATTCTGAAGCACAACCAAAGCATCAGAACAATGATTGCAGTCGCTCACACAACTAATTGATGAGGTTAGAAGAATGATCAAGAGCGCTCAACGGTCTCACAACAAATAGAAGCACTCTAGACTGATGATGGCAGATACTCAGGCTGCTAATCCAATCCTATCAGAGACTAAATCCAAACATCCAGTATCTGAAAATCTTGACAAGCATGAGCACTCGTGAAAATTAGATCAGTTGCTAAAAATATGTGACCAACGGAAGATAGGAATGATGTCACTTATGCATTACGCGAAAAATCTCAGGAACAGGGCAAACTTGTAGCAAAATTGGTTCAGAACAGTCACTTTTCGCATAACATCAAAAACTTTTCGCATAACTATCACAATTCAAAGATCACTATACATTTGAGCACAATTCGCATAGGCTTATATGCGAATTCTTACTTTTTGCATATGCCTATGTGCGAAATCCTCACTTCTCGCATGAGTCTGTAAGCGAATTCTCCCTTTTCGCATTCTTCCATGAGAATTCTTAACTTCTCGCATATGACTCCATGCGAGTTCTGAACTTGGAATTTTCTTTAGCCACAAGGAATTTGTATGGATGCGAATTCTAAACATTTCAAATGTCTCTGTAATGCGAATTCTGTACATAAAAAAATATCATCTTCAAAGCTCTTCAGCATGCGAATTTTAGCATATGAATTCATTCCTTATGTGAGTTCTTCCAAATCATGCAAGTTCTTCGATATTCATGCGAATTCTATGGATCTACGATTGTTTTTCCAAATTTCTTCGAATTCAGCTTCAATACTTCGAATTTTTTGATGAGACATTGTGAGCGGGTTCGAAAATTACAATGGAGCACAATTGTTGTTGATGATCATGTCCAAAAATGACTCAATATCCCAATCGATCTCAACACAATGACAAATACATTTTCGAACAGAAAATATCAAAATCGATCCAATTCGTCCAAATCTGATGAAATTAAACAATGTAATTGATTCCACAAGGTTCGACTGTATCCACTAAGTCAATTTAGCAACACAGATTATCCAAAATAACTTCAAATCACATAATTCAAGTTTTCACAGTGACTATTCATCAACATAACTTGATCCCGATCGTTCGATGAATGATTTCTTCGTTAGACACTGATACCAGGTGTGACGTCCATGAGATCAAGATTGAATTGATTATGAAAGATTAACAAGAAATTAGGGAGGACATCTGTAGTTTTATTCACAATATTAACTAACTACTACAAAGAGCAAAAACTCGTATGATTACATTTTGACAGAAATGAAAGTTACTAAGAATGCACTAACAGATCCCTATATGTACCCCATACACCCTTGTTACACAATAAGCCCAAACCCAAGTACAAGGCCCAATACAAATATACAAGATTACTTTACTAAACTTCTAAACAGAACATATTTATGTTCTAACAGGAAAGTTGGGCGTCAGATATAGATCCGTCAGAAGAACCGATCAGCACGGAAAAAGCATTGGTAGTTTTTCAAGCTAAAATGGATAAGTTATTCAATTTTGAGAATGTGGTTCAAGATCATCACTCAGCTGAACACTCTTCTATCGGTATACCCCTTCTTGCTTATTCAACATTTCATCCTGATCTATCTCAGTCAAATCACCCCATCTGATCTCCGCCAGTCTCATAAGTTCATGAAACCGAAAGTACTCTACCTGATCCACCATTGAAATGGGAAAGAGTCAGAATCAACATTCCATTTCTTCAAGAAAGTCAGAAAAAGCTCTTTGCCCATTGGATTCGCCCGTATGATGAGGTCCCTATGTATGGTCTTTAGTCAATGACAGACAGAAAGAAGCAACACGAGCATACTTTTATGTACAAAAGTCTAAGAAAAATAAACAGCCTTGACAGGACAAAGCTCAGAATAAGATATGTTGCTCAGATTTACTCTTGTCACTTCATGAGAATATGGTATTCTTATTTTTTTGTGACCAGTGAAGATGGAAATCAATGGTCGTTTTCAGAAGCTGACTTTGTAAGTCTTCAGTTACCAGATCTTCTATTTTTGCTCTGAGACTTGAAGACCAGAACCATTCGACCAGGAGAAGTTACAGATGCTTTGGAAGGTGTCAAGAGTTACATGAAGTGTGCTATGAATCTTGCATCAATTGAAGACTTCCAGATTGGGTTAGAAACCAACCAACAAAAGATAAATCTACTCAATCCTGATCTAAGTCTTCCTCCCGATGTTCAGAATGTACCTACTTATACAGTGGTGAAGTTTACAGAATTCGGCATGACTTACTCAAATGGTAAGGGTGATATGTGGTTCTTCCAATTCAGTCAGCTGCCAGATTCTACGATGGTACACTTATGTTGCTTTGAGACAAGCTGAGACGTTCTGTTGATCAAGATGACAAAGGGGTCCAGCCTTTGGATTTGAAGTACAAATGTCTTGTTGTCAAAGCTTTGGGCTAGATTAAAGAAAGGATAGAGTACATAACTTCAATGAGACATTACGAGATCAGTTTCGGTTTTCGAAGGACTAATGTTCCCAAATGGCGAGATTACGAACTTCAGTTTAAAGGGGGAGATTGTTAGGGTGAATGTTATGTTAAATAGAAGTTCGGGCTGGAAATTGTAATTTCATTAAAGTTGTTTAGTTGATTGGGCTTTTAGGCCCTAAAGGCTTACACGCACATATATATATTTGTTCCTAGCCTATCTTTAGTGTTGAGGAGAAATCCCAACATTTGCTGGGAATGCCACAAGCATCCAGCGCCCTCACCTTCGACTCGGGAGTACGTAACTGGCCGGGACTAACAGCCCGACCCGCTGGCTCCACGAAAGTGGTGCAGCCCCTCATGTCCGCCTGTCGCTTAGTACGGGGCTTTGCGCTACCATGGTATAAGGAAATAAAGTAGTGCCTTCACCATAAGCAATTGCTTTTGGTGTAGTGGTAAGCGCTTGATCCTAACAAGTTAAGCGTGCTCGGGCAAGAGCAATCCTAGGATGGGTGACCTCCTGGGAAGCTCAAGCCTTGGGACCTAACATTTAGGTTAAAGTTGGTCATTAGAAGGTTTACTTACACATAATGAAATTCTCTCTGTAACCTTAAACCCTTTATTGTTAAATCTAATCATATGACCAACACTTGTGATTAAAGGTTTATTGTTTATTGATTATTACTGTAATTGCACTGTTTCTGGGATCTACAGAAAAGAAAATAGTTCAGCTTTAAAAGGATTTTGAAGTATCTAAGAGTTTGTTCGATGAACAGAGAAGACTGTTATTTTGTAAAATAAAGGAACTTAAATTCCAAACCCCCGATAAGTTCAAGAATGTCTCTGAACCTGAAATTAGTTTTTCTGAAACATTTTCTATGAAATCATAGGGCATCCTTGCCCAAAGCTTTCATGGGGGAAATTGTCATTCCTTTTGAAATTCCTCACACTTCTTGTGACTCACCTATCTCTGTTGAAGACTTGAAGTCTGACGAAGAACTTGAATTCTCTGCTCTAATGAACTCTAAGGAGTGTTAAAATGAAGAAGTGAACAAGATTGACTTTGATCCTAAACTACCAAGCCATACTGAATTTCTTGATAAGGGCAAGAATAAAGTTATGCCAGATCTCATGTATGAGAACGAATGCTCTAAAACCTCTTCTCAATGCGTCTCTGTGAGCGCCTCTCATTCAAAAACTAAATCCAAAAGACGTTCACATAAACGACGAAAATCTAGCAAATCACAAAACTCATGTTCTCAATTTCACTATTCTGACCCACGGTTTACTGATTTATCAGATAGGCATTTCAATCAAAAGGGAGTGAAGCTAGTTTAGGTAGCAAAGCAATCATTCAAAGACAAGAACAAGTCATTTAATTCCGCTTCTAGTAATAGGAAAAACGAATTTTCTCGTGGTGTTTTTAATAAGGCTGCTACTTTTGGACAACGTTTTCTATTTCCTTGCAAAGTTAATTCCATTAAGCAATTTATTAATATTGCCCATGATAATATTTGTTGCTATGCGTGTGGATTGAATGATTTTGTTGACAAATATGTTGCATCTAATTGGTTTGGCATGTATAATCCTTCTTATGGTATTCAAATTCATTTGCATCGCTAAGACACAAAGTCCCTGTTTATAAATAGGTGCCTAAATTGGGTGCTTCTTCTAACCCAAAAGGACCTATTTACGAATGGGTACCTGATAGGGTTAATTAATTAACCCTATTTGCATCACATTTCTCACACATTGAATGTCCTTTTTAGCATTTATTTGAGTCTTTTGTTCCCATTTTAGTTATGTAGTGGAGTTTGTTAATGCCTGAACTAGATTGAAATAATCTAATCGAAACATGCAAAAACTTGTTACTTATAATGTTTCTTTCATAATCATGACAGATCACATTGGCAAAGCTGGAGTAGACCGAAGCCTAACATTCTTGGATCATGGGTCGTTCATTTTGAAGATTTTGTGGATCATGGATCTCTCATGGAGTTTCTTGGAACAATCCTTTTTGGTCCGAATATAGAGGCCATTTGTGATGAAATATTTGTAAACACTTTGTGGGCTTGAACACTTTGTTTACCTTTCTTTCATTAGCTTAACTTTGCACCTTAGCCTTGCCTTGCAAAATTTCGGCCCATGGCCCATGTTTTGCATTATAAAAGGAGGCTTAAGGTGCCCATTTTAAGTCACACCTCAACATCACCATCTTTCCACTTTTGAAAATGGTGTACGTTCTCTCTTTTCTAGAATAGTTTTTTGTCCAAATTAGAGATTTTTGGCTTGTGTAAGTTCAAAACATTCGGCCGACAACATCTCATCCCTTGTTTTAGTGATTAAATTGAAGTTTAGTTGGTTAATATTTCAAGCTTCCTCTACCTTGTTCATTTGTTCGCACACTACTTGTTTCCCACCATCTTGGCAAATTGGTTATTTATGGTTAGACATGGAACCAAAAATTCATTTTCTAATCCAAAGCAAACAATTGAGAGCTTAAGAATGATTTTCATAATTGTTGCATACAAGTTCCATTCTTTAAATTTATGTCTTGGCATTCACGTTTCCCCATCCCCCTCTCTTTCTTTTGTCTAGTCTTTTAATTTTATGTCTTTATATTAATGCAATTTAATTTCCGTACTTTAATTTTCCACAGTCTACTTTCTTGCAATATAATTTATCGCAATTTAATTTCTCGCATTTCATTTCATTCACGATAAGCTAACATTTACTTTCCTTCCAAGAAAGTCGTTTACTTTCATGGCAAGTTTCATTTCTTGATGTTTAAACGCTTATAGCTCATTTATCGCATTTTCCATCTCCAGTATTTGTCTAGTAGTTTATATATCTTTTACATAAAGAAACTAAACTATGACAGGCTGACAACCTGAGCTTGGGGTGTAAGGTCAAGTTAAGATTTAATCAGGCAAAAACATAAAGAGATGTATTGAAAACAAATTATTTATAATTGATTTTTCAGTAGTTGTTAATCAAACCACCCAACAAAAGATTTTCTTCGTCTGCCATCTGAAACCAGCTTTTAAAGACTAGACTTTTGAGAAACCATTGGAAACCACTCCCTGTGGAATCGATATCCGGTACTTGTACCGTTATTACTTGTTTGAAAACGACAATAGATCAAGATGTATACTTGCGTTGAGATCTATTTGCACGCTCAGTTCAGGGTTGCATAAACACATACAAATAGTACCTAAACCTCGCTAATCGGTTTTGTAGGCCAGTCATGTGTGGTATTTAGATTCTGGTTTCTCCAAACACATGACTGGAAGAAAGGAGTTGTTGTCGATCTTCACCGATAAATATTACAGAACAATTTGATTTGGCAACAATCATTTTTCGCCGATTATGGGTTATGGTGATATTGTGCCAGAGAATATAACTATCCAGAAGGTTTCGTATGTGGAAGGATTAGGACACAATCTGTTCAACATCGGTCAATTCTGTGGCAAGAATCTTGAAGTCAACTTCAAAGCCAGACGATGTAGTGTTCACACAGAGGATGGCATGGAGTTACTAGATGGGACCGCAAGCATCTAGATAGGGATTAGGGTACTTAAACCCAGGTGTGACTCTTACCCAAACCCGATTGATTCTTTTTCTAGTGCATTTTAACTTTCAAAACTCGGGTAAGTAATAACCGGTTGCCTTAAACTCCCAGGTCACATTTAAACTCTGTCCCATCTAATAGATATCTTCCACGTTGTCGGTCGATTTGATTTGGGTTTGGTTAACATCGACAGACCGTTGTCGCCGCTAGCCACGTATAGACCATCGATCTAAACTCTATCCCATCATCGTCGCTATGGTTTAGGGTTTGTGTTTGGTCTCGTATAGACCATCGATCTCATCGAGTAATCGAATATAGTTCAGATTGAATCGAGTTCCGCCACATCCGGGTTTTAATATTTTTACTGATCGATCCGCTACCTTACTTCCCAAATGACCTTCACTACCAGTTTCGACAACATCCGGGTACGCTCAACCTCGATCTCCCCTCGAGTCAACTAATCCGGACCGAACCCGGTTCCTCCGAATTTGGGTGTGACCGACATCACAATCCGGGCATGAGTGACCAACTCCCGGTTCCCGCTCTAGGTTCTTGTTCACTCCCGATTTGACCGCCTCCTGGTCCGTCACCGTACACCGCCGGAATCCTGGACCATGGCTTCTGGCTCCCGGACCATCCCTGGGCCGCGTACCGAGTCCCGGTACATGCAGCACCCGTGTCGTTCCTCCCGGACCCCCTCAACGTCTCTCGTACCACCCAGACCGCCTCCTGGATCCATGCCATGACCACCAATTGTGAATCCTAGTAAGATCAAGTGTAACAATCAAAGCAATAAAGAACAATCAATGGTATTCATCAAACATGGTCATATGATTAATGTAATCTATGATGCTCAATGTACAGAGAGGTTTTTGATTAGTCGTATACCTATTAATGACCAATAGGGTTTAACAAAAGATTAAGGAAACATTATATACCACTTAAGGTATTTACAAAATACACCCCTCTACTTGTATTCAACTCAAATTAGACCTAACAATCTCCCCCTTTGAATAGAAGTTCTTAATTCTTATTCCCGCCAGTTCGAAACATATCTTTTCCTAAGCCCAAAACTGATCTCAAAGTGCCTTAACGAAGTTCTGTAATCATGTCTTTCATCAATCAGCTTCACACCTTTAAGTACAAGTCTTCTGTAATTTGGTTCCAAAGTCTTGACCCCTTTGTCATCTCGGGAAATAATAACACAAAGCTCATCCTTATGCACATTTAGTTTACCATCACAGTATCCGGCTATCTAACTGAATCTTATAAAGCGCAGTTCACCCTTACCATTCTCGTAGGACATCGAATTCAGGATATTCAAACAAAGTGTTGGCTGGTACGCTCTGAACTTTATGTAGACTCTGATCTGGATTAAGTAGATTGATCTTGGCCCGATTTCTTTCCAGACCCATTTGGAAGTTTTTTACACAAGCTAATTTCATAGTACTCTTCATTTATCGTTTCACAACTGTTAACACATCAATAACTTCATGCGTACGAATGGTTTTAGATTTCATATCACGTAGCAAGCACAAGAGGTCTGGTAGTTCTAGATTTTCAAAGTCGGCTTCTGAGAACAGTCATTTGTTACAATCATCTCTAGTCATTGTGAATTTCGGACACCAAACTCTCAGGAGACAGGAAGATGAGATCTAATCTACAAATTTGATTCTTTACTTTATTCTTACAGATTTGATCGGTTTACCTATCTTCAATCTCATGTAGATATATTCGATCAGTTTCTACTTGTTCTTCATCAACCCAATACCACATACTTCGACCTGATCGTACTTACGGATGAAGTGGGCAAAGATCTTTTTATGTATTTCTTCAGGAAAATAAGTGTTGATCCTTACCCTTTCCATTTGAATGGCGGATCTGGTTGAGTGCTGGTGGTTTCACAAACTGGGGTTTTAGAAGTATCTCGATCAGGAAGATCTGACGAAAAAGTGAGTAGAGGGACGATTCCAAAAAAATATCTCAACAGACTGATAATCCTGTCGGAGATGCTCCAACAAGCTGTCATAGTCTCGTTGTTGCCTAAATTCTTCAGCATCAAACGTGCACAAGTCATTGACTTCAGCTTGAAATGTGACTATTGCTCTATTAGTGACAACCTATTCAGGTGAAGGATTTACCTCTGAAAGTGGATCTATGAGTGCCCACTCATTCGGTTCATCGGATGACCATCTGTCCACATCCTCAGGCTTTTCAGCCATTGGAATTTCCTCTTATACAACCAATTCCATGCCTATACAATCTACCTGATACTGACTTGTCTGTGGAATGTCTGATGTCGGTATGGTATCGGTCTCAATATTCTATACACTATGTTCTTCTTCTTGAACCCCTTCTGACGCCTTTCTTTGATCAGTTACAGGCTGCGTTTCTGTCTGAAGAACCTCTGTCCTTTCAACTGGGTCACCTAGCTTTTGACGTTTCTCTCCCTCATGACGATTGGGATCATCTTGATCATCTTGTGGATGTTTTGAAAACCTGGCCTGGGTGTGGCAGGAATCCTCAAGTACTTTAACCCTGTTGGAAAGGGTAGATATCGAAGAATGTAGGTAGGTAGAGGTGGATCTGATAAAGTGCGGTGACATCCCTGAAACTAGATCTGGTCTCATCCTAAAAGGCAAGGAATTTTGTTCTGCTAATGGTATCTCACTGAGAAGCAGACTGTTGGTGAAGAAGTCCAAGTAGATCGGCGTCCTCATGTGTACCTTAGGATAGGAGCTCGGCATATAACATGGATTTAAGCTCATCGATTCTTGGTTTCGGCAGAACTGGTGCAGATGGAGGTGGAGGTGCAAAGGAAAGATTCGGTACCTCTGGGAACTTTTCTTTTAGCATTTGGAGCACTGTGTGTTGGAACTCCTCAACTGATTAGCATTGAGCATCATAATGTCGAGTAATTTAATAATCAACATCTTGCAATGCCTGCCGCAACATTTCTAGTGAAATGATAAAGGGTAACGTAACACCTGGTCCACCTAGGCTTCCAGTTGTCATCACGGTTGAATCAACCGTGAGGCCTACGTTTGTCATTGGAATGTCGATAGCGCTGGTAGGACATCCAGCCAATCCTTATGTAGCACCACTTGTAGGTGACCCTATTGCTATTCTGGTTGGTCCACACATGCTCACAACTAATGACTTTGTATGTGTCCAAAAGTGTATCGGCTTTAGACTCGATTCGTGATCACTGAAGTCAATGGTAGGGGTTGGGGCCTATATGTTTCAATATGTTGACTCTCTGCGTGAGAGCCCAGTAGCGTATGTGCTATATCCCCGTGAATATGTGAAACAACGATCTGTTGTGAGATGGTTGAGTGGTTGGGTGGGGTTTGTGCATGCGTCGTTGGGTCTACGGCATCTTCTTTAATCCCTTATCCCAAGACATGGTATTCGACAGTAGACGTGGCTACCCGGCTTGATGTGGTTCTGAGACTCGGACACTCATTCCAGCATTTCAGACATTTGGTAATTTCACTCAAGGGCCCTGACATCGCACTGGTCTTGCTCCCGAGGCAGGTCTTGCAGGTGCTGCCTGGACCATAGGAGCTTGTTGGCCTTGAAGGTTCCTATATGCTAACACACTAGGTGTCGTGGGACGAGTGTAAGCTAGCAAGGCATTAGGTATTCGCATTGGGAAAATATCAAGGATATCGGTCTTATTGATAATAAGGCGCATGGGACGCCCGTTGAAGAATGGTGGGAGTGATGGTCATCAGATGTCGGATGGCAAGCTGAAGGAACCGTATAAAAGGAATGAAGTTCTTGTGCTTACCCGTCTCATTGTCTTGAATGTTCTATACCAACTCATTCTAGAGTAGAGCGGCGTAGTCTACATGTCGATGGAAGGAAACGTCGTGGAATACGCAAAGAAAATTCACACTGCACTAATCGATTTCGATTGTATTTGATGATAAGCATCGGTTCAGAACCGTGAACATGGTGTACCAGATCGAGGTACGATGCTTGTGGTTGAACGTTGTGATTCTAGTCAGAGCGACCGTATATCCAAGAGAATGGATTTCGGAGAACATCCAATGTTCTGAGACAGGCGGAGAGTATTCGGCTCTTTCTTAAGTGATTGTAGTTGGGAGTCTGAGGAGATCCCGTAAGATGTCTCTAGTCAGAACGAACTGGGTGGTGTCAAGTAGTGCTTCGAGTATGTCGTTCTGCTTGTCCGAGACATACTGGATTGTATGCCACACTTGTTGCAAATAAATCATCAAAACGTCAGCGTTGGTGGTGAGTGCGTAGTGTAGAGGCTGACCGCGAAGGATCTCGACCACTATGGGATGGCGATTGCTGAAGCCCTCGACATTGAGTGAGTAGTTTGGAATTGTTGGCAAGTAAATGTCTGGGCGGATGAGAGCGGAATCAGCAGCTTGAGTAGGTGGTTGGTTTGGATTTTCATCAACCAAGTGGTGGGGAGAATCAATATGTCCTTGTTGAGCCATTTCGGTACCTGATAAATAACGAGAATTAGCAAAAGCAGGATCACAGAGTACCTGAGGGGAGGGAACCCGAATAAAGGTATACCTGGGTTTGAGATACCCCGAGAGGTATCACCTAGATTAGATGGGACAAAGTTTAGATCGCGCCGTAAGTTTAAGGAAACCGGGTATTAGATACCCGAGTTTTAAAAGTTAAAATGCACCAGAAAAAGAATCAATCGGGTTTGGGTAAGCGTCACACCCGGGTTTAAGTACCCTAAACCCTACCTGGGTCAAGAGAGAGCATCTGAAACCGATCTGGTACACAATGTTCACTATTCTGAACCGATGCTTATCGTCGAAAACCAAGGGATATGATCAGTGCATCGTAAACTTTCTTCGCATATTCCACAGCATTGCCTTTCATCGACATGTAGACTACACCGCTCTACTCTAGAATGAGTTGGTCCAGAACGTTTAAGACAATGACACGGGTAAGCCCAAGAACTTCATTCCTTATATATGGTTCCTTCACCTTGCCATCCAACATTTGATGACCAGCACTCCCACCATTCCTCGACGGGCGTCACATCAGGTATTCCCTCATCATCCCATGTGTCTCATTATCAATAAGGCCGATATACCTGATATTGCCTCGATGCAAATACCTGATGCCTTGCTAGCTTACGTTCGTTCCACGGCACCTAGTGTGTTAGCATATAGGAACCTTCAAGGCCAAGAAGCTTCTATGGTCCATCCAGCACCGACAGAACCTGCCCCGGGAGCAAGACCAATGCGACGTTGGGGTCCTCGAGTGAAATTACCATATGTCCAAAATGTTGGGACTTCCGGACAGGGTACGCAGAAAGAAAATTTAGTGCGGGGTTCTGGCGTGGGAGGTGTCGTGGACGACCACTCTATTGCTAGTGAGGCACCACAAATGAAGCCTCACACTTCTACCACTTCCACACTCCATGAAGTATCGGTCATTAATGACTCATCCTTAATCGGTACTAAGAGTGGCAATGCATCGGAGGGACATACTCCATCGGACTCTACTTCCTCCTCTCGATCATCTGACACCACTGAGTCGGACGACGATCATGACCAATTCCCACGCATACTTCCGATGCATACCTGCTCGCATCGGTCGTCGTCCCTCTCCTCCTCCTACTCCATCCTCACCTAATCCTACTTCACCCACACATTCTTCACCTTATCCTACCTCACCCACACATTCTTCTCCCCATCCTACCTCACCCACACCTTCTTTACCTCAACCCACCTCACCTACACCATCACCTAAATCACCTACACCTTCTTCACCTCAACCCACCTCACCTACAAAATCTTCTTCCCAAACCGATTCTGGAGAGACAAGGAGAGCGGAGGGTGTTTTAGTTGAAAATGAAAGTGTGAGAAAGAGAGAAAGCAGAAATAAGAGCAACAATGAGCGTCCGAGTCTCAAAACCACATCAAGATGGGTAGGCACATCTATTGTTGAATCCCATATGTTGGGACAAGGCATTGAAGAAGACGTTGTGGACCCAGCGGCACATGCGCAAACCCCACCTAGCCACTCAATCATCTCACAACAGATGGTTGTTTCACAAATTCACGGGGATATAGCACATACGCTACTGGGATCTCACTCAAAGAGTCAAGGTATTGAAACAGATAGGCCCCAGCCCCGTCCATCGACTTCAGTTCATCACGAATGGAGTCTAGAATCGATACACTTTAGGATACATACAGAGTCATTAGTTGTGAGCCTGTGTTTCCCAACCGGAATAGCTATAGTACTACCCACAAGCCATGCTCCACAAGGATTGGATGGAAGTCCTACCGGCGCTATTGATATTCCAACGCCGAACGTAGGCCTCACGGTTGATTCAACCGTGATGAAAACTGGAAGCCTATGTGGCCCAAGTGTTACGTTACCCTCTATCATTTCACAAGAACTATTGCGGCAGGCATTAGTCGACATTATGATGCTCAACGCCAATAAGTTGAGGAGTTCCAATACACAATGCTCCTAATGTTGAAAGGCAAGTTCCTAGAAGTACCAACTCTTTCTTCTGGACCTCCACCACCTTCATCTGCACCAGTTCAACCGAAACCAAGCATTGATCAACTCAAATCCATGTTATATGTCGAGCTCCTATCCCAAGGTAAACTGGAGGACGCCGATCTACTTGCAATTCTATGCCAACAATCCGATTCTCAGCGAGATACCATTAGCAGGACAAAATTCCTTGCATTTCAGGATGAGATCAGATCCAATTTCAGGGATGTCACAACACTTATCTGTTCCACCTCTACCGACATACATTCTTCAGTATCTGCCCTTTCCAACAGGGTTAAGGTACTTAAGGATTCCTGTTGCGCCCAGGCTAGCTCTTCAAAACGTCTTCATGATGATCAAGACGATCCCGATCATCATGATGGGGAGAAACATCAAAGGCTAGGTGACCCGGTTAAAAGGACAGAGGTTCTTAAGATAGAAACGCAGCCTGAGACAGAACAAGGAAGACGTCGAAAGGGGTTCAAGAAGAAGAGATTGTACAGGATATGGAGACCAATACCACACCGACAGTAGACATTCCGCAGAAAAATTAGTATCAGGAAGACTGTACGGGCATGGAATTGGTTGTATACGAAATTCCAATGGATGAAAATTCTGAGGATGTAGACAAATGATCATCCGATGAACCCAATAACTGGGCACTGATAGATCCACTTTCAAAGGTAAATCCATCAGCTGAACAGGTTGTCACTAAAAGAGCAATAGTCACATTTCAATCTGAAGTCAATGACTTGTGCACGTTTGATGCTGAAGAATTTGTGCAACAACGAGACTATGACAGCTTATTTGAGCATCTCCGACAGGATTATCAGCCTGGTGAGATATTTTCTTGAAACGTCCCTCTACTCACTTTTTCGTCATATCTCCCCGATCGAGCTACTTATAAAACCCAAGTTTGTGAAACCACTAGCACTCAACCAGATTAACCGCTCAAATGGGAAAGGGTAAGAATCAACATTCCTTTTCTTAAAGAAACATAGAAAAAGATCTTTGCCCACTGGATCCGTAATTACGATTAGGTTCCAATATATGGTATTGGGTCGATGAAGAATAAACAGAAACAGATCGACTATATCTATATGAGAAAGAAGACAGTTAAACCGATCAAATCTGTAAGAACAAAGTATAGAATCAAATCTGTAGATCATATCTCATATTCCCGTCTCCTGAGAATTTGGTGTCTGAACTTCACAGTAACTAGAGATGATGGTAACAAATGGTAGTTCTCAGAAGCCGAATTTGAAAAGCTAGAACTACTATACCTCTTGTGTTTGCTACGTGATATGAAGTCTAGAACCATTCGCCCGCGTAAAGTTATTGATGCGTTAACAGTTGTGAAACGATGCATGAAGAGTACTATGAAACTAGCTTGTGTAGAAGACTTCCCCAAATGGGTCTGGAAAGAAATTAGGCCAAGATCAATCTACTCAAGCCAGATCAGAGTCTACCTAAAGTTCAAAATGTACCAGCCGACACTTTATTTGAATATCCTGAATTCGGCATGACCTACAAGAATGGTAAGGGTGAACTGCTTTATAAGATTCAGTCTGTTGGATCCCAGATTCAGTCTTTTAACAATGATATAAACATATAATAATAAGAACAGCGGAAGAAAATAATGTTTAAATCAAAGCAAGATTTCGTACTCACAGTAATAAGAAGATATATCCAATAAAGTATTTATAAGAACATACTAATATTCACTGGATAATGCAAGTAGATTATCTAGAACACCTAAAAAGGTGGTTTAATCTTACAAGATCTTCTTGTACACTTTTCAGTACATAAAGAAATAATTCTATTACAAGTTGGTAAAGAAAGTCACACCTTGAGCAATGGATGCACGTCCTATTTATAGGACCATAAAGTGAATAATGTACTTTCCTGACATAAGAAGCATGCTTGAAAGTGTCTTACCTAAAAGGTAAGCTCAAGACATGTTTAAATAGTAACCTATCTAGAAAGGTAAATCTTATCACTAAGTGACGTGTCTTCTGTTCTTGTGTCAACACTTGTAGAATTCTTCAACTCGATCTTCAGAGACAATGTCTTCAGAGCTCTGATGTAGGTACCTCTGATGAAGCTATCTCTGAAGTCTTCTTGCTGAATTTCTCTATCTCTGGATTGATCTTCAGAGGTAGGCTTGCTCTCTGAAGGCTATCTCTGGAAGTCCTCTGAAATAGGACTTAGATTATTTTCAATACTTTTACAATTCATAATTAGGGCTAACAAAGTTATCATTGCCCAAGATGGTACACTAAATGTGCTTAAGGAAAAGCTTCGTGTTATCATTGCCCGAGATGACAAAGGGGTCAAGACTTTGGAACCAGATTACAGAAGACTTGTACTTAAAGATGTGGAGTTGATTGCTGAAAGACTTGATTACAAAACTTCGTTAAGGCACTTCGAGATCAGTTTTGGGCTCAAGAAAAGATATGTTCCGAACTGGCGGGAATACGAACTTCTATTCAAAGGGGGAGATTGTTAGGTATAATTGAGTTGAATAGAAGTAGAGGGGTGTTATTTGTAAATACCCGTAAGTGGTATATAATGTTTCCTTAATCCTTTATTAAACATTAATGGTCATTAATAGGTATACGGCTAATTTGAAAACTCTACGTACCTTGCACATCATCGATTACATTAATCATATGACCATGTTTGATGAATACCATTGATTGTTCTTTATTGCTTTGATTGTTACACTTGCTTTGGCATTCACAAAGGGGCTAAGCAAAACTTACTTCACGAGCCATTGAGAAATGTTACTTTAACACCCTCAAATCTGTTAAGAGCAACTAATTTAAATTTTTCAATATACCTCAAAGTAGGATAAAATCTCTTACGACAAGTCCATACTTGGAATACAATTCTAGGTTGAACCATTAACAAAATAACTAAAGTTTTGCATAAAAACTAATCAAAGTCGGGTGTTACTAAAGTCCCAATAACAGTCGCTATCTCCAAACTGCGGAAGACTTCACCAAGCTACACAATCTCGTGCATATGACTAGCACTCATCCCTTCACAGTATTACTAGTACCATTCCCCAACCGGAACCTGGTGCACATACCGAAAAATGAAAAGGTTAGGATAACGCCTAGTAAGTTCAAGAGTTTTCAACATGAATAAATGTATCGTTAAAAGGTAGTAATGCAATTTAAATCATGATCTTTCAAAATACTTTACTTTAAATACGGAACGAACCATTTTCCAATAACATGTGTCTTTTAAGGACAACGCCCCAATACAAAACATTCTTTATAAAGTGATGCTACCCAAAACTTACTCAAACGTGTATAGGAAAAAAGACCCCCAATTTCTAAAAACGTGGATAAAACTTTATATCCCGAAAATTCCCTGAACACAGGTGATGCAATCATGGAAAACAATCCATATAAATATAATACACCACCGAAACATGGAACTAAAATTCAATACTCACGCGACCATAAAATGGAATGAAATACAAATGTTAAAACATGGATAATTACATATCCAAAATACTACTGGCCGACAACGGGGGAGACCCGTATCCATTGAGAATGAAGGAATTCATGAGGTATGCCACTCATACAATGTTAATCACATGACATGTCCCGACATGAAAGTCCAAATGTCCCTGCGACTCCTCATCAAGTGTCACCCAAAGAGTCGATTGACCTTAGTTTCTATTCTCATGGATTTTTGCCAAAAGGCCCGGCAACATTCGAGGATTACAACTATGGCATTGCCCCGAATGGTGGAGGTCCTAGTGCCTACCCACACAGCGTAGCACCACCCCGGACTCAACCCTCCTAGTGTCCACTTGAAAGGTTAAAGTCATAAAACATGGGTTCCGGAGTCAAATTCCGCAACACCCAATCGAACATCAAATAAACACTGGCTTACCTGCCTATGGATCCAACGCAACAAAGTCTAACATTACATGACTACACAGGAATGACCAATGCACTCGAGCCTGTACTTATCATTAAGATCCAATATGATGCATTAAGATGTAAATCGTAAATAGGCTCTACATTGAGCCATTAAAACCGGATAAATGTCCCCACGACTCTTTTAAGTCAATACCGAGTTAAAGTGCTCGAAATCCTTTTGACCAACAAATAAAGGTCTTCAAATGATAAAACGCATTTAAACGACATTTATGCAATACATTCTTCAAAAAAACAATATCAACTTAACATATTAATTTATTGGGACAAGTCATTTTCCAATTTAAAACCCTCATTATATTCCGAAAATATTCCATGACATGACGTCGTGTAATTTCCAAACAATTTCTAAACCAAAAGCACCAAAATCACGTTAACGTCAAATAACTTTCATTTATGCAACAAATCACTAAAACAATATATGCTTGAGATTTACACATCAAAATACCCAAAAACCAAAGATAGACATTTTATAAAAATTAACAACCCAATTTACCAATTATGAAAACTTTGTCAAATACTCAACACATTTGATAAATATAAAGTAAACACATTATTACTTCAAAATACACATTTTGGCATGTACATAGTTTTCACAAAGCAACTTCAACTCACCTTGCTAGATTTAGGCTAAATCTAGATTTCCCCCCAACTTGAGCTCCTTTGGAGAAACTTGAATCATCAAGCCAAAATTTGAAAAAACTATATTCACAAGTTTCCAACCATGAATAACCATATCCAAGTGTTTAGAATCATTCCCCAAACATCTTATATCAAAATCTCCATTATGGCCAAAAACCCTAATTTGACCTAACTTTTCTCAAAATCTTCCAAACCAAAATTGGAGTAACAAAACACTAGGAAATCATCAATGAAGAATTTACAATCCTTAGGTTTTGGTGAAAACCTAGAAAACCCTAAAATGGAGCTTGAGGTTGAAGATGAAGATGGAGATGGTGAACTCTTGATCATAGCTTCCAATTCAACCACTTGATGATGTTTTGCCTCCATAATGCCAAGGATTTGAGCCAAGAATGATCCAAATTCTCCATATATGTTTTAGGTTAGCTCTAGAGAGTGTTTGGGAAGAAGTGGGAATGAGAAATGAAGAAGTGAGCTGAAAAATCAGATTTATCAACACCCTGTACCCTTTGTGCGACATTGACAGGCTACAATGCCCTGGTCATAGTCGCACTCAACACCCCTCCTTCTGTTTCTTCCTGCTACATTACCAGGTACGACTATGACACTGTCATAGTCGTCGGGCATTGTAGTCATGCCCGTACCAAGCTCCGAAACTCGACTTTTTCAATGTCAATACTCCCGATACTCTAAGGGACTTTAAGTAATGTTTTCCCAACAAAAATCCGACCATTTACATGTTACAAAACATCTGGGTGACCTTTACTTACCGAAAATTATGGGTGTTACAATCCTCCCAACCTTAGAAGAGTTTTCGTCCTCGAAATATGGATTCCCATTAAACGTTGGCCGCATAATGGGTTGTCTCTAATCCACTTGCCATAACCACCCCCATAACCTCATGCTGATACTCACGACAGTCGCCCCCTTGGACACATTACACTTATATCTGAGTGAATGCTTAACTTACTAAAGTAACCTTTAACCACGAGACTACAGTTGTCTCCCAACCTTGGGTGTCACGTACTACCTCAAGGGTAGTATGTGATCTCAATCTCTCTCTGACAAATCCCTACTAGTCCAACACGATTCTGTATCTGTGTTGTGATGATCAACACCAACCCAAATAATTCACAAAATTCCTTAATAATTTACCCTTGATATTGGTAAAGCGTTCCTTCCAAGAACGCACCGATACGCTTTCCGAGGGTTGGTTAATTCAAGTCCGGTGATTTCGCGACTCCCAAACAGAACATAAACATCAATCATCTAGTCGATATACCCTTTACCAATCAGAAATTTTTAATCGTTGATACTTAATTACTAACATCTAACATCATTAAAGTTACCGCTTAAATTGCAACACACAGGATTCATCGGGAATGTCCTGAAGTACCCCAACGATCATTGTCCTTGAATTGAATGTCGACACCTATCCTCAAAACGACTATACCGCAAATATGGGGGTACCGTAAATTATTTCGTCCCGGATTTGCATTGTCAAATTAAAGTTGACACTTATCATGGCACTAAAATTCCAATCCTACATCTCTAACAACGAATCACAATATTTCCTTTATTCGTGAAGGTTCTTTAAGATGGTACACCACCAACGCATAACATGTCGTCAATGAATAGTCCATCAAATCAAATCTAACCATGCATAAGCAGCCACGCCAGGATTTAACCCAAAGGTTCACCGAAGCAGAAAGATCACCACTTAATTAATTGGGAGGAATCATGAATCTAATTCCTCAATCATTCATGCGTGTACCAATTCATAAACTGAAACCCATAACTCAAAACTTACCGCACGTTAAACCATCTGGCGCTTCAATTCCCCAGGACTCCTTTAGTCCCTAACTACAACTCTTTCACAACAGGAAATTAAATCTATAGCTCTAATGAGTTCAAGGTTTTTCAACTATAGGACTCAACAAATATGCCATTTGAAATTTTATAAGACTTTTAAACGCAAAATATGTATAACAATTAATCATACGTGTAAAAATTCACTACTACTTATTCGGTAGTTGTGCAAAGTGGTCACAAACGCCACACATACATAACCATTTGGACATTACCCAAGCTAATAATGACAATTACAAAATATGCGGAACAAACTTTTCAAATGAACCACTATGGTCCTAACATGCATCAATTTATGTTGTAAATGTGAAATAATTTTATGTATTAAAACAATGTGCAACAAAGCTTTTGTACAAGACTCCCGAAGAAGAAGTTTTTGTAATCAAGTTCCAAAAATTTCTCATTTAGCCACAAAATGACATGGAAGAAAACTTACCAATAAGACCCGCATGCTTGAGTTCATTTCAAAAAAATTAACAAGGCAAAACGTGCATGCGATTGGTCAGAATGTAAAACAGTTTAGATCAGATTTAGACTTTAAACCGGTTCACCAATATGTTCTATGTTTTAAAAATAGTGACTACAATATCATGCATGCCAATAAACTAGAATAACGTATTGCGTGAAACAATAAAAGTAAAATCAACAACCGAAGAAGGTATAAAGCAAAAGTTCAACATGAACCATCATAGGTCTTTCAGATGTTTACTCACATCAAAGTATAAATCAAGTCAACTATCATGTAGTGCACAACAGAACACACTTGTATAAAAACTTAAAAGTGCAATAATGCAACATCAAGACTCTCAAGACGTCTCTTGCGGTTGCAAAAAGACATGTGCAAAACCCGCATGAGACATGACGTTCCATAAACTCGTAAATTTACATGCACTATAATCAAAGTCCACTCATTTCAAAGTTCACTCATGCATTGCAAAATGTCGTAAAATAATACTCTATAAAACTCGACAAAACCTCCATAAAGCTTAATAAAACTCAATGGCACCTAAACAATCAAATGGTGCCAAAATTTTCGTTTTCAATAATAAAATAGCATAAGATAATGTTATGACTAAATGTCATAATTCCAAAAATTTCCCTTTTTATTGAAATATGATATAAAGTGAATTTGTTCAACAAAACTCACATAAAATAAAATTTCCAATAAACTCAAACATCAAAATAATGGAAGGTAACTATTCGTCTAAAACCTTAACATATGCGGAGGAGAAGATGCAATGTCAAGGTCGTAAATCGCAGTTACTTGCCCGAGACCCCAAAAATATTAAAACATGGATATTACAATACCCAAAAATAGTGTTCGACAAGAAACAGGGATAAAGAAAATCTCAATAGAGTTTGCAACCATATGAAATAAAACAATTTTATGTATGTTTAAACTCATTGTTTAGAATCACGAGTGTTAAACGTCTTTCCAATAATTCAAAAGACGACTCGTATGATAACTTGGGAAAGTATGAAATACTTTATGTAAGTTATTTTTAAAGAAAGTTTCGAGCATGAATTTTGGGTCGAGGCTCAAAACTTAGTACTAGGCTCACCAAATCCAACAGTCACACTACCGGTGCCTAAATTTGTAATCATCTTAAGGTAATAGTCAACAAAAAAATCGGTCGACCCCACAATTTCTTCTTGAAATAAGGTAGATTCAATAAGCCTACGGTTCTAATTCAACCAATAACTCTGACCCAACATGGTCAACTAATGTATTCATCATGCCTAATTGTCACTCCAAGTGACCATGCTATAAGCATCAACTTCTTCTAATGGTTATCCACTTAGAAATTTCTTCACTACCCCAACGGTCGTCACATCAAAGTATTCCAAGCATACACACGTAACGTGTAGGTTCACCATAACACTGGCCAGGTGCAATTATGAATGTACCGTATGTCACACCCCGCTAAAGCGGAAACACGGAATATGACAGTTCGATAAACATAGCACTAGGAAATGATAAAATACCACCATACATTTCAACCAAAGATTACATCAAGTTCTCAAAAATAAACAAACTTAATACATCCAAAAGCTTGATTACAAAAGTCACTACTAAATGTTAATGAACGCGGTAACATAATTCTAAAAAAATCTTAATCATTTCCCGTAACCTTCTTGTTCCCTGAAAAGCACGTTTAAATAAAAAGGGGTCAACTACGAGAGTTAGTGAGTTCACAGGTTTAAAATATGCACAAAACCATTTTATATGCAAGTTGTCAAACGTAAATCAAATATTAGTCCAAACTTTCAAAACCAATAATTCACGAGTACAAATCTTTAAATTATATGAGAGAAATTATGCCTTCAAAATAACCAATACTTTTGTATGTTGGACCTCTACTAGACCATCCCTGACCTTAAACATGCCCCAAAAAGAACTACCGACGTGGTCATGAATCACATGGATAGTCCCTACTTCTCTAGAATTAGTGCACCTTTACTCGTCAGTATAAGGTGGACTTGTCACACCAAATAGCGCTATCCACTAAAACTATAGGCTCCTTTATGAGTTAACTAGTAGAGTCAGCCGGGGACTTAAAGAAACAACCCCACATACCATTTTTGCATATATGTCATATAATGTCCAAACCAAACGCTTTATAATCAAAGCTACAAAAATTATCCATAACAATCGTATTTAAGCAATCTCGTGAATTATTAAAATAAACACTTTAAAATGCTTTTCCCCCAAATTCAATTAGAAATAGTAAAATAGGGGTTGTGATTACTCACCTCAAATGATGATGATGATGCTAAATAACACAACAACGCAAATCTCTAATCCAGAGCCTTTACTTCCCTATAGAGTAATTTGCATAAATGAATAGCAATTGTCAACATCCATCTATAATCCTAACTTAACCATTCCTACATCTCAATGTATGCCTTTATGTTTATTTTGTTGTCTAAAATAAAAATTTAGGTTTAAAATATCAATAATGATCACCAAAACATAACCTTTAAGGTTTTAAGATCAACCTTTTGGATTCAGCACTTGCTGTCCAAAATTTGTGATCACAAAATGAACTTAAAAATAACACTTCCCAAATATCAAAGATAACCAAATTTTTATGAGAACTAATATACTGAGTTAAGAACATAGAGTCAAATTTTCATGCATTTTGGAGATGTTTTGATTTCCCAAAGAATTCCCACAAACCAGTAGGTCACTGAGTTTTGTATCAGTTGCACACTTCTATTGTAGCATGCATTTGGGATACCAAAACTCAAAACTACTCAGTGAGCCATATATGGTTGCAAAGCTAACTCAAAATTATTTCATATGGAAAACGATTCACTCCATTTGGAAGATTTATGAAAGAGTTATGGCCTTTAGAAGTTGAGTGTACCAATCTGTCAACTCTGGACAGATTGCACTACATTCTTCTAAAATGCAAATGAATGACCAAAACTTCATAATTTTGAGTGATTCCAGATTCTTTGAATTTCTAACACCTTAAACTAATGTTTAGTAACAAAAATCCCAAATTTTTATGGAGTAAGATAGGATTTATGAAGTTTAAAAGTGGATATAAAATTCATGACAACAAGCTGTTGATAAAATGAATCATGTATAACATAATAAGATGATCATTTGGCATGGTTTTTATTAATAACACATGGTTTCACATCTTAAATTAATATACAATGATTGTAATGAGACAAATATGTATCATGGATTTATAGCAAGTACAAGTGCCCATCCAATCCCATGCATGTCAACAAAATCACTAAATAAATGATATTACACCATTTTAGATGCTCTTAATCATATGAGATTTGAATAATCTCATCCTAAGAGTTTCTTTATACTCAAAATTGTTGTAAATACATAAATTTCAATCCAATTATCAAAATTTTGTGGACCATAATACCACACTTCATAAAATTAATATTTTGATAAAAATCTCAAAAATCTCACTTAAATACCCAATTTTTATTGGAAGATCATTCAATGGTTCATTTGCAAATGTATAATCTACCAAATGCATCCCATTTCACTTCCAAAAATCAAGATTATACAACTATTACATGCAATGATGTGAAACATTCATATTTTTGAATAAAACTTGAAAAATGGAGATAATAAGTGATTACTTCTCAATTGGAGATGCAAACTTGATTTCTTGAAGTAGGAGGATGTTAGAAACTTGATTTCTTCTTGAAATTTTCTTGAAAAATTGATGGTGGTGGTGGGGTGTGTGTGTGGCCGGTCGTGAACAAGAAGAGAGAAGAGGGAGATGAGAAGTTTTCTTGTAATTATGAAAATGAGATATTAATCCCCTAATTTTGGTTTTTAACTAAAATAAAAAGAGAGAGAGGGCATAGATTTCGGCCATGTGGCCTTATGACTCATCAACATTTTAAAATTAAATTAGAAATATAATTAAGGTTTAAACTTAGTTAAATAATCAGATAAATTTGAGAATCGCAACCTTCAATTATCAATTTATGCTAAAAATTGAATATTATAATTTAATAAATATATTTTATTTTGAAAATAATACAATCCTCTTATTTTATATATTTTAGACTTCCAACATAATTTTTGGCATTTCTGAGATGTAATGGTCAGTTATCAGTCCATATCGGGTATTCTACGCGATTACAGAAATTTTTCGGGTAAAATTCTAATCTAATCAATCAAGTTAAATACTAAATAATTTAACTTTATAATTAGATCCTAAAAGGTCAAAGATTACTAACCTTAAAATTCTGGTTATTAGGCGGTTGTCACACCGTACATGATCATTCTTGTTACTCTAGACGTGATTCTCGTTCTAGGGTTTTGGGTTGGTAGACCCATTTATTGATCATCCACATTCATTCAAGGGCATTTATTGAAGTTTTTGTCAAAGATCCTCACTCTTCTCCATCAAGTCTTCCATTGGCATTATCTAGGGTTTATATTTTCTAGGTTTTAACCAAAACCTAGATTGTGAGTTTACTAACCCTTGTTAAAACTAGATACACATCATAATCTTCTACTTGCTACTATTTTTCATCTTAACTGGAAATGTTCATTTCTAATGCTTAAGTATTTGAGGTCTTCTTTATGTATACATGCTTATAGGTAACTTAACATGACTTCATGAGATACATATCTTGCTATGGAGATGATTTCTTGCTTGAGACCCCATTTGGTGGTATCACAACTACATGGTTAAATTTGTGGCCAGTCTTGTTTCGGGATTTTCATCGTTTGGGATTGTAATATTGTACCCATGGTTGGTATTAAAATGTTTATGGCTATAATGTGCCTTGTGACCTACTATGAATTATGTTGGACGAACCAAGTCAGTAGACACTAGGAGGATGTAGTCTTGGGTGCCACTGTAATGGTATGTACCTAGACCTCTGTCATTCGGGGTAATGCCATGGTTGTAGTCCTCGGATGTGTCGGGCCTTTCGGATGTCACTCATGGTAGTTGCCATCATGGTATATCGACTCTTTGGGTGGAACTTGATTGGTGCTATGGTTCTCCCCTATTGACTCCACATTTAATGAACTTTGGTTAACTGTATATAAAAGAATATATGCTTGAGGTTTACACATTAAAATACCCAAAAACCAAAGATAGACATTTTTTTTGAAGTATGGTTGGTTGAATTTTCTTTTAGTGTTAAGGGTCCCACCAATTTTAGTGTTTTTGGTGTTATGGATTGGAGTTGGTCTTAATGTCAAAGAGCCCACCAATTTTAGTGTTTTTGGTCTTTACTTTGATGTTGTAGGTGGGAGTTGGTCTTAGTGTGTCACACCCCATTAAAGCGGAAACACGAAGCATAACAGTTCCGATCATATAGTACAAGATTATAGTTCATACCACCATTCAATATAATTATTGAAGCATTACAATTTGAAAGAGAAAAAGAAAATAAATATTTATCATCGTTTACAATTCCCAAAAGCTTAACCATAACGGAATATATTTGTAAAGGTAAGCTTGCTTCAAAACATTATTCATGAAGCTTAATCATTGTTGCCTACTTTCTTGACTCCTGTAAAGCGTATATAAAACAAGGTCAACTACAAAGAGTTGGTGAGTTCACAGGTTTTAAATATGCAAAAAACAAATTTATATGCAAGTTGTCATTTGTAAAACATACGTATAAACCAAACTTCAATTCATTGATTCATGAGTATCACAATTTAGTTTATATGACAAGAGGTATGCAATGATAAAAACTACGTTGAGCCACTACTAAACCATCCCTGACCAATTTCAACGCCCCATGAACTACCTCGGCGGTGGTCTATACCACATGGATAGTCATATTCTCTAGTATAGTGCATCCCTACTCGTCAGCATAAGGTGGGTTTGTCAGACCAAATAGCACCATCCACTAATACTATAGGCCCAATTTTGGGTTAAATAGTAGTGCTTAAGGGGACTTAACATTTGATAAACTCAACATATCAATAGCATAAATGTCATATAACTATGATTCCAAACGCTTATAACAAAGCCTTATAAATTGTTATTACACAATACTTTATAAACATTCTCATGAATCTTTAAATACACAATGTATACATGATTTCCACCCCAAAATCAATTTTAACAGTAAAAGTGGGGCTGTGAATATTCACCTTAGATGATGGTGCTAGGTAACACGACGACGCAAATCTCTAGTCCGGAGCCCCTAAATCCCTATAGAGAAATTTGCATAAATAAGTGCCAAAATGTCAACATCTATCTAAAATCCTAACTTAACCATTCCTACATCTCAATATATGCCCTTATGTTTATTTTGTTGTCTAAAATAGAAATTTAGGATTAAAATATCAACAATGATCACCAAAACATAAACCTTAAGTTTTTAAGATCAACTTTCTGGATTCAGCACTTGCTGTCCATAATTTGTGATCACAAAATGAGCTTCAAAATGACACTTCCTAAATACCAAAAATAACCAAATTTTTATGGGAACTAATATACTGAGTTTAGAACATCAAGCCAAATTTTCACGAATTTTGGAGATGTTTTGATGTCCCCAAATAATTTCTACAATCAGTAAGTCACTGATTTTTGTATCAGTTGCGTACTTCTTTTGTAGCATGCATTTGGGATACCAAAACTCAAAATTACTCAGAGAGCCATATGTGGTTGCAAATCTAATTCAAAAATCTATCTTATGGAAAACGATTCACCCAATTTCGATGATTTATGAAGGAGTTATGGCCTTTAGAAGTTGAGTGTACCAATCTGTCAACTCAAGACAGATTGCACTACTTTCTTCTAAAATGCAATTGGATGACCAAAACTTCATAATTTTGAGTGATTCTTGATTCTTTGAATAGATAACACCTTAAACTGAAGGTTGATGGCAAAAATACCAGATTTTATCGAGTAGGTAATGATTTATGAAGCTTGAAAGTGGATGTAAAATCCATGACAGCAAGCTGTGATAAAAATGAAACTTTGCATAATGTAATAAGATGATCATTTGGCATGGTTGTTAATAATACCATATGGTTTCACATCTTTAATCAATATACAATGATTCTAACGAGACAAGTATGCATCATGGATTCATAGCTACTACATGTGCTCATCCAATCTCATGCATGATAACCAAAATCACTAATTAAGTGATATTTCACCACTTAGAAGCTCTTGATCATATGAGATTTGAGTAATCTCATCCTAAGAGTTTCCTTATACTCTAATTTGTTGAAATAACATAAATTTCAACCCAAATTTATCAAAATTTCATGAACCTTAGAACCTTACTTCATAAAAATTGACATTTTGATAAAATCTCAAAAATTTTACTTGAATTCCCAAATTTTATTGGAAGATCATTCAATGGTTCATTTGCAAATGCATCCCATTTCACTTCCACAACTAAGATTATACAACTCCTACATGCAATGATGTGAAACATTCACATTTTTGAATAAAAACTTGATAAATGAAGATATAAAGTGATTACCTTCTCAATTGAAGATGCAAACTTGATTTCTTGAAGTAAAATGATGTTTAAATCTTGATTTCTCCCTTGGAATTTTTCTGAAAAATCGATGATGGTGGTGGTGGGTGGTGGCCGGCGTGAGGAAGAAGAGAGGAGAGGAAGATGAGAGGTTTTCTTGAAAATTTGAAAATGAGATGATTACTCCTAATTTTATTTGGTTTTAATTAAAATAAAAAGAGAGAGAGGTGTCATAAATATCGGCCAAGTGGCCTAATGACTCACCAAAATATATTTTAAATTAAATTAATAAGTTGATTATGATATAAATTTAGTTAAATAATCAGATAAATTTGAGAATCGTAACCGTCGATTCTCAGTTCATGCTAAAAATGAATATATTATAAATAGATAAATATATATTATTTTGAAAATAATAAAATCCCATTATTTTATGTATTTTAGACTTCCAACATAATTTTTGGCATTTCTGAGATGTAATGATCAGTTATCAGTCCACACCGGGTATTTCTACGCGATTACCGAAATTTTTCGGGAAAAATTCTAATCTAATCAATCGAGTTAAAATCTAAAGGAGTAACTTTATGATTAGATCCTAAAAGATCAGAGATTGCTAACCTTAAAATTCTGGTTATTGGACGGTTGTCACAGTCTCCCCTCCTTAGAAGAATTTCGTCCCGAAATTAATGACTGTTATCTCTGGACTGATTCCTTGCGAAGAGGTAGGGGTACTTGTGCTTCATAAAATCTTCCTGTTCCCAAGTGTACTCAAGTCCATGTCGTGAATTCCAGTGGAGCTTTAAAATTGGAATTTTACTGCGCCATAGACTTTTAATTTCACGATCAAGAATTTCAATTGGTTTTTCTACAAAGCGCAAACGCTCGTCAATCTGAACCTCTTCAGGACTTATAACCAATGATTCATCAGTTAAACATTTCTTTAGATTTGACACATGAAAAGTGTCATGGATAGCACTTAACTCTTGTGGTAATTTGAGTTTAGAAGCTACTGGTCCAATTCTTTCCAGTATCTCGAATGGGCCAATATATCTTGGGCTCAATTTACCTCTTTTCCTGAATCGAACTAATCCTTTCCAAGGTGACACTTTCAGAAGGACATTATCACCCGTTTGGAACTCTAACGGCTTTCTACGGTTATCTACATAACTTTTCTGACGGTCTCGCGTAGCTTTGATTCTATCCCGGATAGTAGATATCTTATCAGTGGTTTCTTGTATAATATCAGGCCCGATCAATTGACTATCACTGGTTTCCATCCAACTGAGTGGGGATCTACACTTACGTCCGTATAAGGCTTCATATGGTGTACATTGGATGCTAGTGTGGTAACTGTTGTTGTAAGAAAATTCCACTAGTGGTAAATGCTTATCCCAACTACTTCCAAAATCTATAGTACAAGAGCGCAACATATCTTCCAATGTTTGAATGGTCCTCTCCGTCTGTCCATCCGTTTGAGGATGATACGTTGTACTCAAATCTAATCTGGTACCCAACGCTTTCTGAAATGTTTGCCAAAATCGGGAAGTAAAACGGCTATCTCTATCAGAGATGATAGAAACAGGTACACCATGACGTGAAACGACCTCATCTATGTATAACTGTGCAAGCTTTTCCATTTTGAAGTCCTCTCTTATCGGAAAAAAATACGCAGATTTCGTAAGTCAGTCCACTATGACCCAAATTGCATCATGCCCTTTTCCAGTCCTGGGTAGCTTACTGATAAAATCCATTGATACTTGCTCCCATTTCCATTGTGGTATCTCAGGTTGTTGTAGAAGACCGGAAGGTTTTTGATGTTCAGCTTTAACTTTTGCACATGTCAAACACTTGTTTACGTATGTAGCAATATCTTTCTTCATCCCTGGCCACCAATAATATCCTTTTAAATCCTTGTACATCTTATCAGCTCCTAGATGGATTGAGTACCTTGATCGGTGGGCTTCTTTCAAAATTGTTGACCGTAGGTTGTTAACCTTTGGTACCCAAACTTTACCTCTAAAGTAACGCACCCTATCAGATCGAGTTTCAAATTCCTTTTCCAAGTGATGTAGGGTCTCGCTACTCAAATTCTCTGCTTTTAATGCTTCTTCTTGAACTTCACGAATTTGTGTCTTAAGGCTTGTCTGAACCAACATCCCCAAAGCTCGTGTCCTTGTTGGTTTTACTCTTTCCTTTCTGCTTAACGCATCCGCTACTACATTAGCTTTTCCTGGATGGTATTTTATTTCACAATCATAATCATTAAGCAATTCCACCCATCTTCGCTGCCTCATATTCAACATTTTCTGATCAAAGATATGCTGAAGACTTTTATGATCAGTGTAGATGGTACATCTAGTGCCATAGAGATAATGTCTCCAGATTTTAAGTGCAAATACCACTACTCCCAATTCCAAATCATGGGTGGTATAATTCTTTTCATGAACCTTGAGTTGTCTTGATGCATAAGCTATGACCTTATCTTTCTGCATTAATACACATCCCAAGCCTTGATGTGATGTGTCACAATACACCACAAAATTATCTGTACCTTCTGGCAACGCTAAAATTGGTGTGTTACATAGCTTCTGTTTAAGCATTTGAAATGCCTCCTCTTGCTTTTCTCCCCAGATAAACTTCTTATCTTTTTGGGTTAATGTTGTTAATGGTTGCACGATTTTGGAAAAGTTCGCGATGAATCGCCGATAATAACCCGCTAGGCCAAGTAATTGACGAATTTATGTCGGTGTTTTTGGAGTTTCCCATTTCTTGATGGCCTCTACCTTTGCTGGGTCAACATGAATTCCTTTCTCATTAACCACATGACCAAGAAAATGTACCTCACGAAGCCAAAATTCACATTTGGAGAACTTGGCGTACAATTTCTGGTTTTTGAGTAATTCTAACATCAACCTCAAATGTTGTTCATGTTCTTCCTTGTTTCGTGAGTAAATTAGAATATCATCTATGAATACGATCACGAATTTGTGTAAATACGGTCGACAGACTCTGTTCATCAGATCCATGAAGACTGCTGGCGTGTTTGTCAACCCAAAGGGCATAACTAGAAACTCGTAATGACCATAACGAGTTCTAAATGTTGTCTTGTCAATATCTTCTTCACGGACTCTCATTTGATGGTATCCGGATCGGAGATCGATCTTTGAGAAATACGTCACGCCTTGTAATTGATCAAACAAATCGTCAATTCGAGGAAGAGGGTATCAATTTTTGAGAGTTAACTTATTAAGTTCTCTGTAATCGATACACATTCGGAAAGTTCCGTCTTTCTTTTTGACAAATAGAACTGGAGCTCCCCAAGGTGAAGAACTGGGTCTGATAAATCCCTTGTCGAGTAGTTCCTGGAGTTGTTCAGACAATTCCTGCATTTCTGATGGCGCCAATCGATATGGTGTTTTGGCCACTGGTGCAGCTCCTGGAATTAAATCTATGCGGAATTCAACTTGTCTCGGTGGGGGTAATCCGGGTAATTCATCAGGAAATACTTCGGGAAAATCCCGGACTATAGGAACATCTTGAATGCGTTTTTTTCCTTAGTCTCTTTAATTATTACATGTGCAAGAAATGCAATGTACTCTTTCCTCAGATATTTCCGCATCTTCATACATGAGACCATCTTTAAATTCCTTTTTGGCTTCTCTCCGTGTACTAAAAGTACTTCTCCTTTCGACAATGGAATTTGAAGAGTCTTCTCAGAACAACATATTTCCGCTTGGTTTTAGACAACCAATCCATGCCCACAACTATATCAAAACTTCCTAACTTAATTGGAATTAAGTCTATACTAAATTCTTTTCAGCTAGGCTTAGGGTACAGTTCGAAATTACATCCTTGACCGTAACTTCTTGTCCATTAGCAAATTCGATGACATAAATTTCTTTTAACTTTTGGGGTTTTCGATTAATTTTTTATCTAAAATTTAGTGATACGAAACTTCTATCTGCCTCGGAATCAAATAATACAGATGCAGGATGATTATTTAATAGAAATGTACCTGTGATCACATCTGGGTTCTGCCTTGCTTCCTCTGCCCCAATTTCAAATACCCGACCCCGTGCTTGACCTCTTTGATTCCCTTGGTTGGCCGATCGAGCCTGGTTAAGATTCAACCTCCTGTTCATCTTGGGACAGGTGTTCCTGAAGTGATCCGGACTTCCACACTCAAAACAAACTCGTCTTCCCCCACTTTTACAATCCTTTGCATAATGACTTCCTCTGTTGCATTTGTGACAAATAATACAATTCCCAGTGTGATGGTTGTTACACTTGTCACATTTTGGATACGTTCCTTTTTCTTTGCCAGTTGCCTGAGCCTGGATTCCATAATTCCCCACTGTTCTTTGCTCCTTTCCTCTTCTCTTGTCAAACTGTCTCCTTGAAGTTTCCTCAATCTTCCTCTTTCCCTTAGCTCTGTCATTAGTGAAAAGTCCCGAACGGTTGCCATTGTTGGTAAGTCTGGTTGCTAGGTTTACTGCTTCTTGGAGGGTTTTTGGATTGCCCGAAGTCACATCCCCTTGGATTTCTGGAGCTAGACCCCAGATATACTTGTCCACCCGATTCTCCTCTGGTGTTACCAATTGTGGTACCATCTTTGCCAATTCATGAAATCGTGATGTGTACGCATCTATATCATTTCCCTTCATTTCGTGATCCCACAACTATTCTTGTAACTTTTGTATTTCACTCCTCGGACAATATTCCCCTTTAAGCATCTCCTTAAATTCATCCCATGTGAGTTTGTTAGCAGCATCCCGTCCTCGTGTTTGAACCTGAGTATTCCACCATGTCAACGCTCGCCCTTGCAGTAGACAAGATGCAAACTCCACTTTGTTTGCTTCTGAACACTTACTAATATGGAGTACGGACTCCATTCCTTCAATCCAAGTCAATAATCCAACAGCTCCCTCAGTACCATGGAATTCTTTCGGGTTACAAGATCTAAAGGTCTTATACGTACATTCTTTATCTCCGCTTGTACCGACCCTTGGATTGTCAACTTGGTTAGTATTCAAACCTGCCGCTATCTGACTAACTATATTGGGAAGTGCAGCTAAGATTTGTTCAGACACAAGCCGTGCAATTTCGGGGTCTTCCCTTCTTGGAGGCATAATTCTAAGGCAAAATTTCAAATTAAAATCTAATCATCATCTATTACTCTATCCACACTTATTTTATATCTACTCTACGTTCTTAATACAATATATATTCATTGTAATTGATTAAACATGCATTCGATACATCATATATTAACAACATATATTTCAAAACCACATGTTGTAGATAATCATAGTCAACATTTCATAGATATTTTCAAAATTATAAAGATACTACATCAAAAGTTTAATATCCAACCAAAAGTAGTAACCATACAGAAAGTAATTGTTTAAAACAACGGGCTACATGCCACCAAAAGAAAGTTTAAAATCCAAAGTATTCATCACCAAACCAACACTACTGACGCATGAAAAACAAAACAAACCATCCCATCACAATCATCAAAAGTCCTACAACTATGGTTAAACCAGTGTATAGCCTTCTCACGATCATCCTAGTAGTAGCTAATGCATCCATCATCCTATTCATATTCTGATCATTTATACTCAAGAATGCATTAGCTTGTCGATGCACTCTCCATGATTATTCGATCTCATCCTGAACAAATCCATATCTCGGGACATACCCAAGACCCAAAAACTCTCGATTGCTGACATACCAGCTCGACGTACTATCGGCTCCTCCGCTCGAGGTGGTGGCGACACTCTTCTACCCCTCGGTCGAGAGGGTCCCGCCTCATCCCTATGTGGGATAACGAAGGTCTCCCTGACTGGTAACGGTACACTAATCCGTGCGGTCGCCCGAACCCTTGATCGGGGCGTCAACTGCGGTGTGGGTGCAGACACGGGGGTAGATGACCTGACCGGTGACTGTCCGGACTTTGAGTAACTATGCTCGGACGGATCATAATCTTCACTGTCATGTGATGCCCTCCTAGGATGGCCGGTAATATATCCGGACTCATCTGGGGATGACTCGGAGTGTGACGATGAATAAGACATGACAACTGCGATAAATAACAAATTTTTAATCATTATTATACTAAAATAAATGTCGAAATCATGAAATGCTTATGTGAACTCACATACTAAATCATGCTTTTCATTCTTGAACAAAAAGTTTATATTTTTAGCAACACCTAATATAACCATTCCAAGTCTCTCCTTATGCAAATCAAATTAGACATAGGTGATCAAGCTTTGTCGAATTATAATATGCTAAGTCGACACCTATCCTAGTTATACTATAGTATGCTCAAGTTCGAGATTTGTTTGCAAAAGTAGTTTTAGAAAATAGTGGTTATAGTGTATGGTTTCATAATAAAAACCGGTATTCTCTATAACATGTCGCTCTGATACCAAATATGTCACACCCCGTTAAAGCGGAAACACGAGGCATAATAGTTCCGATCTCATAGTACAAGATTATAGTTCATACCACCATTCAATATAATTATTGAAACATTACAATTTCAAAGAGAAAAAGAAAATAAATATTTATCATCGTTTACAATTCCCAAAAGCTTAACCATAACGGAATATATTTGTAAAGGTAAGCTTGCTTCAAAACATTATTCATGAAGCTTAATCATTGTTGCCTACTTTCTTGACTCCTGAAAAGCGTATATAAAACAAGGTCAACTACAAAGAGTTGGTGAGTTCACAGGTTTTAAATATGCACAAAACAAATTTATGTGCAAGTTATCATTTGTAAAACATATGTATAAACCAAACTTCAATTCTTTGATTCATGAGTATCACAATTTAGTTTATATGACAAGAGGTATGCAATGATAAAAATTACGTTGAGCGACTACTAAACCATCCCTGACCAATTTCAACGCCCTATGAACTACCTTGGCGGTGGTCTATACCACATGGATAGTCATATTCTCTAGTATAGTGCATCCCTACTCGTCAGCATAAGGTGGGTTTGTCAGACCAAATAGCACTATCCACTAATACTATAGGCCCAATTTTGGGTTAAATAGTAGTGCTTAAGGGGACTTAACATTTGATAAACTCAACATATCAATAGCATAAATGTCATATAACTATGATTCCAAACGCTTATAACAAAGCCTTATAAATTGTTATTACACAATACTTTATAAACATTCTCATGAATCTTTAAATACACAATTTAAACATGCTTTCCACCCCAAAATCAATTTTAACAGTAAAAGTAGGGCTGTGAATACTCACCTCAGATGATGGTACTAGGTAACACGATGACGCAAATCTCTAGTCCGGAGCCCCTAAATCCCTATAGAGAAATTTGCATAAAGAAGTGCCAAAATGTCAACATCTATCTAAAATCCTAACTTAACCATTCCTACATCTCAATATATGCCTTTATGTTTATTTTGTTGTCTAAAATAGAAATTTAGGATTAAAATATCAACAATGATCACCAAAACATAAACCTTAAGTTTTTAAGATCAACTTTCTAGATTCAGCACTTGCTGTCCATAATTTGTGATCACAAAATGAGCTTCAAAATGACACTTCCTAAATACCAAAAATAACCAAATTTTTATGGGAACTAATATACTGAGTTTAGAACATCAAGCCAAATTTTCACGAATTTTGGAGATGTTTTGATGTCCCCAAATAATTTCTACAATCAGTAAGTCACTGATTTTTGTATCAGTTGCATACTTCTTTTGTAGCATGTATTTGGGATACCAAAATTCAAAATTACTCAGAGAGTCATATGTGGTTGCAAAGCTAATTCAAAAATCTATCATATGGAAAACGATTCACCCAATTTCGATGATTTATGAAGGAGTTATGGCCTTTAGAAGTTGAGTGTACCAATCTGTCAACTCAAGACAGATTGCACTACTTTCTTCTAAAATGCAATTGGATGACCAAAACTTCATAATTTTGAGTGATTCTTGCTAACACCTTAAACTGGAGTTTGATAGCAAAAAGACCAGATTTTATCGAGTAGGAAATGATTTATGAAGCTTGAAAGTGGATGTAAAATCCATGACAGCAAGCTGTGATAAAAATGAAACTTTCCATAATGTAATAAGATGATCATTTGGCATGGTTGTTAATAATACCATATGGTTTCACATCTTTAATCAATATACAATGATTCTAACGAGACAAGTATGCATCATAGATTCATAGCTACTACATGTGCTCATCCAATCTCATGCATGATAACCAAAATCACTAATTAAGTGATATTTCACCACTTAGAAGCTCTTGATCATATGAGATTTGAGTAATCTCATCCTAAGAGTTTCCTTATACTCTAATTTGTTGAAATAACATAAATTTCAACCCAAATTTATCAAAATTTCATGAACCTTAAAACCATACTTCATAAAAATTGACATTTTGATAAAATCTCAAAAATTTTACTTGAATTCCCAAATTTTATTGGAAGATCATTCAATTGTTCATTTGCAAATGTATTATTTACCAAATGCATCCCATTTCACAAAAGCTTCCCTATCCGCTTCTGGTAAGTCCCAAAACATGTTCACTCTTTCAGGATCTTCTCTTATCTTTTGATATTACTGTAAACTTCTGCGATTGAGTGAACGACTGCATTTTTGAAACCTCGGAAGTGATCAATGAGCGTTTTTTATCAAGTTCTTCTTCTCGGTCGGTACCCTTGTTGAGTTTGTTCGCCATTTTCTCCAAACTTTCTCGAAGTTTGGTAACCGCACTACTGAATACGTCAGCGATAGGATCTACTCGACGTTTTCTCTTCCTACCACGCCCACTTGAAGTTTCTTCAGACGACATATTTGCATTGCCACCTTGAATATGGCTAGTTTCCATCACGTCATCAAACTCTTCATGCGTGTGTTGTTCTTGATCTTCTATATTCACCTCTTCCTCCACCTCGACAAAATCTCTTGCTCGATTTCCTTGAGCCCTATATTTCCCGAATACGATACAAAGATCCTCATAAAAAGGAAATGTTTTGTTCATCCATTTTCCCGCCCCTTTATGGACCTATTTCATTAGAATAACATTAATATATATATACGCAAATTTTAAAAACAAAAAATTTTAGCGTGTACCTGAAGATACGACTCCCAAACTTGGTCCTCGGCAACCACACAATGTTGTACACTATCGTATCCGAAGCCACTAGTGTATAAACCACTTAACATGTCATGGACAACCATCCAATCTTTTTTCATTATTTTCAACTTTGATTCAATGTGCGGTCTCCCTAAAATGTTGGAGGTCGGCAACGAGTCTTTTAACGCATTTTCTAGATATGTTAAATAACCCGATTTAAAGCCATTATCGGCTTTAAATGATCCCGTATTCACCATGGCAACTAAAGCCTCAACAAGTTTTGCTTCTTCATGATTCGTCCAAACTCGATAGTTTCTATTTTGGCTCGCCATATCTATAAACATAAATAAATCATTTCAAGTACAACAATATATATATCGACGACCAAACTCCATATAAACAATATAAACATAAATAAATCATTTCAAGTACAACAATATATATCGACGTCCAAACTCCATAATTTCTATTATAAATAAACATTTGAAGTATGAGTTAAACAAACATTTGAATCATACATATTATCAATCGGTAGCATTCCAAGAAGCAAACATAGATTGTGCTAAATTATCTCTAAATGCAGTCCACTCATTTGAAGTACCAACAACATTTATATTATCCCCGTCTTCAACTCCAAGGTCTCCGGTTCCATCATCCACTTCATCTTCATTGTCAAATGAATCTATCGGCATTTCTTGCATTATAAAATTGTGAAGGAGACAACATGCCATGATGATCCTAACTTTTAAATCAATAGGATAATACGAGTTATCTCTTAAAATTCCCCACCTTGCCTTTAACATACCGAAACATCGTTCAATAACATTTCTCGCAGATGAATGCTTCATATTGAAAAATTCTTTAGGAGTGGTTGGTTGGTTTCCATCACGCTAATCATTTAAATGGTATCTTTGACCCCTATAAGGAGCTAAGAAACCCTCTCCATTTGTGTATCCGGCATCAACCAAGTAATAACCTAATAATAAATTAAGTCAACGAGCCATCAAGACTTATACTTATTAATATATAGTAAACTATGAAAAGCTATACCAGGTCTTGGAACTTTTAATCCACGAGGCCTAAGAATAGTATCTCGAAGAACTCTGCCATCAGCCGTGGACCCCTCCCATCCCGGTAACACATATAAATTGCATATCTTGTGAGCACACCCCTAGAACGTTTGTCGCAATATCATTCTTTCTTGTTCTATATCTAGGTTTGTCTTCGAGTGGAACTAAACACTTTATGTAGGTTCCATCTAAAGCTCCTAGACAATTCTAGAACCAAGAAAAAAAGATTATTATATTTTCACAAAAAAGTAAACTTATTCACGAATAAGTAAATTTTAAAAAGAAGTGGAAATACCTTAAACCATTTCCATCTTTGATCGGTAGAGTTATTTGGAACAGGTTCGGGTTTCTTAAGCAATCGTGGATGTAACCTTATTATGGCATTGCAAACTCGAGCAACAACTCTACTAATTGTTTCTCCCGAACGATGAAAACGACATATCATAACTCGATTCTTAACATTGTGAGCAATAACATGAAGAAACATGGCCACTTGTTCTTCAACATTAATAAACCTAGTTGTTCTTAACCCTCCGTATGTTTCAAGCATGTCACACAACTTTTTGAAACACATTCGAGTCATCCTAATTTGCGATATAGACATAGTGTCACTCTCATAAACATACCTATGCAATATTGAGGACCGATTAACAATCGACGAAGAGCATCCAATTTGTGGTTTATCCCTTTGTCTTTTGATCATGAACATCCAAAGAGACACAACAAAAAATATAACAACAACGACAACTGTGTTAAACCATTCCAACCACTCGTCTTCTTTGCCTACGTAAACGTCTTGTTAAACTAATTCGGTCCATTTCCTGTCCAATTACTTGAATTGTTAAATATATATATATTAAATTGTTAAATAAGCATACATACACACATATATTTTAGGGATACAATTTGATCGAATTCAAATAAACCCACATCAGTAAACACAATTGATTCAAGAACAACTCAAATATAGGTTTAATCATACATCAACTCAAAATTCAACATCTTTTTCAGCTTTCAAACTCACAATTGATTCAAGAACAATCTAAACTCACATTAATGTTAATTAAAGTAGATTTGAAGCACCAAATGAAGCACAAAAATCCATCACTGAAATCAGTAATGTGGAGAAGGAAAGTGGGGAAATCTTACCGATTGAACTTGAAATCAAACGAAGAAGATTGATTTTGTGCTGCTTACAATCGACGATCCGGATGATTGAACTTGAAATCAAACGAAGAAGATTGAAGTTGCCTGAAGAGGAGTGAAGTCGATTGATAAAGCCAAAAATATACCCACAAAAATCATTCACCAACTTTTAACTTTAAAAGGCAAGAATCCCAAATTAACCCAAATCCACATTGAACCAACAAGCATCTTCATAAACAATTAAACATCAAACAAACATATTATGCAACCCAACCCAACCCAACTTTTTGCATTATTTAACTTATATAAAACATACAAGAATACACAGATTTTGGAGATCAAGACCAAAACAAAGTATACCAATTTGGATTTAACAAATTCTATATTTTAATTCTCTAAAATCAGGAACAAGCTCTTTGATGGAGAAGTACAAAGTACAAAAAGGCTAAGCTATGACCCACACCGAATGCAAGTGTATTTTGTGCATTACAAGTTTTGTTTCTTCTCTTTCCTTTTGCAGCATGACTATTGTGGCATTCAGATGACCCTTAACAACATAAACGAATAACATATGGACTAAATATGTGAAATTTAGCAGTTTCAATAACCCTATATAACATATATAACTTATAGTAAACCGATATATGACGTGGCATTCTACAACATGAAGATTTGATTACCTTTTTCCTCAGCATCGCATGCTTTAGAACTCCAATAATTTTACTGCACGACTCTCTCGATCTTAAAATAAACCATCTTCTTCCTATAAGGATTGCATCGTCTAACCGGCATATAGTTTAATAATATAGTTGGGTCGTCAATTATCCGTTTAAAATACCCCTTTGGGATGAAAAAGATAACGTAAACTTGTGTGCCCAAGTCAATACTCTAGACCAACCACCACATATGAATGAAGAAATAACATACGGCGTACTAAATTGCTCAAATTTTATTCCTAAAACTATATTGAGTCCATATAAATATGATTTCAGACCGTTTAGCCATTGAACGAAACCACAGTAAACACAAGTTGACACTCATTTGGACCTATTCTCGTTGGATCAGTGGTTAAGTCTCATTGGAAAGCAACAAAGTTAAAACTTATAAATACCACAGAGGAATTATCCAAGTGGTTTTAGTATAAACCAGAGGTTCTGAATTCGAATCCAACGAATGCTTGCGGCGGGCCACCATGGTTCTACCAAGGATAAAAATAAATACCATAAACAGTATAAAACCTCAACAATATACATCCCTCTTAACACATTTACAAGCTAGACCCCTTTCAGTATTTAGAAGCTCACAAAATCCCTGACAATGTACAAATTTCACTGCATCAGGTGCAAGTAATAACCTTCCTTCAACCCCATATCTCTAAAATGTTCTTGTAGAGTATCAATTTTAACTTACCGAGGAAAAAAAAACAAAAGAAACTCCATTTCTAACCATTAACCTCATTCAAAACCCTATTGTAGATGAAATACAAAATTAATCTCCAAAACCAAAATCTAAATAAAGTTTAGATTTTTTTAAGATCCTGGCATAGTGTCACCATCACTTTGCTTTTATAAATAAAGTTTCACTTTGCTTTGTTTCAAAATAAATGGCAGAAATCGAAGCACAAATCGCAATACAGAAATAGAAGCACAATCGCAAGCTTTTTTTTAAGAAAACTTACCGATCTTTGAGATGAAAGAAATCGAAGTATGGAGAGGAAGAGCGAGGGAACTCAGTCGATCTGGAGGATGAGCGTGATCGATTAATCGTCGACTGATTGAACAATCGCAATTAGGGATCCAAATAATCGTCGACTGATCGACTGATTGAGAAAAGGATCGCCGGTTTAGAAGGAAGCGAGCACAATCGCAATTAGGGATTTAGAAGGAAGCGTGTTTCTATCGATCAGATTGGATTTAGATGAAGCGGCCTAAAATCCATGGGATTTGGATTTGAAATCCTGGCCCAATCCAAGGGATTTCCAAATCCATTAGACGTTGGATTTTAAATTGGTCAATGGATTTAAAATGCAGTCAACACAATACATTCCCACAATCCAAACACCGGATTGGAATGGATTTGAAATCCAAATCCTTCCAAATCCATTCCATTCCGGTAAACCAAACGCGCCGTAAGATTATTGTTAGACCATAAATCTGTTGGATACAAGATCAAGCATACTGAAGGTCAAAGTTGAGAAAGTCAAAGCTGCAAAAGTCAAATCTCATTAAAAGTCAAAGTCTATTAATAAAAGTCAATGTATTTTGTATTTGTTTTTTTCTTGTTTTAGAGGGTAGTATAAATAGTTTTCTCTTTATATTTTCTTTAGTAAGAAAAGTGACAAGAGATAGAAGTTAGAGAGAAAGAATACGTAGAGAGAGAGAGAGAGATTTCTAGAGAGAGAAAGTGTATTTGTGAAGTGAAAGAGTAATAAAACAGGTAATTGTTTGTTAATCTTGTTGTGTTTGATTTTTATCAAATAGAAACTAGAATGTGGAACATACAATTGGTATCAGAGCAGATCCAACAGGTGAAATCAGATCAAGAAAGTAGTCGACATTGTGTTCTTGACTGTGAAAATCGATTTCTGAAATTAGATGTGTTTTTGGAGCTGATTTTGGTTAGGAATCGTTACAAAAGTGTAATAGATTGAGTCTTTGTAATCAATTTCAAGTATTGCACTGTAATTTCATTCGAATTCGTGTTTTTGGTTGAGTTTTTGTATACGAGTTCTTTTACTGTTTCATCAATCGAATTGTATTGTAAATTGTTTAATTGTAAAAATCGTGTATTGGAACTTGTTCTTGGGTTGATTACAGAGGATTCTGCAAAGTTACAGATCAATTGGACAAGAAAAGATCGATTTCAGATGAAAAAGATGATTTTTGGGTCGACTTTCTGAAGAACGCGCTAGATCTCCAGAACGCGCAAGTTCATCGTTCAAACGCGCAAGGTTCATCCGCAAGAACGCGCAAGTCGAAGGAAGTTTTTGTTCAAAACGCGCAAGCAACGACTAGCGAGTTCTAGAAACACGCTAGTTGGATTCTGCGAGTTTGGAAAAGTGAGAAAATTTTTCTAAGGACCAGAACGCGCACGTAGTTATCTGCGAGTTCTACAAACGCGCTAATCAAAGGGTGCGAGTTTGAGCTGAAATAGTGTTTAGCGAGTTCTTCGACGTGCGAGTTTGGTGGTTTGCGAGTTCATCGACATGCGAGATTGAAACTTCAAGAAATAATTCTAAGTGTTGAAACGCGCAAGAGTAGCTAGCGAGTTTTGTTCAAACACGCAAGCTTTGATCTGCGAGTTTGGGAAACGCGCACATCACAGTTAGCGAGTTCTAGTGTGAACAGTGCTTAGCAAGTTCAGGCGTTTGCGAGTTTCGTCGATCTGCGAGTTTGATCTGAGTATTTGCTTGCGAGTTTATCAAAACGCGCAAATATCTGCAAGTTTACTTGCGAGTTCAATAGTGACTTGCGAGTTCTGATACTTAGTCAATTTTTTTTTTTTCGAATTCTCTGATTTTCTTTTCAAGATTTTTCTTGTGATTTCATATTTTGGACTAACGATCAGTTCTAGTTTCTTATTGATATATTTTTAAAACAGGTTAAAAAAGATGACTTCCAAAGATGCATTTTCAATCGGCACTGATGTAAAGCCTCCGGTATTGTTCAAAGGCGAATATGAGCAATGGAAAGACAGATTCCTGGATTTCATAAATAGACATTCAAATGGAGAGAATATACTTCTATCTATCACTGAAGGTCCCATGAAACCAATCACAATTCATGTACCTGTTGATGATCATGATGGTAATAATGTTGATGGTGAAAGTGATGATGGAGATGTAGAAAAGGAAATAAAGACAAAACCAGTTAAAGTTGACTTCTCTCAGTACTCAGAAGAACAAAAGACTAGATTCAAAGCTGACAAGCAAGCAAGATCTCTTTTACTCCAAAGCATTCCAAATGACATATATATCAAAATTGATAGCTTCAAACATGATGCTAAACAGATGTGGAATCAATTGGAAAAGATGATGATGGGATCAAAGATAGGGAATCAGATAAAGGTGGCCAACTGCATCAATAACTATGAGGAATTCAAGGCAAAAGAGAATGAGAGTCTTGAAGACACATATGAGAGATTTACTTTGCTTCTTAATGAGCTGACAAAGAACAAAGTCAAGAAGAAGAAGTTGGAAAACAATGTAAAGTTTCTGAGTATCTTACGTCCTGAATGGAAGAAACACACACGTCGGATGAAGCAGATGAAAGATTTAAGTGAAATCCCTCTTCACGAAGTTTATGAGACATTACGTCAGAATGAGGAAGAGGTCGAGGAGAAAAGAGCTGAAAAGAAAAAGGCTGAGAAGGTTCCTGATCCGATTGCTTTGGTTGGAGAGACAAAGAAAGAAAAGAAAGAGAAGATTGAGAAGAAGAAGAAAAAGAAAGTGAGTTCAAGTTCAGAGTCTGGTTCTGTGTCTAACAGTGATGATGGCGAAAGTCTGAAACAAGCCATGATATTGCTGACCCGTGCATTTCAGAAGAAATTTTATAAGAAGTCGGGATCAAATTCTCAACGCTATTCGTCATCAAGTTCAAAGAACCATGAGCACCGAGAGAGGGTGGAAGGCAAAAGATTTGAAGAGAATAAGTATGGTGAGAAGAAACCAGATGAGAAGAAGAAATTTGTGAATGATTAAACAGCTGTTGAGAAGCCAGTAACTGATTCAATCAAATGCTATAATTGTGGCAAGTTGGGTCATTATGCTAAAGAGTGTCGGAAGCCGAAAGTACGCAACTCTCAGTACTATCAGAACAAGTTGCTTCTGGCAAGACAACAAGAAGCTGGTATAGCTTTAATGGCCGAGGATGAGTTTTGGTTAGATTATTCTGAGGATGAAAGTGATGAGAAAGAAGAAAATGCTCATATCTGTCTCATGGGCAAAGAGGACAAGAATGAAGAGTCAGATGATGAAGAAGTTAATGAGGTATTAAACTTAACTCCAAAAGATTTCATTACCAAGTTGGAAACCATGGTGGTTGAGCTTCAAAATTTACAAAATAATCTGAAAAATGAAAAGAAAAGGTTGCTAAAAAGAACAAGAAGATCTTTGAACTTAATACTTATGTTATTTCAAACAAAGATCTGATTGATTCTTTACGCAAATCTGATTCTGATTCTAAATCTAAAGTAGATGATTTTGAAAAGAAGATTTCTGAGTTTGAAGGTAAAGTAAATAAATATGAGTTTGAAAAGAATGAATCTGCACTAACTGTTTATAAATTGCAGGTTGAAAACAAGAATTTGAACAAGAAGGTAAATGATCTGGAAGTTAAACTTTATAAAATAGGTCAAACAGATCAAACCATTTTTCTTAATGGTCCTTATGAAGAGGTTGATGTTAAGCAAAGATGGGTACTTGGTTTTAACAACCCCCATTATCTTAAGAAAGCCATAAGAAAACAGTCGGCACTTTATAACTATGATTTTCTTGCTTGTGCTGGTAAACATACTCATTTAAAACCCAAATTTGTTACCAAATTGTCAGACGAAGATGAGGCCAAAGAAACTGAAAATAGAAAGAATAAAAAGAAAATGCAACTACCATTTAACTATGTAAAGTTAAATGATAGTTATCTTTCAGAAACACCAAAAGTTTTTTCAAATGACTATTTTGTTAGTTATTCTGCTTCAGAGATGAAGGCAAAACCTGCAATTGCAAAGGTTTATGTTTCTACATCTATACTTGAAAGCAAAATAGTCGAGCTTGAAAATGTTTTATCTGATGAAAAACTTTTGGTTGATATAGAACAAAATGTATTTTCTACAGTTTTAAAAAACACTGTTTTTCAAGTTAAATCAATAAACTGTTCTACAGTTTCTAAGGCTTCTCAATCTTCATCTGATAATTCTGATGACTTATTTGAGTCTGCAAATGATTCTTTTAATTCTGATGATGGGAGCATGGAAGAACCTGATATGTTTGACATTCATTCTAAACTTCCTGATCATTCTTCTTGTCTTAAAAATGACAAAGTGTTACCAAGTGTTGTTCATATTGGTGAAACATCAACTACGGTTGGTGATTCAGTTTCTGTAACTGCTGATTACTATGCTCATGGTAAGAAACATAAGAAGCAGCGATTACAGTAACAGAAATACACTGGTACACAAAAGAAACCTCAGTCACAGAAATATATTTTTCCTAATAAGTTTACATCTTATGTTTCAGATTTAAGGAAGAAAAAGTTGAAAGCTCAATCCAAACGGAGACCAAAATAGAAGGATGCTGAGATAGCTGAATCAGTTACTGATAATTTTTGTACTAAATCTGTTAGTAGTGATTCTGATATAGTTGATCAATGTGCTTCTCGTAAACAAAACCTTGTAACTTCTTACAAGCGTTATTCAATAAAGCAGTTGATTCAATATCTCCTATTACTACTAAATTTCATTATAATTATCGGAAAACTGACTTTGCTTATTCTCATGGTTCTTCTGATTGGTATGGATCTTATCATGTATAGTCTTCTAGATCAAATGATTTTAAAGGTTTTCAAATGAACAGAGGATCCATTTTCAAGTGGATACCAAAATCTTATGCTAATCCGTTAAGGCCCGTTCTTAAATGGGTACCTAAAATTGTTATTGCCTGATTTCTCTTGTAGACCCGGCATATGTGGTACTTGGACAGTGGATGTTCCAAGCATATGAATGGGCAAAAAGTTTATTGTTTAACTATACAGAGAAATTCAGTGGCAATGTCAGATTTGGAAACGATCAGCTTTCACCTATCTTAGGATATGGTGACATCATTCAAGACAACATAACGATAAGTAAAGTGAGTTATGTCGAAGGCTTGGGGCACAATTTATTCAGCATAGGTCAATTCTGCGATAAAGGGTTAGAGGTTAACTTCAAGTCTAAGAGTTGCTCGGTTTGTACTGAAGACGGAACAGAACTCTTGGGTGGACATAGAAGGACAAACCTCTACACCATCAACTTGTCCAAAGTTCAAATTGACAATCAGGTATGCTTGATGACAAAAGCTTCACAGCAACAAAGATGGCTCTGGCATAGACGGTTATCTCACTTGAACTTCGGTACATCAACAAGTTGGTTCGTGGAAAATTGGTAAAGGGACTTCCTGAGCTGAAATACGAGAAAGAACACTTATGTGCAGCTTGTGAGAAGGGTAAGATGAAGAGAGCCGCTCACAAACCGAAGCCTAAACCAAGCACTAGTTCTCCGTTAGAATTGTTACACATGGATTTATGTGGTCCAATGAGAACTCAGAGTTTGGGAGGAAAGAAATACGTGTTGGTCATTGTGGACGATTACTCAAGATACACGTGGGTCAAATTTCTTCGATATAAAGATGAGACACCGGAAGTTCTCATTTCATTATTAAAGACGACCCAGGTGAAACTGCAGCGACAAGTCAAGTTCCTTCGAACTGACAATGGCACAGAATTCAAGAACAAGATTGTTGATGATTATCTCCAATCAGTTGGGATTTCACATCAGTTTTCTGCTGCTAGAACGCCTCAACAAAATGGAGTAGTAGAAAGACTGAATCGAACGCTAGTCGAGGCCGCTCGGACTATGCTTAGTCAATCGGATCTACCTCTATTCTTGTGGGCGGAAGCTGTGTCGACTGCATGCCATACGCAAAATCGTTCCATGATACCCCGCCGATTTCAAAAGACTCCATATGAGCTAATCAACAACAGAACACCAACTATCAAATATTTTCACATATTTGGGTGTAAATGTTTTGTGCTTAACGACAGAGAGAGTCTGAATAAATTCAGTGCTAAAGCAGACAAAGGCATTTTTATCGGTTATTCTTCAACTTCTGCAGCATATCGTGTTTATATAAAGAAGTCAAAGACAGTTGTGGAGAGCGTCAATGTTACATTTGATGAAGAAATGGCTTCTGATCAAATCAATTCAGAACCCGTTATCACTGGTGTATTAGCTTCTGGGCAGATCAGTCCAAAACCTGTGTCTACAGCGATAAATTCGGATAACGCTTCTACATCTACTTCACATTTAACTGATTTAGATTTGTTATTTGAATTATTTTATGATGAGTTTCTAGGATCTAATATACCTAAATCTGCTGTGACTGACAGGTTTGAAGATACAAGCTGCCATCATCCAGTCACTTCAGAGGTCATTACTGAACAAGTATCCCCCGTTCAGTCAGAAACTCACATTCCTGATGTTACTCCTACAGTTGAAGTTCCACAAGTTAATGTTGAGCCAGAAGTAATTGTTTCAGTTGAGTCAGAATCTGCTGTTCCAACTGATACTTCTGCACCTGAGTCTTCAACTGCAAACCCCCCTCCTGTAATTCAAACTGAAGATTTTGAAAGTGGATTTCAAGATGATGATCATATTCAATCAGTATCTATTCCACTCCCACATGAGCATCGTTGGACCAAGGACCATCCATTACATCAAGTAATTGGAGATTTTGACAAGCCTGTTCAGACAAGGTCAACGACTCTTAATCAGTGTATGCATGACTCATTCCTCGGGAAGATTGAGCCAACTCGAGTATCTGAGGCTCTTGCTGATTCGGACTGGGTATCTGCAATGCAAGAAGAGATCAATCAGTTTGAAGCCCTAAATGTTTGGAGACTGGTTCCTAAACCAAAAGGCAAAACCGTGATCGGCACTAAGTGGGTATTCAAGAACAAAAAGGATGAAGATGGTGTCGTCATCAGAAACAAAGCTAGACTTGTTGCCAAAGGCTACCGGCAAGAGGAAGGCATCGATTATGACGATACGTATGCTCCAGTAGCGCGCATAGAGGCAATCAAAATGTTTCTCGCCTACGCCGCTCATAAGAATTTCACAGTCTTTCAGATGGATGTGAAAACAGCCTTTCTGAACGGCATTCTTAAAGAAGAAGTGTACGTGTCTCAACCAAAAGGGTTCGTTAATCAAGACAAGCCAGATCATGTCTATATCTTGGACAAAGCCCTTTATGGATTAAAGCAAGCCCCTCGAGCCTGGTATGATGTATTATCAAAATTCTTGGTCAAGTCTGGTTTCTCAAAAGGTAAGATCGACACTACTTTATTCATCAAGCAGGAGAAAGCTGATATTATTCTTATTCAGATTTATGTTGATGATATAATATTTGGTTCTACTAATCCAAAATATTGCAAAAACTTTTCTAACCTCATGGTGTCACGTTTTCAAATGAGTATGATGGGAGAGATGAATTTCTTTCTCGGATACAAGTTAAACAACTTTCTACGGGGATTTTTATTAATCAGTCTAAGTACATTTTGGATATTCTTCGAAAGTACAAAATGGAAGATTGCAAATCTATTGGCACCCCGATGGCACTAGTAACTAAGATCCACACTGATCCTTTGGGAAAAAGTGTTGATGTTAGAACCTATAGAGGTATGATAGGATCGTTGATGTATTTAACTTCCAGTAGACCAGATATTATGTTTTCAACATGTCTATGTTCTAGATATCAAGTTGATCCCAAAGAATCCCATTTGGCTGCTGTCAAACGGATTTTTAGATATCTGAAGGGGACTGCAGACCTTGGTCTGTGGTATCCTAAGGATACAGGGTTTCAACTGACTGCATATTCAGATGCAGATCATGCAGGTTGCATGTTGGACAGAAAGAGTACTTCTGGTCACGTACAATTCCTTGGAGACAAACTCGTTAGCTGGGCTTCAAAGAAACAGTTATGCGTTTCCACATCGACTGCTGAAGCGGAGTATGTAGCTGCTGCTAGTTGCTGCTCTCAAGTCTTGTGGATGCGAACACAGCTACGAGATTATGGCTTTAAGTATGATAAAATCCCAATATATTGTGACTCGAAGAGTGCGATTGCCATATCTGCTAATCTTGTCCAACACACCAAAACCAAACACATTGATGTAAGGTATCATTTTATAAAAGATAATGTTGAAAAAGGAACAATTGAACTTTATTTTGTAAAAACAGATTATCAACTTGCAGATTTATTTACCAAACCCTTAGATGAAAAGAGATTTTATTTTCTTGTCTCTAAGCTTGGTATGTTAAATCTTAAGACATAATCGGTTATTACCTACTAAAGTTACAAATTGTTATTTTTTCGTCATTTTCTTTATTTTTATTTCTGAAAGATACCTGCACTTTAATTGTTTGCTCATGATCTCAGGGGGAGTATAAGAAGATTGTTAGATGATCTATATTCATTTGAGGGGGAGTAAAACTAATTTGTGCATTATACTTAACTGACAAAATTTTTGTGATGCATGATTTTAGGGGGAGCCTATAAGTCAAAAGGAGTAAGACTATGATTTCTGATTACTTCTGATCAGAACTCGTTCTATAATTGTTTTACTGTTTTCCGTCGTTTATTTTCGAATAAATTTTGTGAATAAATTTTTGACTAGACTTTGAGACTTATACAGGATGAGAGAAGTTGACACGGTCATATTTTAATGACTTCAGCTGATTTTCTGAGATTTAAGACTGAAGCGAAAAGGTAAATTTCTTATCTTAATCTCAAATATATCTGAAAGAAGGACAACTTTCAGATATAGAAAACATGTTCTTAAATGTTCAAACTACTTCCCAATTCTTAAACAGATTTCATAATTTGGAAGTGTGATTTTAAATGTTTTCATTTTATTTTTGTGCGTAATTGATAAACAAACCGTGTGTTTCCAAAGATAAATACTTGCATATTGTCTTTTCTATATACTTTCAAGTATTCACACACACTGGTTTGAATTTTTGTTCAACATGTTCTTACCACGTCTCTAAATTGAAATAGTTTTTATTCGATGGTAAGACACTCCGCTTGTATTTCAATGAATTTTTTAGCGATATTTCATTTCAAAGCATTTCATTCAAGAATGTCTGTATATTGTTTCATATAGACAAATATCCATTATTCTTGACCATAAGCCTTAATTGTTATATCATTCATTTCTGATCATTTTCATACAATGTCAGATTTTCAAACAAGTCTTTTGTATTCATTTTCATTCATTCAGTATACTTGTTTGAAAATACTTCAATGTTTTAAAATGCTCAAATCTTCATGATTTTATTTTATGAGCATACATTCATCTGACATTTGCATATGAGCTTTAACTGTTACAGTTAAACCATTTGAGCAAATCATGCTTAATAGGAAACTTGGGTTCTTTGTGCTAGGAATTAACTAAACTTCTATGGATTCACGTTAACCAGTGTTTCCTACCCATGAAGTTAATCCCTTAGTGATTGAGTGTGAGGAGTCAAAAAGAAATGAGTATGGGTGTGATGAGGTAAAATGGAAAAGAGAGTTTGGTTAGTAGTGAGCTTATTGATTAAAAAGAAGGAGGGTGAGAGATCAGAGTAAAAGAATATCAAACTCTGCACCAACTACTTTCTGAGCCGGACAACCACATTACTAGCGTTTCACAATTTTTTGGTGAACGTTATTGAAACAGGCAATTATCCCATGCCAACTCTTGCTTAAACCCCACCAAGTACTCATTTTCTTCTCAAAAAGAAAATGTTTCACATTTTCAAGGGGACGCAGCATATAATCTATCTAGTTTTCATTTGGAAAATCTGGATATTGAAAAAGAAGGAAGTCTGCCCCACCTTCGCACTTCAATCATGCACTTAGAGTTTGTGTTTATCTACTGTTGTCTCAGTGGTTTACACTATGTTGAGCCTTAAAAAGCAATCATTTGTGCTTAATTCTTTCTACACTTGCACGAATACACAAAGAATTCGTTTCTTTGTCATAACATTCATAGAAATTGCCTTTGTGGTATTTCGATGATTAGATGGAAGCCCTGGGGGAGTGAACATCAAAAAGCTCCTTTATATTGTGTATTCGGTACACACAGTGACTTTGTGTTACTGACAGGCATATTAACTGATTCATCTGTTGATTCAGGAGTTACATGTTCTTATTTTGTCTGGATTTGAAAAGATCTAGATGAATATCTTGGAGAGTTGACAGAATCAGAAGCTCAGTATGACAGGTCAGAATGGTAAATGACATTTCTTGGCGAAAAGTTTTGATGATATCAGATGCTCAAATCATCAAAAAGGGGGAGATCATGATACAAGAAATGTTAAAGTTTTGGAGTTTGGGGAAGATGAAATGTCCAAGTCAGAAAAGTTCAAAGTAAAGATTTGAAGACTTGATAAAGTTCAAAGAATTTCTGAAGATTTTGAGGAAATTTTCTTTGAAGTTTATTTGCTAAATCATTCGAGCTGATTCTGAAGATAATTTCTTTCCAAAGTCTGAAAGTATTCTGTGAAAACTTTGGGGAGATTGTTCATCATTTGAAGATAATCTTGAGAAAGTATACTGTCAATGAAAAAGGGGATATTAATTTGACAGAGCTTAAAGTGAAGACTGAATTGCTAGATCTTTCAATAATGATCTTGAATCCAAAGAGGGAGATTGTTAGAGCATAAATCTGTTGGATACAAGATCAAGCATACTGAAGGTCAAAGTTGAGAAAGTCAAAGCTGCAAAAGTCAAATCTCATTAAAAGTCAAAGTCTATTAATAAAAGTCAATGTATTTTGTATTTGTTTTTTTCTTGTTTTAGAGGGTAGTATAAATAGTTTTCTCTTTATATTTTCTTTAGTAAGAAAAGTGACAACAGATAGAAGTTAGAGAGAAAGAATACGTAGAGAGAGAGAGAGAGAGATTTCTAGAGAGAGAAAGTGTATTTGTGAAGTGAAAGAGTAATAAAACAGGTAATTGTTTGTTAATCTTGTTGTGTTCGATTTTTATCAAATAGTAACTAGAATCTGGAACATACAATTATACAACTCCTACATGCAATGATGTGAAACATTCACATTTTTGAATAAAAACTTGAGAAATGAAGATATAAAGTGATTACCTTCTCAATTGAAGATGCAAACTTGATTTCTTGAAGTAAAATGATGTTTAAATCTTGATTTCTCCCTTGGAATTTTTCTGAAAAATCGATGATGGTGGTGGTGGTGTGTGGTGGCCGGCGTGAGGAAGAAGAGAGGAGAGGAAGATGAGAGGTTTTCTTGAAAATTTGAAAATAAGATGATTACTCCTAATTTTATTTGGTTTTAATTAAAATAAAAAGAGAGAGAGGTGTCATAAAAATCGGCCAAGTGGCCTAATGACTCACCAAAATATATTTTAAATTAAATTAATAAGTTGATTATGATATAAATTTAATTAAATAATCAGATAAATTTGAGAATCGTAACCATGCTAAAAATGAATATATTATAAATAGATAAATATATATTATTGTGAAAATAATAAAATCCCATTATTTTATGTATTTTAGACTTCCAACATAATTTTTGGCATTTCTGAGATGTAATGATCAGTTATCAGTCCACACCGGGTATTTCTACGCGATTACTGAAACTTTTCGGAAAAAATTCTAATCTAATCAATCGAGTTAAAATCTAAAGGAGTAACTTTATGATTAAATTCTAAAAGATCAGAGATTGATAACCTTAAAATTCTGGTTATTGGACGGTTGTCACATAGTGTCCATTACATTAAAAAAGTTAATTCAATTTCTCATTAAAGTAAAATTTGAAATTTATGTTCAAATAAAATACAAATCAAAAGGGGGTGATTGAACATGTTTTTTACACTAAAACCAATCATGTTTTTATCATTGTGGAGCTTTCGTCTTCAATCTCACATAAATTTCTTTATTTCTCAAAGTGATAATAATTACATTTCCAAATCCTAACCTGGATTTTGCAGAATGGTAACATATGTATCCATACGCAAATACATTAAAAACGTGTATTCTTTATATACATATTAATATATATATATATATATATATATATATATATATATATATATATTTTCAGCTACCCCAAAATATTATAGAAGTAAAAATTTAGCTACAAAGAAAAAGATGACGTGTTTTAGTGATTATATTATATCTCATACAACTTTCAAATACAAGTCTAGTTTGTTTAAAACAAAGCTAAATGTGAAGTAACTAAAAGATAAATTGAAAAAAAAAATTCAGATTTTACCTTATTAGAATTTGAAATTGTATTCCGAGACCACCGATTCCAACAATGAGGGCAAGATCATCACCATGGGATCTTATCTTTTGTAGGTTTGTCAAGAAGAAAAAAACGAATCTGTAGAAACAGAGGGCGGTCCCCATCTTCCATTGCATAAACTTGTATGTTGTTACACCGATCGATGTAAAACAGATGCAGGGGAGTTTGCAGAAAGAAATACAAGAACGGGTAAATTGAAGGCTGAAAAACGGTGGGTTTTTCAAACAACAGCTTCAAAAGAGAAGGATGGAAATGGAGCAGTGGGCTAGTGGCGGATGATGAATTTCTTTTAGGTTGCGTTGCTTAGGGTAAACTCTATATATATTTATTAGAGTAAATTACAAATTCGACCCTATGTTTCACACTTTTTACCCATAGTGGTCCCAAATACAAAATAAGTATATAAAGATTGGACTCTTGGTTTACATTTTTGCATGTCTTGAATTTATGTCATTAATTTCAAAAAGATTTCGTTAACTCAGTTAAATAAGGGGTTATCTTAGTCTTATCCACATTTTTTTGTCTCTATCCTATTTTGTCTTTTTTTTGTGTATATTTCTACACACACAATGCATTGCATTGAATCTCCACCATTCCTTCCCTTTGGTTGTTGACCTTCCCGCTTCCCTTCCCCCTTTTTCTTTTCAACGACCGGAAAACGCATTACTCCAACCAAAATCAAACCCCACCCCCATGTTGCAACCCATTTATCTGATGGACCCCTATGTTATGCCCATGACATGCGATACGCAACTGAAATGGGTCGATATCAGGGGACATGAACCAAGAGCAATGAAGATGGTTGATTTCAGTTTACCCAATAAATTTTTAGTATTTTGTTTTTTTTAAGTTAACTAGTTGCGTTGAGTTTTCTCATCAAGATCCGGATTAGGGGATTTCATTTAACACTCAAGACTTTTATGGAAATGAAATTTGTTAATCTTGATATTGTGACTCTTAAATGTTGTTTCTAGACGGTGGGTAATGTAACACCTTGATTTTTATCTTAATTGAAGAAAAGTGTTGAACGGGATGAATTGGTAAAGAAAGAACCAAGTATGAGTATGGCTATAGTGCCATGTGGTTGTGACATTTATCACACCAGCACCGATGATACTAAGAGTATGGTCGTCCCGGCTATAATGGCATGCAGTTGTGATAAATGTCACAATTGCAACGACGTTACCGAGTGTTGGTCGTCCCAACGAATGTGCTAGGAAGGTACGAAAATTGCACGATAATTGGCATAATAGCATCCAATGTACCGAGAAAATGGTCGAGGAACGATCGAGAAAACATTCAAGAAAAGTTTGAGGAACGACCGAGAAAATGGTCGAGGAACGACCGAGAAAACGGTCGAGGAGGGCTCTCGATACCTTTTGGGCGAACGTACCAAGCTAAAGTGACACTGGCACTTTAGTCGGGCACTTTCGCAGAGAAAAAGGTGCCCACTATACATTTTAGGCGAAAGTGACATCTAAAGTGACACTGTCACTTTCGCTTGTCACTCTCGCGGTCGGGGTGTAGTGCATAAATTCAGCCTCTATCTTCATTTGGTCATATCTTTCTCATTTCTACTCCGTTCTTGGCGATTCAAATTGCTATGGTTTCGTATTTGAGAGCTTTTCAAGGATAAATTGTTAGTTTTAGGAAGATCCAGTAGTATTTGGTGGTTGAGTGGAAACAAAGATCAAGAGCCCATCATCATCACCTCCATCTTCAAGAAATTTGGGGTTTTCTAGGTTTTCACCAAAACCTAAGTGGTGAATTGATCCTCCTAGTTTGTAAACTTTATTATGAGTCATAAATCATCTATTGATGACTTCCTAGTGTTTATGTTTCTCAAATTTCGGTTTGGAAGATTTTGAGAAAAGTTAGGTCAAATTAGGGTTTTTGCCAAAATGGAGATTTTGATACAAGATGTTTGGGGAATGATTCTATATGGTGGAATATGAATGGTTGGAAATTTATGGATTTAGGCTTTTGGAAGTTTTTGGCTTGAAGATCCAAGTTTCTTCAGAGGAGTTCAAGTTGGGGGAAAATCTAGATTTAGCCTAAATCTAGCAAGGTGAGTTCAAATTGATTTGTGAAAACCGCGTACATGCCAAAATGTTCATTTTAAAATGTTTATATGTTTTGCATGAAATTATCAACAATTGAGTTATTTGGTGAGTTTTGGTTATTCGAAGCGTTTAACTTTATAAACATTGCACAACACCCATAATTGGGATTTTGGGCATTTTGATAAATAAATCATAAGCATTAGTATTTTAATGATGTATTTTATGGGAGTCGACCTTTTTGAGTATAAATGTACTTTTAGTGTTTGTTTAGGAGAAATGTTTAATTTGGTGTTATAGGACGTTTTTGAAAGAATAAATGGTATAAATTCATTTGAAAATTAATTTGTCCCAATCTTAATTGTGCTGGAGTTTATTCGTGTATTTTGGAGCGTGTGTTTGCATAACTTGAGCCGATTGCGTTTTATTATTTGGGGACCGTTATTTGTTGGTCAAAAAGGATTTCGAGCACTTTAGCTCGGTTTTGACTTAAAAGAGTCTTGTGGACATTTGTCCGGTTTTAATGGCTCGATGTAGAGACACATCTATGACTTACATCTTAATGCATCTTATTGCATATTATTGATAATTACATGCACGAGTGCGTTGGTCATTCCTGTGTAGTCATGTAATTTTAGATTGTGTTGCATTCGATCCATAGGCACGTAAGGGCCTGTTTGTTAGCAGCTTAATGAGACTCACAGCTTATTCAGTCAGCTATATATGACTGTTTGGTAGTGGCTTAATGATATAGAAAGTGGCTTATTCAGTAAGATTTTAAGGGGGAGCTTTATGCAGAAAGCCAAGTTTTTTCCAAACAAGTCTCTCCCATTAAAAAACACGTTCATTCCATATATGAAAAAACTCTCTCAAATAAAAATCTTCTAAATCTATACAGACAGATTAATCCACACAGATAACTTTATCCATACAGAACTTAATGGAAAACCAACCAAAGAGCCCCTAAGTCAGTCTTTATTTGATGGTCAATTGAGTATTCGGGGTTGGACTCTGGGACCCATGTTTTATGACCTGAACCTTTCAAGTGTACACTATGAGGGTTGAGTCCGGTTGTGCCATTGTGTTGAAGGGCGTTTGGGCCTCCGCTGCTTTGAGTTAATGCCTTGGAGGTAGTCCTTAAGTGTGCCGGACCTTCGGGGTGGTATTTATGGTAATGATCACCAAGGTCAGCTGTCTCTTTGGATGTAGCTTGAAGAATGAATTGTCATATGATTAACGTTGTATGAGTGGCATACTTTTGTGTTCCTCCACTCTCAATGGATACATGTCTCCCCCATTGTCGGCCAGTATTATTTTGGATATTTAATTGTCCATGCTTTCACATTTGGATTTCATTCCATTTTATGGTCGCGTGAGTATTGAATTTTAGTTCCATGTTTTCGGTGGCATATTATATTTATATGGATTTGTCTTCCATGATTTATGATTTGAGTATTATGCCCCACCCGTGTTTGGGTGTTATGGGATATAAAGTTTTATCCATGTTTTTATAAATTGGGAGTCCGCTTCCTATTCATGTTTTGGGTGAGCTTCTGGGTTGCATCACTTTATAAACAATGTTTTATGTTGGGATCTTCGTCTTTAAAATTGTATGGATTGGAAAATGTTTATATTGGTGTTTCCTTCGCCTAAATTGCATATTGTTGGAAAATGGGTCGTTTTCATACCAAAGTATATCATTTTGAAAAATTATGATTTAAATTGAATTCTTGCCTTTTTTACAATATATTTAATCATGTTGAAAACTTTTGAACTCACTAGGCGTTAGCCTAACCTTTTTATTTGTCGGCATGTGCATCAGGTCCCGGTTAGGGAAGGGTACTAGCGACCCTGTGAAAGGATGAGTACTAGTTATATGCATGAGGGTGAGTAGCTTGGTGAAGTCTTCCGCAATTATCTTGGGAATAACAACATGTATTTGGCTTGTGACACGTCAACAACATATAGACATCAAGATCAACATCAATACTAAGAACACATAAACATAAATCACAATTGTGTACAAATTCATACCCAAGATTTGTGATACAAACCTTAAATTGAACCTTAAATCAAATTCTAAATAAAGCCCTAAATAAACTTAAAAACCAAATTTGCAACCAGGTAGAGTCAGACGGTTCAGAAAAAATTAGGAAGTTAAGTAGAACCAGATGCAGTTTGTACACATGGGATCGGAGATCGTGGTGTTCTTTTCTATTTTCTGTTCCAATGAAGACCGTGAGCAATCGAAAAAAACTTTAAACCTAGATCTACAACCAAGACAAAGCCCATATTTGGAACCGGTGAGGGATGCATTCCATACTCCCTATCCCCAACTCGAAACCCATATTTGCAACCAACACAAACCGAAGATGGAGGTTGGTATTGGAAGTTGAAGATGACGTTGGTATTTGGAAACCGTGAGTGAGAGAAGGGTACGAGAGAGAAAAGTGGGCGAGAGAGGTGAGGGATCGACAAGAGAAAAGTGGGGAGGAAGGAGAAAGCAATATAGAGAAAGGGGGAGAAAGATGTAACATTGATGGTGATGGAGGTTGGTGTGGGGAGCCGAAGTCGTAGATGGCCGGAAGGTTTGGATCACCAATGGTGAGAAGGGAGGGAATGGCCATGTTTTCAAGGATGAGGGACGATTAAGCGACAACATGTTTCCAGGGTGGACGACGATGAAGCAACATTTTTTCAGGGGGATTAGACCAACATAAATGTATGTTATATATATATATATGATATAATAATAACAATAATCCATAAAATATAATTAAAAAATAATTAAATAATCTTAAAATAAAGAAAAATGATAAATTGACCATTTTTTCCTCATACTTAACGAAATTACTAGACGAACGTTAAGATAATGGACATATGTAACACCCCGTTCTTTAGTGATTCTAGTATCGCGTTTTTCCCCTTCCCTATCAAGCCTATAACTTTAATAATAACAATAATCCATAAAATATAACTTTATTTTCATTTAAGAAAACTTTAATCCATTTATAAACTTATTGCATGCTTTTGTGTGGCTAAGTTGTGTTGATAGTACCCACATGCGTAGTACGTATATGTATATGTGTTAATTACGTGTAAGTATGTGTTTTTCGGTAAGTGTTATACGCATGAATGTTTAATAGTTATCAAGAGTCGTTTATAATTGGACCGCATCCTCGATCTCAAGAAACTTTGTCCCGAGACTTTAGAAAGCAATGGGTATCGAGAGAGGAGTAAGTTAGGGACCGTAGGCATTTTTGGCATCGATTGAGCAGCGGGTAACAGGCCAGGTGCGACATTGCCCGGCAACAATGCCCCTGTCAATGTCGCGGTTAGGAGTTGAAGGGCTGAAAATTCGCGAAACATTCTGTTAAGTCTGATTTTATAGCAATCATTGTATTTATAGGCTTGGTCAAATACTGTGTTTAGAGTTTAATATTGTGTAGTATTGACCAAGGGTATTTAAGTCCCTTTGGTCTTGGTTGTTTGTAAGAACTTCACGCTCATTCAATACATTATGTTACTTTGCGTTACATTGCTCTCTCTCTCTACTTTCTCTCTCTAGGCTTTAGTTGATCTTGGACTATCAATTACTATCAGAGCTGTTCTAGATCTTGAGAGAATTGAGAGAATCGATTTTAGTATCTGAATTTGTGAAATAATCTGAAATTTTGATCGATTTTCTTGAATTTTTCAAGAAAATCTCTTTTTTAGATTTTTCATCAAATTCGGCCCTGTTTGTGTTTGTTTTTCGTTGAATTTTGGTTTGTTGGATTCGATTTTACAAGTAGAACTTTTTTAATTCACATCAAATTTCAAGAAATTCAAGTTTTGATCTTCGATTTTGAGTTTTAAAGATTTTCTGGAAAACCCGCTCTTGCGTACTGTTACATTCTCAAAATATCGATTTTGTGGTTTTTAATCGTTTTTGGTGATTGAAAAGTATAGAAACTTGTTTTCGAACATTTTTGTATAAGAAAATTTCATAAAATCTTGTTTTGAAATTGATTTTTTGGCAGATTTATGGATTTTCATTAAGTTTGCGCTAGATTTAAAGTTTGCGCAAGTTCATAGTGGTTTGCACGAGTTCATACTAATTTGCGCAAGTTCATATTGTTCTAATCTGTGTATTTCAGGTTTTCGCCTCAAGAAGTTCCAACTTTTCGTATTGGGTTATTCACGCAAAGTGAACTTTGCGTATCCTGTGCTTCACGAGAAGTGGACTTTGCGTCTCCTTCAGCTCACGAGAAGTCAAATTCTCGTCATCCTTTGCTCACGCAAATCATCATTTGCGTCACCCATGTTTCACGCAAAGTCTTGTTTGCGTTTCTCACTGTTCGCGAGAATTACAAGTTTGCGCCTTCATCAGCTCACGCAAACCTAAGTTTGTGTTTCCTTCTGCTCAAGAGAACCTCAGTTCACGTCTTCAACTTCTCAAGAGAATCAAGTTTGCGTCTCCTATTATTCACGCAAAGTTTAGTTCGCGCCATCAACTAGTCACGCAAATCTCAGTTTGCGTCTTCTTCTGCTTGCGACAACCTCCGTTTGCGTCTCCAGCGTCTCATGAAAAGATCAACTTTGCGCCAGTCTCAGACTTAGAATTTTTCTGGATTCTCTGAAACATGGATTCTGACAAATTTGCTTATCAAGCTCAGTTCTACAAAAGTGGTCTTATGATGTCTTTGGGTACTGAAAATCGTCCACCAGTGCTGATTGATGAAAATGAATTTACACAGTGGCAAGATCGGTTCTTGATTTTCATTGAACGTCAAAAGAATGGAAATGACATGATGATCATTCTATCTGAAGGACCGTTTGAAAAACCCAAATTGGCTTCTGGATTATATAAGTCTACTAAAGAATATTCACCTGAAGAGTTGTCCGCATATCAAGCTGATCGTGATATAAAGGCAAATCTGATGCTATCCTTGCCAAACTCTATATACAACATGATTGATTGTTTCAAAACTCATCCTAATCTGATGTGGCAACATCTTGAGAAGATTATGCTTGGATCTTCGGTCGCAACTCAACTCAGGCATACGCATTACATGAATAATTTTGAAGAGTTCAAAGCCAAGGACGGGGAGCCACTGAAGACTGTGTATGACCGATTTTGTACCGTGATCAATGATCTGAGGAAAATCAAGGTAGAAAAGACTGAGCTTGAGACAAATCTGAAATTCCTTAATGCACTTCAACCAGAGTGGAATAAATCTTGCCACAGACTGAGGAATGATGTCAGAATTTCTACAATGCAAATTCAAGAGATGTTTGAGATCTTGCTGACAGATGAGTGCATTGTTACTGAGAAGAAAACCAAACTAGATAAGAGAACAAGAAATCAGTGGACCTGGTTGCTCTCCTCACGAATCACCTGACAAAACAAGCATTGTCTGATAATGCTTACAATGGGTCAACTGAAGATGATGGCGAGGCGTTAGATAAAGCTATGATCCTTCTCTCTCAGCATTACCATAAAAAGTTCCAGCCTCGTTCGAGCTCCAACACTTCTCGCTTCACTTCCGGTTCTAAAGTCAAAGTGCCCGAGCCAAAGACTGTTGTCTGCTATAATTGTAGAAAGTCGGGTCACATTTAAAAGAGTGTCGAGTGAAGAAGGTTAGGGACTCAACTTATCATAGAAAGAAATTGAAACTAGCTGAAAAGAGAGAGAACGGAACTTCTTTACTTGCCGAAGAGGAATTCTGGCTGGATCATTCCGACAATGAAGCTACAAATGTCAAGATCGCTCATATGTGCTTGGTTGGAAATGATCAGTCAGATGATTCTGATACTGATGAAGATGAGGTATATTCTAAGTTTGATTTTAATTTCTTATCTTCACAGATGAATGTTATAATTACTGCGTTACATGATCTTCGTTTAAAGTTATTATCTGAAAAGAACTTAAATGCTGAAAAGTCAGATTTGATTGACAAATTGAAAATTTCTTTGAAAGATGAAAAATCTATTTTGGAAAATACTAAAGAAATCTTTCAAAAGAAATTGGATGATTTGGAAAAATCAAATAAGACTTATCTTGAATCTTTGACGGCTATGACTACTTTAAAAGATGAATTTTCAGATAAAATCAATAAGTTAGAAGGAAAATTATATCGAAGAAACCAATCTGAACAAACAATCTTTATGAACAAACCAAGGAGTGAGGAAGCGTTAAAAGAAAAATGGGGACTCGGTTTTAAAAATCCACATTGTTTAAACAATGCAATTGAAAATCCCCTACTTTATATAAATACGATTATCTAACTCTTGCTAAGTATGCTCCTCAATTTAAAATTGATTGGATGAATGAGAAGAAAGTGTTAGAAATCGAAAATGAGAAAAGAACAAATAACAAGAAAAAGGAAATTCCTTTCGTTTACACGTTTGAAAATGCCAAATATTTTCCTGACAAATCGAGAAGAGGCAGAAAAGTTTTAAATGATATATCTTCTGTTTAATCTTCAATGTTTGAGGATTTTGTTGATCCTTGTGCTCCTAATTCTGATAAGGAAAATATTTCTCCAATCATTTATGATTCTAAGAAATATACTCCTCCGTTAGTATTAGAAAGCAAAATCATCGATCTTAACGATGAGATAGAAGATCAAAATATTTTAAAAGAAATTGAATCTGATATTATTCTTTCTTTCATGACTTCTAGTCTTGAAAAAAATCTATTTTCTCAAAAACAAGATTCCATTTATGGCCTTTCTTCTGATTCTAAGGAAAATAAAAAGGAAGTTTCCAATTTTAAAATCTTTTCTCAAAATAATTCTGACTCTGAGGTAAATTCAGATTTATTAGTTGATCAGATTGGTTGCTTAGATAAAATTATTTCTTCTGATTTAAATATTAATTCTAAAATTCTTGATGATTCTTTTACGCTAAATGATCAATATTATAAACCAAAGCGTAAAAGAAGACGGTCAAAGAAGTCGAAGAAACAAGATAAAGTTCTTTCTGACAGTTCTAATTCTTCTGATTCAATTCTTACAGATAGGACTTTGAGAGCTCGATCAAGGAAAATCTGGAAAGCGAAGCGGACATCTACTGATTCTATGACTGATGAGGATAAATGTGTAGACAGACTTTATAAAAGTGATTCATTTGCTACTTGTAATAAAATTTCAAAATACTCAATAAAGCAAATGATTCGAATTTCAAAACATGTCTCATGTTCTTCCTCTGATTCTAGTTCAGATGATTATGCTTTGTATTCATCTGATGATTGTGTTTATTATTCTGATGATATTTCTCGTGCTTTAATTGTTAAATCAAACAAATTTATCCCCATAAGAACTGCAACTAACAAACACGGGCCCAAATTCAAGTGGGTACCCAAGTCTCAATCTGATTTAAAGTTGCAGGCATCTCATGTCAAGGGGGAGTAAGAGAAAAATGGTTTTTGAACACAACAGTTCAAAACCCGGACTTTAATGTCAAAGATGGTTTTTGAACACAGTAGTTCAAAACCCGGACATTAATGTCAAAGATGGCTTTTGAACACAGCAGTTCAAAACCCGGACTTCAATGTCAAGATTATGGTTTCTAAGTACACATCTTAGAACCCGGACTTCAGAGGAATTTGACTTCTAGACATAGCAGTTTAGGACTCATTCTTCAATGCTTTAAGCTTCTGACTAATGAGAAACTGTGAGTACATCTACTTAATTTCCGCTGCATTTATATCTGATAATGATGTTGTTCCAGTTTTCTCAAATGTTTTTAAAAGAATCTGAGCTTTTCAATTCATCTCCTGAATTTGTTCAACCCAATTTTTTCAAATGAGACACATATTCTTTATATATTGTGTGAAAGATAATATTATTGAATTATATTTTGTTTCAACTGAATATAAACTTGCCGATCAAATGTTTCTATTTTTAAAATCTTGGCATGTTGTTTTAAAAGTTTAAACCTTTACAGCTTTTATTATATAAAGTAAAAGTTTTACAATTTTTCTTTCTTTTGAATAAAATGTGTGTCTAGGATAAATTTTCAAGTTGCTTTGTTTATATTAAAGTTCTTATATGATCAAATTTCAGCTCTAACAAAAGTCGAAAAGTCAGCAACATGTTTGTAGCTTTTGATATTGCTTTAAAGTTGTGTGATTCGGAATATTTATAGTTTACAATGCTTAGAAAACCTAAAAAGTCGGAATTTTGGATCGTAATGAAAATATGGGCTAAGCACTTAGACGTAAAACCTTGTGTTTGAGATGATTATTAAATTCTTATAAACCAGAAATCTCTAAGTTTAAAAGTTTGTACCTGTGACCTTTCTGGTTTGGGAAAGTAAGTTCTGTGGGATGCTTGTCATCTGGTCCCCTAAGGTCATTTGATCTGGGAGTGATCGAACCTAAATTCTTCAATAGAATCAGATCGAAAGTCATGTTCTACTCGTATGAATGGGTTTAGGATGTGTCAATATAGCCTTTCTGATCTGGGAAAGTAAGTTCCAAGGGGTGCTTGACACCTAGTCCCCTAAGGCCATCTGGTCTGGGAGTGACTGACCCAAATCCTGCAATAGGGTCAGATAGAAAGTTACGTTTACGGCATGTTCTTTACTTAATAAACTTATTGATTCAAAAGATGCCAAAAGTGCACAAGCTTAAATGATGCCAAAGAGCACACTCATGTAAAGATGCCATAGTGCACAATGCTAAAAGATGCCAATGAGCACACATCTCATCATACTTGGTGACATTTCTGAGTTGCAATAAACCTGTAAATTTGTGAAAGTCTGAATTTTTGGTGGCTTAGTGTGATTATATGCAAAGTTCTCTATTATATTTTTAGAATTGCATTTTCTTGAAGCTAATCGAAGTTCACATGCGAGCGCACTGAATAGATTGATGAAAGTTTTTGAAACTGAACATGTCTTAACTTGATATGCAATAAAACTTGTTTCTGTATCCAAAAGCATACATTTGATTTCATCTGACGGGTTTTATTGTGATATTTTACTAAGTATAATTTTATTTGTTTCTGTTTAAATTTTTATATATTTAGTCGTTTCAAAATACATATTCAGTATATTTTTCTTTCTACATTGATGTTTCAATCATTGTGTTCTCATTTATATCCAAATGGGTTTGAGCATTATTCAAGGGAGAGTGAAAAAGGAAAATTTTTCTTAATGATCATATCTGTTTTTGAGGGGGAGTATCTGATTTTCTATATAAATGCTAACTTGAATTGTCAAATTTAATGCATTTGTGTAGGGGGGGTCATAGCTAATCAGGTAAAATTTTTCAGACTCCAAGTCAGATTTGCGTCACCAGTTGGTAGAGCAAAGCTTAATTTGCGCCAACAGCTTCTAGCACAAAGCATGTTTTGCGTTTCATGCCTGTCGCGCAAACCTCACTTTGCGCTTCCTTCTGTTAGCGCAAACCTTACTTTGCGCCACCAATGGTTAGTGCAAACCTTCTTTTTTCTCCGTTTCTTTGATTTTGCAGATCTTAAGTTGTCTCGTCTCCACATATGCATGACCAAGTTGATCCAGATCATCAAGGTCATGAGGGGGAGAAGTTAAGAGAAGTTAAGGAGATGATAAAGAGACAAAAAGCTCAAAAGTTTATCTGCTGATCAAGATTCGCCCAAAGATTCAAAATTTCTTCAACTTTACTTGTATTTTGCTGTTCCTGCTCCGACCACCACAGTTCATTCAAGGTAATTTAAAAGAGGTGTGTTGTTTAGAGCACAAGCTGATGAACCGACTGTTCTTTCAAGTTTATTTCAAACTGGTCCAGTCTTGTCAAGGCAGTAAAGACAACAGAGCTTAAAAGATGATGAGAAGAAATTTCTTCAAAAAGTCAGAATGCTTCACAAAGTCGCTTAGTTGGTCCATGCTGATTTAGAAGATGGATTTTGAAGACCAAAGCGCCAATGATTTCTAAGGGGGAGATTGTTAAGTCTGATTTTATAGTAATCATTGTATTTATAGGCTTGGTCAAATACTGTCTAGTATTGACCAAGGGTATTTAAGTCTCTTTGGTCTTGGTTGTTTGTAAGAACTTCACGCTCATTCAATACATTATGTTACTTTGCGTTACATTGCTCTCTCTCTAGGATTTAGTTGATCTTGGACTATCACATTCCAGCAGGTGGGTCACGGGGTGCGACTATGCCCCGACGACAATGCCATGGGCATAGTCGCATGGTCATTGTCGCTAGCGGGGGTATGGGGCCATTTTGAAGCACGATTTTAAGGCAAAAAACACCACTTCTCTCATTTATCAGATCTATATCGACCTCTGTCAACCTAGGGCGATTTTCCCACTCTCCTTCCCTCTCTCCCTCCTCATTCAAAGCTTCTAATCACACATTGCATTTATTGATCTTCCAAGAGGTTGTTGGGTGTTAGCATTGAATCCTTGGTCCCATAAAAGCTTCAAGACCAACCAAAGAGCATTTCAAGACCACACACCTATCTAGGGGTTTCTCTTTTACAAATCCTAAGTTGTGAGTCTCCTAACCCTCATTTATCTATACTTAAACTATTATTTGCTATTATGAACAGTATGAAGTGTTTAAAGTTAACCTAAAACTAGGGTTTTGTATATCTATCATGTATGGGGGTTTTGATGCTTGTGGGAACTATTAGACATCTTGGGGGTTCTTATATGCATGCAATGTAGTAATAAAACAAACTTATGGCAAAGGACCATTCCCATAAATATGAGATTTGGTTACACATATTCTTATCAGCAGTTAGAGTCATTACAATTGCTGATGGTTGCCATGTTGTCAAACAAGTGATGGGGTATAAACACAAACACGAATTGGGCATTATTATATTGCTTGAAAGAAATGTGCATTGTACGAAAATTGTTATCTATACTCGAAGTCGAGCTACCAAAACTGGACATCTGTCCAAAGACTCCAAATCAAATAAAAATACAAAGCCGCAGACTTAGCACCCATTGACCCATTGATAAATGAAGTAAAAATACGATAAAACGCACTCAACCAACGGTTATGCAAACACAACGACTAAAAGTAAGATTAGTTCGAAACTCACATTAGTTGAGGTACCCATTTTCCAAGTGAACTGATACTCCCATATTTTCCAAATGCCTCATAACACATAATATGCATTTTCCAAATTTAATTGCTGATAAGAACGAAAATCATGAAATGAAACTATGCACGCTCTTTCAAATGCCTCACATAAAAGTGCAAGTACTACTTTATAAAACACTCCATTTCATGATGATGCATGGAACCCGATAAACATTTAAAAGCGTATTTTCTTTGACCGAAGATCTAGTTATGCAATAAGACCTCAAAACACATTCGTTTGTAACACATTTATCAAAATGCCCAAAATCCCAAATGTGGGTGTTATACAAGGTTGTAAAGTTAAATACTTCAAGAAATCAAGATCTACAAATAACCCAACCTTTGATAATTTCATGTAAAACACATAAACACTTTTAAAATAGACATTTTCGCATGTACAACCTTTTCACAAATCAACTTGAACTCACCTTGCTAGATTTAGGCTAAATCTAGATTTTACCCAACGAGCTGTTTTGACGGCCATTTGAATCCTCAAACCGAAATCTTCCAAAACCTAGATCCGAACATTTCAACCCATAAATACCCATAATCAACCATAAGGAACATTCTCCAAACATTATAAATCACAATCCCAAACAATATCTAAAACCCTAATTTCTCCAAAACCATCAAATCCGAGATTTGGTATACCAAACACTAAGAGGTCACAATGGAGTATTTCAACCTTTAAAATCAAGAAATCTTACCACTTAGAGACGATGAGACCTTCCGAGGACACCCATAACAATTCTTCAACCCAAACTCCCAAACACGAACTTTGGGGGAAGATGAAGGTGGAGGTTCTTGACCATAGCTTCCAATCTTTGTTGGGTGGTGAGGAAACACTTGGAATATCATGGATTTGGTGACTTGAGGGTATAAAACCAATTTTAGGGTTTGGGTTCGGTTTCTAGAGAGAAAAGGGTGAAATGGGGGAAGTTGGAATGAGAGAGAGGCTGAAAATTCGACTTTATGCAGCTCTGCACTTCGCCGACGACATTGCCACGCGACTATGCCCTTGGCATAGTCACCAGGCATAGTCGCCCGAAGGGGAGTGCCCACGGTACCATTCTCGCGACTGTGCCACGCTAGAGTGACACCCTGTCACAATCGCGGGCATAGTCGCCCAAGGTGTACTGAGGGTCCAAATTCCGACTTTTTCAACGACAAAGCTCCCGATACTCCGAGGGACTTATACAAAGCATTTCCCCAACAAAGCTCCACCGACTACAAGTCACAAAAATGTCCGGTTGACATTTATTTACCGAAAGTTACGGGTGTTACAAGCAACTCTATACTTCTAGGATTACACGGGTTCATTGTGTGAAGACTTAAATGAAAACTTCTATGGATTCACGTTAACCAGTGTTTCCTACCCAAAAAGTTAATCCTTGTGTGATCGATTGTGTGAAGAGTCAAATACTGAGTGTGGGTTATGTGTTGAGGTAAAATGTAAATGAGAGTTTGGTTAGAAGCGAGCTCAATGTTTAAAAAGAAAGAGGGTGATAGAACAGAGTAAAAGAATATTAAACTCTGCACCAACTACTTTCTGAGTCGGGCAACCACATTTCTAGTGTTTCACAATTCTTCGTGAACATTATTGAACCAGGTAACTAGCCCATGCCAACTCTTGTTAAAAACCCCACCAGCCACTCATTTTCTTCTCAAAAAGAAAATGTTTCATATTTTAAAGGGGACACAACACATATGCTATCTGATTTTCATTTGGAAAATCTGGATATTGAAAAGAAGGAAGTCTGCCTCACCTTCGCACTTCGATCATGCACAATAGAGTCTGTGTATAATTACTGTTGTCTCAGTGGTTTACACAATTTTGAGCCTTATAAAAGCAATCATCATGTGCTTAATTCTTTCTAACACTTGCACGAACACACAAGGAAATTTGTTTTTCTTGTCATAACGTTCATAGAAATATCTTTGTGGTGTTTCGATGATTGAATGGAAGCCCTGGGGGAGTCAACATCACAAAAGCTCATTTCCAATGTGTATCCGTTACACACGGTAACTTTGTGTTACTGACAGACATTATAACTGATTCATTTGTTGATTCAGGTGTTACATTAATAATTTGTATGAATTTGTAAAGATTCGGATGAATATCTTTTTGGATCGGAAAATAATCAGAGGCTCAGTATGAAAGATCAGTGGTCAGAAAAGATTCTAGAGACATTTCTTATACAAGTTTTGATGATTTCATGCCTTCTTTCATCAAAAGGGGGGAGATGACAAAGTTAACGAAATGTCTGGAAAGATCAGTTTGTATCATAGATGGGGGAGAAGATCAAGTAATGATTGTGAAAGAAAGTTGTTAAAGATAATTTGCTGAAGCAGTCTGAGCTAAAACTGAAGATAATTCTTTTCTGAAGTCTGCAAGAGTTTTTGTTACTTTGGGGGAGATTGTTACTATTTTTTTCAAAGAAAAATATTGGGGAGATTACAGAAATTTGTGAAGATCGTTTTGAGCATGAAGAGGAGACTGAGTTTAAATGTCTATTTTGCTAAAGTTCAACAAAGAGGGAGATATATTTGTTAAAGACTGACAAAGGGAGAGATTTTACAAAGTTGAGCTTAAAGGAGAAGATTGATTTGATAAATCTTTTTAAAGATGATCTTGAATCCAAAGGGGGAGATTGTTAGAGCATAAATATGTTGGATACAAGATCATAGAAGACTGAAGATTGAAGTCAAAGCTGAAGCCAACTCTCAAGCATCAAAGTCAAAGTTTAGTGTAATAAAAATCAAAGTCAAACTTGTATTTTGTGTTTTTCTAGTTGTATGAGAGTTTTAATTTTGTGCACGTTTTGTTATATTGTAGTGTGCGTGTTGTAGTTGTGAGTATAAATAGTTGCTTTGTGCGTGTATAGACGAATGAACAACAGAGATAGCATCATACTAGTATTGGAGTTAGAGAGAGAAAGTTTTGTAATTGAAATATGAGATTAAATCGAAGTGAGATTTGATGAATTTGTTTGTCATTGTTTGATCTGCATTGTTATCTGAGATAACAAACTCGACTACTTTGGATAGGCACCCATGTCCATAAGTCCTTGAGGTGTAACTTGATGGAGTAAGCACTAGAGGCAAAAACGGTTTGAGGATTGTGATGTCTGGCATGGCATAGGAACTAGAACCAGAATATGTGGTGAAATCCAATAAACATCACGGGTGACCCTATTCACGTGTTCTTGTCACCTCAGATGGAAACGGGTCTCCCCCGTCTTTCAGGAGTTACCTCTTGTGGAATTGTACAGGAATGAAATATTTATCCCAGATGGGATGTTGACATTGGTTCGACTAAGGGTATAACGGTAACACTTAATTACGTTGTTAAATCTTGTCTTATAAACTGTAATTTGCACCCCAAGCCTTTATCCTAACACTTGTGTTCATGTTTAATGGCTCACAGGTTCATCTAGTGGTGTGCATAGGGCACCTTGATCCGTCGGAAGCACACCTAGGAGCACCCTTGGACCGGGCATTTTTGGGATTATGAGAGAAGAGCGTTTTGGAGACATAGCAACACCCACATTTAATCTAGTGGAATATTTTGTTCTAGCTTAATTAGGTTGTTGTGTACTATCTTTCATTTACCGCTACTATAATTGTTTCAAACTACTCCAACGCTATTGGGTTTTAGTTGTTCTTATTCGCAGGTTTTTATAAACCCTCCTATTTTAGGCGTTATATTGCCGAAATTTTAAGTTTTTGAATTTACCCAATTTTTAAGGTGTTACAAGTTGGTATCAGAGCTATAGTTTAAGTGCACTAGGTATGTAAACCCGATGCCTAGACTTACTCTGAGACCATTAGGATGTAACTGGTGAGGATTGGGTATAATTTTAGGATGGGACGTCCTTAGAGTCAACGGAAATTACGTCGTTAAGAGTTGTAAGAGTGGTATCAAGAGTTCTTATGTACTATATGTTCATAATTCCAATTAGCTATTGCTATTATGAATGTATGATTACGTGAGTATGCTTAAGTTACTATGATTATGATGATTGATGTATTGTATTAGTACGTTTCTTGTGTATAATTGTTGATCCATACTCTCTCAGTGATTTGATAATGACCCTTTTCTATACTTAGTGAAAATTACGTTTAACATTTTGTATTAGTGTTTCATCATCAGCGATCATACTGAGTCTGTTTAGTTATTACTGATGATCTCTCTTGTAAACATTCATATGTATTTGTGTTTCACCATCAACGGTCTAATACTGAGTATCTTTAGTATTGCTGATAATTTCGAATGTAAACAGTTAGACGTAATCCCTGAACACAAGTTTCGCGACAAAAGATGTTCACTGCTGAATCGAAGACAAAGCTGCTGAACAAAGACAAGTCTACTCATAATCTGATGCGGATATCAGTGAAGCCAAGACAAGTCTACAAACGCGAAGAAACCTGAGGAAAAGCTTCAGCGATAGCTGAATTTATTTATATCTTTGAAGGAAGAAATATTCAGTGATTGATGATCACTTAGCTTATGCCTCAAGTCTCTTATGTCTTATCCTTACACACATAGTACGATTGTCAGAAAATACATACCTCTGCAGCAATTCGTACAACAACTCTGTCAACTACATTGTTCATCATACGGTCAAAAACATGTCTCCTAAAGTCAGACTCATGCAACCAACCAATGAAGGACACGTGTAAAGTACTTTGTCATGCATTTTATGCATAGGGTATAAATAGAAAGATCAACACTCCATATGAGTGTTGCCTTCATCTTTCTAAATATATAGAAACCCTTGTTTTCTATATTCTCCCAATCTCTCATTCTCTATTTATAGTGCAACCTTCTTAGTATTTTTTAAGTTTGTTTATATTACGTTTTACTTAATCTTATTCCGCAACAAACTTGTAAATTATAAGTTGATTTATCAATAAATAATTTATTAAACTTTAAAATTATGTATTTGTATACAACCCCCCCCCCCCTTCTACAAACTTGTTAAGCACCTTTGGGACCAACAAGTGGTATTAGAGTAAACTGTTTAATCTCATAAACAAGAACTTGCTTTATTCTCTTCCTTGCTATTCTTAAAATGACACTCAACACAAACACAAACTTTTATGATAATGGTTCTCTCTCAAAACCTACTCGATTTAGCAGAGATAACTTTGCTCTCTGGAAAAATCGAATGATGTTATTTCTTGAAGGTGTAGATCCCACTATACCTGAATATGTAGCAAATGGCCCTTATGAACCTTTCACAATCATAGTTGTCGTTCCAGCTACTGCCACTGTTAGTGTATTATTGTATCCAAGATTTAGTGTGAAAAGTCAAGTCAAGAGAAGTCAACAAAGTCAATGTCTGTAAAGTCAATATGAGTTTACTTTGTGGTTAAGCTTGTGATTTTAGTTCTCATATAAATAGTGTTTCCTTTGTAATAGTTTGTAGGTGGTTCATCATTACAATATACATATGACTACGCTTTCTCTCTCTATACTCTCTCTCTAGAATATCTACACTGTTACATCAATCTTGATTGAGATTATGTTTGAATAGCTTGATTGTGATTGGGAAATACAATTTCAATTGGTATCAGAGCAGACCAAACATTTTCAGAAAGATCACAACATTTGATTGATCGAAGTTTCGAATTTTTTTTCAAGAACACTCGTTTTCTGGAAAGTTACTGTTCAACCGAATTCACATTTGATAGTTAGTTTTTGAATGTAAAAATGGTTGTATGATGTTCGATTCAATGTATTGATCATTTCTTGTTCACAAAGATTCATGAATTAATCATTGGAATAGATTCAATTTTGAATTCTTGAAATTTTCTTGAAAACGGACTCGAACACTGTTCTTGAATCAGATTGTTGCATTTTGATGTTTTTATTCAAAATCTTGTGATAGAATAATGTTCTAATTGCTAAATCGATCATCTCTATGCAATTTCATGTTTAAATTTGCAGGTTATTCGATTTTTTGATCGATCTTGAAACTCAGAGGAAGAACGTGCTAGATTGGTAAAACGCGCAAGGTTCATCAAGTGAAGAACACGCAAACCTCAGTCTGCGAGTTCTTGAAATGCGCTAGTCTTTATCAGCGAGTTCTTCATAAAACGCGCAAGTGTCTTTTGTGAGTTCATCATCAAATGCGTAAATAGTACCTAGCGAGTTCTTAAAACACGCAAATCAAAGGCTGCGAGTTTGAAAAGTGTCGAATTTTTTCTAAGGCAAGAAACGCGCAAAGGAATATAAACGCGCAAGTTGAGTTTTGCGTGAACCTTGAAAAGCGCATATTGTGTTTTTGCGCGAACTTCGAAACACGTAAATCTTGTTTTGCGCGAGCCTCAGAAAGCGCATATCTTGTTTTGCGCGAGCTTCATAACGCGCAAGTAACGTTTAGCGCGAATCAGAAATGTGCAAGTGCTTGTTAGCGCAAACTTCACAAAACGCGCAAGTAGAGTCTAGCGCGAAACATAAACGCGCAAGTGCCTGTTAGCGCGTTTCTCAGTGAATAGTGCTTTGCGTGTTTGGTGCCTTGCGAGTTTCATTGCTTTGCGAGTTTCAGAGTTAGAGTTTTTTTTGAAATTAATTTTTTTTTGGTGATCCAAGTTTGACTTTTTAGTCAACATTTCTGATTTGTTTGGGAACGATCATTTCATATCAAGCTCATATATCTTTCAAGATGCCAAAGACAGATGAGAGAGGAAATACAATACTGTCAGCTAGAGACATGGCTGTATTGTACATGCCTGAGATACCTGTTATAGAGGCTGAACGAGACAAACTAAGAATTCAGAATACAACCTTTATCAAACAAATTCAGGAGTTTAAATCAAAATTGTCAATTTCTGATAAATCTTCTGATTGTGTAAAGTGTGCTAATCATGCTAAATCTGATTATGCAGGTATCATCAGCGCAAGAGAGAAGGAAATTAGAGAAAAAGAGACAGAAATTAAAGATGGAGAGAAAATGATTAAAATAAAAGAATATGCCATTCAGTCTCTTGAAAGAACAATCAAGGTTAAAGAGTCTATAATTACGAATCTTCAAAGCCAACTGAAGACGACTGAACAGAAATCATCAAAATTGCAAGATGAATCAGTCAAGCTTCAAAACAAGTTGAAGCCTTTTGAAGATCAGATATCTGCTCTGGAGAAGAAGAATGTTGAACTAAAAACAAGTCTCCAAGCAGAAAAAGAAAAATCAAGTGTGAAGACATCTTTTACTCAACAGTCATCTGAACTTTCCATGTAAACTCTCCAAGAGAAAAAGGATTTGGAGCTTAGATGCCTTAAACTTTCTAAGCAAGTGTCTGATTTTGAAAAGATAATAATCACTGAAAGAGACACGTTTGCTAAGGAAAGAAAAGTTCTTGAAGATAAAATTGCTGAATTTCCCAATCAGATTTCTACTTTACAAGACTTGCTTGAAAAAGAAAGACAAATTTTCAAAGAAAAGAAGCAATCTTATGAGCTTGAAAAGAGAAATACTGAAAAGAGAAATACTGAAAAGAAAAATACTGGATTTTCAAGGAAATTTCTGATAAAACCAAGAACTTACAAAAATATTTTGGACAAGAGCGCTTACATTTTGAATCTGAAATATCAAAGCTCTTATCAAAAATCTCTGTTCTATCATCAGATGTTCAAAAAGAACAGAAGGCCAAATCTGATTTGAAACAAAAGTTAGACACACTAACTTCTGAAAGAAACATTTTATCCGAAAAGATAAAAAGCTTGGAAGCTGCAAACGTTAATTTGTCAGAAAAGATTACAGCTGATGTGATTAGTCAATCACCTGTTGATAATTCAACAGAATCAGTCCGTTCTTTCAAAACAGCTTCAAGTTCAATTCATGACAAAAATGTTTTGAAAAAGAAAAGTGTCAAACCAATCATTGTCAAATCAAGTCAGATCAGACCATCAAATCTGTTTTATGATAAATCTGTTGATGGTTCAGCAAATTTTTATATAAAATCTCTTGGAAAGCAATCTAAGAAAAATCAGATGGTCTGGAGAGTGAAGAGTTCTTCAGATGATGAGAAGAAGAATGACAAAGCATCTGCTTCCACATCCAATGCCAAGAAGAACAGAGTGCATAAAGGTAAATCTTTTGTCCATCCTGATATGTTTTATTCAACTAATCACTTGATCAGGGTTGCTCAGAAGAAAATATGTTGTTCTTACTGTGGAACACATGACTTTGTGAGTAAAAATTTTGTCAATTACTGGTATGGTTCATATTATGTAAACCCCACAAGAACTGCAACTAACACTTCAGGACCCAAATACCAGTGGGTACCAAAAGCTAAATCTGTGTTGCAGGCACCCAAGGTTTAAGGGGGAGCATAGAACATAGGCTTTTGAACACAACAGTTCAAAACCCGGACCTTAAAGTCAAAGAGTTTTGGCTTCTAAACATTTCAGTTTAGAACCCGGACTTAAATGTCAAGATTGTGGCTTCTGATCACATGACAGATCAGGACCCGTTCTTCAATGTTCAGATAAGGATATTTTGAAAATATCCAGGGGGAGCTTACTTGAATCTAAATCATTCTATCATGATTTGAGGGGGAGTTAAAAGGTAAAAATCTTCTGATCTAGATCTCTGATTGTTTGGAAGAAGAACAACTTTCAAACATGAAAAACGCTTTCTGAAATGTTCAAACCACTTCTCTATTCTCAAAAGATTTCATGAATTAAGAAGTGTGATTTTAAATGATTTTCATTATTGAGTCTTAATGTTTAACTGACCGTGTGTTTCTAAAGATCAATACTTGCGTATTATCTTGTCTATATACTGTAAAGTATTCACACACATCGGTTCAGTACTTCATTTGAATTCGTTATTACCATGTCTCATAACGACCAAATTTTTCGATGGTAATACTCCCGTTTGATTTCAAATGTTGTTGAGCATCAATCATCATTTTCAAATTTGTGCGTTCATTGCGAAATTGTTTATATTCGTTCATATAAACAAACTATCAAGTTCTTTGATACCCTAACCATTTCATTTGAGCTGATTGATACATTGTCAGATTCTCAAAACAATTCTTTTGATTTCATTTCATTCATTCAACATCATTGTTTTGAGAGATCTTCATTGTTCAAATGCTCAAATCTCATTTATATTTGATGAGCATACATTTTCACAATGTTATCATTTTTGTGACTAATTGTTCAAGTTAAACTGTTGAACAACCATTCTTTTTAGGACTTACATGGGATTCATATGTGAGCTTAAACAAAACTTCCATGGATTCACGTAAACCTATGTTTCCTACCCAGGAAGTTATTCTTGAGTGATTGAGGGGTGAGGGGTCATAAATCAAAGAGTGGGGGAGATAACTCATCCGGTTGAGTTTTTCTCATTGTGCTGAGCGGAAAAATGGAAATGAGAGTTTGGTTAGAAGTGAGCTTTAATGTTAAAAAGAAAGAGGGTGTGAGAACAGAGTTAAAAGAATATCAAAACTTTGCACCAACCACTTTCTGAGTCGGGCAGCCACATCTTCTGATTGGTTCACATTTTTTGGTGACCATCATTGAAATAGGCAGTGAGCCCATGCCAACTCTTGCATTAACCCCACCAGCCACTCGTTTCTTTCTTACCAAAGAAATGTTTCATTTTCTTTAGGGACGTAGCATATCTGTTATCTAGTCTTCACTCGAAAGATTTAGATATTGAAAAAGAAGGAAAGTTGACCCACCTTCCCACCTCTTTCATGCACATTGAGTCCGTGTAATATCTGTTGTTGTCTCAACAGTTTACACAATTTGAGCCTTATGAAACACAATCATTGTGCTAAATTCTTTCATACACAAGCACGAGCACACAGAAAATTTGTTTTTCTGTCAGAACATTCATAGATAAACCTTGTGTTTTTCAATGATTGAATGGAAGACCTGGGGAGTTATCATCAAACCAGTTCCTTAAATTGTACATTCGTTGTACATAATAACTCTTTGTTACTGACAGGCACACCTAACTGTTTCATTTGTTGAATCAGGGTTACCAAGTTCATTATATCTGAATTTGAAAAGATTCGGGTATATACAGTTCATGATTCAGATACTCAGATCAAAGGATGGAAAATGTCAAATTATCATAAAGGAGGAGATTATTACGTTAAATACAAAGGGGGATGATCAAAGAGAATGTTGAAATTGAAGATGTTTTCATGATTATGATGCTCACAATCATCAAAAAGGGGGAGAATTCTACAGAGATCAATTTCAAAGAATTTTAGAGTTAAAAAGTCAAAACTTGTGGAGAATTTCTGAAAGTTCAAATCAGATGAAAAGAAATCATTCTCAAAAGATTCTGAAGACAAGTCCAAATTAAGATGATTCGAGAAAGTTTTTTTTCCCGAAGACGGTCAAGAGATCAAAGAGATGAAGATACAAAGTTCAAAGATTCCTCAAGTTTCTCGAAGTTTTTTTAAAAGTTTCAAAGATGAAGTTTTTCAAAGAAGATTAAAGAAGTTTTTCAAAGTATTGTATCAAGACTTCAAATGGTTCGTCTACAAGACTTGTTGACTATTCAAAGATGCTAATCGTGAATGACTTTTCAAGATTCTTCAACAACTTCAGAAAGAGCTTCAAAGTTCAAAGTCGTCAAAGTTAAATATTGAAGAATCAAGGGCTGAAGACTAGTGTCAATTTTTTTTTAAATCTTGAATACAAAGGGGGAGATTGTTAGTGTATTATTGTATCCAAGATTTAGTGTGAAAAGTCAAGTCAAGAGAAGTCAACAAAGTCAATGTCTGTAAAGTCAATATGAGTTTACTTTGTGGTTAAGCTTGTGATTTTAGTTCTCATATAAATAGTGTTTCCTTTGTAATAGTTTGTAGGTGGTTCATCATTGCAATATACATATGACTACGCTTTCTCTCTCTATACTCTCTCTCTAGAATATCTACACTGTTACATCAATCTTGATTGAGATTATGTTTGAATAGCTTGATTGTGATTGGGAAATACAATTTCAATTGGTATCAGAGATATCTATGACATCTGCAGGCGATCTCTTGACATCGAGCGTCCCACCTATACCAACCTTAATCGCCTTGTATCTCAGGTTATCTCATCATTGACTGCATCTTTGAGGTTTGATGGTGCCTTGAATGTGGATGTGACTGAATTCCAGACCAACTTGGTCCCATACCCCAGAATCCACTTCATGCTTTCGTCGTATGCTCCTGTGATCTCAGCCGAGAAGGCTTATCACGAGCAACTATCTGTTGCTAAGATCACCAAGAGTGCATTTGAACCCTCATCCATGATGGCCAAATGTGATCTTTCTGAAAATGTGTGGTCTGCTCTGATACCAATTGAAATTGTATTTCCCAATCACAATCAAGTTATTCAAACATAATCTCAATCAAGATTGATGTAACAGTGTAGATATTCTAGAGAGAGTATAGAGAGAGAAAGCATAGTCATATGTATATTGCAATGATGAACCACCTACAAACTATTACAAAGGAAACACTATTTATATGAGAACTAAAATCACAAGCTTAACCACAAAGTAAACTCATATTGACTTTACAGACATTGACTTTGTTGACTTCTCTTGACTTGACTTTTCACACTAAATCTTGGACACAATAATACACTAACAGTTCCATATGCTCAAATGTTACCTATTTCAAATTTTGAGGAGCTATGGAACCAAATGTGTAACCTCCACATTTTTGGTATTCCTTCAATTTGGAAATTAATTATTTGGTGTATTCTTGTACCTGCATGCAAAAGGATGAAACAATGATATTAAATATCTTGAGGGTATCTTTGTGTTAAACTATATTGTAATGGATCCATAGGCATAGGAGTCTTTTGTTTTGATTGGGATGTCAAATTTCCCTACTTTAATATGGAGTAGGCATTGAGTCCCGATGGGAAAGTATGGTGTGGGCCATTTAGTCGGGCATCGCCTAAGAGCAGTAAATTGAAACTTCATACTGATTAAGACTATCTCGGGTTTTGGATATCTCAAGGTATCGATCTGGTGTGGTTGAACTTGAGACTCCACAGGAATAGACTTTGAGTAGTTGAGCTTGATATATTAATTGATTATAATCCATGAGTGTGACTTATTTAACATGTGGTGTGGCTTACTATTATGTTCCGTCACTAATCATCGAAATCGGGTCTCCCCCGTCATCGTAAGATGTTTTGTGATCTACTTGGGTTCAACTTCAACTCGATTGGTAAAATGTATCATTTTAAAGCTATAAATCCGACTTATTTACTTTCAGCGTTATTTTACAGTTGCTTGATCTCACTAGGCTTCAGCCTAACACTTTTTTCTTAAATGACATGTATATCAGGTCATTCTAGTGGTGGGACTCCTCGGGTATGAGCGGAGATCTAGATGGTTGATAGTGGCACTTTTTGGTGAAGTCGTTCCATAGCGATTATTTTTGTTGAACAAGATTCTTTTGAGAAGAGATAGCAATACCCATCTTTAATATTGACTAGACTAGTTTAGAAGACTAGTTTATATTAGTAGGCCGTTGTATTTATCTCTTTTATTTGGTTGTAAACGCCTTACCATTTCCCCATTATTGGGTGATTCAGTTATTTAAGTTTTAAATCCACACCTATATTTGGTTTAAATTTACCCTCATTTTAGGAGTGTTACAATGGAAGTGGGAAAAGGACTCATCATGGGTTCATCTAGTCTATGTTGACATGTGGTATAAATATGGAGGTCAGAAAATGACTCATCATGTTGTCTTTCAATTGGATCAATGCGGAGTTTTTTTTCCTGTAACGAGTGTGGGACTCTATTTCTTCAAAGCAATCCAGTAGTAACCATTTTTGTGAAAAAAACACTTCAGTGCTGGTGTGTGTGATTCAATAATGGTCTTTTAACTTACTCTGTATCCTACTTTCTTGGAAATCCTTGTCATTCTTTCAATCTTACAAATAAAAATAATTTGAGGGTTTGTAGGCTTAAAGAATACTGACATTAATGTTTTTTGCCAATCTTTTTGTGAGTACGTGTTGCATTCTAATGTTTGAGAAGACATAAGTTTTAATTTGACTGGAGCAATTTTAGTGCATTGCTTTGAAGGTGTATCGAGAAAGTAAATATTCATGTTGGCCCATGTTGTTATTTATTGGTTTCTTGCTTGTGTACGTGTTTATTTGTTATTGCCATGTAAGTGAACTTTTATTCCCTCTATTTAGATCTTAAAATTTGTTTTCTTTATCATAGTCAGTTGTATTAAAAACATTCATCTCTTTTATTTTATTTTTATCTTTATTACCACTAGAAAAGTACTCGCGTAATGCAGCGAGATAACTCACGATTTTAATGTTTCAGTTTATTTTTTTGTTGATTTACAGTACGATTTTGGATGGTTTTGAGAAATTGATAATGTTTTTTTATAAATTTGTTTAATTTAGGCTTAATAATATAATGTTTTTTATATAAAAAAGTTAAGTATTTTGTTAGAATTCAATGATTATCTTATATATTTTAATGACATCTAGAAAAAATAACCAATTACATATTTAATAATATAATTAAAAAAAATTATAGTAATATAATATATTAATTAATAGTGATATATGGAAAAGTCTGCATAAAAGGAAGGTCATGCACATACCAAATTAGTGGGTGTTAGAAGATATTAAAACATAATAATTGAACCAATTACAAACTTAGCTACAAAATATAATGTAATTTATTTTGGTTTAATAATATAATGTTTTTTTATAAATATTATGTTAGATTTTTTTAGTTATATTTTAGATTTTTTATATATAAAATTTGATTTTTATTCTATATTTAATTATGCTGAGAGTGATTTTAGGGGAGTTAAAGTAGGAAATGATTTTAGGGGAGTTAAAATGGTTAGAGATAATGATTAAAAGTTAATAAATAGCATTAAATGTAGTACATACAACTTTAATGGTTATTTTTTAAGAGATTTTAAGTAATTAACATTAAATAGTGGTACATTAAGCTTTAAGACTTGTTTTTAAGAGTTTTTTATGTCTGCTTTATAATATAGTATAGATAATAGTCACCTACGTAGATATGATGCGGTATGTACGTGAACATTTTTGTAGCTATTGTAGTATATGACATCATTTTTTCAAATATTGACAATAAATTTCAGCTATAGTTTCAGAAACAATTTTAGATATCTTCAATTTCTTATGAAATCTTTTTTGATATTCTATATCTAAGAGTCGAATACAATGTAACCAGACTTTGGAGTTTGCATCTCAATATACTAAAGTAAGCTGGCATAAGATTCTAGTCAAACAAATACCAAGCATTAGTAAATCTATTCCATTATATTTGTGAGTGGTATGTAGATAACATTTGTTTTTACATATATAGATAGACCATCAAAAACCTTGTTCGTTATTGTGACATAGTATTTTATCTTTACATCTCTTTGAAACTGTCATTTAATTGGTTCTTGCATTACCTTGATAGATGGGACTTCTGTTTCTATTAAGAGCATCCACAGTGGGTGCTTCTTGTTGAAAGTCTTTTCCAGCTGGCAACCATAAACCTCACAATCCAAAATCCACATTATTGAGAAAGGAAAAGTTTGTTCCACGTGTATGGAGCGGTTCCTCTGCGAGGACCGCTCCTTGTGATCAAAATAATCAGTTTTCTATATATATATTATAATGTATAAATCAATTAAAAATAATTTCATAATTAATTAATTATTTTTCAACTTTTTACCTAAATAAATTAATTACAACTTCCAACTACACAAATTTATTATTCAATTTAATTACTAACTTCCAACTACACAAATTAATTACCAATTTTACCTATAAAAAATTTACCTACATTATTTCAAATTACATCTTCCTATCTTCCTATCTTCAACTCTTTCAGTTTTTTACCCTCTCTAAAATTTTTACTCTCTTTCAGTATGGATCCTAACCATACGAACTACTTTACGAACTTGTTGAACTCACCCGTCAATGATACAAGTTCACCAAATACAACAAATAGACAAGTTCAACCGAATTTTTTACCATATCAATTTCCACCGCTTTACGCACACACTCAAGATTCTTCTCACGGTACGTCAAATGTTAGTCGTTTTTTATTTCCGCCAAACACTCAATATTCTATGTTCACACCAAATCCATATATGCCTACATTTCCATCACAACCCACACCGAATGCACCGAATGACTTTTCTGAAATTCCACCATTTTCTACCCAAGAAAGTTTAGAAAATAAGGATTTTGATGAAAAAAATCATTTGAAAGCATTAAATAAAGAAAAATGGAGTCGCAAAGAAGATGAATTAATGATAAGTGTTTGGCTCGTTATTTCCACCGATAGCGTGATTGGAACCAATCAACAAAACAAAGATTTTTGGAAAAGAATTGTGGAGTACTATAATACTCATCGCGCTTCTTTCATCGAAAGAAAAACAAATGTTTTAAAATCTCATTATTATAGGATAAATCCTCAAGTAAATGAATTCAATCAAGGTGTTATTCGATTAAAGAATGAGCATCATAGTGCGTGGTCCGATGATCAAGTTATGGAAAAAGCTCGTGAACTTTACCACTTCGATTCGGCAACTAGCTTATGGTACACCTGCTGACTATAGCGACGAGTACATACGAATCGGCGAAAGCAATGCCATTGAATGTCTAAAAAAATTCTGCCGATGTGTTATTGAAGTATTTGGAGGTCAATATCTAAGAAGGCCTACCACTCACGACGTCCAACGTATACTACAATTACATTCTGAACACCACGGTTTTCCTGGTATGTTAGGAAGTATTGATTGTATGCATTGAGAATGGAAAAATTGTCCTGTAGGTTGGAAAGGTCAATTTACACAAGGTGATCATGGAGTGCCGACAATTATGTTGGAAGCAGTTGCATCTCAAGACCTTTGGATTTGGCATGCATTTTTTGGTGTTGCGGGTTCTAACAATGATATAAATGTCTTAAATCAGTCTCCCTTGTTTAATAATGTATTACAAGGTTGTGCTCCACAGGTACAATTTGTTGTGAATGGAACAGAATATATAATAAGGGATATTATCTTGGTGACGGCATATATCCGGAGTGGGCGATGATCGTGAAGAGTTTTTTACATCCATCAGATCCTAAAAGAAAAAAGTTCAAAGAAATGCAAGAGGCGGCTAGAAAAGATGTAGAACGAGTACTTGGTGTTCTTCAATCTCGTTAGGCAATCATAAGAGGAGCAGCAAGATTATGGCAAATCAAAATATTGAGTGACATCATTTATACATGCATCATATTACATAATATGATTATAGAAAACGAAGGGATTTCAGCAACTAGTTGGTCTGACGACCACGAAGATCCTCCAATACCCGTATCTCAAGGTCCCGTTCAACAATTTCAACAATACCTTCAAATGAATGCTGAAATACGTGACTGTTCAGTACATCATCAACTTCGAGCAGATTTGGTCGAACATATTTGGGAAAGGTTTAAGGAAGATTGATGTAGATTTATTAAAATTATTTTTTAGTTATTGTAACTTTTAATTATTATGGCTTGTTATTGTAAGTTTTAATTATTAAGGGTATTTTAATTATTGTCTTTTAATTATAATAGTAAATTATTATTATTATATTTTTATTATATAAACTATGGACCGGTTCATGATTGAGAGTTAAAGGTTTATGAAATGTGTAGAAAAGAGAAAACCGATGTGGCAAAGTTATGGACTTTTGATAAGGTCCATGATTGTAGATGCTCTAAGGTAGTTTCAGTAGCGGATGACATACCCTCTGATTTTCTGGCTGCTTAGTACAAAATTTCCAAATGGGATATGTTAAATTCATCTTTTTTTGTTAATGGGTCCTTCCACAATTACTAGTTTAAGTGGCCAAGTCCAATAATGAAATAAGTCCACTAAATTGATGAAAAACTATTGCTCAATATTAATCCATATAGGCTTAATTAATCAACAACCCTAAGTCATTCAAATTGATTAACACTTCGATCTACGAGTGTACTCTTCCCTATTTAGTTTTTTTTAATTGTATATAGTTTTGAAGCCCACAACTCTACCTCGGCATGGTCCTCTACCCTCACCCTTGCTTGACATGTAACCAACCCCATGGTCTCACAACCTTTAGGATTACCTGCTAGACGAGGAGTCGAAACTCGGACAACCATTGCCCGTTGGTAAGTTTTTTTTATTGATTTTTCTAATCCATCTACCTAATTTGTGCATTCATTGATTGTTTCCTATGTGTAACACTTACTCTTAAAAGATAAAATGTAGATCAACATGAAAAACAATCAAACTTTTCATGGGTTTTTTAAAAGAAAACATACAAGTTCTCAAGATACCGAAGAGATGGCAAATACTGAGAACACCCCTACATCTAGTACCCCAGCTACTGAGAACGCCAACAAGAAAGTGTAAATGAAAAGTAACGATATTGATCTTAGTACATTAGAATGATATCCCAGTTTGCATCATCAAATTTATGATTATCTTGTTAATCAATGTGATACAGTTCAGCATGCTTATATGAATCTTGGTCCCTTTTAACCAAAACTTTCGAAAGATCCCAAATCTGGACTTGAGTCTCCTAAATGGAGCTATCAACCATTTTGGTTTAGGTTTTATCCTTGGCTTGAATATTCAAATACTGCAATTGTTGTATTTTGTTTCCCATGTTTTATGTTTAACAAGCCTTATGGGACTGGATACGACGACCAACAATAGATGGATTTAGAAATTGGAAAAAAATGAGGGTAAAATGTGATTTTTTGCATCATATGGGAATCGAGTGCACATCTTTCCACAATGTTACACAAAAAGCATGGAAGGATTTGTTGAATGAGGCACAAGATATACAGAATGTGTATGAGAACTTTATAATAGAAGAACGTGAGAAGAATAGATAGAGATTGATGGTTTGTATTTATTCAGCTCGTACATGCGTGTGCATTTTCAAGTCGTTGCATTATAAGGTCAAAAGGAAAAACCAGATTCCATCAATGAAGGATTTTTTTTTGAAATATTAGAAGCAATTGGTAGATTTATCACCGAAACTAAAAAGTTGTTTCACAATGCTCCTAAATACACGTCGTATACATCACTAGTGATTCAAAAAGATATTTTGGACCTTATTTCAAGTATCGTAAGACTAATGATTTGTGAGGAGATTGGTGGTGGAAAGTTTTTCTTTACGTGTTGATGAAGCATAAGATGAGTCTCATAAAGAACAAATGTCCATTGTTTTGAGATTTGTTAATAAAGAGGGCGTTATTACAGAGCCTTTTTTTGGGTTTGTTCATGTTCCTGACACTACGACACGACTCTCAATGATAGGATTTATTCTTTATTGTCACATTACAACCTTGATATCAAGTTCGTTCGTGGTCAAGGGTATGATGGTGCAAGAAACATGTGAGGTCAGTTTAAGGTTTTGCAACCATTGATTTTAGGTGATTGTTAATATGCATATTATGTGCATTGTTTTGCTCATCAACTGCAATTGGCATTAACGACCCCCTCACGATGAGTTAATGCATTGCAGAAGTTTTTTACTTAATTGTCTATTGTCAATGTTGTTGGTGCTTCTTCCAAGCGCACTAACCAACTAAGAAATGCACAAGCTGGGAAAATTGCATACCTAATTTATGTTGATGAGTTGGAGACTAGTAGAGGTCTAAATCAAATGTGTACATTACAACGAGCTGGAAATACTAGATGGAGTTCTCGCATTACTACAGAAGTGGCTTTTCTACACGCCCTTTTTTACACGTTTTATAAAAAACCGTGTAAAATACACCATGTTTTTTTAAAGATTTTTTTACACAGTGTATTTTTAAAGATTTTTATTTCAAATATTTTGAAGTTTCATTCTCTATTTTAGAGAAATTTTGAAGAATCTGTTAGAAATTGTTGAACCTAGATTTTTTAATTTGTCAAAACTAAGATTGTAAAGCAGAAGCACAAATATGATATTTTGGCAAAATGACAAAATAAGAATAAATTCAGAGCAGTTCATCGTCATTGTCATCTATATTGATTTGAATAAGGTAATTACACTTGAAGGTGATCACAATTGAAGCATCACAGGGAGTGATCTTTAGAGTGTTTTTATAGGAAATTTAGGATTATATTTCACACACATTACAAGGAAAATGAAGATCTATTTATAGGCCTATTTGAGCTAAGTCAAGGCATCATCGAATGAGGAGCATCCATGTGTAAAGGTGCTTAACAAACTTTAGGCGGGAACGATTGAGCTTCAGATCTTTAAATCTTAATTAGAGGCTAAGAGTTGAGTCAAGAAGGAGATCTTTAGAGCTAGCCGGATTCTATGGATGGGCTAGCCAGATCTCTAAAGAGTCTTAAGAGTGCTTGATAAGAGATTGGGGCTAATAGAGATGTTCAAACATTCCCAAATTGATTTTTATTTATCAAGAATAGTAAATTACAAATTCTATCCCTGTGGTTTGGTGAAAATTTAGATTTAGTCTCAAATGAAAATGATTATAGGGATGGTCACTATGGTTTCAGTTTTGTTATGGATCAGGTCCCTCATGTTAACAGTCGTTTAAAATCTATATTAGCTTAGAGATATTTTTATTTTTTTTGTGTTATGAATTTTGTAATTGTTTCAAGTTCATGTTTTGCCAATTTCTAAAACTCACGTCCTTGTATTCATTTAGGGATCCAATCCATAAGTTTTATTTTGAAAGGTGTTCGAGGCTATGTCCAAACTAATCCCGAGAAATTGTGACCACAAGAAATCAGCCTGATAAACTCAGTGGCCACAACTATTGTCTACGTCTGGAATTGAACCATGTTGAACCATGTGCAGATGAGATATTCCAGCATATCCCCCAGGCCTCGACCACTCCGCCACAACCCTTGTGGTTTCTAATCCATAAGTTCCACCAAACCAAAAGGACGAAATCTGTAATTTACTTCTTTTCTAATTATCCTTTTCGTATTTATAAATCCCTTCCAGTGTTGTAACATGTATCGGCTAAAATTACTAGTCGCCTCCCTCCTTATCGCCACCACCACCGCCATAACCACCAAAGATGGCAGTCATATCCCTCCTCTTGAGTATTCTTATGACCACCACCACCGAAAAAGAAAAAGGAAAAACATCCATTGGTCAAGTATCTTGGTTCACCCTCTTAGGTCAAGCATCCTATCACCTTCACCACCACAATCACTATCACTCTCGCTCAAAGTCCGTTGTCCATCCACAGAGTCGCATGACAATCCCAACGTCTCACAATAGAACCCAATCACTGATAGATTGATTTTAGCCACGGGATAGTTTTTCCCCTTCTTCAACAATTTGAGAAAATAATCAATTATTTTTCTAGGGTTTGAATCTTGTTAGGGTTTGTTAAAATTGGGTCGTTGTGTACGCAAAAACTATATTGCTCTAATTGAAAGTGTTTGCTCATGCATATAATTTTCTTTTTTGTTTGATTTTGGGCAAGTTTATGGGTTTGATTTTTGTTCACCATAATCTAGGGGAAGAGATAGGAGAGAAAGAAGAAGTTCCCTGAATTTAAAAAATTGACAAAACTCTCCTGAAACAATTACGAATTTCATAACATAGCAAAAAAAATATAAATCGCTCTAAGTTAATAGAGATTTTAAACAACTGTTAATATGAGGACCTGATTCATTACATAAATGAAACCACTGTCCCTGTAATTATTTCACTTAAAGACCCAATCCAGATTTTAACCAAATCATAGGCACAAAATTTGTAATTTACTCTTCTCAAGATATACACAATTATTAAGCACAATTTTCCATGTGTCTTCCTTCCACGTATTTATTATAAAAATAAACCACAAAGCAAGATCTAAAATTTCTTTTAAGGGGAAATCAAAACAACAGCTCATAGTTGAACATCTATATGTATGTTCAACAATGAGTAGGTAGAATTTTTTTTAACTGTGCCATCTTGCATACACCTCGACTAATCAATCCCATTGGGCCCTCGAGAACAGGCGGGAAAATCCCAGTGGCTTTAGAGGGACTCAACCTAGTGAACTATAGAGAGAGGAGCCCCAAAGGTCCACACCTTTAGAGATTTTTATAACTCCAAAACCAGAAACACACACACACACACACACTACAAATAGCCTAATATGTTCTACTAGTAACTCACCATCGTTGTTGATCATAGTTCATATCTAATCTTTGGACACCTTCCTTACTCTTGCTCCTTGTTCTTGATCCTTGGCCTTGGAATCCTGCTGTAGGTGGCCCATAGCTCTTCTTCGAGAACTGAGTCGCAGCGGCTCTTGCACCAGCTATGGCGGCTGCAAGGGTTGGAGACGAACCCTCCTCTGTTTTAGATGTGTTCGACCCATTCTTAAGCCCATGAGCCAGTGACCCTGGCTTCAAAGACAACGGATTCCGAGGGTATGGCAGCGGAAACTTAACCGGTAATCGAGCTTCAACTGGACAAAGACCTCTAACTGCTCCCTCAAGAATCTACCAGAAATGAAAAGAAATCAGATTTGAAATATGGAAAACGATAAAAGCCAGTAAAAAGATAAGTTTTTAAGGCTCGTAAGAAAGTTCTACTTCGCGTTAATGGTAGAATTTCATGTTTACCCTTTTTTCCAAGTTATAGACTCCTTGATATCCACGCATTTCGAATGGAACCAGCAATTTCTGCATATATTTTTGCTTATTAATCAAAAACGATGTTAAGGAAGTGCGTTTAAAGAACTTTATGATGCTTTCTTTTGCAATGAAAACTGAAAATAGGAAATAATCGTTCAAAAGGCAAACCTGTGGTTGTTCGCAGAGCCAACAAAAAGGTGTTTGCCCTTCCAGCCTCACCTGTAAGGAGAACCTTGAAATTAATTAAAGAGCGCTTGTATAATTAAAACAAACACATTTTGGTAGGGAGTAGAGGTTCGGATGCATACCCCTTGGGATACATCCTCCCAGGATACAAGCTCTTCAGATGTAACACATCCAACTACTTCAACACAACCTGTATCGAAAACACAATTTTCATGTTTTAGCTAACTCACCAAAAAAATCAAATGCACAGAACATAATGTATAATCAACTACATTTGGCAGCGAATAATCCATGATAGAGTTTGATTATAAAGCAGGCGTTTTTGGAAAGAGTATATTGGGAGAAAGGCGCTGAACATAAAAAAGATGATCCAGTAGAATCAAATTATGACCTAATAGTCTTGAAACAGGGTAATGTTCTGGGAACTTGAGATCGGTAATTCCATCTAATGCATATAATTGTCTGTAGAAGTCCTCCAACGCTTTGATTGTTTCAGGATCTGGGACCTTACCAGCAGCATGAATCCAGAGACGGCCTTCAAAAAGTTTGAGAAGACAATAACCATGCTTTAGAAAAGAAGATTAGCAGAAAGCCATGGTTAGACATGATAAGGAAAAAGGAGCGAAAAAGAAAGATAGTGTGGTTTGCATAGAATTGAAGCAAATCATCAAAGAGTTCAACAAACAAATTAGAAAGGATTAATCAAACTTTTTAGGTACATCATATATAACTATGAAGAATCTTCTGAAGTAATGCATAACGTGAGTCATAGAACCAGTCTCTTTGCAAGATATCATTGGAAAGATTTTTTCAAATCTGAGAAGCCCTGCCAAAGTCTCCCTTTTTTCATTTATCAAAGTAATCACTTAGTTTCAGGATCCAGGCTAGCAATTGAAAGGCTTTACAAGTCCATAAGTTGCAAAGAGGAAATCTAGTTACACAACCCAATGCTATAATCTCTAAATGCAATTTTACAAGGTCCATTCAAGTTGTTACAACAAGGTAAATGATAATGATTATGATAGGAAGATTTTGTAATGTCTTCCAATGACGTGTTGAACTTGTAAAAATATTTTGCAACTTTTACTTGCATACATATAATATTACACTCTGCGGCTCTGCCTATAAACCAAACCAAACCATACAAACCTAGTATATTGCACGAGGTGGGTCTGGGGAAGGTAAGATGTACCCAGACCTGAACTATACTGCACAGAGTAGAGTGACATATAATCAAACCCATATAAAACAAAACAGAACCTCTGCTTCTGTGTCTGTGGACAGGAACAGAGATCAATATGTTGACAATTTTGGAAAAGGCAAGGGCATTTTAATCCACAATTTTCCAATGAGTGTTCATTTAGTGAATATGTTTAGCCTGAAACACTTTATTTGTTACATGGAAATACATACATAATGATGCACAAAAACAAAAGCATTTAATTAGTCACCTCTTGTTCACTCAGCTTACTTGGCCTAGAAAACCTAATACTAGATGCCAAGGTCAATGAATATGGTAATCCTATTTCTTGTTCATCCAATTTTGTAAATGTTTAACTCATATTCCGACTTTGTTGTTAAATAGCTTATTTGTGTGTGTGTGTGTGTGTGTGTGTCTATATAAATGGTTAACTTGCCTTGTACCATCATGGTTTTATGGTTAACATCAGTTAAACCTACTAATCTGTAGATCAACACTAGTAAACAAAAAAAATTCAAATCTCAAGACATAAAATAAGTATTACTCAGTTTTGACTTATTTAGATCAATCCTAATACTTTCCAAATGCTTAATTTGCATGGATCCTGTTACCTATCATCAACTTTCAATTTGTAGTACTTGTAACAAAATCCAATGTGATTAACAATTTTCTAGAAAAGAATTAGCATCCACAACAACAATATGAATCTGAAAATCAACTAGGTATGGAAGAGGAATTATACGGTGAAGCATTAAAAACCCTGTCGTAACATCAACATAACAAATTTCAAAAAGTTTACCAAAAACAACAACAAATAGGAACAAAATCCAGATCAATTCATCAAATTGTATTGTTTTCTTCTTTAATTTAAAAAAAATAAAATAAGAACGATGCATTTCTGTTACTTTGAAAGTACCTGTAACTGGAGAAGGCCAAGATCTTCCTTCGATACGCTTGATACCATAAACAAGCAGAGAAGCCCATGGCTGATGCATAGTCAGACACGGGTTTCTGTAATTACCGTCGCCTCTACTTCTACTTGCCATCAATTTTCTTCTCTGTATCTGCTGTTTGAATTTCAGATATCAATTAGATTTGGCGCTAGGGTTTATAGAGTTTCTTTCCCCAAAAGTTACCTTTTCTCCTTTTCTGTTTTATGGAAACCATTTGTTGATCGCCTTCAGATTCCTTTTACAAGAATAAAAATCCACTTGTCTTTCATTGTTCTATTTTTTGTCCACATAAGGACCATAACAATTTAAAACTTAAAGTAAACTCCAATTTTCGTCCTTCACGTTTCTAGATTTTTTTAAAAGTAAGACCAAGATTTTTCGTCCTTCTTCAGGTATTGATTTTGCTTTCAAAGTAGGACTTGGCCACTAATTCCATTAAAAAGTTCCGTTAGAGGTAAGGTATTTTCATTCAACCATCTATTGTTCTTATTTTGCACCTTTTTTATGTTTTTTTTTCTTATTTTTGTAAAAACCATAAAAACTTAGGGACTTATTACGTAAATAACTATTATATATATATATATATATATATATCTAAATATATATATACTACATTAATATGCATCTTGATCAAAACTCTTAAATACAACTAACAATGCTTGAAGTAATTCTTTTTCATGCACATAATTTGAAAATCTCTTTAATATAACCTTTGAAGCATAATGTATTGCTATTTGATGCTTGGCTTCTTAAAGTTTCATAAGTACAAGTCATTATGCTTCATGGACAATTTACCAATGCAGACTTTTGTAGCCTTCCACTTTTATGTATAAAGTTTTATGCCTTTCTCTTCCAGAAAACTTGACTTGTCAAAAAAAAAAACTCCAAGTTTTCAGAAACTGTGGGCGGAAAAATTTGAAATTCAAATTTCAAACACCATCAAGACCTCCAAAGAAATATTTGTATATCTCCATCTATACCTCTCGCTCCAATTCGAAATTCTCCATTCAAAACCCTAGATATATTACCTCCTTTCTCTTTGAAGGTATGTTCTAGTTTGTTCTTAAACGAGGTATGTTTTTCTCTAAAACACTTGATGTATGATCTTTATGACCATGTGAGATATGTTGTTCCACTCCGCCCCTATATATGTGATTTGTGATATTTTTTTTCTTTCCTGTTGCCTAGATGATGATTCAAGCTTTTGATTCGTCCATATTATGCTTAATGCTCTCTTCAGCTTTTGGTTTTTCTATTCTTTCTCCTAATTCCATTTTCACCATCGATTTACTCATACAGTTAGGTTTCTAGAAGAGACAATCTATCATTACCATTCTGTTCACCTTCAGGTTTCTGTAAGTAATTGCCATCATCATTCTATCGTGTTCAGATGAATTTGAGTTTCTATCACTTTCCAATTTTGTTCTTTTCTTTTCTAACATAATTCTTCTTCAATGGTTTTGATGGTTGCCTCTCCAAAGTGTAATTTATACTTCTCTAAGAACTACACAAGTGAATTGAACTACCTCTGTGAGAATTATTTGTCCCGACTTCACCTCGACGGTTAGGGCACGACGCCCTTAAAGTTTTCCTCGTTTATTTTTAAATATAACGAGTTCAAAATACTTCCATATTATTCTAAACGGTGAGTTCAAAATGCTTCTCTTTGTTTCTAAATGGTGAGTTTAAAATGCTTCTCTTTGTTTGTAAATGGTGAGTTTAATGTAACACCCGTAAATTTCGGTGAGTAAAGGCCACCCAGACATTTTTGCAACTTGCAAATGGCGAGATTTATGTTGGGAAAACATTATTTAAAGTCTCTTGGAGTATTGGGAGTCTTGGCGCAGAAAAAGTCGAGTTTCGGAGCTTGGTATGGGCACGACTACAATGTCCGACGACAATGAGAGTGTCATAGTCGCACCTGGCGATGTAGCAGCAAGAATCAGAACAGGGAGGGGAGCAGGCGACAATGACCAGTGACATTGCCCAGGGTCTGTGTGCTGTTAAATTCGGGATTTTGGCTCTTTTCTTCATTCTCACCTCACATTTCACTCCCAACTCTCTCTAAACTCTCCCAAGATCACCCAAACCTATCTATGGTGGTTTTGATCCATTAAATGCATCCATCCTCAAGTATTGAAGTGTCATCAAAGGGTAGAAGCTAGACACCAATAATCTCCATCTTCATCTTCAACCTCAAGCTAGGTTTTCACTAAAACCTAAGTCGTAAGTTCATCATCCTAGTTATAAGTTATAAATGATTCATTGATGATTTCCTAGTGAATGGTTTCCAAAATTTCAGATTTGATGATTTTAGAGAAATTAGGTCAAAATTAGGGTTTGGCCAAATTGGGGATTTTGATGTAAAATGTTTGGGGAACGATTCTAAATGGATTGAATATGATTATTTATGGTTGGAAATTTGTGGATCTAGGTTTTGGAAGGATTTTGCTTGTGGATTCGGATTTTTTCAAGGAAGCTCAAGTTGGGGTAAAATCTACATTTAGTCTAAATCTAGCAAGGTGAGTTCAAGTTGATTTGTGAAAACGGTGTACATGCCAAAATGTCTATTTTAAAGTGTTTATATATTTTACATTAAATTATTAACTGTTGAGTTATTTGGTGAGTCTTGATTATTTGAAGTGTTTAATTTTATAAACTTTGTAAAACACCCACATTTGGGATATTGGGCACTTTGATAAATAAATCTTGAGTATTGGTATTTTAATGAGTTAGTTTATGGAAGAAGAATTTTGAGTATAAATGCCTTTTATTGTTAGTTATGGGACGTTTTGAAAGGATAAATGGTATAAACTCACATGAAAAATGATTTGTCCCAATCCAAACTATGTTGGAGTTATTTTTATATTTTGGAGCATGGGTTACATAAATGCGGGTCGCATACGTTTTGGTTTCATTTTATGATTTTCTTACAGTTGGTCTTTCGATTGTTGAGCCTACGGATCGGTTTGGACCTCGTTGGGTCTTGGGGACAATTGTCTGGGTTTTGATAGCTCGATGTAGAGCGTTTGGTCATGATTTGCATTTACTGCATCTTATTTGGGAATTACATGTTTTGAATGCATTGATTCATTCCTTTGGAGTCATGTAATGTTTTTAGCTAGTGCAATGGATCCATAGGCACGGTGTTCTTAATGTCCCATTTTAGACAAGTTCACCACTTTGGCACAAAATAGGCATCGGGTCACCATGGTAAGTAAGGTGTGGGCCTATATGGTCGGGCAGCGTCCCGTGGGCAGTAAGGTGTAATTCCATTGTGTATAAGTTCCTGTTTTGGAAACGAGTTCCTGTTTTGGAAACGAGTTCCTGTTTTGGAACTCTCAAGAATAGACTCAGAGGGGTTGACTTGATGTTTACGAGCAACAAACTTAGAGGAGTTGAGCTCGATATGTTTTATGAGTATAATCCATATGTTTTGGTTTTCTACATAGTTATGTGACCTACTTTTGTGTTCCATCACGTGCAATGTAATCGGGTCTCCCTCGTCACCAAAAGGTGTTGTTTTGGGTATGGAGTTTTATAATCCATATTTTTGGTGACGTTTTGAGCATGGGTTGTTATCCATGTTCTAAGGTTTTGAATATTGAGTCTTATCCATGTTTTTGGATGTTTTAGACGATAGAGTTTATCCACGTTCTCAGTATTTGGTTGTTAAAGTATAATTTATGTTTTGCGTGAGTTTTGGGTTTTGGATTTATATTCGAAGAAACGCTTGTATCAAGGTTTTAATCATAAAAACGATGAATGTTGGAAAAGAGATCGTTTTCAGTCTAAATGTATTTTATTTTGGAAAATCACGTTTTAAATAACACTCTTAAAGTTTATTGTTTTACATATCTATGATGAAAACTCTTGAGCTCGCTAGGCGTTAAGCCTAGCTGTCGGTCCACAATGTTTATATTAAGTTTTACATCAAACACATTAAACGATTACCAACCTGTATTGATTAATAACAATGGTTACAAGGTTTGATCTTTGAAGCTCTTGTGTGTTCTCTCTAGTTTTACACCTTAAGTGTGTGTGATAAAAGTGATCTGATTGTGTTAGAGAGTTGTTGAGATATCAGATATGATATCTAGCTTCTAAGACACACTTCCTAATCAACTTGCAATATTAAACTATTAAACTAAATAATATCTAATATATAAGATATTATATAACTAACTAATATCTAACTAACTTAGATATTAACTAACTAAATTAACTAATAACAATAAAATACAATAACAAATAAACATTAACTATTTTATTACAAACGACATTAGACTTTAATATTGAGAGTCGACTTTCTGGCATTAGCTTCAGATTGGATCTTCAGATTGGATGATCTTGAATCCAATGAGACTGTGGTCTAACAATCTCCCCCTTTGGATCAAGATCATTATTAAAAGATTTTAGCAATTCAGTCTTCTTGTTCAGCTCAGAAAATGCAATCTCTTTCTCTAGCTCAGAATGCTTTAGCAAAGTATCTTCAAAGAAAATTTATCTGAAATCAGCATGTCTTCAGAATACTTTGATCTCGCAGTTCTTGGTCTTGTAATGTAATGGACTGAACATTTCTTCAAGCTTTAGATTCTCCCCCTTTTTGATGAAAAATGCAACGACTTCATCAAAACTTTGAGTAAGAAATGTCTTTCAGTTGGAGCCCCTGATCCGTCAATTCAAAAGATATTCATCCAGATCTTTTCAAATCCAGATAAAATAGTCGTGTAACACCTGAATCAACCAATGAATCAGTTAACATGCCTGTCAGTAACACTAAGTCACTGTATGTAACGAATACACATTGTAAAGGAGCTGTTTGATGTTGACTCCCCCAGGGCTTCCATTTAATCATCGAAACACCACAAAGTTAATTTCTATAAACGTTATGACAAAGAAACAAATTCCTTGTGTGTTCGTGCTTGTGATAGAAAGAATTAAGCACTTGATGATTGCTTATAGCTCAAAATTTGTGTAAACCACTGAGACAACAGTAAGTTAAACACAGACTCAATGTGCATGATCGAAGTGCGAAGGTGGGGCATACTTCCTTCTTTTCAATATCCAGATTTTCCAAATGAAAATCAGATAGCAAATGTGTTGCTTCCCCTTAGAAAATGTGAAACACTTTCTATTTGAGTAGAAAATGAGTAGATGGTGAGGTTTGATCAAGAGTTAGCATGGGCTAGTTGCTTGTTTCAATAATGTTCACCAAAGAAATGTGAAACACTAAAAATGTGGTTGCCCGACTCAAAAAAAGTTGGTGCAGAGTTGTGATATTCTTTTAACTCTGTTCTCACACGCTCTTTCTTTAAACATTTTGCTCAATCTAATCACACTCATTTCTTTTCGACTTCTTACACTCAATCACTATGGATTAACTTCTTGGGTAGAAATCACTGGTTAAGGTGATTGCATAGAAGTTGTGTTAATTCCTAGCACAATGATTCCTTGTTTTCCTATGATGCATATGATGCTCAGAGTGGTTTAACTATTTCATTTAAAGCACAAAGTAAATCTTGAAAACATTTAAAGTCACACTTCCAATTCATGAATTCGTTTTGAGAATCGGGAAGTGGTTTGAACATTGAAAACAATGTTTTCGATGATTGAAAGTTGTCCTTCTTTCAACCATATATGAGATGAAGATATAGAATTATACCTTTATGTACGATCTTCCATCTCATGAAGCTAAGCTTTAAAGTCATAAACATATGATCTTTTAAGCATCTCTCAAAAATTCTGCAAAAGTCTTATGTCAAGTCAAAGTAAAATTTATTCACTTAAATTGAAAAGACAAAAAACAGTAAAACTGTTAAAGTACGAGTTCTGATCAGAAATAATCAGAAGTCATATCCAAACTCCTTTGACTTGAAGAGCTCCCCTTAAAATCTTGCACTACAAAAAATTGACATAAAAGGTAAATGCAGAAATCTTATGAGATCCCCCTCAAAATAATATTGACCATTTGTCAATTACTTCTCATACTCCCCCTTTTTGATCATGAACAGTATATAGAAGTACAGATATCAATCAGAATTAAGAATGAAGAAAATGATGAAAAAGTATGCAATTAGAAAACTTTGATAGGTAACTACTGATTAAATCTTAAGATTTAGCATACCAAGCATAGAGACAAGAAAGTTAAACCTCTTTTCGTCTAAAGGTTTGGTAAACAAATCGACAAGCTGATAATCATTTTTTACAAAGAAAAGTTCAATTGTTCCTTTTTCAACATGATCTTTAATAAAGTGATACCTGACGTCTATGCGTTTGGTCTTGGTGTGCTGAACAGGATTCACTGTTATTGTGATGGCGCTCTTGGAGTCACAGTATATCGGGATTTTGTTGAAGTGGAAATCGTAGTCGCGCAATTTAGTTCTCATCCATAAGATCTGAGAACAGCAGCTAGCAGCAGCTACATATTCTGCTTCGGCCGTTGAAGTTGAAACACAAAGTTGCTTCTTCGATGCCCAACTTATGAGCTTATCACCGAGGATCTGTACATGTCCTGACGTGCTCTTCTTGTCTAACGTACAACCTGTATGATCTGCATCAGTATACGCTGTTAGTTCAAAACTAGTATCTTTAGGATACCACAGACCAAGATCTGCAGTGCCCTTCAGATACCTAAATATGCACTTCACAGCAGACATATGGATTTCTTTAGGATTGGCCTGATATCTTGCACATAAGCATGTTGAGAACATTATATCTGGCCTACTAGAAGTAAGATACATTAAAGAACCTATCATTCCTCGATAAGTCCTAACATCAACAGCCTTACCCGAAGGATCGGTGCCAATCTTAGTACCTGGTGCCATTGGGGTACCAATCGGTTTTGAATTTTCCATTTTGAACTTCCGAAGAATATCCATAATGTATTTTGATTGATTGATAAAAATACCCGATGAAAATTGTTTGACTTGTAATCCGAGAAAGAAATTCATCTCTCCCATCAAATTCATCTGAAATCTAGACACCATAAGGTTTAAAAAATTCTTACAGTACTTAGGATTTGTAGAGCCAAAAATAATATCATCTACGTAGATTTGAATTAAAATGATATCGGCCTTTTCCTTTTTGATAAACAAAGTGGTATCCACCGTACCTTTTGAAAAACCATACTTGACTAGAAAGTTGGAAAGGACATCATACCAGGCTCGAGGAGCTTGTTTCAGACCGTAGAGTGCTTTGTCGAGAATGTAGACGTGATTCGGCTTCTCTTGATTGACAAAACCCTCTGGCTGAGAGACGTAGAATTCCTCCTTCAGAATGCCATTCAGAAAGGCAGTCTTCACGTCCATTTGAAAGACCGTTCTTGTGGGCTGCGTAGGCTAGAAACATTCTAATTGCCTCTAATCGTGCCACAGGAGCATAAGTCTCGTCATAGTCGATTCCTTCCTCTTGTCTGTATCCTTTGGCTACTAGTCTTGCCTTGTTTCGGATAACGGTACCACATTCGTCTTTCTTTATCTTGAAAACCCACTTCGTACCTATAATTGTTTTGCCTTGAGGTTTGGGTACGAGTCTCCAGACTTGAAGTGCGTCGAACTGATTCAGCTCTTATTGCATTGAGATCACCCATTCTGGATCAGCAAGTGCCTCTGATACGCGAGTTGGCTCGAACTTGCTCAGAAAGGAGTCATGCATACACAAGTTTATTGATGCTGACCTAGTTTTCACCGGTTTTGATAGATCGCCAATGATCTGGCTTATCGGGTGCTCTTTGGTCCATTTATGTTCACGAGGTAGTGGATTATATGAATGTATGTCAATTGTATCATCTATAAACCCACTTGTACCTTCTTCAGCTTGTTCAGGAGGAATGATGATTGCAGTTGAAGTGATAGGTGCAGAAGGCTCAGCAGGTACATCTTGGTCTGACTGTAGATGGATCTGTACAGAACATCCTACTGATGCAGCTACTTCTGTCTCTTAATCATTTGTCACTTCTTCAACTGTTGGAGTCGGCATTTGAATTGAAACTTCTTGTTGAATCGGGGTGTTGGATTCAATAGGAATATCTGAACTGGTTGGATGAGTAGTCGTTAAGTCTTCCATCCTGTCAACCACAACAGATTTCTTGACATTAGATCCAAAAAATTCATCATAAAACAATTCAAATAATAAGTCTAAATCAGATAAATGATTAGTTGACGTTGATGCTTCATCTGATTTATTCTGTTGAGACGCAGGTTCTGGACTGATTTTCCCAGAAGCTAGTACTCCGGTTATAACGGGTTCTAAACTGAGTTGTTCGGAAGCCATCTCTTCATCAACGCGACGTTGATGCTTTCTATAACCGTCTTTGACTTCTTCAGATAAACACGGAATGCAGTTGATGTCGAGGAATAACCAATGAAGATGCCTTCGTCCGCCTTGGCACTGAACTTGTTGAGAGTCTCCCTATCGTTTAGCACAAAACACTTACACCCAAATATATGAAAATATTTGATTGTCGGTGTTCGGTTGTTGATTAACGCATAAGGAGTCTTCTTGAATCTGCGATGTATCATGGAACGATTCTGTGTATAACACGCAGTCGATACAGCTTCTGCCCACAAAAATAGAGGTAAGTCTGATTGACTTAGCATAGTACGAGCAGCCTCGACTAGCGTACGATTTCTTCTTTCGACCACTCCATTCTGTTGAGGCGTTCGAGAAGCAGAGTATTGATGTGAAATCCCAATAGATTCGAGATATTCTTCAACCTTCTTGTTCTTGAACTCTGTGCCGTTGTCTGTTCTTAGAAGCTTGACCGGTTTCTGCAGATTCACCTGGGTCGTCTTCAGGAATGTGATGAGAACATCTGGTGTCTCATCCTTTTAGCGTAGAAACTTGACCCATGTGTATCGCGAGTAATCGTCCACGATAACGAGTATGTACTTCTTTCCGCCTAGACTCTGAGTTCGCATCGGACCGTATAAGTCCATATGCAATAACTCTAACGGAGCGCTTGTACTTGGTTTAGGCTTTGGTTTATGTGAAGCCCTCTTCATTTTTCCCTTTTCACATGCTGCACAAAGATGTTCTCGTTCATACTTGAGCTCTGGAAGTCCTTTGACGAGCTTTCCACTGACCAGATTGTTGATGTACCTGAAGTTGAGGCGAGAGAGCCGTCGATGCCATAACCAGCTTTATTGCATCGAAGCTTTCGATAGTAGACAAATCTGCTAGTCAGTTTGTACATTTGACAGATTGATTGTGTAGAGGTCTGATTCTCGAGTACCGACCAAGAGTTCCTCGCCTTCTTCAGTGCGAACTGAACACGTCTTGGCTTTGAAGTTGACCTCTAAGTCTTTGTCACAGAACTGGCCTATACTGAACAAGTTGTGTCTTAAGCCTTCAACATAGCTCACCTTCTTGATCGTGACATTGTTGTGTACCATATCACCATAACCCATTATTAGTGAATGCTGGTCGTTGCTAAATTAAACTGTTCCGCAATATTTATCTTTAAAAGTGGACAACATCTCTTTTTGTCCAGTCATATGCTTGGAACATCCGCTATCCAAGTACCATAAATGACGGATCTGCACAAGAGATATAACGAAATAATTGATTTAGATAGTCTTAAATTAAAGATTGAGTTAAGACTTTTTGAGCATGGAAGTGTGGGTCTTGAACTGATTTGTTCAAAAGCCATCTTTCTCTTAAGCACGGGTTCTGAACAGACGTGTTCAGAAACTATTGTTTTATCTTTGAAGTGCGGGTCTTGAACTGTTGTATTCAAGAACCTAGTTTCTTTGAGGAACGAGTCCTAGACTGTTTTGTCTAGAAGTCATATCCATAAGCTCTCTTAAACTTTGTGTGCCTGCAACACATATTTAGCCTTAGGTACCCACTGGAACTTGGGTCCTACTGTGTTAGCACAAGATTTTGGTACCCATTTGAAATTGGGTCCTCTTTTCATTTGAAAGTCATTTGAAGCATTTTAATTAGATGAATGCACATGATAATTGCCAAACCAATCTTCAGAATCTTGACAAGAAGTAGAAACATGTTTATCATAAATAGAAGACTTTCTAGCAGATAAAGATAACTGAAATAATTGCTTCATTGTATATTGTTTATGAGAAACAGCAAGTTTTGAGTTCAAAATAGCAACATCGGCAATTAAGACATCTTTACTAGGTGAAGTCGTACTACAAGTAACACTGCAAAACGATTTAACGGTCTTGTCAAGCTTCTGTTTCAGTTGCCACTGAGATTTAACTTCTGGCCTTTGCTTGCTCAGATCTGAAACATGTGAAACTCGTGAGTTAGACTTCTGAGCAACAAACGAATGCTTCTTCTCCGGATTACCAGTAGTGTTCGGTTTCTGTGAATGCTGAGATATATTCTTACCTTTAGCATTTTTAGCTTTCACAGAGACTGATTTATCAACTTTCGTTGATTTTGCACTGTTAAGAGGCATACTGGTTTTTCCCAAAGATTTCTTAACAAAGGATGAATGGTTAGGAAGTTTTGCATTAAAGTCAAATTGATTAAAACAATCATCTAAACCACCGTTAGAGTTCAGAAAATCAAACCCTTTATTTGATGAACCAAACATATCCTCAGAGTTTGAAGCCTTAGAAAGAACAGGAATTTTGAACACAGTTGAAAAAACTTTTTGTTCAATATTCATCAAAAGTATTTCATCTGTTAAAGAATTATCGAGTTCAGAAATTTTACTTTCTAAAACGAGAGGAGGGACATATAGTTTACCTTGAATAGGCTTCGCCTCCATTTCTTTTTCAGAATAACTTTGAAAGAAGTCAATTGAAAGAGATTTATTCTTTTGATATATTGGATTATCATTATAACTATTATTCACTTTCGCATAATAAAATGGAAGGTGAACTTTAGATGATTTCAAACGTTTTTCAGTTTTGTTGGTTTCATCCTTTTCAGATAGTTTAGTCCAGAAAACTTTAAGCTCAGGGATTCTTCGAGCTAATTTCAAAGAAAGAATATCATAAAGTGCAGACACTTCAGATATTCCTTTTTGAAGACATTGAGGATTCTTATAACCGATTCCCCATTTTTCTATTTCCTCTTTGGGTTTGTTCAGATGAATAATTTGTTCAGTTTGACCCAACTTGTATAACTTCTCTTCCAAACTTTTTAATTTTGCAATTAAAGTTTTGTTTTCTTCAATACATGAAGAATGCATTTTCGTAAGCTCATATAAATCAAGCTCACTTTTTCTCAGTTTAGACTTGAGTTCAGAATTCTCTTTAAGAATTATTGTCTTTTCCTTTGCGCTGGTGTCATTATTTCTATGTAAAACCTCAACCAATACTTTCTTCTCAACAATTTCGTCGCTAAGTTTCTGTATCGATTGGTTTTTGTCAGTAATAACACCATTTTCTCGCTTAAGTTTTGACTCTAACTCTTGTTGATTTAAATTCATGGCATGCATTTTATTTATGAAATCTGAATAAGATAAATCACATACCTCGTCATTAGAATCAGCTTCGGTTTTTATCTTCATCTGACTCATCAAGCACAAGTGTGTTGTCTCTTTCTTCTCTCCTTCGGTTTCCAAGGCAGAAATCCTTCCTTTGTAAAGTACAGGTGTATTCTCATCCATACTGATTGAATTAGCTTCGCTGGAATTCATTCTGTTTCTGATTCGATAAAACTTGACAAATATGTTCGTTAATGCAAATTAAAATCAGATAAAATTCAGAAATAAAATTTTCCAAATTTTTCCAAATTTAACCAAGTCTAGAAGTGGAGCAAAAGTCAAACTTTGCGTTTGAAGAAGCTGGCGCAAATGGGGTTTTGCGCGAGAAGCGGGTTGCGCAAAGTGTGTTGGGAACTGAAGAAAAGCTCAAGTATGGTTAATGCTGCTAGTTCAGAATTACTACTGCTAGAAGACTTCAAAGTTAATACTGCTGAGTATTACTACTGCTAGTAGAATTAATACTGCTAGTCAAAGTTAGTGCTGCTTGAACAAAGTTAGTACTGCTTAGCTAGTTAGTACTGCTAGTGGTTAGTGCTGCTTAGTAGTTAATGCTGCTAAGACCAAGTTAATGTTGCTTCAGAGATAATGTGAAGATAATGATGAAGAGATCGTGGTTAAAGATAAACATGGAAAGCTGAAGATATTCATTGAAGATATACTGAAGATATTTTATTTATTGTAATTATCTTTTATTCAGTATATGTACAGATTTGATAGAATAGTTTAAATTAATTATTCATTCTAAGTTTTAGTTAGAATCAACCTCAAGGCATAGATCCTAATTCTAGAGAAGTAGAATTCGTATTGGTGAGCCTGTTCATCAATATTGAGGTTGTGTGTTTAATCTTGTAACTTCAAGCATTCAATACAAGTTTACAAGTTGTTGATCATATACTGTTTCATTGTATATCAAAGTGTTATTCCGCAACTTCTTTGATATTAGTTTCTGAGAATTTATTCTTGTTGAGAATTCGATCCTGACAAAGTGGGGTTTGCGCGAGACGTTGGTTGCGCAGAGTGGGGTTTGCGCGAGACATTGGTTGCGCAGAGTTGGGTTTGCGCGAGACGTTGGTAGCGCAAAGTGGGGTTTGCGTGAGACGTTGGTTGTGCAAAGTGGACTTTGCGTGTTCAGTGTGTTGCGCAAAGTGTGTCACGCAAAGTTCTATTTGCGTGAGTTCTTCCCTGTGTTTGCGCGAGTTCATCCATGTTCTTCGAAAAATCGATCTGATTTCGATAAATCGACCTGTTTGGCATCGATTAGTAGTCCCAAATTGTAATAAAATGACCACTAATAGTTCTAGAACAGATTGTAACTCTTTGATCTCGAAAACAAACACGTTTTGAAAATCCAATATATGGAACAGTATAGTTTATAAAACGTGAACTCAGATACAATTTTCACAAATTGGGACTCGATATTAGTGCAATAATGAAATTAAAGTATAACAAGACGATCTAATACACTTATCGATCCAAACCTGATCGATTTCAAGCCCAATAACAACCTAAATCTCGAAAATGATTTTTCAAATGAAGAACACAGTGTCGAGTTTGAAAATTTGATTTTGATCTGGATCAACTCTGATACCAATTGTCGGTCCACAATGTTTATATCAAGTTTTATATCAAACACATTAAACGATTACCAACCTGTATTTATTAATAACAATGGTTACAAGGTTTGATCTTTGAAGCTCTTGTGTGTTCTCTCTAGTTTTACACCTTAAGTGTGTGTGATAAAAGTGATCTGATTGTGTTAGAGAGTTGTTGAGATATCAGATATGATATCTAGCTTCTAAGACACACTTCCTAATCAACTTGCAATATTAAACTATTAAACTAAATAATATCTAACATATAAGATATTATATAACTAACTAATATCTAACTAACTTAGATATTAACTAACTAAATTAACTAATAACAATAAAATACAATAACAAATAAACATTAACTATTTTATTACAAACGACATTAGACTTTAATATCGAGAGTCGACTTTCCGGTATTAGCTTCGGATTGGATCTTCAGATTGGATGATCTTGAATCCAATGAGACTGTGGTCTAACACTAGCCTTTTTATTTGTCGGCATGTGCACCAGGTTCTAGTTAGGGAATGGTTCTAGCAATACTATGAAGAGATGAACTCTAGTTTTACACAAGCGTAAGTAGTTTGGGAAAGTCTTACGCAGTTTAGAGATAGTGACTGTTATGGGGTTTTAGTATCACCCATCCCTATTATAGACCGTGTGTAAAGATTGAAATGTGTTTATTGAAGTTATACCTTAACTTCTTGTTGTAGATGAATCAGTTATCGATGTATTTAGAAAATTTTAAATTATTTGCTATTTCCAGATTTGAGGATGTTACAAGTTGGTATTAGAGCTTAAGTTTGAGAGAATTAGGTATTGATTTTGAATGCCTAGACTCAAGCTAGCATACTATTAAGTGATCTAAAGTGAAATTGCACCATTAGGCACTTTAAGATAGGATATTTGGAGGTTGCTAGAGTCGTTAGAAACGGGAACTCATCGAGGGTAGCAAGGATGATCATGTACGGTACGTTCATAATTGTACCTGGCTAGTGTTATGGTGAACCTACATGTTACATGTGTATGCTTGAACTGCCTTGGTGTGATGACTGTTGGGGGTAGTGAAGAAGTTTCTAAGCGAGTACCCGATAGAAGAGTTGATGTTTATATCATTGTCATTTGGAGTGATGGATAAGCATGATAAATACATTACGTTGACCATTTTGGGTCAGAGTTATTGGTTGGTTTAGAACCATAGACTTAGGGAATCGACATTATTTGAGGAGAAATTGTAAGGTGAACCGATGAAATCTTCGATGATTGCCTTATGATGTTTGAACAGCCGGATGACGATAGTGTGGCTAGGAAATTGAGAATCGCGGTTCTAAGATGTTGAGTGCCGACCAAATTCATGCACAAAATTTATTTCTGAAATATATTGCATCAATTATTTCTCATGATTCCAAATCACCATGTAGATTATATTACGAAATATTGGAATTTTTTTTAGCACACACAAGTTATTTAAACCATGATTTTAAACATGCATAAAATTATTTTATTGCATGTGGTTGCAAACTTTGTTGAGACTTTCTTTATTATCGTTGTTGTCCAACACTATATTCAGATATTGTGAAGTATGTATCTTGATGTTTGTAACACCCCGAATTTTCGTTGTATAATTATATCTGTTAAGTGCATTTTATGCATGCATCATATTAGTTTATAATTGCATTTTGTGTCGTGTTTAGTCGTTTGCATATAGTTTTTATTCAATTTTTAGTTAATTTTCGTATAATCATCGTTGGGGATATTACATTGGCATTTTTGTGGTTTTCTCGGGTTTTGACAGGTAATTCACATTGAAAGCGTGAAATGGATGACGATGGATTTAAAAGTTTTTGATCGATCTATATTTGGTGGGCAAATCCAAGAAGAATGCTAAAAGTTAGACCAAAGTCGAAAGAAAATAATTCAACAAATGAGCTTTTAAAAGAAAAGAAATCAAGAGGGACGTTTTCGAAAGAGCTGCAAAGTTGAGGGGTTGATTGTGGACATTTTTCTTTATATATGGAATATTAGATTTAGGTTTTAGGATTCATTCTCCTTTCTCTCTTCTTCCCCACGGCATGGCCGTTTCTTTTTTATTTTTTACTTTGTTTTATTTTAATTTTAGTTTTAGTTTTAGTTTAAGTTTTAGTTTTAGTTTGGTTTGATTTTTTAAGTTGTTTTAGTTTAGATTTAGGTTTTGAGATTTGTGATTTCTTCGTTTGTTGAGTCCTTTGAGTCGATGAAGATGCGATGTTTCGGCGGATCGAAGATGAAGATGGAATGTGACAGATTCTTATCAACATTCAACACCGTTGTAACGTTTCGTTTCTCCATTTTATTTATTTATGTTTGAATCCTTTGTTTTCTCTCTTCTCCCTTTTAAATTCATTGCAACGCTCTTAATTTTATTTACCGCTTTCGTAGGCTAAAAACGATTCTTGGAGAGTGACACTCCTTGGATCGATCTTTACAGCTTTCGTAGATTAATTTTATTGTTTTATTTAGATTTATGTTTATGTTTTGTTTTGTAGTTTAGTAATCGTTCATTTGGGTAATCGTCACTTTGGATAGACGTTGTGGTATTGATCAATTGTTTTTATAAATAACTTTTGAGTTTTAATTGGTTGATTTTTCATATAACGAAAGTTAATGTTTGATTAACCAATTTTTATAAAACGTCTTTAGTTAATTCGATTACTTTTAGATGAAACGAAAGTTTTAATCTTTTACTTAGATTAAATTGATCGATGACAACGGCTCTAACATTTTCGAATAGTTAGGGATGTTGATTGGGAAAAATATTCGTTTTAAATCATAAAGTTTCTTCCCAACGTACACATATTGCGAAAGTAAATATGGGTCTTGGGTTAGAAAAGCTTCTCCATCTCGAAAGAGGGTTGAAGTAATTTTGCATAACGAATTCCCACCATTACTAAAATCTGAAGTTGACATTACCCAATGTCCGTTAGTTTGCTTTTCTTCCTCCTTTTGTTTATTTATTTAATTAGTTTTAATATAAAAATCAAAATATTGATATTTCCCGTAGCTAGGCCATAGTCTAGAACGAGTCCGTGTTTAGTCCATCGCCTCCCTGTGATCGACCCGTATGCTACAATACCCGTACGCTTGCGGTATAAATTTTAAAACACACATCAATATCCTTAAGACTTCTAGTCTTCATTATTGTTAAATCTTAGTTATCTTGCGTTTACTGCTAGTTGTTAGCACCGTGCTTTTGAGACAAGTTTGAATGCTTAGAATTGGGTTTGGTTGTGAAACACAGAGGCTTGCGCGGGCTACACCGCGGCTTGGAAGCCGCGACCTATGCCGCGTAACCCTCTGGAGGTCTTCAGTCTCGATGGCACGCGCGGACTACGCCGCGGTTTCATGTCGCGGCCAAAGACGCGGGATTGCCTTGATGATTATTAAGCGGGTTTCTTCCCACATTTTCTCATTTATTTCTCATCTACCTTCATTTCTACTATCTCTCAACTCTCCTCATTCAACCATCCAAAAATTAGGGTTCCACCAACCAAATCCTCCATTGTCATCTTCTCCAAGGATCAACTATGATTTTGGGTTTTCTTCAAAAACCCACTTGGTGAGTTCATACTTCCATTTTCCAAACCTTATACATGTCAAAACATATATTTTAAACTTCTATATATCTCCTTGGTTTTGGATTAATGTTTATTACATTTTGACCTAACTTGAGTTTTGGGAGATTTTGGGGTTTCCAATCATTTTCAACTAAAATGAAGGGTTCCATCTTGTATGACGTAAAATGAAGTATCACTTGCACATTTATGTGAGGTACTTCAAAGAATGTATATAATTTCATTTTATGATTTTTCATTCTTATCAGCAGTTAAACTTGGAAATGTTTATTTAGAAATAAATGGTATTGAGGACTATACGATTGGTTATGGTTAGTCACAAATGAAATTGTGACAAGTCTAGACTATTACTAGTGGATACATAGGTATTGAGTCGACTTATGTTTGGGATGTATTACCCCCTTGTAGCTAGTTGAGACATTGGATCCTCGAAGGCCACTTGGTACGGTTATGTGGGACCGGTTACTAGCCATGGATTGTAATGTAATCCTAGTGAACGAGTATGACTCGGTTTCCTCGGGTGCCCTCCCCCACATCTTAGTATGGACCGACGTTGTTTGTGACTATGGATTCCAAATATTTAGCTCATAACTCGGATTGTGGCTTACTTTTGTGTTCCGCTACAATCCTTAGTAAATCGGGTCTCCCCTGTCATCGCCAGATGTAATTTTTGGACAGAAAGGTGCTGAAGCGTTTAGTATTTCAAACTGTAAACTCAACTCGTTTGAAAAGATTTTATTTCGTTACAACCGTATGTATTTCTTGAATTATAAACTGTATGTTCTCACTAGGCTTTATGCCTAACACTTTTCTCAAATGATGTGTATAACAAGTTCCTTTAGCGGTTGGTTGCCAAAGGTCTGAGTGTCGAGCGTGGGCTTGAGGCATTTTTGGGATGACTAGACATTTGGTCTTTTGGGCATTTAATTGACCTTCTTATTTTTGGTGATTTTGGGTTGACAACCGATGTAATCTAGATAGTACATGTTTAGATTAGTTTGTTGTTGATTTCCATATCCATTAGCAGGTTTTGTAAATGCTTATACATTTCCCCTTTTGGGTGGTTTGTTCCAAATACAACGTCATTTTGCCAAATTTTCAATTTTTAAATTACTCTAAATCTTAGGGCGTTACAAGTTGGTAGCAGAGCACTAGTTTAAGTGAACTAGGCATGAATGTAAGATGTCTAGACTTAGACTGAATATGTTAAGCGATGATTTGCGAGTTTGGGTAGAACTTCTAAGATGGGTTGATCTTAGAGTCGACGGAAATTATGTTTATCAAGCGTTGTGGTGATGGTAACGAGAACCTTTATGTATTATATGTTCATAATCTCACTTAGGTAATGTTATTATCAGGATGTTTTACATAAGTGTGCTTGAAGTGCCGTTACTATGACAATTGGTAATGTGGTTGTACGTTTTCTTTCGTTTTTAATCCTACCTCTCTCTTATTTCCTTCTCTGTCATGTGTAGCAGATCAGTATGGTGAGTACGCGCGGTAGACCGCGTACACGAGTAGATGGTGTCGAGGCGTCTGCCTCAACTGCTGATGAACCGGGTAGGGTTGAGATCGATGTACGCCCATCTATTCAACCGGTGCTAGGCGGAGGGCCTGAGGTCATTCCGCAAGTAGACCTGGCTTCGTCCCACCCAGTCATCCGGGATGCAAATTCCCAATCTGAGATGATGGCCAACATGATGTTGGTGATGAATGAAGCTAGGGACAAGCAACAAGAGTTTCTTCTAAAAGTGATAGAGGATTGCGATGTGAGCAATCGGAGGAATGAGACGATTGCGAAGAATATTGAGGTGATTGGATCCGATGGTACGGGTCATGAGATCCGAACTGAGGATCCAATAACTGTTGAGGCGAGGCAAGGCAAGAGAGCTTGCTCGTACAAGACCTTTCTGTGTTGTAGACCCGCGGAATTATCTGGTTTCGAAGATTTGGTAGCGTGCATAAAATGGATTCAAGGAATCGAGCAAGCCTTTAGCTCATCTGAGTGTGGGGATGATCAGAAGGTGAGGTTTGGTTCTCAGATGCTCAGAGACACGACTCTCACTTGGTGGAACATCACCCAGTCCATCCTCTCCCCTACTGTTTTGGCTCAGTTGTCTTGGGCCGAGTTCAAGAAGAAGGTACTAGAGGAGTACTACAGTGAGAGGGCTTTGGACCACATCGAAGCCGAGTTCCGAGCCCTTGAGAAAGGAAACTTGACGGTGAGGGAGTATACCCGTCAATTTATGGAGAAGCTGGGGTTAGTGGGGCAAGTGGCCCTAACGGAAAAAAAGAAGATCAATGCCTACCTTAAGGGCCTGCCGGCGGACATGATGTCCATGGTATGCAACTCGAAGGCTTCTAATCTTTGTGAGACGATAGAGGAAGCCCAATTTATGGAAGAGGTTTACGCGAGGGGTAAACCGGAGAAAGCGGTGGTGGTCGGAGACAAGAGAAAGTGGGAAAGCAATTGTACCTCCTAAGAGGACTCGACCTTTTGTCGGAAATCAAAGCTTCAACAATTACCAAGAAGCTAGATGGTGCCAGAATTGCCGAATCAACCACCATGGTAACTGTAACCCCACTCCTCAACCTTGTTCCAAGTGTGGTAAGTCTGATCATGCCACCCGGGATTTCCCGATCAGAGGGCTTATCTGCTTCGAGTGCAAGGCACCGGGGCATATGAAGAGGGATTGCCCGAAGCTCAAGTCGGGTAGCGCTCTGGAGAAGAGAGAGAACCCATCTAAGGTTCCGGGTCGAGCTTTTCAAATGATGGCCGATAAGGCCAAGGCATCTGCCGATGTGGTATCGGGTATGTTTCTTCTAAACTCTGTACCTGCTCGTGTACTGTTTGATTCGGGTGCCAGTTTCTCTTTTATATCTGAGTCGTTTCGTCAAAAACTTGCTATGCCCTCTAATACTCTAGAGAATGCGTTAGTGGTAGAGATAGCAAATGGTAGTCAAGTTCTAATCCACGAGGTTCTGAGGAAGTGTACTCTCGGAATCAAAGGGAAAGAATTCCAGATCGAGTTGATGTCGATGATTATTGGAGGTTTTGATGTGGTGGTCGACATGGATTGGTTGGCGAACAATCATGCCGAGATCGTATGCTCCAAGAAACTAATCCGACTTCCCGATCCTAATGGTGAGGTTATGATCTATGGTGAGAAGAGGAAAGGTGATGTGGCAATCATCACCATGGCTAAGGCATGCAAATGCTTGGTGAAAGGATGCTCGTCTTTCCTAGCCTATGTGATCGATGCCAAGCTCGAGAAGTTAAAGCTTGAAGATGTGAAGATAGTGCATGAGTTTCCCGACGTCTTTTCGGATGACTTGCCCGGGTTACCATCCGATCGTCAAGTGGAGTTTCAGATTGATCTCGTGCCGGGAGCGACTCCTATTTCTAGAGCCCCTTACCGGTTGGCACCATCGGAGATGAAAGAGATGATGATTCAACTCCAAGAGCTTTTGGAGAAGGGTTTCATAAGACCAAGCTCGTCGCCTTGGGGAGCTCCGGTCTTGTTTGTCAAGAAGAAGGATGGCACAATGAGAATGTGCATCGATTACCGCGAGTTAAACAAGGCAACGGTGAAGAACAAGCACCCGCTTCCGAGGATAGACGACCTGTTCGATCAACTCCAAAGAGCGGGGTATTTCTCCAAGATCGACTTGCGTTCAGGATACCACCAAGTGAAGGTAAGAGGAGAAGACGTCTCGAAGACGGCCTTTAGAATGCGTTACGATCATTACCAATTTCTTGTAATGCCATTTGGCCTAACAAACGCACCGACGGTGTTTATGGATTTGATGAATAGAGTGTACCGACCATTGCTCGATAAGTCGGTCATCGTATTCATTGATGACATACTCGTATATTCCAAGAGCGAGTTGGAACATGAGTAGCACCTTCGTGAAATTCTAGAAGTGTTGAGAAAGGAGAGATTGTATGCCAAATTCTCCAAGTGCGACTTCTAGCTGGAAGAGGTTCAATTCTTGGGTTACGTTGTCACCCAAGACGGGGTGAAAGTGGACCCCTCTAAAATTGAAGCCATGATGAATTGGGAGCCTCCCAAGAGTCCGTCCGAAATCCGAAGCTTCTTGGGTTTGGCAGGATATTACCGGAGATTTATTCAAGAATTATCGAAAATCCCTTCTTCCTTGACAACTTTAACTTGGAAGAATGAGAAGTTTGTTTGGACCGAAACGTAAGAGAAGGCGTTCCAGATTTTACAAAATAAGTTGTGCGAAGCCCCAATTCTATCACTACCTGAAGGATCTGAAGACTTCGTGGTCTATAGCGATGCTTCGAAAATGGGATTAGGATGTGTGTTGATGCAAAGAGGCAAGGTAATCGCTTACGCCTCGAGGAAACTCAAAATTCACGAGAAGAATTATCCTACCCACGATTTGGAGTTAGCGGCGGTAGTGTTCGCCTTGAAGCTTTGGCGGCATTACCTCTATGGCACAAAATGTATACTCTACACGAATCATAAGAGCCTAATGTATGTCTTTGATCAAAAAGAGTTAAATATGAGGCAAAGGCGGTGGCTCGAGTTGCTCAAGGATTACGATTGTGAGTTGCTTTACCATCCTGGTAAGGCGAACGTAGTGGCCGATGCATTAAGTCAGAAGGACTATAGCGGAAGTATTTGGTCTACCCTTTCGAGAATAGAGCTAGTGTCAAGTCTTGTTGAGAAGATCAAGACATCTCAAGTGGAAGCCTTGTTGGAAGAAAATCTTAAGGACGAAGTGATGACAAAACAACGTTTGCTCTTAACGGAGGATAGTCGTAGGGTAAAACTGTTCAACGGTCCTGTATGGGTGCCCAAAGTTAGGGGCAACCGGGAATTACTTCTTGAGGATGCCCACAAGTCCAAGTATTCCATTCATCCGGGAAGTAAAAATATGTACCGGGACTTAAAGTTACACTATTGGTGGCCGGTAATGAAACTTGATGTGGCGTGTTACGTAGAGTGTTGTGTGACGTGCTTGCAGGTGAAAGCCGGACATCAATGACCGTATGGGAGCCTTCAGTCCTTAAGATCCGTGAGTGGAAGTGGGAGCACATTACCATGGACTTCATGAGGAAGTTGCCCAAAACTCTTCGAGGTCACGATACCATTTGGGTAATAGTCGATCGATTGACTAAGAGCGCTCACTTTTTGGCTAAGCGCGAAACCTTACCGATGGACAAGTTAGCAAAAATCTACATCGATGAAGAGGTTTCGAGGCATGGGGTACCTTTGTCGATCGTGTCGGATCGCGACAGTCGATTCACTTCGAATTTTTGGGATGGATTTCAGAAGGAGCTTGGTACGCGAGTAAAGTTGAGTACGGCTTACCATCCGCAAACCGACGGTCAAAGTGAGAGAACGATCCAAACGCTTGAAGACATGCTAAGGTCTTGTGTTATTGATTTTGGGGGTAATTGGGACTCTCACTTACCTTTAGTGGAGTTTGTTTACAACAATAGTTACCACTTGAGTATCGGAATGGCACCATTTGAGGCGTTGTACGGGCGAAAGTGCCAAACTCTCGTGTATTGGCTGGAGGCGGGAGAAAAGCAATTCGCCGGACCCGAAATTGTGCAAGAGACGGACGATAAAGTTAAAGGCATTCGGGAAAGGTTGGAAGCGGCTCAAGATCGGAAGAAAAGCTATGCCGATAAGAAGAGGCGGCCGATGAAGTTTCAAGTGGACGACCGCATGATGCTCAAAGTGTCGCCATGGAAGGGCATTATCAGGTTCGAAAAGCGTGGGAAGCTGAGTCCCCGTTTCCTCGGACCTTTTAAAGTGCTTAAGCGGGTGGGTTTGCAAGCCTACCAATTAGAATTTCCACCGGAGATGAGTGGGATCCACAACACATTCCATATCTGTTACCTTCGGAAGTGTTTGGCGGAAGAAGAAAGCATCATTCCTCTTTCCGAGATAAGAGTGGACGAGGGTAACCGATGTGTGGAGGAACCCGACGCTATCTTAGAAAAGAAGTCTAAGAAATTGCATAAAATTATTTTATTGCATGATTTTAAACATGCATAAAATTATTTTATTGCATGTAGTTGCAAACTTTGTTGAGACTTTCTTTATTATCGTTGTTGTCCAACACTATATTCGGATATTGTGAAGTATGTATCTTGATGTTTGTAACTCCCCGAATTTTCGTTGCATAATTCTATCATTAAGACTTATAGCCTTCATTATTGTTAAATCTTAGTTATCTTACGTTTACCGCTAGTCGTTAGCACCGTGATTTTGAGCCAAGTTTGAATGCTTAGAATTGGGTTCTGTTGTGAAACACAGAGGCTTGTGCGAGCTACCCCATGGCTTGGAAGCCATGACCTAAGCCGCGTAACCCTCTGGAGGTCTTCAGTCTCGATGGCACGCGCGGGATACGCCGCAGCTTCATGTCGCGGCCAAAGCCGCGGGATTGCACTGATGATTATTAAGAGGGATTCTTCCCACCTTTTCTCATTTATTTCTCATCTACCTTCATTTCAACTCTCTCTCAACTCTCCTCATTCAACCATCCAAAAATTAGGGTTCCACAAACCAAATCTACCATATTTTGGGTGATTCAACTATAGATTCAAGATTTGGGTATTTAAAGCACGTCCTCCATTGTCATCTTCTCCAAGGATCAACTAGGATTTTGGGTGTTCTTCAAAAACCCACTTGGTGAGTTCATACTTCCATTTTCCAAACCTTATACATGTCAAAACATATATTTTAAACTTCTATATATCTCATTGGTTTTGGATTCATGTTTATTACATTTTGACCTAAGTTGAGTTTTGGGAGCTTTTGGGGTTTCCAATCACTTTCAACTAAAATGAAGGGTTCCATCTTGTATGACGTAAAATGAAGTATCATATGCACATTTATGTGAGGTACTTCAAAGAATGTATATAATTTCATTTTATAATTTTTCATTCTTATCAGTAGTTAAACATGTAAATGTTTATTTGGAAATAAATGGTATTGAGGACTATACGATTGGTTATGGTTAGTCACAAATGAAATTGTGACAAGTCTAGACTATTACTAGTGGATCTATAGGTATTGTGTAGACTTATGTTTGGGATGTATTTCCCCCTTGTAGCTAGTTGAGACATTGGATCCTCGGAGGCCACTTGGTATGGTTATGTGGGACCGGTTACTAGCCATAGATCGTAATGTAATCCTATTGAACGAGTATGACTTGGTTTCCTCGGGTGCCCTCCCCCACATCTTAGTACAGACCGGCGTTGTTCGTGGCCATGGATTCGAAATATTTAGCTCATAACTCGGATTGTGGCTTACTTTTGTGTTCCGCTACAATGCTTGGTAAATCGGGTCTCCCCTGTCATCGCAAGATGTAATTTTTGGACCGAAAGGTCCTTAAGCGTTTAATATTTCAAATTGTAAATTCAAATCGTTTGGAAAGATTTTATTTCGTTACAACCGTATGTATTTCTTGAATTATAAACTGTATGTTCTCACTAGGGGTGTTCGCGGTCCGGTTTGGGCGGTTTAACCCCTCAGACCACAAACCAAACCGCAAGTGGCGGTTTGTTGATTTTTCAAACCGAGCGGTTTGACAGCAAGTGCCCAGACCGGTCAAGTCAGACCACGGTTTAGGCGGTTTGGTCGACCGGTGTAGGCGGTTTGGGTTTTTAGTGGGCTTTAAAGTTTAAACATACAAACATATAAAACTTTGAATTTTAAACATACAAACATATAAAATTTCTTAAATACATTACTACAAATGATTTATTGAACTATGAAGTAACACAGATTCAATCAAAGGAATCAATATCTAAGCAAAAAATGATCAAAAATTCAAAATCTATGTTGTAACACAGATTCAATCAAAGGATTTCTATGAAGTAAGAACTAAGAAGTAAGAACTAAGAAGTAAGAAGAGTGAACACAAACCTTAAGACTTGAAAAACAGAAGTTGTGAACTGAATGAAGCCGTGAAGTGTAAACCGAATGCAACCTACGTGGACAGAAGCTCGTGCCTCGGGGAGACGTGAACAGAAGCCGTTGAAGTAAATTTGCAGAAGCTAAAATCGATTTAGGGCAGATTTGGAGAAGTCGATGACTTAAAGCAGATTTGGAGAAGTCGTCGAGTTGTGTAGTCAACCATCAGATTGAGATACTTAGTTTGATTTAGGGCTTCAAAGTGTTAGGCTAGGTTAATGATTAGCTTTGGGCCTTTTTATATATCTAAGTCTAATAATAAATTGGACATTTGGGCTAACTAAACAATAGATGAATCTGATATAAAGATGTATATAACAATTAAAAAATACATATTATATATATATATATATATATATATATAATATATATATATATATATATATTTGGCGGTCGGTTTGGTCCAAACTGTCCAAAAAAACCCCCAAACCGCAGACCGGACCGGACCGCCCGGTTTGGCGTTTTTTCAGACCAGGTCGGACCGCCAAACCGCCAAAAACGGTCCGGTTTGACTTGGTTCGACCGGTTTGAGTGGTTCAACGGTTTTTTTGAACACCCCTAGTTCTCTCTAGGCTTTAAGCCTAATACTTTTCTCAAATGATGTGCATAACAGGTTCCTTTAGCGGTGGGTTGCCAAAGGTCTGAGTGTCGAGCGTGGGTTTGAGGTATTTTTGAGATGACTAGACATTTGGTGTTTTGGGCATTTAATCTTTATTTTTGGTGATTTTCGGTTGACAACCGATGTAATCTAGATAGTACATGTTTAGATTAGTTTGTTGTTGATTTCCATATCCGTTAGCAGGTTTTGTAAATGCTTATACATTTCCCCTTTTGGGTGGTTTGTTCCAAATACAACGTCATTTTGCCAAATTTTCAATTTTTAAATTACTCTAAATCTTAGGGTGTTACAATGTTGTTTAGGGTCTTGGAAAAGTAACCGCGACTTATGAGTTTAACATTGGATCTCCTCCACATATGTTAAGGTCGTGGACAAAAAGTTGTCTTCCACTATTTTAGTGTTTGAATTATTTTGGGAACTTTACCCCATGTGAGTTTTAACGAGTTTTATGAAGTATTATTTTATGACGTTGTGCAACGCATGAGTCTACTTCGAAATGCGTAGGCTTTATTTTTGATGCATGTAAATTTATGAGTTTTAATTAAGCGTTATGTCTCATGTGAGTTTTGTTGAAAAGTATCACTTTATATCACAATGCGATAAAAGAGAAAATTTTGGAATTATGACATTTTAGTCATAACTTTGTTTCACGCTATTTGATTATTGGGAACGAAGATTTTGACACCATTTCATTTTTGAGTGTCGTTGAGTGGCATTGAGTTTTATGGAAAATGTTGCTGGGTCTTAAGGAATTATATTTTACGACATTTTGCGTCGTGTAGATGAACTTAGAAACGCGTATACTCAAATTGTGTGTGCGTTAATTTATGAATTTATGTTTAATACTTTTATCTTATGCGGGTGCGGGTTTGCACATGTCTTTTCGCAACCATGAGAGACGTCTTGAGAGTTTTGTTGGTGGATGTTACCCCATATGTTAATTTGGAAAGTTTCTGTATCATGTGATTTCTCTTTTGAGTTTTATGCAAGTATTTCGTTGTACGCTGTTTGGTATTTGAATTGATTTACACTTTTGCGTGAGTAAACGTGTGAAAGATCTTTAATGGTTCAAGTTGAACTTTTGCTTTATACCTTCTCCAGTTGTCGATTTTACTATTATAATTTCACGTAATGCATTTTATTGGTTTATCGGTATGCATGTGATGGTAGCCACTATTTTGGGGACTAAGAGCATTTTATTATGCGGTTTAAAAGTTGAAACCGATTTAAATTATTTTACGTTTGACCAAATCGCATACACCTATCGTTTTACTAAATTGGGTAAATAAACTGATGTATATGGGTCTTGTTGGAAATTTTATTCAATATCATTTTACGATTAAATGGGAAATTTTTGGAACTGAATTACATAGATTTCTCCTTCTGGAACTTATACCAACATTTGTTGCACATGTTTTAGTGCAGAAAACTATTTTTTTTTTACGAACACGACATAAATTGATGCACGTTAGGACCATAGGGTCCATTTGAAAAGTCGTTGTGCCTATTTTATTATTGTCAGTATTAGCGTGGTTATTGATCAAATGATTTTCGAAATTGTTTTATATGCGTGGCGTTTGTGACCACTTTGCACAACTACCGAGTAAGCGGTAGTGAATTTATACACGCACGATTAACTACTATAAGGATTTTACGTTTGAAAGTTTATAAAATCTCAATTGCATAGTCGAAAATCCTTGAACTCATTAGGGTTATAGATTTGAATCCCCTTGAGAAAGGAGTTGTAATTAGGGACTAGAGGAGTCCTCGGGAATCGAAACATCGGATGATCCAACTTGTGGTCAGTTTTGGAATTTTGGGTTTCAGTTTATGCATCGGTATACGCATGAATAGTTGAGGTATTAGAATTATGCTTTCTCCTAGTTAAGTAAAGGAGTGATCATTCTGCTTCGGTAAATCTGTGGGACAAGGTCTTGTGATTTTATTTGCGTATGGTTGAATTTGATTTGATGGAACTACTTGTCCGTTCAGTATCAGGTTATGTATTGGTGGGGTATCACCTTAATGAGTCTTTGTGAATAAAGTAAATATTGTGGTTCGTTTGTTAGAGATGTACGAGTGGAATATTAGTGCCAGGTTAGGTGTCAATTCTAAATTCGACAATACAAGTCCGGAATGGAATGTTTTGCGGTAAACCCACGTTTGGGGTATAGTCGTTTTGAGGATAGGTGTCGACATTCGATTTTGAGGACAATGACCGTTGGAGTGCTTCAAGAACATTTCAAATAAACCTTGTGTGTTCGCAGTTAAGTGGTAACTTTAAGGATGTTAGATGTTTGTGATTAAGTACCAATGATCAAGATTTCTTTATCTGGTAAAGGTTATATCGACCATTATGACTGATGTTTAAGTATAGTTTGGAGTTGTGCAATCGCCAAGATTGAATAAACCGACCCCGTGGAGAATGTTTTGGAACATCTCTGGAAGGATGGCTCTACCAATAGCAAGGGCGAATGATTAAGGGATTATGGGGATTCTTTGGGTCGGGTGTTGATCATCGGAACACGGATCCAGAATCTTGAGAACTGGTACGGGCTTGGCAGAGAGAGGTTGAGGTCACAAACTACCCTTGAGGTAGTATGTGTCACCCAAGATTGGGAGACAACCACATCTTTGTGGATTAGAAGATACTTTAGTAAGTCAAGCGTTCACTCGGATATAAGGGTAATGTGCCCAAGGGGACATTCGTCATGAGTATCAGCATAGGGTTTATCGTGGTCATTCTGGCAAGTGGATTAAGGACAACCTAATACGCGGGCAACGTTAAATGGGAATTTAGATTTCGAGGACAAAATCTCTTTTAAGGTTGGGAGGATTGTAACACGCTTAATTTTCGGTGAGTATAGGCCACCCAGACGTTTTTGCAACTTGTAAATGGCGGGATTTATGTTGGGAAACCATTATTTAAAGTCCTTTGGAGTATCGGGAGTCTTGGCGCTGAAAAAGTCGAGTTTCGGAGCTTGGTACTGGCACGACTACAATGCCCGACGACTATGACAATGTCATATACGCACCTGGTGATGTAGCAGCAACAATCAGAACAGGGAGGGGAGCTAGCGACAAAGACCAGACATTGCCCGGGGTAATGTCGCCTGGCAATGTCGCACCAGGGGTCTGTGTGCTGTTAAATTCGGGATTTTGGCTCTTTTCTTCATTCTCACCTCACATTTCACTCCCAACTCTCTCTAAACTCTCCCAAGATTACCCAAATCTATCTATGGTGGTTTTGATCCATTAAATGCCACCATCCTCCTAGGTTATAATCTTGGTTATAAGTTATAAATGCTTCATTAATGATTTCCTAATGAATGGTTTCCAAAATTTCGGATTTGATGATTTTAGAGAAATTAGTTAAAAAATTAGGGTTTGGCCAAATTGGGGATTTTGATGTAAAATGTTTGGGGAACGATTCTAAATGGATTGAATATGATTATTTATGGTTGGAAATTTGTGAACCTAGGTTTTGGAAGGATTTTGCTTGTGGATTCGGATTTTTTCAAGGAAGCTCAAGTTGGGGTAAAATCTAGATTTAGCCTAAATCTTGCAAAGTGAGTTCAAGTTGTTTTGTGAAAACGGTGTACATGCCAAAATGTCTATTTTAAAGTGTTTATATGTTTTACATAAAATTATTAACTGTTGAGTTATTTGGTGAGTCTTGATTATTTGAATTGTTTAATTTTATAAACTTTGTAAAGCACCCACATTTGGGATATTGAGCACTTTGATAAATAAAGCTTGAGTATTGGTATTTTAATGAGTTAGTTTAAGGAAGTAGAATTTTGAGTATAAATTCATTTTATTGTGAGTTATGGGACGTTTTGAAAGGATAAATGGTATAAACTCACTTGGAAAATGATTCGTCCAAATCCAAACTATGTTGAAGTTATTTTTATATTTTGGAGCATGGGTTGCATAAATGCGGGTCGTATACGTTTTGGTTTCATTTTATAATTTTCTTATAGTCGGTCTTTCGATTGTTGAGCTTATGGTCGGTTTGGACCTCGTTGGGTCTTGGGGACAATTATTCGGGTTTTGATAGCTCGTTGTAGAGCGTTTGATTATGATTTGCATTTACTACATCTTATTTGGGAATTAAATGTTTTGAATGCGTTAATTCATTCGTTTGGAGTCATGTAATGTTTTTAGCTAGTGCAATGGACCCATAGGCACAATGTTCTTAATGTCCCGTTTTGGACAAGTTCACTACCTTGGCACGGAATAGGCATCGGGTCACCATGGTAAATAAGGTGTGTTAGAGCATAAATCTGTTGGATACAAGATCAAGAAGACTGAAGGTCAAAGTTGAGAAAGTCAAAGCTGAAGAAAGTCAAATTTCATTAAAAGTCAAAGTCATTGTAATAAAAGTCAAAGTGTCTTTGTATTTGTTTTTGTATTTTAGTAGTGGGTATAAATACCTTGTTCTTTGTATTTCTGTAAGTAGTTAACAGAGTTGTATGCTTGAAAGAGAATACGTTAAAGAGAGAGAGAGAGAGAGTTCTAGAGAGAGAAAGTTGTAATTTGAGAATTCAAAGTAATCAAACAGGTAATTGATTGTTAATCTTGTGTTTGTTTGATTAATCTTGTTTAGAAACTAGAATATGGAACACACAATTGGTATCAGAGCAGATCCAAAGTGAAATCAAATCGAGAAATTCAAGTTTGTGGTTTGTTCGTCACTGTTCATTCAAGAAATTTCGAATTCTTAGTTTTTGTGAATTTTTGGAGCAGATTTTGATTAGATTTTGATCGCAAAGTGTACTAGATCGAGTATATGTACTTTAATTTCTGTATTGCACTGTAATTTCAATCGAATTTGTGATTTTTGTTAAGTTTTTGTTCACGAGTCGAAGTTCACTGTTTCATCAATGAAGTTGTATTGTAAGTGTTTGGTTGTAAAAATCATGTATTGGAACATGTTATTGGGTTGATTACAAAGTTTCGTTCAAAGTTTCAGATCGATTGGACAAGGTTTGATCGATTTCAGATGAAAAAGTAAGTTTTTGGGTCGACAAACGGGAGAACGCGCTAGATATCTAAAACGCGCTAGTTCATCGTCCAAACGCGCTAGTTCGTCGTGAAACGCGCAAGGTTCATCAGTTAGAACGCGCAAGTCGAAAGAAGAATTTTGGTCTAAAACGCGCAAGGGCTATCTGCGATTTCTAAGAAATGCGCTAGTAGTGGTCAGCGAGTTCTACAAGCTCGCTAATCGAAGCTAGCGAGTTTTAGGAGGAATAGTGATTAGCGAGTTCATCGACCTGCGAGTTTGAAACTTCAAGAATTATTTCTAAGTGTTGAAACGCGCAAGTGAAGCGTGCGAGTTTTGTTCAAACGCGCAAGCTTCAACGTGCGAGTTTGGGAAACGCGCACATCTCTGTTAGCGAGTTTCAGCATGAATAGTTTTTAGCGAGTTTAGGCACTTGCGAGTTTCATCATCTGCGAGTTTGATCTACGAGTTTGCTTGCGAGTTTGCTTGCGAGTTTTCTTGCGAGTTTGTCTGCGAGTTTGCTTGAGAGTTTATAAAACGTGCAAGTATCGATCTGCGTGTTTCTCAGTCTGCGAGTTTTAAGGCTTGCGAGTTCAATAGTGACCAAAGTTCTTTCTGTGATCAAAATCTCTAAATTTCTTTTCATGATTTTTCTTGTGATTTCATATTTTGGAATCACGATCAGTTCTAGTTTCTTATTGATATATTTTTAAAACAGGTTTAAAGAAGATGACTTCCAAAGATGCACTTTCAATTGGCACCGATGTAAAGCCTCCAGTTTTATTCAAAGGCGAGTATGAACAATGGAAGGACAGATTCTTGGATTTCATAGATCGGCATTCAAATGGAGAGAATATTTTTCTGTCTATCACTGAAGGTCCAATGGCTCCAATAACAGTTCAAGTACCTGATGTTGATTCTTCTGATAGTGAAGATGGGACTGAGGAAAGAGAGCAAAAGATGAAAACAATGACAGTGGATATTTCTCAGTATTCTGAAGAACAGAAAGGCCGATACAAAGCATATAAACAAGCAAGATCCTTACTTCTTCAGAGTATTCCAAATGATATCTACATCAAGATTGATAGTTACAAAGGCAATGCTAAGAAGATGTGGGATCAGTTGCAAAAGATGATGATGGGATCCAAGATTGGAAATCAGATGAAAGTGGCAAACTGCATCAATAGTTATGAGGAATTCAAAGCTAAGGAGAATGAGAGTCTGGAAGATACATATGAGAGGTTTGTATTGCTTCTGAATGAGCTGACAAAGAATAAAGTCAAAAAGAAGCAGTTGGAAAACAATGTCAAATTTCTGAGTATCCTACGCCCGGAATGGAAGAAGCATACAAGAAGAATGAAGCAAATGACGGATTTGAATGAAATTCCTTTACATGAGGTATTTGAGACTTTGAAACAGAATGAAGAAGAGGTTGAAGAGAAAAGAGCTGAGAAGAAGAAGGCAACACAAGTTCCTGATCCTATTGCTTTAGTAGCTGGAGAGAAGGTGAAAGAAAAGAAAGAGAAGAAAGAGAAGAAAAAGAAGAAAGTTCTTACCAGTTCTGAGTCAGATTCTGTTTCAGATAGTGATGATGGAGAGAATTTGAAACAAGCCATGCTGTTGTTGACCCGTGCATTCCAGAAGAAATTTTACAAGAAGCCGGGATCAAATTCTCAACGCTATTCTTCATCCAGTTCAAAGAACCACGAGCACCGACAAAAAGTGGAAGGTAAGAGGTATGAAGAAGATAGATATGTGGAGAAGAAATCAGATGAGAAGAAGAAGTTTATGAATGACTACACCGCTGTTGAAAAGCCAGAAACTGATTCAATCAAGTGCTACAATTGCGGCAAGATAGGTCATTTTGTAAAAGATTGTCGAAAGCCGAAAGTTCGCAACTCTCAGTACTATCAGAACAAGTTGCTTTTGGCAAGACAACAAGAAGCGGGTGTTGCTCTAATGGCTGAAGATGAGTTTTGGCTGGATTACTCAGAAGGATAAGAGGATGATAAGAAAGAAGAAACAACTCATATCTGTCTCATGGGCAAAGAAGTAAAGGATGATGAGTCAGATGATGAGGCAGTTAATGAGGTATTAAACTTATCTGAAAAAGATTTTATTACCAAAATGGAAACCATGGTGGTTGAGCTACAAAATTTACAAAATAATCTGAAAAAGGAAAAGGAAATGGTTGCTAAAAAGAACAAAAAGATCTTTGAACTTAATACGTCTGTTATTTCTAACAAAGATCTGATTGATTCTTTACGCAAATCTGATTCTAATTCTAAATCTAAAGTAGATGATTTTGAAAAGAAGATTTCTGATTTTGAAGGTAAGATTTCTAAATATGAGTTTGAGAAAAGTGAATCTGCACTAATTGTTTATAAATTGCAGGTTGAAAACAAGAATTTGAACAAGAAAGTAAATGATCTGGAAGTTAAACTTTATAAAAGAGGTCAAACAGATCAAACCATTTTTCTTAATGCTCCTGATGAAGAGATTGATGTTAAGCAAAGATGGGGACTTGGTTTTAACAACCCCCATTATCTTAAGAAAGCCATCAGAAAACAGCCGGCACTTTATAACTATGATTTTCTTGCTTGTGCTGGTAAACATACTCATTTAAAACCCAAATTTGTTACCAAATTGTCAGACGAAGTTAAGGCCAAAGAAACTGAAAATAGAAAGAATAAAAAGAAAATGCAACTACCGTTTAACTATGTAAAGTTAAATGATAGTTATCTTTCAGAAACACCAAAAGTTCTTTCAAATGACTATTTTGTTAGTTATTCCGCTTCTGAGATGAAGGAAAAACCTGCAATTGCAAAGGTTTATGTTCCTACATCTATTCTTGAAAGCAAAATAGTCGAGCTTGAAAATGTTTTATCTGATGGAAAACTTTTGGTTGATATAGAACAAAATGTTTTTTCTACAGTTTTAAAGAACACTGTTTTTCAAGTTAAATCAACAAAGGGTTCTACAGTTTCAAAGGCACCTCAAACTTTCTCTGATAATTCTGATGACTTATTTGAGTCTGCAAATGATTCTTTTAAATCTGATGATGGGTGCATGGAAGAATCTGATATGTTTGACATCCATTTTAAACTGCCTGATCATTCTACTTGTCTTAAAAATGAAAGAGTGTTACCAAGTGATGTTCATATTGGTGAAACATCAACTAAGGTTGGTGATTCAGTTTCTGTAACTGCTGATTACTATGCTCACGGTAAGAAACATAAGAAACAGCTATTACAGAAACAGAAATACACTAGTACACAAAAGAAAACTAAATCCCGGAAATCTACTTTTCCTAATAAATCTATATCTTATGTTTCAGATTTAAGGAAGAAAAAGTTGAAAGCTATATCCGAATGGAGACCAAAACGGAAGGAGGATGAGATAGCTGGATCAGTTTCTGATAATTCTTTTACTAGCCAAGTTAGTAGTGATGATGATGTAATTGATCAATTTGCTTCAAATAAACAAAACCTTGTAACTTCTTACAAGAAATATTCAATAAAGCAATTGATTCAATTATCTCCTATTCCTACTACATTTTATTCTAATTATCGGAGAACTGATTTTGTTTATTCTCATAATTCTTCTGATTGGTATGGATCTTATCATGTTAATTCTTCGAGATCAAATGTTTTTCAAAGTATTCAAAAGAACAGAGGATCCATTTTCAAGTGGATACCAAAATCTTGTACTAAAATGTTAGGGCCCGTTTTTAAATGGGTACCTAAATCTATTATCTCCTGATTTCTCTTGCAGACCCGGCATATGTGGTACTTGGACAGTGGATGTTCCAAGCATATGACTGGGCAAAAAGCTTTATTGTCTATCTATACAGAGAAATTTAGTGGTAATGTCAGATTCGGAAACGATCAGCTTTCACCTATCTTAGGATATGGTGACATTATTCAAGACAACATAACGATAAGTAAGGTGAGTTTTGTCGAAGGCTTGGGGCACAACTTATTCAACATAGGTCAATTCTGCGATAAAGGGTTAGAGGTCAACTTTAATTCTAATAGTTGCTCAGTTCGTACTGAAGATGGAACAGAACTCTTAGGTGGACATCGAAAGACAAACCTCTATACCATCAATCTTTCCAAAGTACAGATTGACAGTCAAGTATGCTTAATGACAAAAGCTTCAACGCAACAAAGTTGGCTCTGGCACAGACGTTTATCTCATTTGAACTTTCGTTACATCAACAAGCTGGTTCGTGGGAAATTGGTCAAAGGACTTCCTGAGCTGAAATATGAACGAGAACACTTATGCGCAACATGTGAGAAGGGTAAGATGAAGAGAGCCGCACACAAACCGAAGCCTGAACCAAGCACTAGTTCTCTGTTGGAATTGTTACATATGGATTTGTGTGGTCCAATGAGAACTCAGAGTTTGGGAGGAAAGAAATACGTGCTGGTTATTGTGGATGATTATTCAAGATACACGTGGGTCAAATTTCTTCGTTCAAAAGATGAGACACCGGAAGTTCTCATTACTTTCTTAAAGACGACCCAGGTGAAAATGCAACGACCAGTCAAGTTTCTTCGTACTGATAATGGCACAGAGTTCAAAAACAAAATCGTTGAAGAGTATCTCGAATCGGTCGGGATATCACATCAGTATTCTGCTGCTAGAACGCCTGAACAAAATGGAGTAGTCGAAAGGCGAAATCGAACGCTAGTCGAGCCCGCTCGGACTATGCTTAGCCAATCGGACTTACCTCTATTCTTGTGGGCAGAAGCTGTGTCAACTGCATGCCATACTCAAAATCGTTCTATGATACATCGCCGTTTTCAGAAGACTCCATATGAGTTGATCAACAACAGAACACCAACTATCAAATATTTTCACATATTTGGGTGTAAATGTTTTGTGCTTAATGACAGAGAGAGTCTGAATAAATTCAGTGCTAAGGCGGACGAAGGCATCTTTATCGGTTATTCTTCAACATCTGCTGCATATCGTGTTTATCTAAAGAAGTCAAAGACAGTTCTCGAGAGCGTCAATGTCACATTTGATGAATATATGGCTTCTGATCAAATCAGTTCAGAACCGTTATCACTGGAGTATTAGCTTCTGGACAGATCAGTCCAGAACCTGTTTCTACAACGACAAATTCGAATCACGCTTCTACATCTACTTCACATTTAACTGATTTAGATTTGTTATTTGAATTCTTTTATGATGAGTTTCTTGGAACTAATGTATCTAAATCTGCTGTGATTGACAGGCCTGAAGACACGAGTTGCAATCATCCAGTCACTTCAGAGGTCATTACTGAACAAGTATCCCCCGTTCAGTCAGAAATTCACATTCCTGATGTTACTCCTACAGTTGAAGTTCCACAAGTTAATGCTGAGCCAGAAGTAATTGTTTCAGTTGAGTCAGAGTCTGCTATTCCAACTGATACTTCTGCACATGAACTTTCAACTGAGAACCCTCCTCATGATATTCAAACTGAAGATTCTGAAATTGGATTTCTAGATGATGATCATATTCAAAATTCATCTACTCCACTCCCTCATGAGCATCGCTGGACCAAAGAGCATCCATTACATCAAGTAATTGGAGATCTCAACAAGCCTGTACAAACTAGGTCAGCAACACTTAATCAATGTATGCATGACTCGTTCCTCAGCAAGATTGATCCAACACGAGTATCTGAGGCTCTTGCTGATTTGGACTGGGTATCTGCAATGCAAGAAGAGATCAATCAGTTTGAAGCCCTAAAGGTTTGGAGACTTGTTCCTAAGCCAGAAGGTAAAACCGTGATCGGCACTAAATGGGTTTTCAAGAATAAAAAGGATGAAGATGGTGTCGTAATACGAAACAAAGCTAGACTTGTTGCCAAAGGCTACCGGCAAGAGGAAGGCATTGATTATGATGAGACATATGCTCCAGTAACGCGTATAGAGGCAATCAGAATGTTTCTAGCCTACGCAGCTCATAAAAATTTTACAGTCTTTCAGATGGATGTGAAAACAGCTTTTTTGAACGACATTCTTAAAGAAGAAGTGTACGTGTCTCAACTAGAAGGGTTCGTCAATCCAGATAAACCAGATCATGTTTACATCTTGGACAAAGCCCTTTATGGATTAAAACAAGCCCCTCGAGCATGGTATGACGTTTTATCCAAATTCTTGGTCAAGTCTGGTTTCTCTAAAGGTAAGATTGATACCACTTTATTCATAAAGAAGGAAAAAGCTGATATTATTCTTATTCAGATCTATGTTGATGATATAATATTTGGTTCTACAAATCCAAAGTATTGCAAAAACTTTTCTAACCTCATGGTGTCACGTTTTCAAATGAGTATGATGGGAGAGATGAATTTCTTTCTCGGATTACAAGTTAAACAGTTTTCTACGGGGATTTTTATAAATCTATCTAAGTACATTTTGGATATTCTTCGGAAGTACAAAATGGAAAATTGTAAACCAATTGGAACCCCGATGGCACCAGGTACTAAGATCCACACTGATCCTTCGGGTAAAAGTGTTGATGTTAGAACATATAGAGGTATGATAGGATCGTTAATGTATCTTACATCTAGTAGACCAGATATTATGTTTTCAACATGTTTATGTTCTAGATATCAAGCTGCTCCCAAAGAATCCCATTTGGCTGCTGTCAAACGGATTTTTAGATATCTGAAGGGGACTGCAGACCTTGATTTGTGGTATCCTAAAGATACTGGGTTTCAACTGACTGCATATTCAGATGCAGATCATGCAGGTTGCATGTTGGACAGAAAAAGTACTTCTGGTCACGTTCAATTTCTTGGAGACAAGCTCGTTAGCTGGGCTTCAAAGAAACAATTATGCGTTTCCACATCGACTGCTGAAGCAGAGTACGTCGCTGCTGCCAGTTGTTGTTCTCAAGTCTTGTGGATGTGAACACAGCTACGAGACTATGGATTCAAGTATGACAAAATTCCAATCTACTGTGACTCGAAGAGTGTGATTGCTATCTCTGCTAATCCTGTCCAGCATACGAAAACCAAACACATTGATGTAAGGTATCATTTTATAAAAGATAATGTAGAAAAAGGAACAACTGAACTTTATTTTGTAAAAACAGATTATCAACTTGCAGATTTATTTACCAAACCTTTAGATGAAAAGAGATTTAATTTTCTTGTCTCTAAGCTTGGTATGTTAAATCTTAAGACGTAATCGGTTGTTACCTACTAAAGTTACGAATTGTTATTTTTCATCATTTTCTTTATCTTTATTTTCTAAAAGATATCTGCATTTTAATTGTTTGCTCATGATCTCAGGGGGAGTTAGAGAAGATTTTAGATGAACTACATTCATTTGAGGGGGAGCAAAACTAATTTCTGCATTATACATTTTAACTAACAATTTTTTTTTTGTGATGCATGATTTTAGGGGGAGCTTATAAGTCAAAAGGAGTAAGACTATGATTTCTGATTAATTCTGATCAGAACTCGTATTTTTAAAAGTTTTATTGCTTTATGTCATTTTCTTTTAGAATAAATTTTGTGAATAAATGTTTTACTAGACTTTGAGACTTGCAGGATGAGAGAAGCTGACAAGATCATATCTAAATGACTACAGCTTGACTTTCTGAGAATTAAGATTGCGCGAAAAGGTAAATTTCTTATCTTAATCTCAAACGTATCTGAAAGAAGGACAACTTTCAGGTATAGAAAACATGTTCTTAAATGTTCAAACCACTTCTGATTTTTAAACAGATTTTATAATTTGGAAGTGTGATTTTAAATGTTTTCATTTTTTGTGCTTAATCGATAAACAAACTGTGTGTATCCAAAGATAAATAATTGCGTATTGTCTTTTCTATATACTTTCAAGTATTCACACACATCGGTTTGAATTTTTGTTCAACATGTTCTTACCATGTCTCTAAATTGGAACACTTTTTCTTCAATGGTAAGACACTCCGTTTGTATTCAAAGAATTTTGAGCGGTATTTCATTTCGAAACGTCATTTCAAGAATGTCTATATTTTTGTTTCGTATAGACAATATCCATTATTATTGACCTTAAGCTTTGATTGTTATATCATTCATTTCTGATCATTTTCATACAATGTCATATTTTCAAACAAGCCTTTTTGCATTCATGTTCATTCATTCAATATACTAGTTTGAAAATACTTCAATGTTTAAAATGCTCATATCTTCATGATTATATTTTGAGCATACATTCATCTGACATTTGTATTATTGAGCTTTAACTGATAAAGTTAAACCATTGTGAGCAACGCATGCTTATTAGGATTATATATGGGTTCTTTGTGCTAGGAATTAACTGAACTTCTATGAAATCACGTTAACAAGTGATTTCTACCCAAGAAGTTAATCCCTTAGTGATTGAGTGTGAGGAGTCAAAAGAAATGAGTGTGGGTGTGATGAGGTAAAATGGAAATGAGAGATTGGTTAGTAGTGAGCTTAATGATTAAAAAGAAAGAGGGTGTGAGATCAGAGTAAAAGAATATCAAACTCTGTACCAAATACTTTCTGAGCCGGGTAGCCACATTACTAGCGTTTCACAACTCTTTGGTGAACGTTATTGAAACAGGCAAATAGCCCATGCCAACTCTTGCTTAAACCCCACCAACCACTCATTTTCTTCTCAAAAATAAAATGTTTCATATTTTCAAGGGGACGCAACACATAATCTATCTGATTTTCATTTGGAAAATCTGGATATTGAAAAAGAAGGAAGTCTGTCCCACCTTAGAAATTCAATCATGCACATTGAGTCTGTGTTTATCTACTGTTGTCTCAGTGGTTTACATAATGTTGAGCCTTATAAAAGCAATCATCGTGCTTAATTCTTTCTACACATGCACGGGCACACAAAGAATTTGTTTCTTTGTCATAACATTCATAGAAATTACCTTTGTGGTATTTCGATGATTGGATGGAATCCCTGGGGGAGTGAACATCACAAAAGCTCCTTTATATTGTGTATTCGTTATACACAGTGACTTTGTGTTACTGACAGGCATTTTAACTGATTCATCTGTTGATTCAGGAGTTATCTGTTCTTATTTTTGTTTGGATTTTAAAAGATCTAGATGAATATCTGGTTATGGTTACCGAATCAGAGGCTCAATATGACAGATCAGAATGGTCAAAGACATTTCTTGGACGAAAAGTTTTGATGATATAGGTGCTTAAATCATCAAAAAGGGGGAGATGATATGAAGAAATGTTAAAGTTTTGAAGTTTTGAAGAGATGATATCAATATCTGATAAAGTTTTGTGAAGTTGATTTTCTGAAATGTTCAAGTCAGAAAGTTCAAAGGGAAGATTTGAAGACAATCAAAGAATTTCTGAAGTGTTGAGGAAGTTTTCTTTGAAGATTATTTGTTAAAGCAAGGAGAGATGAATCTAAAGATAATTTTCTTTCCAAAGTCTGAAAGTATTCTATGAAAGTTTTGGGGAGATTGTTAATCGTCTGAAGATAATTCTGAAAAGAAGACTGTTAAAGAAAAAGGGGAGATTGTACTGACAGAGTTTAAACTGAAGACTGAATTGCTAGATCTTTCAAAAGTGATCTTGAATCCAAAGGGGGAGATTGTTAGAGCATAAATCTGTTGGATACAAGATCAAGAAGACTGAAGGTCAAAGTTGAGAAAGTCAAAGCTGAAGAAAGTCAAATTTCATTAAAAGTCAAAGTCATTGTAATAAATGTCAAAGTGTCTTTGTATTTGTTTTTGTATTTTAGTAGTGGGTATAAATACCTTGTTCCTTGTATTTCTGTAAGTAGTTAACATAGTTGTATGCTTGAAAGAGAATACGTTAGAGAGAGAGAGAGAGTTATAGAGAGAGAAAGTTGTTATTTGAGAATTCAAAGTAATCAAACAGGTAATTGATTGTTAATCTTGTGTTTGTTTGATTAATCTTGTTTAGAAACTAGAATCTGGAACACACAAGGTGTTATTCCCAGATTCTAGTTCCTATTCAAGATTAATCAAACACAACAAGATTAACAATCAAATTACCTGTTTGATTTCACTTCAATTCAAGATTACAAGATTCTCTCTATTACAATCTCTCTTTCTAACGAACTCTCTCTTTCTGATATTTCTCTCTCTAAAATTACAACTGAAAAATGCTCTAATTAAGTTCTCTACAAATTACAAAGGAAAGAAAACTATTTATACTTACAACAAATACAAGGAAAACACAAATACAAAATACATTGACTTTTATTACAAAAGACTTTGACTTTAATGAGATTTGACTTTCTCAGCTTTGACTTCTTGAACTTTGACCTTCAGTCTTCTTGATCTTGTATCCATCAGATTTATGCTCTAACAATCTCCCCCTTTGGATTCAAGATCATTATTGAAAGATCTAGCAATTCAGTCTTCACATTAAGCTCTGTCAGTACAATCTCCTCTTTTTCTTTGACGATATTCTTTCCAAGACTGTCTTCAAATTATTAACAATCTCCCCAAATATTTCACAGAATACTTACAAACTTTGGAAAGAAATTATCTTCAGAATCAGCTCGAATTTCTTTTAGCAAATAATCTTCAAAGAAAATTTCCTCAAAAACTTCAGAAATTCTTTGATCTTCATCAAATCTTCAAATCTTTACTTTGAACTTTTCTGACTTGGACATTTCTGAAAATCATTTCTCAAAACTTTATCATTTCTTGATACAATCTCTTCCAAACTTCAAAACTTTAGCATTTCTTGATATCATCTCCCCCTTTTTGATGATTTGAGCATCGATATCATCAAAACTTTCTCCAAGAAATGTTTTTGACCAATCTGATATGTCAAAATGAGCCTCTGATTCTGTGATCCATAACCAAGTATTCATCTAGATCTTTGCAAATCCAGACAAAATAAGAACAAGTAACTCCTGAATCAACAGATGAATCAGTTAAAATGCCTGTCAGTAACACGAAGTCACTTTGTGTAACGAATACACAATATAAAGGAGCTTTTTGATGTTCACTCCCCCAGGGATTCCATCCAATCATAGAAACACCACAAAGGCAATTTCTATGAATGTTATGACAAGAAAACAAATTCCTTGTGTGTTCGGGCATGTGTAGAAAGAATTAAGCACGAATGATTTCTTTTTAAGGCTCAACATTGTGTAAACCACTGAGACAACAGTAGATAAACACAAACTCAATGTGCATGATTGAAGTGCGAAGGTGGGGCAGAGTTCCTTCTTTTTCAATATCCAGATTTTCCAAATGAAAACCAGATAGATTATGTGCTGCGTCCCCAGAAAATATGAAACATTTTCTTTTTGAGAAGAAAATGAGTAGATGGTGGGGTTTAGACAAGAGTTGGCATGGGCTATTTGCCTGTTTCAATTACGTTCACCAAAGAGTTGTGAAACATTAGTAATGTGGCTACCCGGCTCAGAAAGTAGTTGGTGCAGAGTTTGATATTCTTTTACTCTGATCTCACACCCTCTTTCTTTTTAATCATTAAGCTCACTACTAACCAAACTCTCTTTTCCATCTTACCTCATCACACCCACACTCATTTCTTTTCGACTCCTCACACTCAATCACTAAAGGATTAACTTCTTGGGTAGAAGACACTGGTTAACGTGATTTCATAAAAGTTCAGTTAATTCCTAGCACAAAGAACCCATATAATCCTATGAAAGAATAATGTTGCTCAAATGGTTTAACTTTATCAGTTAAAGCTCAAATACAAATGTCAGATGAATGTATGCTCAGAATATAATCATAAAGATATGAGCATTTTAAAACATTGAAGTATTTTCAAACAAGTATATTGAATGAATGAATATGAATACAAAAGACTTGCTTGAAAATCTGACATTGTATGAAAATGATTAGAAATGAATGATATAGCAATCATGGCCTATGGTAAAAAACAACGGATATTGTCCATACGAAACAAAATATAGACATTCTTGAAATGATGTTTTGAAATAAAATGACGCTCAAAATTCTTTGAAGTACAAGCAAAGTGTTTTACCATCGAAGAAAAATTGTTTCAATTTAGAGACATGGTAAGAACATTTTGAACAAAAATTCAAACCGGTGTGTGTGAATACTTGAAAGTATATAGAAAAGACAATACGCAAGTATTTATCTTTGGAAACACACGGTTTGTAAACATGTAAGCATAAAATAACAATGAAAACATTTAAAATCACACTTCTAAATTATAAAATCTGTTAAAATTTTTTTTGTCATTTAAGTAAAATGCAGAAATTAGATATGCTCCTCCTCAAAATAATGTAGATCATCTAAAATCTTCTCTTACTCCCCCTGAGATCATGAGCAAACAATTAAAGTGAAGATATCCTTCAGACATAAAAATAAAGAAAATGATGAAAAATAACAATTCGTAACTTTAGTAGGTAACAACCGATTACGTCTTAAGATTTAACATACCAAGCTTAGAGACAAGAAAATTAAATCTCTTTTCATCTAAGGATTTGGTAAATAAATCTGCAGGTTGATAATCTGTTTTTACAAAATAAAGTTCAATTGTTCCTTTTTCTACATTATCTTTTATAAAATGATACCTGACATCAATGTGTTTGGTTTTCGTATGCTGGACAGGATTAGCAAATATCGCGATTGCACTCTTCGAATCACAATAAATTGGAATTTTATCAAATTTGAATCCATAGTCTCGCAGCTGTGTTCGCATCCACAGGACTTGAGAGCAGCAACTGGCATCAGCTACGCACTCTGCTTCAGCAGTCGATGTGGAAACACGTAATTGTTTCTTTGATGCCCAGCTAACGAGCTTGTCTCCAAGAAATTGAATGTGACCTGAAGTACTCTTTCTGTCCAACATGCAACCTGCATGATCTGCATCTGAATATGCAGTCAGTTGAAAACCAGTATCGAAGAATTTAGATAAAACATCATACCATGCTCGAGGGGCTTGTTTTAAACCATAGAGGGCTTTGTCCAAGATGTAGACGTGATCTGGCTTCTCTAGATTGACGAACCCTTCTGGTTGAGACACGTACACTTCCTCTTTAAGAATGCCATTCAGAAAGGCTGTTTTCACATCCATCTGAAAGACTGTGAAATTCTTATGAGTTGCGTAGGCTAGAAACATGCGGATTGCTTCTATACGCGCTACTGGAGAATACGTCTCATCGTAGTCTATGCCTTCCTCTTGCCGGTAACCTTTGGCAACAAGTCTAGCTTTGTTCCTTATGACGATACCATCTTCATCCTTTTTATTTTTGAATACCCATTTAGTTCCTATCACTGTTTTACCTTTTGGTTTTGGAACTAATCTCCAAACCTTTAGGGCTTCAAACTGATTGATCTCTTCTTGTATAGCAGATACCCAGTCCGAATCAGCAAGAGCCTCAGATACTCGCATTGGCTCAATCTTACTGAGGAATGAGTCATGCATACATTGATTAAGAGTCGCTGACCTCGTTTGTACAGGCTTGTCAAAATCTCCAATTACTTGATGTAATGGATGATCTTTGGTCCAACAATGCTCATGAGGAAGTGGAGTAGATACTGATTGAATTTGATCATCATCTAGAAATCCACTTTCAGAATCTTCAGTTTGAATAACAGGAAGGGGGTTTGCAGTTGAAGTTTCAGGTGCAGAAGTATCAGTTGGAACAGCAGAATCTGGCTGTTGAATAGACATTGTATGACACCCAACTGAAACAGTTACTTCTGGCTCAGCAGTTACTTGTACATCTTCAACTGTAGGAGTAGATGTTGGAATGTGAGTTTCTGTCTGAACAGGAGATGCTTGTTCAGTTATGACATCTGAAGTGACTGGATGATTACATCTTGTGTCTTCAGACCTGTCAGTCACAGTAGATTTAGGCAAATTAGATCCTAGAAACTCATCATAAAAGAATTCAAATAACAAATCTAAATCAGATAAATGTGAAATAGATGTAGAAGTGTTATCCGAATCTTTCGCTGTAGAAACAGGTTCTGGACTGATCTGCCCAGCAGCTAATACTCCAGTAATAACGGGTTCTGAATTGAGTTGTTCAGAAGCCATGTCTTCATCAAATGTTACATTAACGCTCTCGACAACTATCTTTGACTTCTTCAAATAAACACGATATGCTGTCGATGTTGAAGAATAACCAATGAAGATACCCTCGTCCGCCTTAGCATTGAATTTATTCAGACTCTCTCTGTCGTTAAGCACAAAACATTTACACCCAAATATGTGAAAATACTTGATTCTTGGTGTTCTATTGTTGATCAACTCATATGGAGTCTTTTGGAAACGACGGTGAATCATGGATCGATTTTGAGTATGACATGCAGTCGACACAACTTCTGCCCACAAGAATAGAGGTAGATCGGATTGGCTAAGCATAGTACGAGCGGCCTCGACTAGCGTACGATTTCGCCTTTCGACTACTCCATTTTGTTCAGGCGTACGAGCAGCAGAGTACTGATGTGATATCCCGACCGATTCGAGATATTCTTCAACTATCTTGTTTTTGAACTCTGTGCCGTTGTTCGTTCGAAGAAACTTGACTTGTCGCTGCATTTTCACCTGGGTCATCTTTAAGAAAGTAATGAGAACTTCGGGCGTCTCATCTTTTGATCGAAGAAATTTGACCCACGTGTATCTTGAGTAATCGTCCACAATGACCAACTCGTATTTCTTTCCTCCCAAACTCTAAGTTCTTATTGGACCACACAAATCCATATGTAACAACTCTAACGGAGAACTAGTGCTTGGTTCAGGCTTCGGTTTATGAGCGGCTCTCTTCATCTTACCCTTTTCATATGCTGCGCATAAGTGTTCTCGTTCATATTTCAGCTCAGGAAGTCCTTTGACCAATTTCCCACGAACCAGCTTGTTGATATAACGAAAGTTCAAATGAGATAAACGTCTGTGCCAGAGCCAACTTTGTTGCGTTGAAGCTTTTGTCATCAAGCATACTTGATTGTCAATCTGTACTTTGGAAAGATTGATAGTATAGAGGTTTGTCATTCGATGTCCACCTCAGAGTTCTGTGCCGTCTTCAGTACGAACTGAGCAACTCTTAGACTTGATGTTGACCTCTAACCCTTTATCGCAGAATTGACCAATGCTGAATAAGTTGTGTCCCAAGCCTTCGACATAACTCACCTTACTTATCGTTATGTTGTCTTGAATAATGTCACCATATCCTAAGATAGGTGAAAGCTGATCGTTTCCAAATCTGACATTTCTACTGAATTTCTCTGTATAGTTAGACAATAAAGCTTTTTGCCCAGTCATATGCTTGGAACATCCACTATCCAAGTACCACATATGGTGGGTCTGCAAGAGAAATCAGGCAATAACACTTTTAGGTACCCATTTAAAAACGGGCCCTAACGGATTAGCACAAGATTTTGGTATCCATTTAAATATGGATCCTCCTTTTCTTTGAAAACTCTGAAAAACATTTGATCTCGAAGAGTTAACATGATAAGATCCATACCAATTAGAAAAATTATGAGAATAAGCAAAATCAGTTCTCTGATAATTACAATAAAATGTAGTAGGAATAGGAGATAATTGAATCAATTGCTTTATTGAATATTTCTTGTAAGAAGGTACAAGATTTTGTTTATTTGAAGCAAATTGATCAATTACATCATTATCACTACTAATTGAGCTAGTAAAAGAATTATCAGAAACTGATCCGACTATCTCATCCTCCTTCCGTTTTGGTCTCCATTCAGATTGACCTTTCAACTCTTTCTTCTTTAAATCTGAAACATAAGATATAGATTTATTAGGAAAAGCAGATTTCCGAGACTGAGTATACTTTCGTGTACCAGTGTATTTCTGTTTCTGTAATTGCTGTTTCTTATATTTCTTACCTCGAGAATAATAATCAGCAGTTACAGAAACTGATCCATCAACCTTAGTTGACGATTCATCGATGTTAACACCACTTGGTAACATTTTATCATTTACAAGACAAGTAGAATGATCAGGAAGTGTATCATTGGATTCAAACAAATCAATTTCATCTATGCACCCTTTATCAGAATTAAGAAAATAATTTGCAGACTCAAATAAGTCATCAGAATTATCAGATGAAGATTGAGATGCCTTAGAAACTCTAGAACACTTTGTAGATTTAGATTGAAAAACAGTGTTCTTTATAACTGTAGAAAATACACTTTGTTGAATATCAACCAAAAGTTTTTCATTAGATAAAACATTTTGAAGCTCGACTATTTTGCTTTCAAGAATAGATGTAGGAACATAAACCTTTGCAATTGCATTTTTTTCCTTCATTTCAGAAACGGAATAACTAACAAAATAATCGTTTGAAAGAACTTTTGGTGTTTCTGAAAGATAACTATCATTTAACTTTACATAGTTAAACAGTAGTTGCATTTTCTTTTTATTCTTTCTATTTTCAGTTTCTTTGGCCTCATCTTCTTCCGGTAAATTGGTAACAAATTTGGGTTTTAAATGAGGACGTTTACTAGCACATGCAAGAAAATCATAGTTATACAGTGCTGGTTGTTGTTTGATGGATTTCTTAAGATAATGAGGGTTTTTAAAACCAAGTCCCCATTTCTCTTTAACATCTGCCTCTTCGTTAGGTGCATTGAGAAATATGGTTTGATCTGTTTGACCTGTCGCATAAAGTTTTGCTTCCAGACCATTTACCTTCTTGTTTAAAAACTTATTTTCAACCTGCAATTTATAAACAGTTAGTGCAAATTCTTTCTTCTCAAACTCATATTTAGAAAATTTAACTTCAAAATCAGAAATCTTCTTTTCAAAACAATCTACTTGAGATTTAGAATCATAATCCGACTTGCGTAAAGAATCAATAAGACCTTTGTTCACAATAACAGACTTATTAAGCTCAAAGATCTTATCGTTTCTTTTAACAACTTTTTCTTTTTCGATTTTCAATTTATTTTGTAAACTTTGAAGCTCAACCACCATGGTTTCCATTTTAGTAATGAAATCTTTTGCAGTTAAGTTTAATACCTCATCAGATGTCTCATCATCATCATCATCCTTTGCTCTTTTGCCCATGAGACAGAGATGAGCTGTTTCTTCATTCTCCTCTTCTTCACCTTCGGAATGATCAAGCCAAAATTCATCTTCAGCCATTAAAGCTACACCCGCTTCTTGTTGTCTAGCCAATAACAGCTTGTTCTAATAGTATTGAGAATTGCGAACTTTTGGCTTTCGACAATCTTTAGCAAAATGACCCATCTTACCACAATTGTAGCATTTGATTGAGTCAGTTGTTGGCTTTTCAGCATGAGTGTAATCATTCACGAACTTCTTCTTCTCATCTGGTTTCTTCTCCACATATCTGTTCTGTTCGTATCGCTTTCCTTCCACTCTTTCACGGTGCTCATGATTCTTATAACTTGAAGAAGAATATCGTTGAGAATTTGATCCCGGCTTATTGTAGAATTTCTTTTGAAAAACACGAGTCAATAGAATCATAGCCTGTTTCAGACTTTCTCCATCATCACCATCTGATGCAGATTCAGATTCAGAACTAATAAGAACTTTCTTCTTCTTATTTTCTTTCTCCTTCTCTCCTGCTAGCAAAGCAATAGGTTCAGGAACTGTTTCTGCTTTCTTTTTCTCAGCTCTCTTTTCCTCCACTTCTTCTTCATTCTGCTTCAGAGTCTCATACACTTCATGTAAAGGAATGTCATTGAGATCCTTCATTTGCTTCATCCTACGAGTATGATTTTTCCATTCAGGTTGTAGAATGCTAAGGAATTTGACATTGTTTTCTAGCTGCTTCTTTGTCACTTTGTTCTTTGTTAATTCATTCAGAAGCAAAGTAAATCTTTCATATGTCTCTTCCAAACTCTCATTCTCTTTGGCCTTGAATTCCTCGTAGCGATTGATGCAGTTGGCCACTTTTATCTGATTCCCGACCTTGGAACCCATCATCATCTTTTCCAATTGATCCCACATCATTTTAGCAACATGCTTGTAACTATCAATCTTGATGTAGATATCATTAGGAATGCTTTGGAGTAAAAGAGATCTTGCTTGCTTGTCTGCTTTGTACCGTCTTTTCTGTTCTTCAGAATACTGAGAAAAATCCACTTTAACTAGTTCTGTCTTTTCTTCTCTTTCCTCATCGTCATGTACATTTTCAGATTCATCATTAACAGGTACTCGAACCATGATTGGTGCCATAGGACCATTTGTAATTGACTCCAGAATATTCTATCCATTTGCATGTCTGTCTATGAAATCCATAAATCGATCCTTCCATTGTTCATACTCTCCTTTGAACAGTACAAGAGGCTTAACATCAGTACCGATTGAAAGTGCATCCTTTGAAGTCATCTTGAAAAACCTGTTTGAGAAATATATCAATAAGAAACTAGAACTGATCGTTAGTCCAAATGAAACAATAAGAAACACACAAAAAGAATATAAAAAAAAATTTCAAGTCTTTCTCGCTTTGCGCTTCACACAAAAAACGCAAACCTCCACTTTGTGTGTCACACTAGGAACGCAAACTTTTACTTTGCGCTTCACACTAGGAACGCAAACTTTTACTTTGCGCTTCACACTAGGAACACAAACTTTTACTTTGCACTTCACACTAGGAATGCAAATCACACTTTGCTTTGCTTTGCGTTTCACTTTCCTTGTTCAAAATATACTTTGCGTGTCGAGAAACAAACGGAAATTAGACTTTGCGTTTCAAAACTAAGGCTCAAATGATGAACTTTGCGTTTCACGTTGTAACCGCAAGACATTCTTTGCGTTTCAAGAGGCAAACGCAAGATACACTTTGCGTGTCAAGAGGCAAACGCAAGATACACTTTGCGTGTCTAGATACAAACGCAAACCACTACTCATCTCTGATCTCAAATCTGTCTACTTTGCGTTTGTCATTAATCCCGCAAAATCCACTTCTCGTTTCTCAAAGGAAACGCAAACTTTAACTTCTCGATTCTAAAAGGAACCGCAAACCTTCACTTCTTGATGAATGAAACGCAAACCTCGATGAATCAAACGCAAACCTCGTTGAATGAAACGCAAATTTTGAAGAACACCCGCAAACCTTGAAAATCGATCAAATTCACCAAACACTCATCTAGACCTAGAATTTCAACACTAAACTTCGACAATTCACTCGTTTAAACATCTAGAACACAAAACTAACACTGATTTTAGATCAAATACACAAAAATTACAAATTTGATACAAACACAATGTCAAGAACTCGTGAACACAAAACCACAAAAATTCGAAAATTCGAATTGATTACAGTGCAATTGACAAATCTTTCTATACAAACTCAATCGATTTCACTTTCCTAATAAAACCTAATCGATTACAACTCGAAAAACTTACTAAAACTCAGAATCGATCTGGACTTGAAGAACACAGTACGAACATTCGTATTTCTTGATTTTCCGATTTGGATCTGCTCTGATACCAATTGTTATTCCCAGATTCTAGTTCCTATTCAAGATTAATCAAACACAACAAGATTAACAATCAAATTACCTGTTTGATTTCACTTCAATTCAAGATTACAAGATTCTCTCTATTACAATCTCTCTTTCTAACGAACTCTCTCTTTCTGATATTTCTCTCTCTAAAATTACAACTGAAAAATGCTCCAATTAAGTTCTCTACAAATTACAAAGGAAAGAAAACTATTTATACTTACAACAAATACAAGGAAAACACAAATACAAAATACATTGACTTTTATTACAAAAGACTTTGACTTTAATGAGATTTGACTTTCTCAGCTTTGACTTCTTGAACTTTGACCTTCAGTCTTCTTGATCTTGTATCCAACAGATTTATGCTCTAACATAAGGTGTGGACCTTTATGGTCTGGCATCATCCCATGGGCAGTAAGGTGTAATTCCATTGTGCATAAGTTCCCGTTTTGGAACCGAGTTTTCGTTTTGGATCTCTCAAGAATAGACTCAGAGGGGTTGTGTTAGTGTATTATTGTATACAAGATTTAATAGGAAAAGTCAAGTCATGTAAAGTCAACAAAGTCAATGTATGTTTAGTCAATCTTAGAGTTTACTTAGGCATTAAGCTTGTGATTTAGTCCTTGGTATAAATACCATGTTGCCTTGTAATCTTGTAGTTGAGTTCATTGTATGCTTTAATATTGTTAGATATATGACATGAACGTTTCTCTCTCTACTCTCTCTAGAATATACTTTGATTGTTAATATCTTGTTTGTTTGATTGCTTGATCATAGAGGACAATATCAATTAGTATCAGAGCTAACCAAACCAATCAGAAGGATCATTACATCAAAATTTGATTAAATTTTTCGAAATCTTGATTTTCACGAACTGTTTTCTTGAAAGTTACTGTTTGATCACGAATTTTTTTGTTTGTGTAAAATTAAATCAAGAAATTGATTTGATTGAAAACGTTTTATCATAAGGATCATCTCTCGTTCAGATCACATTGTCAAATTCGAACTTTAGATTGATCAATTTGATCAAATTGTCAGTTTCTTGAAAAACGAACACGAGCACTGTTTCTTGAATAAATTTGATGTTTTTTGATGTTTTTAATGGAAATCGAGTTGATAGAAAAGTGTTCTAATATGTTTTTCGAGCATACTGATGCATTTTGAGAATCAATTGCAGGTTTTAGAACGATTTGGAGTGATTTCGTGAACACATCTGTCAAAACGCGCAAGATCCAGAAAACGCGCAAGTTCTTCGTAGAACGCGCAAGCTTCAAGCTGAAGAACGCACAAGATTCATCTGCAAAACGCGTAAGTTGAAGAACGCGCAAGTGTCTGAAGAACGCGCAAGCAACACGTGCGAGTTTGGGTAAAATGCGCAGATAGAGACAAGCGAGTTTGATAAATGCGCAAGTCAAAGCCTGCGAGTTTGATCGAAACGCGCTAGAGAGGCGTGCGAGTTTAAGCGTAACGCGCTAACAACAGTGTTCAGCGAGTTGTTTGATCTGTGAGTTTGTTCGAAACAGTGATTAGCGAGTTCAGTGTCTTGCGAGTTTCATCGTCGTGCGAGTTTAAGCAAACGTGCTAATATTGACCTGCGAGTTCTAGAAACGCGCACATTACCATTTGCAAGTTTCAGTGTGAATAGTGTTTAGCGTGTTTAATGGTCTGCGATTTCAGTGATCTACGAGTTTCAAGACTTAGATTTTTTTTCTGAAAATTAATTTTTTTGTGTGATCCAAGTTTGACTTTTTAAGTCAACATTTCTGATTTGAACCCCCATGCTAAGTCTGCGGAAGGGGACATATTCTGATAGTGGTCATAATTTTCTGATTTTTGACGATCATTTTTTAAGCTAACATTCTGACAAGATGCCTGTTACAGATGAGAGAGGAAACACAGTACTGTCACCAAGAGATATGGTTGTATTGTACATGCCTGAGATACCTGTTCTAGAAGCAGAAAGAGACAATCTGAAAAAGCAGAATTCAATGCTTCAAAAACAGATTCAGGAGTTGAAATTAAATTTGTCAAATTCTGATAAAACTCCTGTTTGTGCAAAATGTGCTAATAATTCTGAATCTGATTTTGCAGGTATCATCAGAGCAACTGAGAATGAAATTGAAATAAAAGAAAAAATCATAGGGGTAAAAGAGAAAATAATTTTACAAAAAGAGAGAAAGATAAGCAATCTCCAAAGCCGACTAAAGACAACTGAACAAAGATCTTCTACACAGCAAGCTGAATCAGTTGAGCTTCATCAAAAGTTTAAGGCTTTCGAAGAGATGATTTCTGCATTAGAGATACAAAATGCTGAATTGTTAAAAAGCATTAAAGAAAATAAAGTCAAAGAGAATTCTCAAAGTCAACTGAAGAAGACTGATAAGAAATCATCTGAGCTGAAAGATGAGTCAGTCAAGCTTCAACAAAAGATTAAGGCTTTTGAAGAGAAAATATTTGCTTTGGAAAAGAAGAATGCTGAACTTCAAACAAGTCTCCAAGCAGAAAAAGAAAAAGCAAATGTGAAGACATCTTCAACTCAACAGTCATCTGAGATTTCTAAGAAAACCTTACAAGAGAAGAAGGATCTTGAGCTGAGATGCATTAAACTTTCCAAGCAAGTGTCTGATTTTGAAAAGATAATCATTACTGAACGGGATATATTTGCTAAAGAGAAACAAGTTCTTGAAAATAAAATTACTGAACTTCCCAACCAGATTTCCACTTTACAAGACCTACTTGAGAAAGAAAGAAAATGCTTTAAAGAGAACAAGGGGTCTTATGAGCTTGAAAAGAAAAACGCAGAAAAGAGAAATACTGGGATTTTCAAGGATATTTCAGAGAAAACCAAGAACTTGGAAAAGGATTTTGAACAAGAACGTTCATATTTTGAATCTGAAATATCTAAGCTCACATCCAAATTATCTGTTCTGTCATCAGAAATTCTGAAAGAACAGATGGCTAGATCTGATTTGAAAAAGAAGTCTGACACAATTATTTCTGAAAGAAACATTCTTTCCAAAAAGATGAAAGACTTAGAAGCTGCAAACGTCAATTTATCAGAAAAGATTTCAGCTGATGTGATTAGTCAATCACCTATTGATAATTTAGCAGAATCAGTCTGTTCTTTCAAAACAGCTTCAAGTTCTATTCATGATAAAAATGTTTTCAAAAAGAAAAGTGTTAAACCAATCATCGTCAAATCAAGTCAGATCAGACCATCAAGTCTATTTTATGATAAATCTGTTGATGGTTCAGCAAATTTTTACATCAAAACTCTTGGAAAACAATCGAAGAAAAATCAGATGGTCTGGCGAGTGAAGACTTCTGAAGGAGAGAAGAAGAATGACAGATCATTCAAATCCACAACATATGCCAAAAAGAACAATGTGTATAAAGGTAAATCTTTTTGTAATTCTGATATATATTATTCGACTAATCATTTGATCAGGATTGCTCAAAGGAAGATCTGTTGTTCTTACTGTGGAGAGAATGACTTCGTTCAAAAAGAATCTACTCATAACTGGTACGGATCTTACAGAATTACTTCTCATAATTCTGGATTTAAAAGATATACATCTAATGAGAAGTGGATTCCTAAACCTAACATACCAGGACCCAAATACCAGTGGGTACCAAAACCTGTTAAATCTGTTTTGCAGGTACCACCGGTCTAGGGGGAGCAGGAATGATGGTTTTTGAACAAAACAGTTCAAAACCCGGTCGTTAATGTTAAAGGATTATGACTTCTGATCATGACAGATCAGGACTCGTACTTCAAAGTACAAAATTTTGACTTCTGAGTAAATCAATTTAGGACTCGGACTTCAATGTCAAAGACATTGGCTTCTAAACACTTTAGTTTAGAACCCGAACTTTAATGTAAAGGATTGTGGCTTCTGATCACATGACAGATCAGGACCCGTTCTTAATGATTAGACATGGATATTATGCAAATATCCAGGGGGAGCTTTCATGACCTAAATCATCTTATAATGATTTAAGGGGGAGCTTAAAGGTAAATATCTTCTAATCTAAATCTCTGATTGTTTGAAAGAAGAACAACTTTCAAGCATGAAAAACACTTTCTGAAATGTTCAAACCACTTCTGGTTCTCAAAAGATTTCATGAATTAAGAAATGTGATTTCAAATGTTTTTCATTACTGAGCGTTAATGTTTAACTGGCCGTGTGTTTCCAAAGATTAATACTTGCGTATTATCTTTTCTATATAATGTCAAGTATTCATACACATCGGTTCAGTACTTCATTTGATTTTGTTATTACCATGTCTCTAAAAGAAACAATTTTTCGATGGTAATACTCCCGTTTGCTTTCAAATGTTGTTGAGCATCAATCATTATTTCAATATTTGTGCTTTCATTGCAAAATTGTTTATATTTGTTCATATAAACAAAATATCCAATTCTTTGATACCCTAACCATTTCATTTGATCTGATTGATACATTGTCAGATTCTCAAAACAATTCTCTTGATTTCATTTCATTCATTCAATATCTTTGTTTTGAGAAATCTTCAAAGTTCAATTGCTCAAATCTCATGAGCATACATTCTGACACTGTTATCATTTTGTGCTTAACTTTTCAAGTTAAATTGTTGAGCAACCATTCTTTATAGGACTTACATGGGATTCATGTGTGAGCTTATAAGAACTTCCATGGATTCACGTTAACCAGTGTTTCCTACCCCGGAAGTAATCCTTGAGTGATTGAGGGTTGAGGGGTCTTAAATCAAAGAGTGGGGGAGATAACTCATCCGGTTGAGTTTTTCTCATTGTGTGGAGCGGAAAAATGTAAATGAGAGTTTGGTTAGAAGTGAGCTAAATGTTAAAAAGAAAGAGGGTGTGAGATCAGAGTTAAAAGAATATCAAAACTCTGCACCAACTACTTTCTGAGCTGGGTAGCCACATTTTTGATTGGTTCACATTCTTTGGTGACCATCATTGAAACAGGCAGTGAGCCCATGCCAACACTTGCAATTACCCCACCAGCCACTCGTTTCTTTCTTAACAAAGAAATGTTTCATTTTATTTGGGGACGCAACATATCTGCTATCTAGTCTTCACTCGGAAGATTTAGATATTGAAGAACAAGGAAAGTTGCCCCACCTTCGCACCTCTTTCATGCACATTGAGTTCGTGTAATACTTGTTGCTGTCTCAACAGTTTACACAATTTGAGCCTTATGAAACACAATCATTGTGCTAAATTCTTTCATACACAAGCACGAGCACACAGAAAATTTGTTTTTCTGTCAGAACATTCATAGATAAACCTTGTGTTTTTCAATTATTGATTGGAAGTCCTGGGGAGTCATCATCAAACCAGCTCCTTAAATTGTACATTCGTTGTACACAGTAACTCCGTGTTACTGACAGGCACTTCTAACTGTTTCATTTGTTGAATCAGGGTTACCAAGTTCATTATATCTGAATTTGAAAAGATTCGGGTATATACAGTTCATGATTCAGTTCAGATTAAAAGGAGGAGAATGTATTTTCAAGGGGGAGAATCAAAGATTATGTTGAAATTGAAAATGCTTTTGATGATTATGAATTTCACAATCATCAAAAAGGGGGAGAAATCAAAAGAGATCAATTTCAAAAGAACAAATTTTGAAAGAAGTATTAATTGTCAAAAGAGATGATTCAAAAGATTCTGAAGAAGAAAGATGTTTCAAAGTCAAGTCAAGATAAAAAGGGGGAGAAATCTACAGAAATCAATTTCAAAGAACTTCAGAGTTATAAAGTCAAGACTTGTGAAGAATTTTCTGAAAGATCAAATCAGATGAAAATGAATCATTCTTAAAGATTTCTGAAGACAAGTTCAAATTAGAAGATTCATGAAAGTTCGTTTTTCTAAAGAATGATCAAAGATTGAAGAAATGAAGATACAAAGTTCAAAGATTCCTCGAAGTTTTTTCAAAGATGAAGTGTTTTAAAGAAGTTAAAGAATGTCAAGGTTCAAATGATTCAAGAATTCAAATGGTTCGTCTACAAGACTTGTTGACTTTTCAAAGCTGCAAATTATTAAAGACTTTTCAAAGATTCTTCAAAGACTGAAGATTGTTAGAGTCTCAAAGTTCAAGACTGTCAGAGACAAAAGTTGAAGAATCAAGCGCTGAAGACGAGTGTCAATTTTTTTAAATCTTGAATACAAAGGGGGAGAATGTTAGTGTATTATTGTATACAAGATTTAATAGGAAAAGTCAAGTCATGTAAAGTCAACAAAGTCAATGTATGTTTAGTCAATCTTAGAGTTTACTTAGGCATTAAGCTTGTGATTTAGTCCTTGGTATAAATACCATGTTGCCTTGTAATCTTGTAGTTGAGTTCATTGTATGCTTTAATATTGTTAGATATATGACATGAACGTTTCTCTCTCTACTCTCTCTAGAATATACTTTGATTGTTAATATCTTGTTTGTTTGATTGCTTGATCATAGAGGACAATATCAGGTTGACTTGATGTTTTCGAGCAACAGACTTAGAGGAGTTGAGCTCGATATTTTTTATGAGTATAATCGATACGTTTTGGTTTTCTATATAGTTATGTGACCTACTTTTGTATTCCATCACGTGCAATGTAATCGGGTCTTCCTCGTTACCGAAAGGTGTTGTTTTAGGTATAGAGTTTTATAATCCATGTTTTCGGTGACGTTTTCAACATTGGTTTTTATCCATGTTCTAAGGTTTTGAATATTGAGTCTTATCCATGTTTTCGGATGTTTTGGATGATAGAGTGTATCCACGTTCTCAATGATATTGTAATCCCAATCAAATTCAAGCAATTCAATCTCAATCAAGATTTAACAATGGAGTTCTAGAGAGAGAGTGTAGAGAGAGAAAGCTTCTTTGTCATAGATCTAACAATATACGTACAATGAACTCTACTACTACAAGATTACAAAGCAACATGGTATTTATACCAAGGACTAAAAACACAAGCTTAATGACTAATTAATCTCGTATTGACTAAACATACATTGACTTTGTTGACTTTACTTGAATTGACTTTTCCTATTAAATCTTGGATACAATAATACACTAACAATCTCCCCCTTTGTATTCAAGATTTAATAAAAATTTGACACTAGTCTTCAGCGCTTGATTCTTCAACTTTTGTCTCTGATAGTCTTGAACTTTGAGACTCTAACAATCTTCAGTCTTTTAGTCTTTGAAGAATCTTGAAAAGTCTTTAATACTTTGTAGCTTTGGAAAGTCAACAAGTCTTGAAAACTTTGAAATCTTTGAAAAACTTCTTTGAAACTTCTTTGAAATCTTTGAAAATTTGTATCTTCATCTCTTTGATCTCTTGACCATCTTTGGAAAAACAATCTTTCTCAAATAATCTTCAGAATTTGACTTTGATTTAGACTTGAGATTGAATCATTTGATTTGAACTTTTCAGAAATTCTCCACATGTCTTGACTTTAGAAACTCTGAACTTCTTTGAAGTCTTTGAACTTTCTTCATAACTTTTGAAATTAATCTTTGTATATTTCTCCCCCTTTTTGATGATTGTGAGGTCTTCATAATCATCAAAACATCTTCAATTTCAACATAATATTTGAATCTCCCCCTTTTATAGATATTCTCCCCCTTTGAGAAACATTTTTCCCCTTTGATCTGATACAGAGTCGTCAATTCATGAATGTATTTATCCGAATCTTTTCAAATTCAGACAAATTATGAGTTGTAACCCTGAATCAACAAATGAAACAGTTAGAAGTGCCTGTTAGTAACACGAAGTTACTGTGTACAACGAATGTACAATTTAAGGAGTTGGTTTGATGATGACTCCCCAGGACATCCATTCAATCATTGAAAAACACAAGGTTTATCTATGAATGTTCTGACAGAAAAACAAATTTTCTGTGTGCTCGTGCTTGTGTATGAAAGAATTTAGAACAATGATTGTGTTTCATAAGGCTCAAATTGTGTAAACTGTTGAGACAACAACAGATATTACACGGACTCAATGTGCATGAAAGAGATGCGAAGGTGGGGCAACTTTCCTTCTTTTTCAATATCTAAATCTTCCGAGTGAAGACCAGATAGCAGATATGTTGCGTCCCCAAAGAAAATGAAACATTTCTTTGTTAAGAAAGAAACGAGTGGCTGGTGGGGTTATAGCAAGAGTTGGCATGGGCTCACTGCCTGTTTCAATGATGGTCACCAAAGAATGTGAACCAATCAGATTTTGTGGCTGCCCGGTTCAGAAAGTGGTTGGTGTAGAGTTTTGATATTCTTTTAACTCTGATATCACACCCTATTTCTTTTTAACATTTATACTCACTTCTAACCAAACTCTCATTTACATTTTACCATTCCACACAATGAGAAAAACTCAACCGGATGAGTTATCTCCCCCACTCTTTGATTTTGACCCCTCACCCCTCAATCACTCTAGGATAACTTCTGGGGTAGGAAACACTGGTTTACGTGAATCCATGGAAGTTCTTATAAGCTCACACATGAATCCCATGTAAGTCCTATAAAGAATGGTTGTTCAACAATTTAATTTTAGCAGTTAAGCACAAAAATGTATGATGACATTGTCAAAATGTATGCTCATGAGATTTGAGCAATTGAACAATGAAAATCTCTCAAAAACAAGATATTGAATTAATGAAATGAAATCAAGAGAATTGTTTTGAGAATCTGACAATGTATCAATAAGATCAAATGAAATGGTTAGGGTATCAAAGAATTAGATATTTTGTTCATATGAACAAATATAAACAATTTAGCAATGAAAGCACAAATATTGAAATGATGAATGATGCTCAACAACATTTGAAAGCAAACGAGGGTATTACCATCGAAAAATTTGGTCGTTATGAGACATGATAATAACAAATTCAAATGAAGTACTGAACCGATGTGTGTGAATACTTTACAGTATATAGACAAGATAATACACAAGTATTGATCTTTGGAAACACACGGTCAGTTAAACATGAAAGCTTAATAATGAAAAACATTTAAAAACACACTTCTTAATTCATGAAACCTTTTGAGAATCAGAAGTGGTTTGAACATTTAAGAAACCGTTTTTCATGCTTGAAAGTTGTTCTTCTTTCAAACAATCAGAGATCTAGATTAGAATATATTTACCGTTAAGCTCCCCCTCAAATCATGATAAAATGATTTAGGTCATGTAAGCTCCCCCTGGATATTTGCAGAATATCCATATTTGAACATGAAAGAACGGGTCCTGATCTGTCATGTGATCAGAAGCCACAATGACATTAAAGTCCGAGTTCTAAACTGAAGTGTTTAGAAGCCATTGTCTTTGACATTGAAGTCTGAGTCCTGAGTTGATTTACTCAGAAGTCAAAATTTTATACTTTGAAATACGAGTCCTGATCTGTACATGATCAGAAGTCAATCATCTTGCTCCCCCTAAACCTGTGGTACCTGCAAAACAAAGTTAACAAGTTTTGGCACCCACTAGTATTTGGGTCCTGGTATGTTAGATTTAGGAATCCACTTCTCATTAGATGTATATCTTTTAAATCCATAATTCTGAGAAGTAATTCTGTAAGATCCGTACCAGTTATGAGCAGATTCTCTCTGAACAAAGTCATTTTCTCCACAGTAAGAACAACAAATCTTCCTTTGAGCAATCCTGATCAGATGATTAGTCGAGTAATATATATCAGGATTACCAAAAGATTTACCTTTATGCGCAGTGTTCTTTTTGGCATTTGTTGTGGATTTGAATGCTTTGTTCTTCATTTTCTTTTCATTTGAAGAACTCTTCACTCTCCAGACCATCTGACTTTTCTGAGAAGACTTTCCAAGAGATTTTACATAATAGCTTGTTGATCCATCAACAAACTTATCATAAAATAGATTTGATGGTCTGATCTGACTTGATTTGACAATGATTGGTTTAACACTTTTGTTTTTCAAAACAATTTTGTCATGAATTGAACTTGAAGCTGTTTTGAAAGAACAGACTGATTCTGTTGATTGATCAACAGGTGATTGACTAATCACATCAGCTGTAATCTTTTCTGATAAATTGACGTTTGCAGCTTCCAAGTCTTTTATCTTTACAACTAAAATGTTTCTTTCAGAAGTTAGTGTGTCAAACTTGTGTGTCAAATCAGATCTAGCCATCTGTTCTTTTAGAATTTCTGATGACAGAACAGATAATTTGGATGTGAGCTTAGATATTTCAGATTCAAAATATGAACGTTCTTGTTCAAAATCTGTTTCCAAGTTCTTGTTTTTCTCAGAAATATCCTTGAAAATCCCAGCATTTTTCTTTTCAAATAATTTCTTTTGTTCCTCAAAAGACTGCTTCTTTTCTTTGAAAATATTTCTTTCTTTTTCAAGCAAGTCTTGTAAAGTAGAAATCTGCTTGGGAAGTTCAGTATTTTTAGCTTCAAGAACTTGTCTTTCTTTGGCAAAAGTGTCTCTTTCAGTGATTAAAACCTTTTCAAAATCAGACACTGCTTTGAAAGTTTAATACATCTCAGCTCAAGATCTTTTTTCTCTTGTAAAGTTTCTTAGAAATCTCAGATGACTGTTGAGTTGAAGATGTCTTCACATTTGATTTTTCTTTTTCTGCTTGGAGACTTGTTTGCAGTTCAGCATTTTTCTTCTCCAAAACAGATATCTGATCTTCAAAAGCCTTAAACTTTTGTTGAAGCTTGACTGACTCATCTTTCAGCTCAGATGATTTCTTTTCAGTCGTCTTCAGTTGACTTTGAAGATTCGTAATCTTTCTCTCTTTTTGCATGATAATCTTCTCTTTAACTCCTATGATTTTCTCTTTCATTTCTATTTGATTATCTTTATCTTTAATCTCTTTCTCTCTTTCCTTCATAATATCTGCAAAATCAGATTTATCAAGATTAGCACATTTTATACAATCAGGAGTTTTATCAGTATTTGACAATTTAGATTTGAACTCCTGAATCTGATTTAGAAGCTTTGAATTCTGATTTTTCAGCTTGTTTAATTCAGCTTCCATCTTTGGTATTTCCGGCATGTACAAAGCAGCCATATCTCTTGCAGATAAAACGGTATTTCCTCTCTCATCTGTAACAGACATATTGACAGATTAGCTAAAAATGTTCGTAAAAAAAATCAGAAAATTATGATCACTAACAAAATATGTCCCCCTCCGCAGACTTAGCACGGGGGTTCCGCTACCCGGTTAGCGGATGGGGTCAAGGGGCAACTCCCTTCTGACATATTTTTCTCTAGAAAGAAATGCTTGAAAAAAAATGATCGTTCCCAAGCAAATCAGAAATGTTGACTAAAAGGTCAAACTTGGATCACAAAAAAAATTAATTTAAAAAAAATCTAAGTCTTAAAACTCGCAGATCACTATAGTCGCTAGTCACTGTTCACGTTGAAACTCGCAGACCAATAAACTCGCACAACACTGTTTCGAGAAAACTCGCTAGCTGAAACGTGCGCGTTTTATGAAACTCGCAGATGATCACTTGTGGACAAACGCGCAGGCAAACTCGCAGGCAAACACGCAAGCAAACTCGCAGACGAACTCGCTAAACACTATTCACACTAAAACTCGCTGGCAAGCACTTGCGCGTTTCTGAAACTCGCACGTCTCTTTAGCGCGTTTCGACCAAACTCGCTAACTTCAGCTTGCGTGTTTTGCAAACTCGCTAACTTCAGCTTGCGCGTTTTAGCCAAAATATCAAATCCTTTGACTTGCGCGTTTGATAGTGAACTCGCAGGCTTTGCTTGCGCGTTCTTCAGTAACTTGCGCGTTCTTCACTTGATGAAGCTTGCGCGTTCTAGGATGAACTTGCGCGTTTTCGGGATCTTGCGCGTTTCGACACTTCAGTTCATAAAATCGATTCAAATCAGCTTAAACCTGCAAATTGAAACATAAACTTGCAACAATATGATCGATTTGCATATTAGAACACTTTTCTATCACAAACTTTCCATTAAAAACACAAAAATCAACGAATTGATTCAAGAAACAGTGTTCAACTTCAACTTTTTCGAAAAATGCAATTTGATCAAATTGATTGATCTAAAGTTCGAATTTGACTCTGTGATCTGAATAAGATATGATCCAATTAATTAAACGGACACAATCAAATCAATTTCTTGATTTAATTGTACAAAAACAATGAAATTTCGGATCAAACAGTAACTTTTTCACAAACGAGTTCTTGACAAAAAAATTTCAGAAAATCAATCAGTTTGATAAATCCAATCACTTCTGAAATTGTTTGGTTTGCTCTGATACCAATTGATATTGTAATCCCAATCAAATTCAAGCAATTCAATCTCAATCAAGATTTAACAATGGAGTTCTAGAGAGAGAGTGTGGAGAGAGAAAGCTTCTTTGTCATAGATCTAACAATATACGTACAATGAACTCTACTACTACAAGATTACAAAGCAACATGGTATTTATACCAAGGACTAAAAACACAAGCTTAATGACTAATTAATCTCGTATTGACTAAACATACATAGACTTTGTTGACTTTACTTGAATTGACTTTTCCTATTAAATATTGGATACAATAATACACTAACACTCAATATTTGGTTTTTTAAAAGTATAAGTTATGTTTTGCATGAGTTTTGGGTTTTGGATTTATATTCAAAGAAACGTTTGTATCAAGGTTTTAATCATGAATACGATGAATGTTGGAAAAGAAATTGTTTTTAGTCTGAATATATTTTATTTTGGAAAATCACATTTTAAATAACACTCTTAGAGTTTATTGTTTTACATATCTATGATGAAAACTTTTGAGCTCACTAGGCGTTAAGCCTAACCTTTTTATTTATTGGCATGTACATCAGGTTCAGTTGGGGAATGGTTCTAGCAATACTATGAAGAGATGAGCTCTAGTTTTACACAAGGGTAAGTAGTTTGGTAAGTCTTCCGCAATTTGGAGATAGTGACTGTTATGGGATTTTAGTATCATCCGTCCCTATTATAGTCCGTGTGTAAAGATTGAAATGTGTTTACTGAAGTTAGACCGTGTGTAAAGATTGAAATGTGTTTATTGTAGATGAATTAGTTATCGATGTATTTAGAAAATTTTAAGTTAGTTGCTATTTCTAGATTTGAGGATGTTACATTTAAAATGCTTCTATTTGTTTCTAAATATGTGATAATGGTTCGACTTGTTAAAGTCAATATTTTCTTGGTAGATTTTACTTTCAAAAAAGGTTTCTTCTAAACTTATTTGATGTAAACGAGAAGTGTTACACGTCAGAATTGGGCATGTTGTTCTTGTTTCCCTTTTATTGTTAATTTTGCAATTGTCGGTTTTTGATTTTTTTCTCATATTCCTCTTTCAAAGTTTTCGCAGATCCGTTGAGTAGTGGAGGGTTTATCAAGGTAATATTTTTGGAGTGTGAAGTTTTATATCTTCTGTTTAATCTTGTGCTTCCTAATGGTTGCTGCTTTGATAAATGGACATATTATATTTGGCTTTATGGTCCTTTTTTGGAGTTTTCAGATAGATTGGTTTAATTTAGAGATTTGGGGTTTAATTTTTAGATCTGCAATAGATTGGAAAAGCTGTTTAGATTCTAATGGTTGTCACACACATGGTCTCTAGTCTATTATCTAATGATATGGTTTAGAGGGTGAACTTATCTTGGTTTCAAATACGACTTTCTGATCTGTCTGGCCCTTTCTTACACCTGTTGGAATCTGTTGGTTTCGTACTCATTATTGGTGTTATTGTTGGTTGTTTTCAAGTCTAGGTTTCTACATGTTTCTGTGGATTTCTGATTGGAATAATAGCAAATATATATATATATATATATATATAAGAAGGCATTATTCCCATGCTCCTTCTACCTCTCTATGGGATAAGTGTTGTAAGCCTACTTGGTTATAAATCATGATTTCTTTGTTGAAGCCATACTCGTGGATCAGTTTTACAAAATTGTTTTGCAAACAAAGAAGCACTATAAAGTATAAATGTTTCCTTTTTCCCTGAGGTAATGTTTACTAAGACTTGACATATAGATTTGAACTTTTGAATTGTTTAGAGTTTAAACTTACTGGTGAGGAAAAACATTAGAAAGGGGTGAGTTTTTCTAAATTCAAGAAAAACATATTTGGGTTTCAATGTTGAATAATAATTTTGGAGTTCTGAATGGTATTTAACACACTTTTGTATTCTAATGAATTGCATCAACAAACTTGCTCAAGCTGGAATCAGGATATGAGTTCTTACTTCGTGAGAATACGAAAATGGGTTTAATTGTTTAGGTTTTAATCACATTTTTCGTTGGTTTACACTCATCAATAGGTTAATACATTTTTTATGTCGGATTGTGCAGTCGCGGGTGTAATGCCCTAAAATAGGGGTAAATTTAAACCCGAATAAACACGACAAATGCCATCTTAAATATGAAGTAATCACCCAAAAAGGGGGAACCGTAATAGCGTTTACAAATTCTATAAATGGACAATAAAGTCGACAATAAACTAATCTAAATCAATTACATCTAGATTATGACAGTTGTCAACCTAATCTCCCAAAAGTGTCTATTCCTTTCTGTACGCCAATATCCCAAAAGTTTATCTCCAAAAGTTGCCGCTAACGGCCAACACTCGTCTCTCATTTCTTGAAAGCCCGACTTCTCGATTTCAGTATCATTTCTTCGAAGAATCAAGTGTAGGTGTTGATTTCTTTGTTCGATTATTGTCTATTTTGCTTGTTTACTTTCTTTTTCAGGTTCGATTTTCAAGATCTAGGGTTCAATTTTAAGTTATGTCGATTCATTTTCTTGACTGTTACTCTTTGTGTCTGTTCATATCTTTGAACGATGACACTGATTTTTTTGAATCTTGTTATTTCAAAATAATGTTTTGTGTTGTATATAATACTTGTTTTCATCTGGGTTGGTATCGATTTCTTTCTATTTGCAGTTTTACCTTAACTCATGGATTCTTTTGAATAAATCTGAACTTAAATATGATTCTGAACTCATGGATTCTGAACTGAACTTCTGTTTATTTTCGAACAAGGAACTGACTCAAGGATTATTGTTCTGAAAATTTGATACTTTGGTCTTCAAAATCAAGAACTGGAATTTGTATGGACTAATAAAGGATAAAAGCAACTTTGAACTTAAATCTGATAAATTTTTATCTCGAAATACTCAAAGGGTATAAATTAGATTGATTGATTTTCAAAAAGTTGTATATTTGAATTCTTGAAGTCCAAATTTTTGAAATTCAAATTTTTAGTGAACATTACCTAAGAGTTCTTTATTTTTTGAAAATTTGATAATAAAGATCTTCAGAATCATGAGAGTTTAAGACAGAGTTCATGTTACATTTTATGAGAGTTTCAAATTCTAAATGTTTTGGTAAGTCTTGCAAGTTATGTGTTATGAGAATTCTATACTTAGAATTTTTTCAAAATTTCAAATTTCAAGTATTTTTGCAATACAACATTATTCTGTCAGAACAAATTCAAACAGTCTAGTGTCATGTTCAAGTTTGTGTCTTTTTAATTTTTTTTCAAAGTTACATTTTGTTATCCTGTAACTTTCTGTGCTTATCTGTTCTGATATTCTAAGTACAATTGTTTCTCTACTTGAATCTTCAAGTATCAAAATGGTTTTCTGAAAAACATCTTTTGAGCTTATTGACTAACATTTTGGATTTCATCCAAAACTTGTTATATATTTTTTTAGATAATCAATGGCGGAGGAAAATATCCATGATCAAAGTGTTCACATGGATGAAATGATCCACAAGGCTCTAAGGAAACTCCTATGCCTTCCTCCTGATATCACTTTCAATTGGAGATTGGTCAAGATCCTGATCTAGCTCTCATTAATCTATCTGAGTACCTGTTGCCGTATACAAATAACCACCATGGGGACTTTGACTCATTCTCTGTCAATCCACTTGTGGTTGAAATTCTGAAAGGCCATCCACTTCACCATGCTCTAACAGACACTGATGTTGTTCCCCTGATCTACCTACAACAAGTCTGGAAGACGATTTAGTATATTGTTGAAAGTGAAAACAACAAGTACTTCAGGCTCAAAATAGACAACTTCACATCTATTCTTACTTATCAGCGATTGAGATGGATTCTAGGCTTACCGGAGGCAAATTCCAGAGAAGGCATAACTCATTTTGATTCATATCCACTGGATTCCGAAGTCTTTGAAGGCATTCTAGCCTTGGGTTACACTGGTTCACTCACCAAGATCAGTGAATTCAAGAAGACCAACCTTCCTCCCTTCTACTATCAAATGTTCTCTATCTTCAACCGTTGCTTCACGTCAAGGGATTCTGGTCTAAACAACACCAACATGCATACACTGCGATTATTCCATGCAGTTGTGTATGACTTACATGTTGATTATTCTGTGGTGTTCTGGACATAACTTTATGAGAAGATTATCAGCAAGAGGACATCCAAAAGTTCTATCTATTTGCCTTATCAGAGATTCTTACAGCTTATTATCCGAAGTATGATCAGATCGAACAGAGACATTCCGAAACGACTTCAGTATGAACTCGCTCCCGAATTTGAGATGAAATATCTACAAAAGTAGAGAAAGAGTTTTGTTTACTCAATGCCAATTCCTCAAGCATTGCTCTCGTATGCCGATCCGAACTTCGAGTGTGTAGTTGAGTATACCCATGACTCAAACCTTAGGCGAGGGGAGTCGATGAGGGTTTCTGAAACCATGGGGGTTAAGGAACGGGGAGAGTCGAGGGAAAATTTCGAGAGGGGAACTGGTGGGGTTCAGATTATTACATCTGAAGTTGTGGGGACCTCGACACAAGCTACCACACATCTAGAAGTTTCTACATCCGAACCTGAACGGACTTTAATCCGTCAATCAAGTCCTCGGGTAAGGATAGCTGATGAGGATGTAAATTCTGATACTGAGTCGGATAGGCATTCTAATTCTTCAGATTCTGTACCTTCAGCTACTTCGGATCATCAAGCTGAAGATGTTATCTTTCATGAAGCTGAAATAGAGAATGAGAATCTCTAGCATAGTTTTGGATTTCTAGACGATGTTTCTCTAGATCATGAGGACATGGTCATTGATTATGCTGATATGGAGATTTCTCGAGTAGTAGGTGATATAAGGAGATCTGAGGGAGAAATAGTTGAAAATATAGAAAGTGTGAGACTGATAGAGGTTGAAGCAAAAGAATATGGAGAGTGTGAGTGTCATCTAACCTACCATTCTAGACGGGTAACCACATCAAGTGCTCCGTTGCATGTGTTGCAATTGGAAGTACAAGACATAAGCCACCCACTTATGCAAATGCACACCACAACTAGCCATTCTACTGCCTCTCAACAGGCTGTAGTCTCATCTTTACACGGGGAATTAGCACATGATCTATCTGTCGTTCACTCGGAACTGGCAGGTATTGAAACAAGAGCTCAGCTGCCCCCGAGCTCGACTTCTTTCAGTGCACATATGAGTCTAGAGCCAATTGATACATATGTTTTCATTCCTAGGACACAACATATACCTTCTGTTATTACCGATCATCTTAGTGGCCCGGTCGGAACACCTGTAGTAGCTCCGCAGTCTAGACTACGAGGATCAGGTGGAAGTCCTGTCCTTGTTAACGAAATTCCAGCGATGAACACAGACCACACTGTTGGATCCTCAACAGTTGTGTTAACGGGAAGTCTAAGTGACCCCGGAGTTACTTTACCCGACTTTGTGTCAAAGGAACATCTCGATGGTGCCTTAAAGGTTGTTGAAAACCGTATCACAGAGCGTTTAACAACGAATTTACAGGAGGAGATAGCCAAAGTAAGGAGTTTGTTAAAGGAAAAAGGCCCAGCGGTGGAAGAGCCTGTTCAGTCACCTCCACCACCACCCGTTCAACATGTTGATCTTTCGGTGGAGGAGATGAAATCACTTCTATATGCCAAATTGTTATCCCAGGCACCCGCTGAGGATTCGGATGCAAATTTGATTGGCTTACTCAGAGCTCAACAATCCCATGTGCCAACTGAAGCTGTTTCAATCACTGAGTTTCAAGCTTTCAAGTTAGAGATGATTTAGCATATAAAGGAATTGACCAGAGCAGTTCACAATTCGTGCAAGACTCAAGCTAGTTCGAGGAAAAGGCATGATCATGATTCGGATCATGACCATAAGGGGGAGATAAGTAAGAAGCAAAGAACTAATGCATAATCTGAACGTGCTGCTGGTGGGTCAGAAAGGGGTGAAGATACCGAGATGGTTGACTTAGTTGGTGATGAACAAATGAATGTTGGTGAAGGTCATGACATGGAGCTGATTTTGTATGTCAATGAAGAAGTAGATCCATTGGTTGAAGTGCCCGTGGTTGCTACAAAGGAGGAAATAATCAGGCTCACAGGTTTGGAAGAGATAAATACTATAGATCTTTCTTCTGATGGCGAAGCTTCTTATTGTGAAAAGTATAAAAGGTTTTGGAAGATAAAGGAAGAAGAAAGAGATCTGTTTGAAGAAGGTGAAGCGAACATTCTGGACATCCTTGCATGCTCTAAGGAAGACATCCAACTTAGTCATGTGAACACTGACATTCCAGAAACTAATCTTCAGCAACCCAATATCCCTTCTTTCAAAGACCTTTCTAGCCAAATAAACCAATCTCTACAAAGACCATAAACCCAACCTATTCAGTCAACTGAACCTATCCAATCAACTCAACCTACCCAAGATACCCAATCCATTCAAACTGATACCCTTAACCAAACCATTCAAACTTCTCAACCAACCTCAACTGAACCTATTTCACCTACCCAAACAAACTTACCTAGCCCACAAAGAATCCCAAGCCCATACTTTACTGAACTACCCAACCTTGAAAACTTTCCTAACCCAAACACTGTAAATGAACCCTTCTTTCCTTCTAACCCTGTTGAAACCCAAGTCAGTCCTTCTGATCAACCCTTTTTACCTCCTGTTCTTTCTGATGCTCAAGTTAGACAGTTAAAGAATAGATTGAGGCAGCCATTTTTGGAAGAAGAAATGAAGAATATTGTTGTTCATAGGATCAGAGAGATGGATACTTTTAAAGTCTTGGGTGTCTCAGACCAACATCCAGAGTATCAGGAAGAGTATGCCAGGTTGATGAACTGGGTGAGGAGACCTGAAAGTCAAGTGAAAAACAAGTCAGGGATTGTTTCGCTAAAGATTGTGAGACTTGTTCAATTTGTTTGAATTTGGTATCCGGTATTCCATGTGCAACGAAGAAATATGACGGAATGCGTTTTCTCTGAAGCTGACTTTTGTTTTCTGAACGTAGACGACATCGAGTATTTGTATCATCTATTCAGGAATATGACTGTCAGGAAAGATAACATTCTAGTTGTCCTGGATGCTGTGAAGAGGTTCACGAGAAGGCAGGTCAACTATACGTATTGTTATGATTTTCAGCTTAGTATAGAGACAAATCAATAGAAAGTCAACATGATAAAGCCTAATCTCAGTTTGGAGAACATTGATGAATTCAATATGTTCACCGTGCTTATCAAGCCTGAACTTGGTGTGGTTTACAAGAACTCTGAGAACCAGAAAAGGTTCTTCAGACTTTCAGAAATTGCCGAGTTTTCAGATGGAACTTTAAGATTGATCAAGATGCAGTTGGAAAGAAAACTCAAAGACAATAAAGAAAAGTTGAAAGCTAGTGAGAAAGGTATGGGAAAGATTCTCAAGATTAACACTGAAAGTATTGTTGATGCACTTTATGATAGATTCAACTTTCGGCGCGACATCAGAAACTTTGAGTCTTTTCTTGGAATTCGTCAAGGGAGACTATCACGTTGGGCAGACCGATTATTCACAACTAATCTAAAAGGGGGAGATTGTTACTGTATTTGTTTAGATCAGTTTATTTGACTTTATGTTTGACTTTAATATTTTGAGAGAACCTTTGTAGTGAGGTTACATTGTAATGCTTTAAGAGAAAGTCTTTTGTATAAATAGCTTAGCCTTTGAGAGAAGCATGTAACTCTGATCATTGTACACATAGACTTGTGAATTCAATATACTTGTGACTTTCTCTCTCTACACTCTCTCTCTATAATCTTGAATTGAATTGTGTTTAATTGATTCCTATAGCTTGAATTGGACAATATCATACACATAACTCAACTTCTAATCGAAGTTTCTCTTGACGATCACTCTATTAGGTAACATTTTTTTTTATTTTTTTTTTTCTGATTTCAGTGTTTCATATTTTGTCAGTCTATCTTCAAGCACATCACGATGTCAAATGTACTATCTGGAAGAGATGTTGCCATCATATACATGCCTGAAATACCTTCCATAGAAGCTGAACGCGATAAACTGAAGATTCAGAATTCAGATCTTCTAAATCAGATTCAGGAGTTGAATGCTAAATTTGTTAGTACTGATAAAACCTCTGAATGTGCAAAATGTATTGATCATTCTAAATCTTATTGTGCAGCTATCATTAAGACAAAAGAGAACGGAATCAAAATCAAAGAAGATATTATTCGGGCTAATAAGAAAGTAATCAATCTGAAAGAGAAAAAGATAACAAATCTTCAAAACAAGCTGAAGTCAACTGAACAGAAGACAACAGAACTTAAAGATGAATCAGTTGATCTACATGTCAAGTTTAAAGCTTTTGAAGATCAAATATCTGCATGGGAAGCAAAAAATGCTGAACTGATGAAAACCCTCCAATCAGATGAAGATAAAGCAAATATGGAGAATGCTTCTGTTCAAAAACTATCTGACTTTTCCAAGAAAGCTATCCAAGAGAAGAAAGATTTAGAGCTAAGATGCTTAAAACTCTCCAAGCAAGTATCCGAGTTTGAAAAGATTGTTATAAGCGAAAGAGATACTTTTGCAAAAGAGAGAAAAGTTCTTGAAGATAAAGTAATTGAACTTCCCAAACAAATCTCTGTTTTACAAGACCTGCTTGAAAAGGAAAAGAAAATGTTTCAAGAAAAGGAGAAGTCTTTTGAGATTGAAAAGAAGAAATCTGAAAAGAGAAATGTTGCGATTTCAAGGAAATTTCTAAGAAAACCAAGAACTCAGAAAAAGAATTTGAGCAAGAACGCCAAATCTTTGAAAACGAAATATCTAAGCTCACATCAAAGATAGCTGTTCTAACTTCAGATTTTAAAAAAGAAAAGTTGGTAAAATCTGATTTGCAACAAAAGTTTGACACACTTACTGCTGAAAGAAACATTTTATCCAAAAAGATAAAGGACTTGGAAGCTGCAAATGTTAAAATTTCAGCTCATGTGATTAATCAATCACCTGTTGATAATTCAACCGAATCAGTCTATTCTTTCAAAACAGCTTCAAGTTCCATTCATGAGAAAAATGTTTTAAAAAAGAAATGTGTCAAACCAAACATTGTCCAATCAAACCAGATTCGTCCATCTAATCTATTTTATGACAAGTCTGTTGATAGTCGAGTGAGCTTCTATGTCAAATCTCTTGGAAAGCATTCAAAGAAAGGACAGATGGCTTGGAGAGTGAAGAGTTCTCCTAATGATGCGAAGAAGAATGATAGATCATTCAAATCCACATCAAATGCTAAGAAGAACAATGTTCATAAAGGTAAATTTTTTAGTAATTGTGATATGTTTTATTCTACTAATCATTTGATCAGGATTGTTCAGAAGAAAATTTGTTGTTCTTACTGTGTTGAGAATGATTTTGTTCAAAAAGAATCTGCTCATAACTGGTACGGATCTTACAGAATAACTTCTCAGAAAAGTAATTTTAAAAGATTTAAATCTACTGAGAAGTGAATTCATAAATCTAACTTACCAGGACCCAACTACCAGTGGGTACCAAAACCTGTCAAATCAGTTTTCCAGGTACCACAGGTGTAGGGGGAGCAAGATGTTTGACTTCTAGACAAAAAGTCTAGGACTCGTACCTCAAAGACAAAAAGCCTAGACTATTTAATGAAAGTTGACTTTTCCAACTTTGACTTCTGATTTTAGTCTTCATAATTGATGATCTTGAATCCAATAAATATGTAATGTAACAATCTCCCCCTTTGGATCAAGATCATTACCAAAAAAATTTAGCAATTCAATATTCTCTTTAAGCTCAGAAGATGCAATCTCCCTCTTTGTCTTTAAAGAATAGCAATCTCCCCAAAAGATATAGATAAAATCTCTTTCAAGTGATGGAAAGAAATTATCTTTCAATTCAGCTCATAATGCTTTAGCAAAGTATCTTCAAAGAAAAATTCTCAAAAAACTTTGAACTTTCTGACTTGGACGTTTCTTTAAGCTTGTGTTCTCCCCTATTTCTTGATTAGCTCTCCCCCTTTTCGATGAATTGAGCATCAATATCTTCAAAACTTTGTCACAAGAAATGTCTTGGACCATTCTGATCTTTCAAGAGCCACTGATTCACTGTCAGTTCAAAAAAAATATTCATCTAGATCTTTTCAAATCTAGACAAAATAAGAATGTAACACCTGAATCAACAAATGAATCAGTTAATATGCCTGTCAGTAACATAAAGTCACTGTGTGTAACGAATACACATTGGAAAGAAACTTTTTGATGTTCACTCCCCCAGGGTTTCCATTCAATCATCGAAACACCACAAAGGCAATTTCTATGAACGTTATGACAAGAAAACAAATTCCTTGTGTGTTCGTGTAAGTGATAGCAAGAATTAAGCATGGATGATTGCTTATAAAGGCTCAACATTTGTGTAAACCACTGAGACAACAGTAAGTTCAACACAGACTCAATGTGCATGATTGAAGTGCAAATGTGGGGCAGACTTCCTTCTTTTCAATATCCAGATTTTTCAAATGAAAATCAGATAGATAATGTGTTGCATCCCCAGAAAAATATGAAACATTTTCTTTTTAAGAAGAAAATGAGTGGCTGGTGGGGTAATGTCAAGAGTTGGCATGGGCTAGTTGCCTGTTTCAATAACGTTCACCAATGAATTGTGAAGCATTAGAAATGTGGTTGCCCGACTCAGAAAGTAGTTGGTGCAGAGTTTTATATTCTTTTAATCTGATCTCACACCCTCTTTCTTTTTATCATTAAGCTCATATCTAACCAAACTCTCATTTACATTTTACCTCATCACACAACCCAGACTCATTTCTTTTCGACTCCTCACACTCAATCACTATGGATTAAATTCTTGGGTAGAAAACACTAGTTAACGTGAATCCATAGAAGTTTCATGTAAATCCTAGAACAAAGATCCCATGTTTTCCTAGAAAGCATGTGTTGCTCAGAATGGTTTAACTTTAACAGTTAAAGCGCAAATATAAGTCAGATGTATGTATGCTCAAAATATAATCATGGAGATTTGAGCATTTGAAACATTGAATTATTTTTCAAACAAGTAAATTGAATGAATAGACATGAATGCAAGAAACTTGTTTAAAAAATCTGACATTGTATGAAAAAGATCAGAAATGATATAGCAATCAAGGCTTATGGTCAACAATAATGGATATTGTCTATACGAATCAAAATACAGACATTCTTGAAATGACGTTCAAAATTCAGTGAAGTACAAGCGGGGTGTCTTTCCATCGAAAAATATGTTTCAAATTTGAGACATTGTAAGATCATTTTGAACAAAAGGTCAAACCGGTGTGTGTGAATACTTGAAAGTATATAGACAAGATAATACGTAAGTATATATCTTTAGAAACACACGGTTTGTTAAGCATTGAAGCACAAAATAAATGACAACATTTAAAATCACACTTCCAATTCATGAAATCTGTTTGAGAATCGGGAAGTGGTTTGAACATTTAAGAACATGTTTTCTTATGATTGAAAGTTGTCCTTCTTTCAACCATATATGAGATGAAGATAAACAATTATACCTTTGGCGTGCAATCTTACATCTCATGAAGTCAAGCTTAAAGTCATAAAGATATGATATTGTAAGCATTTCTCAAACTGCAAAAGTCTTAGGTCATAGTCAAAGCAAATTTGTTCACAGAAATTTAAATGACATAAAGTAGTAAAACAATTAAAGTACGAGTTCTGATCTAAAATAATCAAAAGTCATAGCCTTACTCCTTTGACTTGAAGAACTCCCCCTAAAGTCATGCATTACACAAAAATTGACAGATAGGTAAATGCATAAATTAGATATGTGTTCCCCCTCAAAATAACAATGATCATCTATGAAGTACTTCTCACACTCCCGCTGATATCATGAACAGACTATTAAAGTGCAAATATCTTTCAGAAATAATGATAAGGAAATGATGAAAAGTTCACAATGAGAAAAACTTTAATAGGTAACGACCGATTAGGTCTTGAGATTTAGCATATCAAGCCTAGAGACAAGAAAATTGAATATCTTTTCGTCTAAGGGTTTGGTAAACAAATCTGCAAGCTGATAATCAGTTTTTACAAAGAAAAGTTCAATTCTTATTTTTCCGACATTATTTTTTATAAAATAATACCTGACATCAATGTGTTTGGTTTTCGTATGCTGAACAAGATTAGCTGATAATTCGATAGTGCTTTTTGAGTCACAATAGATCAGGATCTTATTGTAGTGATAACCAGAGTCTCGCAGTTGCATTCTCATCCACAAGACCTGAGAACAGCAGCTAGCAGTAGCTACATATTCTGCTTCGGCCGTTAGTGGAGACATATAATTGCTTCTTTGATGCCCAACTGACGAGTTTATCACCGAGGAAATGTATATAACCTGATGTGCTCTTTCTGTCTAGCATACAACCAACATGATCTGTGTTTGAATATGTTGTTAGTTCAAAGCTAGTATCTTTAGAATACCACAGACCAAGACCTGCAGTCCCCTTCAGATACCTAAAAGTACGTTTGAGTGCAGACATATGGGATTCTTTACGATTGGTCTGATATCTAGCACATAAGCATGTAGAAAACATTATATCTGGCCTACTGGAAGTAAGATACATCAAAGAACCTATCATCCCTCTATAGGTCTTAGCATCAACAACTTTGCCCGAAGGATCAGTGCCAATCTTAGTACCAGGTGCCATTGGGGTACCAGTCGGTTTACAATTTTCCATTTTGAATCTCCGAAGAATATCAAAAATGTATTTAGATTGATTGATGAAAATCCCCGTTGAAAATTGTTTGTCTAGTAAACCTCTTCCACTCAGGCTGGAGGACGCTGAGAAATTTTACATTCAACTCAATTTGAGATTTGTTGACCTTTTTCTTACTTAGCTCGTTCAGCAAGGTCAAAAATCTGTCATATGTAGCCTCTAGAGATTCTCTAACTTTAGCTTTGAACTCTTCATAGTTATTCAGGCAGTTGGATACTTTGAGTTGGTTGCCGACCTTTGAACCGAGCATCATATTCTCCAATTGATCCCACATCTGCTTTCCAGTAACATTGTAGCTATCAATTTTGACATAAATTTCATTCGGTATGCCTTGGAGAATGAATGATTTTTCCAGTTTGTCACCCTTATGCCTTCTTTTATGCTCATCCAAGTATTCATCAAGCTGTAAAGGATACTCTCTCTGTTCTTCTTCACCATTTTCTCCAACTACAGTGAGCGTTTTGGTCGGAGTTGTCATGATTCCTTCTTTTAAGGATATTCTGATGTAATCTCCCAAATCATGTCGATCGATGAAATCCAAGAATCGGTATTTCCATTGCTTGTACTCTCCTTTGAAGAGTACTGGTGGCTTCACATCAGTTCCAATTGCGAGAACTTCCCTTGATGTCATCCTGTTTTGAATAAATATGCAATAAGAAACTCGAAATTGATCGTTAGTCCAGATAAAATCAAATAAATACAGATTAATACTGAAAATAAGAATTGAAAGAGAATCTGGCGCAAAAAGACAAATTGCGCTAAGGTCAGTGACGCAAAAGAATTTTTTGCGCTAAAAGGAGCTGGCGCAAAAATGAAGTTTGCGCTAAGAGTAGTTGTGCTAATTGAGACTGGCGCAAAAGTCAACTTGCGCTACGTGAAGCTGGCGCAAAAAATTTTTGCGCGAAGTACTGACGCCCTTGAGGAGTTTTGCACGAGAAGAGGGTGGCGCAAGAAGGGTTTTGCGCGAGAAGCGGGTCGCGCGAAATGGAGGTTTGCGCGAAGAACTGATGGCGCAAACCGGGGTCCTGATTGTCCCTCCTTCGACCGGTGTCCCACCGGGGTCCTTCGACCGGGGTCCTGCGACCGGGGTCCTTCGATCGGTGTTTGCGACCGGGGTGTTGCTGCGACCGGTGTCTTCCCTCGACCGGTGTCTGCGACCGGTGTAGTGTATGGCGCAAAACTCAACTTTGCGCTACACGGAGTTGGTGCAAAAGATGAGAACTTCATGTATGCGTTAGGAGGCTATGGCGCAAAACACACTTTGCGCTATGCACATGGAAACTCTTGAACTGGCGCAAACGCAGTATGAACTGGCGCAAAAACGTGTTCTTGACCTCTACTTCGAAAGACGGCTCTAAAAAACCCAAAAACCTATCTATACATCGATTTACAACTCGAAACTTTGACAATAGGACCATAAACACATCTAGAACTGATTACAATCAAGTAATTTCAAAAATAAACACTATAAGAATGATTTCGATCGATGGAACAGTGCCCAGAACTCGTGAAGAACAAGAACAACAAAATCATCAAATAGATGATCGATTACAGTGCAATACTCGATAAAATCAATGCAAACTCAAACTAATACTGATTTCGATCACAACCCAAGTGATTTCAACTCGAAAAACACACAAAAAATCAAAGAAGAAATCTGGAAGATGATGAACAGTGTCGAACGAAACTTTTCTGGAAAATTTTGATTTTAATCTGGTTAAGCTCTGATACCAATTGATTGACCCTATAGATTCAAGTTCTTATCGCATAATATATGTAATCACAAACAAGAGATTAAACAAACCTGTTTTGTTATTCAATCCAAACGATTACAAGGTTTTTCTCTTGAGAGGATTTTCTCTCTCTAAGCTCTATCTCACTGGAATCAGAAATGACGGCTGATTTTCTAATTTGGGTACACGCCTTGCACTACCAACCCTAGCAACTAAATGCCTTATACCTATTTAGGGAAAAGACAAAAATACCCAAAATACAAGGAAAGTTATACTTTGACAATTATTACAAAAATGACCTAGACTATTTATTGAAAGTTGACTTTTCCAGCTTTGACTTCAGATTTTAGTCTTCATAATTGATGATCTTGAATCCAATAAATCTGTGATCTAACAAGTTTCTAAGTATCTTTTGACCTAGATCTCTGATTGTTTGAAAGAAGAACAACTTTCAAGCATGAAAAACGTTTTCTTAAATGTTCAAACCACTTCTCTGTTCTCAAAAGATTTCAAGAATTAAGAAGTGTGATTTTAAATGTTTTTCATAATTGAGCGTTAATGTTTAACTGATCGTGTGTTTCCAAAGATCAATACTTGTGTATTATCTTTTCTATATACTGTCTAGTATTCATATACACCGGTTCAGTACTTCATTTGAAATTGTTATTTCCATGTCTCATAACAAAACAATTTTTCGATGGTAAAACCCTCATTTGAATTTCATTGTTGTTGAGCGTAAATAATCATTTCAATCATTGAGCGTTCATTGCTAAATTGTTTATATTCGTCCATATAAACAAACTGTCAACTTCTTTGATACCCCAACCTTTTCATGTTCATATCTTATGAAATTTGATCTGATTGATACATTGTCAGATTCTCAAAACAATCGATTTCATTTCATTCATTCAAATTTCTTGTTTTGAGAGATCTTCAAAGTTCAAATGCTCAAATTTCATTCATATATTTGATGAGCATACATTTTGACAATGTTATCATATTTGTGCTTCATTGTTTAAGTTAAATTGTTGAGCAACCATTTTTTGTAGGACTTATATGGGATCAGTGTGAGAGCTTAAAAAGAATTTCCATGGATTCACGTTAACCAGTGTTTCCTACCCAGAAAGTAATATGTGAGTCCATGATCGTTTACCAGATAAATCAAACAACAACAAGATATAGATTACCAACCTGTTTCTATTACAAAACGCGGATTACAGAGGTTGATAAGTTTACACTTTGAAACTCTTTTCTCTGATGTTTTCTTGATGAATATTTTGGTCTTAGATTTGAGATTAAGATTGTGATTGTTAGATATTTCTAAGAATATCTAAAACCTTATATACTAACTAATAATATCTACATATTAAATAAACTAATATAATAACTAAACATAATATCTAATAACAAGATATTAAAAACATAACTTTGACACTTATTACAAAATAGACCCTAGACTATTGTTGAGAGTGACTTGTCAGCTTTAACTTTAGATTGCGATCTTCATATTGGATGATCTTGAATCCAATGAGACTGTGTCCTAACAATCTCCCCCTTTGGATCAAGATCATTACGAAAATGATTTAGCAATACAATCTTCTCTTTCAGCATTGAAGATTCAATCTCTCTCTTAGTCTTCAAGATATAGTAAGCTCCCCAAAAGATGTAGTTTTTCTCTCTTTCAGTTCATGGGAAGAAATTATCTCTTGTTTCAGCTCGAAATTATTCACTAAAGTATTTTCAAAGAAAATTTCTCTCTAATCAGCGTATCTTCAGAGTACTTGCTCTTTGAAGAATTCAATCTTGGACGTGATTCTTGAAATATGTGATTTCTTGGTTAGCTCTTCTCCATTTCTTGGGTAGATCTTCTCCCCCTTTTTGATGAGAAGTGTAATGATTTCATCAAAACTTGACGACAAGAAATGTTGTTCATAAGGAGCCTCTGATTCGTCAATGCAATAGATATTTATCCAGATTTTTGCAAATCTAGACAAAATAGCCATGTAACACCTGTAGCAATAAACAAATCAGTTAGAAACGCCTCTCAGTAACACTAAGTCACTGTGTGTAACAAATACACAATGGAAAGGAGCTGTTTGATGTTGACTCCCCCAGGGCTTCCATTTAATCATCGAAACACCACAGAGGTTATTTCTATAAACGTTATGACAAAGAAACAAATTCCTTGTGTGTCCGTGCTTGTGATAGAAACAATTAAGCACTTGATGATCACTTATAGGCTCGAAATTGTGTAAACCACTGAGACAACAGTAAGTTAAACACAGACTCAATGTGCATGAGTGAAGTGCGAAGGTGGGGCAGACTTCCTTCTTTTCAATATCCAGATTTTCCAAATGAAAATCAGATAGTAAATGTGCTGCTTCCCCTTTGAAAATGAAACATTTTCCTGTTAAGAAGTAAATGAGTAGCTGGTGGGGTAATTTCAAGAGTTGGCATGGGCTAGTTGCCTGTTTCAATAATGATCATCAAAGAATTGTGAAACATTAGAAATGTGGCTGCCCGTCTCAGAAAAAGTTGGTGCAGAATTGTGATATTCTTTTAACTCTGTTCTCACACCCTCTTTCTTTTAAACATTTAGCTCACTGATAACCGAACTCTCTTTTTCATGATAGCTCATTATCCAATCCACACTCATTTCTTTTTGACTCCTTACACCCAATCACTATGGATTAACTTCATGGTTAGAAATCACTGGTTAACGTGATTCCATAGAAGTTGTGGTAAGTCCTAGCACAAAGAAATCCCGTATATCCTATAAAGAATATGTTGCTCAAAATGATTTATAATCATGTAAGCTCATGTAGAACATTTAAAGTACACTCCCAAAATATAAAATCTTATGAAAAAATCGGGAAGTGGTTTGAACGTTTAAGAATATGTTTTCAATGATTGAAAGTTTTCCTTCTTTCAATCACATATGAGATTAAGATAAAGGAATATACCTTTAAGTGCGATCTTACATCTCATGAAGCTTAGCTTAAAGTCATAAACATATGATCGTGTAAGCTCTTCTCAAAAATTCTGCAAAAGTCTTAAGTCAAGTCAAAGAAACTTTATTCACTAATATTGAAAAGACAAAAAGCAGTAAAACAAAGAACTTCTCTTACTCCCCCTGAAATTATGCATCTAACATATATAATTTCAGAAATAAATATGTACTCCCCCTTGAAGGTTGAATTTCTCGTTGGAGTATCGGAGTACAATCTCTCATATCATCATTGGAGTAAGGTCTTTTGATCATTGAAGTGCGAGTCCTAAACTGTTGTGTTTAGAAGTCTCTCTTCTTTGAAGCACGGGTTCTAAGTTGATTTACTTATAATCCTTTGTTCTTATACTATTCCCCCTTGACAGTAGGTGCCTGCAACACAGAATTAGTTTTCTTTGGTACCCACTGGTATTTGGGTCCATATGTGTTAGTTGCAGTTCTTGTGGGGGTTATGGAATAAGAACTATACCAGTAATAATCTTTGGTTTTGTGAACAGGATCATGTGTACGAAAGTAAGAACAAGAATTTTCCTTACCTGATAACCTGATCATTTGATCTCTCGTGTAAACATGAGCAGGTTTACTTTTCAGCGCATTGTTCTTCGTTTCATTATGCGTATGTACACATGAGTTTTTACTTTTTAGCTCAGCTTTCTTCTTTGCTTCAACTGGTTTCCTGTTCCAGACCAGTTCAAATTCTTTGTAGTTGTTCCTCCTTCTATGTGTACCTGAACAATCTATGTTTCTATCAAAGAAAAGGTTAGAATTACGAATTTGATCAGAAGATTTAACTGACCTCTTTGAAGAAACAGGTATGAATGTTGAACTTGCAGCTAACTTTAATGAGCATTCGAAATCAGCTAAATCATATCTAGGTGAGTGGACAATTGACTCTGGAGACTTGCGCTCAGTCACCACAACCGTTGAAATAATCTTTTCAAGCTCATTGACCTTTGAAGAATAATTGTTTCTTTCTTTGACTAGAAGGTCAATCTTCTTCTCAAGCTCATGCTTCTTCTTCTTCTTCTTCTTCTTCTTCTTCTTCTTCTTCTTCTTCTCTTTCTGTGCATTCTTAGAAAGTTTAGATAACTTAGCAGTTAGCTTCCTAATTGTAGCTTCAAGGATGCTTCTCTCTTCTTCAAATCCCTTCTGAGCACCCTACTAATCATTTGCCTTCCTCTCCTTGGCAAACTGATCTCTTTCCAAAATTATTACTTTCTCAAATTTACTAACTTGTTGAGAAAGCTTTAGACATTTAATTTTGAGAGTCTTCTTCTCTTCACCACTTTTCTTGGAAATTACTGAGAACTTCAGTGCAAACTTTGAACTTTCCTGTTCAAACTCAGATTTGTCCTTGACAAACTCTTGATTTAAGTCTGATAGTTTATGTTGAAGATTTATGTTCAAGCTCATGAACTTCTCCCCGTTCATCTCTACAGACTCTTGCTTCTGTATTTGAGCTTCTAATTCAAAATATTTTCTGTTAAGTTCAAAGTTCTCAGCTTCCAGAAACTTAACCTTATCTTCACAAAGCCCAGAACTCTGTTTCAGAAGTTCTTCATTGACTTCCTTTAATGTACTTACTTCTTCTTTCAGAACCTTTCTTTCATCACGATATTTCTTTGAATGTTGAAAATGATGTTCCGCTGATGAAGAAAGAATTTTAAGTTCCAATTTAAGCTTTGTAATCTTTTCCTCATCATCAAAAAACTCATCTTGAATATCTGATTTGATCCTTAGAAAAACTAAGTCTGGTTTGCGCTTGATGTGGGTGGCACGAACTTGAGGTTTGCGTTTGTATTGGGTCGCGCAAGACACAGATTTGCGTTTAAAGTGGGTGGCACAAAGGAGAAACTTGACCGGTAATATGTTCGACTGGATGGTTGCTCGACTGATAAGTTGTAAAGACTGGTAAAATGATGAAATCAATTACGACTGGACTTTGTTTTTATATCGGTCGACCGATATATGAGATGAACAAAGAGATTTCGACCGGTATAGGAGAGTAATGTGGGTCGACCGGTATGTTGTAAAAGGATGAATGTGGGTCGACCGGATAGAAATTCTCGACCGGTATAATGTATTTAGAGGAGTGACCGATATTTAAACTTGATGTGAGAGTGAAGGTGGTTGACCGGTAAGTTGTGAAAGTGGGTCGACCAGTATATTGAAAGCTTGACCGAACGGTATGTAGCTTTCGACCGGGAGAGTGCAATTTAATGCTTTTCGACCGGTAAGAACTATGTCTTTGACTGGTATGTTGTATTTGATAATTCGACCGGAATTATGCAATGTGTGTGGACCGATAAATTAATGTGAGTGGAGATGTAGTGGATCGATAAATTAACAAAGTTTGAATCTTGGACCGATAAGGAGATGCAATTCTACAATGCCACGAATCCAAGATAGGTTTAGTGGAATGCCACGCGTCCAAGGAGATGCAATTCTTAAATTCTTTGATTTCGAATATGAAAGGAAGAGATGCTTTTCTTGGACCGATAAATGCTTTTTCTTGGACCGATAAATGAGAGTAGTGGACCGATAAGTTATGAGAGAGAGGACCGATAAGAATAGTGGACCGATATATTGTAGATATTGGTCGACCGGTAAAATGAATTATAAAACTTTGACCGATAGGAATAAAACTTTTCGACCGGAACTGGGTATTGATATCGGTCGACCGGTATGGAACCTTCGACCGGTATCGTTTCTTCTCCGATTTACGGCCCTACAACTCCCAAATTGAACTGGCTAGAGGTCAAATTAAGGCACCAAATTTTGACACTTTGATCAACTTACCAACTAGAACAAGTTACAACACTTTGATTTCGAAAACAACCACAAGATATAGATTACCAGATAAATCAAACAACAACAAGATATAGATTACCAACCTGTTTCTATTACAAAATGCGGATTACAGAGGTTGATAAGTTTACAGTTTGAAGCTCTTTTCTCTGATGTTTTCTTGATGAATATGTTGGTCTTAGATTTGAGATTAAGATTGTGATTGTTAGATATTTCTAAGAATATCTAAAACTATATATACTAACTAATAATATCTAGATATTAAATAAACTAATATAATAACTAAACATAATATCTAATAACAAGATATTAAAAACATAACTTTGACACTTATTACAAAATAGACCCTAGACTATTGTTGAGAGTGACTTGTCAGCTTTAACTTCAGATTGCGATCTTCGTATTCGATGATCTTGAATCCAATGAGACTGTGTCCTAACATAATCCTAGAGTGATTGAGGGGTGAGGGGTTTTTAAATCAAATAGTTGGGCAGATAACTCATCCGGTTGAATTTTTCTCATTGTGCTGAGCGGTAAAATGTTAATGAGAGTTTGGTTAGAAGTGAGCTTAAATGTTTAAAAGAAAGAGGGTGTGAGATTAGAGTTAAAAGAATATCAAAACTCTGCACCAACCACTTTCTGAGTCGGGCAGCCACATCTTCTGATTGGTTCACATTGTTTGGTGACCATCATTGAAACAGGCAGTGAGCCTATGCCAACTCTTGCAATTACCCCACCAACCACTCATTTCTTTATCGACAAAGAAATGTTTCATTTTATTTGGGGATGCAGCACATCTGCTATCTAGTCTTCACTCGGAGATTTAGATATTGAAAAGAAGGAAGTTTGCCCCACCTTCGCACCTCTTTCATGCACATTGAGTCCTTGTAATACTTGTTGTTGTCTCAACAGTTTACACAAATTGAGCCTGAAAAAGTTCGAGTAGCTTCAATCAGTCTACACTTTCACGTACACACAAGGAATAAGTTTTCTTGTCATAACATTCATAGAAAATTCCTTTGTAGTTTTTCGATGATTGAATGGAAGCCCTGGGGGAGTGAACATCACAAATGCTCCTTTCCAATGTACATCCGTTGTACAAAGTGGCTCCGTGATACTTACAGGCAATTCTAATTGTTTCATCCGTTGAATCAGGGTTACAGAGTTAATTATATCTGAATTTGAAAAGATTCGGGTATACACTCATGAATTGACGGATACTCAGATCAAAGAGCGAAGATTGTTAGTTTTTCACAAAGGGGGATATTATTATTCAAAGACGGTGATGAAATTGAAAAGAATTTTGATGATCATGATGCTCACAGTCATCAAAAAGGGGGATATATTTTGAAAGTTTCAATTTCCAAAGATAGATGTTTTGTCAAAGTCAAGAACTTCGAGATAACATTATAAAGATGTTCCAACATGATTAGAGATGATTCGTTGTTCAAAGACAGAAAATTCATAGATCAAAGAGGTGAAGATACAAGCATTGAAATATTCCTCAAAGTTTCAAAGATTTAATGTTCAAGACTTGATGACTTTTCAAAGACAAAGTGAAAGACTTTTCAAGTTTGTCTGAAGATTCTTCAAAAGCCAAGTGTTTGAAGATTGTCAAAGCTTCAAAGTTCAAAGCTATCAAAGTTAAAATTTTGAAGAATCAAGAGCTGAAGACTATTGTCAAATTTTTAAATCTTGAATCCAAAGGGGGAGATTGTTAGTGCATTTATTGTATTGAAGATTTAATTGTAAAAGTCTTGTAAAGTCAATGTAAGTACAAAAGTCAAAGAAAGTCAATGTTGTCAAAAGTCAATGTTGTTTAGTTTAATATGTCAAAGTAGTTTACTTTGTATTTGAAATATGTTTGTAATTAGGAGTTTGATATTAGATTTCTTAGTGGTTAAGCATTAGGTTTAAGGATTTTGTCATTGTCATATTAATAGAGAGAGAAAGTTAGAGAGAGTTTAGAGAGAGAAAGCTTGTAATTCATGTAAATCATTCAAGATCAATGGAATCAATGTCAATTACCTAATAGATCTGTGTGTTTAAAAAATTTCACTTGATGGTATTCTGAGCGAAGGTCGATTTTGGAAAAACATCGTGCTCCTTGCAGTTGGTCGAAGAGATCGTCTATTCAGGGTAGCAAGTATTTGTTCTTCACGGTCACCTTGTTTATCTCCCATTAGTCGATGCACATACGCATCGACCCATCCTTCTTCTTGATGAAAAGTACCAGATCTCCCCAAGGTGAAGAGCTCAGCCTCACAAATCCTTTCTCTAGCAATTCCTGAAGTTGGGACATCATCTCTTGCATCTCAGTCGAAGCAAGACAGTAGGGTGCAAAGGCTATCGATGCCGAAAGCCCGGAACTCCACTTGGCGATCGGGCGGAAAGCCCGGAAGATCGTCGGGATAAACGTCCGGATATTTGCTGATGATCCACACATCTTCTATATACTTCTTCTCCACTTTGGCGTCTACTATGTAAGGTAGAAACGACAGATAATTCTTCACTAGACACTTCCTCCCTTTGATGGATGAGATGAGTACCACTTCCCCCTTGCGCTTCTCTCCATAAACAAAGACCAAATTCCCGCTTGAGGTCGGTATCCTGTTAAGTTTCTTTGAACATAAGATCTCCGCTTGGTGCTTAAACAACCAATCCATTCCAATCACCACGTCAAAACTTCCAATTCCCATGGGAAGTAAATCTACTACAAACACTTCACCACTAACCTCTAGGTGACATTTCTCTAAGACTTTTCGCAAGATCACTTGCTCCCCATTTGCTACCTATAATACCAACGCATAACTATGAGTACTAGAAGGCACATTAAAAGCTTTGCAAACCTCAATGGACACAAAAGAGAAATTGGCACCAGAATCAAATAACACTATAGCGGTAAGGGAGTTGAGTAAGAACGTACCCGACACGACATCGGCGGTTTCCTTTTCTTCTTCTCTCGTCGTTTGAAACGTGTTACTGCACAAATATGTTGGATACAAGATCATGAAGACAAAATACTGAAATTCAAAGTCAAGAGCTCAAGTCAAAGCCCTTCAAGCAGAAAGTCAAAGTCTTTTGTAATAAAAGACAAAGTCAAAGTCAATGTTGTAATGTGTTGTAAGGGTTTTAGTGTTATAAGTGTTTGTGTCAAATAGTGATATGACTAATTGTAAATTCTAAGAGTTGTTCTAAGAGATTTATGTGCGCAGAATGCAAACTCGCAAACAATGAAACTCGCAGAAGAGACGTACGCGATCTGAACTTAGAAAATTTCTGAGGAATCAAAACTCGCAAATCAAATGAGAAAACCCTTTGCGCGAAGTTGTTTCTTACAAGACGTACTATGCGTGAACCTGCAAAACTCGCACAACAAACATGAACAGGAATTTGCGCGTTCTTCCTTACCGCGAATCTCAGATCTAGCGAGTGCTTTCCTTGTTTTCTGAAAATCGATCAAAAGCTCAAGAAACCTGTGAATTGCTCAAGGAACATGTTGGGAACTGAAGATTCTACTAAGAGTGGTTACTACTGCTAGTACAAGAGTGGTTACTACTGCTATTACAAGAGTGGTTACTACTGCCAGAACACTTTGAAGATTAATACTGCTGAGTATTACTACTGCTAGTAGAATTACTACTGCTAGTCAAAGTTAGTGCTGCTTGAACAAAGTTAGTACTGCTTAGCTAGTTAGTACTGCTAGTAGTTAGTACTGCTTACAGTTAATGCTGCTGGAAGAAGTTAATGCTGCTAAGCATAATTAGTGATGCTAAAGAGATCCGGATGGAATGTATGATAGCTGGATATTCTGAAGATATACTGAAGATATACATAGAAGATATACATGGAAGATATACTGCAGATTTGTTTATTCTTTGTAATTATCTTTTGATCAGTATATGTATAGAATGTATAGAATAGATAGAAACAATTTTTTGATAATTTCTATTCAGAAAAAATCAACCTCAAGGCATAGATCCTAATTCTAGAGAAGTAGAATTCGTATTGGTGAGCCTGTTCATCAATATTGAGGTTGAGTGTGTAATCTTGTAGCTTCAAGCATTCAATACAAGTTTACAGTTTGTCAATCATATACTGTTTTGTTTACTGTTTTATTAAATATCAAAGTGTTATTCCGCAACTTCTTTGATATTAGTTTCTGAGAATTAATTCTTGTTAAGAATTCGATCCTGACAAGTGGTATCAAAGCCTATTGAATCAGAAACATCTATCATGGAAAATCTTACAGAATCAAGCAGTACGTTGGTCTCCAAGGTTCCAATGCTCAAACCCAGTGAGTTTGACATGTGGAAGATAAGGATCAGACAATATATTCTTCTCACTGACTACTCAATGTGGGATATCATTGAGAATGGTCCTTCTGAAGCTGGAAGGATAGGACCAGATGGAAAAAGACCTCCACCAAAGACAGATGGTGAAAGAAAGATCAGGCAGACAGAGATGAAGGCCTTGAGCACTCTGCTCTTGGCAATCCCTAATGAATATCAGCATCAATTTTGCAACTGCACTGATGCTCAAAATCTCTGGAATTCTCTAGAGAAAAGATTTGCTGGAACTAAGAGTATCAAGAGAAATCAAAGAGATGTTCTTAAGCAGCAGTATGAGAATTTTACTTCCTCAAAGAATGAGTCTATGACTCAAACTTTTGATAGGTTCAACAAACTCATTGGAGAATTGGCCACTGTTGGAGTAAAGATGGATCAAGATGACATCAACAGGAAATTCCTCAGATCTCTTGGGGATGAGTGGACTATGTACACTGTCTCTTATAGGCAGAGTGACAATCTGGAGGAGAAAGAACTTGATGATCTATACAATGATCTAAGAGTTCTTGAAACTGAGGTAGAGATCAAGAAGAAACCTACTGGTTATGTCCACAATTCTGCACTTCTTTCAGCAGCCACTAATACTACTGCCATCCCTGAAGCAGTTAGTACTGCTGGTGGAGCAAGTTCAGAAAAAGGATCTGAAACAATCTTTGAAGCCTTCTTGTCCAGTCATAGTAACACTTCATTAATCAATGATGATCTGGATCAACTTCACCCTGATGACCTGGAGGAGATGGATATAAAATGGCAGATGGCCATGCTATCCATGAGGGTGAAGAAGTTCATTAAAAGAACAGGAAGGAATAACTTCTCCCAAAGAAGAGAGGATGGAGCTGGTTTTGACAAAACCAAAGTGGAATGTTACAAGTGTCACATGAAAGGACACTTTGCTAGAGAATGCAGGAGTGCTGTGTCTAACAACAACCACCAACAAGCTCAGAATGGAGGCTACACTCAGAACAAGAATCCTGCTCAAGCCCTTGTTTCTCAACAAGGAATGGGATTTGACTGGAGTGATCAAGCTGAGGAAGCCATTCAGAATCAAGCTCTTATGGCAGAAGTGTCTGATCTCCCATCTGAGGTAACTTCTAACCTTTGCACTAAAACTTGCATTGACACTGTCAAAAGATACAGGGATCACAATCAAAGTATGTGTGATGACCTCAAAAGGTTAGAAAAAGATAGAAGAGATTATGTACTAATAGTTGAGAGATTTGAAGAACAAATCAAAGGCTTTCAAGCCAATGAACTTCAACACTCTTATGATACTAACTACTGGAAGTGGGAAAAGAATGAGTTAGAGACTAAACTGTCTAAATCCTTAGAAGAGAGTGATAAGCTAAAGGAGGAATTGTCCAAAGTTAAACTTGACATAGAGAAGTTTTCATATGCTTCAAAGGCAATGGATTCTCTTCTAAAGGCTCAGATTCATGATAAGATGAAGCCTGGTATTGGATACAACAGTACACCTCCTCCTTATAACAACAATTATATCTCTCCTACTTCAGACTTGTTAGAAACCAAGGAGAATAAGGACTTATCTGAAAAAGCTTTTAAGATAGACCCTTTGGATGAAGTAGTGATTAAGGATCTAACTGAGAAAGAAGCCAGTAAGAAGAGAGATAATAAGATAGGTAAAGAAATCCATGAAGAAAACAATATAATCACCAATGAGGGATGTGGGAAAGACTGGATAAAGTCCAAGGAGATAGAAAAGACCAAAGGAAAAGACAACAAGGTCCATTACAAACAGACCACAGTTGTGAATCCTGCATCTGGTAAACAGTGTGATTGCAGTAAAGCCAAGAGCCTATATTCTGGTTTAAAAAGAGGAAATCAAAGAAACTGGAATAATCAATGGGCTCAGAAGCAAGGAGTTGATCTGAATAAAATCAATAGACCAAAACCTTGCTTCATATGTGGCAAGTTAAATCATCTGGCTAAATCTTGCTTTTTCAACCCTATTAATCAACAGATGACCTTTCAAAGATGTAAGCAAAAGTCTGTTGATTATAGAAAGGCTGGAAAGAAACATGGTGAAAAGAAAGGCCCCATAAAGAAAAGGATTTTAAAAGAAAGCATTAAAATGTGGGTGCCCAAAAGCACTAAAACTGTTAGTACTGCTGATAGGGTTAGTGCTGCTGGAAGTATTACTGCTGCTACCTGTGTTAGTACTGCTAAAAACATTAATGCTGCTAATACAGTTAGTATCTCTTCAAAGGTTAATACTGCTAACACAGTTACTGCTGCTAACACAGTTACTACTGCTAACAAGGTTAGTACTGCTAAGCATGCAAGTGCTGCTAAGGCAGTTAATACCTCTAAAACCAGTACTGTTTCCAGCACAAATGTTTCCAAGCCTATAATTGTGACAAAATACTCCAAGAATGAGGAGTTAAAATTCAAAAATCTTGTCAAGAAGGAATGCAAGTATTTTGATGAGAAAGGGGTACCCAAGACCACTTTGGCTTGGGTTCCTAAATCATACTAACTGATCTATCTTATGTGCAGGGCAACCAACAGCTCAAGGGAAAGATCATATGGCATGTTGATAGTGGTTGCTCAAGGCACATGACAGGCAACATGTCATGCCTTCAGGATTTCAAGCATATCAATGGAGGACATGTTGCTTTTGGAGACAATCTTACTGGTGGTAAGATAAGTGGAAAAGGTAATGTCACCAAAGGTAAGATGACATTTGAGGATGTCTACTATGTTGATCAATTAAAATACAACCTGTTAAGTGTATCACAGGTTTGTGACAAACAACATAGTATAGTATTTTCAAATACTGAATGTATGATCCTTGCTCCAGGGTTCAAAGTAGTTGATGAAAGCATGATACTACTAAGAACTCCAAGAAAGGACAATGTTTACTGTCTAGATATGGAAAATGTTAAAAGTGATTCATCTCTAAATTGTCTTGTTTCAAAAGCTTCTATAGATGAATCCTCTCTATGGCACAGAAGAATGTGTCACATGAATTTTAAGACTATGAACAAACTTGTTAAAAACAACCTTGTAAGAGGTTTACCTTCTAAAGTCTTTTCATGTGATGATCATTGTGTTGCTTGTCTCAAAGGCAAACAACATAAAACTTCTTATAAGACCAAAGAGATAAATTCTATTTCTTCTTGTCTCCAGTTATTGCACATGGATCTGTTTGGTCCTACAAATGTTATGAGTATAGGCAAGAAATCTTACTGCTTGGTTATTGTTGATGATTACTCTAGATTCACCTGGGTATATTTTCTAAGGACTAAGGATGAGACAAGTGGACTGATCAAGTCCTTTATCCTGAGAATTGAAAACCAAACTAATCAAAAAGTAAAAGTCATTAGATCAGATAATAGGACTGAATTCAAAATTTTTGATCTAAACACCTTTTGTGAAGAAAAAGGAATTGAGAGACAGTATAGTGCTCCTAGGACTCCTCAACAGAATGGTGTTGCTGAAAGGAGAAATAGGACATTAATAGAGGCCGCTAGATCTCTGTTGGCTGATTCAAAACTGCCAATTACCTTCTGGGCTGAAGCAGTTAATACTGCATGTTATGTCCAAAACAGAGTTCTAGTAGTTAAGCCAAAGAACAAGACACCATATGAGCTTTTAAATAAAAGAAAACCCTATATTGGATTTTTCAAACCTTTTGGGTGTCCTTGTACCATTCTCAATACCAAAACTCACTTAGGTAAGTTTGATAGCAAAGCAGATGATGGATTTCTTGTTGGTTATTCATCTCAAAGTAAGGCCTACAGAGTTTTCAATTCATCTTCTAGAATAATTGAAGAGAGTGACAATGTCAAATGCAATGAGAACACACCAAATCCTATTGGAACTGGTCCTCAATGGCTATTTGACATTGATTCACTAACTAACTCCTTTGGTTTCAGTAGTAATGATCATGCAGGTTCAGGAGGTGAAGGATCAGGGACTACACAAGTTCAAGAAAGTGTATCTAAATCAGTGATCTTTCCCACACCCACAGTGAATTCTTTTGAAGACTGTGAAATAGAACAATCTACTGGACCAAGACAGAGTAGAGGTGAAAAGAATCAAGAAGATAAAGAATCAGAAGTAGCAGCTGAAAACACTTCAGTTGAGTTGAATGACTCCAATCTAGAAGCTGATGTTAATGAAGAACCTAGTCATAACACCAGAGTTCAAAAGAATCATCCTCCACAGCTGGTAATAGGAGATATATCATCTCCTATGATGACTAGACATCAGAGCAGACTTCAAGAAATGCAAGATCAACAGCATACAGTGTTGTCTTGCTTTCTATCCCAGCTTGAGCCTAAAAAGGCACATGATGCAATGAAAGAATCCAGCTGGATAGAAGCAATGCAAGAAGAATTGCTGCAGTTCAAACTACAAGATGTATGGGATCTGGTAGACCTTCCTAAAGGTCACAGAGCAATTGGCACAAAGTGGATCTTCAGGAACAAGAGAGATGAAAGAGGAATTGTCATAAGGAACAAAGCAAGGCCAGTGGCTCAAGGGTATACTCAAGAAGAGGGTATAGATTATGAAGAAGTCTTTGCACCTGTGGCTAGGATAGAAGCTATCAGATTATTCCTAGCCTATGCTTCTTACATGAACTTCAAAGTCTATCAAATGGATGTAAAGAGTGCTTTTCTCTATGGATCAATTGAAGAAGAGGTATATGTCTGTCAACCACCAGGGTTTGAAAACCCAAGCTATCCAGACAGGGTATACAAATTGAAGAAAGCTCTTTATGGACTGCATCAAGCTCCAAGAGCATGGTATGACACTCTGTCATCCTATCTCTTGGACAATGGCTTTGAAAGAGGAGTCATTGATAAGACTCTATTTATCAAGAGAAAGCAGAAGGATATCTTGTTGGTCCAAATTTATGTTGATGACATTATCTTTGGATCTACAAAAGATATCATGTGCAAGGAGTTTGAGGATCTAATGCATCAAAGGTTTAAAATGAGTTCCATGGGGGAACTTACTTTCTTCCTTGGACTCCAAGTTCAACAGAAGTCAGATGGCATCTTCATATGTCAATCCAAGTATGTGCAGGACATTCTAACCAAGTTTGGTTTCTCAGATTCAAAACCTGCTAGTACACCTATGGAAACACACAAACAGATAACAACAGATCTTGAGGGAGAGGATATGGATGTGCATCATTATAGATCCATGATTGGCTCTCTCATGTATCTCACAGCATCAAGGCCAGATATAATGTTTCCAGTCTGTGTGTGTGCAAGATTCCAAGTTAGGCCAAAGCAATCTCACTTTCAAGCTGTTAAGAGGATATTCAGATATCTCAAAGGACAACCCAGATTGGGACTTTGGTATCCTCATGACTCACCCTTTGACCTAATTGCATACTCAGACAGTGATCTAGGTGGGGCAAACTTGGACAGAAAGTCTACTTCTGGAGGATGTCAGTTCTTGGGTGCTAGACTAGTTTCATGGCAGTGCAAGAAACAAACCACAGTGTCCACATCTACAACAGAAGCAGAGTACATAGCAGCTGCAAGTTGTTGTGCTCAGGTCTTATGGATTCAGAATCAAATGTTGGACTATGGGGTAACCTTTCTACACACTCCCATCTTTATTGATAATAGCAGTGCTATCAGCATTGTAAATAATCCTGTCAAGCACTCTAAGACAAAGCACATTGAGATTAGGTATCACTTCATAAGAGACTGTAATAAAAAGAAACTTGTTCAAGTTGTGAAAGTTCATACTGACAACCAGTTTGCTGATCTATTCACCAAAGCTTTTGATGTGGGTAGATTCACTTTCTTGGTAACAAGTGTGGGAATGATCAACTCTGAATAAGCTTTATCTCAAAAAGTGAATAAATAACTGAATATTATAGTTTCTTGGTGCTACTAATTTATCTTTGCAGGGCATACATAGCAGTACTCAATTCAGCCTAAGCTTCAAGGAGTAAGTACAGTTAATACTGCTAGTTAGTTACTACTGCCAGTCAGTTAATACTGCTCGCAGTTAATACTGCTAGTTAGTTAATACTGCTCACAGTTAATACTGCTCGCAGTTAATACTGCTAGTTAGTTAATACTGCTCACGGTTAATACTGCTCGTAGTTAATACTGCTAGTTAGTTAATACTGCTCGCGGTTAATACTGCCCGCAGTTAATACTGCTAGTTAGTTAATACTGCTCACAGTTAATACTGCTCGCAGTTAATACTGCTAGTTAGTTAATACTGCTCGCGGTTAATACTGCTCGCAGTTAATACTGCTAGTTAGTTAATACTGCTCTAGGTTAATACTGCTTATAATCCGAATACTATAAATACCCTTTGCCCGCCTAAACGTTCATAACGACTCTTTGCATACTGTTCACTTGCTCTTCTAATCTTTTTCTCTCAAGTACCTAGTCTTCCAGGCAACAACATCCCAGTTCAATGGCATCCATGGCGTTTATCGATGAGCACAATGAGATCGCAATGCTATAGAAGCCCAAACAAGCCGAAGGATTCCACCAGATTGTGGATTTCCTCAAGTCAAGCCACATTGCTCATGCTCTCACTGTTGCCCCTACCATCTACATCGAGCATCAGAGGCAATTCTGGGCAAATGCCACCATTGTCGCTGAGAATGGTGTGCAGATGATCAAGACCAGGATATGTGACCAATCCCTAACCGTCACTGAAGAAGTTATTCGCATCAGTCTACGTCTAGACGATGCCTCTGGTATAACTTCTATTCCTAATGATGAACTGTTTTCAACTCTTTCCAGAATGGGATATCAAGGCCAGATGGGGATTTTTAAGTTTTTCAAAGCAAAATTTTCACCCCAATGGAGGTTCTTTGCTCATACTTTAATGCACTGTATTTCAAAGAAAACAACTGGCTGGAGCCAATTTAGCAGTTCCATTGCTTATGCATTGGTGTGTTTATCCACTGCTAGAAAATTCAATTTTTCTCAAATGATTTTTCATGATCTTGTCTCAAACCTGGATAACAAGAAGAGCTTCTTCATGTATCCCAGGTTTGTTCAAGAAGTTATTAGCCATGAATTGACGGATATACCTCAGCCTGTTGGGGTATATGTACCTAAACCCCCCAAAGGCAAGGTTTTCTCAAATATGAGAAGGTCTGCTGGGGACTCGGAAAGAGTTGACACCCCATTGTTCTCTACAATGATGGTGGTGTCCCAAACCACTGAAGGTATGGCAGTAGGGTCAAGGCCCTCACTAGACCATCCCACTGCTAGCCAAGCCCAACCTTCCCACTCAAAAACAATTCTCCAGTCTCTTCTTGCAAAACCAACCTCTCCAATTACCCATACTTACAAGAGAAAACAGGTAAAGAACGCTCCTTCCCTTCTTGTACCAGAATCACCCAAGCCTTTAAGCCCTCTAAAGGAGAATTCTCCTTTAGAGAATATCCATAGGGAAACCACAGGGGTGTCTCCCAACCCCAAGGAGGTGCTCTCTGAGGAGGAGGAAGAGCATATGGGTGATGAGGCTGCCACTACTCCTGCTAGCACAGAGGAGGAAAGTGGTAACATCAATAAGACCTCCCCCATGGCAACTTTAAATGAGCAATCATTTGAAGGTCCCTGGTGCCAAGAAACCACGGGGGTGGATAGTGCTTCTGCTAGGCAGAAGACTTCCACTTCAAAAAGATCCAATGATCCTTCAATAGGGGGTAACACTCCTGGAGAAGGTGAGGACAGATATAACTATGAGGAATTGATGGAAACCATGGGAAACATCAACCAGGATGTTATTAAGCAAGGAAAAGAAATAGAGGAGCTGAAGCTGGTCATCCTATCTCAACAAGTGCAGATTACCAAGCTCAAGAAGATGGTAATGAAACTAGTACAGAAACAGAAGAGGAAACAGTTTATGCTAAGGAGAAGGAAATTTGAGAAGGATGCTCCCAAAAAGGGGGAGATCAACATGGAAGAAGCAACAAGAGATGGGGAGCTTGAAAAAGATAAAGTTGAAGTTGAGGGGGAGAGGGAAGCAGAAAAAGAAAGAGTCTCAGTTCAACTAGAAGCAGAAACTGATAATGCTGCTGAAACCTCACAAGCAGCAGTAACAGAATTATCACCATCAGAAATTGAAGTAGCTGAGATGTTGATCAAAGCAATGAATGACACTCCCAAAGCAAAGGGAGTAATCATAAATGAAGGGGGAGCAAAGAAAAGAGAAAAGAAAGAAATGGATGCAGAGGCAAAGAATAAGGGAAAAGCAAAAATGGTGGAATCTGATCAACCTGTCAAGAAGCAAAGGTTGGTTGAATCAGATGAAGCCTTAGCAAGGAAAATGCAGGAGGAGATGGAAAAAGAAGAAAGAGCTCAGGTGGAGAAGGACAGGGAGATGGCAAAGGCTTTTGCTGCTGAGTTAAATAAAGCCTATCAAAAAGGGCTTGAAACTGAAAAAGCTAAACAAAGGGCCATAAGTCTGAGAAAGGCTATGATAGCTAAATCAAGTGCAAAGAAAAGAAGACCTTCACAAACTTACCTTGCCACTCAGGAAAGAAACAAAATGATAACTTTCTTGAGGAGTGCAATTGGGGTAAAGAAAGAAATGTTTGTGAAGATGAATTTTGATCAAATCAGGGACCTCTATGAGAAAGAAATGGGGAAGCTGAAGAGCAATGAAAAGGATAGAGTGGAATTTGAAAAGAAGGCCAAGGAGAGTAATGATATTGATATGAATCAACCATTCCCTGAAAGTGAAGAGGGAACTCCTATCAAAGAAATGGCAGAGAAAAAGGAAGAAAAGAATAAGACAGAGACTCTAGTGCAGGTTCAAAAGATATTGAAGAGAACCAAAATGATGGCTAAAAGAAAGAAAAACAAGAAGCCTAGAGTAGTAGAAGAACAAAAGGTTGCTGAAGAAGAAGTGGCACCTGAGTCATCTAACCAGCAAGAGTCATCAACCAAAGATGATGTAAGTTTGTACATGGTAGTGATGGACAAAGTGCCTGAACCAATTTCTGCAGAACCTGTAGGAGTTAAGCCTCCTGAGGTCATTCACTGGGATACATTGACAGTGGATGGAAAGGAGTATATCAGACTGAAGAGAAAAGATGAGAAATATGAAGTGTACAACACTTGGAGTAAGATTGTCAGAACATGCTCAAGGTCTGATATTGAAGAAATGTTTGAAATAGGGATGAAGACATATGCAGATGAACTGAAAGCTCCAGAGATTTCAATCAAAAAGCTGGTAATGGAGTATCTGTGTATGATGTTCAAACCTGATGAAGTAGAGGAGGTAATCAGAAATGTGTTTCAAACAGTGAATAATTGGACTCTATATGAAACTAGTGGAGTATATGCAGTGACTTTGGATTTAAATCACACTGAGTACTTCCTAGTGGATAAAGTGTACAATCATAGCAGATTAAAGCTTCATGCTATGCTGAAGAAAAGGCTAGGGTGTATTCCAGATTCACAGATGGCTAAATACTTGATCCAAAGAACCATCAATCAGAGTTTGGGATTGGATGCAAATACTGGAATATAGGCCACTATGAAGTTTTGGGAGCATCTTGGAGAACTTATGAAGAAATATCTGAAGAACTTGACTTCTCTTCTAAAAGTCAAGTTAGGGGGAGATTGTTGGGAACTGAAGATTCTACTAAGAGTGGTTACTACTGCTAGTACAAGAGTGGTTACTACTGCTATTACAAGAGTGGTTACTACTGCCAGAACACTTTGAAGATTAATACTGCTGAGTATTACTACTGCTAGTAGAATTACTACTGCTAGTCAAAGTTAGTGCTGCTTGAACAAAGTTAGTACTGCTTAGCTAGTTAGTACTGCTTACAGTTAATGCTGCTGGAAGAAGTTAATGCTGCTAAGCATAATTAGTGATGCTAAAGAGATCCGGATGGAATGTATGACAGCTGGATATTCTGAAGATATACTGAAGATATACATAGAAGATATACATGGAAGATATACTGCAGATTTGTTTATTCTTTGTAATTATCTTTTGATCAGTATATGTATAGAATGTATAGAATAGATAGAAACAATTTTTTGATAATTTCTATTGAGAAAAAATCAACCTCAAGGCATAGATCCTAATTCTAGAGAAGTAGAATTCGTATTGGTGAGCCTGTTCATCAATATTGAGGTTGAGTGTGTAATCTTGTAGCTTCAAGCATTCAATACAAGTTTACAGTTTGTCAATCATATACTGTTTTGTTTACTGTTTTATTAAATATCAAAGTGTTATTCCGCAACTTCTTTGATATTAGTTTCTGAGAATTAATTCTTGTTAAGAATTCGATCCTGACAGAACACAATTCGAACAATCAATTGTGATCAAAACTGAAAAATACAGTGCGATTTGACAGAAATACAGACCCTGTGTTCGTGAAATCTAAAAAATCCAAGAAAATTGAAAATACATCAAATCAATTGACTAATTCGTGATTGTGTGTGAATACAAAGTATTTTCTAATACAAATCGATCACAACTAAACCAAAATTACACACAAATTTCAACAAACCACTAAAAATCGATCAAACAGTAAATTTCTGAAAATACGACTGTTCTTGAAGATTTTTTTCAGAAATTCAATCGAAAATGACAATCAATTCACTCTGAAATCTCTTTGGGCAGGCTCTGATACCAATTGATAATGTCCAATTCAAGCAAATAACAATAATTCAATTCAAGATTCTAAAGAGAGAGTGTAGAGAGAGAAGTTCATATGTCTGATTAATCACAAGTGTGCGTACAATGACATGAGTTACAAGCTTCACTCAAAGAATTCCTATTTATACCCTTGACTTTCTCTCAAGCAACATTACATTTAAAACCTCACTACAAAGTTCACTCAAAACATAAATTCAAACATAAAGTCAAAATACATTGACCTAAACAAAATACAGTAACAAATATCTTGAGAGAACTTACTGTATCGATTCTTGACATTGAAATAAAGTTGATCGATTGATAAAACTATTGTCATCTATATTGTTTTACACTGATTGTGGGACACACAATTGGTCTCAGAGTAGAAAGAAATTCAGAATTCATGGATTAATTCGAGATTTTTTGGGCCGATTTTTTTAAGAAGTCGCAAGTCGATCTGTTCAGATTCAAATTTTCGATTTAGTGGTGTTTTGACTTAGAATTTGATTTGATTGTACGCATTTTTACATCTTGAATACGTTTGGTTTGTATTGTTTAGCCTAATTCACAAAAGAATAGTGTGAATTTTGGATTTTATAATTTTTTTGTATGAATTTGTATTTCGTACTGGTTTAGATCGAAGATGTAAATCCGGTGTTTTAATCTAAAATTCTTCGATTGTAATTGGTTCGAGTTATGCTTTAGAAGATTCCTGCAAAGTTTCAGAAGATTTGGTGAAGGATTTGTTCGATTTCAGTATGAAAAATTGAGTTTTTGTTCTATAAGTCAAGGACGCGCTAGATTCAAAGAACACACAAATGAAGAACACGCAAGTCAAAGAACTCGCAAAGGCTGAAGAACACACACGTCAAAGGATATTGAAAAGCATGAAGAACTCGCAAGTAGTAGTGTACGAGAAGTAGAAACGCGCAAGTCTCAGTATGCGTGTTTCTACTATTCATTTCATTTGTCTTGCATGAACAGTAATCTGCGAGAAGTACCTGTTTACGAGAAGTGAAGAGTTGAATTTTTTTCTAAGTCTCAAACGCGCAGAGTGTGGTGTACGTGAAGTAGGAACTCGCAAGACCTTGTGTGGGAGTTCTTGTGTTTAATTTCTTTGTTGTGCGAGTTTATCATTATGCGTGAAGTGTTTCTGCGAGATTGCAATTAGCGCGAAGTTAGTATTGAAAATTTTTTCTACGTCTAAAACACGCAACGTGATTGCGTGAAATGTATTTCAAGGAACACGCAAGACTTGGTCTGCAAGAACCTAAAACTCGCATAGCCTGATCTGCATGAACTAAGAACGCGCAAGCTTTGTCCTGCGTGAACTTAGAACACGCAAACTTTGTCGTACGCGAAGTTTGTGTTTTTCTTTGGTGTGCGTGTTCTAACACTTGTATTTTTTTGTGATTTTTCAGCTTTGACCAAGTTTGACTTTTACAGATCAAGTTCATTTCTGAATTTTTGACGATCATTTTGACAGTGTAAAGCTAAAGATGACTTCCAAGGACGCACTTGCTATTGGCACGGATGTCAAACCACCGGTTCTCTTCAAAGGAGAGTACGAACAATGGAAAGACCGGTTCCTTGATTTTGTTGATAGACATGCCAATGGAGAAAACATTCTGCTATCCATTAAAGAAGGTCCAATGGTTCCTATAACCATTGAAATCCCTGATGACGAATCTTTAGATAGTGAAGACGGGAACATGGACAAAGAGTAGAGAACAAAGACAGTACCGAAGGATATCTCTCAGTACACAGACGAGCAAAAGAACAGATATAAAGCTGAAAAGCAAGCTAGATCTCTACTATTGCAAAGCATACCTAACGAGATCTACATCAAAATAGACAGCTGCAAGGCAAATGCAAAGAAGATGTGGGATCAACTACAAAAGCTGATGATGGGATCCAAGGTTGGTAATCAGATGAAGGTTGCTAACTGCATTAATAGATATGAGGAGTTCAAAGCTAAGGAGAATGAGAGCCTTGAGGATACTTATGAGAGATTTGTTCTGTTGCTAAATGAGCTTGCAAAGAACAAGGTGAAGAAGAAGCACATAGAAAATAATGTCAAATTCCTCAGTATCCTTCAGCCCGAATGGAAGAAACATACGCGAAGGATGAAACAAATGAAGGAACTTAGTGACATTCCTCTATATGAAGTGTACGAAACATTAAGGCAGAACGAGGAGGAAGTGGAAGAGAAAAGAGGAGAGAAGAAAAAGGCTGAGAAAGTTGCAGATCCCATAGCTTTAGTTGCTGCAAGGAAAGAGAAAGAGAAAGAATAGAAGAAGAAAATGAAAGTTGTTATTCCAAGTTCGGATGAGTCTGAGAACAGTGATTCTGATTCTGATGATGGGGAAAACTTGAAACAGGCCATGCTACTTCTTACCCATGCATTTCAGAAGAAATTTTACAAAAAGACTGGATGAAACAGTTAGAGGTACTTGTCAGGGTCTAGAAACTATGATCATAGGGAAAAGATTGAAAGAAGGAGATTCGATGAGAAGAGGTATGAAGGGAAGAAGTTAGAAGAGAAAAAGAAATTTGTGAATGATAATGGCAGTGAGAAGAGGTCTGATGAGCTGATTAAATGCTATAATTGTGGTAAACTGGGCCACTATGCCAAAGACTGTCGGAAGCCTACCGTGAGAAATTTAGACTATTACAAGCACAAGATGCTTCTGGCAAAGCCGAAGGAAGAAGGAAAGGCTTTGATGGTGGAAGATGAGTTTTGGCTAGACCACTCATATGATGAAGAAAAGGAAGACACCGCTCACATGTGCCTGATGGGAAAAGATGTGAAGTACGACGAGTCCGACGAAGAAACTTCTGATGAGGTACTAAATGTTTCTGAATCTGATTTTCTAAACAAAATGGAAGCCATGATTATTGAGCTTCAAGACCTTCAAAATAAATTGAAAAAGGAGAAAAGCAGAGTTGCTAAGAAGCGTCAAACTATTTTTTTATCTCAACAAAGAACTGGTTTGGAACAAAAGTCTAATTGATTCTTTGAACAAATCTGCTATTGAGTTTAAACAACAAAAAGATTGTTTTGAAAATAAGATTTCGGAAACTGTTTCTAAACTTTCAAAGTCTGATTTTGAGAAACAAGAGTTTGTGCTAAGAGTTCACAAATTGCAGGTTGAAAATAAGAGTTTAGAGAAAAAGATCAATGGTTTGGAAGCAAAATTGTATGCTAGATGACAAACAGATCAAACCATCTTTCTAAATATACCAAATGAGGAAAATGATGTTAAAGAAAAGTGGGGTCTCGGTTATGATAACCCAAACTATTTGAAGAAAGCAATCAGAAAACAACCAGCTTTGTATAATTTTGATTTTCTACAAGCGGCTAACAAACATCCTCATTTGAAACCCAAGTTTGTTACCAAATCTTCTGATGAAGTAGAGGCTAAGGAAGAAGAGAATAGAAAGAACACAACGAAAATGCAACTACTATTCTGCTATCGAAAGCTGAGTGATAGTTATATTTCTGAACAACCAAAGTTCCTTTCGAATGATTATTTTGAAAGTTATTCTTCTGAATAGTTGGAGGCAAAACCTCTTAAAGCCAAAATTTATATTCCTCCACTCGTTTTAGAAAGTAAAATAATTGATCTTGAAAATGTGTTATACGACGAAGGAATTTTGATTGATATTGAACAAGTTGTATTTTCTACAGTCATGAAGAACACTGTTTTTAAATCTAAATCTAATGAGTCTTCAAACTCTTCCAAGGCACCTCAAACTTCTGAAGATGATATTGATGACTTATTTGTTTTTGCAAATGATTTCTTAAATTCTGATGATGGTTGTATTGATGAAAATATTGATATGTTTGACTTTAATGCAAAACTTCCAAATCATTCTGATTTCATTATTAACTCTGAAGTTTTACCTAGTGTGTTTGAAATAAGTGAATCATCAACTAAGGTTGATGAATCAGTTTCTGTGAGTACCGATTATTATGAAAAAGGTAAAAAGCAAAAGAAAAGCCGCTCACAGAAACATACCAACACAGGTAAGAAAAAGAAATCACAGGCTCAGAAATTTCATTTTCCTAACAAAACTAAATTTTTTGTTTCAAACTGAGAAGGAAAAGGTCTGAAGTAAGAACTGAATGGCGACCAAAGAAGAAAGCTGGAGAGCTTACAAAGTCATTCTCGAATTCTGAATGTAATTGGATTTCTGTTAGTAGTACTGATTTGGTTGGTAACATTGCTTCTACAAAAACAAATCTTGTAACTTCTTACAAGAAATACTCAATAAAGCAATTTTTCCAATTATATCCGATTACTAATCAGTTGTCTACATATCGTCTAAATGATTTTGTGACTCGACATTATTCTGAATGTTGGTTTGGATCATATTGTATACCTCATGTTTTTCAAAATAAAATAGGAACCAAATTCAAATTAGTGCAAAAATCTTGCGCTAATCTAAAAGGACCCAAATATAAATGGGTACCTAAAGTTGTTGTTCCCTGATTTCTCTTATCCAGACCCATCATATGTGGTACTTGGATTATGGTTGCTCCAAGCATATGACCGGGCAGAAAGATTTATTGTCTAATTATACAGAGAAATTTTGTGGGAATGCGCGCTTCAGAAATGACTAGTTTTCACCAATTCTGGGTTATGGTGACGTTATTCAAGACAACGTAACGATAAAAAAGGTGAGCTATGTAGAAGGACTAGGACATAACCTATTCAGAATTGGTCAGTTCTGTGACAAAGACTTAGAGGTAAATTTCAAGGCCATGAGGTGTTCTGTGCGTACTGAAGATGGTAAAGAACTCTTGGTTGGGACGAGAAAGTCAAACCTCTACACGATCAACCTGTCAAAAGTCAAGACTGATAGTGAGGTGTGTCTACTTTCAAAAGCCTCTTTGCAACAGAGTTGGTTATGGCATCGAAGGCTTTCTCACCTGAATTTTCGCTACATCAATAAGCTGGTCACGGGAAATTTAGTGAAAGGACTTCCAGAGCTCAAGTATGTCAAAGAACATCTCTGTGCAGGATATGAGAAGGTCAAGATGAAAAGAGCCGCTCATAAGCCTAAGCCTGAGCCAAGTACAAGTTCATCCTTGGAACTCCTGCATATGGATCTCTGCGGTCCAATGCGAACACAAAGCATAAACGACAAGAAATACGTGTTAGTGATTGTGGACGATTACTCGAGATACACTTGGGTCAAATTGCTAAGAACAATGGATGAGATGCCCGAGGTCATCATCACATTTCTAAAGACCACTCAAGTGAATCTGCAGAAGACAATAAAGCTTCTTAGAATAGACAATGGCACAATATTCAAGAACAAAATTATTGACGATTATCTAGAATAGGTTGGGATAACACATGTGTTTTCTGCTGCCAGAACGCCTGAACAGAATGAAGTTGTAGAAAGACGAAACAGAACGCTAGTCGAGGCTGCTCGTACTATGCTGAGTCAATCAGATGTACCTTAATTTCTATGGACTGAAGTTTTGTCGACTGCCTGCTATACTCAGAATCGCTCTGTTAGAGCATATATTTGTTGGATACAAGATCATGTAGACTGAAGATCAAAGTTCAAGCAAGTCAAAGCTCAAAAGTCAACTCTAAAGTGAAAGTCAAAGTCCTTGTAATAAATGTCAAAGTCAAAGTCTTGTTGTTTAGCTTTGTTTTGTTTTAGCGTGTGTTATTAGTTTTCTGTTTTAATTGATATATGGCTTGTAGGTGTGTTAGAATCTTGTAACTAGAGAATTGATTTTGTACGCATTTGAGTTAGAGAGAGATAGAAAAAACAGATTGTAATTGAATTCACTGTGAAATTGGAATTGAAAACAGGTAGTTTGTATATCTTGTTTGTGATTGAATTTAGATAATAACCTTATTAAATCTGGGAATAATAATTGGTATCAGGCAAATCCAATCAGAAATCAAGAAAATATAGAAATTCACACTATTCATCAAGTCCAGATTCAATTTTGAGTTTTTGAGTGTAATCTTGGTTGTAATTGAGTTCAGTGTGTGCGTATAGTGACTAGATCGATCTTGTATAGATTTTATAGAGAATTGCACTGTAACTTTTCACCAATTTGATGAATTTGTTGGTTTTTGTTTTTCCCGAGTTCGAAAACTGTGTCAAGGGATCAATTTGTATATTTGAGTGCTCATTGTTGAAAACTATGTCAAGGATCGATTTTTTTATCGAGATCTCAAGAACTCGCATGAATACACGAAGAACTCGCAGAAAGCTTCAAGAACTCGCAGACCTTGGATTTCGCATAATCATAGATTTCGCATAGTTTAAATTCTGAAAAATTCATAAAGATAGAATTCGCAGATGGTTGTAGTGCGAATTGCATAGAATTCGCATGTCTGTGTGCTGAGAAAAGCTAAGAATTCGCATTGTTGATTTGTGCGATTTTTTTTTAATTCACATAAGTGTTTTCTATGAAAAGCTTTTAGAAAACTATTTTAAGGAAAGAATTCACAGATTTTTCTCTTGTGAAAAGTTGTTGAGAAAACTTTTTATAGACAAGAATTCGCATAACTTCTTATACGAATTCTTAGAATTCACATAAGACTATTCTACGAATTCCTTGAACTTTGCAGAAGAGTATCATACGAATTCTTTGTGTTTCATAAAAGTTTTTCAAAATTTTCTAAGTGTTGGATTCGTGTGTCTCTATCTTACGAAAAGGTGTATACGAATTCTGATTTGATATTGTTTACGGATTCTGTTTTTGATAATTCTTGATTTCATTTGCATGCGAATTCTGAAGCTTAAGAGTAGTGTGCGAATTTTGTGTGATTTGTGAGTATGTACGAATTGTAGCATACGAATTATGTGTTCTTCACTCTAGTGTGCGAATTCTACACTTAGAGAATTTTAGAAATTTCATTTCTGATTTTCTTTCTAAGTTTTTCTGATTTACTTGATTTCTTTTCGACTAACGATCAGTTTGTCAAGTTCTTATTGAATATTTGAAACAGGATGACTTCCCGAGAAGCTCTTGCGATTGGAACAGACGTAAAGCCACCGATGCTTTTTAGAGGAGAGTATGAGCAATGGAAAGATCGTTTTCTGGATTTCATTAATCGCAAAGACTTGGGGGATTATATCAAAATATCTCTGAGGGATGGAAAAATGAAAATTTCAACATGGGTTTATACTTTTCCAAGTGAAGATAAGTTAGTAGACCAAAGAGAGATTCCAATATCACCTGATAAGTACTCAGATGAGCAGAAAAGGAGATGTGAAGCTGATAGATTAGCCAAAGCTTTTATATTGCAAGGAATTTCAGATGAGATTTCAAAAGAGATTTCTATCAATTAGATAGTAAAAAGGCTACAGGAAAACAGTTGTGGGAACAACTTGAGAAGATGATGGTAGGAGCAAAGATGTCATCAAAAGTAAAGACTCTATAAACAGAGAATACTAAGCTGAAAAGAAAGATCTCAGTCTTAGAAGATCAAATGGTTCAGATACAACAAGCAGATTCTGTTGATAAGTATGAGAAGATAATTAAGAATCTGGAAAGTGCTAATGAAGAGCTGAACAAGAAGATTATTGATCTAGAACTAAAGATGGTCAAAGACATATATGATTTTCAGAAAGAAGAGAAAGCGTTTGCAAAGAAATTCTCAGAATTTTATAGGAAGAATTTTGAAGAGAAGAAAACGTGCTAAGCTTTCTCAACAAGTATCTGATTTTGAAAAAGTGATCCTCCTGGAAAGAGACAGGTTTGAAAAAGAGAAGAAGATTATAGAACAAAAAAATGTTGGAATATTCTAAGAGATATCAGATGGAAGAAAGAGTGCTGAGAATGGTTTTGAAGAAGAAAGACAGATGTTTGAAGAAGAAATAAAGAAGCTGACAGAGAAGTTATCTGAACTATCCACAAGTGCACTGAAAGAGCAGAAAACGAAGTTTGAGTTTCAAGTAAAGCTTGACCTGCTTGTCAAAGAAGAGACAGTTATTCTTCAAAGATAAAAGAGCTTGAAGACATTGTTTCGAAGGTGGTGGTGACTAAGCACACGACTCTAGATTCAAAAATCTACACACCTAGAAATGATCCAGCTGACTCTAACAGCACAGCCGCAAGCTCACATCAAAAAACTGTTTCTACAAGAAGGTCAGTTAACTCGTTTGATCAGATTCGTACTACTAACCTTTTCTATGATCGAAATGTAGATGGTTCAGGTACATAAAGAAGGATAAGAAGGAGATATAATAAAGAAGAAAAGTTGGTCTGGAAAGTGAAACCTAGTAGATGAAGAAAAGAATGATGAGAAGAAGGAGGAGAAGAAAGGAAACAAATCATTTGTACATTCATCAAATGCAAAGAACAAAGTGTGAAAAGGTAAACCTGATTTTTCTTACTCGAGAGATCAATTGATCAGGTTGTCTAAAAAGATGTACTGTTCTTATTGTCTGACATCTGATTTAGTTCATAAAACTAGTGATCATTACTGGTATGGTTCTTACTCAATTACTCCTAATAAAACTGCAACTCACAAATATGGACCCAAATACCAATGGGTTCCAAAGCCGAAAGATGATTATGTGTTGCAGGTACCTCATGTCAAGGGGGAGTAAGAGAACTAAGGCTTCTGAATACTACGGTTCACGACCCGTTCCTCAAAGATTTAGAGTTTGACTTCTAAACACAACAGTTTAGGACTCGCTCTTCAATGATCAAAAGAGATGATACTCCCGTGCTGATAAGAGATTGTACTCCTATACTCAAATGAGAAAGTCAACCTTCAAGGGGGAGTACATATTTTTTTGGAAATATGCATTTGGAAGATATGATGATCTACACTTCAGGGGGAGTTATAGATCTCAATCATTTTTTTTCACTAACATATTTCAAGATGCATAATTTCAGGGGGAATAAGTAATATGATTTCTGATTATATCTGATCAGAACTCGTACATTCAAAGTTTTACTGCTTAATGTCATTTTATTTTTCAATAAATGTTATGAATAAATCTTTTCACTTTGACGACTTTTGATTTTTGCAGAAATGAGATGAAGCTTAAATGATCATATCTTTTTTGATTTAGAGCTGACATGATGAGATTTAAGACTAAGCGGAAAAAGTTTTATTTCTAATCTTAATCTCATAATGTATATGAAAGAAGGACAACTTTCGGATATGAAAACATGTTCTTAAATGTTCAAACCACTTCTGATTCTTAAAACGATTTCATGAATATAGAAGTGAGATTTTAAATGTTTTCGTTTTACTTGTGCTTACATGCTTATAAACCGTGTGTTTCCAAAGATTAATACTTGTGTATTATCTTTTCCATATACTTTCAAGTATTCATGCACACTGGTTTAATTTTTGTTGAAAATGTTCTTACCATGTCTCTAAATTGAAACAACTTTTCGATGGTAAGACACCCCGATTGAACTTCAATGAATTGAGCATGATTTCATTTTGAAACGTTCTTTCAAGAATGTCTATATTTTGGTTCATATAGACAATATCCATCTTTACTGACCTAAGCCTTAATTGAAAAAGATCAAACCTGAATGATCAAATCTGTTTATTTTTCATACAATGTCAGATTTTCAAGCAAGTTTCTTGTATTCATTTCATTCATTCAATTATCTTTTTTGAAAAGTCTTCAATGGTTAAATGATCAAATCTTCATGATTATACTTCTGAGCATATATATATCTGACTTGTATTTCTATGTGCTTTAACTGAAAAGTTAAACTAGTTGAACAACATGTTCTTTTAGAACAAGCGTGGGCTTATTGTGTGAGCTTCAATGAAACCTCTATGGATTCATGTTAACCAGTGTTTCCTACCCAAGAAGTTCATCCTTAAGTGCTTGAATGTGTGAAGAGTCAAATACTTAGTGTGGGTTGAGTGAAGAGGTAAAATGTAAATGAGAGTTTGGTTAGATGTGATCTTAATGACTAAAAGAAAGAGGGTGAGAGACCAGAGTAAAAGAATATCAAACTCTGCACCAACTTTTTCTGAGCCTGGCAACCACATTACTAGTGTTTCACAATTCTTCATGAACATTATTGAAACAAGCACCCATGCCAACTCTTGATAAGACCCCACCAGCTACTCATTTTCTTCTTCACAAGAAAATGTTTCAAATTTCAAGGGGGCGTAACACATAATCTATCTGGTTTTCATTTGGAAAATATGGATATTGAAAAAGAATGGAGTCTGCCCCACCTTCGCACTTCGATCATGCACAATTGAGTATATGTTTAAATGTTGTTGTCTCAATGGTTTACACAATTTTGAGCCTTATTATAAAAGAAATCATCAAGTGCTTAATTCTTTCAAACACTTGCACGAACACACAAGAAAATTTGTTTTTCTTGTCATAACGTTCATAGAAATGCCTTTGTGGTGTTTCGATGATTGAATGGAAGACTTGGGGAGTGAACATAACAAAAGCTCATTTCCAATGTGTATTCGTTACACATTGACTTTGTGTTACGGACATGCATCATAACTTATTCATTTGTTGATTCAGGTGTTACATTCTTATTTTGTATGAATTTGCAAAGATTCAGATAAATATCTTTTTGGATCAGCAAATAATCAGAGGCTCAGTATGAAAGATCATTGGTCAGAACAAATTTCAGAGACATTTCTTGTAAAGTTTTGATGATTTCATGCTTCTATCATCAAAAAGGGGGAGAGAGAATCAAGAAATGTTTGAGCCAGAAATGTTAAAGTTGGGGGAGAAGATAAAGAAATATTTAAAAAGTGTTCAAGAGTTATTCGTTTGATAAAGGAAAGTTGGAGCTGAAAAGAAAAAAGTTCAAAGTTTACTGAAATTTTATTTGGAGATAATTTGGTGAAGCCATCTGAGCTGAACTGAAGATAATTTCTTTTCAAAGTGTCTGAAAGAGGTTTTAAAACCTTTGGGGAGAATGCTAATATTCTTGAAGAACAGATTTTGAGAAAATTACTGAAAGTTTTGAAGATAGTTTTTTTATCAAACAAAGGGGATAATGTTATAAGCATAAAAGGGGAGATTGGATTTCAAAGATTATGTTTACTTCTGAAGATTATCTAAATTTTCAAGAAGTCTAGAAGGAAAGATAAATTTGATCAAAGGGGGAGTTTGTACATGTTAGTGTATTAATTGTATCCAAGATTTAATTAGAAAAGTCAAGTCTAGCAAAGTCAACAATGTCGAAGTCTAGATAAGTCAATATGGTGTTTAGTCATTTAAGTTTGTGTTTTTATCTTGTATAGCCTTGAGGTATAAATAGGCTTAATCTTTTGTAATAGGAAGGAGTTCACATTGTACGCTTTAATTGTTAGATCAATGACTAAGGAAATATTTCTCTCTCTACTCTCTCTCTAGAATTTCATATTGTCATATTCTTGTTTGATTGAGATTGCTTGATTGATTGGGAATTCATTTTCAATTGGTATTAGAGCTATACCAAACAAATTCAGAAAGATCACACTAATTGAATTAGATCAAATTTCTGAAAATTTCAAGAACATAGTCGTATTCTTGATTTTTCACTGTTCAATTCAATTTTCATTGAAAAACAGTTTTTGATGCAAGAAAATGAATTCATTGCATTCGATTTGTATGATAGATTGTTTCTTGTATTGATCTTATCACAAAATTCGAATTGTATCGATTTCAATTTCGAATTCTTGTGAATCTTGATAGTTGAAGTATTCGTTCACTGTTCTTAATCGATTCCTATTGATTTTGATGTTTTAATCGAAATCTTGTATTGGAAAAATGTTCTAATATGTATTTCGAGCATACTTGTGTATTTTCAAGAATCAATTTGCAGGTTAAGATGATTTTTGGATCGATATGTGCTATCATGTGAAGAACGCGCTAACTTCAAGTTGAAGAATGCGCTAACTTCAAGTTGAAGAACGCGCTAACTTCAAGTGGAAGAACACACAAGTTGAAGAATCTTGTTTTGGTCAGAAACGCGCAAAGCGTTATTTGTGAGTTCCTAAAACACGCAAATTAAAGCCTCCGTGTTTTGTTCTGTGATCTGCGAGTTTAAGAGAAACGTGCAAACGTTGTCTACGAGTTCTAAAGTTGTCAAATTTTTCTAAGGATAGAACGCGCAAAGGCATAGAAACGCGCAAGCTTAACCTTGCGAGAAACAGAAACGCACATATCGTTATTTGCGCGAACTTCAAAACACGCATATTGTGTTTTGCGCGAGCTTCAAAACGCGCATATCGTGTTTTGCGCGAACATCAAAACGCGCAAGTAGTGTTTTGCGCGAATCATAAACGTGCACATGCTTATTAGCGCGAATTAATATGAACAGTTACTTGCGTGTTCCAATGCTTTGCGAGTTTAATTGTTTTTCGAGTTTCGGTTAAAGTGTTATGCGAGTTTCAGTTCAATTTGCTTTGCGAGTTTGTGTAGTTTGCGAGTTTTATACTTGTATTTTTTTCTGAAAATAATTTTTTTTGATCTGATTTTGACTTTCAGTCAAAAAAATTTCTGAATTGTTTGGGAACGATCTTTCATATCAAGCTCATATTTCATTCAAGATGCCAATGACAGATGAAAAGGGAAATACAGTACTTTCAGCTAGAGATATGGCTGTATTGTACATGCCTGAGATACCTGTTATAGAGGGTGAACGAGACAAACTGAGAATTCAGAATGCATCCTTTGTCAAACAGATTCAAGAGTTGAAGCTAAATTTGTCAAATTCTGATAAAATTTCTGTTTGTACAAAATGTACTGATAATGCTAAATCTAATTTTGCAGGTATCATCAGCGCAAGAGAGAAAGAAATTAGAGAAAAAGAGATAGAAATTAAAGATGGAGAGAAAATGATTAAAATAAAAGAATATGACATTCAGTCTCTTGAGAAAAGTAATCAATGTCAAAGAGTCTATAATTACAAAACTTCAAAGCCAACTGAAGACGACTGAACAGAAATCATCAGAGTTGCAAGCTGAATCAGTTGAGCTTCAAAACTAGTTTAAGGCTTTCGAAGAGAAAATATCTGCCTTGGAAATATAGAATGCTAAACTGACAAAAAGCATCCAAGCAGATAAAGATAAATCAAATCTGGAGACATCGACTACTCAACAGATATCTGAATTTTCAAAGAGAACTTTACAAGAGAAAAAGGATTTGGAGCTGAGATGTTTAAAACTTTTTAAACAAGTGTCAGAATTCGAAAAGATAATAATAATTGAAAGAGACACTTTTGCGAAAGAAAGACAAGTTCTTGAAAACAAAATAACTGAACTTCCCAAACAAATTTCTACTCTACAAGATTTGCTTGAAATAGAAAGACAGATTTTCAAAGAAAAGAAGCAGTCTTTTGAGCTAGAAAAGAAAAATGCTGAAAAAGAGGAATATTGGGATTTTCAAAGATATTTCAGAGAAGAACAAGAACTTGGAAAAAGATTTTAGAGCTTGAACGTTTACATTTTGAATCTGAGATATCAAAGCTCACATCCAAAATAACTATCCTATCATCAGATGTTCAAAAAGAACAGAAGGCAAGATCTGATTTGAAAATAAAGTTTGACACACTTACTTCTAAAAGAAACATTTTATCTGAAAAGATAAAAGACTTAGAAGCTGCAAACGTTGATTTGTCAGAAAAGATTACAGTTGATGTGATTGATCAATCACGTGTTGATAATTCAACATAATCAGTCTATTCTTTCAAAACACCTTCAAGTTCTATTCATGAGAAAAATGTTTTGAAAATGAAAAGTGTCAAACCAAACACTGTCAGACCATCTAATCTATTTTATGACAAATCTGTTGATGATACAATAAACTTCTATGTTAAATCTCTTGGAAAGCAATCTAAGAAATATCAGATGGTCTGGAGAGTGAAGAGTTTTTCAGATGAAGAGAAGAAGAAAGACAAAGCATCTGCGTCCACAACCAAAGCCAAGAATAACAGAGTACATAAAGGTAATTCTTATGGTAATTCTGATACGTTTTAATCTACTACTCATCTTATCAGGATTGCTCAGAAGAAAATATGTTGTTCTTACTGTGGAGCACATGACTTTGTAAGTAAGAATTTTGTCAATTACTGGTATGGATCATATTATGTAAACTCCACAAGAACTACAACTAACACATCTGGACCTAGATACCAGTGGGTACCAAAAGCTAAATCTGTGTTGAAGGCACCCAAAGTTTAAGGGGGAGCATAGAACATAGGCTTTTGAACAAAACAGTTCAAAACCCGTACTTCAAAGTACAAGTCATTGATTTCTAGACAAATCAATCTAGGACTCGTTTTTCAAAGTCTAAAGAACAATGACTTTTGAACACAACAATTCAAAAACTGCACCTCAATGTCAAGACTATGGCTTCTGATCACATGACAAATCAGGACCCGTTCTTCAATGTTCAGACATGGATATTTTGTAAATATCCAGGGGAGCTTATCTGACCTAAATCATTTTGTAATGATTTGAGGGGGAGCTTAAAAGTAAGTATCTTCTAATTCTAGATCTCTAATTGTTTGAAAGAAGAATAACTTTCAAGCATTAAAAACGGTTTCTGAAATGTTCAAACCACTTCTGATTCTCAAAAGATTTTATGAATTTAGAAGTATGATTTTAAATGTTTTCAATTTTGAGCTTTAATGTTTAACTGACCGTGTGTTTCTAAAGATCAATACTTGAGTATTATCTTGTCTATATACTGTAAATTATTCACACACACGGGTTCAGTACTTCATTTGATTTTGTTCTTACCATGTCTCATAGCGAACCAATTTTTCGATGGTAATACTCTCGTTTGCTTTCAAATATTGTGAGCATCAATCATCATTTCAAATCTTGTGCTCTCATTGGTAAATTGTTTATATTCCTTCATATAAACAAAATATCTAGTTCTTTGATACCCTGACCATTTCATTTGATCTGATTGATACATATTGTCAGATTCTCAAAAAAAATTTCTTGATTTCAAATCATTCATTCAACATCTTTGTTTTGAGAGATCTTCATTGTTCAATTGCTCAAATTTCATGAGCGTATATTTTGACAATGTTAGCATACATTTTGTGCTTAACTGTTCAAGTTAAACTATAGAGCAACCATTCTTTTTAGGACTTACATGGGATTCGTGTGAGAGCTTCAACAGAACTTCCATGGATTCACGTAAACCAGTGTTTCCTACCCCGGAAGTTATCCTCGAGTGATTGAGGGGTGAGGGGTCAAAATCAAAGAGTGGGGGAGATAACTCATCCGGTTGAGTTTTTCTCATTGTGCTGAGCGGAAAAATGTAAATGAGAGTTTGGTTAGAAGTGAGCAAAATGTTAAAAAGAAATAGGGTGTGAGAACAGAGTTAAAAGAATATCAAAACTATGCACCAATCACTTTCTGAGTCGGGCAGCCACATCTACTGATTGGTTCACATTCTTTGGTGACTATCATTGAAACAGGCAGTGAGCCCATGCCAACTCTTGCATTAACCCCACCAACCACTCGTTTCTTTCTTAACAAAGAAATGTTTCATTTTCTTTGGGGACGCAACATATCTGCTATCTGATCTTCACTCGGAAGATTTACATATTGAAAAAGAATGAAAGTTGCCCCACCTTCGCACCTCTTTCATGCACATTGAGTCCGTGTAATATTTGTTGTTGTCTCAACAGTTTACACATTTTGTGCCTGAAAAAGCTAAGTAGCTTCAATCATTTTACACTTGCACGTACACACAAGGAATATGTTTTCTTGTCATAACATTCATAGAAAATTCCTTTGTGGTTTTTCGATGATTGAATGGAAGCCCTGGGGGAGTGAACATCACAAAATCTCTTTTTCAATGTACATCCGTTGTACATAGTGGCTCCGTGCTATTTATAGGCATATTAACTGTTTCATCCGTTGAATCAGGGTAACCACGTTCATTATGTCTGAATTTGAATAGATTCGGGTATACACAGTTCATGATTCAGCTATTCAGATCAAAGGGCGGAGAATGTCAAAATTACCATAAAAAGGGGAGATTGTTAGTTTCTTACAAAGATGAAGATCAAAGTAATTGTTGAAACTGAAGAGTTTTGATGATCATGATGTTCACAATCATCAAAAAGGGGGAGAGATTTTCAAAGCTTAATTTCAAAGCCGAGATATCAAAAAGGTGGTAGAAATTTCTGAAGATTCAAATTTCATAGCTGATTTGAATAAAAGAGACTTTCTAAAGATAATTCTGAAGATAATTCTGAAAGTCCAAGCCAGATGAAAGTTCTGAAGATTCGTGAAAGTTCATTTTTTCTGAAGACTGATTAAAGATTGTAGAGATCAATATACATATTTGTTGATCCCGGATTTATGTTTTAAAAGTGTAACTATCTCACTACGTGGTAAACTGAAAAATATAAGTGCGGAAGCGTTTCAATATGTAGTGAAGATAAGTTTGTAGAGGTAGTAAACACACAAGCATATAGTATGAAAAGCACAATAAGTAACAACGTTTTCATTAAGTCATATGCTTCATTAACTTGCTCAAGAACACCAAGAACACGCACAAGTGTGTACTAATATGCTCAAGGATTATACAGACTGCTTTCTTTCTTGTGTGTGCTCACTTGTTGTAAAACAGGAGGTGCTCCCTTCATATAGGAAGGGGAGCACACAAGGGTACGTCTTCTGCGGAGTAACATCTGAGCTTTGTATCCTCTGTGGTGACTTGGATGATCTTGAGCAGATACCAAAAGTTTCTATACTTGGCCTATTTTTCAACACTTCTAAACTTGGCAGATGGAGCTAACAATCTCCCCCTAAGTGTTGAAAAATAAAATTTTGGAATTTGAGGTGTTGGCTAAGCTAGAAACAAAAAGAGGTGAAAGGAACTCAACCTCTGAATACCGATTTTCATTGAAAAAGGAAAATGCCATAGGGCATTTACATTTCATAGCAAATACATGAATGAATTTTTTTTTACAGAAGTCATTGAGGAAAATCATCTATCGGATTGGTAAAGCTTTCGGCTAGAGTTTCTTCATCGATAGAATGAGTTCCATGTACTTCAATTGAGCATCAATCTGTCCGATCATTGTCTCTGCAGGTCCCGCTTGCACAGTCTCAGTGCCCTTCTTCTTCAGAATCATGTTCTTTATCTTCAGCAGAGTGTTGTCCGAGTACTTGTGACTTTGATTTGGCCTGTACTTCTTCTTGAGCCCATCATCGTCTTTGAAAATGAATCCGAACTCAGGCTCTGTGAGTAAAGAGTTTGATGGAACATTTTCGATTCCGGGGAATTGGTCTTTTGGTTTGGTGATCGATAGCTTCTCGACATCGAGTTGTAGAGCTACCTTGAAATCCATTTTGCTATGATATCTGACATATTCACACATCACCTGCTTGATCCTGCCATTTGCTATCATGTACTCCTTTCGCTTTTGAAGTCTTTGCTCTGTGAAGGCATGTAGTTGAGGAAGGTCATAGGCGCAGAGGTTTGTTAAGTCTGCATATGTGAATGTGTACTGCTTCCCATCTTTTCTCTCAACTAAGTATTTAGAAAACATGATTGACTTGTTGGTGAAGGAGTGCAGAGAGATCCTCATTACTGTCTTGATATCTTCTGTAGAGAACACCTCATTCTTCTCTTGTGCAGTTTGCTCGAAACGTCTTCTGATGTCTTCTTTGATTAGGGGATGAAAATTTGGTGCTAAGAAGACGGCCTCGGGCTCTGTGCTGTAGAGATAGGTGTGTATGTTCTCTTGGAACTTAAGTTCTTTTGGTGGAGGCCTTGGGATTGGAGTTCTCATGGCATCCATCGATTGAACGATCTCTTTCACCCTATCCTCTTGTTGTTTCTGTTCCGAGGGCTTCTTTCTGTCGGGTTCAGAGGCTTTCTGTTCTTTGTTCTGTAAAGGGGTCTTTGATGTATCTTCTGTGTTTACGGGATCAAGACTCTGAAACTGTACAACAGGCGTGGGTGCAGTGGGCATAAGTTCAGGGCTTGAAGGCTCTACGAACTTTGTGAGCCCTTCTGCAATGTGTTCAGAGCCAACACTCACCTTTCCTTTCTGTGACACTACAGAGGTTGTGCCTTGGACAAATGGAGAAATCGGTTTTGGGTCCTCATAGGCACATGACTTGAGGTTTTGCATTTTGTGTACCTCTTCGGATGATCTCCAGAACTTTTTGTTGCTGAAGCCTTCTCCCCCTCATGATGGTCAGGGCCAGAGGCATCTGGATCCTGATCATCATGGTGAGCCCTCTTCTGCGATGCCTCCACTTGGCAATTCGCATGTGCCTTCCTCTTTCTTCTCTTGCAGAGATGCTCATCAACATGCCGAGATATATTCTTGAGAACATCCTCTGTAGCCAACGACAGTTCGTTGACTTCCAGATCAGACTTGAACATGATCGTGGCTATAGTCTTCTTCAGATTCTCTATCAGTTTCTTGCCTTCTTGATAGATGTTAGATCCAATGAGGTTGATTTTGCTTAGAACCATTCTCCCCATTGTTTCCAAGTTCTTCTTTGTGGCAAAGGCAGAGAGGTCAGTCGCAGAGGTTGAGGGTGGGGGTGCAGAGGTGGACGTCTGTGGTTGGAAAGGGACTCTAACACTGCGAGTTATATCCTTGATTTTATCTCGAAGCTTGGTCAGGTCATCCACCCCTGATTTAACAACTTTGGTTGCGAAACTACCCATTTCCTCCATGCAGATATCCCCTAGGACCTGAATTTGATCGGAATGAGCGATGATTGTCTTTACGCATGCTTGAAGATCATCTCGAGTTACAGAGTTCTCTGTCAGCTTCTTGATCTCTGTAGTATGTTTCACTGAAGACTGATGAAGAGCTTTCAGAGCTCTAGTATTGGCTTTGAGAGCCTCTGCAAGGATTTGGGAGTTGGCTTGGGACTCCCTTGTGACAGAGCTTTTCAACTCGTCAAATTTTTGGAGCACCATGTCAACAAAGGCTTTAAACTCGCCCTTCGTGACAAAGGTGTCCAAGGTAACCTCTGGAACAACAAATGTTCTAGATTTTGCCAACGAGTGTTTGGCACCTTCAGAGCCTGAAGAAAAGATGAGCTCTAGAGGATTTCCACCCAATCCTTGATGTTCCACAGAGGAAGCATCTATGGGAGTTTTGTCAATAAGTTTCTTCGACGAGGGTTCAGAGACTCCTTCAAGATCCTTTTTGAATGAATCCTGGGGTTGTTCTAGAATCGCAGAATCAATGTGTTCTCGCACCACCAACTCTGAGGTGGTTTGAGGGTCACTCTTGTGTGTGGCAGAGGCAACGAATGCTTCTGCATGCATATGTGTCGTGTCCTTGGGCGAATGAACACTTATGTCTGCACCAACATCCTGTTGAGAGGATGGGGTGGATTTTGGTTCCCCAGATAGAAATGGCACAGTGGATGAAGGAATATCCTCTGTCCGGATGGTTAGGGTTGGGTTCGGACTGTGCGGTCCTTCTTCAATACCCTTCTACACTAGAACTGCAGGGGTAGTAACATGGGTTCCACAGGGAGTTGGTTCAGGTTGTGTGCCTATGGCATCTTTTTCTCCTATCTCCTTCTCCGAGATTTTCACACCCTCATCACCAGAGCTTGAAAGCCCCGTAATGTCCTGCACCTCAACGTCTGTGGTTTCATCTAAGTCCACATAGTGCAGCTTCTGTACTTCCTTATCTATGTCCATTGCGACATGGAGAGGACTAGGGATTCTATCTTCAGAGCTTTCAATGATGTGGGGTTTTTGCCTTCTCCTCTACAGAGGTTGTTCTGATTCTGCAGGTTCACTCACTTCTGTTGTAATGACATGTTCAGAGGTTGCTACTTTGGTTAACTTCCTAGCCTTCTTTTTCGGCTTGGCAACCTCTGAGGGTGATTTTGGAGTCTCTTCTTCTGCAACTCTCTTCTTGGGTTTCTTTTTCTTTTTGAGCTTCCTTTTCCCCATCCCACTCTCGTGAACTATAACCTCTGTCCCAATGTAGGTTTCTTCTGCTATATCTACTCTAGCTCCCTCACCCACTTCTGTCCTAAGGTAAATAGATATGTCTCCCACTTGGAATCCTACACGTGGGGGGGTTGCAGGACTCGGTGCAGGAGTCTTGTGCCCACAAATGTAAATCCTAACCGCATCTTCACTACCCAGGTAAGCTAGAATACTGACTGGAAGAGGTCTTGCTCCAGGATATCCAGTCTTTAGTACGGTTGGCTTGTGCGACTTCATGTCGTAGACTTTGATCATTTTACCTTCTGCAGGTAACTTCCCTTCTCCTATCAGAGCATCTCCTAACAGAACTGCAAAGAATCTGTTGAATATGAGATTTTTGGGTTCTGTACCTCGAGCTTGGTCCTGTTTGGCTATGACCGCGTTTCTGATCTCCCTGAAAATAAGTGTTGCATAGTCCAATGGCAAATCATAGTATATGCCATACATTATTGCAAGTATGGTATGGCTAGATTGGTCAGGACTTCCTAGTTTGCAAGTCAAGCACGATTGAGAATCGAGAAGAGAATATTCCACAAAGGTGGAAGGTTCTGGCGTCTGAAATCAGTTCTCCTGGAAATCGGTGCAGCAGGGCTCGTCAGAGAATTTTGTCAGGTTCAATTGGGTCTTGGTAGGAAGTCCGAATACCTCTGAGACTCTTCTACGGTTTATGCCGAGGTCCAATATTTTAGTAGTGGAGGGATGAGTGGCATAACCCATGACACAGTAGCCATAATGGTCCAGTTTGTCGTGCTTAGCACTCAACCAGATTTGTTGAATATAAGTTTATGGGATATCAGGTCTTTTTAGGGTTAGGGCTTTGGTGAGGATGTGGTTTTTCAGGATTTGAAGTAAAGGAGCAGCTTCCTCGGGGTATCCTTTGGGTTCCAAGACGACATAATGATTGTTAGGCTTGAGGTTTAGTTGTCTGGAGTGGTAATCATGGTGTTTGAAGGAGAGCATTCTGCTTGTGAGGACATGTTCTTGTTCAACAGAATGGGAATCGTCCTTTTTGGCCTCAGAATGCATTGAGTTGTTCGATGCAGAGGAACCCTTGGAGTTCTTGGAAGAAGCAGATTGAGATGCCATGGAAAGAGATGAAGAAGGGAGATTCTTTGCAAAGGAATTCTTGAGAGAAGGAAAAATTGCAGGTAAAAAGAAGATGTAGGGTATGAGAGGGGTTTATATATATACAGAGAGAGGGTAAAAAGATTAAGCGGTAAAAAATAAATATTGAAATCCAAAATGAGTGGTAACGGATAAGAGGCCGTTTCTGAAAAACGACGGTACAGATACGAACCAATCAAATATTGCCACGTCAGATGATGGCGGTGCACGATATAGGACGTGTGCCTCCCCCTATTTTCACGCGCATGGCATTTACTATTCCCACATAACAGTGAGTTTCAAAAAATAACCCGCAGCAAATGACCTGAATAACTTCTCAAGTGATGGGAATGACAGAAGCTCTGTGGATAAGAGGCTTCTGAGTTCATAGGCAAGGTTTTGATCAAAAGAGCATTTTAAGAGGGAGGAAAGTGCGATGAAATGATCAAGTTCCTTTTAGAGGAGTGCATCGGTCAAATATCCTCAATTTTGAGGTGCAGAGGCTCTGTGATAGATTGCAGAGGCTCTGTGGTCGACCTCAGAGGTTCTGAGACCAAGAATTTCTTTTTAAGGAAATATTTTCAATGTTTTGATCATTTCAAAGTTTTGACAGAAAACTGGGTATAAAGTGGGATCTTTCTGAGGGCATAGTGCTCGAGAAAGAGTTTTGACCCTTGGTTCAGATGGACTAACCTCACTCTGTAGTCTGTGTCGCACAGAACTGTCATGCTCCCCCTTGAATAGTCAAGATTGGTCTTTGTTGGTGTGCTCCCCATTCAACTATGCTTGGATCATTTAAAGATACAAGACATAGATTCGAAGAAAAATGTAATAAAGAAAGCTTAAGAAACTATTTACAAACAAGGGATAAGTTGCAGAAAGGTAAATATGTACAACAGAGGCTTTGTGCAAGGGTACAGAGGCTCTGTGGTCAACTCATGTTAAGCATACCAAACTTGCCAACTAGAAAAGTGAATCTTTTCTCATCCAATGCCTTCGTAAGTTGTGCTTGAGGCCATCCACATAGGCAACACTGTTGACATCGATGTCTCCTTTGGCAATGACTCCATAGCCTTTTATTTGACCTTTCTTGTTATCTCCAAAAGTCACAGATCCTCCTCCATGTTTTTCTTTATAAGAGCAAAGAAACCTTCCGTCGCCAGTCATGTGTCTTGAGCACCCTGAGTCTAGCTACCAGATGGGCACATGTTGTTTCTTCTGTGGACAGATTAGTGAGTTTTAGGTACCCATTGCCAAATGGGTCCATTTTTGTTAGGAGGTTGTGAAGATGCCTTAGCACCTTTGGTTTTGGGTTTATCCTCATTTGCAGAGGTACCAGATTGTCTCTTCTCACCCTTGAATTTTGCATTCTTGGATTTGGGGTGAGATATAAGACAGGAGGGCCTCGAGAAATGTTGATTTAAAGCATGCATAAGATCAAGACATTTACAATAAGGAACGTTAGAGGCAAACTTCTTGAAAATTTCATTAAAATTGTCAAAGGAGGGTACAGAGCAAATTTTACTACAACCCATTTTAGATTTGGGTTTCTTTTTACAGAAAGCTTTGTCTAATCTAGGTTGACTTTTTTCAAAAACTCCTCTTAAGTGGCTCTGAGATTGTACTCTCCCTTGATCTTCTTTCCTTGCTTTCACTGCAACAGAAGCATCAAGTTTATCAATTTTGGGGCATTTACCCTTCTGTTGCCAAGTGAATTTTTCTTGAAATGGTTTTAATGGTTTTGGAGCTTTTGAAACATGAGAGATCTTGTCCTTTTTAGATTTTTCAAGCTCAAGAGAAGTCTTTGCTTGCAATCACATGTCCAAGAAATCAGGACAAATAGTTATACATGTGGTTTTTCTTTTGGGAAGAACTGTTCTATTAAGAATGCCAGAGGTAAGTTTACTTTTCTCTGGACCACAGGGGACTATCTCAAGTTCCACAGAACTTGTCTCATTGTCGACAGAGGACTCTGATTCTGACTCAGAGTCTGAGTCGAGAAAGTCTCTGTGAATGAGAGCCTGACCTTCTGTAAGTGCCTTGCATTGTCCATAGGTGTCCTCTGAAATATTTATATCTTTTGAAAAACATGGAGTTATTTTAGGAACACTTAGACAACTTAGAAGATCTTGCTTAAAGATTTCTTTTACTTCAGGGATAAGATCAGGATGACTAAAAAAGTGATTTTCATAGGTCTTTCTCAAGTCATTTTCCAGAAATCTTTTTAAAAGTTTTTCTTCCATAGAGGCCGGAACAAACTCTGGTGCTTCAGAGGACAATTTCTTTTCAGGTGTCATCATGCATACAAAATCCATTTGAGTTTGTGTCTCTGGATGACCAAATCTGAAGACTCCAATCTGTTTCTGAGACAGATATTTCTTTGGACCCGAATTTCTCTTTGATGAGAGCGTAGATGGCAAATCATTGTTTTCATACCAAGCATTTGCCATCTGTAGAGGATTTCTCAAATGTGGTCCTTCAGAGGTTTTTCGCCTCTTAAATATGGATACAAGGTTTGGAAAACTTGGTTTTAGAAACTTTCCAGGGCAGAAGATGTTTGCTAAGGATTTGTTTCTTTTATTTCCAGTGTAGGGATCGACATCATCGAACCCTATACCTCTTCTGCCAATTTGGGTGTTGACTTTTTCATGGACTTTTTGGGCATCCTGATACTTCTTTATTTTAATATCTCTTTTGAGCAGATCTTGATGAAGAACTTCTCCTTCTTTTTGAATTTTTTTTTCAAAGAAATGGCGTTTAATCGATCGCTCTCACTTTTCTTTAACTCTTTGACCTTTTCTTTCAAAGCTTGGTCAAGTTTTGAAATTTTCTCCTTGAGACCCTTTTTGTTCAAAATATGCTCAGAGGTAAGAGTTTTTCTTTCAAGGTAAAGCTTATCCTTCTCTTGGGTAAGAAGTCTAGTTTCTCTTTCAAAGAAGACAAGCTTTTTCTCAAGTTCTGAGCATGTGTTTTTATAAGCAAGAAGATCGTTTTGTATTTCAAGAAGTTTGTTTTCATAGTTCAAGTTGTAAGAGTCAGAAGTGGATACCTCACTCTTGTCGTCAGAAGAGTGGACTTCTGCCATTCCACAAAAGAGTGCATTGTCTTCTCCTTCATCAGAGGATTCATCGGTCACAAGGTTCTGTTGTTCTGCCATTAGGGATTCTGAGTATAGTACTCTGCTTTCTTTTGGTAGAAAGCAGCGTCTCTTGTGGGTTTCCCTTTATTGTCAAAAGACCTGCACTCTACGGCGAAGTGGCCTGGTTTCCCACATTTGAAGCAGCCTTCAGTTTGCTTTAGGTATTTGTTACCACGTCTGCCGTCTGACCTCTTTCCACTCCTCTCTTCTTGCCTTGGCTCCTCAGACTCTTCTCTTCCATGCTTTCTTACCTCACCATATCCTCTGCTTTTGTCATCTCTTTCTTCTCTCCCTCTGTACTCTGGCTTCTTCTTAAGACCACGATTGAATTGTCGGGTCATAGGTGCAAGCATTTTTGACAGAGCATCCATATCAATCCCCTCCTCAGATTCTTCTTCACTTTCACTATCTGCTACAAGCACCTTCTTCTTTTTCTTCCTCTGCGCATCCTCAGCTGCCTTTTCCTTCTTTCCCTTGTCTTTGCCTTCTGAGGCACTTCCTACAAGAGCCAGATGACCTCCGACAGAGGTTATCAACTTGGAAATTCTGTTCTCTTGGCTAATCAGTGTTCTAAAGAGATCAGATATGGACCATACATCAAGATCCAATATGGCTTGCATGGACATGGTTAGATGAAGCCATTCATCATTCAGGCTCTGAAGGAATCTGACATTGTTTTGTTTGGAGGTTCTGTGGATGCCATACCCCTTACACTTGTTTATCAAGTAATTGTATCTGTTGTATGTGCTTTGAATGGATTCACCCGGCAGAGCTTTAAATGCAAAGTATTCATTTATGCATAAAGCCCTGTTGTTCTTGAGGGTTTTAGCACCACCCTCAAGTTATTTCTCTAACTCTAACCATAGGTCCTTCGATGTTTCACAAGAATCAAGAGACTGGAAGATGTCGTTTGGGATAACCATTATGATTAGTCTTTTGGCTATCATTACAAGTTCATGCAATGCCTTTTCTTCTTCAGTCCATTCGATGATTGGTTTGGGATGTTGATACTCAGGAACTTCAGGGGTATTAGCAGTGGCAGGAACATGAGGAACAGTTGTCACTGGGATGAAAGGAGGATTGTGAAGAAACTCAACCAGACCAGGATCCACACCTTCAAGGAAGTGCACCATCCTGATCTTCCACTGAGGATATTCATCCCTTAGTAGAGTGGGAGGTTTAGACTGAGATCCTTCACTATAGTAGTTAACAGTGTTTGCCATTTTAGTTTGGAGAGAAAAACAGAGTATAACACAAACGAGATAGAATACAACAGTAATGGTCTTAGAGATGATGAGTGTATGAACAGAGAGAACAAATGACCAACCAACGACCTTTGGATCTGTCTTTGAGTGTGAAGAGCACACTTGTACCTGTATCTATACCAAACTGATTGATATAGCTTCAGAAAACAGAGTGTGATTGTGAATGGTGTTCAGGACGAAGAATAGACTCAAACTACTACCTTGAACACTGGAAACAAGTATAGAACAGGATCCTTTGATATTGAAAATCAAAGTTTGGTCTGATACCAATTGTTGATCACGGATTTATGTTCTAAACTCGTTTAACTATCTCACTACGTGGTAAACTGAAAAATATGAGTGCGGAAGCGTTTCAATATGTAGTGAAGATAAGTTTGTAGAGGTAGTAAACACACAAGCATATAGTATGAAAAGCACAATAAGTAACAACGTTTTCATTAAGTCATATGATTCATTAACTTGCTCAAGAACACCAAGAACATGCACAAGTGTGTGCTAATATGCTCAAGGATTATACAGACTGCTTTCTTTCTTGTGTGTGATCGCCTGTTGTAAAACAAGAGGTGCTCCCATCATATAGGAAGGGGAGCACACAATAGTACAAGACAAATTCTGACAATCCATAAAAGGAATGCCACCTGGAAAGTAAAACATCGTGGGACGCCCATTAACGATCATCAGAATCTTCGTACAACATGCATCACGTGAACTGCACGTGGTTTTGTCTTAAACCATCTTTGCGAATAACTCCAACACTGACCTCCAGAGGTTAGCCTTCACAGAGGCTCTGTGAGTGATCACAGAGGCTCTATGATCTGAGTATCATCATCAAGTTTGACCTCGGGTACGTCTTCTACGGAGTAACATCTGAGCTTTGTATCCTTTGTGGTGACTTGGACGATCTTGAGCAGACACCAGAAGTTTCTATACTTAGCCTATTTTTCAACACTTCTAAACTTGGCAGATGGAGCTAACAATATTTGTCAAAGATCCCTCAAAGTTCCAAAGATTTTCAAAGTTTTCAAAGGTTTGTTCAAGACTTGTTGATTTCCAAAGATACGAAGTGCAAAAGACTTTTCAAGAATCTTCAAAAGACTGAAAGGCTGAAGATTGTTAAACCTTCAAAGTTTTAAAGATGTCAGAGACAAAAATTAAAGAATCAAGCGCTGAAGACTAATGTCAAATTTTTATTAAATCTTGAATACAAAGGGGGAGATTGTTAGTGTATTAATTTTATCCAAGATTTAATTAGAAAAGTCAAGTCTAGCAAAGTCAACAATGTCAAAGTCTAGATAAGTCAATGTGGTGTTTAGTCATTTAAGTTTGTGTTTTTATCTTCTATAGCCTTGAGGTATAAATAGGCTTAATCTTTTGTAATAGGAAGGAGTTCACATTGTACGCTTTAATTGTTAGATCAATGACTATGGAAGTATTTTTCTCTCTACTCTCTCTCTAAAATTTCATATTGTCATATTCTTGTTTGATTGAGATTGCTTGATTGATTGGGAATTCATTTTCAGTACAAATCGAGCTTAAAGAGAGAAGAATGAATTGCAAAATCTTTTAAAGATGATCTTGATCCAAACGGGGAGAATGTTAGAGCACAGATTTGTTGGATGCAAGATCATAAAGTTTGAAGAATAAAGTAAAGCAAGACAAAGCTCAAAAGTCAACTTCTCAAGTGAAAGTCAAAGTCTATTGTAATAAATTTCAAAGTCAAAGTATTGTGTTTTGTTTCTTTGTGTAATGTTGCTGGTATAAATAATCTTTGTCATTGTCTTTGTAATGAGTTTCTTGTGAAACAACACACAGAGCTGATTGGAGAAGAACTGAATGTCTATCATTCTAGTGAGAGAAAGTTATAGTGAGAGAATGTGATGATTGTAATTTGGAATTTGTAATCAATGACATATGGCTACAAAATTCTCATATTGTTATTGTTTCTGTGATTAGAACTTGATTTGGGACATTAACATGCTCCATTATCCATCGTCGGTTCGGTAAAACACCGTATGCTTTAATAAATAATCGAATGCCTAGCATTAAACACTTTCATATTTTTGGATGCAGGTGCTTTGTATTGGATGACAAGGAGAACTTGAATAAGTTCAGTCCAAAAGCTAAAGAAGGCATTTTTATCGGCTATTCTCAAACGTCTGCAGCTTACAGAGTATACCTGAAGAAGTCGAAGATCGTAGTTGAGAGCGTTAATGTGACATTTGATGAAGAAATGGCATTTGTTCAAGATAGTTTAGAACCCATTATTACTGGAGTGTTAGCTTCTGGGAAAATTAGTCCAGAACTTGCGGTTAATGTTTAAAATTCTGATAAAGCGTCAACTTCTACATCACATTTATCAGATTTAGATTTATTGTTTGAACATTTCTATGATGAATTTCTTGGTAGTAAAGTGACTAAACCTGTTGTGATTGATAGGTCCGAAGAATTAAACGATAATCAACGAATCACATCAGTGGTATCTAGTGAATCAGCAATCCCGATGCAAGAAGAAATTCAAGTTCAAAAGCCTACTCCATAAGTTGAAGCTGTACGTGTTAATGAGGAACCAGAAGTTTCAAAATCAGTTGGAAGCATTACAACGACTACTCAACAGACAGATAATGTCCAACCAACTGAAGCTTCTACATAGGCTACTTCAACTGAACCACTCCCTCATGTTGAACAAAATGAAGAAGATAGTGGATTTTTAGATGAGCATCATGATCAATCTACATCTAATCCACTCCCTCATGAATACAAGTGGACCAAAGAGCACCCGATACATCAGATCATTGGAGATCCATCTAAACCGGTGCAAACTAGGTCTGCTACACTCAACCAGTGCATGCATGATTCATTCCTGAGCAAGATAGAGCCAACATAAGTATCTGAAGCTCTAGCTGACTCAGATTGTGTGACTGCGATGCAAGAAGAGATGAATCAGTTTGAAGCGCTTAAAGTCTGGAGACTAGTGCTAAACCTGAAGGAAAAGCCATAATTTACACGAAATGGGTGTTTAAGAACAAGAAAGATGAAGATGGTATCGTTATCAGAAACAAAGCAAGACTTATGGATAAAGGATATAGGCAAGAGGAAGGTATTGACTACGATGAGACTTATGCTCCAGTTGCGCACATAGAAGCAATTTGTATGTTTCTAGCTTATGTTGCACACAAGAACTTCACCGTCTATCAGATGGACGTGAAGACTGCCTTTTTGAACGACATCTTAAAGGAGGAAGTCTACGTTTCTCAGCCTGAAGGTTTTGTCAATCCAGAGAAACCAAATCATGTATACATTCTAGAAAAAGCTCTTTAGTCTTATCAAAAATTTTAGTCAAGTCGGGCTTTTCGAAAGGTAAAATCGATACTACTCTTTTTATTAAAAAGGAGAAAGCCGATATCATTTTAATTCAGATATATGTGGAAGATATCATATTTGGCTCAACTAATGCCAAGTACTGCAAGAAATTTTCTACTCTTATGGTGTCCAGATTTCAGGTGAGTATAATGGGAAGATGCATTTATTTCTCTGATTACAAGTCAAACAATTTTCCACGGGGATTTTTATTAATCAAGCAAAGTACATTTTTGATATTCTTAGAAAATTTAAAATGGAAAATTGTACTCCTATTGGAACCCCGATGGCATCGGGAACTAAGATTGGCCCTGATCCTTCGGGAAAAGATGTCGATGTTAGAACCTACCGAGGTATGATTGGTTCTTTAATGTACTTTACATATAGCCCTAAAGAATCCCATTTATCTGCAGTCAAACGTATTTTTAGATATCTGAAGGGCACTACAGATTTTGGTATGTGGTATCCTAGGGATACAAGTTTCGAGCTCACAGCATATTCAGATGCAGATGATGTAGGGTGTATGCTTGACAGGAAGAATATGTCGGGACACATACAATTTCTTGGATATAAACTCGTGAGTTGGGCTTCAAAGAAACAACTATGTGTATCTACTTCAACAGGCGAGGCAGAGTATGTCGCTATGGCTAGCTGTTGTTCTCAGCTGTTGTGGATGCGGACAGAACTACGAGATTATGGTTTCAAATTCGACAAAATCCCGATGTACTGTGATTCAAAAAGCGCCATTGCAATATCTGCAAACCCTGTTAAACATACTAAAACCAAACACATAGACGTGAGATATCATTTTATAAAAGATAATGTCGAAAAAGGTACAATCGAATTTTACTTTGTAATCACAGATTACCAACTTGCAGATTTATTTACCAAGCCACTTGATGAAAAGAGATTTAATTTTCTCATTTCAAAACTTGGCATGCTAAATCTCAATACTTAATCTGTTGTTACCTATTAAAGTTTAGTTTTGTTATTTTTTCTTCATTTCTTTATTTTTAATCTGAAAGATATCTACACTTCAGTTTGTTCATGATCTCAGGGGGAGGGGGAGATGATGATAAGATAATCTACATTTGAGGGGGAGTTTATAAGTTTCTGCATATATTCTTAACTGATAAATTATCTGATGCATAATTTCAGGGGGAGTAAGTGTTAAGAAGTATGGTATAAGACTTCTGATTATATCCGATCAGAACTCGTATTTTCAAAGTTTTATTGTTTTATGTCATTTACTTTTCAATAAAAATTTTCTGAATAAAGCTTTGTAATTTGACAAACTTTATGATTGTTTGCAAATTTGAGAGGAAGCTTAAACGATCATATCAAATATAACTTTAGAGTTGACTTGATGAGATTTAAGACTGAGCAAAAGGTTTATATCAAATCTTAATCTCATACGTATCTGAAAAAAGGACAACTTTTCAGATATGAAAAGATGTTTTAAAATGTTCAAACCACTTATGATTCTAAAAACGATTTCATGAATATAGAAGTGTGATTTTAAAATGTTTTCATTTACATGTGCTTAAATGTTTAAATAAACTGTGTGTTGCCAAAGATAAATACTTGTGTATTATCTTTTCTATATACTTTCAAGTATTCACACACACCGGTTTAATATTTTGTTGACAAGTTCTTATCATGTCTCATATTGAAACAACTTTTCGATGGTAAGAAACCTCGATTGAACTTCAATGTTTGTAGAGCGTTGATTTTGTGAGTTCCCAATTTCAATCCATGATTAATTGAACACTCAATCAATTCAAACACACACAGAGAATCTAGAGAGAGAAATAGTCATATGTCTTACTAGTCAAATGGTTACAATACGCTCAAGATATTGTTACTCAGTTACATGTTTCTCTCACAGCACAAGCTATTTATATGAAGGACAGAAACCCTCACAAAGAAGAAACTCTCACAATACTAAAACTCTCAAAGAGTTGACAAGGTCAAAGTCAAACATAACAAAAGTTAAATGATTGATCTAAACTATTACATTAATAATCTCCCCCTTTTAGATCAAGCATTTATGATAGGCCTGCCCCAACGAGAAAAACTTCCTTTTCTGATCCCGAGCAATGATTCAAAAATCCTTATCCCCCTTCTGAAATGAAGTTTATCATCTAAAGCATCCAACACTCGGAACAAAGCAAGTCTGTTAAATATATCAAGACCTTTCTCTCCTGTATTGACTCTCTCTTCATTCTTTTTAAACTTTCGGTTAAGCTGGAGTCTGACAACCTTAATTGTTCCATCTGAAAACTTGGATAACTCTTATATCCTCATGAATCTTTTCTTGTTCTCTCCATTCTTGTATACTACTCCAAGCTCAGGATGATCAATGACAGTAAACAGACCATGGTTCTCTGAATCTTCCAAATCCAAGTTAGGCTTTGTCATGTTCACCCTCTTCTGATTGGTTTCTATAGCAAGCTGGAAATCATAACAATAAGTGTAATTAGCGTGCCTTCTCATGAACCTCTTAAAGGCTTCTAAGGAAAAGACAATGTACTCTCGATGGACAATCATGTTTCTGAATAAGTGATAAAGGTATTCAAATGTCATCCACATTCAGATGACAAAAATCAGAAAATTCACAGTGAGAAAGATCCCTTCTTTGTACATAGAAAACTGGATACCAGATCTTCCTATGAAACTTCTGCATTTTGACTTGTTTAACTGGGGAAATTCCCGATTTGTTCTTTATGTACTTTTCTTCCTTTCTTTCCCAAGTAATCTGTTATTGTATTATTGTATCCAAGATTTAATTAGAAAAGTCAATTCTAACAAAGTCAACAAGGTCAAAGTTAGTAAAGTCAATTTGGTGTTTAGACTTGTGTGAGTTTACTTTGTGGTTAAGCTTGTGATTTTAGTTCTCATATAAATAGTCCTTCCTTTGTAATAAGTTTGTAAGTGGTTCATCATTGCAATATACATATGACTACTCTTTTTCTCACTATACTCTATCTCTATAGAATAAACAATGTCAAATCTTGAATAGAGATTGTTTAGTTTGATAGCTTGATTGATTGGGATTACATTGCAGGCACCCAAAGTTTAAGGGGGAGCATGATGATTGACTTCTAAGTACTACAACTTAGAACTCGAACTTCAATGTCAAAGAACATTGACTTCTAGACAAAACATTCTAGGACTCGTTCTTCAAAGTTTAAAGAACATTGGCTTTTGAACAAAACAGTTCAAAACCCGAACTTTAATGTAAAAGACTGTGGCTTCTAATCACATGACAGATCAGGACCCATTCTTCAATGTTCAGACATGGATATTTTGCAAATATCTAGGGGGAGCTTAATAGACCTAAATCATTATATCATGATTTGAGGGGGAGCTTAAAGGTAAATATCTTCTAATCTAGATCTCCGATTGTTTGAAAGAAGAACAACTTTCGAACATGAAAAACACTTTCTAAAATATTCAAACCACTTCTTGTTCTTAAAAAGATTTCATGAATTTAGAAGTGTGATTTTTAAATGTTTTTCAATTTTGAGTTTTAATGTTTAACTGATCGTGTGTTACCAAAGATCAATACTTGTGTATTATCTTGTCTATATACTATAAATATTCATACACACTGGTTCAGTACTTCATTTGATTTTGTTATTACCATGTCTCATAACGAACAAATTTTTCGATGGTAATACTCCCGTTTCTTTCAAATGTTGTTGAGCATCATTCCTCATTTCAATCTTTGTGCGTTCATTGATAAATTGTTTATATTCGTTCATATAAACAAAATATCCAGTTCTTTGATACCCTAACCATTTCATTTGATCTGATTGATACATTGTCAGATTCTCAAAACAATTCTCTTGATTTCATTTCATTCATTTAATATATTTGTTTAGAGAGATCTTCAAAGTACAAATGCTCAAATTGCATTCATAAATTAGATGAGCATACATTTTTGACAATGTTATCGTATTTGTGCTTAATTGTTCAAGTTAAATTATTGAGCAACTATTATTTTTAGGACTTACATGGGATTCGTGTTAGAACTTCAACAGAACTTCCATGGATTCACGTAAACCTGTGTTTCCTACCCCGGAAGTTATCCTTGAGTGATTGATGGGTGAGGGGTCAAAATCAAAGAGTGGGGGAGATAACTCATCTGGTTGAGTTTTTCTCATTGTGTTGAGCGGTAAAATGGAAATGAGAGTTTGGTTAGAAGTGAGCAAAATGTTAAAAAGAAAGAGGGCATGAGAACAGAGTCAAAAGAATATCAAAACTCTGCACCAACCACTTTCTGAGCCGGGCAGCCACAAAATCTGATTGGTTCACATTCTTTGGTGACCATCATTGAAACAGGCAGTGAGCCCATGCCAACTCTTGCAAATACCCCACCAACCACTCGTTTCTTTCTTAACAAAAAAATGTTTCATTTTCTTTGGGGACGCAACATATCTGCTATCTAGTCTTCACTCGGAAGATTTAGATATTGAAAAAGAAGGAAAGTTACCCCACCTTCACACCTCTTTCATGCACATTGAGTCCATGTAATACTTGTTGCTGTCTTAATAATTTACACAATTTGAGCCTTATGAAACACAATCATTGTGCTAAATTCTTTCATAACACAAGCACGAGCACACAGAAAATTTGTTTTTCTGTCAGAACATTCATATAATTACCTTGTGTTTTTCAATGATTGAATGGAAGTCCTGGTGAGTCAACATCAAACCAACTCCTTAAATTGTACATTCGTTGTACACAATAACTTTGTGTTACTGACAGGCATTCCTAACTGTTTCATTTGTTGAATCAGGGTTACAACGTTCCTTGTATCTGAATTTGAAAAGATTCGGGTATATACAGTTCATGATTCAGCTATTTAGATCAAAGGGTAGAGAATGTCAAATGTATCTCAAAGGGGGAGAATATTTGTAAAAGAGGGAGATTCAAAGAAAGTGCTGAAATTGAGAAAGTTTTGATGATTATGATGTTCACAATCATCAAAAGGGGGAGAAATCTACAGAAATCAATTTCAAGGAATTTTAGAGTTATAAGGTCATGAAGAAAGTTCAAAATGAAAAGATTTGAAGAGAATTTGTGAAAGTCTGATGATTATTCAGAACTAAGTCAAAGTCAAATAAGATGATTCGAGAAAGGTTGTTTTTCTGAAGATGGTTAAGGGATCAAAGAGATGAAGATACAAAGTTCAGAGATCCCTCAAAGTTTCAAAAGTTTTAAAGAGTTTCAAATATTTGTTCAAGACTTGTTGACTATTCAAAGATGCTAAACGTGAATGACTTTTCAAGATTCTTCAACAATTTCAGAAAGAGCTTACTTTTCAAGATTCTTCAAAGAATGAAAGACTGAAGATTGCCAGAACTTCAAAGTTCAAGAATGTCAAAGATAAAGTTGAAGAATCAAGCGCTGAAGACTAATGTCAAATTTTTTTATTAAATCTTGAATACAAAGGGGGATTGTTGGTCCTGAAGGTTTGTGATCATTTGATCGCTGAGTATCTCTTCTTTCAGAGATAAAGAGGTTCAGCTATCGCTGAAGCTTTTCCTCATGTTCCTTCGCGTATATGTAGAGTTGTCTTTGCTTCACTGATATCTGCATCAGGTCACTAGTAGACTTCTCTTTGTTCAGCAGCTTCGTCTTTGATTCAGCTATGAACATATGTTGACGCGAGACTTGTCTTCAGGGATTACGTTGGCTGTTTACTTCAGAAACTATCAGTGATAACTGAACAGAATCAGTCTGATCACTGATAGTGAAACACTAATACATAGAAATATTTATGAGAGAGACTATCAGCGATAACTGAACAGACTCAGTCTGATCGCTGATGGTGAAACACTAATATATATTAAAACGTAATTTTCACTAAGTATAGAAGAGGGTCGTTATCAAATCACTGAGAGAGTTTGGATCAACAATCTCCCCTTATTTGATAATGACAAAGTAACTGAAGAAAATTACTTTATAGTTCAAAATGATGGAATAATCAGGACTCATAACATACATGTCCCAATTACTATTTTGAGGGATCTTTTACTGCACTAATGGAGTTAAGTACTTCACTGAAATTTTCATTAATCCAAGAAAAGAATTTCAAGGAATGAAAATTACAAGTACAAGTGATGTACTAACTACTGTAAGTTAAAACTAATAGATTACAAGTAAGAAAACTAATCTATCAGCTATCTAGAGAGGGTTTAGGAGGATTAATCAAATACTCAGGTATTTCTTCTCCTTTTTGCCTCCGCTCAAAAGATTCTTTGCAGATGATCGCTATGATTGGCTCAGCAGCAGGAGAGAGAGTACACCATACGCACATGAGATCCTTGAGAAGAGCGAGGGGACAGATAGGGATTTCAGAGACCCTTTGAAATCTGAGTTGTTCCTCGTCATCTCTGAAGAAGATACCAAAAGGTTCATTAAGAACTTGTCCTGCAGCATATGGTCCTCCAGGAGGCAGAGATAGATCCAGAACTGAAAGATCAAGAGGAGGACCGAACAGAGCTTCTCTTGAGAATTTGATGGAGGTTTCATTTCTGATCACTGCGACATTATCAGACGAGGAGGGGAGAGGCTTTCTCTTGATTGGCTTGGACTTAGGAGGTAGAGTAGATGGCACTTTTAGTATAGCAGCGACTTTATTGATGAGAGCATCATTTACCCTTTCAACGTAGCCTCTGTATGTAGACTTTGATTTTTTCAGCGCATCTTTGAACTCAAGCCACTCCATGTAGCCGAAGTGTTCCAGCTTTGAAATGAACATAGCCTTGCAGCTTCCATCCTTTCTGGTAATTTCCATGGTGACAGAGAGCTTATCCTTCTTCTTTCTTCCAGAGATAGCAACTGCTACGATCTTCTGTGGGTCAGAGCGATAGTCGATTTTGTGTTTGCACCAGTCGACTGTATTATCGCTGACCACTTTTTCTTTGGAGCGTTCCTCTTCAATTTCTTTCAACAGAGCTGCCTGAACTTCCACTGGTTTGTGTTTCAGCTTCTTGTCTTTGACTTGAGAAGACTGAATTTTGAGAGCCAGAGAGGCATCTCTTTGACAGTCAGCAATCAGCTTCTCAGCCCTGACAGATTCTTCAATTTCAGCGTCAGTCAGGAATTGCAGTTCTGATGATTGAGAAGGGACCTTTCGTCGTTGACTCTCCAGATGAGAGATCATATTTGTTCTTTTCTTTCTCTCTTCCTATGAGCAGTGAGATGGTCTAGAGGGCCTTCCATAATGTTGCAGGGACTCTTCTTCTTCTTCATCCTCTTCATCAATCTCTATGACAGAGACTGGGATTATTTGGTCATCAGCTTCAGCAGCTGGGATTATTTGGAGCTCTTTACCCTTAAGCAGGGGAGAGAACTGTCTGGTCAGAAAATGAAAAAAAAAGGTTAGATTTATCTAGGGAAGGAGAGAGATAAAGGCTAGAAAGAAACAGGGGTGGGATTTTTATAGAAGGAAAAAGGAACAAGAGTAAGGCATACCTGAGAAGGATTCTCCTCAGGTAGTAAGATCATCTTCAGGGTTCCCTCAGCAGATGCACCTTTGCTTTGGGAATGGGTTCCTGAAGATGTCTCTTGTCTCCCCCTGCTTGGATAACTTCTTTCGAAGCTATCGCTGATGATGTGGCGGCTGAAGAACACCATAGAGATTGATCTTCTTCATCGTCATCATCATCATCTTGATGAGAATCATTCTCTTGATCTTCAAGATCAAGGTCTTCATCATCGTCTTCTTCCTCCTCTTCATCATCGACTAGATCAGCGATGGTGGGAGGGGCTTTGTCAGCAGCTATCTCCCCCTCAACTAGAGAGGGAGTTTCCTTTAGTTGTTCAGCAGCGAATTCAACCTCCGTATTTTCTTCAGCGGTCTTCTCCCCCTCTTTGTCATTATCACCGAGGGAGAGATCTTTGATAGGAGATGAAGTTTTTACGGTAGCCAACTTCTGGACTTCAGCCTCCAGTCCTGTGAGCCGATCTTCAAGTATAGGGATGTCAGACGTATCTTGATGAATAAAATCCACAGCTACGCATAGAGTAGTTCTATCGTCTTCTGTAAATGAAGGAGCAGGAGTTAGAGATGGTTCCTTCAGGCGTGAAAGGATCTGCTGAAGAAGGACTTCACAGGCATCAACCTTTGTAGTCAGAGCTGCAAACTGTTGTTGTGAGTCTTCTTTGACTTTGTCAATCGCTTCATGGAGAGTAGCGAGTTGAGAAACGTCAGCTTTGGAGGCGCAGGTGGCAGTCAGCGTCTTCAGTGCTTCACCAGCTGATTGAACAGCGTTGGTGGTGGTGTTGAGAGATGCAGTCATAGAGTCCACCTTTGCACTCAGAGTGTTGACATTTGTGTCAACAGTCGCCAAACTAGGACCTGAAAGATAAGTTAGTTTTTCAGAACCAGGCTTATATGGTGAGTTGGGAGAAGTGTTTAAGGTTATATGGATACCTGAATTATCAAACATTTTGTAGAATTGTAAAGATTCCTCAAAAGATTGATGTTCAGGTCCTATGGGTCCAAACTGTGGAGTAGAGATAGAAGGAGGGTTAGAGATCAAAGAAATATAAGGACTGGATATGGGGATAGAAGATGTAGGGATAGGGGTAGTTACCGTAGGGGTTACCTCTGGAGGAGGAACCAATCGATTGGCGGTGTTACTGTTGTTGTGACAGCGACCGTAGTCGCTGGCACGGTTGATGTGGGTATCACTGAGGATGTGGAGGAGAGACCCACGAAAGCATCTAAGGATGTTTGTTGAGAAGCATCCTTAGGTTTTGAACTAGTGGAACTTTTCTCCTTGGTTACCTTGGTCTTCTTCGAAGGACCAGGGGAACCAGTTGATGGTCGTTTGGAAGGTGTAGCGGCAAGGAAAGCAGAAGAAGGAACCTCCTGCCTGGCCGCTGAAGACGAAGAAGTGAGGAGAGAGAGGCGGGAGCGAAGTTCATAGATACTTACCTCGTTGGGGAGCGTCTTGACCTCCAGTGATCGCTGACCCACTTTCGGAAAAGATGCATCCGAGTTGGTGGGGTAAGTGGTAGGGAAGGGGAACTTCAGGTACGCGCAGATAAAGCGTACGTAGGGAACTTTGGGATCCCTCTCGGTCTTCTCTATCTTTGACTTTAAGTCGTCAAAGATAGTTGTTGCGTAGTCGAAGTTGCGTCCAGCTATAACTGAGTAAGCCATCTGGACCTGAACCTTGCTGGCTTGGTCCAGTGACCCACTCTTCCCACTCATACACTGGATGATGTGAGAGAAGATGTTGTTGAGCTAGGAAGGCATCAGTGCCTTCTTCACAAGAGTCAGCTTCTTGTTAGGAATAGTCGTCCTTGGTTTGGGTTCCCAGGCGTATTCCATGGCATCCAGGAATTGGATGAGTTCAGCGTCAGTTGGCAAGGCGTCGAATCCATTCCTGGGTTTGTCGGGAAAACGCAGAGCTTTCCTCAGGCCTAGGGCAGTCATCATCCCTGCGCCAAGTTGAGTGCTGAAGGAGATAGCAGGAACCTGTTCACCCTTTTTGTTGGTGATGGAGGTTTCATCAGCAGTAAACCAGAATTGCTGGAGAAGAGCTTTGGAGGGTGTTGGATCCACAGTGATAGCGTAAGCAATGCAAGATTGCTTCAGAAACATTGCGGCCTCCTTCAGATGAGGATACTTGACACCATCAAAATCGAGGCGAGCAAGATGATTGTTCTTTGGGAGCTCAGAGTCAGAAATGGCGAACTTGACGTTCTTTGAGGCAATAAGTGCAGATTGAGTCATTCTGAATTAAGAGTAGATAAACGAGTAGAGGAAAGGTTTTTAGTCTAAAAATAAAGAAGATTTGTCCAGTTTCTATTTGAGGAAAGAAACGTAGAAAATTAACATATTTGCAGATTAAAACAGTTTATCTTAGAAAAAGATTTAAGAACAAGAAGAAAAACCAAAGATTTTGAGTAAAGAAAATCAAGGTAAAATGGTTTTTAAAGAATAAAATCAAAAATGAAAGTGATTTTATGAGATTAGAATCTTATAAACCCTTAAATGGAGTTTATGCAAAAAGATTTTAAGTAAAGAAAATGAATAAGATCAAGAATAACCTGTTGATCTTTGACGAAGATGATGCAAAAGCTTGAGAGAGAAATCTTGCTTTCAAAGTATTTGCAGAAGGCGTAAAAATGATAAGAATGGAAAAACATTCTTTTTATACGTGATAGAGAGGAGAGAGAGTGTGAGAGAAGCGGGAAAACAAATGCTCATCATGACATGGACACGTCCCACGAAGTTGATTGGATGGAAGGGTAACGGACGAACGTGTCAGAAAAAGGCATGTCGTGGATTGTCGGTTCAAATGACGTCATAGAAGAGAGAGACTGTTCATTTGTCCGTTTTGAAATTTTCACTGAAGAAAAGTCAGCGATAGATTTTGTGTGTCCCTGAATCTAGTTTCTAATCAATATTAATCAAACAAACAAGATTTAACAATCAAATTACCTGTTTAATTTCTTTCAATTCAATTCTTTACACTTTCTCTCTCTAGAACTCTCTCTCTCTCTACGTATTCTTTTTCTAACTCTTGTAACTTGTAACTAATTAAAATACAAAAAGAAAAACTATTTATACTACCCTATAAAACAAAGAAACAACAAATACAAATACATTGACTTTTATTAATAGACTTTGACTTTTAATGAGGTTTGACTTTAGCAGCTTTGACTTTCTCAACTTTGACCTTCAGCAAGTTTGATCTTGTATCCAACAGATTTATGTTCTAACAATCTCCCCCTTTGGATTCAAGATCATTGTTGAAAGATCTAGCAATTCAGTCTTCACTTTAAGCTCTGTCAAAAACAATCTCCCCTTTTACTTTGATGGTCTTCTTTCCAAAGCTTTCTTCAAATCATCTCCCTTTATCTTCACAAACTTCAACATTTCTTCATACCATCTCCCCCTTTTTGATGATTTGAGCATTGATATCATCAAAACTTTGTCGTCGAAAAAATGTCTTTAACCATTCTGATCTATCAAGAGCCTCTGATTCTGTGATCCATAAACAAGGTTTCATCTAGATCTTTGCAAATCCAGACAAAAATAAGAACATATAACTCCTGAATCAACAGATGAATCAGTTAATATGCCTGTCAGTAACACAAAGTCACTGTGTGTAACAAATACACAATATAAAGGAGCTTTTTGATGTTCACTCCCCCAGGGCTTTCATCCAATCATCGAAATACCACAAAGGCAATTTCTATGAATGTTATGACAAAGAAACGAATTCTTGGTATGTTCGTGCACGTGTAGAAAGAATTAAGCACGAATAACTGCTTTCATAAGGCTCAACATAGTGTAAACCACTGAGACAACAGTAGATAAACACAGACTCTAAGTGCAGGATTGAAGTGCGAAGGTGGGGCAGACTTCCTTCTTTTTCAATATCCAGATTTTCCAAATGAAAACCAGATAGATTATATGCTGCGTCCCCAGAAAATATGAAACATTTTCTTTTTGAGAAAAAAATGAGTGGTTGGTGGGGTTTAAGCAAGAATTGGCATGGGCTAATTGCCTGTTTCAATAACTTTCACCAAAGAGTTGTGAAACGCTAGTAATGTGGCTGCCCGGCTCAGAAAGTAGTTGGTGCAGAGTTTGATATTCTTTTACTCTGATCTCTCACCCTCTTTCTTTTTAATCAATAAGCTCACTACTAACCAAACTCTCTTTTCCATTTTACCTCAGCACACCCACACTCATTTCTTTTGACTCCTCACACTCAATCACTAAGGGATTAACTTCATGGGTAGGAAACACTGGTTAACGTGAATCCATAGAAGTTTCAGATAAGTCCTAGCACAAAGAACCCAGTCCTATAAAGCATGAGTTGCTCAAATTGTTTAACTATATCAGTTAAAGCTCATATACAAATGTCAGATATAAGTATGCTCAGTGATATAATCATGAAGATATGAGCATTTTAAACCATTGAAGTATTTTCAAACAAGGAAATTGAATGAATGAACATGAATGCAAGAAACTTGTTTGAAAATCTGACATTGTATAAAATGATCATAAATGAATGATATAGCAATTAAAGCTTATGGTCAAGAATAATGGATATTTGTCTATATGAAACAATATACAGACATTCTTGAATGAAACGCTTTGAAATGAAATATCGCTCAAAATTCTTTGAAATACAAACGGAGTGTCTTACCATCGAAGAAAAATTGTTCCAATTTAGAGAAATGGTAAGAACATATTGAACAAAAATTCAAACCAATTTAGAAACCAGTGTGTATGAATACTTGAAAGTATATAGAAAAGACAATACTCAAGTATTTATCTTTGGAAACACACGGTTTGTAAACATGTAAGCACAAAATAAAAATAAAAGCATTTAAAAATCACACTTCCAAATTATAAAATCTGTTTAACAATCGGGAAGTGATTTGAACATTTCAAGACATGTTTTCTATATCTGAAAGTTGTCCTTCTTTCAGATATAAATGAGATTAAGATAAGAAATTTACCTTGTCGCTCAATCTTAAATCTCAGAAAGTCAGCTGTAGTCATGTAGATATGATCGTGTCAGCTTCTCTCATCCTGTATAAGTCTCAAAGTCTAGTCAAAATTTATTCGAAAATAAACGATGGAAAAAACAATTATAAAATCAGAAATTACGGAAAAATAGTAAAACAATTATAGAACGAGTTCTGATCAGAAGTAATCAGAAATCATAGTCTTACTCCATGTTACTTATAAGCTCCCCCTAAAATCATGCATTGCAAAAATTTTGTCAGTTAAGCAAAATGCAGAAATTAGTTAATACTCCCCCTCAAATGAATGTAGATCATCTAAAATCTTCTCTTACTCCCCCTGAGATCATGAGCAAACAATTAAAGTGCAGATATCCTTCACACATAAAAATAAAGAAAATGATGAAAAATAACAATACATAACTTTAGTAGGTAATAACTGATTATGTCTTCAGATTTAACATACCAAGCTTAGAGACAAGAAAATTAAATCTCTTTTCATTTAAGGGTTTGGTAAATAAATCTGCAAGTTGGTAATCTGTTTTTACAAAATAAAGTTAAATTGTTCCTTTTTCAACATTATCTTTTATAAAATGATACCTTACATCAATGTGTTTGGTTTTGGTGTGTTGGACCGGATTAGCAGATATGGCAATCGCGCTCTTCGAGTCACAGTATATCGGAATTTTGTCATATTTGAATCCAAAGTCTCGTAGTTGTGTTCGCATCCACAAGACTTGAGAGCAACAACTTGCAGTAGCTACATACTCTGCTTCAGCAGTCGATGTGGAAACACATAACTGTTTCTTTGAAGCCCAGCTAACGAGCTTGTCTCCAAGAAATTGAACGTGACCAGAAGTACTCTTTCTATCCAACATACAACCTGCATGATCTGCATCTGAATATGCAGTCAGTTGAAACCCAATATCCTTAGGATACCACAAACCAAGGTCTGCAGTCCCCTTTAGATATCTAAAAATCCGTTTGACAGCAGCCAGATGGGATTCTTTGGGAGCAGCTTGATATCTAGAACATAGACATGTTGAAAACATAATATCTGGTCTACTCGATGTAAGATACATCAAAGAACCAATCATACCTCTATAAGTTCTAAGATCAACACTTGTACCCGAAGGATCAGCGTGAATCTTAGTTCCTGGTGCCATCGGAGTGCCAATAGATTTGCAATCTTCCATTTTGTACTTCCGAAGAATGTCCAAAATGTACTTAGACTGATTGATAAAAATCCCCGTAGAAAGTTGTTTAACTTGTAATCCGAGAAAGAAATTCATCTCTCCCATCATACTCATTTGAAAACGTGACACCATGAGGTTAGAAAAGTTTTTACAATATTTGAATTAGTAGAACCAAAAATTATATCATCAACATAAATCTGAAAAAGAATAATATCAACTTTTTCCTTCTTTATGAATAAAGTAGTGTCAATCTTACCTTTAGAGAAACCAGACTTGACCAAGAATTTGGATAAGACGTCATACCAGGCTCGAGGGGCTTGCTTTAATCCATAAAGGGCTTTGTCCAATATATAGACATGATATGGCTTATCGGGATTAACGAACCCTTCTGGTTGAGACACATACACTTCTTCTTTAAGAATGCCATTCAGAGAGGCTGTTTTCACATCCATCTGAAAGACTGTGAAGTTATTATGAGCGGCGTAGGCGAGAAACATTTTGATTGCCTCTATGCGCGCTACTGGAGCATATGTCTCGTCATAATCAATACCTTCCTCTTGCCGGTAGCCTTTGGCAACAAGTCTAGCTTTGTTTCTGATGACAACACCATCTTCATCCTTTTTATTCTTGAATACCCACTTAGTGCCGATCACGGTTTTACCTTCCGGTTTAGGAACCAATCTCCAAACCTTTAGGGCTTTAAACTGATTGAGCTCTTCTTGCATTGCAGATACCCAGTCTGAATCAGCAAGAGCCTCAGATACTCGAGTTGGCTCAATCTTGCTGAGGAATGAGTCATGCATACACTGATTAAGAGTCGCTGACCTTGTCTGAACAGGCTTGTCGACATCTCCAATTACTTTATGTAATGGATGGTCCTTGGTCCAACGATATGCTCATGTGGAAGTGGAATAGATAAATTCTGAACATGATCATCATCTTGAAATCCACTTTCAAAATCTTCAGTTTGAATTACAGGAGGGGGGTTTGCAGTTGAAGACTCAGGTGCAGAAGTATCAGTTGGAACAGCAGATTCTGACTCAACTGAAACAATTACTTCTGGCTCAGCGTTAACTTGTGGAACTTCAACTGTAGGAGTAACATCAGGAATGTGAGTTTCTGACTGAACGGGGGATACTTGTTCAGTAGTGACTGGATGATGACAACTTGTATCTTCAAACCTGTCAGTCACAGCAGATTTAGCTACATTAGTTCCAAGAAACTCATCATAAAATAATTCAAATAACAAATCTAAATCAGTTAAATGTGAAGTAGATGTAGAAGCGTTATCCGAATTTATCGCTGTAGACACAAGTTCTAGACTGATCTGCCCAGAAGCTAATACACCAGTGATAACGGGTTCTAAACTGAGATGATCATAAGCCATATCTTCATCAAATGTAACATTGACGCTCTCCACAACTGTCTTTGACTTCTTTATATAAACACGATATGCAGCAGAAGTTGAAGAATAACCGATAAAGATGCCTTCGTCCGCTTTAGCACTGAATTTATTCAGACTCTCTCTGTCGTTAAGCACAAAACATTTACACCCAAATATGTGAAAAAATTTGATAGTTGGTGTTCTGTTGTTGATTAGCTCATATGGAGTCTTCTGAAAACGGCGGTGTATTATGGAACGATTTTGCGTATGGCATGCAGTCGACACAGCTTCCGCCCACAAGAATAGAGGTAGATCCGATTGACTAAGCATAGTTCGAGCGGCCTCGACTAGTGTTCGATTACGTCTTTCTACTACTCCATTTTGTTGAGGGGTTCTAGCAGCAGAATACTGATGTGAAATCCCAACTGATTCGAGATATTCATCAACAATCTTATTCTTGAATTCTGTGCCATTGTCAGTTCGAAGGAACTTGACTTGTCGCTGCAGTTTCACCTGGGTCGTCTTTAAGAATGAAATGAGAACTTCAGGTGTCTCATCTTTTGATCAAAGAAATTTGACCCACATGTATCTTGGGTAATCATCCACAATAACCAACACGTATTTCTTACCACCCAAACTCTAAGTTCTCATTGGTCCACATAAATCCATGTGTAGCAATTCTAACGGAGAACTAGTGCTTGGTTCCGGCTTCGGTTTGTGTGCGGCTCTCTTCATCTTACCCTTCTCACAAGCTGCGCATAAGTGTTCTTTCTCATATTTCAGCTCAGGAAGTCCCTTTACTAATTTCCCACGAACCAGTTTGTTGATGTAACGAAAGTTCAAGTGAGATAACCGTCTATGCCAGAGCCAACTTTGTTGCTGTGAAGCTTTTGTCATCAAGCATACCTGATTGTCAATCTGAACTTTTGACAAGTTGATGGTGTAGAGGTTTTTCTTTCTATGTCCACCCAAGAGTTCTGTTCCATCTTCAGTACGAACTGAGCAACTCTTAGACTTGAAGTTGACCTCTAACCCTTTATCGCAGAATTGACCTATGCTGAATAAGTTGTGCCCCAAGCCTTCGACATAACTCACTTTACTGATCGTTATGTTGTCTTGTATGATATCACCATATCCTAAAATAGGTGAAAGCTGATCGTTTCCAAATCTGACATTGCAGCTGAATTTCTCTATATAGTTAGACAATAAAGCTTTTTGCCCAGTCATATGCTTAGAACATCCACTATCCAAGTACCACATATGCCGGGTTTGCAAGAGAAATCAGGCAATAATAGATTTAGGTACCCATTTAAAAACGGGCCCTAACAGATTAGCACAAGATTTTGGCATCCACTTGAAAATGGACCCTCTGTTCTTTTGAAAACCTTTAAAATCATTTGATCTAGAAGAATATACATGATAAGATCCATACCAATCAGAAGAATCATGAGAATAAGCAAATACTCAGATCAAACTCGCAAGCGCCTAGAACTCGCTGACTGTGATGTGCACGTTTCCCAAACTCGCAGATCGAAGCTTGCGCGTTTCCCAAACTCGCAGATCGAAGCTTGCGCGTTTCAACACTTAGAATTATTTCTGAAATCTTCAAACTCGCAGGTCGATGAATTCGCTAATCACTGTTTCTCCTCAAACTCGCAAGCCTAAGAACTCGCAAGTCACTATTCCACCCAAAACTCGCTGACTTTGATTAGCGAGTTTGAAGAACTCGCTGGCCACTATTAGCGCGTTTCTTGAAACTCACAAGTAGCCTTGCGCATTTTAGACCAAATTCTTCCTTCGACTTGCGTGTTCTACCCTGATAAACCTTGCGCGTTTCACGAAGAACTTGCGCGTTTTGGCGATCTAGCGCGTTCTTCCGTTTTTCGACCCAAAAACCATCTTTTTCACCTTAAGTCGATCTTTTCTTGTCCAATTGATCTGTAACTTTGCAGAATCCTTTGTAATCCACCCAAGAACAAATTACAATACAAGATTTTTACAAACAAACACTCACGATACAAATTGATTGATGAAACAGTGAACTTCGACTAGTGAACAAAAACTTAACAAAAATCACAAATTCGATTAGAATTACAGTGCAATACGGAAATTAAAGTACAAATACTCGATCTAGTACACTTTGCGATCAAAACCTAATCAAAATCTGCTCCAAAAACTCTCAAAAATCCAAACTTCGAAATTTCTTCCATGAACAGTGACGAAAAACCAAAAACTTTGATTTTCTTGATTCAATTTCACTTTGGATCTGCTCTGATACCAATTGTGTGTCCCTGAATCTAGTTTCTAATCAATATTAATCAAACAAACAAGATTTAACAATCAAATTACCTGTTTAATTTCTTTCAATTCAATTCTTTACACTTTCTCTCTCTAGAACTCTCTCTCTCTCTCTCTCTCTCTACGTATTCTTTTTCTAACTCTTGTAACTTGTAACTAATTAAAATACAAAAAGAAAAACTATTTATACTACCCTATAAAACAAAGAAACAACAAATACAAATACATTGACTTTTATTAATAGACTTTGACTTTTAATGAGGTTTGACTTTAGCAGCTTTGACTTTCTCAACTTTGACCTTCAGCAAGTTTGATCTTGTATCCAACAGATTTATGTTCTAACAGATTTTCCTTTTTGAAAGTATCCCTGATGGTAAAGATAGGGATAGATTTTCCTTTTAAAGGATCACTGACTAGAAATATCAGTGATTAATGTATTTTTCAAAAAGCTTTTAATCATTTGAAGAAAGTTCAGTGATTAAAGTTTATATTTTGAAAAAAAACATCTTAACTGAGTTAAGATTCAGTTGAGGGAAAGGAGAGAACATACCTGAGAGTCAGAATGTTTATCAGAGAATGATGAAAGGGGAACTTTTTGATTACTAACCCAATACATGAACACTGAAGAATTATTCTTCGAGGTTCAGTATTCCAAGCTCACTGATGAGAAAGTTGAACCTTGTCTCATCAAGAGGTTTGGTGAATAAATCAGCAAGCTAAAAGTCAGTAGGGATAAAGTGAAGTTCAATATCACCATTCATCACATGATCTCTGATAAAGTGATATCTGATCTCTATGTGTTTCGTCTTTGAATGTAGCACTGGATTATTTGCTATAGCGATAGCACTAGTGCTGTCGCAATAGATAGGAATCTTTTATAGTTGAAGGTCATAATCTAATAGTTGATTTCTCATCCATAAGATCTGAGAACAACAGCTTCCAGCGGCTACGTATTCAGCTTCAACTGTGGAAGTGGACACTGAGTTTTGCTTTTTGCTTGTCCAACTTACCAGCCTTCCTCCCAGGAGTTGACATCCACCCGTGGTACTCTTTCGATCGAGTTTACAGCCTGCAAAATCACTATCAGAATAACCAGTTAGATCGAACCCTGAATCTTTGGGATACCAAAGACCGAGGTTATGAGTTCCCTTCAGATATCTGAAGATTCGCTTAACAACGATCAGATGGGATTCCTTGGGTTCAGATTGATAGCGTGCACATAAACAAGTAGAGTACATGATGTCAGGTCGGCTAGCTGTAAGATACAGCAGGGAGCCTATCATTCCTCTATAGGCAGTGACATTAACAGGTATTCCAGAAGGATCTTTGTTAAGTGTCAGGGGTGGTGCCATAGGAGTTTTCATAGCTGAAGTTTGAGTAAGATCAAACTTCTTCAGCATATCTTTAACATACTTACCTTGGCTGATAAAAGTACCTTTGTCAGATTGTTTAATCTGAAGACCAAGAAAATATGTCAGCTCACCCATCATACTCATTTTATATTCTTTCTTCATTCTTTCCGCGAAGAGAGTACACAGAGATGGGTTAGTAGAACCAAATATTATGTCATCAACATATATTTGTACAAGAATTATATGACCTTTTATCTTTCTGAAAAATAACGTATTATCAATTTTGTCACGTTCAAAATTTTCAGAGATAAGAAAAGATGAGAGAGTGTCATACCAAGCAAGAGGGGCTTGTTTTAGACCATAGAGAGCCTTATCCAATTTATAAACATAATTTGGATACTTAGGGTCATAGAACCCTGGATGTTGTTCTACATAGACTTCTTCATTCAGCTTTCCATTTAGGAACGCTGATTTTACATCCATTTGATAAACGATGAAGTCTTTATAGACTGCATAAGCTAAGAATAGTCGAATTACTTCGAGTCTGGCCACAGGGGCAAAGGTTTCATCATAGTCTATACCTTCCTCTTGTCTGTATCCCTGAGCAACAAGTCGAGCCTTGTTGCGAGTTACAGTTCCATGTTCATCTAACTTGTTTCTAAACACCCATTTGGTGCCTATAACAGTTTTATCAGATGGTCTAGGAACGAGATTCCCAACTTTGTTTCGAGAGAATTCAGTCAGCTCTTCTCGCATAGCACTAACCCAGTTTGGATCTCTGAGGGCATCATCAGTCTTCTTGGGTTCTATTAAAGAAAGAAAGTTGACGAAGAGACATATATTACCCGAGCTTCGTCGTGTCTGAATACCTGCATCTGGATCACCGAGAATTTGATCTATTGGGTGATCTCTGGTCCATCGCTGAGCAGGAGCATGATCGCTCAACTCAAGGGTTGGATCAACAATTGGGATGTTTACTGATGAGGACGTTTGAGGTTCATCAGCAATTAACTGTTGAGTAGTGGACAGATGGTTGTTATTAGAGAGGTTTTCAGACAGAGGTAGATCTGATGATAGCAAGGTGTTTAGAGGTTCAGCTGAAACCCATGAGTTGGATTCAGCGCTAGGAGGTATAATGTTTGGATCATCATTAGCGGCTGGAGGATCTGAATGCTGATGGTTTGAGAAGAAGGGTTCAGTTTCTCTGTAGTGAGAGAACATCCAAGCATTTAATTCTTCATTGTCAGTGATTGGTTTAGAGTTTGCTGAGCGAGTTTCATCAAATGTGACATGAATTATTTCTTCCACAGATTGTCTTCTTTTGTTGAAAACTCTGTAGGCTTTGGAGATGGAGGAATATCCTAGAAATATTCCATCATCAGCTTTTGGGTCGAACTTCCCAAGTTGATCTCTGTTGTTTAAGATATAACACTGACAACCAAAGATATGAAGGAAACTGATAGAAGGCTTCCTTCCATGAAAAAGTTCATAAGCTGTTTTCCCAAATCGCTTTACTATCAGCGATCTGTTTTGAGTAAAACATGCAGTGTTTACAGCTTCTGCCCAAAATTGAGTAGGGAGATGAGAATCGCTGAGCATTGATCTAGCAGCTTCAATGATCGTTCTGTTTCTTCTTTCAGCGACTCCGTTTTGCTGAGGTGTTCTTACTGATGAGAAGTTATGAGAGATTCCCTTGTTCTCAAAGAATTTGTTCAGGGAACTGTTTTTGAATTCAGTTCCATGATCACTTCTTATTGAATGAACAGTAAGATTATTCAGCACTTCCATCTTTTTAACAAAAGATATTGGTTCTTCTGGAGTATCACTCTTACAGCGAAGAAAGATAACCCAGGTGTAGCGAGAATATTCATCTACAATAACAAGCGTATATTTCTTTCCAGCTATTGATTGGATGTTGACAGGGCCAAACAGATCCAAATGCAAGAGCTGAAGAGGACTTGTCACTGAGGAAACTTGTTTCGACTTGAAACTAGCTTTTGTTTGTTTTCCTTTTTCACATGCTGAGCAGAGAGATTCTTTAGCATATGAGTGCTGAGGAAGACCAGAAACTAGTTTCTTAGATGATAGAGAATTCAGAGTTTTGAAGTTTAGAAGAGAAAGCCTTTTATGCCATAGCCAGTTGACATCAGAAGAGGCTTTTGAGAGAAAACATAAGTTTTCGGTGGTCGTAGAGTCCATGTCGATTACATAGACATTTTCTCTGCGATAGCCACTGAGAGCAAGTTTTCCTTTCTCATTTACCACTGAACATGCTTTCTTAGAAAAGCGAACTTCATAGTCTTTATCACATAGCTGACTGATGCTTAGAAGGTTATGCTTCAGTCCGTCTACATAAGCGACTCTTCGAAATGTAGTTGTCCCATTGCTGAGGACACCAAACCCTCGGGTAATTCCTTTTCCATTTCCACTAAAGGTCACAGAGGGACCTTTCTCTTCCTTGTATTCAGTGAGCAGGTCTTTCTGTCTAGTCATATGCCGAGAACATCCACTATCGAGATACCAGATGCCCTTTGATCCCTGTACACATAAGGAAGATTAAGCGTTGTTTGGTACCCACTTTTCAATGGGTCCTTCAGAGTTAGTGGATAAGGAAGGTTCAGCAGTTTTCTCAGCAGATGAAAATTCAGCTTCAGTGGTAATCTTCACTTTGGTTACTTTCTTAACCTTAGTGGTATTTTTCACCTTGGTTGATTTTTTAACCTTGGTGACCTTTTCAACTTTAGAGGCATTTTTCTTCACTTTAGCTGTTTTATCAGCTTTGGTGGCATTTGGACATTTGCTTGCAATATGATCAGTAAAACCACAGTGATAACATTTTCTGTATTTGAAAACGGTTTTAGGATCAGTAGAAGGTTTTGTAAGTTTAAGATGAGCAGGGCCAGGTCCAAGAAAACTTTTCTCTTGAGATCTGGGAGGAATTTTCATTTCTTCAGATCTCGTAGGTTTAAGGTCAATCTTTAGTTTTGGAGGACAGAGATCAAAAATTTCTGTCACAGAGCTAGAGGATTGCTTAGCTGATTGTTTAGAAGGAACTTTCAGCTTTGCTTTCCTGGTTGCCTTCTGAGGAAGGAGAATGGACTTTCCTTTATCCTCAGACATAGTGTCTTTGGATTTTTCCTCAGGGATGGTATTTGAAGAAGATCAGGGATAGAGTTGATTATTAGAAGTGTCAAAGAAGGAGGTGACAAACGTTCCAAACTTGAGCGAGGAACTTTCTTCCTTAGGATCATCCTGAGGTGTCCAAAAACCAAGACCAGTTTTATCACTTTCAGGAGTTTGAGCATTTATTATCTCAGAGATCATTGTTGATGATTTGCACCATTTTTCAACATGAGCCTTTTCTGCTTTTAGAGCAGCGATGGCTTGTTCGCGTTCAATGCTGATGATTTCATTTATAATGACTTGATCTTTCAACTTTTCTTGTGAAAGATTTAGTTCTTTGATCTTTCCATGACATTTCTCTAGCTCTTGAGTTAAATGAACATTTTTATTCTCAGCTTGAGTTTTGTCATTTAGTGCATTATAAAGGTCAATTGTCAGCACATCAACGGCGCGACTTCTCTCAGCTTCAGGCAGAGAGGGATTTGTAGAGATAGATACCTGAGATGATATGTAGCTCATAGAAGGTTCATATGGTTCTTCCACTTCTTCTTTAATCTCAGCCATGAGGCAAAGATTAGCGACTTCTTCTTCATCAGAACTTGATTCTTCTGATTCAGCCCAGTCATGTTCTTCAGCGATGAGACCTTTACCTTTTCGCTGATAGCTTTTCAGCTTTTGATACTTGTTCTTCAGCTTATGGTATTTATCATTACTGGATCTTCTTGAGGTAGAAGGTTTGAAGACCTTTTTCGACCTGCACTCACTAGCAAAATGTCCAATCTTTTCGCAGTTATAGCAAGTGGCAGTAGCCTTATCAACCGGAGTTGATTTTGGTTTTTCAGAAAGAGAGAGAGGCTTACTTCTTCGGATGTTGCTATTTCTTGAAAATCTCTTAAAAGAGTTTGTAAAGAGTGTTAAGGACTCATCAAACTCTGAAAGATCAGGGTCTGATAAATCTTCAGATTCAGAATCTAACTCAGTGATGGTGAGAGTAGATCTCTGAGATGAAACTATCTCTGAAGAGACTAAAGCAACAGGAGTGCTTTTGGAGTCTTTAGAATCTTTTACAAGATTCTTCTTCAGGAGATTAGATTGCTCATAGTTGAGCAATATTCCATATAAAGTGCTTAGAGAGAGAGTATGTAAGTCTTTTTTCAGCTTAAGACATATTGAATAATTGTCCCAGCTTTTCAGGAAGACTTTCCAAAAATTTTGTTAGGACCTCAGAATTAGAATAGGTTCTACCAACAGTTCTTAGGTCAATGATTAGGCAGTTAAACCGCTGATGAACATCAGAAAGAGATTCATTCTTACTAGTGATAAAACTTTCATACTGTCTTACCAAGTTAATCTTTCGAGTCTCTTGGATTTCAGTGGTGCCCTCATATTGAACACATATGGTTTCCCACATTTCTTTAGAAGTTTTCAGATGCATGATGGAATGGAAAACTTCATCAGGCAGAGCCATTGAGATAATGGTCTTTGCTCTTGCATCTATGCCTACCTTCTTTTTATCTTCATCACTCCACTGTCTTATTTCCTTAACGACGTATCGTTCAGGGACAGCTTCAGTGGTGGCAGTAGCGGGAACCGCAACTATAATTCTAACAAGTTCATAGGGTCCGTTTTCTATATATTCAGGTATAGTAGGATCCGCACCTTCAAGAAATAGCATCATTCGATTTTTCCATAGAGAAAAATTATCTCTGCTAAATCGAGGAGGTTTAGAAAGTGAACCATCATCATAGTAGTTTGTGTTTGTGTTTAGTGCCATTTTAGAATAGCAAGGAAGAGTATTCAGCAAGATCTTGTTTATTAGTTTAAACAAACTGCTCTGATACCACTTGTTGGTCCCGAAGGTGCTTAACAAGTTTGTAGAAGGGGGGGGGGGTTGAATACAAACACAGAAATTAAAGTTAAATAAATTGTTTATTGATAAATCAAATACAATTTACAAGTTTGTTGCGGAATAAGATTAAGACAGACTCAATCTTAAACAAACTTAAGAAACACTAAGATGATTGCACAAGAAATTCAGAGAATGGAGGATTAAGAGATATAGAAGACAAGGGTTTCTATATGGGGTTCAAGGATTTAGCACACCCTCAGATGGAGGGGTGATCTTCCTATTTATACCCTATGCATTAAATGCATGGCAGGGCACTTTACACGTGGCATTTACTGATTGGCTTTGGAAGTCTGACTTTGGGAGACATGCTTTCGGCCGGATCATGAACAGTCTAGTTGACAGAGTTGTTGTACGAATTGTGGCAGAGGCATGTCCGTTCTGACACATCGTACTGAGTTGTGCAAGGTAAGACAAAAGGAAACTTGAGGTATAAGCTTTGTGATCATTTGATCGCTGAGTATCTCTTCTTTCAGAGATAAAGAGGTTCAGATATCGCTGAAGCTTTTCCTCATGTTCCTTCGCGTATATGTAGAGTTGTCTTTGCTTCACTGATATCCGCACTAGGTCACTAGTAGACTTCTCTTTGTTCAGCAGCTTCGTCTTTGATTCAGCTATGAACATATGTTGACGCGAGACTTGTCTTCAGGGATTACGTTGGCTGTTTACTTCAGAAACAATCAGTGATAACTGAACAGAATCAGTCTGATCACTGATAGTGAAACACTAATACATAGAAATATTTATGAGAGAGACTATCAGCGATAACTGAACAGACTCAGTCTGATCGCTGATGGTGAAACACTAATATATATTAAAACGTAATTTTCACTAAGTATAGAAGAGGGTCGTTATCAAATCACTGAGAGAGTTTGGATCAACAGGGATATTGTTAGTGTATTATTGTATCCAAGATTTAATTAGAAAAGTCAATTCTAACAAAGTCAACAAGGTCAAAGTTAGTAAAGTCAATTTGGTGTTTAGACTTGTGTGAGTTTACTTTGTGGTTAAGCTTGTGATTTTAGTTCTCATATAAATAGTGTTTCCTTTGTAAAATGTTTGTAAGTGGTTCATCATTGCAATATACATATGACTACGCTTTCTCTCTCTATACTCTCTCTCTAGAATAAACAATGTCAAATCTTGAATAGAGATTGTTTAGTTTGATAGCTTGATTGATTGGGATTACAAATTCATAATCAATCTTGCATATTACTCCTGTATCTCTCTGGAGGTAAATGAGAAACACCCAAAACTTTATGAATGTCTAACTCCCTGATCCTGTGAACAAATATTTTCTTCTTCTCCTCTTCCAGAAAAGGTACTCTCAGAGCATTCCTCATATGTTTAATTTCAGCATCAGTAGGTATAAGAGTTGCTTTAGAAATGTCTGAGGGGCCAACTTGGGTCTCAACTGGGTTTGAAGGAAAATAGGCTTCAGGTTCGGCTTAAGGATTAGTTTCAGGTTGGTTATCAGGTATTGGGCTTGGGATTCTGTTTGGGCTAGGAAGGTTTACAGGACTAGGAATTCTGTTTGGGCTAGGGATATTTTCTAGGCTAGGGATAGGGTGGTTAATTGGGCTAGGGATGTTTGTTGGTTGTTCGGTAGGTTCAGATAGGTTAATTTCCTTGAAAGATGGTATTTCCGGTGGGGTTCTGGTAGTTTTGGGAATCTCATGATGCACAGGACTCAAGTGGATGTCATCTAGTGTGCTTGTCAGAATATCAAGGATGTTCTCATTACCTTCTTCATCTGATTCCATTAAACCTTCTCTTTCTTCCTCCTTCAATCTCCAATAGTTATCGTATTTCTCATTGGTCGTCTCTTCGTCATCAGATGAAAGATTAACTATATCAATATCCAACATTTCAGTAAGCATCAGAATTTCATCACTTGTAGCAACCTTAGGCTTTGCAACCCCCGGTTCTACCTCCTCATTAACATATAAAACTATCTCAGTTCTTTCACCTTCATCAACTCGCTCATCATCTCTTACATTTGTCATCACCACATCATCTCCTTCTTGAGATTCAACCTGAGAAACTTTAGTGTCAGTAGCAGTTCTTTGTCTTTTACTTATCTCCCCCTCATGATCTTGATCAGAATCACGATCATGTCTTCTTCTAGTAACTACCTGAACTTTACAAGATTCCTGAACTGCTCTGGTAAGATCTTGAAGATGTTGTACCACTTCAGACTTGAAAGCTTGAAATTCTGAGACTGAAACTGTGTCTGAAGGTACTTGAGCATGTTGAGATCTGAGCAACCCAACCAAATCAACATCCGTATCATCAGCTGGAGCCTGGGATAACAACTTTGCGTACAATAGGGATTTCAGCTCCTCCACAGATAGATCAGCTTGCTGAACTGGTGGTGGTGGAGGTGGCTGAACTGGCATCTCGACAGCTGGTCCTTTACCTTTCAGTAAACTCTTCACCTTTCCTAACTCCTCATCAAATTTTGCGGACATAAGGACTTCAACAACCTTTAAGGCGCCTTTGAGAAATTCCTTTGACATGAAGTCAGGTAAGCTCACACTGGGGTCACTTAGACTTCCCGTTAACACAAAAGCTGAAGATTCAACTATATGGCATGTGTTCAAAGCTGGCATCGTGGTAGCAATGACAGGACTTCCACTTGATTCTCATAGACCGGATTGCGGAGCTACTACAAGTGTTCCGATCGGGTCATTGACACATCCGATGGTAGCAGTTAGATGAACAGAAGGTTAGATCTGATTTACAGATGAAATTTGATACAATTCTTGAAGAAAAAATCTTTTATCTAATAAGATAGAAGATCTGGAAGTTGCAAACGTTGATTTGTCAGAAAAGATTTCTGCAGAAGTGATTGATCAATCACCTCTTGACAAGTCAACTGAATCATTTTGCTCTTTTAAAATTGCTTCCAGTTTTATGTCTGAAAAAGTTTCACGAAAGAAAAGTGTCAAAACAAAAGTTGTTGATACAAGTCAGATCCGTCCTACCAATCTGTTTTATAATCATTCTGTTGATGGACCAGCTAGATCTAACAATAAATTTCTTGGAAAGCAATCAAGGACAGATTAGATGGTTTGGGTTGTTAAAGGATCTTCAGATGGCAAAGTTGTTCAGAAATCATCTGCATCCACATCTAAAGCTAAAAAGAACAGAGCTCGTAAAGGTAAATCTTTAGCTTCACCTGATATGTATTACTCTACTAATCATATTATCAGGTTAGCTGAAAAGAGGATATGTTGTTCTTATTGTGGTGAGAATGATTTCTTGCAAAAAGAGTCTGCTCACAACTGGTATGGTACTTACCGAATAACTTCTCAGATTAATGTAATTAAAAGGCCTAAATCTATTGAGAAGTGGATTCGTAAATTTGACAAACCAGGACCCCACCCAAGTATATATGGGTACCAAAACCTGTGAAATCTGTTTTACAGGATGCACAGGTTTAGGGGGAGCAGGCACTATGGCTTCTGATTATATCAGATCAGAACCCGTACTTCAATGTCAAGAATTTGACTTCTGATCAAGTCAGATCAGAACTCGTGCTTCAGTAAGCTGAACAAAATGCACACATCAAGGGGGAGTACATCGAACAATGCACACTTCAAGGGGGAGTATAATTGCAAAGTATGTAAGTGTGTGTGTGAGTCTGTGTTAAAGATTTTTGAAATCAGAAAGAAATTTAAAGAGAAAAAGTTTCATTTTTTGAGCTTAAAGTGATTTTCATAAACTTGCTATTTTTAGAAAGCGGGACAACTTATTTTTGGAAAGTTTCCATTTTTGGAAATTTTTCAAATTTTTTGCCAAGTATAGAACGCGCACATAGTTGCGTACGAGTTCTTAAAACGCGCACAACATTGCATGCGCAAAGTGTAGAACGCGCACGTTGTGTTATGCGAGTTCTCATTTTGCGCATAGCATTGTCTGTGTGAAGTTCAAAACATGCACACTATGGCGTGCGACTTCCCACTTCACGCATGACTGTGCATGCGAGTTCCTCATGTTCAATTTAGTTTTTATGAATTTCCTTTTTTAGTGCCTTCGTATAGTCTTTTTTATATATATATTTTTTGAGCATTTATTTTTTCATGTGATGTTTGAAGGTTGTTGAAAATCCGATTGACGGGATGATGAATTATGAATGCAATTTCTACGCAAGGAATGGCATTTTATGCCAACACATGTTCAAGGTTTTGTTGAATCATGATGTTGATTGCATTCCTGCTAAGCTTGTTCATCGACGTTGGATGTGTGCTTTGATCCCGGTTGAAATTCAGGCGGCCCGTGTGCGTTATGGTGAAGTTGATCCGGAGAAGGAGAGGCCCATTAATGATGTTTATATGAAGATTGATTTGTTGGTTAGTCGTTTAAGGAACGACAAGAATAAGTTGCAATTGTTCGGTTCTACTCTTGACAAGTTGAAGGGTGAGTTCGATGTTGAAAATTATGTTAGTTGTCCTGCGAAGGACAAGGTCGAGGCGCTTAGAGAGTCTTATGGTGTGGACGCTCCAGAGAACGTTGAGATCCTCCCACCTGCCGGTATTAGTGTTGGTCCCGAAGGTGCTAAACAAGTTTGTAGAAGGGGGGGGGTTGAATACAAACACAGAATTTAAAGTTTAATATATTGTTTATTGAAGAATCAAAATACAATATACAAGTTTGTTGCGGAATAAGATTAAGACAGACTCAATCTAAACAAACTAAAGAAACACTAAGATAATTGCACAAGAAGTTCAGAGAATGGGGATTAGAGATATAGAAAACAAGGGTTTCTATATTGGGTTCAAGGATGAAGCACACATTTAGATGAAGGGGTGAACTTCCTATTTATACCCTATGCATTAAATGCATGGCAGGATACTTTACACGTGGCGTTCACAGATTGGCTTTGAAAAACTGACTTTTGGGAGACATGCTTTCGGCCGGGTCATGAACAGTGTAGTGGACAGAGTTGTTGTACGAATGGTTGCAGAGACTTGTCCGTTCTGACACATCGTACCAGGTTGTGCAAGGATAGACAAAAGGAAACTTGAGGCATAAGCTTTGTGATCGTTTGATAGCTGAGTATCTCTAAGTTCAGAGATAAAGAGGTTCAGCTATCGCTGAAGCTTTTTCTCATGTTCCTTCGCGTATTGGTAGAGTTGTCTTTGCTTCACTGATATCCGCATCAGGTCATTAGTAGACTTCTCATTGTTCAGCAGCTTCGTCTTTGATTCAGCTATGAACATCTATTGACGCGAAACTTGTCTTCAGGGATTACGTTGGCTGTTTACTTTAGGAACTATCAGTGATAACTGAACAGACTCAGTTCGATCACTGATAGTGAAACATTAATACATAGAAATGTTTACAAGAAAGACTATCAGCGATAACTGAACAGACTCAGTCTGATCGCTGATGGTGAAACACTAATACATACTAAAACGTAATTTTCACTAAGTATAGGAGAGGGTCGTTATCAAATCACTGAGAGAGTTTGGATCAACAATCTCCCCCTATTTGATAATGACAAAGTAACTGAAGAAAATTACTTTATGATTCAAAATGATGGAATAATCAGGACTCGTAACATACATGTCCCAATTACTATTTTGAGGGATCTTTTACAGCACTGATGAAGTTAAGTACTTTACTGAAATTTCATTAATTCAGGAATAGAATTACAAGGAATGAAAATTACAAGTAAATTACTAACTACTGTAAGTACAACTAATAGATTACAGAAGATAAAACTAATCTATCAGCTATAAGAAGATTTAGGAGGATTTATCATATACTCAGGTATTTCTTCTCCTTTCTGTCTTCGTTCCAAGGATTCTTGGCTGATGATTTCTTTGATTTTCTCAGCAGCAGGGAAGAAGTCACACCATAAGCATAGTAAATCCTTGAGATGATTCAGAGGACAGATAGGAATCTCAGAGACTCTTTGAAATCTGAGTTCCTCATCATCATCTCTGAAAAATATTCCATAAGGATGATCAATTACTTGACCAGCTTGGAAAGGACCACCAGGAGGCAGAGATAAGTCTAGAACTGAAAGATCAGGAGGAGGACCAAACAGTGCATCTCTTGAAAATTTGATAGAAGTTTCATTCCTGATGATGGCGACGTCTTCAGAGGAGGAGGACCCAATTTTTCTTTTGAGTTTCTTGGGATTGGGAGGGATAGGAGATGGCAGGTTCAGTACAGAAGTGACTCTGTTGATGAGAGCTTTAAGAAGTCCTTCAACGTAGCCTCTGTATGTAGATTTTGATTTCTTCAGCGCATCCCAGAATTCTATCCACTCTGTAAACCCGAAACCTTCAAGTTTGGAAACGTACATAGCTTTCTGAGTTCCATCCTCTCTGGTAATCTCCATAGTCACTGAGAGTTGATCCTTCTTCTTGCGACCAGAGATAGTCACGGCTGATATTGGAAGAGGATCAGAGCGATAATCCATCTTCTGTTTGCACCATTCAATGGACTTATCGTTGATCTCTTGTTCTTTGGATCGTTCCTCTTCAATTTCTTTCAGAAGTGCAGCTTGAACTTCCACAGGCTTTCTTTTCAGCTTCTTGTCCTTGACTTGAGAAGATTGAATCTTTAAAGCGAGTTGGGCATCTCGTCTGCATTCAGCGATCAGCTTCTCAGCTTTGGCAGATTCTTCTCGTTCAGCTTTAGTGAGAAAGTCGAGCTCTGAGGATGTTTGAAGAGGGACTTTCAGCCGTTGACTTTCTAGTTGAGCGATCATTTCAGCTCTTTTCTTCATCACTTCCTCTGCCCCATGAGATGGTTTAGAGGGCCTTCCTGGATGGACCAGGGAATCTTCTTCTTCTTCATCATCAATCTCAGCGATAGAGATTGGGATTATTTCTTCAGCGATTGCAGCTGGGATTATTTGTAGTTCTGAACCCTTAAGCAGGGGTGAGAACTGTCTGGATAGAAAAAATGAAGGAAAGAAGGGATAAGTGTATATTTAGAAAAAGAAAGATAAAGGCTAGAAAGAGATAGGGGTTTGGAAAAAATAGGAGTGTGGTACAATTGAAAGACATACCTGAGAAGGATGCTCCCCCTCAGATTGTGATCCAGTCCTCAAGCATTCTTCAGCGATTGGTTGCTTGTCTTTGCTCTGCGAAGGAGCGCTTGAAGATGTATCACCTCTCACCCCTGCTTTGACAACCTCTTGTGAAGTTGTCCCTGATGAAACGTTCGGCTTGGAGAACCACATAGATTGGTCTTCTTCATCGTCGTCGTCATCATCGGAGGGTTGATCCTTTTCTTGATCATCAAGATCTAGATCATCTTCCTCTTCATCGTCTTCTTCCTCATCATCTTCAAAGAGAAGAGAATGAATAGATGAGGAGGGTTCTTTCGCCTTCTCCCCCTCAGATTGAGAGGGAGGTTTCTTTGAAGTCTTAGCTTCCCCAGCAGCAGCGATAGATGTTTCTTCAGCTTTCTCCCCCACTTTGTCATTATCAGCGGTAGGGGGTTGCTCAACTGCTGGAGTAGCTGTTGAAGCTTTTAGCACTTGAATGTCAGCTTCCAGACACGTGATCCGTTCTTCAACTGCAGGGATGTCGCATGTGGCATCATGGATGAATTCCACAGCGATGTTGAGATTTGTCCGATCATCTTCAGTGAAGGAGGGAGGCAGCGCTGGAGCTGTTTCAGATACTTTTTGGAGAAGTTGTTGTAGAAGCGACGTGCAGAGATCAACCTTAGAAGAGAGATCTCGAACTTCAGTGGTAAGAGACTCAAATCGTCCCTGAAAGAGTTGAGAGGACTCTTTGAGTTGGACGACTTGTTCTTCTACAGCTGAAAGTTTGGAGTTCTCAGCTTTGGATGAGCAGGTGGCTGTCAACCTTTTCAGCTCCTCACCAGCCTGATTAACGGCGCTGGTGGTGGTGTTGATGGTGTTGGTGAGAGCGTCCACCTTTTCTCCCAGATGGTTGACATGCGTGTCAACAGACGCCAAACTAGGACCTGAAAAGGATATCAGTTCAGATATGGGCTTATTTGGAGAGATGGGAGAAGAAGTGTTTAGGATAATAGGGTTACCTGAAGTATCAAACATTTTATAGAACTGCAAAGATTCCTCAAACGTTTGATGTTCAGGTCCTATAGGTAGAGAGGTGGTAGCGGGTTCAGAGACCAAAGAAGGAGAGGGAAGATTTATGGGGATAGAAGGAAGGTTGGGGTTAATCTCAGCGAATGAGATAGTAGGTGGGGTCACTGATGGTGTGTCAGCAATTGAAATTGCTGATACGGCAGGTTGAGTGACTGCGGGAGTTGTGGAGGAAAGACCCACAAAAGCATCTAAGGCAGCTTGTTGAGAAGCTTCCTCAGGTATAGTACTAGAAGGTGTACTTTCCTTAGTCTTTTTGGCCTTCTTAGAAGAACCAATTGGACCAGCTGATGGACGTTTGGAAGTAGTGGTAGCGACAGGGATAGCAGACGAAGGAACCGTCTGCGTGGTCGCTGAAAAAGAAGAATGGAGAGAGAGACGAGAACGAAGGAGAGAGATACTTACCTCGTTGGCGAGTGGCTTGACCTCCAGCGATCGCTGACCTATCCTGGCAAGAGTGCCATCATCTTTGGTGGGATAGGTGTTGGGATAGAGGAACTTGATGTACGTACATATGAAACGTACGTACGAGATCTTGGGATCTCGTTCAGGCTTCTCTAACCTTGACCTCAGGTCTTCAAAGATGGCAGTGGCGTAGTCAAAGTTTTGACCAGCGATTACAGAGTAGGCCATTTGCAGTTGTATTTTGCTGGCTTGATCCAGCGAACCACTCTTCCCGCTCATGCACTGAATGATGTGCGAGAAGATGAAGTTCAGTTGTGAAGGCATCTGAGCCTTGAGAATCTTGGTGAGCTTCTTGTTGGGAATAGATGATCTCGGTTTGTTTTCCCAACAATAACCCATTGCATCCAGAAAGGAGATCAGCTCAGCATCAGTGGGGAGTGCGTCGAACCCACTCTTTGGTTTGTCAGGAAATCTCAAGGATTTCCTGAGGCTAAGAGCGGTCATGCTCCCTGGACCCAAATCCGTGCTGAAGGAGATAGCAGGGACTCGCTCACCCTTTTTGTTGGTGAGTTCAGTGGCATCAGCAGTGAACCAGAACTGCTGGAGTAGAGTCTTTGACGGCTTAGGATCCACAGTGATCGCGTAAGCTATGCATGATTGTTTAAGAAAGTTAGCAGCTTCCACCAGATGTGGGTATTTATCAGCTTTGAAGTCGAGTCTTCCCAAGTGATTACATTTCGTAATCTCAACTTCAGTGATAGCGAATCGCACATTCTTGGAAGCAACGATTGATGATTGTGCCATTTCTGTTATGGAAAGAATCATAATAGAAGAAATGATTATGGTTTAAAAATAATATGATTACCAGTTTCTCTAAATGAGGGGAAACTGGAAGAACATCAAGTTATTTTTAGGAAGAGAAAAAAAATAGTGTTCTGGGTAGAAAGAATGAAAAACACTTTAAAAACCAAAAGGTTTTTATTTAAAAAAAACATAAAATCAGAAAGAATGATTTTTAGTTTTTTTAAGCAAAATAAATTTTAAAATCCATGATGAACAAGAACTAGTAGGATTTTAAAAAATAGAAAGCAGATAAACAAAGCACATAAACATGAAATAAACCTGTTTATTTCGAAGACGAAGATTTGCAGATTCAAAATTCTGGTTTAACTTGCTTGAGTGTTCTTGAGAGAGAGTTTCTTGCTTAGAAAGTTTTGAAAGCGTAAACCGTATAAAGGAGAGAAGAATTCCTTTTATACAAAGAGATAGAGGAGAGAGAAGGAATGAAGCGGGAAAAGATCATCATGACATTGACACGTTCCACGAATTTGATTGGATAGAAGAGCAACGGATGAACGTGTCAGAAAAGGCGTGTTGTGGATTATCCGCTCAAATGACGTCATGGGAAAGAGACGTTTCATTTTTCCGTTTTGAAATTATCACTGAAGAAAAGTCAGCGATAGAATTTTCTCTTTTTGAAAGTATCCCTGATGAAAAGATAGGGATATATTTTCTTTTTAAAAGGATCACTGAATATAAATATCAGTGATAAATTTAATTTCAAAAAGCTTTTAATCATTTGAATAGAAATTCAGTGATTAAGTTTTATATAACTGAATGAAGATTCAGTTGTAGGGATTGAGAAATCATACCTGAGAGTCAGAGTACTTATCAGAGAATGATGAAAAGAAACTTTTGATTGCTGACACAATGCATGAACGCTGAAGAATTATTCTTCAAGATTCAGCATTCCAAGCTCACTGATGAGAAAGTTGAACCTTGTCTCATCAAGAGGTTTGGTGAATATATCAGCAAGCTGAAAGTCAGTAGGGATAAAGTGAAGTTCAATATCACCATTCATCACATGATCTCTGATAAAGTGATATCTGATCTCTATGTGTTTTGTCTTTGAATGTAGCACTGGATTATTTGCTATAGCGATAGCACTAGTGCTGTCGCAATAGATAGGAATTTTTGACAGCTGAAGGTCATAATCTAATAGTTGATTTCTCATCCATAAGATTTGAGAACAACAGCTTCCAGCGGCTACGTATTCAGCTTCAGCTGTGGAAGTGGACACAGAATTTTGCTTCTTGCTTGTCCAACTTACCAGCTTTCCTCCCAAGAGTTGACATCCACCAGTGGTACTCTTTCTGTCAAGTTTACATCCTGCAAAATCACTATCAGAATAACCAGTTAGATCGAACCCTGAGTCTTTGGGATACCAAAGACCGAGGTTAGGAGTTCCTTTCAGATATCTGAAAATTCGCTTTACAGCGATCAGATGGGATTCCTTGGGTTCAGATTGATAGCGTGCACATAAACATGTAGAGTACATGATGTCAGGTCGGCTTGCTGTGAGATACAACAGAGAGCCTATCATTCCTCTATAGGCAGTGACATTAACAGGTTTTCCAGAAGGATCTTTGTTAAGTGTCAGGGGTGGTGCCATAGGAGTTTTCATCACTGAAGCTTGATTAAGATCAAACTTCTTCAGCATATCTTTAACATACTTGCCTTGGTTGATAAACGTACCTTTGTCAGATTGTTTAATCTGAAGACCAAGAAAATATGTCAGCTCACCCATCATACTCATTTTATATTCTTTCTTCATTCTTTCAGCGAAGCGAGTACACAGAGATGGGTTAGTAGAACCAAATATTATGTCATCGACATATATTTGTACAAGAATTATATGACCTTTTATCTTTCTGAAAAATAACGTATTATCAATCTTGCCACGTTCAAAATTTTCAGAGATAAGAAAAGATGAGAGAGTGTCATACCAAGCACGAGGGGCTTGTTTTAGACCATAGAGAGCCTTATCCAATTTATAAACATAATTTGGATGCTTAGGGTCATAGAACCCTGGTGGTTGTTCTACATAGACTTCTTCATTCAGCTTTCCATTTAGAAACGCTGATTTTACGTCCATTTGATAGACGATGAAGTCTTTATAGACTGCATAAGCTAAGAATAGTCGAATTGCTTCGAGCCTGGCCACAGGGGCAAAGGTTTCATCATAGTCTATGCCTTCCTCTTGTCTGTATCCCTGAGCAACAAGTCGAGCCTTGTTGCGGGTTACAGTTCCATGTTCATCTAACTTGTTTCTAAACACCCATTTGGTGCCTATTACAGTTTTATCAGATGGTCTAGGAATGAGATTCCAAACTTTGTTTCGAGAGAACTCAGTCAGCTCTTCTTGCATAGCACTGACCCAGTTTGGATCTCTGAGGGCGTCATCAGTCTTCTTTGGTTCTATTAAAGATAGAAAGTTTACAAAGAGACAAATATTACCTGAGCTTCGTCGTGTCTGAATACCTGCATCTGGATCACCAAGAATTTGATCTATTGGGTGATCTTTGGTCCATCGCTGAGCAGGAGCATTATTGCTTAACTCAGAGGTGGGATCAACAATTTGAATGTTTATCGATGATGACGATTGAGGTTCATCAGCGATCAACTGTTGAGTAGATTCACTGGAGAGGTTTTCAGACGAAGGCAGATTTGATGGTAGGAGTGTGTTTAAAGGTTCAGCTGAAACCCATGAGGTGGATTCAGCGGTAGGATGTATAATGTTTGGATCATCATCAGCGACTGGAGGATCTGAATGCTGATGGTTAGAAAAGAAAGGTTCAGTTTCTCTGTAGTGAGAAAGCATCCAAGCATTTAACTCTTCATTGTCAGCGATTGGTTTTGAGTTCGCTGAGCGAGTTTCATCAAAAGTGACGTGAATTGTTTCTTCTACGGTTTGTCTTCTCTTGTTGAAGACTCTGTAGGCTTTGGAGATGGAGGAATATCCTAGAAATATTCCATCATCAGCTTTTGGGTCGAACTTTCCAAGTTGATCTCTGTTGTTTAAGATAAAACACTGACAACCAAAGATATGAAGAAAACTGATAGAAGGTTTCCTTCCAACAAAAAGTTCATAAGCTGTCTTCCCAAATCGCTTTATTATCAGCGATCTGTTTTGAGTGAAACATGCAGTGTTTACAGCTTCAGCCCAAAATTGAGTAGGGAGATGAGAATCGCTGAGCATTGATCTAGCAGCTTCTATGATCGTTCTGTTTCTTCTTTCAGCGACTCCGTTTTGCTTAGGTGTTCTTACTGAAGAGAAGTTGTGAGAGATTCCCTTGTTCTCAAAGAAATTATTCAGAGAACTATTTTTGAATTCAGTTCCATGATCACTTCTTATTGAACGAACAGTAAGATTGTTCAGCACTTCCATCTTTTTTACAAAAGATATCAGTTCTTCTGGAGTATCACTCTTACAGCGAAGAAAGATAACCCAGGTGTAGCGAGAAAATTCATCTACAATGACAAGTGTATATTTCTTTCCAGCTATTGATTGGATGTTGACAGGGCCAAATAGATCCATATGCAAGAGCTGAAGAGGACTTGTCACTGAGGAAACTTGTTTCGACTTGAAACTAGCTTTTGTTTGTTTTCCTTTTTCACATGCTGAGCAGAGAGATTCTTTAGCATATGAGTGCTGAGGAAGACCAGAAACCAGTTCCTTAGATGAGAGAGAATTCAGGGTTTTGAAGTTTAGATGAGAGAGCCTTTTATGCCATAGCCAGTTGACATCAGAAGAGGCTTTAGATAGAAAACATAAGTTTTCAGTGATAGTAGAGTCCATATCTATTACATAGACATTTTCTCTGCGATGACCACTGAGAGCAAGTTTTCCTTTCTCATTTAACACTGAACATGCTTTCTTAGTAAAGCGTACTTCATAGTCTTTATCACATAGCTGACTGATGCTTAGAAGATTATGCTTCAGTCCATCTACGTAAGCGACTCTTCGAAAGGTAGTTGTCCCATTGCTGAGGACACCAAACCCTCGGGTAAATCCTTTACCATTTCCACCAAAGGTCACAGAGGGACCTTTTTCTTCCTTGTATTCAGTGAGCAGGTCTTTTTGTCCAGTCATATGACGAGAACATCCACTATCAAGATACCAGATGCCCTTTGATCCCTGCACACATAAGGAAGATTAAGCGTTGTTTGGTACCCACTTTTCAATGGGTCCTTCATAGTTAGTGGATAAAGTAAGTTCAGTAGTATTCTCAGCTGACGAAGATTCAGCTTCAGTGATAGTCTTCACTTTGGTTAATTTCTTAACCTTAGTGGTATTTTTTCACCTTTGTGACCTTCTCAGCTTTAGAAGCATTTTTCTTCACTTTAGCTATTTTATCAGCTTTAGTGGCGGTTGGACATTTACTTGCAATATGATCAGTAAAACCACAGTGATAACACTTTCTGTATTTAAAAATGGTTTTAGGACCAGAAGTAGAAGGTTTTGCAAGTTTAAGATGAGCAGGGCCAGGTCCAAGAAGACTTTTCTTTTGAGATCTGGGAGGAATTTTCATTTCTTCAGATCTCGAAGGTTTAAGGTCAATCTTCAGCTTTGGAGGACAGAGATCAAAGATTTCTATCACAGAGCTAGAGGATTGCTTAGCTGAAGGTTTAGAAGGAACTTTCAGCTTTGCTTTCCTGGTTGCCTTCTGAGGAAGGAGAATGGACTTTCCTTTATCCGTAGACTTAGTGTCTTTGGATTTCTCCTCAGGGATGGGATTTGAAGAAGAACAGGGATAGAGTTGATTGTAAGAAGTGTCAAAGAAAGAGGTGACAAAGGTTCCAAACTTAAGTGAGGAACTCTCTTTCTTAGGTTCATCCTGAGGTGTCCAAAAACCAAGACCAGTTTTGTCACTTTCAGGGGTTTGAGCATTTATTATCTCAGAGATTTTTGTTGATGATTTGCACCATTTTTCAACATGAGCCTTTTCTGTTTTTAAAGCAGCGATGGCTTGTTCGCGTTCAATACTGATGATTTCATTTATAATGACTTGATCTTTCAACTTTTCTTCTAAAAGATTTAGTTCTTTGATCTTTTCATGACATTTCTCCAGCTCTTGAGTTAAATGAACATTTTTGTTCTCAGCTTGAGTTTTGTCGTTTAGGGCATTATAAAGGTCAATCGTCAGTACATCAACAGCGCGACTTCTCTCAGCTTCAGGTAGAGAGGGATTAGTAGAGATAGATACCTGAGATGATATGTAGCTCATAGAAGATTCAGATGGTTCTTCTACTTCTTCTTTAATCTCAGCCATGAGGTAAAGATTAGCGACTTCTTCTTCATCAGAAGATGATTCTTCTGATTCAGCCCAGTCGTTTTCTTCAGCGATGAGACCTTTACCTTTTCGCTGATGACTTTTCAGCTTTTGATATTTGTTCTTCAGCTTAAGGTATTTGTCATCACTGGATCTTCTTGAGGTAGAAGGTTTGAAGACCTTTTTCGACCTGCACTCACTAGCAAAATGTCCAATCTTTTCGCAGTTATAGCAAGTGGCAGTAGCCTTATCAACCGGAGTTGATTTTGGCTTTTCAGAAATAGAGAGAGGTTTACTTCTTCGGAAGTTGCTCTTTCTTGCAAATCTCTTAAAAGAGTTTGTCAAGAGTGCTAAGGACTCATCAAACTCTGAAAGATCAGGGTCTGATAGATCCTCAGATTCAGAATCTACCTCAGTGATAGTGAGAGTAGATCGCTGAGATGGAATTATCTCTGAAGAGACTAAAGCAACAGGAGTGCTTTTAGAGTCTTTAGAATCTTTTACAAGATTCTTCTTCAGAAGATTTGATTGCTCATAGTTGAGCAATATTCCATACAGAGTGCTTAAGGAGAGAGTATGTAAGTCTTTTGTCAGCTTAAGACATATTGAATAACTGTCCCAGCTTTCAGGAAGACATTCCAAGAATTTCGTTAGGACCTCAGAATTAGAATAGGTCCTACCAACAGTTCTTAGATCAATTATTAGGCAGTTAAATCGCTGATGAACATCAGAAAGAGATTCATTCTTACCAGCGATGAAACTTTCATACTGTCTTACCAAGTTAATCTTTCGAGTCTCTTGGATTTCAGTGGTGCCCTCATATTGAACACATATGGTTTCCCACATTTCTTTAGAAGTTTTTAGATGCATGATGGAATGGAAAACTTCATCAGGCAGAGCCATTGAAATAATGGTCTTTGCTCTTGCATCTATGCCTACCTTCTTTTTATCTTCATCACTCCACTGTCTTATTTCCTTAACGACATATCGTTCAGGGACAGCTTCAGTGGTGGCAGTAGCGGGAACCGCAGCTATAATTCTAACAGGTTCATAGGGTCCATTTTCTATATATTCAGGTATAGTAGGATCCGCACCTTCAAGAAATAGCATCATTCGATTTTTCCATAGAGAAAAGTTATCTCTGCTAAATCGAGGAGGTTTAGAAAGTGAGCCATTATCATAGTAGTTTGTGTTTGTGTTTAATGCCATTTTAGAATAGCAAGGAAGAGTATACAGCAAGATCTTGTTTATTAGATTTAAACAAACTGCTCTGATACCACTTGTTGGTCCCGAAGGTGCTAAACAAGTTTGTAGAAGGGGGGGGGGGTTGAATACAAACACAGAATTTAAAGTTTAATATATTGTTTATTGAAGAATCAAAATACAATATACAAGTTTGTTGCGGAATAAGATTAAGACAGACTCAATCTAAACAAACTAAAGAAACACTAAGATAATTGCACAAGAAGTTCAGAGAATGGGGATTAGAGATATAGAAAACAAGGGTTTCTATATTGGGTTCAAGGATGAAGCACACATTTAGATGAAGGGGTGAACTTCCTATTTATACCCTATGCATTAAATGCATGGCAGGATACTTTACACGTGGCGTTCACAGATTGGCTTTGAAAAACTGACTTTTGGGAGACATGCTTTCGGCCGGGTCATGAACAGTGTAGTGGACAGAGTTGTTGTACGAATGGTTGCAGAGACTTGTCCGTTCTGACACATCGTACCAGGTTGTGCAAGGATAGACAAAAGGAAACTTGAGGCATAAGCTTTGTGATCGTTTGATAGCTGAGTATCTCTAAGTTCAGAGATAAAGAGGTTCTGAAGCTTTTTCTCATGTTCCTTCGCGTATTGGTAGAGTTGTCTTTGCTTCACTGATATCCGCATCAGGTCATTAGTAGACTTCTCATTGTTCAGCAGCTTCGTCTTTGATTCAGCTATGAACATCTGTTGACGCGAAACTTGTCTTCAGGGATTACGTTGGCTGTTTACTTTAGGAACTATCAGTGATAACTGAACAGACTCAGTTCGATCACTAATAGTGAAACATTAATACATAGAAATGTTTACAAGAAAGACTATCAGCGATAACTGAACAGACTCAGTCTGATCGCTGATGGTGAAACACTAATACATACTAAAACGTAATTTTCACTAAGTATAGGAGAGGGTCGTTATCAAATCACTGAGAGAGTTTGGATCAACAATTAGGAATAAAGGATGTGGAACTGGCAAGCGACTTGTTGGTGCATTGGAGAAGGCGTCTGTGAAGAGTAAAAAACCGAAACGGATGTGTAGATGATGCCATAACTTTGCAAGCCATGACTCCCGTAATTGTCCGTCGAGGTTTAGCGGGTAAGGATGGTGGAGGGGCTTTTTTTTATGCGTTAGACTACGTATTTTATTGACATATTTTTGTTGGTTGCAGTTATGTTTTTCACCATTTTTATATTAGATCATGAACTTTAATATAGTTGTCTGAAATTAATTTTTTATTTTGTTTTTTTAAGGGGTTTTGTGTAGTTTCTTGTAGGGAAAGGGTATACCTACGTCTTCATATTAATAGACATCAATTAATATACTAGCATAGGGAAGACTATAGATACGGTTAGAGGTTTAATGATTTATGCTTTTGGCTCATTAATGTACAGCCGGCGATTCTTCATATTCCATGTGCCTTGATGATTTTAAAACCCTTTTTATTTTCATATTGTCCTCATAAACTTTTCATAGCTATAACTTTCTGCTCTTCTATCATATTCATCTGAGTACGATGGCCGACCAAATTTCCTTTGCAAATAGCCTTCAGGAACTGCCTCAGCAGGACGTTCCTCAGTCCATGCTGCCGCACTTGTGAATCACAATCAACGTCATCTCGAGGAGAACTACCGTCTTAAGGCACGTTTGATGATCTATGCGGAGAAAATGGGTCGAAAGAAAGCGAAGCTCGACAAATGGGTTGATTGTGAAGATTCATCGAGGAAGTGGTGGGAAAAGACTTTTTCAATGGACAAACTTCTTGGTAAGGTGAAAGTTGAGAAGGGCAGATGAACGTGTCTTGCATTTCGCTTTGGGGATGGTATCTAGGGTTTGAAGGGGGTCTTTTGGGTTTCTTTTGGTAATGGTAGTATTTTGTGCCCACCTCTTTTGTGGTGTTAATATGGGTTAATATGTTTGGTGGGGCAAAACAGTTGTATGCACATGTGCAGATGGTGTATTTCTCCTTTTTATGAAATATATAATATTTTGTGGTATTTATATCTTCCTTTATTATTATTTTTTGTTTTATTTTGTCTTGTTGTTTCTGATTTTTTGGTGTGGTACACGAGTTTGTTGTGACCTAATCTTCATATTGTTTTGGTTATGAAGCCGATAACATATGAAGGAACCATTAAACCGATCTATATATGAACATTAAAAGTTATGAATATTCACTGTCTTTGTCTACTGTTTAAAAGTGGTTTTGTAACTTTTTTAGGTAATCCTTCATATATGTAGTCTCTTTCCATTTTATCTTCCATAAGAAACTGGGTTGACATATGAAATGCATGCCATGCATTTCCTATATGAAACTGTTTCATATGAAGTGTGAAATACATGTAGATGGGTTATTATGCGAATTCAAATCCCCGTTAATATACAAAGATGTATATATGACGATTAAAACCTATGAACACTAAATTTGGTAGACTACCTTTTGAAATTGTTGTTGCAAGGTTTTAGAACAGAAGATATGTGGTTTTAAAAAAAAATTAAAGTTATGAAGAATCAGTGTGTTTGCGTACTTTTTAAAAATGTTTGTATCATATTTAAGATATGTGGTTTTACATTATAAGTAGTGTCGTTCATCATCCTTAAAACAGAAAATAAGAATCTTTTTCATATCAAAATCAAAGCCATTCGCAAATTTCAGAAACAAACCTAAGTAGTTGCATTGATTATTCGTTACCTAAATATCGCAAGCGATTAAAGACCACCGTCTGACAAAATTAAACAAATCCAGTACTACCAAAAGGAAAATGTAGATGCGAAAGCTAAACCATATTATTTGACAAAATTAATGAAATAAGCATTACTTAATGCAACTTCACCCGTGCAGTTGATGTTTCCTTGTCGCGTCTGCCCTCTCCTTTATTTGTTCGTAAGACTGTTCGTCAAGTGAGGTGAACCTTGCGATATCTGTCTCGACGAACGACAACCGTTTGTTGTAGTCACTTAACAGTATTTTGCCGATGTACTTCTTTTGTAGGCTTGCTAGTTGTCTGTCTTGTACCTGCCCTTCCTTAGCGAGTCCTGCGTTCCAAGCTCGTGTTCCTCCTCCCATATAACTCTCCATATGCCTCATTTGGAAGATGCCTGAGTCTTTCGTATTATGTTCCGTACGCCAACTCATTTGAAGTCGTACCTTGTCAACTCCAACGAGTTTATGTCCACTTGGGTGTGAAACGTCCTTTAGGTGTCGGATCATCATTTTATGCTGGAATGAAGGAATGGTTAGTAGTTGTTATGTGGTTCCGATTTGTGTGTAAGGTATGGTATGCGAAACTTACCAGGATGTCGACGTCATAGTCATACAGATCGTCAATATCTCCTTCCTTCGCGCTGTTGTCAAGGATCTCCACAGTATTTGCCTTGTAGTTGAAGATGACACAGTAGTAATGTGACCCTCGGGTGATAAGTGGTACGAAAAGCTGTTGAAATTAACACGTTGAAATGTTGTTAAATCAATAACGTATGGGTATTTCATATTTTTTCATATCATACATACCATGTCGACATTGTGCATGTTAAATGCGTCCGTATTACAGCTAGCTGCTATCTTGAGATTCCTTGAGAATATTTTGTATCGCTTGTTGAAGTCGTGCATGTAGTAATGCAAGACACCTTCAACCTACATGAGATGTACGCTATGAATTATAAATATTTCTCACCAGTATATGTGTTTTGAAAAAAAAAATTGTCTGGGTGAATCGTGACTTCTGAAGCTTTCCTCATAGTTCAGTAAGTCTGCCTAACCATCGATCACATGACTGTTCACCTTCGTGATTTATGCCAAACTTTCTATTGCTTCTCGTGAAACTATTTGACCGGTTTATGATGCGTATACGAAATCCCTTTTTCGAAATAGATATTTGTTATAATGTTTATGTTCATGCGTATGAATTTTTGTGTGCATTTATGATAAAATGAATTTAAGAAAATAAATTTGTTCAGTTACGTACTCTGGGCCTCCGAAAGCCATCATGCTCTATTCGTGCACTTTTTTCTCCTCGGTTATCAAAATTTTACCGATCACGACTTGCCGCTTCATGTATGGCGACTTCATTTTCTCGCCGACCTTTAATTCGCGACATGTTGTTTTAGCCAATGCTTCATTATCCCTTACCACTTATTTACCTTTTTTTGATGGCTTCTTCTCTACAGCCTGTGTTGTCTCTGGCTTATTCCAAGGTTGAAGCCTGGTATTGGTATATCAGGAACATACTGTGATATGGGAATGGGTTCCACCTCATATTGTTCCACCTCATGGTTGGTCACAGGGTCTGCAACTTCAGATGGTTGTTGGTCAGTGATGCCACCATGTTCATAGGTTTGGACTTTACCTACTCACTTTTCTTGAATTTCTGCGTCAATGAGTCCGTAAGTCGTCTGGTTGTTGTACCAATAAGGTGAAAGAGGTGAAAGTGCATCCAATGACTCCACTTGATTGAAATTCAGTTTTGTTGGTGTGCGTAGGACATTGTGCTTCTCAACAGGATCACTTTGTTGGTTGTTCTTGCTTGAATGGGAACAGCCAACCAAGGTTGTTGGTTGTTTGTTCTTGCCCGAGCCTCTGAAACCAGTCTCATTGAACAATATGGCCAACTCGTCCTCATATCTTTCAAAAATGGATTCCGACGGGAACCTCTCTTTCGCTTTCTCGATAACAGTATGTGCATCCACCTTCGTTCGCATCAATAGTCCAAACTTTCCATTAAACTCCAAGATGTATCCTTGCGCTCAGATTTAAACAGTTGACAACGATAGTTTATTGATTTTTTCAATACGAAGATGTGGGAACGGTCAAATGCCGGATTCAATGTTTGTACCTTTTTAACTGCCTCCTCATCTTCTTTATTCTCTTTTGAAGGAGGACTTGGTGTTGTGTTTTCATGGTTCATGTTCGAAGGCTGACCTGGTCCACGAATCAAAGCCTTTTGAAAACCACCACCTTTTATAGCAGATTGTTGCCTCTTTCGCAACTCAATCATGTTCCATTTGTGAAGTGGTGGGTCATTGGTTCGAAGCTCTTCGTTGTTCCAGATTGTCGACTCCACATACAGTAGCTGGTTTGAAGCAATTAAAATTATATCTCATTTCCGATCAAATAACAAAAAAGTGTGAAAGATAATTAATAACTTCTACCGTTAGGAATGTAAGTGGTCTCGCGTAGAAGGTGTCGTAAGTGTCGTTTCTCCAGCGACGCTTACTTCGCTTCATACAGTCGAAAATATAGCCAGACCAGTTGATGGATGATATTGTATCCGTGCATTTGATGCAATGAAGGAAGTTGACAGCGCAACAACCCATCCTGCTACATTCTGCCATTGAATTCACAAAGAGCACTAGAAAATTAAGCTTGAACATCAAACTTGCATCAGTCGTTGACTGTATTTCGTTCATAACATCGGTTGGTCGATGTGACTCCTTCTTGTACTGTCTTTTCGAGATGCCTGCAAGTTCGGCACCTTCGTCAGTGTTGTCCATTGTCATCAAATCTAGTCCACCAATCGGACCTTTAGGATTTCATGGATTGTTATCTCGTTTATGACAATGGACCCTCCTTCGAGCCGTAGCTGCATACTGTCGGTGTCTAAGTTGTTCACAACGAAAAATCCATGTTTTGATGGTATCCCATTGACTGTCATCCCTATCAAACAATCTAATCCCATCTCTTTCACTGCTTTCTGCTGCTCGTCATTTAGATCAGCTACTGTCTGATACAGTATCATCGGCGAAGTCCTTGTCCGTATTCCAGCTACTTTCCTTGGTGGCTTCACTATGTTCTCTGCCTTCTTATGCTTCTCAGGTTTGTTGCGAACACGTGATCCCTCGCCAACTTCTATCTTTCGGCTTTCAAAATCGTTGTCACTGTTTTCTGCTTGTTCTCGACACTCTTTCCCCTTTACTTTGATTCGTACGATCGATGACACCTTCATCCTTTCATTTGTTTAAAAGTAAAAAAAGTTGTGGTTTTTTCCCCAATAGCAATGAATGCAATTTATGACTTCATAGGCTATTAGTTTAATATTTTTATTAGGTTGTCCAATCTGTAGTACCTGAACTTCGTCTTGTGATTCTGGTTCGCTCATTGATAGGGTCACCTAATATCAAATGTGTGAATTTTGCATTTTAGGTGGTATACAACAACTAAGTTGGTTGAAAAAAAATTGTGGTTGCCTTTTCCCGTGTTGTTGGTACGCGCAGAAGCTTGTCGCTATTTTGATATCCTCGGTGTAACCCGCACGCCGCTCGCCTTTCGTGTTTTCGCATCTGTTTTGTGTTGGAAAGAAGGTTAATCATTGCAAGGGGAGAAGGTGAAACTGATTTTGTTTCATATGGTCATGTATTCAATAACACACATTAACAAATTAATTACCTATTCCTTCAGATGCGCGTGTTTCTTGTGATTTGCGTTTGCTTCCTACGGTTCCCGCGTTTGATATGGAAACTGTTGTTTCAAGGAATGCATGTGCTTGTGGGTTAATGGTAATAAAGGATATGTTATTTTCATAGTTTCATGTACAATGTGTGGGACTTACTTGTAGTAATGTCTTTTCCATCATTTTGTTCCGTGTGATCTCTAGGAATCCTTTTTGTGGTTGTTGAAGTTCCATCTAGCATTTATTAAGAAGAATTTAGGACCCATGGAAAAGTGTTTAATGAACCCATTCTTCGTATGGTTTTAACTTATTTTTATTGGTTTTTATCCAGACAACTTTTTCATATGAATAAATTTCATATGTCTACTAATTGACTCATTCATAATTTTTTTTTTCATTGGTATGAAGTCAAATGTGGTGTTTCACATTTTTGCCGAATGTGAAAGTTCACATTTGTTTCCTAATTGACTAATTTCTTGACAAATGTGAATCTTCATACCCATATTGATATTTCCAATTTCAAGGATTAACAAACACATTTTTCACTTCTAGCCACTATTTTGTTGTCCTTTTAAAGAACGATCTTCACTATTTTACCCTTTAACATGTTTGTTTTCCTTATTTTTCATAAATTCTTTATTTGATGTCTTCTTATCTTGTTGGTATTGTATAATGTGGCACCATGCGAATATAAGTTTATCGTTTGTTATCAAACCAATCACACTTTTTATGCTTTATTACATGTAAAATCCATCGTATTCATAAACCATTTAACCCATTCTTTAATGAAAATATTATTATTCAATTAGAGGTGTCTTTCGTAGTATATTTATACCAGAAAACAGTTCATATCGAAATTATGTGTTGGCGGATGACCATGAAAGTGTGTATTCACATTTAATCCGGAATCATAAACTTAATAAATGCAGGAACAAGGTTTCGTACCTTTTTTCAAATCGTGAACAGGTGTGTCAGGTCCAAGCACACTGGATCATCTTCTGTGTTGACGAATGTTGAAAAATCCCTCTTCATTACAATCCTCTGGCAATGTCTCCTTACTGAATCAACTTGTGCGCAGTTACTATCGTACATTCGTATTAAATAGGACTTCCGATTCAACTAGAAAACCCTAAAAAAATTTGAAATTCGTACCTCTTTGCCTTTGGTTTTCCACCATAATTCCTGTTATTCCTTTTCAAATGAGTATTTCACAAATGAAATTAGATGCAAGTGAATCGTGTCTATAATTTCGTGAGATGAACGTGTGTAATTTCTTTTCCGTCGATTCCGCAGTTTCATTTCAATCTTGATTTCGTATCAATTCCATTTCTTTCGCCGAACGAAACCCCTTTTCAGAACCCTGGTTTTGATTCCCAGTTCTGCCCTCACTTCATTTATTTCTTTTCATATTATTCCATATACTTTATTATAATTACAAACATGCCACCGTGTCATTTATAACCATTGATCAATTTAATGTGTGGTCAAGATTAGTTTGCATAGGTTTTTATGATTTCATCAGTTTGTATATGATGAACGTGTGTAATTTCTTCTCCGCCTATTCCGCAGTTTCATTTCAATCTTGATTTCGTATGAATTCCGTTTCTTTCGCCGGACGAAACCCCTTTCAGAACCCTGGTTTTGATTCCCAATTATGCCCTCACTTCATTTATTTCTTTTCATATTATTCCTTATACTTTATTATAATTACAAACATGCCACCGCTTCATTTATAACCATTGATCAATTTAATGTGTGGTCAAGATTAGTTTGCATAGGTTTTATGATTTCATCGGTTTGTATATGATGTTGCCTCTCTCTCTCTCTCTCTCTCTCTATATATATATATAGTTTTAAATTATAAAAGATGTACACACAATTATAATACAATATCTATACTACCTTAATACCGATTTAGACCAAATATCTTAAACACAAATCTTACAGGACAATGTACTACCAATTTAAGCATGAAATTCAAAAATCTTTTAAAGACAAGATTTTATACATGATGTACAACTCATTCATGGAAGAAATTTAACCCAACCCGTGCTTTCTGATCCACCTCCATCCCATATACGACCCAACTCCAGCCATGTTTTTTGATTGACCAGAGTATGATTACTTCCATCCCTTACCATGCTTTCTGACCTCCTCCTTCTACCTCTTCATGTCTCAGGCCATATCGAGAGTACGCTTCTACCTGCTGGCTCCGAAAAGGGAAATTGACCCAAATGGCCAAATCACGAAGAGGGATTGACCTCTTAGCCAAATCTCTCCCCGGTTTACTGAAATAGCCCTAAGGACGCAATGGAGACCATGGGGCGCAATGGAGCCCGGGCGCAATGGAGCCCGGGAGCAATGGAGCCCCTACTTGTTTTCAGTAATAGGTAACACCTGGGCTTGACACGTACCCCCGGACTCCATTGCGCCCGGGCTCCATTGCGCCCCATGGTCTCCATTGCGTCCTTAGGGCTATTTCAGTAAACCGGGAAGAGATTTGGCTAAGAGGCCAATCCCTCTTCGTGATTTGGCCATTTGGGTCAATTTCCCCTCCGAAAAACGTTGCATATAAACAATCCAAGCGGAAGGGTTTTACAAATCAATTTTCACTAACTCTCGTTGCTTCACGAATCCCAGGTACTTCACGAATCCCAGGTACTTCTCTGTCTCAAATCCACTCTCAGATCAATTTCGATTTCTGTTTGCTTAATTGTTCCCTCAATCAATTTTCGTGTTTTCTCCTCTCAATCGATTTTCATGTTTGCTCCTCTCATTCAGGTAAGATTTTTTATTTTTGTTTGCAGGTATACCATTCATATACGCTCCTCTTAATCAAGTATACACTCCTGAAGACTCATACGCCCCTCCTAATCCCCAGGTATATATTTGGGATTTAGATTTTCATGATTTCTATTTCACTTTTATCAGAACCAACAACATTGGTGATAACTGTGGATATCATGATCGCAACAGTTCAGATATGTTGGTTGAACTGAAAATGAATTAAAGAAAACGGATAATAAAAGAGTTGGTATCCATATCATTGTGCATACAAACAATAATTAAGCACGTTTGAATTAAAAGAAAACGGATAATATCAAGTTTGTATCTTCCTTTGAAGAAGCATGGTTGGATACAAGTCCACTACATGTCCATGCCAAGGCGGATAACATTGACCATTTGATGCTATTAGTCGATACGCACATTGATCATTTAATCTGATTCGTATATATTTAAGCGTGAGCTTCTGAAGGATGTAATGTACTTTTTGATCCTTCGGGGGCATATGTGGGTTGTGGCTTCCATGTTGATTTCTTGCACTTTATTATGTCGATTATTATTTGAAAGCTCAATTAAATTCCCATTTATCATTTTTTACATGGTTATAAATGAGAGCATCTTCAAGGACCATCATAGTTCTCATTGTTACTGGTACTAATTGCAGGTTGAACATATTGTGGTTCTAGAGGTTTTAGAGGAGTAAGATACAAATGTAAGCAAGAAGGACAGATGGTTACTGCTACAAAGAAAGGTTCAGCCCTATTGGATCATGTTAAGTCTCATTATCATCTATTGCAAGAGACACTTTTTTAATCATTTAAACCAAATGCAAGGTAAACTATTTTCTTCAATGCCTATTCTTATTCTTCTTTACTTATAAGAAAGGCAGAAAAAAGGCAAATGATTTGGTGTACCTGGAAAATTTACCTGTGTGTTTTGGTTTTCCACAATCGCATATCAATATTTGGGGAGAGATCGTGCAACACATCCATCACTGGCTAAAATCATAGATGAACTTGTACTCCAATGTCAAGTGAGTTATACCATGTCTATCGTATCTCGTGCAACTATTTATATATATATATATATGTGTGTGTGTGTGTGTGTGTATACACACATGTTTTATATGTTGTGTAATAGTGTATGGGAGCACTTTGACAAAAATGAAAATTTAGTTCTGTATTTTGTTCTTCCATTAAAGCATAATCAAGATAACATCGTGATTTATTTTACCTCAAGGGGTATGGCAAGATTGCCCGAGTATTAGTCCCTTTCCTCGATCCTGCATGAGTATTCCTAATGGATTTTGGGGAAATGTAAATGTATGTCTCTTTTCAACCGAGTCTCATTTTCTGTTTGTAGAAATATGGAGGATCATTTCTACTTCTCCAATGTCCTTTGTTTTTAAGGCCATCATTGGTGATCAGGTTGATGTTGGTTTGTATGGTGGTCCTTTTGATCTAATTCGGGTCCACCCTGTTTCTTAGCATCAGATGTTCTCTACACACATGATTTTAAGTTTTTTTTTTGGTGGCTGTTAGCTAAATTAAGCATCATTTATGTAAATCCATGAGATCTTGTGCATATGCCTTGCCTGTTTTTCTAATTCATGTTTATGCCTGCAGTGGTTTTATTTTTGTTTAACTTTATATACAAACAAAACTTTGCTTCCATGATGTAATTAAGTTGAATATTGTTGCATGGTTTGTCTTAACTGTCACCATTTGGCAATTGAATATTACTGGAGATCACAAAGCTTTTGATCCTGCCATCATTGTTGATTTATATAATTATATAAGAGACATTGAAGAACCTCTATATATATATTTCTACTACATAAAAAAGCATACGTTTTCCATCTTGGAATTTTAATTTTTATATCTAAAAGAAAGCGTAAAAAGATACAAGTTATATGGAAGTGGTTTGTACTCTATCCATAATTTATGTTCAAATGATTTTGTTGTCTTAGGAGCTATTTACCAAATGTTTATTGGGTAGTCGTTTACTGGCCAAAGTCATCTTCTAACTTGACTTATCGGGTAAGATTCTCAGTCATTGCAATGCCTCTTATCGGGTAAAAATTACCTGTTCTTGTCATTCTAACCAAGTAAGATACGTGATACCGCTAAGACCTTACCCCATAAGTGTTTGGTAATGGCCCTCCATTTTTGCTGTGATAATTGATGCAAGAGTCGATCAAATGGTTAGTTGGATTTTGAAGGAGGGTGTGGATGGATGCTTAAATTATGGAAATCCCAGATGTTTTGCATCTTATTTAAAATAACAGTCTCCATCTTTTTGTTTTTGCTAGACATGCTATTATCCTAAATCCAAGCAATTAGTGGGATGGATGAAGCACTAATTGAATCAAAATACCAATAAAATGTGTTGAAACATAAAGGAGATTGGCATACATGGTTTGTGCAGTTAAATGAATGAGTTATTACTTGCTAAATGCATGCAGGCTACCTTCAAGATAACAGTTGACAATTTGCCATCAGAAATTTACCATCCGAGTTCACAACATTGTCAAATATGCAAGTCCCTGATAAGACAATCGATGGAGATTTTAAGGGTCTGTTTGGTTTTGGATTCTGTGTAGGGATTTCGATTTGGGAGTATTTGGAATCCTTTTGTGTGTTTGGTTTATGGGATTTGAAATGGATTTGAATTCCATTATTTATAAAAAATTATAACAATAATTAAATTACCTTTTATTTATCTAATTAGTAGAAAACAAATATTTTTAACATCTTTTTAAACATTATTATATACAAATTATACGAAATCCCTTGAAATCCTAACCATCTCTTGGGATTTCAAAATCCTATGTTTGAGGTATTTCAAAGATATCCTAGGATTTTAAATCTAGATAATCCTGCAAACCAAATACGGGATTGGAATGAATTTGAAATCCAAATCTCCAAATCCATTTCATTCCTGCAAACCAAACAAACCTTAAGTATGTTTATTAGATAAGTGTTCTCTTTCTAAAACAACAAGCTTGTGCAAAAAAACAGGTAAGTGCTTTATTTCTTGAAAAACAGGTTAGGGCTTATCGGTTAACTTCATGTTGCTACTAAGATTGGCTTGCAGAATAGCAAGATTTTCAACTATTGTTCTTCGGGTGCATCTACAGTTGATGTACCAACTGTATTTTTTTATTTTTGCCAGGAATCTCCTTCTGAGCTCAATGCTTTTAGAACCATGAGGGCCAAGAAGAATGGGTTGATATTAATAGAATGTGTTCCACAATCTCAAGGTCCTAACATTGTTGGGTTTGACTATTTGAGTGGGACTTACCATGATAAAATAGGGATTTTTTATTTGAGTGTAAATTACCATGTTTGGTTTGACTATTATCATTTTTGATGTCGAATTTTGATGAAAAGTTCGGCTTTTTTAGTCTATTTCTTTTCTCCCATTTGTAACATCCTCTTAGACTACCGCACTAAATATTGTAAAAACGAATTTATATTTTGCATTTAAGTTATTTTGTTTAATTTTTACATCCCGTCGTATTGTGTGGGTACACAACTAGATAAACTTAGTTTTGAGGTTTATTTTTTCTCTCCTTTCTCTTGTTGCTAAAATTAGACAATCAAAGGTTGCGTTTACATGTTCAATTGGTTCTAAAGTCTCTGATAATTGTTTGGCCATGTAACATCCCGAATTTTCGTTTGGTTTTGCGAGGTTGTTAAAGAAGAAAAGAAATGGATGTTTCTGTCTACAGGGCGCACGGGCCGTGCGCCCTCCTTCAGGAAAAACGCACGGGTCGTGCGCAAGGTTTTGGGTGCGAGGCAGTGGAAAACGCACGGGCCATGCGCCCTTCCCTTTGGAAAACGCACGGGCCGTGCGCTGTGTTGGGAGATGTGCAAAGCCTTGGCTAAATATCTCAATTTGGGTTGATTCTTTGTAAAACTCAGATTATTCTCTCTCTCTCCTCTTTTTCTCTCTTTTTCTCCTTCAATCTTCAAAGGTTCATTTGGTTTCTAGTTTCCGGTGTTTCTAGCGAGGGGTCGGTGTTTTAAGCTTCATCTCTACGCCGTGATCGTTATCTAGTTTTCCGGGTTTTATTCTGAAAACCTACCGGTGAGTTCCTACTATCATTTTACAAACTTTATACATGTCAAAACTCTTATTTGCGAAATCTAAAGTATTTCTACGGTATGATTTTATGTTCTCTACATTTTATTATAAATGAAGTTTTTGGCGATTCTCGGGGTTCCCGGTCAGATTTGACCAAAATGACGGGTTCCGCCTTATTGAAGTAAAATGATGTTTATTTACACACTACGTGGTCATTTGAAAAGAATATTATGAACTCATGTTAATGACTTTTATTCTTACCAGAAGTTGAACTGGAAGTAACATTTTGTTTATAAAATGTGTTAATACCATATGTTTATTTATGGTGGGTCACATATGTTGTTGTGACGAGTCCTTACCATTACTAGCGGATCCCTAGGTTTTGGAGTAGACTGTTTTGTTGGGATGTTACATTCCCCAGAATTGTAGCTATGGATCACTTGTTCCTCGGGGGCAACTTGGTACGGTTATGTGAGGCCGGATACTAGCCATGGTTCATAGTGATCCTAGCGAAGGAGTATACCTTGGGTTTGCGCTTGGGGCTTGATCTCAAGTTGAAGCACGGACTTTGTGATTCGTATCCGCGGATTCCAATTGGTTTAGCTCGTAACTCGGTTTGTTGGCCTAACTTTGTGTTTCGCCACAATCCTTGGTAAAAAGATTTGTTTTCGGTCCTTTGGTGGCATGTTTATAACGAAAAAGCCCGCTTGTGGCAAGGACCTAAATTATAAATTTAACCTCTTTGGAAATGTTATCTTGTTGCAAATGTTTTATCTGTTGAGCTTTATAAGCTGTATGTTCTCATCAGGCTTTATAGTCTGACACTTTTTCTCAAATGATGTGTATAACAGGTTTCCATTAGTGGTGGGTGCCGGGGTTTTTGGAGAGACGAGTTTTGAGTCTCGGGGTTTTTGGAGATGTTTTAAGTATTGTTGTTGGGCATTGTTAAGTCCCATTCCTTTGATGAAATCTTTGTATAGAATTGTATAGTCTTGAGGACTGATCCCATTTATGGGAAGTTAATGGAATTACCTTCGTCTTTTGTCAGGTTTTTCTATGTTTTAATTTACTCTGATTTTTGAGGTGTTATAGGCCAACTAATATACAGGAACAACGTTTACATGGGAACCATCATAAGTTGCAGATAGTCAATATATATTCTGTTAGGGGCTGTTTGTTTACCTCTTAATGGTTCCATTAAAAGGCAACCTCTGAATCGCTAAGAGGTGAATCTTGTTTGGCCAAAAAAAGGTCTGCCTCTTAATGGTTCCAAAACTCTCTGCATTATTTTGTATCCTGACCCTTCCTCAACCATTAAGAGCCCTAATTTCATTCTGAACAATTATATGATAAGACCCTCTTAATCATTCTGACCACTTAATCATTCTGCATCAAACCATTCAGCAACTGCCAAACAACCACTTAGTTTGGTTGGATTCATATTTCTTTTATATTTTGTACAATATAAGGCCAATAAGTATGCAGATGAATCGAAGGTAACATTGTACATAAAAGGCATCTCATCCTGTTTATGGTTTGTTGAATAACTTTTAACAAAAAATAGACCAAAGTTCCAAGTTTTTTAACAAGTTGTGACAACTTACGTGTAGCAACTTGGAACTTTGGCCTTCCGTCACTCTTCTTTTGTGATTCAGGGCTAAACTAATGTTTTAGAATTGTGATTCACCCGCGTTGCATCGCGTAGGTACACTACTAGTGTTATTATATACATACACACACATATCTATCTATACTACTTTAATATTGGTTTACACCAATGTCTTAAACACAACCTTTTAAGCATATAGTACAAGACTTTCAAAATCTCTTAATTACAAATAAGGAAGCATAACTTATAAGATTTTTATGCAAGGGTTTTAAAACCTGGCATCCCCAAATATAGACGCTTTAGCCCATGACTTTCTACTTGTCTTCCATACCGATTTGATGTATCATCTGAAAATCCTGCAGACCTTGCTATTCCAAACAAGCAACCGATTTCAAATTTCAAAAGATGTTATAAATAATTTCGTGTATTGCCCTTTTCAAAACTGATCAATGCCCTCCAAAGTTCTCTCCATGGAAACCATTGTCTCCTTCCCTTTCCGTCCCCGCCCCTGCATTTCTGTCGCCACCCCAAACCATATGGACTGTAACACCTCACCAAGGCAGCAACCATCGATCAAGAACGTTTGAGAGTATCTTTCTTCAAACAAAAAAATTTCCTGCCTATTTCAACTTTCATGATTCTTTTTCAATACGTTTACCACATCTCTTGATAGATTAATCACCCAAATCAAGTCATTTTGGCTTCTATTTCCCCTAATTTTGTTTCCAAATTTAAACATTGAGTTTCCTCAATCATGGACCCATTCCCTCTCTCTCTCTCTCTCTCTGTGTGTGTGTGTTATTAACTCATTTTCCATCCTCTTGGTCTTCTTCCCCTTCCCCAAGAAAGGCGATGCACATAATCACAGGTAAGGTTTTATCTTTGTTATCTAAAATTATTGCTCTCAGATCCCATTTTTGCTTTGGTTTAAATTTGGTTTTGAACCGATGAAATGAAAATTTGTTTTGAATCGATCAATTTGCTCAAAATTGCATATCGATCAATTTCTTGCTTTCCACAACATTCTCCATCTGGCAAAACCAGTTAAGGTGTTTTCATATTCCTTTCCTCATTTCGTTTCTATTTCTTACAAGTTGGATGCATTGTTGGTAATTTTTACGATAATGCGAGAAATCTTGATGAATTTCTTTATGTTTTTACTTTCTTTACATGCATATTTTTTATCTTCTGTACTCTACTTATTTATTGTGATTTTGAACTGCCAAATGAGTTATCTATGTTTTGTTTCAAATCTTCAACAAGGCTTAAACGGTTAGCTTAACAGCGTGTTGCACGTTTTTCTAGATATCAAAGGTGTACATTTACCAAATCCTTTCCCAAGGCTTAACTATGCTGAAGCTATGAGTCATTATGGCTACTGGCACGTTACCCATTTTGATATTCAACTCAAAGACGGTAAGTATTTTTCTTTGCAATGCATACTCCGTTTGATTTGAATAGTCCTGAAACAAAATGGATGGATTTTATTCTTTCAAGAATTTTCTTTTGTTTTGTTGTTTTTTATATGCTTTTGTTCCCTGATTTACAACATAGATTGGAAGCTTTCAATGCCCAATTCGACAAATGTGTTCTTGAAGGGGTAGCACCAGTGATTGAACCCACCCAGTTTGAAGCTATGAGAAGTAGTTTTAAGGGTTAGGATTTACTCTAAACCTGCGTCTAGCCATTGAAGAACAATTAGGTGGGACAAACTCAAGGAGATGGAAAAGTTTAAAACCATTTAATACTGCTTCTAATAAGGAATCACTTTTTTTTATCACAATGAGAGGCTGCCAGTTAATACGGTTCGATATGTGTGGCTCAAAGTCTCCTAGCGTTGTAAGCTAACAGGCAGTAACTTGAATGTAAATTAGACGCTCACATTACAGGCTGTAAGCATCTGTGAGTGTCCTTCTGCCACCCGGTTCTCATCTTAAGTTTAGCCTAAAGAATTTAAAATGACATACTTCATCTGAGAGAAGCATGTCTTTTTTGCCTTTTACTCCTATCAAGAGAGGAAATAATGAATCTTGAATCGGACTAACTATAGTGTATACAATAAATTTTTTTCACATTTTATTGCATCAACATTTAATGGTTGTGATTCTTAGTTCTTCTAGGTTTTGGTACTAAATTTGTTAAATATAACCATAAATCTTCATGTTGATAGTGCAATTATGTTTTGTGTATCAACACTACTAAATAAAAGACTTTTTTCGGCGGAATTTTACGACTGGTTTTTCCGTCAGAAATTTTCTGCGGATTTCCGACGGAAGTCATACGGGTCAACCCACTTTGGCTTTCGTCGGAAATCCATCGGAAATTTATTTTTATTTTATTTTATTTTTTAATCAATTATTTTCGGCGGATTTCCGACGTTATATAATTTTTTTTTAATTTTTTCTTATTAATTATAATTAATTATTTATTTTCGGCGGATTTTTGACGGATTTTAATTAATTAAAATCCGCCAGAAATCCGTTGGAAATAATTAATTATTTATTTTTTAAATGAATTAAAAATAAATAAAAAATAAAAATCCGTCGGAAATCCACCGAAAAAATTATAAAACTTCCGGCGGATATTTTGTATTTTTTTAAAAAATTAAAAAAAGGATTCGCCGAAAACCCTATTTAAAAATAAAAAATGTTTATTTTTCTTAAAAAATTTAGAAAATAAAAAAAAACGGCCGCCGTAAATTCAAAGAATTTAAAAAAAATTAAAAGAATTTAAAAAGGCCGCTGAAAATCCGCCGAAAATACAAATAAAATAATAAAATATTTTTTTCCTTAAGAAAATTTAGAAAATAAAAAATAAACGGCCGTCGAAAATCCTCCGGAAATTCAAAAAATTTATAAAAAAAATTAAAAAACTTTAAAAGACCGCCGAAAATACAAAAAATAATAAAATTATTATTTTTTAAAAAAAAATTAGAAAATAAAAAATAAACGGCCGCCGAATATCCTCTAGAAATTCTACGAAAAATAATAAAATATTTATTTTTCTTTAAAAAATTTAAAAAATAAAAATATAAACGGTCGCCGAAAATCCTCCAGAAATTCAAAGAATTTATAAGAAATTAAAAAAATTTAAAAGGCCAACGAAAATCCGTCGAATCTACCAAAAATAATAAAATATTTATTTTTCTTAAAATAATTTAACAAATAAAAATAAATGGATGCAGTTGGGGCTTTAACGAATCCACTTGGGCTTTAACATACACAGTTAAGTTTTAACGGATCTAATTGGTCTTTAATGGATTCGGTTTGGCTTTAATGGATCCAGTCAGGCTTTAATGGATCCGGTGGGGCTTCAACGGATTCAGTTGGGGCTTTAACGTACCGGTTGGGCTTTAACGTACCAAGTTGGGCTTTAACGGATCCAGTTGAGCTTTAATGGATCTAGTTAGGCTTTAATGGATCCGGTGGGGCTTTAATGGATGCAGTTGGGGCTTTAACGAATCCACTTGGGCTTTAACGGATACAGTTGGGCTTTAACGTATCCAATTGGGCTTGAATGGATCCAGTTGGGCTTTAAGGTACCCAGTTGGTCTTTAATGGATCCGGTTGGGCTTTAACGTACCCAGTTGGTCTTTAATGGATCCGGTTGGGCTTTAACGTACCCAGTTGGTCTTTAATGGATCCGGTTGGGCTTTAACGTACCCAGTTGGTCTTTAATGGATCCGGTTGGGCTTTAACGTTCCCAGTTGGTCTTTAATGGATCCGGTTGGGCTTTAACGTACCTAGTGGGGCTTTAATGGATACAATTGAGCTTTATAGGATCTAGTTGGGCTTTAACGTACCAAGTAGGGATTTAATGGATACAGTTGAGTTTTAATTGATACGGTTGGGCTTTAAGGTATCCAGTTGAGCTTTAACGTATCCAGTTGAGCTTTAACGTACCCAGTTGGTCTTTAACGTACCCAATTGGGATTTAACGTACCTAGTTGGACTTTAACAGATCCAATTGGTCTTTAATGGATCCGGTTGGGCTTTAGTGGATCTAGTTGGATTTAATGCATCCCGTTGGGTTTTAACGTACCTAGTTGGGTTTTAACGTACCCAGTTGGGTTTTAACGTACTTATTTGGGCTTTACGTACCCAGCTGGGCTTTAAAGTATACAGTTGGGCTTTAACGTACTCAATTGGATTTTAACGTACCTAGTTGGATTTTAACGTACCCGGTTGGGCTTTAACGTACCCAGTTGGGCTTTAACGTACCCAGTTGGGCTTTAAAGGATTCGGTTGGGCTTTAACGGATCTAGATGGGCTATAACGTACCCAATGGGGCTTTAGTGGATACAGTTGAGCTTTAAGGGATTTAGTTGGGCTTTAACTACACAATTGGGCTTTAACGTACCCAGATGGGCTTTAATGGATCCGGTTGGTTTTAATGGATCTAGTTGGTCTTTAATGGATCCGGTTGGGCTTTAACGTACATAGTGGGGCTTTAATGGATACAGTTGAGCTTTAAGGGATCTAGTTAGGCTTTAACGTACCCAGTGGGGCTTTAATGGATACAGTTGAGCTTTAATGGATACGGTTGGGCTTTAACGTATCCAGTTGGGATTTAACGGATCCAGTATGGCTTTAACGTATCCAGTTGGGCTTTAACGTACCCAGTTGGTCTTTAATGTACCCAGTTGGGATTTAATGTACCTAGTTGGGCTTTAACGGATCCGTTTGATCTTTAATGGATCCGGTTGGGCTTTAGTGGATCTAGGTGGATTTAATGTATCTCGTTGGCTTTTACGGATCAAGTTTGGTTTTAACGTACCCAGTTGGGTTTTAACATACTTATTTGGGCTTTACGTACCCAGCTGGGCTTTAACGTATACAGTTGGGCTTTAACGTACTCAGTTGGATTTTAACGTACCCGGTTGGGCATTAACGTACCCAGTTGGGCTTTAAAGGATTCGATTGGGCTTTAACGGATCTAGATGGGCTATAACGTACCCAGTGGGGCTTTAGTGGATACAGTTGAGCTTTAAGGGATTTAGTTGGGCTTTAACTACACAATTGGGCTTTAACGTACCCAGTTGGGCTTTAATGTATCCGGTTGGTTTTAATGGATCCAGTTGGTCTTTAATGGATCCGGTTGGGCTTTAACATACATAGTGGGGCTTTAATGGATACAGTTGAGCTTTAAGGGATCTAGTTAGGCTTTAACATACCCAGTGGGGCTTTAATGGATACAGTTGAGCTTTAATGGATACGGTTGGGCTTTAACGTATCCAGTTGGGATTTAACGGATCTAGTATGGCTTTAACGTATCCAGTTGGGCTTTAACGTACCCAGTTGGTCTTTAATGTACCCAGTTGGGCTTTAACGGATCCGGTTGATCTTTAATGGATCCGGTTGGGCTTTAGTGGATCTAGTTGGATTTAATGTATCTTGTTGGCTTTTACGGATCAAGTTGGGTTTTAACGTATCCAGTTGGGCTTTAACGTACTTAGTTGGGCTTTACGTACCCAGCTGGGCTTTAACGTATATAATTGGGCTTTAACGTACTCAGTTGGATTTTAACATACCTAGTTGGGCTTTAACGGATCCAGTTGGGGCTTTAACATACCCGATTAGGCTTTAACGTACACAGTTGGGCTTTAAAGTACCCAGTTGGGCTTTAATGGATTCGGTTGAGCTTTAATGGATACGGTTGGGCTTTAATGGATACGGTTGGGCTTTAATGGATCTAGGATTTAACATATCCAGTTGGGCTTTAACGTACCTAGTTGGGCTTTAACGGATCCAATTGGGCTTTAATGTACCCAGTTAGGCTTTAACGGATCCAGTTGGGCTTTAACGTACCTAGTTGGGCTTTAACGGATCCGATTGAGCTTTGATGGATACGATTGGGCTTTTACACGACCTCTATCAATATATTTTTATAAATTAAAAATTAAATAATAGTTGATAATCTAATTCACAACATATGAGAAATATTTTTTAGATTTCATTAAGAACAAAAAATATTACAATTTTATGATAACAGATTTAAATAATCTTTTATATAATTTTTTTCATCAAATTATGAAACTTTGGAAAATCTTTAAAAATATTTTTAGATTTTATTAAGACCATAAATATATTAAATTAAAACTTTAATTATTTATTATAATTATGGAATTTATATAAATAAATCTTTAATTTCCTATTTTATTTCATCAATTTTTTTGGTTTCCCTCCTTCCCACCCCAAAATTTCATTTTCCCCCCCACCCGACCCCACCCGACCCCCCATATTGTTTCCCCACCCCCTTTTATTTTTTAGAAACCACTCTCCTTAACCCTAAATCGCCTCCCTCCTCCCTTTTGGGTATCCATCGCCGCCACAGGTTTCTCATTTCTCTCTCCCCTCCATCGCTGCCATAGGTTTCTCGTCTCTCTCTCCTCCCCATCACTACAGGTTTCTCGTCTCTCTCTCTCTCGTCCTCTCTCTCTCTCTCCCCTCCATACTTAGATCTGTTTTTTTAAATTCAGATCTGTTTTTTAAAAAATAGATCTCTTACAGATTTGTTTTTATAAAAAAAAAAATCCAAATTTGATTTTATAAAAATAACTTCAGATCTGGTTTTCTAAAACAATATCCAAATTTGTCTTTAAAGAAATTTCCAAATATGTTTTTTTATATGTAAAAACTTCATGATTTGATTTTATAAAAAGATTTCAAATTTGTTTACAAAAAATATTTTATAAAAAAATTACATATTTGTTTTCGAAAATCTATTGCATATCTGTTTTCTATGTAAAAGATATTTAAGATATATTTTTTATAAAAAAAGTTTGTTGATTTATTTTTTAAAAAATATTCTAAATCTGGTTTTTTGTTTATAAAAAAATTAGATATGTTTGTACAAAATCGTTTTGAGTAATATTTACATGCTTTTGAATATTTAATTTTCATCTTGTTATTTTTTTTTGTAGATTAGGCATGTGTGTGAGGAAGGTGGATCTACACACATTGAAGATGTATATTATTATTTGTAAAAATATGTAGATATGCAAATCTTGTTAATGTACATTAATATTGGTTTGAATGTAATTGTAAAAAATTATTTATTTTTATTCAATATATATTATTAATAGAAAAATGTGTATTTGTATCGAAAAATTGATTATGTATATTTCAAAAATTGATTATGTATATTTAAAAAATTGATTACGTGATTTTTTGGACTATTTTTTTATGAAACCAATTTTTATTGATGATTTATTGATGAAAACCAATTATAAATTTTTTTAGAAATAATAAAACCGGCGAATAATAATTTTTTTTGGAATAATTTATTAAATTTATTTTCAGAAAATATTTTTTAGAAATTTATTTAATTTTTCGGCGAAAATATCCGCCGGAAGTTTAGTTATTACAATTAAGTTAACTATGAAATTATGAAATTCTATTTTTTTTGAAAAAAAAATCCGGCGGATTTTGGCCACCGGAAAAGTTTAGTCCGCCGAAAATTCCGCCGAAAAAGTGAGTTTCCGGCGCTCTGAATTCCGGCCAGCCAAATCCGCCGGAAATACACTTTTCCGGCGGATTTTTCCGCCGGAAAAACCTGTTTTTTTTTGTAGTGCAACTAAGCATAGTATTTATCTTGTGATGTCTGATAACTTATTTGTTTCTATATTGAAATTCAAATTTTAGGATGTTCCTGTTCTATCTCATGCCCTTGGTGTATTTCTATGTTTTTTGAACATTTAATAATAATCCAGAAAGTAGAAACTGAAAAGAGGAACATGGCCAAAAGTATATGTAGACATACCAAACATTTATCTCTTAAATATGTTATTTAAGAGTAATAAAAAATATTGGGTGATAAAGTGTATTGATAATATGATGAATTCTCTAATTGGTGTATATAAATATTGCATTTGTTGGATCTTAAGATGTTTGATTTTTAATGAAGTAGTTATGATCTAATCCATATTAAAACTTAAAGGCTGGAGTGTGGTGTTGGTGTAGGTGTAGTGTTTATCCTTACAGTTATGATTGGTGTGGTGTTGGTGTTGGTGTTGGTGTTGGTGTAATGTAGGTGTAGTGTTTATCCTTACATTATGATCCAATGCATATTTGTAAGTTCTTTTTCTTTCATTGTTAGAATTATGTATGCTGTTTTAGCATTGATTGATAGTTTATGTTGTTTTTGCATTCAAAAAAATGAGCAGCAACATATGAAAGATTTTTGCTAACCAAAGGTATGCTATGGTGAGTCTAGAACTGATTAATGTTGATCTTGATTTTTTAACTATATCTGTAAACTACCAGTGTGTTATTGTGAGTTGATTGTTCTTCTTCTACGATGTTGTTGTTGATAGAGGTAACATAGTAGATCATAATAAAGTTGCAGAGACAAATGTTGGTGTTGACAAAGGTAACATAGTTTCAGAAACTATGTTGAATGTGTTCCCTATAAATTCCATTAGTGATATGACTTATGTTTCTATCTGTATTAAGATCATTATCAATATGCCAAACATGTTTATTTGAAGAGTTGGAGACCATTTACCTAAATGCTTACCCCGTAAGCGCTTATTGATAAAAGTCAACACTCTCCTTTACCTTACCGTGTAAAATTTTAATCCATTAAACCGGCAACGTAATCAAGAAGTCGATGGATTGAAATGATTGTCGACTACATGAAGTCGTTACTTTTTTGCCTATAAAAGGATTGTCGACTACATGAAGTTGTTATTCTTTTACCCTGTAAAATGATTGTCGACTACATGAAGTCGATGGATTGAAATACATAAATCTTTGCCAATTGCTATCTAATGTATTACAATTTATGGCACTTTAAATGCAATATGCCCAAAAATGTGAAATCATCTATTGGTCACTTGAATTTGAACCCACATGACACCAATTCCAACACATTTTTCAACTCTATTTCTTAGGTTCCACTTTCAATTTCTAATGTTAAAATTCTTTTGTTTTCATGAACACAAAATGTTTGATAGAAGTTTACAATGAGAAAAAGATCAACTTTGGCTTCTAGGTGTTAAAGTTTAAATTTTACATTATTTGCCATCTAGGTGTTAAGTTTATATTTTACATTTTGCCTATTTTATGGATGCTTTTTGATCAAGTTGTGGCTGGTTGGGGGGAGGGTAAGTGGTTGCTCCAGTCTTAGGTTCTTATCAGACTGTTCTTATCAGACTGTTCTTATCAGACTGTTCTTATCAGACTGTTCTTATCAGACTGTTCTTATCAGACATGTTTTGTGCTCCAGGTTTGGTTTGTTTGGAATAAGACATCACGAACTTTGTCATTTTGTATTATAGTTGACAATGGTTACCTTGGATCTACAAATGATGGGTTTGTATTTAATGTATGCAAGGATGATTTTTTCTCTATGCTTGATGACTTGTACATTCATCTTGAATCGATATGTTCCAATTACTGTTTATTTGAATTTTGTTATGTTTTAAAGCATTGACTAGACAAATGGTGGTTTCTAGGTGATGATTCTTCAGAATCAATAGCCGAAGAGATACCGAGGTGGAAGCTACGGTATGCACTGGTAAGCTGAACACAAAAGACAAACAAAGCAAGGCTACACACAGAACAAAAGCCTTGATAATCTGTACGTATGTCGTAATATGAAGAGAATTTTACGTTCAACCCAAAAACGGTGACGAGAAATTTACAAAGACGATGCAAAGATGCATCGTTTGATGGTCAAAAGCAAGAGCATTGTGAAGGTTGAACGACAATGTTGCTTCCTAATCATGACTAGGCAATGCTTGTGTTGAATATGCGTCCATCTATTAGAAAGCAAGTACATATATACCAATTAAACATTAATAAAACATTTGTCAAATAACTTTAAAAAATTCGTTTAAAAAATATTGAATAAAATAGTTGTGCCATGTGAAAATAGATGTTTGATGCTGATAATTTTATGATAATCTTAAAGTCGGATCATAGGCATGTATACAAGGTAAATGGAAGGCTTACATTAGCTGAAGACCGTGATGGCAATTAAGGAAATGCAACAAAAAGAATATGTTGATCCAAACTATCATAGTGATTTGATGATGATCCTTATACTAAGTGAAAATTACTTTAACTGTTTTTGAATTAATAGTTTCAGTTTCAGTGATCAAACAGAACCTGTTGTTCTGTTCAGTGATCACTGAACATTCATTTGTAAACAATTTATATAAGTAACTTTTGAAGACAAGTCTCACGCTGAAAGAAACACTCAGCAGATGTCGAAGACCAAACTGATGATAAAGACAAGTCTACTCATGATCTGAAGCTGGATTCACTGACACCAAGACTAGTCTACAAAGGGTGATAAGTCTAATCATGATTATGCGAAAGCTGAAGACGTTCATCAGTGAAAGCTGAAGACACTCATTAGCGATAGCTGATCAAGAATCGTGCTACGCAAGATTTGTTTGTCTTATCCTCTTGCACAAAAATTACAATAGTACTAAAGCAAACTAGCATTGGTCTATCTCAATACAAACCATTATCTGATCTACTATTCATAATACGGATAAAATCATGGTGTGGATGAAGTAAAATGCATGCAACCAACAATATGTTTACACGTGAAAAGTAAACTTGCATTAATTGCATAGGGTATAAATAGGAGTGAAGACCTTCCTTCCAAGGATCCTCTCTTCTGCATCTTTAAAGAAATCCTTTTCTTCATAATCTTCTCTCCCATTCTTACTTTCTTGTGCATGACACTTAGTGATTCTTAATGATTGTTTATATTATGTTTTTTCCTTATCTTCATCCGCAACAATCTGTAAATTCTGTTTTTGATTTTTCTATAATCAATAAACAAAGTTGAAAAGTGAAACCGTGTGTATTTGTATTCACCCCCTTCTACAAACTTGAACCCTTGTAGAACCCTTATTGGGACCAACAAGTGGTATCATAAATTGTTTAATCTAATAAACAAGATCTTACTTAATCTCTTCCGTGCTATTATGAAAATATGGAATTTAACACAAACACAAATTACTATGTAATTCCCAATAACAAGTGTTTAATCAATACCAATCAATAATGAAAAGCATAAATCATCAAACCTGGTCATAGGATTAAACAATAATCACAGAGAGAGTTTTACAATGATAAACGCACAAAGTAATTAACTAACTAAACTCTCTTAGGGTTAAACCCTAATTACAAAAGCTTATATAGCATTTAAGGTATTTACACAAATGAGCCCTCAACTTATATTCAACATAAATAAATGAACCCTAACAATCTCCCCCTTTGAATTGAAGTTCTAGTTAACGCTGGTTTGGAACATATCTTCTTCTGATGGCAAACAAAACTTCAATCCTTTGAGTTTCATTATGATATTCCATCCTTTCCACAATAGTCTCCTATGATATGACAATCAGATCTTTATCCCTCTCTTCAAGCTTCTATGAAACCTTATCATCTAGAGCAATCTTGCTTTACAACTGATCCCTAAGAAGAATTAACGTACCGTTGCAATATCGGGCAGTCTGACTGAACCAAAGAAAGCATTTGTCGCCTTTGTCGTTCTTGTAGATCATTCTGAATTCGGGATTGACAAGAATCATTTCAACATATACATTTTCAATATTAGGGAGGCTTTGATCCAGTTTGAGCAAGTTAACTTTGGTTTAGTTACTCTCAATAACCATCTGAAAGTCTTCAACATAAGATAAAACGATAACACATTTCATGTACCTTTTGACAGCTTCATGTGCAGATGTGATCGGTTGAGGTCTGATTTCAAATCTTTAAGAATAAACACAAGATCTGGCAATTTAAGGTTCTCAAAATCTACTTTAGTGAAGATCCATTCATTTCCATCATCCCTCACTACTGTAAAAACCAGGTATAGTACCTTGAGCAACTGAGCAGATGAAATATCTTTAATCTCTGAAATGCGGTGTTTGGTTTTGACAAGATTGACTGACTGGGATTTTATCTTTCTCATACTGATGTATTCAATTTTTCTAATATGCTTTTTCATAAACTGAATACCATAGAGTTTGATTGGGTCATACTCTCTAATCCAATGAACGTACATCCTATTATTTGAGTCTTCCAAATATGGTAGCAAAACTCTAATTCTTTCCCACTTACACGGTTGATCTGGTTCTGCTCGGATGGAATCATCAGCTTCGTCTAGTTGAACTGTTGGAGAAATCGTTTCTAATTCTGGGGGATCATATAACTGAACACTCTGTTGAATAAGATAATCGAAGTCTCCTTGTTGTTGAAATTCGTCTTCAAAAGCTTGAAACAAATTACCGACTTCAACTTTAATCATGATGAGCGCGCATTTAGTTCTTTCTCTCCCATCCAAGGGATCATGCTCGGATTCAATATCAATTGGTTCAAGAATAGAACTCCCAATCGCACTTTCGTCGACCATTCTTTGTCACCACACTTGGGTTTTTCAACCGTTGGGTTGACATCATCAGGAATGCCGATTTCCTCATCTGATGAACCGATGTCCATATCAATTATTTGATTATGTTCTGAGCTTTGGACATTCTCGGCTATTTTTGGTTTTTCTTGAGTACTTGTTTCTGCGATATCAGTTAGTGGCTTGGTCGTCCTCAGTCTCTTCTCCCCCTCATGGTGATCTGGATCATCCGGATCATCATGTTTGCGCTTTGTACCTTGGGCCTGACTTTTACAAGTATTCTCGAAAGATGTAATTTGTTCAGTTAGTGTAGCAAGAGTTTGCTGCACAAACTGAAGAGTGGTAGTGATAGTGTCGAGCTTAGAAGCAACCTTTGAGTCTGTAGATGTAACTGACTGTCTAGAATTCAGGGTGGATTTGGTTGAATATGAGATCTGAGTAAACCTACCAAATCTACTTCAGCCGGATCTGAAGGGGATTGTGAAAGTAGTTTGGCAAATAACAACGAGTTAAGCTCATCAATGGACATATATGACTGTAACAACCTCAAAAATCAGAGTAAATTAAAACATTTGAAACCTGACAAATGACAAAGGTAAATCCATTAACTTCCCACAAATGGGATCAGTCCTTAAGACTTTATAATTCTATACAAGGATTTCATCAAAAGAATGGGACTTAACAATGCCCAACACCAATATTAACATATTTACAAAAACCTCGAGACTCAAAACTCGTCTCTCCAAAAACCCCGGCACCCACCGCTAATGGAAACCTGTTATACACATCATTTGAGAAAAAGTGTCAGACTATAAAGTCTGGTGAGAACATACAGTTTATAAAGCTCAAAAGATATAAACATCAGTATCATGAAGAATATTTTCATAAAGATTTAGTTCGTAAAGATAACATTTCGCCACAACCGGGCCTCTTCGGTCCAAAACTCGTTTAAACAATGACAAACGGACCATTTTACCAAGGATTGTGGTGTAACACAAAGTAGACCACCAAATCCTAGTTAGGAGCTAAATACATGGAACCATGGCCACGAACTCTTCAGTCCGTACTACGATGTGAGGGAGGGCCCCCAAGGAACCATGTCATACTCGTTCATTAGACTACATCTGAAACATTTCTAGGATCGGGTCTCACATAACCGTACCTAAGTTGCCCCCGAGGATCAAATGTAGCTAACTACAACGGAAGGGGCATATCCTTCCCAGCCATAACAACGGAAGGGGCATATCCTTCCCAGCCATAAGTCGACTCGATACCTAGGGATCCACTAGTATAGTCAAGACTTGTCACCATATTTCATGTGACCAACAAAGTTAGATAAACAGCTTTCAACACATTTATATTTCAAAATGCCATTTTTCCAGACCAACTGCTGGTAAGAAAGAAAATCATAAAACCAGTTTATAAACATTCTTTTTACATCATCACGTAATGTGAAAGTAAACCATCATTTTACTTCAATAGGGCGGAACCCGTCATTTTGGTCGAAACTGACCGGGAACCCCGAGAATCACCAAAACTTCATTTATATCAAAATGATTAGAACATAAAATCATACCGTAGAAATACTTCAGATTTCGCAAATAAGAGTTTTGACATGTATAAAGTTTGTAAAATGATAGTAGGAACTCACCGGTAGGTTTTCAGAATAAAATCCGGAAAATCAGATAATGACCACGACGTAGAGGTGAAGCTTAAACCACCGACCCCTCGCTAGAAACACCGAAAACTAGCAACCGAACGAGCCTTGAAGACCGAATAAGAAAAAGAGAGAAAATAAGAGAGAGAAAGAGAATCCTGAGATTTCTAAAAGAAATCTCACAAATGAGATATTTCAGCAAGGTTTTGCACACCTCCCAACACAGCGCACGGCCCGTGCGTTTTCCAAAGGGAAGGGCGCACGGCCCGTGCGTTCTCTACTGACTCGCGCACTGTTTCATGCGCACGACCCGTGCGCCCTATAGACAGAACCATCCTCTTCATTTTCTCCTTTACAAACTCTCAGAACCAAACCAAAATTCGGGGTGTTACAATCCTCCCCAACTTGGGAATGATTTCGTCCCTGAAATCCCAACTACTCAAAAAGGTGAGGATATCTTCGCTTCATATCCTCCTCGGCTTCCCACGTCACATTCGCTCCCCGGTGATGCTTCCACTGCACCTTGACCAAAGTGACTTCTTTATGACGCAACTTCTTAGACTTTCTCTCTAAGATGGCGTCGGGCTCTTCCACACAACGATTTCCTTCGTCAACCCTTAACTCTGAAAGGGGAATGACGATGTCTTCCACCGCCAAACATTTCCGGAGGTAGCAAACATGAAACGTATTGTGTATTCTACTTAACTCCGGTGGCAGTTCCAACTGGTAGGCTTGCAAACCCACCCGTTTAAGCACTCTGAAAGGTCCGAGGAAACGGGGACTCAGCTTCCCACGCTTTCCGAATCGTATAATACCTTTCCACGGCGACACTTTAAGCATAACGCAGTCGCCCACTTGGAATTTCATCGGCCGTCTCTTCTTATCGGCATAACTCTTCTGGCGATCCTGAGCCGCTTTCATTCTTTCACGAATGCACTTGACCTTATCGGCAGTCTCTTGCACGATCTCAGGTCCAGCGAACTTCTTTTCTCTCGCTTCAAGCCAGCATACGGGAGTCCGACACTTTCGCCCATACAAAGCCTCAAAGGGTGCCATTCCGATACTCGAGTGGTAGCTATTGTTATAGGCAAACTCCACCAAAGGCAGGTGAGTGTCCCAGCTACCCCCGAAATCGATGACACAAGACCTCAACATGTCTTCCAAAGTTTGGATCGTTCGTTCGCTCTGCCCGTCGGTTTGCGGATGGTAAGCCGTACTCAACTTCACTCGAGTACCTAGCTCCTTCTGAAATCCATCCCAGAAGTTCGAAGTGAACCGACTGTCGCGATCCGACACGATCGACAATGGTATGCCGTGTCTCGAGACTACCTCATCGATATAAAGCTTTGCTAACTTATCCATCGGTAGAGTCTCGCGCATGGCCAAGAAATGAGCGCTCTTCGTTAATCTGTCAACTATCACCCAAATGGTATCGCGACCTCGAAGAGTTTTAGGTAGCTTCGTCACGAAGTCCATGGTGATATGCTCCCATTTCCATTCGGGAATCTCTAAAGACTGAAGACTCCCGTACGGTCTCTGATGTTCGGCCTTAACTTGCGAACACGTCACACAACGCTCAACGTAACGTGCCACATCAAGCTTCATTACCGGCCACCAATAATGCAACTTCAAGTCCCTGTACATCTTTGTGCTTCCCGGATGTATGGAATACCTGGACTTGTGTGCATCTTCTAGCAACAGCTCACGGTTACCCCCTATCTTGGGCACCCACACACGACCGCTGAACAGTTTCACTCCACGGCTATCTTCCGTCAAGAGTAAACGCTGTTTTGTCATGACTTTTTCTTTGAGGTTCTCCTCTAATAGTGCTTCCACCTGTGATGCCTTGATCTTCTCAACAAGACTAGACACAAGTTCGATTCTTGAATGGATAGCTCGAATGCTTCCGCTATAGTCCTTCCGACTTAGCGCATCGGCCACCACGTTCGCTTTACCTGGATGGTAAAGCAATTCACAGTCGTAATCTTTCAGCAACTCAAGCCACCTCCTTTGCCTCATATTCAGCTCTTTCTGATCAAAGACATACTTCAGGCTCTTGTGATCCGTATACAGAGTACATTTCGTGCCGTAAAGGTAATGTCGCCAAAGCTTCAAGGCGAACACCACCGCTGCTAACTCCAGATCATGAGTTGGATAATTCTGCTCGTGTATCTTAAGCTGTCTCGAGGCATAGGCGATCACCTTGCCTCGTTGCATCAACACACAACCCAATCCCATCTTTGAAGCGTCGCTGTAAACCACGAAATCTTCCGACCCTTCAGGTAGTGTCAAGATCGGAGCTTCACACAACTTCTTTTGAAGGATACGGAACGCTTTCTCTTGGGTTTCGGTCCATTCGAACTTCACATTCTTCCGAGTCAGAACTGTCAAGTAAGAAGCGATCTTGGAAAAGTCTTGAATGAATCTCCTGTAGTATCCTGCCAGACCCAAGAAACTTCGGATCTCGGACGGACTCTTAGGAGGTTCCCAATTCATCATTGCTTCAATCTTGGAGGGATCTACTTTCACTCCTTCTCGAGTGACTACGTGCCCCAGAAATTGTACTTCTTTAAGCCAAAAGTCGCACTTGGAAAACTTGGCGTACAATCTTTCTCTTCTCAACACTTCCAGAACTTCACGTAGATGCTGTTCGTGTTCCGACTCACTCTTGGAGTACACTAGTATGTCATCAATGAATACAATGACTGACTTGTCAAGGAAAGGTCGGCACACTCTATTCATTAAGTCCATAAACACCGCTGGTGCGTTCGTCAGGCCAAAAGGCATTACAAGGAACTCGTAATGGCCGTAACGCGTTCTGAAAGCCGTCTTCGGAACATCTTCTTTTCTTACCTTCACTTGGTGATAACCTGATCGTAAGTCGATTTTGGAGAAACAACCCGCTCCTTGAAGTTGATCGAACAAGTCGTCAATTCTCGGAAGCGGATACCTGTTCTTCACTGTAGCTTTGTTCAACTCACGATAGTCAATGCACATTCTCATTGTGCCATCCTTCTTCTTGACAAATAAGACCGGAGCTACCCAAGGTGACGAACTCGGTCTTATGAATCCCTTCTCAAATAGCTCCTGGAGTTGTGCTACCATCTCTTGCATTTCCGATGGCGCTAAACGATAAGGTGCTTTAGCGATCGGTGCTGCGCCGGGCACAAGATCAATCCGAAACTCTACGTGACGATCGGGTGGCAACCCGGGAAAGTCGTCCGGAAAGATATCTGGAAACTCACGCACGATCTTCACATCTTCCAGCTTTGACTTCTCCAGCTTGGCATCGATCACATAGGCTAGGAAAGACGAACATCCTTTTACTAAGCACTTGCGTGCCTTTGCCATTGTGATTATTGCCACTTCACCCTTTCTCTTCTCACCATAGATGACAACGACTTCACCAGAGGGGTTGGGAAGTCGAATCATCTTCTTGGAACACACGAACTCGGCCTGATTGTTTGACAACCAATCCATACCGATTACCACGTCAAAACCCCCCGATTATCATCGGTAATAGATCGATCGAGAATTCTCTCCCCTCGATACTAAGAGTACACTGCTTCAGAACCTCGTGGATCAAAACTTGGCTACCATCGGCTATTTCTACCACTAATGCATCCTCAAGACTAGTAGTGGGCATAGCAATTTTCTGACGGAACAATTCAGATACGAAAGAGAAACTAGCACCCGTATCGAACAAAATACGAGCAGGTACAGAGTTTATAAGAAAAGTACCCGATACCACATCAGCGGATGCTCTAGCCTCTTCGGTCGTCATCTGAAATGCTCGACCCGGAACCTTAGGAGGGTTCTCCTTCCTTGCTGGCGCGCTACCAGACTTGAGCTTCGGGCAATCTCTCTTCACATGCCCCGGTGCCTTACACTCGAAGCAGACCATCCCAACGACCAAACAGTCGCGGGTGGTGTGATCATTCTTACCACACTTGTAGCAGAATTTAGAAGTAGAGTTACAGTTACCATGGTGCTTGGTTCGACACTTCTGGCACCACTTTGCTTCCTGATAACTGCTGAAGTTGCGGTTCCCGATAAAAGGTCGGACCCGCTTGGGAGGTACTGAACTGCTCTCCCACTTTCTCTTATCGGACACCACCACTGCTCCTTCAGATTTGCTTTTCGCGAACATCTCTTCCATGTACTGAGCTTCCTCGACCATCTCTCGGAGGTTGGAAGCTTTGGAATTATGGACCATCTATTGCATGTCCGCAGGTAGGCCATTCAGATAGGCCTTCATCTTATCTTTCTCTGTTGGGGCAGCGTGCCCCACTAGACCAAGCTTCTCCATAAACTGACGGGTGTACTCTCTCACCGTCAGGCTTCCCTTTACTAATGACCGGAACTCTTTCTCAATTCGGTCCATTGTTCTCTCATTGCAAAATTCTTCCAGCAGCTTCTTCTTGAACTCGGCCCAAGACAACTGGGCCAACACCTCAGGAGATAGAGTGGATTGGATGATATTCCACCAGATGAGTGCAGTGTCCCTTAGCAATTGGGTACCGAACCGCACCCTCTGATCATCATCACATTCGGAAGAGCCAAAAGCTTGCTCAACCGCTCGAATCCATTTTACACACAAGATTGGGTCGTCGGAACCAGAGAACTCTGGTGGTCCGCAACCCAGAAAGGATTTGTAGGAACAACTTTTCCTACCTCCCGGAGCACCAACAATCCTGTTCTCCTCAGCCCTAACCCCTGTACCAACGCCTCCAGAACCTGCTACGATGTTTTCCACAACCGTCTCACTTCTACGATTGTTCACATCACGGTCCTCAATCACTTTTAGCAGAAACTCTTGCTGCTTTGCCATCTCTTCCCTCATTGCCAACATCATGCTGGCCATCATCTCAGAAGGGGAACTAGCATCCCTGATGACTGGGTGGGACGAAGCCAGGTCTACTCGCGGAATGACCTCTGGCCCCCCACCTAGTATTTGCTGCACTGGCGGACGCACGACAACCTCAACTCCTTCCGGCTGATCAGCTGTGGAGGCTGTCGCTTCCAGTCCGTCAACACGAGTACGCGGTCTACCACGCGTATTCACCATGCTGAACAACTTCACAGAACAAGAAAAGAGATAAGAGAGAGATTGAATAAACACAAAGGAAACGTACTACCACATTACCAATTATCATATTAACAGTAATCCAAGCACTCTTACGTACAATATCCTCATAATAACATTAGCTAAGTGAAATTATGAACATACAACACATAATGGTTCTTGTCACCACTACTACAACGCTTGATAAACGTACTTTCCGTTGACTCTAAGACTAACCCATCTTAGGAGCTCTACCCAAATCTCGCGGATCAATTCTTAGCATACGCAGTCTAAGTCTAGACATCTTACATTCATGCCTAGTTCGCTTAAACTAGAGCTCTGATACCAACTTGTAACAACCTCAAAAATCAGAGTAAATTAAAACATTTGAAACCTGACAAATGACAAAGGTAAATCCATTAACTCCCCATAAATGGGATCAGTCCTTAAGACTTTATAATTCTATACAAGGATTTCATCAAAAGAATGGGACTTAACAATGCCCAACACCAATATTAACATATTTCCAAAAACCTCGAGACTCAAAACTCGTCTCTCTAAAAACCCCGACACCCACCGCTAATGGAAACCTGTTATACACATCATTTGAGAAAAAGTGTCAGACTATAAAGTCTGGTGAGAACATACAGTTTATAAAGTTCAAAAGATATAAACATCAGTATCATGAAGAATCTTTTCATAAAGATTTAGTTCGTAAAGATAACATTTCGCCACAACCGGGCCTCTTCGGTCCAAAACTCGTTTAAACAATGACAAACGGACCATTTTACCAAGGATTGTGGTGTAACACAAAGTAAACCACCAAATCCTAGTTAGGAGCTAAATACATGGAACCATGGCCACGAACTCTTCAGTCCGTACTACGATGTGAGGGAGGGCCCCCAAGGAACCATGTCATACTCGTTCATTAGACTACATCTGAACCATGGCTAGGATCGGGTCTCACATAACCGTACCTAAGTTGCCCCCGAGGATCAAATGTAGCTAACTACAACGGAAGGGGCATATCCTTCCTAGCCATAACAACGGAAGGGGCATATCCTTCCCAGCCATAAGTCGACTCGATACCTAGGGATCCACTAGTATAATCAAGACTTGTCACCATATTTCATGTGACCAACAAAGCTAGATAAACAACTTTCAACACATTTATATTTCAAAATGCCATTTTTCCAGACCAACTGCTGGTAAGAAAGAAAATAATAAAACCAGTTTATAAACATTCTTTTTACATCATCACGTAATGTGAAAGTAAACCATCATTTTACTTCAATAGGGCGGAACCCGTCATTTTGGTCGAAACTGACCGGGAACCCCGAGAATCACCAAAACTTCATTTATATCAAAATGATTAGAACATAAAATCATACCGTAGAAATACTTCAGATTTCGCAAATAAGAGTTTTGACATGTATAAAGTTTGTAAAATGATAGTAGGAACTCACCGGTAGCTTTTCAGAATAAAATCCGGAAAATCAGATAATGACCACGACGTAGAGGTGAAGCTTAAACCACCGACCCCTCGCTAGAAACACCGAAAACTAGCAACCGAACGAGCCTTGAAGACCGGATAAGAAAAAGAGAGAAAAGAAGAGAGAGAAAGAGAATCCTGAGATTTCTAAAAGAAATCTCACAAATGAGATATTTCAGCAAGGTTTTGCACACCTCCCAACACAGCGCACGGCCCGTGCGTTTTCCAAAGGGAAGGGCGCACGGCCCGTGCGTTCTCTACTGACTCGCGCACTGTTTCATGCGCACGACCCGTACGCATTTCCTGAAGGATGGCGCACGACCCGTGCGCCCTGTAGACAGAACCATCCTCTTCATTTTCTCCTTTACAAACTCTCAGAACCAAACCAAAATTCGGGGTGTTACACTGACGGAGGTGGTGATGGAGTTGGAGGATAAACTTCGAGTTCTGGCTTAGTCATGATAGATTAGCCCTTCAAAAGTCGTTTGACCGAGTCAACTTCCCCACGCATTTTCTGCATCATAGTATCTTGAACAACCTTTAGGGCGTCGTTCAGAAATTCCCAGGAAACAAATTCCGGTAAGGTAACACTTGAATCACATTGATTACCAATTGTAGTAACAGTCGAATAGACTGTACTTCCAACGTTCACAGATGGCGTGATGGTAGTTATGGTAGGACTTCCACTCAATCCTCGTAATCCACCGGCAGGTAGAGTTACTATGAGCGTTCCAGTCGAGTCACTTAGACATCCGACAGTAGCCGATATAGGTGTAAGTGTCCTAGACAAAGAAAGTATATCATAAATTGGCCGTAGAATCAATGGTGCATCGAAAAAAGGCGAGGACTGGGGCAGGTGTCCTCTTGATTAAATACCCAAACTCTACAAGTGAGAGACGGATAGATCATGAGTTATATCTCCGTAAGCAAATGAAACAAACATCTGTTACGAGATGCCTGAGTGGTTAGGATGGGTGTGCACTTGCGTCGCAAGGTCCACGACGTCTTGTTCAATACCGTGTCCCAACATATGAGACTAGGTAGTAGATCTGGTAATCTGGGTAACACTTGGTTAGGGAAGGAAAACCGGAGGTGGTTGCCTTATCACTCGTGTTCGCTCGTTGTTGGACTTAGATCTCCTCTCTCTCAACCTCACCGTCTCCGCATTTTCAAATAATTCTCCTTCTGTTCTCCTTGTCTCTCCAATAAGGGCTTGAGGTGCTATAGTAGTGGGGGAGGGTGAGTCAATAACAATCATCGGAGGCCACGACCAATCCGTGTTGGAATTAGTCAGAATTGATCATCATGATCGTCGGAACTGTCGGATATAGAACTGTCACTACTTGCACTCTCGACATCGTCAGGTGTAGTAGCAACGTCATTCTCCGTTACAGAATCAGAAGAATCACTTCTAACCTGCACATCATGGAGTGATGGGTCTGTGTTCACCTGGGATGCCTGACTAGCTGAAGATTGGCAGTCCACGGCACCGCCCATGCCATATCCCCTCACAATGTTTTCGCTTTGTGTACCCCATTTGGAGGTCCCAACATTTCGTACATTCGCTCGTCTAACAAGGGGACCCTCATGTCGCTTAGTTCTTGCTCCCTGTGTAGGTCCGGTGCTGGTTGGACCATAGGAGCCTGTATACCTAGCCTATGCTTATATGTTAACACACTCGGTGTCATGGGACTTGCATAAGCAAGTAGGCCATCGGGTATGCGCACAGTGGGTATGCCCTCGATTCCAGTCTTGTTGGCTAAATAGTGCATCCTGTGTTCAGGGCATACAGGATGTGAAGATCGACGAGGAATAGAGAGGTTACCTCGCATAGAATTTCGGATAGTTATCTGGAAGAATCACATGTAGGTAATGAAGTTGCGTCGTTTGGATGTAGAGTTGTCATGAATGTTCTGAAGCAACTCGGTCCAGATAATTCCAGCAAAGTCGATGTGCCGTTAGTAGGCGAATCCATGAAAGAGATGAAGGAAGTTAAGACTGCATTGATCGATTCCTTTGGTCTTTGATGAAAGACACCGGTTGAGGATTGTGAAAAGAGTGTACCAAAGAGGCGTCAGGTATTGCCTCTTAAATGCAGATGCCCTGTTCATTGCAAGTGAGTACCCTAGTGCGCGCACTTCAACACATACTTGTGATTCTACCTCCACGGGATCATAAGAGTCATGGCCTGGGAAATCGGGGGCGTCGGAAGATCCAAGACCCGCTGAAGTATATCTCCAGTGAAAAAAAATTGGGTCATGTGAAGGAGACCATCAAGACAATCGCCTTCGACAAGATGAATGGAGTGCCAAACTTACTGTAGGTTGAGCATTCGTACATGTGTAATTTCTGTGAGAGCGTAGCGAAGAGGATGGTCGTTGAGTATCGCCACTATGATTGGATAGCGGCAGCTAAACGAATCAACATCGAGATGGTAGTTGTTAGAAGCAATAGGCAAGAAATCATCTGGATGAATAAGACGGACATCCGCATTTGGATTAATCTGTTCGTCTTGCCCGTGTAAGGGTCGGGGTTCGGTTTGGTTATTACCAGACATCCTGAGTATCTATAGGCATGTAAACGTTAGCCCGTATGGTCAAAGCATACCAAGTCGGGGCTTTAGTGCAAACCAGTATATACCACCATAATTGGTCTGAAGTACCCGGGAGGAGTCACCCTACCCGGGATGTGAATTAAGTGTGAATCGGGAAGTGGGGTTGATTTGGAAACATTAAACACCCGAGAGTCGGGGAATCCAAGAAACACTACTTGGGAGTTGTGGACCCGGGAGACGGGTTAGCTGCCCGGAAATATGGACACTTGGGAGTCGGGTGGACCCGGGAGGCGGGTAGCACCGACTTAGTCAAGAACCTATTTTACCCATGAGGCGAGTAGTCGGGAATAATTTGCACCCAAGAGGCGGGGACTTTCGGGAATATGAGTACCCGAGAGGCGAGGCCTTTCAGAACCCGGGGAGGCCGGGAGACGATGTAACCGGGAATCCGAATGGGTCGGGAACCGGACAATCGGGTGGCGACAATAGTTGATCAGGAAACTCTTTAGAGAACCGATGTTCGAGAGACATGAAATCGAAGTCGGTCGGTCACTCGGGAACCGATCTAGTCCGGAAAAACAAACGATCATGAACCGACGTAAATGGGAACCCTAAGAGCCCGTGAACCGTTGTTCGAGAACATCAATGATGACTCGACCTAGGCGGTCAGCTAGTCGGCGGTTTGGAAACCAAGTCGGGAAACCGAAGTCACCAGGGTTTATCGAACCTAGAGGTGGCTGAGAGGTCTGTGAAACTGACAACGATCGATTTAGAGGGTAACCATAATTAACGCATTCGAAAAAAAACTTACCTATGAGACTTGAAACCGATTAAGAGATCAATACTGAGTTAGAGAGAGAAAAACAAATTGAGAGAGATCGAGGGCGAGAGCGATAATAGAGAGGGAGAGAGAGAGAGAGAGGAGTGAATGGGAAACTCAGAGGGTTTATACCTTTTTAAACCTCCACCACCGCCAGGGTGAGGTTGTCTGGGTTGGGCGGGAAGTAAGCGATCCGGTAGGCAGACCACTCGGGAACCACCCACTTGGGAACTCCAACTAGTCCACCCGGGGATTTATATTTTTTGGGTAATGTTTTGACCGGGAACTGGTCAAAAGGAGTATCCGGGAACACATTTTTTTCTTTGTTTTAGATTAAAAACTAAGTATTTTGCTCCCCCTCAACTTATGAACAATTAAATGTTAAAAGAATAAATGAAGCTTCATGATCTCCGCCAACTTAGGCAACTACTAAACCAAGACCAAAATCAAACACAAAAACTAAGGTTTAAGTAAAAATTGAAGAAAAATAAGCATAAGAAAATGACACTCCCTCTCAAATGGTAAATTAAATCTAACTTACGCATATCCACATGCATTGCTCCCCTGAACACACGTTAACCACAAGAGAGCGAAAGAAATATGATGTAAACATAACGTAAAGTAAGAAAAACGAAGAAACACAGAGATAAGAAAGAAACCATAAAACAAGAACACGAAAGAAATCGAATTTGAGAATACAGAAGTTTAAAAGAGTATGAGTTCAATACAATTAGGATGCAGTGAATAAGGAGTGTTTTCTTGACCATCCAGAATGTAACTTCTAGATGAAAACGGTACAGTCTGTATTTACTATATAGAAATTGTACCGGACTCATGAAACAATTAAACTTTCAGATTAAGCATGCCCAACTTGAACACAAGGAAATAAAAGTGTTTTTCGTCCAAGGGTTTGGTAAAAGGGTCTGTTAACTGAAGATCAGTATTCACAAAGTAGAGTTCAATCGTACCATTTTCTACATGGTCTTTTATAAAATGGTACCGAACGTCTATGTGTTTCATTTGTATGTTGGACAGGATTTCTGGTTATTGCAATGGCACTCTTCAAGTCACAGTAGATGGGTATCTTCGAGTAGTGAAAGCCATATTCCTTGAGTTGAGTGCGCATCCATATCACTTGCGAGCACCAACTGGTGGCAGTGACGTACTTTTCTTCAGCTGTGGAGGTGGACACACAATTCTCCTTCTTTGATGCCCTACTAACGAGTTTATCTCCAAGGAACTGAACGTGACCTGTTGTGATTTTTCTGTCCAGCATGTATCCTGCATGATCTGCATTAGAGTAGGCAACTAACTCATACCTTGTGTCCTTAGGATACCATAGGACAAGATTAGTAGTACCTTTTAAGTAACGAAATATCCTCTTCATGGCTATGAGATGAGACTCTTTTGGCTTGGATTGATAGCTTGCACAGAGACATGTTGAAAACATAATATCCGGTCTACTGGCCGTCAAATACATCAAAACCCTATCATGCCTCTATAAGTCTTAGCGTCCACATCCTTTCCGTCAGGATCAGAGTGAAGCTTATAACCTGATGCCATCGGAGTTTTCATGGGAGAGCTGTTTTCCAGCTAATATTTCTTTAAAATGTCGTAAATGTATTTTGATTGATTAATGAAAATTCCTATTGAAAGTTGTTTAACTTGTAGACCCAAGAAAAAATTAGTTTCTCCCATCATACTCATTTGAAACTTAGACATCATAAAGCAGAAAAATTCTTACAGTATTGAGGGTTGGTAGATACAAATATTATATCGTCAACATAAATCTGTATAAGAATTATATCATCCTTTTCTTTCTTTATAAACAGAGTGGTATCGATCTTACCTTTAGAAAAGTCAGATTTGATTAAAAACTTAGAAAAAACGTCATACCAAGCACGAGGCGCTTGCTTGAGACCGTACATGGATTTGTCCAGTCGATATACATGATATGGCTTGTCAGTATCAACAAAGCCTTCCAGTTGGGAGGCATACACCTCTTCCTTTAGGATGCCATTTAGGAACGTCGTCTTCACATCCATTTGAAATATGTGAAGTTCTTGTGAGTGGCGTATGCGAGAAACATCCTAGTGGCTTCAATTATGGCAACTGGGGAAAATGTATCATCATAATCAATTCCTTCCCACTATCTGTATCCTTTAGCCACTAGACGTGCTTTGTTATGAACCACAATGTCGTCTTCCTCTTGTTTGTTCTTAAACACCCATTTGGTACCAATGACGGTTTTGTTTCTTTGTCGGGGTACGAGTCGCCAAACTTTGAGACTTTCAAACTGATTTAACTCTTCTTGCATCGCTATCACCCAATCAAGACCATCAAAAGCTTCGTATACTTTCGTTGGTTCGATCTTTGTTGGGAACTGAAGAAAAGCTCAAGTATGGTTAATACTGCTGGTTCAGAGTTACTTCTGCTAGAAGACTTCAAGGTTAGTACTGCTGAGTATTACTACTGCTAGTAGAATTAATACTGCTAGTCAAAGTTAGTGCTGTTTGAACAAATTTAGTACTGCTTAGCTAGTTAGTACTGCTAGTAGTTAGTGCTGCTTAGTAGTTAATACTACTGAAGATTAATACTGCTTATAAGATGAAGATTCGCATGAAAGAATAACAGCTGGATATTCTGAAGATATACATGGAAGATATACTGAAGATATTTTTATTTCTTGTAATTATCTTTTGATTTGTATATGTATAGAATGTATAGAATATATAGATAACTTTTGATTAATTTATTCATTCTAAGTTCTAGAGGAGAATCAACCTCAAGGCATAGATCCTAATTCTAGAGAAGTAGAATTCGTATTGGTGAGCCTGTTCATCAATATTGAGGTTGAGTGTGTAATCTTGTAGCTTCAAGCATTCAATACAAGTTTACAAGTTATTGATTATATACTGTTTGGTTTACTGTTATATTGAATATCAAAGTGTTATTCCGCAACTTCTTTGATATTAGTTTCTGGGAATTTATTCTTGTTAAGAATTCGATCCTGACAAGTGGTATCAGAGCCAAACTCTCTCAGAAACATCTATTTATCATGGAAAATCTTACAGAATCAAGCAGTACTTTAGTCTCTAAGGTTCCAATGCTCAAACCCAGTGAGTTTGACATGTGGAAGATCAGAATCAGACAATATATTCTTCTCACTGACTACTCAATGTGGGATATCATTGAGAATGGTCCTTTTGAAGCTGGAAGGATAGGACCAAATGGGAAAAGACCTCCACCAAAGACAGATGGTGAGAGGAAGATCAGACAGACAGAGATGAAGGCCTTGAGCACTCTACTCTTGGCCATCCCCAATGAATATCAGCATCAATTTTGCAACTGCACAGATGCTCAGATTCTCTGGAATGCTCTAGAGAAAAGATTTGCTGGCACTAAAAGCATCAAAAGAAATTAAAGAGATGTTCTAAAGCAGCAGTATGAGAACTTCACTTCCTCAAAGAATGAATCTATGACTCAAACTTTTGATAGGTTCAACAAACTCATTGGTGAGCTGGCTACTGTAGGAGTGAAGATGGAACAAGATGATATCAACAGAAAATTCCTCAGATCTCTTGGGGATGAATGGACTATTTACACTGTCTCATATAGACAGAGTGACAATCTGGAAGAGAAAGAACTTGATGATCTATACAATGATCTAAGAGTTTTTGAAACTGAGGTAAAAACCAAGAAGAAGCCCACTGGTTATGTCCACAATGCTGCACTTCTTTCAGCATCCACTGATACTACTGCCAACCCTGAAGCAGTTAGTACTGCCAGTGGAGTAAGTTCAGAAAAAGGCACTGAAACTATCTTTGAACCTTTTTGTCCAGTCATAGCAACAATTCATTGATTAATGATGATCTGGATCAACTTCATCCTGATGACCTGGAGGAGATGGATATTAAATGGCAGATGGCCATGTTATCCATGAGGGTGAAGAAGTTCATTAAAAGAACAGGAAGGAATAACTTCTCTCAAAGAAGAGAAGATGGAGTTGGTTTTGACAAGACTAAGGTGGAATGTTATAAGTGTCACATGAAAGGACACTTTGCTAGAGAATGCAGGAGTGTTGTTCCAAATAACAACCACCAACAAGCTCAGAATGGAGGCTACAATCAGAACAAGAATCCTGCTCAAGCCCTTGTTTCTCAACAAGGAATGGGATTTGACTGGAGTGATCAAGCTGAGGAAGCCATTCAGAATCAAGCTCTTATGGCAGAAGTGTCTGATCTTCCCTCTGAGGTAATTTCTAATCTTTGCACTAAATCTTGCATTGACACTGTCAAAAGATACAGGGATCACAATCAAAGTATGTGTGATGACCTCAAAAGATTAGAAAAGGACAGAAGAGATTATGTGTTGATAGTAGAGAGATTTGAAGAGCAAATCAAAGGCTTTCAAGCTAATGAACTTCAACACTCTTATGACACAAACTATTGGAAGTGGGAGAAGAATGAGTTAGAAACCAAACTGTCTAAGTCCTTAGAAGAGAGTGATAGGATGAAAGAGGAACTGTCTAAAGTTAAACTTGACATAGAAAAGTTTTCATATGCTTCAAAAGCAATGGATTCTCTTCTAAAGGCTCAGATTCATGATAAGATGAAGCCTGGTATTGGATACAATAATACACCTCCTCCTTACAACAACAATTATATCTCTCCTACTTCAGACTTGTTAGAAACCAAGGAGAAAAATGACTTATCTGAGAAAGCCTTTAAGATAGATCCTTTGGATGAGGTAGTAATTAAGGATTTAACTGAGAAAGAAGCCAGTGAGAATAGGGATAATGATGTAAGTAAAGAGATCCCATTAGAAAACAACATTATCACCAATGAGGGATGTGGAAAAATCTGGGTCAAGTCCAAGGAGATAGAGAAGACCAAAGGAAAGGATAACAGGGTCCATTACAAACAAACCACGGTTGTGAATCCTGGATCTTGTAAACAGTGTGATTGCAGTAAAGCCAAGAGCATAAATTCTGGTTTAAAAAGAGGAAATCAAAGAAACTGGAATAATCAATAGGCTCAGAAGTTGGGAGTTGATCTGAGTAAAATCAATAGACCAAAACCTTGTTTCATATGTGGCAAGTTAAATCATTTGGCTAAATATTGCTTCTTTAACCCTATTAATCAACAGATGACCTTTCAAAGATCTGTGCAAAAACCTGTTGGTTATAGGAAGGCTGGAAAGAAACATGTGATAAAGAAACATGGTAAAAGTAAAGGCCCCATGGAGAAAGAGTTTTTAAAAGAAAGTATTAAAATGTGGGTGCCTAAAAGCACTAAAACTGTTAGTACTGCTGACAGGGTTAGTGCTGCTGGAAGTATTACTGCTGCTACCTGTGTTAGTACTGCTGAAAATATTAATGCTGCTAATACTGTTAGTACCTCTTCAAAGGTTACTACTGCTAACACAGTTACGGCTGCTAACACAGTTACTACTGCTAACAAGGTTAGTACTACTAAGCATGCAAGTGCTGCTAAGGCAGTTAGTACTTCTAAAACCAGTACTACTTCTAGCAAAAATGTTTCCAAGCCTATCATTGTGACAAAGTACTCCAAGAATGAGGAGTTAAAGTTCAAAAATCTTGTCAAGAAAGAATGCAAGTATATTGATGAGAAAGGGGTACCCAAGACCACTTTGGCTTGGGTTCCTATTTCATACTAACTGATTTATTTTATGTGCAGGGCAATCAACAGCTCAAGGGAAAGAGCATATGGCATGTTGATAGTGGTTGCTGTAGGCACATGACAGGCAACATGTCATGCCTTCAGGATTTCAAGCATATCAATGGAGGACATGTTGCATTTGGAGATAATCTTACTGGTGGTAAGATAAGTGGAAAAGGTAATGTCACCAAAGGTAAGATGACATTTGAGGATGTCTACTATGTTGATCAGTTGAAGTACAACCTGTTAAGTATATCACAGGTTTGTGACAAACAACATATTATATTATTTACAAATACTGAATGTATGATCCTTGCTCCAGGGTTCAAGGTAGTTGATGAAAGCATGATACTACTTAGAACTCCAAGAAAGGACAATGTTTATTGTCTAGATATGGACAATGTTGATAATGATTCATCTCTAAATTGTCTTGTTTCAAAAGCCTCTGTAGATGAATCCTCTCTATGGCACAGAAGGATGTGTCACATGAATTTTAAGACTATGAACAAACTTGTTAAAAACAACCTTGTAAGAGGTTTACCATCTAAAGTCTTTTCATGTGATGATCATTGTGTTGCTTGCCTTAAAGGCAAACAACATAAAACTTCTCATAAGACCAAAGAGATAAACTCAATTTCTTCTTGTCTCCAGTTATTGCATATGGATCTGTTTGGTCCTACAAATGTTATGAGTATAGGCAAGAAATCTTACTGCTTGGTTATTGTTGATGATTACTCTAGATTTACCTGGGTATATTTTCTAAGGACTAAGGATGAGACAAGTAGACTGATCAAATCCTTTATCCTAAGAATTGAAAACCAAACTAATCAAAAAGTAAAAGTCATTAGATCAGATAATGGGACTGAATTCAAAAATCTTGATCTAAACATCTTTTGTGAAGAAAAAGGCATTGAGAGACAATATAGTGCTCCTAGGACTCCTCAACAGAATGGTGTTGCTGAAAGGAGAAATAGGACACTAATAGAGGCTGCTAGATCTCTGTTGGCTGATTCAAAACTGCCAATTACCTTCTGGGCTGAAGCAGTTAATACTGCTTGTTATGTCCAAAACAGAGTTCTAGTGGTCAAGCCTAAGAACAAGACACCATATGAGCTTTTAAATAAAAGAAAACCCTTTATTGGTTTTTTCAAACCTTTTGGGTGTCCTTGTACAATTCTCAATACCAAAACTCACTTAGGTAAGTTTGATAGTAAGGCAGATGATGAATTTCTTGTTGGGTATTCATCTCAGAGTAAGGCCTACAGAGTTTTTAACTCATCTTCCAGAATAATTGAAGAAAGTGACAATGTCAAATGCAATGAGAACACACCAAATCCTATTGGGTCTGGTCCTCAGTGGCTATTTGACATTGATTCACTAACTAACTCTTTTGGTTTCAGTAGTGATGGTAATGCAGGTTCAGAATGTGGAGGATCAGGGACTACACAAGTCCAAGAAAGTATATCTAAATCTGTGATCTTTCCCATACCCACAGTGGATTCTGTTGAAGACTGTGACAAGGAACCATCTGCTGAACCAAGTCAGAGTGAAGAAGAAACTATAGATGAGGAGACTCAAGAAAATAAAGAATCAGAGGTAGCAGCTGAAAACACTTCAGTTGAGATGCATGACTCTAATCTAGAGGCTGGACTGAATGAAGAACCCAGTCATCACACCAGAGTTCAAAAGAATCATCCTCCACAACTGGTAATAGGAGATATCTCTTCTCCTATGATGACTAGACATCAAAGCAGGATTCAAGAAATGCAAGATCAACAACATACAGTGCTTTCTTGTTTTCTATCCCAGCTTGAGCCTAAAAAGGCACATGATGCTATGAAAGAATCAAGTTGGATAGAAGCAATGCAAGAAGAACTGTTGCAGTTCAAGCTACAAGATGTATGGGATCTAGTAGACCTTCCTAAAGGTCACAGAGCAATAGGCACAAAGTGGATTTTCAGGAACAAGAGAGATGAAAGAGGAATTGTCATAAGGAACAAAGCAAGGCTGGTGGCTCAAGGGTATACTCAAGAAGAGGGTATAGATTATGAAGAAGTCTTTGCACCTGTGGCTAGGATAGAAGCAATCAGATTATTCCTAGCCTATGCTTCTTACATGAACTTCAAAGTCTATCAAATGGATGTAAAAAGTGCTTTTCTCTATGGCTCAATTGAAGAAGAGGTATATGTCTGTCAACCACCTGGGTTTGAAAACCCAAGTTATCCAGACAGGGTATACAAATTGAAGAAAGCTCTTTATGGACTGCATCAAGCTCCAAGAGCATGGTATGACACTCTGTCATCCTATCTCTTGGAAAATGGCTTTGAAAGAGGAGTCATTGATAAGACTCTATTTATCAAGAGAAAAAAGAAGGATATCTTGCTGGTCCAAATCTATGTTGATGACATTATCTTTGGATCTACAAGAGACAACATGTGCAAGGAGTTTGAGGAACTAATGCATCAAAGGTTCAAAATGAGTTCCATGGGGGAACTTACTTTCTTCCTTGGACTCCAAGTTCAACAGAAGTCAGATGGCATCTTCATCTGTCAATCCAAGTATGTGCAGGACATTCTAACCAAGTTTGGTTTCTCAGATTCAAAACCTGCCAGCACACCTATGGAGACACACAAGCATATAACAGCAGATCTTGAGGGGGAGGATATGGATGTGCATCATTATAGATCCATGATTGGCTCTCTCATGTATCTTACAGCATCAAGGCCAGATATAATGTTTCCAGTCTGTGTATGTGCAAGATTCCAAGTTAGGCCAAAGCAATCTCACTTTCAAGCTGTTAAGAGGATATTCAGATATCTCAAAGGGCAACCCAGATTGGGACTTTGGTATCCTCATGACTCACCCTTTGACCTAATAGCATACTCAGACAGTGATCTAGGTGGGGCAAACTTGGACAGAAAATCTACTTCTGGAGGATGTCAGTTTTTGGGTGCTAGACTAGTTTCATGGCAGTGCAAGAAACAAACCACAGTGTCCACATCTACAACAGAGGCAGAATACATAGCAGCTGCAAGTTGCTGTTCTCAAGTCTTATGGATTCAGAATCAGATGTTGGACTATGGGGTAACCTTTCTACACACTCCCATTTTTATTGATAATAGCAGTGCTATCAGCATTGTGAATAATCCTGTCAAGCACTCTAAGACAAAGCACATTGAGATCAGGTATCACTTCATAAGAGACTGTAATGAAAAGAAACTTGTTCAAGTTGTAAAAGTTCATACTGACAACCAGTTTGCTGATCTATTCACCAAAGCTTTTGATGTGGGTAGATTCACTTTCTTGGTAACAAGTGTGGGAATGATCAACTCTGAATAAGCATCTTCTCAAAAAGTGGTTAAATACTTGAATATTATGGCTTCTTGGTGTTACTAATCTTCCTTTGCAAGGCATACATAGCAATACTCAATTCAGCTCAAGCTTCAAAGAGTAAGTTAGTTAATACTGCTAGTTAGTTAATACTTCTAGTAGTTAATACTGCTCGCAGTTAATACTGCTAGTTAGTTAATACTGCTAGTAGTTAATACTGCTCGCAGTTAATACTGCTAGTAGTTAATACTGCTAGTTAGTTAATGCTGCTAGTAGTTAATACTGCTCGCAGTTAATACTGCTAGTAGTTAATACTGCTCGTAGTTAATACTCCTTGTCCGTTAATGCTGCTCTAGGTTAATACTGCTTATGTCCCAAATACTATAAATACTCTTTCCCACCTAAACGTTCATAACGACTCTTTGCATACTGTTCACTTGCGCTCTAAACCCTTTCTCTCCCAAGTTCAAAGCTTTCAGGCAAGATTTTCGCAAAGATCAATGGCATCCATGGCATTCATCGATGACCACAATGAGATCGCGATGCTACAAAAGCCAAAGCAAGCTACAGGATTTCACCAGTCAAGCCATATTGCCAATGCTCTTACTGTCTCACCTACAATCTATATCGAGCATCAAAGGCAGTTCTGGGCTAATGCCACCATTGTTGCTGAGAATGGTGTGCAAATGATCAAGACAAGGGTGTGTGACAAACCCTTAACAGTTACTGAAGAAGTTATTCGCATCAGTCTACGTCTAGACGATGCCTCTGGTATAACTTCTATCCCAAATGATGAATTGTTCTCTTCTCTTACAAGAATGGGGTATGGAGGCCCATTGGGTGTTTTCAAATTCTCTAAAGCCAAATTTTCACCCCAATGGCGTTTCTTTGTCCATACTCTTATGCACTGTATCTCCAAAAAGACTACTGGATGGAGTGAGTTCAGCAGCACCATTGCTTATACCTTGGTGTGCTTGGCCACTGCCAGAAAGTACAACTTTTCTAAAATGATTTTCAGTGATCTTGTCTCAAACATGGGAAACAAAAAGAGCTTCTTTATGTACCCCAGGTTTGTCCAAGAAGTTATTACTCATGAATTGACGGATATACCTCATCCTGTTGGGGTATATGTACCTAAACCCCCCAAAGGCAAAGTTTTCTCAAATATGAGAAGATCTGCTGGGGACTCGGAAGGAGTTGACACCCCATTGTTCTCTACAATGATGGTGGTGTCCCAAACCAATGAAGGTATGGCAGCAGGGTCAAGGCCCCCATTAGACCATCCCACTGCTAGCCAATCCCAACCTTCCCACTCTAAATCTATTCCCCAGTCCCTTCTTGAAAAACCCACCTCACCAATCACCCAAACTTACAAGAGGAAACAGGTAAAGAAGGCTCCTTCCCTTCTTGTACCATCAACCCCCATGCCTTTAAGCCCTCTAAGGGAGAATTCTCCCTTAGGGAATATCAATAGGGAAACCAAAGGGGAGTCTCCCAACCCCAAGGAGGTGCTCTCTAAGGAGGAGGTAGAGTATATGGGTGATGAGGCTGCCACTACTCCTGCCAGCACAGAGGAGGAAAGTGGTAACATCAATAAGACCTCCCCCATGGCAACTTTGAATGAGCAATCATTCAAAGGTCCCTGGTGCCAAGAAACCACGGGGGTGGACAGTGCTTCTGCTAGGTAGAAGACTTCCACTAATAAAAGATCCTATGATCCTTCAATAGGGGGTAACACTCCTGGAGAAGGTGAGGACAGATATGACTATGATGAATTGATGGAGACAATGGGTAACATCAACCAAGATGTCATCAAACAAGGTAAAGAGATAGAAGAAATGAAGCTGGTAATTCTGTCACAACAAGTACAGATTGCTAAGCTAAAGAAGATGGTGATCAGTCTGGTACAGAGGAAGAAGAGAAAGCAATTTCAATTAAGGCGAAGGAAATCTGAGAATGATGCTCCCAAAAAGGGGGAGATCAACATGGAAGAAACCACAAGAGAGGGGGAGCTTGATGGAGAGAAATTTGATGTTGAGGGGGAGCATGAAGCAGAAACAGAAAGAAATTCAGTGCAAATAGAAACACAAGAAGCAGCAGAAACGGTTACTACTGCTGACATAAATAAAGCAGCAGAAACAGTAAAAGAAGTTTTAACAGATCTTGAGATTGCAGAAACCTTACTTAAAGCCAAGAATGATACTCCCAAGTTCACCTCAAAGACCAAAGGAGTAATCATCAAAGAACAAGGTGAAGTGATCAAGAAAGATAACAGTAAGAAGGCAATGAACAAAGGCAAAGGAAAAGCAAAGATGGTGGAATCTGATCAACCTCTCAAGAAGCAAAGGTTAGTTGAATCAGATGAAGCTTTAGCCAGGAAGATGCAGAAGGTTATTGAAAAAGAAGAAAGAGTTCAGGTGGAAAAGGACAGGGAGATGGCAAAGGCTCTAGCTGCTGAATTAAATGAAGCTTATCAGAAAGGGCTTGAAACAGAAAAAGCTAAGCAAAGGGCAATAAGCTTGAGAAAGGCTATGATAGCAAAATCAAGTGCAAAGAAAAGAAGACCTTCACAAACTTACCTTGCCACTCAGGAAAGAAACAAAATGATAACTTTCTTGAGGAGTGCAATTGGGGTAAAGAAAGAAATGTTTGTGAAGATGACTTTTGATCAAATCAGGGATCTATATGAGAAAGAAATGGGGAAGCTGAAGAGTAATGAAAAGGATAGAGTGGAGTTTGAAAAGAAGGCCAAGGAGAGACATGATGTGAATATGAATCAACCATTCCTTGAAAGTGAAGAGGGGACTCCTATCAAAGAAAAGGCAGAGAACAAGGAAGAAGAGAAGAAGGAAGCTACTTTAGGGCAAGTTCAAAAGACTCTGAAAAGAACCAAAATGATGGCTAAAAGAAAGAAGAGTGTAAAGAAGCCTAGAGTAGAAGAAGAGCAAAAGGTTGCTGAAGAAGAAGAGGCACCTCAGAATGAAGCTAAATCTCAGGAAGTACCACAGAGTTCAAATGTAAACATGTACATGGTGGTAATGGATAAAATTCCAAAGCCTATTTCAGTTGAACCTGTTGGATTTAAACCTCCTGAAGTTATCCACTAGGATACTATGGAGGTGGATGGCAAAGAGTACATCAGATTGAAAAGAAATGATGAGAAGTATGAAGTCTACAGCACCTGGAACAAAATAGTCAGAGAGTGTTCAAGATCGGATTTGGAAGAAATGTTTGAAGTGGGGATGAAAATTTATGCAGATCAGTTGACAACTCCAGGGTTACCTATAGTGAAGCTGGTCATGGAATACTTGTGCATGTTATTCAATCCAGAAGCAGTGAAGCACTTAATCAGAGATGTGTTCAAAACTGTTAGAGGATGGACTCTCTATGAAAGGAGTGGAGTCTATGAACTAGCATTGGATACTTTTCACAAGGAGTACTACTTGGTGGATAGGGTCTACAATCACACAAATTTAAAGCTTCATGCCATGTTGAATAAGAAGTTGGGTTGGGCACCAAATTCAGAAATGGCAAAGTATCTAATTCAGAGGACTATCAATCAGAGTATGGGGCTGGATCCTAACATTGGAATGGATCAATGAAGATTTTGGGAGCATCTGAAGAACTTGACTTCTTTTCCTAAAAGTCAAGTTAGGGGGAGATTGTTGGGAACTGAAGAAAAGCTCAAGTATGGTTAATACTGCTGGTTCAGAGTTACTGCTGCTAGAAGACTTCAAGGTTAGTACTGCTGAGTATTACTACTGCTAGTAGAATTAATACTGCTAGTCAAAGTTAGTGCTGCTTGAACAAAGTTAGTACTGCTTAGCTAGTTAGTACTGCTAGTAGTTAGTGCTGCTTAGTAGTTAATACTACTGAAGATTAATACTGCTTATAAGATGAAGATTCGCATGAAAGAATAACAGTTGGATATTCTGAAGATATACATGGAAGATATACTGAAGATATTTTTATTTCTTGTAATTATCTTTTGATTTGTATATGTATAGAATGTATAGAATATATAGATAACTTTTGATTAATTTATTCATTCTAAGTTCTAGAGGAGAATCAACCTCAAGGCATAGATCCTAATTCTAGAGAAGTAGAATTCGTATTGGTGAGCCTGTTCATCAATATTGAGGTTGAGTGTGTAATCTTGTAGCTTCAAGCATTCAATACAAGTTTACAAGTTATTGATTATATACTGTTTGGTTTACTGTTATATTGAATATCAAAGTGTTATTCCGCAACTTCTTTGATATTAGTTTCTGAGAATTTATTCTTGTTAAGAATTCGATCCTGACAATCTTACTCAAAAATGTCGAGAACAAGCAATCATTTATGGACGCTGACCGTGCGCGAACTAGAGCTGATGGATCCCTAATGTTTTGGTGAAGAGGATGGTCCTTCGTCCACCGATGTGAGTGCAGAAGCGGTTGATAGTTGATCTGGTCTGGAGCAGGATCGACATAGCTTCTTGACAGGATGTCTTGAATGGATTCCAAATTTGGTTGTGAACCTGAGGGAACTGAGACAGGATTCACCGGGGGGTGCTTCCTCTTGTGATCGAAATGGTTATACCATTGAGGTAGCTAACGATGACGTGGCAGTATGGACTTATGGTGAGTTGGAATCGAGGGATTTATCAGTAGAGGATGATGTCCCTGTACCATCAGAACCATCACTAGAGGAGAAAGTGCCTTGATATTTTTGAGGAGTTCCAGTAGACGGAGAGATTTTAGTTGTGGTCGTTCCTTGAGAGGTGGAAGGTCCTGAAAGAGAGACATCGACTTCCACCCTTGCTTCTCCGACCCTGTTAGAAGTAGAATATTTAGGCGTAGATGCTCCGAATTATTCATCATAAAAATAATAAAATAATAAATCAAAATCATTCGAGACATATTTTGATGTAGATACATGATTTGGTGTGACCAGTTTCGTACAGGTTCTGAACTGACTTCTTCACAAGCTAATATACCAGTTAAAGCCGTCGGCTTATGTGATGCTTTCTTCATTTTCCCCATTTCACAGGTCGCACACAGATGTTCCTTTTCGAACTTGAGCGCTGGCAATCCTTTGACTAACCTTTCGACGACCAACTTGTTGATATTCTTGAAATTTAGGTGGGATAGTCGGATGCCATAACCAATTCTGCTACATTGAGGCCTTAGACATTAAACAGGTGGACTTTTCAATCTTCAAGGATGCCAAAGCAATGGTGTACAAATTTGACCGTCATGTCCCAGCTAATAACTCCTTTCCATCCTAAGTTCGGACACTGCATCGTCTAGCTTTAAAGTTGAGTTCGAGATTCTTGTCATAGAACTGGCCGATGCTGAACAGATTGTGTCCTAAACCCTTTACATGGGAAACCTTCTTGATGGTGATATTCTCGCGCACTATGTCACCATACCCCATAAGCGGTGAAAAATGATCGTTGCCGAAATGAACTGTCCCACTGTATTTATTAGTGAAATTCATGAGAAGCTCCTTTCTTCCAGTCAAGTGTTTGGAGCAAATAGAGTCTAAATACCACATGTTATTCCCAATATCAAGTTCTAAATCAGTAACAATTACTCAAGATGAGATTTCGAATTCATATGTCATTGATCTCAATCACAAGATTACAAATTGCAACTTTCTCTCTCTACAAAGACTTTCTCTCACTAGAATGATATTCAATATCTTCTTCTCTAATTTGCTCTCTTTCTGAATCGTGTACGAGTGTTTTACTTACTTCTTGCTTACAAAGACAACAAAGGTATTTATACCCTCTAGCAATTACAAGGAAAATAAAAATACAATTACATTGACTTTGACTTTATTACAAATAGACTTTGACTTTTGATGAAAGTTGACTTTTGCAGCTTTGACTTCTTGATCTTTTATCTTCAATATTTATGATCTTGAATCCAACATATTTGTGCGCTAACAATCTCCCCCTTTGGATCAAGATCATTACTAAAAGATTTAGCACTACGATCTTCTCTTTGATTAAGCTCGATTGAAATAAACTCCCCCTTGGATCAATCTGTATCTTCTCTTAAAATCTCCCCTTTTGATACAAACATAACTTTCTCAACCAACTTTCATACTCCCCCTATTTGTATGAAATCTTTACATTATCCCCTTCTCTGATAAGCACAATATCTTCAAAAACTTTCAGCAATCTTCCCAACGTCTGATCATCAAAAATAGTAACAATCTTTCCCAAGGTTGTACACAAACCTTTTTCAGACTTGAAAAGAAAAATATCTTAAGATTTTCAGATTTAGCACACTTTGCTCCAGCAAATTATCTTCAACAAACTGAAATCTTTCATCTTTCAACAATCTTGAATAATTCTCCCATATCTTGAATTTCGGACATTTCTTCAAACTTTTCAACCAGCATTTCTTGATTTGAACTCTTCTCCCCCTTTTTGATGAATTGAGCATCAACATCATCAAAACTTTCATCAAGAAATGTCTTTGACCATTCTGATCCGAGCCTCTGATTCTTTGCCAATTCGAACAATGTATTTATCCAGATCTTTTCAAATCCGGACAAAATAAGAATGTAACACCTGAATCAACAAATGAATCAGTTAACATGCCTGTCAGTAACACAAAGTCACTGTGTGTAACGAATACACATTGGAAAGTAGCTTTTTAATGTTCACTCCCCCAGGGCTTCCATCCAATCATCGAAATACCACAAAGGCAATTTCTATGAATGTTATGACAAAGAAACAAATTCTTTGTGTGCTCGTGCATGTGTAGAAAGAATTAAGCACGAATATTGCTTTTATAAGGCTCAACATAGTGTAAACCACTGAGACAACAGTATATAAACACAGACTCAATTGTGCATGATTGAAGTGCGAAGGTGGGGCAAACTTCCTTCTTTTTCAATATCTAGATTTTCCAAATGAAAACCAGATAGATTATATGCTGCGTCCCCAGAAAATATGAAACATTTTCTTTTTGAGAAGAAAATGAGTGGTTGGTGGGGTTTAAGCAAGAGTTGGCATGGGCTAATTGCCTGTTTCAATAACGTTCACCAAAGAGTTGTGAAACGCTGGTAATGTGGCTGCCCGACTCAGAAAGTAGTTGGTGCAGAGTTTGATATTCTTTTACTCTGATCTCTCACCCTCTTTCTTTTTAATCAATAAGTTCACTTCTAACCAAACTCTCTTTTCCATTTTAACTCAGCACACCCACACTCATTTCTTTTGTCTCCTCACACTCAATCACTAAGGGATTAACTTCATGGGTAGGAAACACTGGTTAACGTGAATCCATAGAAGTTTAGTTAATTCCTAGCACAAAGAACCCATAGTTCCTAAAAAAAATATGTTGCTCAAATGATTTAACTATAACAGTTAAAGCTCATATACAAATGTCAGATAAATGGATGCTCAGATGAAATAATCATGAAGAGTTGAGCATTTTTAAACATTGAAGTATTCTCAAACAAGTATATTGAATGAATGAAAATGAATGCAAAAGACTTGTTTGAAAATCTGACATTGTATGAAAATGATCAGAAATAAATGATATAGCAATTAAAGCTTATGACCAAGAATAATTGATATTTGTCTATACGAAACAAAAAAAAAATAGACATTCTTGAAATGACCGTTTCGAAATGAAATATCGCTCAAAAATTCATTGAAGTACAAGCGGAGTGTCTTACCATCGAATAAAAACTATTTCAATTTAGAGACGTGGTAAGAACAACTTGAACAAAAATTCAAACCGGCGTGTGTGAATACTTGAAAGTATATAGAAAAGACAATACGCAAGTAATTATCTTTGGAAACACACGATTTGTTTATCAATTAAGCACAAAAATTAAAATGAAAACATTTAAAATCACACTTCCAAATTATAAAATCTGTTTAAGAATCGGGAAGTGGTTTAAACATTTAAGAACATGTTTTGTATATCTGAAAGTTGTCCTTCTTTCAGATATATTTGAGATTAAGATGAGAAATTTACCATTTCGCTTCAGTAAAAAAAATCTCAGAAAGTCAGTTGTAGTCATGTATATATGATCGTGTCAGCTTCTCTCATCCTGTAAGTCTCAAAGTTTAGTCAAAAATTTATTCACAAAATTTATTCGAAAATAAACGATGGAAAACAGTAAAACAATAATAGAACGAGTTCTGATCAGAAGTAATCAGAAATCATAATTCTTTTACTCCCCCTGAAATTATGCATCTAAAAATATGTCAGTTATAAAACACATGATAGAGATATACAACTCCTTTTGGAATGTAGTTCTTCATATCTATCGGATGCAAAAATTTCAAAAAAAATATGTACTCCCCCTTGAAGGTTGATATCCTCGTTGGAGTATCGGAGTACAATCTCTTATCAGCCCGGGAGTAGCATCTCTTTTTCATCATTGAAGTACGAGTCCTAAACTGTTGTGTTTAGAAGTCAAACTCCGTTGAAGTACGGGTCCTAAGCTGATGTACTTAGAAGCCATCGTTCTTGACATTGAGGTACGGGTCTTGAACTGTGTTATTCAAGAGCCATTGTTCTCTTACTCCCCCTTTACTTGTGGTGCATGCAACACATAATCAATCTTCGGTTTTGGTAACCACTGGTATTTGGGTCCATGTGTGGTAGTTGCAGTTCGAATGGGAGTAACTGAGTAAGAACCATACCAGTAATGATCACTTGCTTTATGTACAAAATCATATGTATTACAGTAAGAACAATACCTCTTTTTAGATAACCTGAACATTTGATCTCTCGAGTAAGCATGATCAGGTTTACCTTTCAACACGTTGTTCTTCTTGGCTGTTGATGCATGTACAAATGATTTGTTACTTTTCTTCTCTTCCTTCTTTCCTTTCTTTTTCTCATTATTCTTCTCTTCATCTACTAGTTTTACTTTCCATACCAACTTCTCTTCATTATATTTCCTTCTTCTTCTTTGGGTACCCGAACCATCTACATTTTGATCATAGAAAATATTAGAAGTACGAATCTGATTGAATGAATTGACTAACCTTCTTGAAGAAATAGGTTTCATGTATGAGCTTGAGGCTGTCTTTTTAAAGTCAGCTGAATTATTTCTAGGTGTATGGATTTTTGACTCTGGAGTCGTCTGCTCAATCACCACCACCTTTGAAACAATCTTTTCAAGCACTTTTACCTTTGAAGAGTAAATGTCTCTTTCTTTTACAAGAAGGTCAATCTCTCTCTTGAATTCAGACTTCACTTGTTGATCTTTCAATGCAATTGTAGATAGCTCAGATAGCTTTGCAGTTAGCTTCTTTATTTCTATTTCAAATAAGCTTCTTTCTTCCTCAAAGCCCATTTCAGCATTTGTTCTCTGACTAGATATCTCTTTGAATATCCCAACATTCTTTTGCTCTATGGTCTTTCTTTCCTTTGCAAAATTTTCTCTTTCCAGAATAAGTACTTTCTCAAACTCATAAATCTGTTGAGAAAGCTTAATGCATTTAAGCTCAACCGTTTTCTTCTCGTCAGCACATTTTCTGGAAAAGTCTGAGAATTTCTTTGCAAATGAAGTCTTTTCAGTCTCAAAATCAGATCTTTCTTTGACCATCTTTTTCTCCAGATCAGATATTTCCATTTGAAGTTCAGCATTAGCATCTTCCAGACTCTTAATCGTCTCTTCATAACTTTCAATAGATGCTTGTTTCTGGATTTGGATAATCTGATTTTTCCAGTCAAAGATTTTATTTTTCAGCTCAGTGTTCTCAGTTTCCAAACTTATTACCTTATCTTCACTAAGCCCAGAAGTCTGTTTTAGTAGATCTTCATTTATCTTCTTTAAATTGTTGACTTCTTCTCTCAGTTGATTTCTTTCATCTTTATATCTCTTTGATCTCTTTGTGTAATTATCAACTAAGGAAGTAAGATTTTGATTCTCCTTTTTGAGCTCTTTAAAATTCTTTTCATCATCAGCAAAATATCCCATCTTGAATACCTGTTAACAAAATAGAACTTGACAAAAATGATCGTTAATCCAAATAAAAGCACAAGAAAAATACAAAAATCTTGAAAAGAAATTCAAAGATTTTGATCACAGAAAGAACTTTTGTCCCCCTAGGCAGACTTAGCACGGGGGTCCCGCTACCCGGTTAGCGGGTGGGGTCAAGGGGCAACACCCTTGCAGGGTCGAGGGGCAGCACCCCTAGAGAAAATTTTTTCACTATTAAAGGGCATATTACAGTTTTGAAAATTTCTAAAAAAAATTTCTAAGTCTTCCACGCTTTGCGCTTCACACAGTAATCACAAACCTCTACTTTGCGTGTCGAGAAGCAAACGCAAACCACAAGTCTCAACTCAACCACCTCTACTTTGCGTTTATCACTTTGCGTTCTAGGCATCACACGTAAACCACGGCTTTGCGTTTCAGATTACACACGCAAACCACAGGCTTCTCATGAAAACTTCATCGTTCAATTTTCACGAAGTGGGTCTTCGTATAAGGTGTTTTTGATCGATCTAACTGGTCCTAAATTGTTCTACTTGTCACAAGGATTCCAGAACAAGTTTCGGATTCGATTTTCGTTAAGAAACGAGTGAGATACATGTGTTTGAAGTTTCGCCGAAAAACTCGCCGGAAAAACGTTTTTCGCCGGAATTCATTTTCAGATGATGTTTTCGTTATTTTAACTATTTCAACGTGTTCCTTTATTGATTTCTTGTGTTTTCCAGATGTTTAAAATCTTTAAAAGGACGAAAAACGGTCGCCGAAAAATACATATCGCCGGAGTTTTTCACCTCGAGATACAGAGCAACACTCATAGCATGTTCGAATATTTTTCGTTGGAATCGATTTTGGAGTAAACAAGGAGTATTTTCCAACTTGTTTCATCGATTTTCGTCGAGAAACGAAGAAGATATCGTCGTTTGAAGTTCACAATTCGTTTGATTATTGGAGAAGATGAACAGTAAACTAACGGACAACCGTTATCTCCGTTAGTTTTGTTAGTTTTATGACATTTTGGTCCTAGAGTGTTAGTTTTGTTAGTTTTCTTTACTTTTTTAGTCCTTTTTCTGTTATGTATCGTTAAGTCAGTTAGTAATTTTAAGAATATGTCTTTTTCGATCCTTGTCGTTAATCTTTGTTAGTTTTTCCGTTAATTGTGTTACTTTTTTAGTCCTTTTACGTTAGATTTGTTAGTTTTGTTAACTAGTTTTTAGTTTTGGCAGATTTAGTCCCTGTAGAATTAGTTTAGGGGTTTGACAAATCTGGTCCCTCAAGTTCTAACTTTGACAAGTTGTCACTTTTAACCCCTGTAGTTTTTTATCTTTTAGGTTTTTACATTTTCAGCCCCTCTAGTATTTAGTTTGTTCTTTTGTCATTTTTAGTCCTTCTAGTTTTATAAGTTGTGTGTTTTTACGTTTTTAGCCCCTAGATTTTATATTTTGTGTTTTTGTCATTTTGAGTTCTCGTTCTTCGTCGTGTCTTAGTATTTTTTTTAATTTTAGTATTGTGTCTTGATCTGAGTTTGACTTTCAGTCAAATTCTTCTGAATTGTTTGGGAACAATCATTTTTTTTATCAAGCTGTTTCTCATTCAAAGTTTTCTGAGAGAGAGAGACAAATGGAGCACAAAGTAGAAATTGTATTGAATGTGCGTGTAGAACTATTTACAAGACACAAGACCAAAGGGACTTAAATACCCTTGGTCAAATACAATACTGCTAAGCTCTAAACACAGTATTGACCAAGTCCTATAAATACAATGATTACTATAAAATTAGACCTAACAATCTCCCCCTTAGTAATCATTGGCGCTTTGGTCTTCAAAAATTGTCTTTAATAACAACACGGACCAACAAAGCGACTTTGAGAAGCTTTTTGACTTTTAAAGAAAAAATTTATTCTCAGCATCTTGCAGATTGAAATTTTCTTTGCTGCTTAAGCTCAAGACGATACACCTCTTTTGAATGATCTTGAATGAACTGTGGTGTTCGGAGCAGGAACAACAAAAGATTTTGTTGTAGCTGAGAGAATAGAATCTTTGAGCGAATCTTGATCAGCAGATAAACATTTAAGTTCTTTGTCTCTTTAACTTCTCCTTGAGTTCTCCCCCTCATGACCTTGATGATCTTGATCAACTTGGTCATGCAAATGTTGGAGACGAGACAACTTAAGATCTGCAAAATCAAAGAAACAGAGAAAACAGAGGAGGTTTGCGTTCCATGCAGGAAGCGCAAAGCAAGGTTTACGTTCTATGTGTGACGCGCAAAGCAAGGTTTTCATGCCATGCTTGATACGCAAAGCAAAGTTTGCGTGTCATGCTTGATTCGCAAAACAAGCTTTGCGGGCCATGTGTGAAGCGCAAAGCTGCCTTAGAAAATTTTTACCTTTGAAATCTCTTTGACTCCCCCTACACAAATGCATTAGATAAGACAATTCGAGATAACATTCATGTAAAGAAAATCAGACACTCCCCCTAAAAAACAGATATAATCTTTGAAATACAACTCTTTGTTCACTCCCCCTTGAATAATGCATAAACCCATTAAAATATATTTATGAGAACACAATAATCAGAAATTAATGTAGAAAGAAAAATATACTGAATGTAAATTTTGAAACAACTAAACATATAAAATTTTAAATACTAAACAAATTAAATTTTACAGAGTAAAATATCACAAATTTATCAATCATTTGAAATCAAACATATGTTGTAAGATAAAAGAACGAGTTTAATTGCATATCAAGTTAAAACATGTTCAGTTTCAAAATTTCCAGCAATCTATTCAGTGTGCTCACATGCGAATCTTCAATTAGCTTCAAGAAAATGTAATTCTAAAAATATTATAGAGAACTTTGCATGTACTAACACTAAGCCATCAAGAATTAAGAGATTCATAAATTTACAGATTTATCGCAACTCAAACATATCACCAAGTATCATGAGATGTGTGCTCATTGGCATCTTTTAGCATTGTGCTCATTGGCATCTTAACATGAGTGTGCTCTTTGGCATCTTTTAAGCGCGTGCACTTTGGCATCTTTTGATCAAAAAGTTTATTAAGTAAAAAACATGTCGTAAACGTAACTTTTTATCTGACCCTATTGCAGGATTTGGGTCAGCCGCTCCCAGACCAGTTGGCCTTAGGGGACTAGGTGTCAAGCACCCCTTGTAACTTACTTTCCCAGATCAGAAAGGCTACATCGACATATCCTAAACCCATTCATACCAGTAGAACATGACTTTCGATCTGGTTCTATTGCAGGATTTTTGTTCGATCACTCCCAGATCAATTGACCTTAGGGGACCAGATGTCGAGCATCCCGAGGAACTTACTTTCCCAAACCAGAAAGGTCACAGGTACAAACTTTTAAACTTAGAGATTTCTGTATTTTAAGAATTTAATATTTATCTCAATTACTCAGATCAACATCTAAATGCTTAGCCCATATTTTCATTCCAATCTAAAATTTTGATCGTTTAGGTAGTCTAAGCAAAGTAAACTATAAAAATTCCGACTCACATATCTTTAAAGCATTAATAAAAGTTTCAAACATGTTGCTGACTTTTCGACTTTAGTAAGACTTGAAATTTGACCATATAAAAACTTTAATATAAACAAAAAAAAAAACTTGAAAATTTATCCTAGACACATATTTTATTCAAAGGAAAGAAAAAATGTAAAACTTTACTTTATAGAATAAAATTTGTAAAGATTTAAACTTTTATTTAATATTTAGTTGGAACAAAATAAAATTCAACTATTTCATCTTTTACATAGAAGATAATAAATTTGTGTCTCATATTAGAAGAAAATTTTGGGTAATACAAATTCATGAGATAGATAAACAAACTCAGATTCTTGAAACATTGAGAAAAACTGGAACACATCATAATCAGAGATATATGCAGCGGAAATAAAATTGAAGTACTCATAGTATCTCATTAGTCAGAAGCTTAAGTATGAAGAACGAGTTCTAAACTATTGTGTTTAGAAGTCGATGTCATTGAAGCACGGGTCATGAGCTGAAGTACTCAGAAGCCAAAATTCCCTTACTCCCCCTTAACATGTGATGCCTGCAACTTTGAATCAGATAAAGATTTGGGTACCCACTTGAACTTGGGCCCTTGTTTGTTAGTTGCAGTTCTTACGGGGAAATAATGAGCAGATTTATCAGATAAATCACGAGGAATATGATCAGAAAAATAATCACAATCAGAAGAGAAAGCATAATCATCAGAACTCGAATCTGAGGAAGAACATGAGACATATTTTGAAATTCGAAACATTTGCTTTCTAGAATATTTTGAAATTTTATTACATGAAGCAAATGAATCACTGTTATAAAGTTTGTCTACACATTTATCCTCATCAACAATATATTCCTCAGATATCAGCTTCTTTCTCCAGATTTGTCTTGATGACTCCCTCACAGTCCGATCTGAAGAATAAGAATCAGAAACATTATAATTTTCAGTTAAAACAGTGTCATGTTTCTTTGACTTCTTTGATCTTCTTCTTTTACGCTTCTTTTTATAAAATTGATCATTTAGCAGTAAAGAATTATCAATAATTGAATCAGAAGAAGAAACTTTATCAAAGAGATCAGTCTTAGCATTTGATATTGTAGAACTAGCCTCGGAATCTGAAGAATTTTGAGAAAAGTGTTTAAAACTTGAAACTTCTTTTTTATTTTCTTTGAAATCAGAAGAGAAGCTAGAAATAGAATCTGATTTTTGAGAAAATATATTTTCTTCTAGACTTGAAGTCATAAAAGAAAGAATAATATCAGATTCAATTTTCTTCAAAATATTTTGATCTTCTATCTGATCTTCAAGATCTATGATTTTTCCTTCTAATACTATCGGTGGAATATATTTCTTCGAATCATAAGAGATTGGAGAACTATTTTCCTTAGAAGTATCAGGTGCATAAGGAGAAATAAAATCATCAGATATTGAAGATTTGATAGAAGATATGTCATTTAAAACTCTTTTTCCTCTTCTCGATTTTTCCGGAAAATATTTTGCATTTTCAGAAGTATAAACAAAAGGAATCTCATTTTTCTTTTTATATATCCTTTTCTCATTTTCAACATCTAAAATTTGCTTTTCACTAGTCCAAAAGAATTTAAATTGAGGACCATAGTGTGCAAGATTTAGATATTCATATTTATATAAGGTGGGTACTTCGTCTATCACTTTGTTTAAAAAATGAGGATTGTCAAAACCAAGTCCCCATCTTTGTTTTACAGCCTCTTCACTCCTCGGTTTGTTCATATAAATGGTTTGCTCAGATTGTTCTCTTTTATATAATTTCCTTTCTAAAACAATTATTTTCTCAGAAAGATTTTGATTTGAAGAAGTCAATTCAGTCAACGAATCATGATAAGTCTGATTTGATTTTTCTTGATCAACTAACTGCTTTTGAAATTTCTCTTTTGTGTCAATTAAAATTGACTTTTCATCATTTAAAGAAATTTGCAGTTTTTCAATAAAATCAGACTTTTCTTGATTTTTAAACTTTTCAAAAACTAATTTGGCACGCAGATCATGCAAGGCAGTGATAAAAACATTCATTTGAGATAAGAAGAAGTGATAGTTAAAATTAGATATTACCTCAGAACCATCAGATGAGGTATCATCTTCCTCATCATCACTTTCATCGTCACCAACAAAGCACATGGCCGCAACCTCCGCATTATCAGCCTCGTCGTCCGAATGATCCAACCAGTACTCTTCTTCAGCTAACAGTACAGTTCCACTCTCCTTCTTTTCAGCTAGAGCCAACTTCTTTCGGTAAAAATCAGCATTCTTTACCACTTTGACTCTGCAATCCTTGACCATATGTCCAGGCTTTCCACAGTTAAAGCAATTTATCACCTTTTTGTCATCTTTCTTCTGATCAACTGTCTTAGCCTGTTCATACTTTGGAGTGTATGTCTTTGAAGTAAACTGCAGATTGTTTGACCCAGATCTGTTCTTGAACCGTTTCTGATAAAGCTGAGTCAAAAGAGTCATGGCCTTCTCTAGAGCTTCACCATCATCACTTGTAAACCCATCATAGGCTGATTCAGTCAAAGTTTGCTCAACCAGTTGGCTAGAAATAAGAGCAATGGGATCTACTGACTGAGGCTTATTCTTCTTATCCATCTTTGCCTTCTTCTCCATTACCATAGATTCATCTGTCATCAAGATTTCATATAACTCCTGAATTGGCATTGTTGAAATTCTAACATCGTTTCTCATTTTGTGGCAAGACTTGTTCCACTCAGGTTGTAACGCGTTCAGAAACTTCAAGTTAGCCTCCAATTCAGTCTTGGTAACTTTAATCTTGAAAAGATCATTGATGACAGCCCAAAATCGATCAAACACACTCTTCAAACTTTCTCCATCCTTAGCTTGGAACTTCTCAAAGTTGTTCATGAATCTGGTCTGTCGTAACTGAGTAGACATAGCAGTACCAAGCATAATCTTCTCAAGTTGTGTCCACATCAGCATTGGATTATGTTTGAAGCAATCGATTCTGTTATAAATGGAGTTGGGAAGAGCAAGAATCAGATTTGACTTAGCCAGACTGTCTGCTTTATATCTTGATAACTCTTTTTCGTCATATTCACTCAAAGGTGTTTCAACTGCTGTAGCTGGAGAAGTAGCAGTAGCTGGGATTACTTTCATTTTCTTCACCATAGGACCCTCATACAGAGATTTCATCATGTTTTCCCCATTTGGTTGCCTTTCAATAAAATTGATGAACCGATCCTGCCACTGTTCGAATTCATTCTCATTGATGAGAACTGGTGGGCGAGTATCGGACCCCAAAGATATCATGATGTCATTCTTGTAGATCTGTGCTTGCAAAGACATCTTGAGAAAATAATCAACTTGAAGTGAATGATCGTCCCAAACTATATATCAGAAAATCAAAAATCAGATCAAATTGAAATAAAAAAAATATTTCGTGAAAAAAGAAATTTGAACAATGCATGTTATTTCGCAGTGTAAGAAAAAATATTTCCAAAGATGACCAAAAAAATTTTCCAGATTTTTTTTATTTAATTTTTTTTTTTTTGACAGAGAGACCCGCAAAGTGGAGCTTTGAGGGTGAAGACAGAAACACAAACTAAGATATGCGGCAGCAGAGAGAAATGCAAAGTGAAGCTTTGCGGGTCAAGAGAGGAACGCAAAGTGGAGCTTTGCGGGTCACACTAGAAACGCAAAGTGAACTTTGCGGGTTGAACTTGAAACGCGAACCAAAATTTTTCGGTCGAAGGCAGGAACGCAAATCAAACTTTGCGTTTGTAGAGGGAAACGCAAAGCAACATGAATGAAACGCAAAGTGTTTTGAATGAAACGCAAAGTGTGGATCTTGAATAAACCGAACGCAAAACACAAAAACTTCTAAAAAACTCGATTTCAACACCAAATTTGATGAACTTTCCTTTTACAAATAAGATCGAAAACACCTTTTCCACTCAAATCAACCAACAATTTCAATTAAAAACCATAAAAATGAGATTTCAATGATAGAACAGTAACCAAACTCGTTTTTCCATAAAATTTTAAAACTCAAAATCGATGATCCAACAATGTTTTTCTTGAAAAACAACCTGAAACAAATGTGATCGAATATCAAAAACGAAACTAATTAGATCAAATTCAAACAAAAACGATCACAAACACATCCAAATTTGATGAGAAATCAAGAAAACGAGATTTTCTTGAAAATTCAAGAAAATCGATCAAATTTTCGATTTCGATCACCAATTCAGATTAGAAGAATGCAATCTCTCAATTCTCTCAAGATCTAGCTTGCTCTGATACCAATTGAAAGTCCAAGATCACTAGAACTTCTAGAGAGAGAAAGTAGAGAGAGAGACAAATGGAGCGCAAAGTAGAAATTGTATTGAATGTGCGTGTAGAACTACTTACAAGACACAAGACCAAAGGGACTTAAATACCCTTGGTCAAATACAATATTGATAAGCTCTAAACACAGTATTGACCAAGTCCTATAAATACAATGATTACTATAAAATCAGACCTAACACATGTTATGAACTTTGCGTGCCAAATGATAAACTTTGCGTGTCATGTTACACCCGCAAGACGCACTTTGCGTGTCTCGTTACGCCCGCAAGACACACTTTGCGTGTCTTGTTACACCTGCAACACGTACTTTGCGTGTCTCGTTATACCCGCAATACTTAGCTTCTCGATTCTTTAAAAGAAACGCAAACCTGTACTTCTCGATTCTTGATTGAAACGCAAAACTGTACTGATGAATGACCCGCAAACCTATTTGAATGAAACACAAACTTGAAGAACACCCGCAAACCTCTAAAACCGAACAAAATCGCACCAAAAACTCATTTAAACCTAGAATTTCAACACTAAATTTCAACAATTCACTCGTTTAAACATCTAGAACACAAAACTAACACTGATTTTCGATCAAATACACAAAAATGTAAAAATTGACTCAAATACAGTGCACAGGACTCGTGAACTTCGAACTCAACCAAAATCACAAATTCGTGATGATTACAGTGTAATTCTCAAATCTATCTATACAAACACGATCGATTTCACATTCCTAACATAATCTAATCGATTTTAGAACCAAAGTCTCACTAAATTTCGGAAATCAAATCTCGCTCAAGAACACAGAACGTACTTTCTTGTTTTTCTTGAATTTTTCGATTTGGATCTGCTCTGATACCAATTGTTATTCCCAATATCAAGTTCTAAATCAGTAACAATTACTCAATATGAGATTTCGAATTCATATGTCATTGATCTCAATCACAAGATTACAAATTGCAACTTTCTCTCTCTACAAAGACTTTCTCTCACTAGAATGATATTCAATATCTTCTTCTCTAATCTGCTCTCTTTCTGAATCGTGTACGAGTGTTTTACTTACTTCTTGCTTACAAAGACAACAAAGGTATTTATACCCTCTAGCAATTACAAGGAAAACAAAAATACAATTACATTGACTTTGACTTTATTACAAATAGACTTTTGACTTTTGATGAAAGTTGACTTTTGCAGCTTTGACTTCTTGATCTTTTATCTTCAATATTTATGATCTTGAATCCAACATATTTGTGCGCTAACAATCTCCCCCTTTGGATCAAGATCATTACTAAAAGATTTAGCAATGCGATCTTCTCTTTGATTAAGCTCGATTGAAATAAACTCCCCCTTGGATCAATCTGTATCTTCTCTTAAAATCTCCCCTTTTGATACAAACATAACTTTCTCAACCAACTTTCATACTCCCCCTATTTGTATGAAATCTTTACAATATCCCCTTCTCTGATAAGCACAGTATCTTCAAAAACTTTCAACAATCTTCCCAACGTCTGGTCATCAAAAATAGTAACAATCTTTCCCAAGGTTGTACACAAACCTTTTTCAGACTTGAAAAGAAAAATATCTTAAGATTTTCAGATTTAGCACACTTTGCTCCAGCAAATTATCTTCAACAAACTGAAATCTTTCATCTTTCAACAATCTTGAATAATTCTCCCATATCTTGAATTTCGGACATTTCTTCAAACTTTTCAACCAACATTTCTTGATTTGAACTCTTCTCCCACATGACTGGTCTACAAAACCGATTAATGAGATTTAGGTACCCATTGGTAAATGGGTCCTTCTGGGTTAGGTGAAGTACTAGATTTAGGTACCCATTTATAAACAGGGCCTTTGTGTTTTGGTGGTACGAAAGAATCTGAATAATGATAAGAGTAATCATACTTGCCAAACGTAAAGCAACAAATATTGTCATGGGCAAGATTAATAAAGTGCTTAATGGAATTAACTTTGCAAGGAAAAGGAAATATTTGTCCAACTGTAGCAACCATATCAAAAACACCATGACAAAATTTGCTTTTCCTTACATTAGAAGGTGAATTAAATGACTTGTGCTTGTCTTTCAAATTATGTTTTGCTACCTAAACTTGATTAAATCATTTTTGATAGACATGCTTATTTGAAAAATCAGTAAACCATGAATTAGAAGAGTAGAACTCGAAAGTACGTGAATTACGTGATTTTCCAGTTTTCCTTCGTTTCTGTGAGCGCCTATTGGAGTTAGTCTTTGACTAAGAGGCGTTCACAGGAACATTTTGAGAAACAAATTTAGGGCATTCTCCCTTATAAGTGATATCTGACATCACTTTGACCTTGCCTATATCAAGAAACTCAACATGATTGGTAGTTTGGGATCAAAGTCGAACTTGTTCACCTCTTCATTTGAACATTGCGTAGAATTCAGTAGTACAAAAAACTCAAGTTCTTCGTCAGATTTCATGTCCTCAGTTTGGGTTGGTGAGTCACATGGAGTTTGAGTAATTCCAAAAGGGATATCTGTTACCCCCATGAAACCTTTGCATGAGGATGTTTCTGATTTCATAGAAAATGTTTTAGAAAATCTTACTCTAGGTTCAGAAGTATCCTTACACTTATTTGGGGTTCTATATTTAAGTTCCTCTATTTTGGAAAATAGAAATCTTCGCTCTTCATCAAACGAACTCTTAGCTTCTTCAAAATCTTTTTCAAGTTGAACAATATTCTTTTTTAAATCCAAAGGTGGAACATAAAATTTGAGTACAACAGGTTTTGAATAAATATCTTCATTTGAGTAGCTATGAAAGTAATCGTTAGAAAGAGCAAGCTCTCTCGTACGATAACTTGTATTGAGTTCGTCGTAGACAAAGGGAAGTTGCATACTGTCAATCCCTTTTCTATTAAAGTCCTCCAATGCCTCAACCTCCTCGGGAGATTTCAGGAATCGCATTTGATATTCCGGACCAAGATCCAGAAAATCAAATATGTACTATGTGGGGGTCTCTGACAAAGCCTTTGCAAGATAACCATGATTATCATATCCTAAGCCTTCATTTGGATTATAAAACTATAATTCTTTAGGCTTGTTGAAGTAAATGGGGTGATTTTTTTGGCCAAGTTTATACAATTTGAGTTCATGATCTTTCAATTTTTCAAGAAAATCATTCTTCTGAGTGAGGACAACTTCATTTTTATTCACATATTCTAAAGTATCATTTTCATATATTTTTTCAGTTTAGCAGATAGATCACATAATTGCTCTTTTAAGGACTCATTAGTTTCAGCAAGTTTGATCTATTCTTTTGTTGTAAACTATTTGCCTAACTCAGATTATCGACACATTCACCATTTACTTGTAAAAGAACATTTTGATTGTTTTGTAAATGTGCTTCTAAGGTGGCTATATGAGTTTGTTCACCTTTCAATCGATCTTTTAAGTCTTGTAGCATCAGCATCATAGTGTGCATCTGATCAAATAAAGCATTGTAAGTAGAATGACATACCTCAGAGCCAGATTCAGAGAAGTTGGAAGTACGGTCACCATTGTCTGAGTTGTAGGCCTCAGAATTGTCAACCATGATACACAGATGAGCTTGAGCATCTTCTTTATTTTCATCATCAGTAAGGGTCAACCAGTGATCATTCTCATCCATAAGAGCTTTCCCCGCCTCCTTCTGCTTGGCGAGGATCATATTCTTGTAGTATTCTGAGTTCCTGACGATAGGTTTTCTACATTCTCTTGCAAAGTGACATGTCTTGCCACAGTTGTAGCATTTAACCGGCTCATCACTACCTTTGATTTCCAACTTTTCATCACTCAGCCTCTTGCTCTTATACCTTTTATTTCCTTCAAACCTGTCCTTGTACTCGAAGTGCTTTCCCCTATATGCATATCTTTGATTGTTGGAAGTAGGTTTCTTGTAGAATTTATTCTAAACAGCCTTAGTGAGTAACACTATGGCCTGTTTGATGTCTTCAAGTTCAGGGTCTACATCACTATCATTCTTTTCTCCTTCTGATTCACTAGTATCCTTTTCTTTTCTAGATGTCCGAGACGATGGCCTTTCTCTTCTTTCAACAACCAGGGCAAGGAGGTCTGCAGGATTTTCAACTTTCCGATTTGCTTCCACAAGTTCCATCACTACTAATTCGTTCTGCTTCAAGATCTCATACACCTCATGCAGTCCAATTTTAGCTAGGTCTTTGTTTTCCTTTATCTAAGAAGTAAATTGTTTCCATACTGGCTGCAGATTATTGAGAAATTTCACGTTGTTCTCAATGAGTATCTTGTTGAGCTCATTTAATAGTAGACATAAACGGTCATAAGTCTCTTCTAGGGATTCACCTTCTCTGTCCCTAAAGTCTTCATAACTGTTGATACAGTTGGTAACCTTCGGCTCATTTCTAACCTTGGTTCCCATCATCATTTTCTCTATCTGTTCCCACATACCTTTGGCAGTCTTCTTATAATTGTCATTTGGAAGACTCTGAAGCAGGTAAGACTTAGCGAGCTGATTACCTCTGACACATCTCTTTTCGTCGCTTGAGTACTTATCTTTTTTTTAATCTTTCTTCCTTCTGGAACTGCTGGATCGACATTTGATAAGGCAGGTGTGTCGGTGTAGAACACAATCGAACATTCTATGAGAGATTCAAGAATTTGTTCAATGTACTCGTGTCTTTCAACAAATTCAAGAAATTTGTCCCTTCATTGTGGGTATTCGCCTTTAAACATGACTGGAGGTCTCACGTCTATACCCATAGCTAAAGCTTCTTGTGTAGACAATTTGCAACACATGTTTTGATTGTAAGACAATTGTGATTTGATCCAAAAATGTAAGAAGTTGACACTAACCAAATTAACAATGAGTAAGAAAGGAAACTGTTCCGGATAGGAATCCGGTTGACAAACCCAGATGATAGAAATCTCGGGTATAGTGATTGGGTATTGTAACGTCCTGGGTAAAGAGTTTTCCCGGGAGGGGTTGTCCGAGTTCGATGTCCCGGGGGTGCAAGGTTTCCTGGGAGACGGGTTTCCCGGATGATGTGATTTACCCAGACGAGCTTGAGTTCCCGGTTGACGGGGTGATCGATTTCCCGGGAGGCGGGTACCTAGATGTTGGATCATAAATTTTATTCAAGACTAAAGTTAAAGTTAAGGGTTTAAATTGTAATTGAGTTAAAGTTAATTAGAGGGTTTATTTTGTAATAAGTTAATAGTTTTATTATTAGTTGGGCCCAAGCCCATTAGGCCTATTAGGCTTAGGTATTTAATGTTTATATTATTAGGTTTTTAGGTTAACCTCTTAGAATTACTTTCATAATTATTGTTTAGAGGCAACCCTATTTTCTCTGTAATCCTACATTCAAGGTATCAAGAACACACAAGGTTTTCATTGATTATTCAAGGGATTGGTATGTTATTCTGATCTTTATATCTCTTGATCTATATTGTGTTCCATGATTGTTAATTAACTAGATTAAACTGGGATAACAAGTGGTATCAGAGCCTAAGAATCAAGTTTTGAATTAAAATTGTTTATCGATTTATTTGATTACTATGTTCATCATCGACTGTTCATCAAGTAAAAAATCGATTTCATGATTTAAGGTGTTTTTATGCTTGAAATTGATATGATTAGATGAGTTTTATGCTATAGATCACTATCTGATTAGTTAATTGCACTTAAGATCTTAGAATAATTGGCTGTTTGATGATTTTGTGAATTCTGGGTTCGTGAAAAGTCGACATTGTATTCATAAAATTAATGCATGAAAGTTGAAAATGATATTTGATGTTGTTTAAATGGTGATCGATATATGTTTCTGTGTACAAAAGTCTGATCTTTGCTTTCAATTTATGTGTTTTGTGTGATTTCTGGGTTTATTGTATCGTTCTGGGTAGACCTGTAAGAACATATCGGTCGAACCTTTAAGAACATATCGGTCCATCCACATTTTATCGGTCCATCCACATTTTATCGGTCCATACATCTTACCGGTCAGCCCACTCACAATCACTATCGGTTGACCTGAATTTATTGTATCGATCAGGGACACTCCGGTCGCCCGGTTAACACACATTCCATACCGGTCACATAAGGAATAATTGAGTTTAAAGAAAAAGAGATCTTAGATCTTCAAGCAAAGCTGAAAAGATCTGATTCTAGCTCAAGCTGGTCAAAGAAGGAGTTAATGCAAAAAGAGATTGATGAGCTTAGTAGAAGAGAAAACATTGCTTGTGAGACATCTGAATGGCTTAGAAAGACAAATCCTCAAGTCTTTGCGGAAAGAGATAAACTGAAAGATAAAGTCTTCGGTCTTGAGGTTGAGATTGATATGCTGAAAGAAAAGGCAACCCAAGACAAAGACAATACAAAAGTTCAAGATGAAATGTTGAAGATTGACAAAGAAAGAAAAGAATTTGCTAAGAAATTCTCTGATTTCTTCAGAAAAGCCTTTGAAGAGAAGAAATCATTAGAGCTTAGATGTGTTAAGCTTTCTCAACAAGTTTCAGACTTTGAGAAGGTTATCATTATTGAAAGAGAAAAGGCTGAGAAAGAGAAAAAGAAAATTGAGCAAAAAGATGTAAATAAAGACTTTTTCCAAAGAAAAGAAAGATCTAGAGACTGAGATAGCTAAGCTGACAGAAAAGTTATCTGAGTTGTCAACAACCATTCTGAAGGAGAAGAATGCAAAATCTGAGTTGCATAAGAAGTTTGATCTGATTGAAAAGGAAAGAAACAGTTTGTCTTCAAAGATAAAGGAACTTGAAGAGATCATATTCAAGATGAAGCTGACTGAGAACAAGACGCCAGAGTCAATAGCTCAATCACCGAGAGATGATCTAGCTGATTCAAATAGTTCATTAAAAACAACTTCAAGTTCACATGTTTCAAATGTTTTCTATAATCCTTTCTGTGATTCAGATGATAGTCTTACTTCTAAATCTACTAATCAAATTCGTCCTTCTAACCTTTTCTATGACAAAAATGTTGATGGTTAAGGTAACTGAAAGAAGAACAAGTCTCACAAGAAAAGGATCTGGAGAAAAGAAGATGAAGAAAGAGATAGAAGAAATTGGATCTGGAGAGTTAAAGGATCTCAAGAGGAAAAGAAGAAATACAAATCATTTGTGTATACATCAAATGCTAAAAGGAACAATGCTCTGAAAGGTAAAACTTTTGGCAAACCTGATATGGTTTACACCATCAATCAATTGATCAGGTTATCATAAAAGAAAATTAGTTGTTCCTACAGTGGCTCAAATGATTTTGTCAGAAAAGATTATGTTAATAACTGGTATGGTTCTTATTTCATCTCTCCCACTAGAACTGCAACTAACTCATTAGGACCTAAATACCAGTGGGTACCAAAAGCTAAATCTGTGTTGCAGGCACCCAAGGTTTAAGGGGGATAAAGAACAAAGGCTTCTAAGTAAATCAGCTTAGAACCCGTACCTCAACGAAAAGATGACTTCTGATAACTATAGATCAGGACTCTTGCCTCATTGCCAAAAAGATGACTTCTAAGTACAACAGCTTAGGACTCAGACTTCAATGTCAATGAGTTTGACTTCTAAATTTACTTTAATCCTAGTAATTCAGAACTCCGTTTCATAATTAAGGATTATGCACATATTAAGGGGGAGCTTATATGCTTAATATTTCTACTGATATATTTTTCTGATTTAACTGACTTTTTACATGTATCAAGGGCATCTGAGTTTTGTCAAGGATATTTAATTGAAAATATTCATTTCAGGGGGCGTTAAGGATTTTGATTTACAGGTATATATTTCTAATCCTTATACTCTATCACTTGTTGAAAGATGAACAACTTTCACTTGAGAAAAATGGTTTCTTAAACTGTTCAAACCACTTCCTAATCTTCAAAGATTTTCATGAATTGTGAAATGTGATTCTAAATGATTTTTGAACTTAAATGCCAACCTCTTTTAGTTTGAGGTGGAGAATTGCATCATCAAACACAACTGTTTTGACTTCTCCGAAATTTCTTATTCTTCATGTAACTCTGTGCTTATTTATGCTTTCATGTACAATCGCCTGTTGAACAACATTTTCTTTTTAGAAAAATACATGGGATTCAGTGTGAGAATTAACAGAACTTCCATGGATTCACGATAACTAGTGTTTCCTACCCAAGAAGTATTCCTTGAGTGATTGAGGGGAGAGGGGTCAAAAGAATTGAGTGATGGTGTGTGAAGAGGTAAAATGGGAAAGAGAGATTGGTTAGAAGTGAGCATTAAAAAAAAGAGGGTGAGTGAACAAAGTAAAAGAATATTAGACTCTGCACCAAACCACTTTCTGAGTCGGACATCCACATTATCTGATTGGTTCACATTCTTTGGTGACCATTATTGAAATAGACAACTAGCCCATACCATATCTTACATACAACCCCACCAGCTACTCATTCTTTTCTCAAAAAAAGAATGTTTCACATTTTCTGGGGAAGCAACACATATGCTATTGGTTCTTCATTTGGAAGATACTAAAATTGAAAAAGAAGGAAAGTTGCTCCACCTTCGAACCCTTTGTCATTGAGAGTCCAAGAATCTCTAAATCTTTAGAGAGAGAAAGTATAGAGAGATAGTATGAAGCGCAAAGTTCACTGATTGTATTAGATGTGAGAGAAAAAGGTACAAAACAAAGGCTCTAAGGGGACTTAAATACCCCTAGCCTTTACAATACAGTTATGAACAATAAGCACAGTATAGGCTAGAAAATAAATACAATGATTACTACAAAGTTAGACTTAACAATCTCCCCCTTAGTAATCATTGGCGCCGTGGTCTTCAAAAACAATCTTCAATAACAGCATAAACCAACTAGGCGACTTTGGAGAATCACTGACGCTCTTCTCTTTGACGAAGTCTATTCAAACCAACTAAAACTTCCAGTCGTCTTAGAGTTGAGCGGAGATTCAACCTCTCTTGAATTGAATCTAAAGTCTTTTGGAGAAGTCGAATCTCGTCATTATCAATATGAAATGCATTTGCTCTTGTTTCCAGAAATCTTCTTTTTGCCTCTTTCAGATGTTGTTCCAACTGAAGCTTGATCACCTTTAAAGTTCCATCGGAGAAGTGAGCAATTTCTTCAAACCTGAGAAAGCATTTTTCATTAGAGTCATTCTTGTACACAACTCCATATGGATCTTCAACAATGGTGAGAAGAGAATAAGACTCTAAGTTCGGTAAGCTTCAGTTGGGCCTGAGAAGATTAACAACCGGCTGAAAACTTTCGACGGCCATCTGGAAATCAAAAACCCTGAAGAATTGGATTAGTCGTCGAATGAATCTTTTAATGACGAGCAAAGCTGTTGAAACATCCTGTGATCTATGATACAGATTTCTGAAGTGGTCATATAAGAATTCAATATCATCAATGGAAAGATCAGAAAAGTCTGCCTTTGAGAAGGTATACCGCCTACAATCTCTTCTTTCAACTACAAAATAAGGATACCAGATATTCACAAACTTGTTGATTGTGACACTGATGACTCGAACAATCAAGTGTGGAGAAGAGACGGTATTATTCCTTTTGCGCTGACACTTGATGAACATCAAGTACTCGTGTTGAAAGGCATCTGACTCTTTCTCTACTCCAAGGATTGCATAGATGTTAATCGAACTTCTTCTAGAGAAAAAGATGTTTCTCTGAGTGTCTTCTAGAAAAGTTGTTCTCAACCTTGAAGGCATGTATCTACGTTGCAAATTCCTTTGTCTTTGTTGTCTAGATAAAGTTGGCCCTTCTTCTAGAATAGATGGTGGAATTATAGGATCAGAAGGTGGAGCATCAGCTTCTGCTCTTGACGACTGACCAAATTCAAATGATCTTGAAGGAATAGTGGTAGTCGGAGCTGAACTAGCAAGAGGAGTAGATGTGACTTTAGCTGATTCAGGAATATCATCATGAGCAGGAAGATCACTATATAGCAAATCTGCTTCTTCTTCATCTTTCGCATCCATGAACACTGAGTCATCTTCTGTATCTGATATGATAACAATATCATCACAGTCTTCTTCATTGACTTGAAATATCTTTTCAAATATGATATCTTCATCATCATCAGAATTAATCTCTATGAAGTTAGCAAAGAATGTCCTCATGTCATTTGCAGCTTCAGATTCTTCAACTTCATGAACATTTGAAGAAACATCTGGATCCATATAAACAACAATTTGCATATTATTGTTAATATTACTCTCAGAAATATTCAGTTCATTATGCAAGGAAGACAGATCAACATTCTCAATCATAACATTCACTAAGTCCTGAATGTTGCAGTTTTCAACAGATTCACCACCCTTTCCTTTATCACCAGCCACTTCTTCTTGAATATCTTTTCTAGCTTCAGAAGATTCTTCAACTCTTAGTCTTTTTGCCATCTCCCCCTCATGGCCTTGATGATCCGGATCATCTTGGTCATGTCGGCGCTTAAGAGACGGGCCGGCCTCAGATATGAAACTTTGTTCATGAGAATCAAGCCTTGAAGATAAATCAGAAAATGCTTGAGACATAAAAGATTTGAGATCAGAAAAACTTGATAGAACTTCTGATCTGAATGCATGAAACTCATCAGATAAAGCAGTAATCCGGTCAGATTCAGAAGAAGGAACTGGAGGCGGCGAAGGTTGGAAGTTCCGTAAAAGAGAGAGAAGATCTTGATCTTGATGTTCATGCGGCGACATAAAGAGAAGTCGAGCATAAAGCAAATCTATCAACTCTGAAATAGGAAGATCATTAAGAGAAGACCTTGAAGCTGTACCAGAAGGAGCAGACATAGAAATTCCCGCAGACATAGAAACCACCAAAGGAAACGGAAGAGAAACAATCGGAGAAGTAGATGTAGTCACAGCAGAAGAAGGTTCACGAAGAACTACCCCAGTTGGTCGTCTGAAAGGAATCTCTGGAGGAATCACTGAAGTATCAATCTCAGGCATCTTTCCTTTGAAGATAGTCTTCAACTTCAGAATTTGAGCTTCCTTCTCTGCATCCATTTTCTCAGATAACTGACGAATAACATCATTCAACGTAGAGAATTTATCAGAAGATACCCTAGCTTGATCAGAAGAAAGTTCTACAGTTGGAACTTGATCAGAAGACTGAATTTTCGTAAGTGAAGTTACTGGGACTTGACTTTGTTCCGGAGCTGAAGCTTGATCAAAAGCTGTATCTAATTCATCTACTTGAAGATGTGCAACTAAAGGATTAACAGGAACAAATTCATGTTCAGAGAGAACTTCTGATAAGACAACCACTTCCGGTGTCCTAACCTTCCTTTCATAAACCTTAATACTTGGTTTATTACAATCATCATCATCATGATCAGAATCTTTACCATCTTTATCATCAGAAAGAGCAGTATCAGCAGCAGAATCGTCATCATCTTCAACATCAAAAGCAGTAGCATTAGTAGCTTCAGTACCAATATCAGAAATAACATTCTCAATTTGTTGAGAAGCAATATCCTCTTGAACTATTTATTTTTCAACAAAAACCTCAACTTCTTGCTCATCTTCAGCCTCTTTTTCAACTTCAGGCTCTTGTTCAGGAATAGCTGCTTCAACTTCAACATTTTTTTAGCAGCTTGATTGTCATGAGAAGGCTCATCTTGTACAACTTCCATAAACTCATTCTCCATACAATATTCTATGACATCCTCATCTGTAACATCAACGTAGTTGGCAATAAGAACATACGGAATGGTCATAGAGTAGTTGAAAGACTTCTTCTGCTTCTGAATGTAAGTCATTTCATAGTCTGTAACCTGAGGCCAAGATAACCTGCGAGGAATGGCTGGATTGCTGTGGAGCATGCTTCGAACAATAAGCTTTAGAAATCTAATGAACGGAATAAACTTCCGTTTCTTGTTGGTGAACTTGTCATGTACCACCTCCGAGAGTTCGGTCCAAAAAATTAATGTGTAGTCGACATGCAAGTCATAGATGACTGCATGGAACAATCGGAGATACAATAAACTTGCATTGTCTGTGCCTGAATGCTTCGATGTCAGACACCTAATGATCACTGAGAACAGTGCATACCATACTGGAGGTAGATTAGACTTGTCAAAGTCAGTAGGTTTCTTCAAAGTACCAACATATCCAAGATTTCATGTTCCTTCATATACTTCCTCTTCAGATGGAAAGCTGTCATATGTAGTTCGACCTGGTCTGGAGTTCGGCTCAGGAAGCTCCAGTATCAATCTCAGTCGCTTGTATGAGAGGAAAGATTCAAATTGATCGATTTGAAGATCAAAATGATGCGGACGAGCCATTTCATTCTTTGTTATTATATGCCATGCCTGTTGTAGATAAACTTCAGGAACATCTGCAAATTAAGAAAGAGCAAGGGCAAGTGGATGACCTCTGAGAATTGCTCGTATCACTGGATGTATCTTGATTCTATCAAAGTCCACGTGATAGTTGTTCGGTTTGTAAGGCATATACATGATGGTTGGGAACACATCATTTGGTGTACGACGAGAAGCAGAAAGATCGGCTCCAACAAAAGGACGAGACGGCATGGGAGTATCATGAGAAGCTCGATCAGACTTTGCTTGTCCTAGTTGATACGTAAACAACACTTGGAAGAACAAAGAAAACAGTAAGTTTGCATAACAAGTTAGAAGCGCAAAGTAGACTTTGCGTTTCTAGTTAGACGCGCAAAGTTCACTTTGCGTTTCTAATTAGACACACAAAGTTCACTTTGCGTTTCTAGCTAGACGCGCAAAGTTAACTTTGCGGGTCTATCATCCTTGTTCAGAAACCTAGTTTTCGCGATTACAAGCCGAAAACCACAAAAATCAAAAATAAAGGAAGAAAACAAGAAATTAAAGTAAAAGAAAACATACCTGATGATCGATTAACTGATCTAAGCAAAACCCAATATCCAATTCAAACAACAAACAACCACAAAATGAATCTGATAAAGGATCAGTTCGAAAAAATAAGTATCAGATTAAGAGCATTCAAAACTAGTAAACAAACAATATAAACCAAATCAAAAACGAAGAAAGAAAGTAAAAGAGAATAAAAAACATACCTTGAATTCGTGAAACAAAACCTGAAAGAAATCAGATAAGGATTTGAACACAAAGAGCGATAGAGAGAAAATGGGAGCCGAAAATGAAAATGAAAACACAAGTAAGCGGGAAAATTAAAAAGAAAAGAAAAAACACTATTTAAACCTAGAAAACTAAAACAAAAACTAAAACAAAAACTAAATCTAAAAACATAACATAAAAAAAATAATAAAAAAAATTGTAAAAATATACCTGAAATCCTTTTACCCCCCCTACACAAATGCCCAAAAATTTAACTATTAGAATAGCAAATGTGTAGAAAAATATGAGAAACATACCTGTTTAACTTCTGATCAGCACAGATAATTTTCTTACTTACTCCCCCTCAAACACAGAAAAAACCAGATAACTTTTTCAGATAAACTCTCCCCCTTGAAAATTGCACAGACCATATACAAAAATACAGATACTCAAACAAAAAGACATCAGTATGAAAGATGATCATATTGAATATAAATTTTGTAACAACTAAACATATAAAATTTTAAACATTAAACAAATTAAAGTCTACTTAGTAAAATTTCACAGATTTATCAATCAGTTGAAATCAAGCATATGTTGTTGGATGCAAGAACAAGTATAATTGCATAACAAGTTAAGACATGTTCAGTTTGAAAAACTTCCATTTGTCTATTCAGTGTGCTCACATGTGAACTTCAATTAGCTTCAAGAAAAATGCAGTTCTAAAATTATTATAGAAAACTTTGCATTTACTGACACTAAGTCATCTAAAATTAAGATTTTCACAAATTTACAGGTTTATCACAACTCAAACATATCACCAAGTATTATGAGATTTGTGCTCATTGGCATCTTTTAGCATTGTGCACATTGGCATCTTAACATGAGTGTGCTCTTTGGCATCTTTTAAGCGCGTGCACTTTGGCATCTTTTAATCAGAGAGTTCATTAAGTAAAGAACATGTTGTAAACATAACTTTCTATCTGACCCTATTGCAGGATTTGGGTCAGCCTCTCCCAGACCAGCTGGCCTTAGGGGACTAGGTGTCAAGCACCCCTTGGAACTTACTTTCCCGGATTAGAAAGGCTACATCGACATATTCTAAACCCATTCATACTAGTAAAACATGACTTTCGATCTGATTCTATAGAAGGATTTCTGTTCAATCACTCCCAGACCAAATGACCTTAGGGGACCAGATGTCAAGCATCCCACGGAACTTACTTTCCCAAACCAGAAAGGTCACAGTTACAAACTTTTAAACCCAGCGATTTCTGTATTTTAAGAATTTATTATTCATCTCAATCACTCAGATCAACGTCTAAATGCTTAGCCCATATTTTCATTCCGATCTATAATTCTGATCATTTAGGTAGTCTAAGCAAAGTAAACTATAAAAATTCAGACTCACATATCTTTAAAGCAGAATCAAAAGCTACAAACATGTTGCTGACTTTTCGACTTTTGTAAGACTTAAAAGTTGAACATATAAAACTTTAATATAAACAAATAACTTGTAAAAGATCCTAGACATACGTTTTATTCAAAACAAATAAAATCTGTAAAATTTTATCTTATAGAATAAAATTTGTAATGATTTAAACTTTTAAATTCAACATGCCTAATTTTGAAAGCAAAAAAATTGAAACTTTTTTGTAAAGATATCAACAAGTTGATATTCAGTTGGTACAAAATATAATTCAATAGTACTTTCTTCCACGTGCTGCTTTATAAAATGGTATCGCATGTCTATGTGCTTGGTCTTGGTGTGCTGGACTGGATTGAGTGATATCGCAATTGCAGACTTGTTGTCACAATATATCGGCACTGTCTTGTATAGCATTCCATAATCACGAAGTTGCGTTTTCATCCAGAGCACTTGAGCATAGCAACTAGCTGCAACGACGTATTCAGCTTCGGCTGTTGATATTGAAACGCATTTTTGCTTTTTCGACGCCCAACTTATCAGTCTGTCACCTAAAAACTGAAGATGACTAGAAGTACTCTTCCTGTCCAATTGATTACCACCAAAATCTGCATCTGAATAAGCAATCAAATTATAGTCAGAACTTTTAGGATACCTTAATCCAAAATTAGGAGTTCCTTTAATATATCTAAAAATGCGTTTGACTGCTAAAAGATGAGATTCTTTTGGTTTATCTTGGAATCGGGCACACAAGCACGTAGAGAACATTATGTCCGGGCGACTGGCAGTTAGATACATCAGTGATCCGATCATCCCCCTGTATGTCTTTTGATCCACAACTTTTCCATCTGGATCGAGTCCGAGTTTGGCATCATGAGCCATCGGTGTTCCGATTGAAGTAGATTTGTCCATCTTGAATTTCTTCAAGATGTCAAATACATACTTTGACTGGTTGATGAAGATACCATCAGGAAGCTTCTTCACTTGTAAGCCGAGGAAGAAGTTGATTTCTCCCATCATGCTCATCTGAAATCTAGAGGTCATTAAATTGGAAAACCAATTACACAAAGATTTGTTAGTCACACCAAAAATAATATCATCTACGTATATTTGTACTAAGCAGATATCAAGATTAGATCTATAAATGAAAAGAGTAGTATCGATAGACCCTTTGGTGAAGCTGGATTTGACCAAGAAAGCTGACAACTCGTCATACCATGCCCGTGGAGCTTGTTTCAAACCATACAATGCTTTATCGAGAAAATATACATAATCTGGACGATCTTTGTCAACAAATCCCTCTGGTTGAGATACATATACTTCTTCATTCAGCTTGCCATTGAGAAATGCTGTCTTGACGTCCATTTGATATACTGTGAAGTTGCGATAAGCAGCGACAGCAAGAAACATGCGAATAGCTTCCAATCTGGCAACAGGTGCAAACGTTTCATCGTAGTCAATACCTTCTTCTTGTCGATATCCTTTGGCTACCAATCTTGCTTTATTACACACAACGATACCATCTTTATCCTTTTTATTCTTGAATATCCACTTTGTACCAATTATGCTTTTTCCTTTCGGCCTCGGTACAAGTCTCCACACTTTGAGCGCATCAAATTGATTGAGCTCCTCTTACATAGCAATAATCCAATCCAGGTCTTCCAACGCTTCAAAAACTGTTGTAGGTTCAATCTTGCTTAGGAAGCAAGTGAAGAGACATTCGTTGGAAGTAGCCGATTTGGAGCGTGTAGAAACGCTGGCTTGAGGATCTCCAATAATTTGATGAATTGGATGAGATCTTTTCCATTTCGTTGTATGAGGGAGAGGATCAATTACATCTTGAACTACTTCTAAATGAAGAGAGGGAGGTTCATAAACCTCTATATCAGATGAAGAGATAGAAATAGTTTCAACTTGTGGAGGAGGTATTTCAACAATCTCTGAATCAGATTCGGGAATAGTTTGTTGAATAATATCATTATGTACTTCTTCCTGAAATGATTCCTCTTGAACAGGTTGATCTTGAATAGACTTTTCTTGAGTATGTTCTTCATGAATAGACTCAGTTTCTGATTGAACATTGTCTGATTGAACAAAATCTTGTTGTGCCGGTTCTTGTTGAACAGGAGAGACTGGAGCAACATCATTGTCAGAGATAGATGCAGCGGAATTTGGAATAGATGAGCTCTTAGTTTCCTGATTCAAAACATTAGAAACATTTTCATAATTAGATCTAGGCACATCATCATAAAAATTTTCAAACAGAAAATCAAGATCAGAAAGATTAGGAGAGGGTGTAGAAAAATCCTGGTTATCCGGTGAAAGAGCAGGTTCTGAACTGATTTGTTCAGAAACTGAGTTTTCAGTAAGAGCGGGTTCTGAGCCTGAGTGACTAGAAACCAAATCAGCAGCTTCGGCAAATTTTACATTGAAACTTTCTATGACCTTTCTTGCAGATATCCAAAAAACTCTATAAGCAGCAGAGTTTGAAGAATAATCCACACATACACCCTCGTCTGCCTTTGGACTAAACTTGTTGAGATTCTCCCTGTCGTTCAGAACGTAGCATTTACACCCGAATGACTTGAAATACTTGATGTTCGGTTTGATCCCGTTCATAAGTTCATACGGTGTTTTGTTGAAACGACGATGCAGAATTGATCTGTTCTGTGTATGACATGCAGTTGATACTGCTTCAGCCCAGTAAGACAAAGATAGACCTGAATAAGCAAGCATTGATTTGGCAGACTCAACAAGCGTTCTCTTTCTTCTTTCAACAACACCGTTCTGTTGTGGAGTACGTGCAACAGAAAATTGTTGTTGTATTCCTTGAGATTCATAGAATGCCTGAAGAGTACAATTTTTGAATTCAGTGCCATTGTCAGATCTTACCACTTTCATTTGCTTCTGCTAATTTGTCTGAGTTGTCTTGATAAGGTTGATGAGTACTTCAGGAGTCTCGTCTTTTGACTTCAGAAATTTTACCCAAGTATATCTGGAGTAGTCATCAACAACCACCAAAACATATTTCTTATGTCCTAAACTCTTCGTCTTCATCGGACCACACAAATCAACATGCAAAAGATCAAGAATAGCCGACGTGCAGTGTTCAGGTTTAGGCTTGTGAGGAGCTTTCTTCATTTTTCCTTTCTGACAATCCTGGCATAGATGGTCTTTCTGGAAACGGAGAACTGGAAGACCTCTCACTGAATCATTCTTGACCAGACGATCCGTATACTTGAAGTTGAGGTGAGCAGTCGACGATGCCAAATCCAACTTTCATTGATAGAGGCTTTAGATAGTAAACATATATCTGATGAGATCTTAACTTTGGAAAGATCAATTGTATACAAATTAGATCTTCTCTTTCCAACCATTAAGTCTTTGCCACTATCGTCCTTTACACAACCCTTTTTTACTTGAAGCTGACTTCAAGATCTTTATCGCAGAATTGGCCGATGCTGAACAGATTGTGACTTAGACCCTCGACATAGCTTACTCTTTTGACAGTTATGTTTCCTTGAACTAGATCGCCATAACCAAGAATCGGAGCTGTCTCACAGTTACCAAATTTCCAACGACCGCAACTTTTATCTTTAAAATTAGACAGAAGTGATTTGTTGTCAGTCATATGTTTTGAACATCCCGTGTCCAGATACCATAATTGACTTAGCTGCACACACATAAACTACACCTTTTTAGGTACCCATATGCATATGGGTCCCTTGTTAGATTTATGTCTTTTATTGTTCACAGAATTAATTTTTATGCAAGAATGAAAACAATTATCAATAGAAGATAAAACACAATCATCAGAATCAGAACTAGAAGAAGCATATGAGATATTCTTTGATATATTAACATTTGCTGAAAAGAATATTTTGGGTTTTTATTACATGAAGCAAATGTATCAGTATCACAAAGAGTATCTACACAATTAACTCCTAACAGTTAAGATTCTAAAATTTGCTGTTTCACCCTCCAAATCTGCCTTGGTGACTTCCTCACAGTCCGATCTGAAGAAGAAAAATCAGAAACATTAGAACTTTCAAAAAGAACAGTATCATGTTTCTTTGACTTCTTTGACCGTCTTCTTTTACGCTCTTTTTATAAAATTGAGTATTTAGCAGTAAAGAATCATCAATAATTGAATCAGAAGAAGAAACTTTATCAAAGAAATAAGTCTCAGCATTTGGTATTGAAGAACTAGTCTCAGAGTGAAAATTTTCAAAATTGCGCAAGTCTGGAGGAGGTTTGCGCTTCCCATTGGAGACGCAAACTGAGCTTTGCACGCCCAACTGCATGTGCAAACTATCAGTTTGCGTTTCCAACGTGGAACACAAATGACCATTATTTTTCAAAACTTTAGCATTTTCCTTAGAATCTATGACAATCCAGAAGAAATTTTATCTTCAAAACTTGTTTTCATTATAAAAAGAAATAAATCGTTTTCTAAACAAGTTTGAAGATTTTGTTCTTCCAATCTATCTTCAAGATCAATAATCTTACTTTCTAACACTAATGGGGGAATGTATTTCTTAATATCATAAGACACTGGAGATACATTTTCCTTATCAGTGTTAGCAAAAATATCAACAAAATCTGTTGATAATGAAGATTTATCGGAAGATTTGATATTTAAAATATTTTGAAATTTTCTGGATTTCATAGATTGATCCGGAAAATATTTTGCATTTTCAGAGGTGTAAACAAATGGAATTTGCATCCTCTTATTTTTCATCCTTTTAACATTTTCATCTTCCAAAATTTGTTTCTCAGTTGTCCAAAAGAATTTAAACTGAGGAGCATATCTTGCAAGAGTAAAGTGATCATATTCATATAAAGTAGGAACTTCATTTTTAGCATGATTTAAAAAATGCGGGTTTTCGAAACCAACTCCCCACTTTTCTTTTATAGCTTCTTCACTCCTTGGTTTGTTCATGTAAATGGTTTTCTCAGATTGTTCTCTTTTATATAATTTCCTTTCTAAAACAATTATTTTCTCAGAAAGATTTTGATTTGAAGAAGTCAGTTCAGTCAACGAATCATGATAAGTTAGATTTGATTTTTCAAGATCAACTAACTGCTTTTGAAATTTCTCTTTTGTATCAATTAAAATTGACTTCTCATCTTTTAAAGAAATTTGCAGTTTTTCGATTAAATCAGACTTTTCTTGATTTTTAAACTTTTCAGAAAAAAACTTTGAGCGCAAATCATGCAAAGCAGTGATAAAAACATTCATTTGAGATAAGAAGAAATTATAGTTGAACGCAGATATTACCTCAGAACCATCAGATGAGGTATCATCTTCCTCATCATCACTTTTATCGTCACCAATAAAGCACATAGGCGTAGTTTCCTCATTTTCAGCCTCGTTGTCCAAATGATCCAACCAGTATTCTTCTTCGGCCAACAGGACGGTTCCACTTTCCTTCTTTTCAGCTAGAGCCAACTTCTTTCGGTAAAAAGCAGCATCATTTACCACTTTGACTCTACAATCCTTAACCATATGTCCAGGCTTCCCACAGTTAAAACAATTCATCACCTTTTTGTCATCCTTCTTCTGTTCAACCACCTTAGCTGGTTCATACTTTCGAGAGTATGTCTTTGAAGGAGCACCAGGTTCTATCTTTTTAGAACCAGAAGTAAACCGCAGGTTGTTTGAACCAGATTTGTGCTTGAATCTCTTCTGATAGTGCTGAGTCAAAAGTATCATGGCCTTTTTGAGTGATTCGCCATCATCATCTGTTGATCCATCATAAGCTGATTCAGTCAAAGCTTGCTCAGCCAGTTGTCTAGCTAAAAGAGCAATGGGATCTACTGACAGAGGCTTGTTCTTCTTATCCATTTTCGCCTTCTTCTCCATTACCAAAGATTCATTTGTCATCAGGATTTCGTATAACTCCTGAATTGGCATGGTTGAGATTCTGACATCGTTTCTCATTCTGTGGCATGACTTGTTCCACTCAGGTTGTAAAGCGTTCAGAAACTTCAAGTTAGCCTCCAACTCAGTCTTGGTAACTTTAATCTTGTAGAGATCATTGATAACAGCCCAGAATCGATCAAAAACATTTTTCAAACTTTCCCCATCCTTGGCCTTGAACTTTTTAAAGTTGTTCATGTACCTGGTCTGTCGTAACTGAGTAGACATTGCATTACCAAGCATAATCTTCTCAAGTTGTGTCCACATCAGCATTGGGTTGTGTTTGAAGCAATCGATTCTGTTATAGATGGAGTTATGAAGAGCAAGGATCAGATTTGACTTAGCCTGACTGTCTGCTTGATATCTTAAGACCTCTTCAGCTTCATACTCTCTTAAATCTTTTCCAACAGTTGTAGCTGGAGTAGTAGCAGTAGCTGGGATCACTTTCCGTGGTATTTCCATAGGACCCTGAGTCAGTGATTTCATCATGTTCTCCCCATTTGATTGTCTTTCAATGAAGTTAATAAACCGATCCAGCCACTGTTCGAATTCGTTCTCATTGATCAGTACTGGTGGACGTGTATCAGACCCCAACGACATCATGAGATAATTTTTGTAGATTTGTGCTTGCAAAGACATCTTGTGAAAAAATCTGAAAATTTAGAAAATTTTCTAAGTAAGGGAGACGCGCAAACTAGAGGTTTGTGTGTGCAATGAGGAGCGCAAAGAAGGTTTTGCGTTTGCAGAGGGGAACGCAAACTGAGTTTTGCGTTTGCTTAGGGGACCGCGAACTGAACTGAACTGCAAACTAGAGGTTTGCGTTTGCTTAGAGAAACGCAAAATGAACTTTGCGTTGTAAGAATGATACGCGAACTATGACTTTGCGGGTTGAGACTTTGCGGGTTGAGACTTGAGGCACGAAAATCTTTTCGCTTGAATAGAGAAACGTAAACTAATGGTTTGCATTTTAGAATAGATCGAGAAACTTGAAACTTTGCGTTTCCAATGTGAACCGCAAACCTGAAAAAATCACTAACACAAAAGTTAGATACGCAAAATATATGAATGACACGCAAATTGATAAGAATCACATGCAAACATATATGAATGAAACGCAAACTTCATAAACACTACCAATTCACGCAAAGACTATGAATGACACGCAAAGACTATGAATGACACGCAAACTTCAACAACTCACAGATTTTCGCAAGAACAAATCAAACTAAGAAATTTATCCAAAGAGAACACACACTTAATATCGAAAACACCTTTCTAACACCTTTTAATCAATAATATCGATTAAAATCAACAAAATCTAAAAATTTAGAATGAAACAGTACTGAAATCGTGTTTTTCCAGAAAACTTTTAAACTCAAAATTGATGATCTAAACTTGATTTTCTTGTAAAACAACTTGAAACAAAAGAGAACGATTAGCAAAAACGAATCTACTGAGATCAAAATCAAACACAATTGATCACAAACACAACCAAATTTGATGAGAAATCAAGAAAACGAGATTTTCTTGAAAACTTCAAGAAAACCGATCAAATTTTCGATTTCAATCACCAATTCAGTTTCGAAAATACAAACTCTCAATCCTCTCAAGATTCAGATTGCTCTGATACCAATTGAGAGTCCAAGAATCTCTAAATCTTTAGAGAGAGAAAGTGGAGAGAGAAAGTATGAAGCGCAAAGTTCACTGATTGTATTAGATGTGAGAGCAAAAGTTACAAAACAAAGGCTCTAAGGGGACTTAAATACCCCTAGCCTTTACAAGGACAAAGGGCAATTGGAACTAAATGGGTATTCAGGAATGAGAAAGATGAGAGAGCTATAGTGATAAAGAATAAGGCCAGGCTTGTGGCACAAGGGTATACACAAGAAGAGGGGATATATTATGAAGAAGTGTTTGCACCAGTGGCCAGAATTGAGGCAATTAGGCTGTTTCTAGCCTATGCTTCTTTCATGCAGTTCAGAGTATTTCAGATGGATGTTAAGAGTGCATTTCTATATGGGAAAATCGATGAAGAAGTGTATGATTGTCAGCCTCCAGGGTTTGAGAATCCTAATTTTCCTGACAAAGTATACAAATTAAAGAAGGCACTCCATGGGATACATCAAGCACCAAGAGCATGGTATGATACTTTGTCTACCTATCTCTTGGAAAATGGTTTTGAAAGGGGCATCATTGACAAGACTATGTTCATCAAAAGGAAGAAAAAGGACATCCTGCTTGTACAAATCTATGTGGATGACATCATCTTTGGATCCACAAAAGATCTTATGTGCAAGGAGTTTGAGGATCTGATGCACAAAAGATTCAAGATGAGATCTATGGGTGAACTCACATTCTTTATTGGGCTACAGGTTAAACAGAAGAAAGGTGACATTTTCATAAGTCAATCCAATTATGTTCAGGATATACTTACAAAGTTTGGATTTTCATATTCAAAGCCTGCAAGCACACATATGGAAACACACAAATAGATCACTGCAGATCTTGAGGGGGAGGATGTGGATGTTCATCATTATAGATCTATGATAGGCTCCCTCGTGTATCTAACAGCTTCAAGACCAGACATTATGTTTGTTGTATGTGTGTGTGCAAGATTTCAAGTGAGACCAAAGCAATCTCATTTTCAAGTAGTCAAAAGGATCTTCAGATATCTCAAAGGACGACCTAGGTTAGGTCTTTGGTATCCTCATGACTCACCATTTGATCTACTTGCATATTCAGATAGTTATTTGGGTGGTGCAAACTTGGATAGAAAGTCTACATCAGGAGGATGTCAGTTTTTCGGTGCAAGACTAGTGTCATGGCAGTGTAAAAAGCAAAGCACAATGTCCACCTCTACAACAGAAGCAGAGTATATAGCTGCTGCAAACTGCTGCTCACAGGTGCTATGGATTCAGAATCAGATGTTGGACTATGGTATTACTTTTCTTCATACTCCCATCTTCATTGATAATAACAGTGCTATAAGCATTGTTAATAATCCAGTGAAGCATTCAAAAACCAAGCATATAGAAACTATGTTAAACTAAACACTCAGAAACTATGTTAAAGAAGTTTGCGGAATAACACTTTAAAAGTAAATTAATGGAACAGTGTATGACTGCAAATCACAAGTTATATTGATTTAACTTAATGATTACATCCAAAGCCTCAATCAGTTGAACAGGCTCAACAGACGTTCAATACTTCTCTTAAGAAAGGATTACTAACAATCTTTAGGCTAATTCTCTCTAGAACAAAAACAATACGTATTCTCTATATATATTCTATCTGTCTATAATCTAAGACTTCTATACTATATATACAAAACAGATTACAAGATAATTATTAAATTAAAGTTGATCTTCAGCATCCAGACCATAATTATCTTTAATCTCCTTATCTTTCGCTTTAAGCAATCAATCCATCTTTATCATCATGAGCAGCAATAATCTTCAGCAGCATCTTCTAATCAATAACAGTACTAACCATGCTTGCAGTAGTAACTTCCAACTTGCAGTATTAACTCTTCAAGCAGTAGTAACTACTAGCAGCAGTAATCCTTAATACTTCTAGCAGTAGTAATCTTCAAGTAGCAGTACTAAATTCTTCAGCAGTAGTAAACTTCAATACTTAGCAGTACTAACTCGACTTAGCACATTTCAGACCCAACAATCTCCCCCTAACTTAACTTTTCAATTCAAGAAGTTAAGTTCTTCAAAATAAAGGTCTTCATGATGCTTTCAAAATAACTTCTCAATTTCCCATATTAGGATCCAAACCTAAACTTTGATTGATGGTTCTTCTGATCACAATTCTTGCCATTTCTGAACCTTTAGAGCAGACCAACTTTGCTTTCAGCATCCTCTGCAACTTTACTATGTTGTGGTCATACACCTTATCAACCAAGTAGTATTCATGAAAGCTTTTGTCAATGGTTATGACATAGACTCCAGATCTTTCAAAAAGCATCCAATTATCAATACTTTTAAATCCATTTTCATGATGCACATCTTTGATAAGATATTCAACCTTAACAGGGTCAAACATCATGCACAAATATTCCATGGGCATCTTTGTTATGCTCATCCCTGCTCCTTTCAGTAAGTCACCATATAAGCTCAGACCAACCTTATACATTTCCTCCAAATCAACCCTGGTACAGCTTCTGATGATCTTTCCCCAAGTTGAGTAAACCTCATATTTGTCACCCATTCTCTTGATTCTGAAGTACTCTGTTCTTTTATTCAACAAAGTATCCCAATGGATGATTTCTGGAGCTTCCACTGAGATAGGATCAGCTTTAACTGGTTCTTCATCTGTCACAGTCATATACAAGTCACACTGCTCATCAGATGGTCTTGACTGTTTTGAAGGCTGCTGACTTGATTGTTCTTGACTCTTCTCTTGATTTTTAACCTGCTCAGCTTGTTTCTCTTGATTTTTCACTACTCTGCTCCTTTTCACCTTCCTCGATTCTTGGCCTTTTTGCCTTTGGCTTTGTAGCAATAGACTTCTTTCTTTTTAAAGTTCCAATTTTCTGAGCTAGTGTTTCTTCTTTCTTTACTTCTACCTTTTCTTTAGTAGGAGTGGTTTCTTCACTGTCAGGGAAGGGCTGTTGAATGATCTGATCATGTCTTTCTTTCATATTTCTTTCAAATTCAACCCTCTGACTGAAGTCTCCTTGAAGCTTGGCCATCTCCTTTTTGTACAAATCTTCAATTCTGCTCCAACACATTTTTGTAAACATTCTTTCAGGAACTCCAACAGATCCTTTCAAAAAGTTTATCATTTTTCCTCTTTCTTGTGCAGCTAGAAAGGTCTTTGAAGGCTTCCTTTGTCTTGTTGCTTTCATTGCAACCTTCTTTGCAGCCAGTTTCAAGCTTTTCTGATCTTCTTCATTGAGTCTTCTAGCCAAATATAATGCAATCTTTCTGTCTTTGGCAGTTTGGCAATTTTTCTGATCTTCTCATTCTCCTTTTCAAGTTCTTTAACATGGTTTCTGAGTGTTTAGTTTAAATTATTGTTTCGAATTTTGATCCTGATATAAGCATTCAGTGCAGATATCGTTCAGATTAAAAGTAATGAAATGACGAAAAAGAAAAGAAAAAATAACAAAGATAAACTGTACTAGGTAACTACAGATTATGTCTTGAGGTTTAACATGCCAAGTTTCGAAATGAGTAAATTAAATCTCTTTTTGTCTAACGGTTTGGAAAACAAAATCAGCAAGTTGATAATCTGTGTTTACAAAGTAAAGTTCCATTGTACCTTTTTTGTTGGTCCCGAAGGTACTTAACAAGTTTGTAGTAGGTGGGGGGGGGGGGTTGAATACAAACACAAATTTTTAAGTTTAATAAATTGTTTATTGATAAATCAAAATACAATTTACAAGTTTGTTGCGGAATAAGATTAAGTAAGAACCTAATCTAAACAAACTTAAGAAACACTAAGATGGTTGCACAAGAACTAGAGAATGGGGATCAATAGAATATAGAAAACAAGGGTTTCTATATTTTACAGAAAGATTGAAGGTTGAAGGCTTAAGGCAACTCTCAGATATATTTGTGATCTTTCTATTTATACCCTATGCATTAAATGCATGGCAGGGTACTTTACACGTGTCCTTCTCTGGTTAGTTGTATGAGTCTGACTTTTGGAGACATGCTTTTGGTCGTATGATGAATAATGTAGATATAAGAGTTATTGTACGACTTGTTGCAGAGGTATGTATTTTCTGACATTCGTACTATGTGTGCATAGATAAGATAAAAGAGACTTGAGGTATAAGCAAAGTGGTCATCGATCGTTGAATATCTCTTCCTTCTCAGAGATAGAAAGAAGTTCAGCTATCACTAAAGCTTTTCCTCAGGTTTCTTCGCATGTGAGTAGACTTGTCTTGTTTTCGTTGATATTCACATCAGGTCATGAGTAGACTTGTCCTTTGTTCAGCATCTTTGTCTTCAATTCAGCAGTGAACTTCTATTGTCGCGAAACTTGTCTTCAGGGATTACGTCTAACTGTTTAAATGAGAAATCATCAGCGATACTGAACATACTCAATATTTAATCGCTGATAGTGAAACACTTATACATACATAATTTAAACGTTATTTTTACTAAGTATTATAAAGGGTCATTATCAAATCACTGAGAGAGTTGGATCAACAATCTCACACTATTTGATGATGACAAAGCAACTATGAAGAAAATTACTTAAGTCAAAATAAAGGATAATCAGGACTCATAACATACACGTCCCAATTACTATTTTGAGTGATATTTTACATTACTGATAGAGTTAAGTACTTCACTGAAATTTTCATCAATTCAAGGAAAGAATTACAAGAAAAGATATGAAAATTATAAGTACAAGTGAAGATCTAACTACTGTAAGTCTAACTAACATATTACAAGAAAAAGAGAATCTATCAGTTATCTAAACAAGACTTCAGAACCTTGATCATATAATTTGGTACTTCTTTTCCTTTTTGTCTTTGATCAGCTGATTCTTGTCGAATGAGAGTTTTGATCAGTTCAGCTGAAAGAGAATAAGTACACCATAAGCATAGAAGGTCCTTGAGATGATTTAGAGGGCAAAGGGGAATTTCAGAGACTCTTTGGAACCTGAGTTGATCTTCATCATCTCTGAAGAAGATTCCAAAAGGGTTCTTCAAAACTTGCCCTAGGATGAATGAACCACCAGGAGGCAGAGATAGATCAAGAACTGAGAGATCAGGAGGAGGCCCGAGCAATGCTTCTTTTGAGAATTTGATGGAGGTGTCGTTCTTGATCACTGCGACATTATCAGAGGAGGAGGAGGCAATATTTCTTTTGATTTGCTTTGGCTTTGGTGGAAGAGCTTAAGGCACTTTCAATATTGCAGCGACTCTGTTGATTAGAGCTCCAACGAGACCTTCAACATAGCCTTTATACGTTGACTTCAACTTCTTCAGTGCTTCCTTGAACTCTATCCATTAAACGTAACCAAAGTGTTCGAGCCATCATACGAACATTGCTTTTGAGCTTCCATCCTCTCTGGTTATCTCCATAGTCCCTAATGTTCGGTCCTTCTTCTTTCTCCCAGATATAGCAACAGCGACAATCTTCATTGGGTCAGAGCGATAGTCTATCTTTTGTTTGCATCAGTCTAGACTTTTATCGCTGACCTCTTTTTCTTTTGGGCGTTCCTTTTCAATCTATTTTAATATAACAGCTTGAACTACAACTGCATTCTCTTTCATCTTGTCGTCTTTAAACATGGACTCATGTACCTTAAGAGTTAAGTCAACATCTTTTCGGCATTCAGCGAGCAATATTTCAGTTCTAACAGATTCTTCGTATTAATCTTCGGAGAGAAAGTTGAGTTCTTCTCGTAGCCCTCTCTAGATGAGAAATAGTCTATGTTCTTTTTTTAGTTCATCCTCTGACCATTGAGGTGGTCGAGAGGGCCTTCCTAGATGGTTCAGGGATTCATCTTCTTCTTCCTCTTGTTCATCAACCTCATTGAAGGAGGTTGGGATTATTTGATCATCAACTATGATAGTTGGGATTATTTGTAAAGATTTTGTTCCCTTAAAGAGGGGAGAGAACTGTCTGAGCAAAAATATCAAGGAGTTAGTGTATAATATAGGAAGATAAAGATAAAGGTTTAGAATGAAAGGAGTGATTGGTAGGAATAGAAGGAGAGAGGGACAATAAAGAGGCATACCTAAGCAGGTTGCTCCCCCTCAGATGGTTATAGTAACTACAAGTTTCCTTCGGCAACGATCCCCTTCTGCTTGCCTTGAGAGGAGGAAACTAGAGCACTATCTTTTTGTCTCCCCCCAGCTTCATTGATGACAATGCCTTTGGTCTGAGGTGCTGATATTGCTGAAAACCAAAGAGAGGGGTCTTCATCTTCATCATCATTATCACCATCAACTGCGTCATCATCTTCTTGATCCTGAAGATCAAGGTCTTCCTCATTTTCTTCTTCTTAATCATCCTTTTCTTTATCTAAAGCTTGGGAAGGAGAAGGAGGGACCTGAATTTCAATGGCTGAAACTTCAGTTATCTTCTCCCCTCAGATTGAGAAGGAGGTTCTTCCACAGCTACCTGAGCCTCAGCCGCTGTATTTTCTTCAGAATTCATCTCCTTCTCTTTGTCATCATCATGGGGGAGGTCAGCGCTTGTAGGAGCAGCATCATCAGCGACAGGTGTCCGGCGGGCATCAACCTCCAGCTTGTCCAACCTTCCTTCAATATTGGGAATAACTGAAGTTGCTTGATGAATGAAATCAACAACAATAGTCAGCGACATCCGATCGGCATGCGTAAAGGAAGGAGTAGGAGCAGGAGCTGGTTGATTCAGTTTTGCCAGCAGCTGATTTGTAGAATCCATCTTGTTGTTGAGAGCCTGGACTTTGCCAGTCAAGTGATCAACATGGCATGTGAGAAACTAAATTTGAGTTGTATTGTGGGCCATGTTGTCCTTCAGTTGATTGACCTCGTCTTGAAGGGATCTCAGCTGATAAGCACTAGCTTTAGTGGCGGTTGCTGAAGTCAAAGTCTTTAACTCTTCACCTGCCTAATTAACGGTAGTGGTTTTGTTCTTGAGAGAGGCAGTGAGACTGTCCACCTTTTCAGCAAGCTTGTTGACGTTGGCGTCAACCTTTCCTAAAGTAGGACCTGAAAAAGAAGTTAGAATTTGAGCAAAATTATGCTCAGGCTGATATAGAGAGGTGGGAGAGGTGTACATGGTTTGGGTTTACCTGAAGTGTCAAACATGTTGAAAAAGTTCAAGTCCCCCTCAAATTGAGAGAAGGGCTGAGATGTTTGAACCACAACAGGTCCTATATTAGCAGCGATAGAAGCTGGCTGCTGTAAAGTGGGAAGGTTAGTGACCAAAGAAGTAGAAAGAGAAGTAATGGGGATAGAAGGAACAACACTGGTGTTTATAGTAATTACCTTAGTTGTTTGAGAGACTGGAGGAGTTGGGTTGATCACCGATGGTGTATCAACAATTGTAGTCACTCGTACGGTTGTGGTGGTTGCTGATGTGGAGGAGCGAGCCACAAAATCGTCTAAGGTAGTCTGTTGAGAGACTACCTCAGGTTCCTTAACCGAGGGGGTCAACTCCTTAGTCTTATTGGCCTTTTTAGAAGGGCCAGGAAGAGTTGTAGATTGTATCTTGAGAGGGGTGGTAGCGGTTGGGATAGCTGATGAATGAACCATCGGCGTGACCACTAAAGTAGAAGAAGTGGAGGAGAGACGGAGGCGTAGGTTTCTGAAGACCTACCTCATTTTCAGCAAGCTTCACTTCGTGGACACGGGGAGTAACTTTTGAGAAGTTGCAGTCACCTTCAGTGGGGTACTTCTCTCTGAGGAAGAAGTGAAGAATATCATAGATAAACCGGACGTAGGGAATCTTAGTTTCCGTTCAGGGTTATCAATCTTTGACATCAAATCATCAAAGATGGCTCCAGCATAGTCGAAGTGCTTGCCAGCTAGCACCGAGTAGCGCATCTGAATTAGACTTTGCTGGCTTGCTTAAGCGATCCAATCTTTCCACTCATGGTTTGAATGATGTGAGTGAAAATGTATTTCAACTCTGAAGGCATGTTCGCCTTCAGGATCTTTGTGAGCTTCTTGTTGGGAATGTTAGTGTGAGGCTTGTTGTCCTATTGGTACTCCATGAGATCCAGAAACTGAATCAGTTCAGCGTCAGAGGGTAGAGGGTCGAAGCCATGAATAGTCTTGGAAGGGAAACACAATGTTGTGCAAACAACCAGTGCAGTGATGGATTCACCTTTTTTGTTGACCATTAGTCCCTTCTCAACAGTGAACCAGAATTGCCGAAGAAGAGCCTTGTTGGGCTTGGGATCCACTTGCAGTGCATAGAAGAGGCAGGATTGCTTCAAAAAGTTGGTAGTTTCAACCAGATGAGGGAATTTTTCAGCATCAAATGTTAACCTTTCCAGATGGTTGTTCTTGGGAATTTCAGAGTCAGTGAATGCAAATTTGACATTCTTAGAAGCAACAAGAGTAGATTGGGCCATTTCTGGAATAGAAAAGAGTAGAATGGAATAGAATGTTTATAGTCTAAAAACATTATTGAGTATTTTACCAGTTTCCTTTTGAGGGATGAAGCTTGAAAATAAGTTTGTTTTCAGAGTTGAATAATGTTCTTAATGAAAAGAAAGAAGAGGAACTGTCTTCAAAACCAAAGGTCTTTGCATAGAATAAAATCATAAAAAAAATGATTTTAAGAATGAAGAACACTTTGAATCAAAAACAATAGAAGTTTTTAGAATCGAACACGTGTTTTTATTAAGAAAAAGATGAAGAACAAAAACCTGCAAGTCTTGAGGAGTTGAAGATTAAGGAATTTGCTTGTTTGCTTGATTGCTTGAACGCCGAGAGTACTTTTCTTGCCTTGGAAGTTTTTTGAAAAGGTAAAAGGCAAAGAAAGAAATGACATTCCTATTATATGAGAGAGAGAGAGAGAGAAGGAATTTGAGGCGGAAAAAGGAGGTCATCATGACACGGACAAGTCCCATGAAGGTTATTAGACATGAAGTGCAATGGACGAACGTGTCAGAAAAAGGCGTGCCATGGATTATCGTTTAGAATGACGTCATAAGAGAGAGAAAACGTTTCGTTTTAAGAAAGTAACCAAAATAGATATTCAGAGATAATTTTTCTTTTCAAAGAATCCCTGACGAGAAATATCAGTGATAACATTTGTTTATTAAAAAACTTTTAACCACTTGAAGAAATTCAGTGATTAAAGTTTTGGAGTTTTGAAGGGGTTTTACTGAATAGGATTCCGTGATAAGGAATAAGAAAACATACCTAAGAGTTGGAAACATTTAGTCAGAGATGATATGATGAAGTGGAACGTATTATCACTGACATAATGCATGAAAGCTGAAGATTTAATCTTCAAGATTCAACATTCCAAGCTCACTGATAAGAAAGTTAAACCTTGTCTCATCAAGAGGTTTGGTAAAAAGATCAGTGAGCTGATAGTCTGTTGGGATAAAGTGAAGTTCAATATCACCATTCATCACATGATCTCTGATAAAATGATATATGATCTCTATGTGTTTCGTCTTTGAGTGTAGCACTGGATTGTTTGCTATAGCAACGACACTAGTGTTGTCGCAATAGATTGGGATTTTGGATAGCTGAAGGTCATAGTCTAATAGTTGATTTCTCATCCATAAGACCTGAGGACAACAACTTCCAGCTGCTACATATTCAGCTTCAGCTGTGGAAGTGGATACTAAATTTTGCTTTTTACTTGTCCAACTTACCAGCTTTCCTCCAAGAAGTTGACATCCTCCAGTGGTGTTTTTTCTATCAAGTTTGCAACGTGAAAAATCACTATCTGAATAACCAGTGAGATTGAACCCTGAGTCTTTGGGATACCAAAGACCTAGGTTAGGAGTTCCCTTAAGATATCTGAAGATCCGCTTTACAGCGATTAGATGGGATTCCTTGGGTTCTGATTGATAGCGTGCACAAAGACATGTTTAGTACATGTTGTCAGTTCGACTCGCTATAAGATACAACAGGGAGTCTATCATTCCTCAATAGGCAGTGACATTTACAGGTTTCAGTTGGATCCTTGTTTAATGTCAGCGGAGGTGCCATAGAAGTTTTCATCGCTGAAGTTTGAGTGAGATCAAACTTCTTCAGCATATCTTTAACATACTTACCTTGATTAATAAATGTACCTTTATCAGTTTGCTTGATATGAAGTCCAAGGAAGTAAGTTAGTTCACCCATCATACTCATTTTATATTCTTTCTTCATTCTTTCTGCGAAGCGAGTACATAGAGATGGGTTAGTAGAACTAAATATATTGTCATCAACGTATATTTTTACAAGAATAATATGACCTTTTATCTTTCTGAAAAACAAGTTATTAACAATCTTACCACGCTCAAATTTTTCAGAGATAAGAAAAGAAGAGAGTGTGTCATACCAAGCGCGAGGAGCTTATTTTAACCCATAGAGAGCTTTATCAAGCTTATATACATAATGTGGATGCTTAGGGTCAGAAAACTCTAGGGGTTGTTCAACATAGACTTCTTCATTCAGCTTTCTATTTAGGAATGCTTATTTTACATCCATAGGCTAAGAATTGTCGATTTGCTTCGAGCCTAGCCACAGGGGCAAAGGTTTCATCATATTCTATGCCTTTCTTTTGTTTGTATCCCTGAGCAACTAGTCTAGCTTTGTTATGGGTTACAGTCCCATGTTCATCTAATTTATTTCTAAACACCCATTTAGTGCCTATAACAGATTTATCAGATGGTTGCATGGAGCTGACCCAGTTTGGATCTCTGAGGGCATCAACAGTCTTCTTTGGCTCTTTAAGAGAAAGAATGTTAACAAAGAGACAGATGTTACCTGAACTTCTTCGTGTTTGAATACCTGCATCTGGATCACCAAGAATTTGATCTATGTGGTGATCTCTTGTCCATCGCTGAGCTGGGGCAAGATCGCTTACCTCAGGAGTTGGAACATTAATAGGAATGTTCACTTATGAAGACACTTGAGGTTCTTCAACTAAAAGATGATGAGTGTCAGATAAACCGTTATTTACTGAGAGGTTTTTAGAAGAGGGAAGTTCAGATGGAGGAAGTATGTTTAGAGGAGCAGCTGAAACCCAAGAGGTGGATTCAGCGTCAGGAGGTATGATGTTTGATTCTTCATCAACATTAGGAGAGTTGGTATGGTGATGAGTGTTGAAGAAAGGTTCTGTTTTTCTATAATGAGAGAGCATCCAAGCATTCAGTTCATCATTGTCAGCGATAGGTTTAGAGTTCGCTGATCTGGGTTCGTCGAAGGTGACATGAATTGTTTCTTCTACAGTTTGTCTTCTCTTGTTGAAGACTCTGTAGGCTTTTGAAATAGAGGAATAACCAAGAAATATTTCATCATCAGCTTTTGAGTCGAACTTTCCAAGGGCAACTTTGTTGTTTAAAATGAAACACTGACAACCAAAGATGTGAAGAAAGTTGATAGAAGGTTTCTTCCATGGAAGAGTTCGTAAGTTTTCTTGTTGAAACGTTTTACTATCAATGACCTGTTTTGAGTAAAACAATAAGTGTTGACAGCTTCTGCCCAAAACTGAGTGGGAAGATGAGAATCGCTTAGCATTGATCTTGCAGCTTCAATGATCGTTCGGTTTCTTCTTTCAGTGACACAATTTTGCTGAGGACTCCTTATAGAAGAGAAATTGTGAGAGATTCCCTAACTCTCAATGAAATTGTTCAGAGAATTGTTTTTGAATTCAGTTCCATGGTTACTTCTTATTGAGCGAACAGTTAGATTATTCAGCACTTCCATCTTTCTAACAAAAGATATCAGTTCTTCTGGAGTGTCACTTTTACAGCGAGGAAAAATTACCCAGGTGTAGCGAGATTATTTCTTTCCAACTATGGATTGAATATTGACAGGGCCAAATAAATCCATATGCAAGAGTTGAAGAGGACTTGTCACTGAGGAAACTTGTTTTCATTTGAAACTAGCTTTAGTCTGCTTTGCCTTTTCATATGTTGAACAAAGAGATTCTTTGGCATATGAGTGCAGAGGAAGACCGGAGACTAGTTCCTTTGAGGAGAGAGAATTCAGTGTTTTGAAGTTGAGATAAGATGGCCTTTTGTGCCATAACCAATTGACATCTGAAGAGGCCTTAGAGAGAAAACAAACTTTTTCAATGGTAGTAGAGTCCATGTCTATTACATAGACATTTTCCATACGATAACCACTAAGAGCTAGCTTTCCTTTGTCATTCATCACTGAACATGCTTTCTTAGAAAAGTGAACTTCGTAGTCTTTGTCACATAGCTGACTGATGTTTAGAAGGTTATGCTTCAGTCCATCTACATAAGCGACTCTTCTGAAAGTAGTTGTTCCATTGCTGAGAACACCAAACCCTCTTCTATAGCCGTTTCCATTTCCACCAAAGATCACTGAGGGACCTTTCTATTCCTTGTATTTAGTGAGCATGTCTTGTTGTCCAGTCATGTATCTAGAGTATCCGCAATCTAAATACCAGATACCCTTCGATCCCTGCAAACATAAGGAAGATTAATTTCTTATTGGTACCCACTTTTCAATGGGTCCAGCAGTGTTAGTGGAGATGGAAGGTTCAACAATCTTCACGGCATTTGAAGCTTCAGCTTCAGTGGTAACCTTCACTTTGGTTATTTGAATAACCTTAGTGGAATTTTTCACCTTACCAGATTTCTCAGCTTTGGTGACCATCTTAGCCTTGGAGGCAATCATTTTTACTTTAGTTGTCTTTTCAGCTTTTGTGGTAGTAGGACATTTACTAGCAATATGGTCAGTAAGTCCACAGTGATAGCATTTTCTATAGATGAGTTTTTCTTTGTGACTATGAGCAGTAGAGTTAGAAAACTTGAGATGAGCAGGGCCAGCTCCAAGAATGCCCTTAGAATAAGATCTTAGAGGAACTTTCAGATCTTCTGATTTCTTAGGCTTAATATCAATTTTCAGCTTTGGAGTTGATCTCTGAGAAATATCAGTGATTTTAGTTCTAGAGTTGGAAGATTGACTTACTGAAGGTTTGGAAAGGACATTCAGTTTTGTTTTCTTGGTAGCCTTCTGAGGATGAGAAATGGATTTCCCTTTATCAGCGAGTTTAGAGCTTTTTGATAAGTCCTCAGGAATAGGATTGGAAGATGAAGAACAATGAGTAGAAGAGGTGTCAGGGATAGAAGAGACAAACATTCCAAAAATGGATTCATCCTTTTCAGGATGATAACCGAGACCAGTTTTGTCATTAGCAGGGATTTGAGCCCATATGATTTCAGTGATCTTGATTGAAGATTTACACCATCCCTCAACAGCTGCCTTTTCCGTTTTTAAAGCAGCGATGGCTTGTTCGCGTTCAATGCTGATAATTTCATTTAAACTTTCCTCTAGAAGAGTTATTTCTTTGAACCTTTCGTGAAATTTCTCTAGTTGTTCAGTTAAGTTAATGTATTTGTTTTCAGCTAGAGTTTTGCCATTGAGTGAATTGTATAAGTGTATTGTCAGCACATCTACAACGCGACTTCTCTCAGCTTCAGAAAGAGAGAGATTAGCAGAGATTGATACCTGAGAGGAGATATAGCTCATGGAAGTTCATGTTGGTTCTTCCACTTCTTCTTTATTCTCAGCCATAAGACAGAGATTAGAAACTTCTTCTTCATCAGAACTAGATTATTCTGATTCGGCCCAATCATGCTCTTCAGCGATAAGACCTTTACCTTTTCGCTTAAAGTTTTTCAACTTTTGATATTTCTCTTTCAACTTAAGGTATTTGCTATCGCTGGTTTTCCTGGAGGTAGAAGGTTTGAAAACTTTCTTTGACCTGCATTCACTTGCAAAATGTCCAACTTTTTCACAGTTCAAGCATGTAGCAGTAGTCTTATCAACATGGATTGATTTTGTCTTGCCAGTTATAGAGAGAGGCTTATTTCTTCTGAAATTGCTCTTTCTTGCAAACCTTTTGAAAGAGTTTGTCAAGAGTGCTAAGGATTCATCAAACTCTGAAAGATCAGTGTCTGATAATTCCTCAGAGTCAGAATCTAACTTAGTGATGGTGAGAGTAGATCGCGGAGATGGAATGATCTTTGAAGAAACTAAAGCGACATGAGAGCTTTTGGAGTCTTTAGAATCTTTTATATGATTCCTCTTCAGAAGATTTGACTGCTCATAGTTGAGTAATATTCCATACAAGGTGCTAAGAGAGAGAGAGAATTTAAGTCTTTTGTCAGCTTAAGACACATTGTGTAAATGTCCCAGCTTTCAGGAAGACATTCCAAAAATTTAGTTAAGACCTCAGATTTAGAGTAGGTCCTACCAACAGTCCTTGGATCAATGATTAGACAGTTAAATCTCTGGTCAACATCATATAGGGATTCATTCTTACCACAGATTAAACTTTCATATTGTCTTACCAAGTTAATCTTTCTGGTTTCTTGGATTTCAGTGGTATCTTCATATTGAACACATATAGTGTCCCATATCTCTTTAGCAATTTTTAGATGCATGATGGAATGAAAGGCTCATCATGCAGAGCCATAGAGATACTGGTTTTTGCTTTAGCAATTAAACCGACTTTCTTTTTATCTTCATCACTCCATTGTCTTATTTTCTTAATAGCATATCTTTCAGGGATAGCAGGAGTGGTGGTAGTAGCTGGAACTGCAGCTATGATGGTGAAGGGTTCATAAAGACCATTTGCTACGAATTCAGGTATAGTGGCATCTACACCTTCTAGAAATAGCATCATTCGATTTTTCCAGAGAGCAAAGTTATCTCTGCTAAATCGAGGAGGTTTTGAGAGAGAACCATTATCATACTAGTTAGTGTTTGTGTTTAGTGTCATATTGAGAATAGCAAGGAAAAAGAATAAAGCAAGATCTTGTTTATGAGATTAAACAGTCTGCTCTAATACCACTTGTTGGTCCCGAAGGTTCTTAACAAGTATGTAGAAGGGGGGGTTGAATACAAACACAAATTTTTAAGTTTAATAAATTGTTTATTGATAAATAAAAATACAATTTACATGTATGTTGCGGAATAAGATTAAGTAAAACCTAATCTAAACAAACTTAAGAAACACTAAGATAGTTGCACAAGAAATAGAGAATGGGGATTAAGAGAATATAGAAAAGAAGGGTTTCTATATTTTACAGAAAGATTGAAGGCTGAAGGAAACTCTCAGATAGAGTTGTGATGTTTCTATTTATACCCTATGCATTAAATGCAAGGCAGGGTACTTTACACGTGTCCTTCTCTGGTTGGTTGCATGAGTCTGATTTTTGGAGACATGCTTTTAGCCGTATGATGAACAATGTAGATATCAGAGTTGTTGTACGACTTGTTGCAGAGGTATATCTTTTCTGACATTCGTACTATGTGTGCATAGATATAACAAAAGAGACTTGAGGTATAAGCAAAGTGATCATCGATCGCTGAATATCTCTTCGTTCTTTAGAGATAGAAAGAAGTTCAACTATAGCTGAAGCTTTTCCTCAGGTTTCTTCGCGTGTGAGTAGACTTGTCTTGTATTCGCTGATATCCGCATCAGGTCATGAGTAGACTTGTCCTTTGTTCAGCAGCTTTATCTTCGATTCAGCAGTCAACATCTTTTGTCGTGAAACTTGTCTTCAGGGATTACGTCTAACTGTTCACATGAGAAATCATTAGCGATACTGAACATACTTAGTATTTAATCGTTGATGGTGAAACACTTATACATACATAATTTAAACGTAATTTTCACTAAGTATTATAAAGGGTCATTATCAAATCACTGAGAGAGTTGGATCAACATTTTTCGACATTATCTTAGTTAAATGATATCACACGTCAATGTGCTTGGTTTTCATATGTTGAACATGATTCGCAGATATAGCAATAGCGCTCTTCGAATCACAGTAAATCGGGGTTTTGTTGTATTGAAACCGATAATCTCGAAGTTGTGTTCGCATCCACATCACCTGAGAACAACAGCTATCCGCAGCTACGTACTCTGCCTCGGTTGTTGAAGTAGATACACACAGTTGTTTCTTCGAAGTCCAACTCACGAGCCTATCTCCCAAAAACTGTATATGTCCCGAAGTACTCTTCCTGTCTAACAAACAACCTGCATGATCTATGTCGGAATAAGCTATTAGCTCAAAAGCTGTATCTTTAGGATACCACAAACCAAAATCTGCAGTCCCCTTCAGATATCTAAATATTCGCTTTACAACTGAAAGATGGGATTCTTTAGGCGAAGCTTGATATCTAGCGCATAAGCATGTAGAAAACATAATGTCCGGTCTACTCGTCATTATGTACATTAAAGAACCAATCATTCCTCTATAGGTTCTAAGATCAACAACTTTTCAAGAAAGATCAACTCCAATCTTAGTTCTTGGTGCCATTGGGGTACCAATTGGAGTACAATTTTCCATTTTAAATTTTCTCAAAATATCATAAATGTACTTCGCTTGATTAATGAAAATCCCCATTGAAAATTGTCTAACTTGTAATCCGAGAAAGAAATTCGTCTCTCCCATCATACACATTTGAAATCTAGACACCATTAGATTAGAAAAGTTCTTACAGTACTTCGGATTTGTTGAACCAAATATTATATCATCCACATATATTTGAATTAAAATGATATTAGCTTTTTCCTTTTTGATAAAGAAAGTAGTATCATTTTACCTTTTGAGAAGCCAGACTTGACTAAAAACTTGGATAGAAAATCGTACCAGGCTCGAGAAGCTTGCTTTAAACCGTAGAGTGCTTTGTCAAGAACATAAACATGATCCGCCTTTCCAGCATTGACAAACCCTTCTGGCTGTGAGACGTATACCTCCTCTTTTAGTATGCCATTTAGAAAGGCAGTCTTCACGTCCATTTGGTAAACCGTGAAGTTTTTGTATTCAGTGTAGGCTAGAAAGATTCTGATTGCATCTATACGTGTAACTGGAACATATGTCTCATCATTGTCTATTCCTTTCTCTCGCCGATATCCTTTAGCAACAAGTTGAGCTTTATTTCTTACCACGACACCATCCTCATCTTTCTTGTTCTTGAACACCCATTTCGTACCTATAATTGTTTTTCCTTCTGGTCGAGGTACGAGTCTCTAGACTTTAAGCGATTGAAATTGATTGAGCTCTTCTTGCATAATTGTTATCCAATCTAGATCTTTTAGAGTTTCGGATACTCATGTAGGATCTATCTTGCTCAGAAAAGAATCAAACATGCACTCATTTGCTGTTGCAGACCTAGTTTGCACCGGTTTTGAAGGATCTCCAATAATTTGATGAACTGGGTGCTCTTTGGTCCACTTATGTACATGAGGGAATGGTATAGATGTAGACTGATCATGTTGATCATCTAGATATCTAGTATGTTCTTTTTGTTGGGGTTCAGTTGAAGTAACTGGTGCAGAAGTTTCAGTTGATTGGACATTTGATGTCTGTAGTGTAAGCATGACCGTACATTGAACTAAATGTGCAACTTCTGGCTCTGTAGTTTCATGTGCAACTTCAACTAATTGAGCAGGTGTTTGAACTGGAGTTTCTTCTTGAATCGGGGAATTTGATTCAGTCGATACATCTGTTGTGATTGTATGATGATTACTTGAATCTTCAAATCTGTAAATCACAACAGGTTTAGTCACTTTTGAACCAAGAAACTCATCGTAAAAATGTTCAAACAATAAATCTAATTCTGTTAAATGAGACGTAGACGTTGACAATTTATCAGAATATCAGAATTAAAAACCTTAACCGCAGGTTCTGGACTGATCTGTCCAGAAGCTAATACTCCTGTTATCATGGGTTCTGAACTGAGTTGCTCAGAAGCCATTTCTTCATCAAATGTGACATTTACGCTCTCAACAACTATCTTAGATTTCTTCAAGTAAACTCTGTATGCAGCAGATGTTTGAGAATATCCAATGAAAATTCCTTCATCATCCTTGGGACTGAACTTGTTCAAGTTCTCCTTATCGTTCAGCACAAAACAGCTGCATCCAAAGGTGTGAAAATGTTTAATGCTAGGTATTCGATTTTTTATCAAATCATATGGAGTTTTACCAAGCCGGCGATGAATGATTGAACGATTTTGAGTATAACATGCATTTGAGACAGCTTCGGCCCATAAAAATAAAGGTAGATCGGATTGGCTCAGCATCGTTCGTGCAGCCTCAACAAGAGTCTGATTTCTTCGTTCAACTACCCTATTTTGTTTCGGCATTCTAGCAGCAGAAAACTGATGAGTTATCCCAACCGATTCGAGATAATCGTCAACTATTTTGTTCTTGAATTTTGTGCCATTATCAGTTCTGAGTAGCTTAAATATCTTCTGCAAGTTCACTTGAACGGTCTTTAAGAATGAGATGATGACATCGGGTGTCTCATCTTTTGATCTTAAAATTTTGACCCAAGTGTATCTTGAATAATCATCCACGATCACAAGAACATATTTCTTGCCGTTTATGCTTTGCGTTTGCATTGGATCACAAAGATCCATATGCAACAGTTCTAAAGGAGTACTTGTGCTCGGTTCAGGATTAGGCTTATGAGAAGCTCCTTTCATCTTACCTTTCACACATGTGTCACACATATGTTCTTTTACGTATTTTAGCTCTGGAAGTCCTCTAACCAAATTTCTAGTCACCAACTTGTTAATGTGCCTAAAGTTGAGATGAGATAGTCTTCTATGCTATAACCAGCTTTGTTGAATGAAGGCTTTAGAAAGTAGACACACCGCATTATCAGTCTTGACATTTGACAAATTGATCGTGTAGAGGTTTGACTTTCGCGTTCCGACCATGAGTTCTTTGCCATCTTCCGTTCGAACACAACATCTCTTGGCTTTGAAGTTGATCTCTAAGTCCTTGTCACAGAACTGACCAATGTTGAACAGATTGTATCCTGATCCTTCAACATAACTCACCTTCTTAATCGTTACATTCTCTTGCATGACATCTCCATAACCAATTATCGGTGAAAACTAGTCATTCCCAAATCTCACGTTGCCGCAGAATTTCTATATATAATTAGATAAAATATCTTTCTGCCCTGTCATATGCTTGGAACATCCTGAATCCAAGTACCACATATGACGGGTTTGCACAAGGGATATCAAACAACAACAGGCTTAGGTACCCATTTATAGATAGGTCCTTTCGTGTTAGTACAAGATTTTGGAACCCATTTGATTTGGGTCCTCTTCGTTTTCAAAAACATTAGAATGATGTATATAATAAGTACCAAACCAACAATCAGAATATTGTCGAGTCACAAAATCATTTCGACCAAAAGTGGAACACTTACTAGGCAAATGAGATAATTGGATCAACTGCTTTATTGTATAAACCTTGTAAGAAGATACAAGTTTTGTTTTATGAGAAGCACGTTGATCAATTACATCAGAAAAACTAGTTGTAGTCCTATTACAATCTGAATCAGACAATGATTTCGTAGACTCTTCAATCTTTCTTTTAGGTCTGCATTCTAGTCTCCCTTCTGACTTTTTCCTTCTCAATTCTGAAACACAAGATTTAGATTTATCAGAAACATGAGATTTAAGAGTCTGTGTTTTATTGTGCTTATCTGTGTTGGTCCGTTTCTGTGATCGCCTTTTCTTTTGCTTCTTACCTTTAGATTAATAGGTACTCACACGAACTAAATCATCAACCTTAGTTGATGTTTCACCTTTTTAAAAAACACTAGGCCAAGTGTTAAACCCAGATAATCTAGTTGATAACAATCACACAACACAATATAGATCAAGAGATAAACAGATCAGAATAACATACCACGATCCCTTGATTAAACAATGAAAACTAGTTGTGTGTTCTTGATACCTTGAACGTGATTACAGATAATACGACTACCTCCTCTTCTCTATAATTATGAAAGTAATAATGAGGATTATGAGAGGATTAACCTTAAAACCTAATTACATAAAACCTATAAATACTTAGGCCGTATAAGCCTAATGGGCTTGGGCCCAATTACAAATCACTATTGAATAAATACAATTTAAACCCTTAACTTTAACTTTAATCTTGAATACAATTTATGATCCAACAATCTCCCCCTTTAAATTAACTCAGATACTTTGATATCTTCAACAGTCTGATATCTTTGAAAAACTTCAGCAATCTTTCACAAACAATCTTGTATCTTCTTTCTCTTTGCATTCTCCTCCTTTGTATATTCTCCCCCTTTTTGATGAGTGGTGAGAATCATCATCATCAAAACATAGCAAAACAATCTTCCCTTTGTTTATATAGTCATCAATTAAGCACTGTCTTCATGTATATAATCCTATGTGGAAATAAGAGCACTCTCTCCAAATGGAGAAAATGATTATTTCAATCTTTGCAGATTCTAATAAAATAAATGTGGTAACCCTGAATCAACAAATGACTCAGTTTGGAATCTTTGTCAGTGACACAAAGTCAATGAGTAACACAAAGTTACTATATAAGCAGTTGGTTTTGATGTTGGCTCCCTAGGACTTCCATTCAATCATCGAATAACACATGGTTATCTATGAACGTTCTGACAGACAAAAAAATTGTTGTGTGCTCGTGCATGTGTATGACAGAATTTAGCACCGATGATTGCTTTTCAATATAGGCTCAATGTATGTAAACTTGTTGAGGCAACAACAAATTATACAAAGACTCAATGTGCATGAGAAAGGGTCGAAGGTGGGGTAACTTTACTTCTTTTTCAATATTAGTATCTTCCAAATGAAGAACCAATAGCATATGTGTTGCTTCCCCAGAAAATGTGAAACATTCTCTTTTTGAGAAAATAATGAGTAGCTGGTGGGGTTGTATGCAAGAGATGACATGGGCTAAGTGCTTTTTTCAATGATGGTCACCAAAGAATGTGAACCAATCAGATTATGTGGTTGCCCGGCTCAGAAAGAATTTGGTGCAGAGTTTGATATTCTTTTACTCTGTTATCTCACCCTCTTTCTTTTAATTCTCACTTCTAACCAATATCTCTTTTCCATTTTACCTCTTCACACACCATCACTCAATTCTTTTGACCCCTCTCCCCTCAATCACTCAGGGAAACTTCCTGGGTAGGAAACACTGGTTATCGTGAATCCATGGAAGTTATGTTAAGCTCACACACTGAATCCCTTGTATTTTCCTAAAAGAACGTGTTCTTCAACAGTCTTTTGTACATAAAAGCACAAAGGAATACAAACATGAAGAATAAAAATTTGGAGAAGTCAAAACATAAGATGTTTGACAATGCTATTCTCCCTCTCAAACTAAAAAAGTTTGTCAATTAAGCTATTTGACAATTAAGTATCCAAAAATCATTTAAAATCACACTTCACAATTCATGAAAATCTTTGAAGAATAGGAAGTGGTTTGAACATTTAAGAAACCATTTTTCACAAGTGAAAGTTGTTCATCTTTCAGCAAGTGATAGAGTGTAAGGATTAGAATGTTATACTTGTAAATCAGAATCCTTAACTACCCCTGGAATGGCTATTTTCATTGAAGTGTTCTCCTGCTTTATATCTGTAAAACAACATTTCATCAGAAAAATATGACAATGATAGTAAAACACATAGTTATCTCCTTCCCCTAAGAGATATAACAGTTAGGAATCCAAACTCCCCCTCAAATGAAGAAGCTTCTTTAAAAAGATGTTATCTTTGAAGCATCCTCAAGAAGAAAACACATTTAAAGAAATATAAAGCATATAAGCTCCCCCTTAATATGCGCATAATCCTTAATCATGAAACAGAGTTCTGAATTACTAGGATTAAATAAATTCAGAAGTCAAACTCTTTGACATTGAAGTCTGAGTCCTAAGCTGTTGTACTTAGAAGTCATCTTTTTGACAATGAGGCAAGAGTCTTGATCTGTAGTAATCAGAAGTCATTATTTTTCTCCTCCTTAAGCTTTAGGTGCCTCCAACACAGATTTAGCTTTTGGTACCCACTGGCAATTGGGTCCTAATGGGTTAGTTGCAGCTCTAGTAGGAGATATAAAATAAGAACCATACCAGTTATTCACACAATCTTTTCTTACAAAATCATTTGAGCCACAGTAGGAACAACTAATTTTCTTTTGTGCTAACCTGATCAGTTGATTTATAGTGTAAACCAGATCAGGTTTGCCAAAAGTTTTACCTTTTGAGGCATAGTTTCATTTAGCATGAGATGTATGCACAAATGATTCTTCTTTCTTCTTTTCCTCTGAAGATCCTTTAACTCTCCAGATCCAATTTCCTCGATCTTTCTCATCTTCCCTTTTCCAAAACCTTTTCTTCCGAGACTTGTCTTTCTTGAAGTTACCTGAACCATCAACATCTTTGTCATAGAAAAGGTTAGAAGGACTAATCTGATCTTGATGTTCAAAAGTATGATCATCAATTACATCAAACAAAGGATTAGTAGAAACATTAGTAAAACTAGAACTTGCTGTTGAATTGAATGAGCATTCGAATGCAGTTAGATCATCTCTCGGTGATTGAGCTATTGACTCTGTCGTTTTTTGCTCAGTCAGCTTCACTTTGAATATGATCTCTTTAAGTTCCTTAATCTTTGACGACATACTGTTTCTTTCCTTTTCAATCAGATCAAACTTCTTATGCAACTCAGATTTTGCATTCTTCTCCTTCAAGATGTTTGTTGACAATTCAAATAACTTTCTTGTCAGCTTGGCTATCTCAGTCTCTAGATCTTTCTTTTCTTTAGAAAAGTTTTTTATTTACATTCTTCTGCTCAGCTTTCTTCTTCTCATTCTCAACCTTGTCTCTTTCCAGAATGATAATTTTCTCAAAGTCTGAAACTTGTTGAGAAAGCTTAACACATTTAAGCCCTAATGATTTCTTCTTTTCAAAGGCTTTTCTTGAGAAATCAGAGAATTTCTTAGCAATTTCTTTTCGTTCTTTCTCAATCTTCATCATCTCATCTTGGACTTTTGTGTTGTTTCTCTCTTGGTTTGCCTATTCTTTCAGCATATTGATCTCAAACTCAAGATTGAAAACTTTATCTTTCAAAGAATCCCTTTCAGCAAAAATTTGAGAATTTGACTTTCTCAACCCTTCACATGTCTCACTTGAGATGTTTGCTCTTCTTCTAAGTTCATCTAGCTCTCTTTGCATTGACTCCTTCTTTGACCAGTTTAAGCTAGAATTAAGACTTTCAGATCTTTTCAGTTTTGCTTAAAGATGTAAGATCTCTTTTTCTTTAGACTCAATAATACCTGCAAAATCAGTTTTGGAATTAGTAATGCATACTGAACAGATGAAGTCTTTCTTTGAATCTTTTGAATTTTCTTTTAAAACATTGATCTGAGTAAGAAGAGATCAGTTCTGAATCTTTAAATCCTTGTTCTCAGCTTTAAGAGGTGATATCTCAGATTTGAGCTTTATATTCTCTTTTTCACAATCAAAAACCATGCTTGTATATCTTGCCAACTATCCAGCAAAACGTTTAACATTTGCTTTTGCTTCAGAAATAGTCAACTTGTCAAAATCATAGCTATAACCTTCAGACATCTTTAGCTGTATGGTTAGAAAGCAAACTTATCTGTACCAAGAGAATCAACTAGATGAGATCTTTAGAATCAAGAATTAGATAAAAAAACTACACTCAAAAATTTTAAGAAAAATTTTATAAAAATAGTATAAATTATAAAAATACCTATAGATAAAATCAATTAAATACAGAGTAATACTGAAGATAAGAAAATTTTGATCACGAACAGAACATTGTCCCCCTTCACAGGCTTAGCACGGGGGTCTCGCAAAAGTGTAAATTGCGCTAAGGGCAGTTGGCGCAAAAGGCGACTTTGCGCTTAGTGAACCTGGCGCAAACGAGTTTTGCGCTAAAGGAGATTGGCGCGAAATCTGGTTTTGCGCGAGCAATGGGTGGCGCAAGATAAGTTTCGCACGAGAGGTGGGTAACGCAAAAAGAAGTTTTGGTGTGAATAGACAGTGGCGCAAAAGTTAAATTTTCGCGAAGAGCTTATGGCGCAAAATAAACCAAGAATCATGACCGGTGTTTGCTTTGACCGGTGTGTTGCTCGACTGGTGTCTTCGATCGGACCTGTGTATTGACCGGTGTATTGCTTGACCGGACTTAAGTATCGATCGGTGTCTTACCTTGCGACCGGATAAGTATCGACCGGATCAATGTCTGACCGGTGTCAGCGACTGGTGTTATCGACCGTACTATAGCGACCGGTATGTCTCTGACCGGTGTTTCGACCGGGACCGGACACGATGAATAACGACCGGTGTTCTTAGTTCGACCCAGAAACTCGATTATCAACCTAGAAAGCACTTTAAACACACAATCTCAATGCAAAAACCATACTTTTGTATCCATAGACATGTATTGAACAAAACCCAAACAAACTTAATGATTAAAATCAACTTTTTATCACTTAATTTGAAGAACACAGTATCGACAGTTCATGAACCAGTTGAGCCCAGTATCCAATGAATCATCAACAATTCAATCGATTTATGATTTTACAGTGTAATTAACCTATCAGATAACTTTCAATAACATAAAACTCATCTAATCAGATCGATTTCAAGCATAAAAACACATTAATTAATGAAATTGATTATCGCACAGTGAAAAGTCGGTGAACAGTAAAATCGATGAACAAATAACTGTTTGATCCAAAAACTTGATTCTTTAGGCTCTGATACCACTTGTTAAACCCAGATAATCTAGTTGATAACAATCACACAACACAATATAGATCAAGAGATAAACATATCAGAATAACATACCACGATCCCTTGATTAAACAATGAAAACCAGTTGTGTGTTCTTGATGCCTTGAATGCAATTACAAATAATTCGACTACCTCCTCTTCTCTATAATTATGAAAGTAATAAGGAGGATTATGAGAGGATTAACCTTAAAACCTAATTACATAAAACCTATTATGGGCTTGGGCCCAATTACAAATCACTATTGAATAAATACAATTTAAACCCTTAACTTTAACTTTAATCTTGAATACAATTTATGATCCATCACAAAGCATCATTATTAATCACAAAAGAAATATGATCTGGAAGTTTAGCATTGAAATAAAATTTATCAACACTTTCATCTAAACAACCATCATAATTTAAAAAATCATTTTCATCCGCAAACAAGTCATCAACATCATCATCAAATTGTTGTGCCTTGGAAGAATTTGAAAATTTGAAATTGTTAGAGCATATTTGTTGGATACAAGATCATGAAGATGAAAGACTGAAAGTCAACCAAGTCAAAGCTCAAAGTCAACTCTCAAAGCAAAGTCAAAGTCAAATTGTAATAATAGTCAAAGTCAAATGTATTGTATCTTGTTTTTTTTAAGGGTTGTGTTTTGTAAGCGCGTGTCCTTTAAGAGACATGTGACTTTAGTTTGTAGTTAGAACAGTTGATAGTTGAGGAAAATACAAAGTACACAGAACAGAGTTTCTAGAGAGAGAAAGTGAACAGAGCATTGTATATGAATTCCTTCTGTAATAGAAATTGAAACAGGATGACTTCCCAGGACGCACTTTCAATCGGTACTGATGTAAAGCCTCCAGTTCTATTCAAAGGGGAATACGAACAATGGAAGGACATGTTCCTTGACTTTGTGGACGGACATACAAACAGAGAGAATATTCTGATGTCAATCAGGGAAGGTCCTATGATACCCCCCACAATGGAAATACTAGATGATGAGTCTTCGGACAGTGAAGATGGAAACGTTGATAGAGCTCAAAAGACAAAGACTGTTCAGAAAGACATTTCACAATATATAGAGGAATAGAAGAGAATATACAAAGTTGATAAGCAAGCAAGATCTTTACTCTTACAGAGCAGACCCAATGAGATCTACATTAAAATCGACAGCTAGAAAGCCAATGCGAAAAAGATATGGTATCAACTACAAAAGATGGTGATGGGATCGAAGATCGGAAACCAAATGAAGGTAGCAAACTGGATTAACAGCTACGAGGAATTTAAGGCTAAGAAGAATGAGAGCCTTGAGGATACTTACGAGAGATTTGTTCTTCTTTTGAATGAGCTTTCAAAGAACAAATTTAAAAAGAAGCAAATCGAAAACAACGTCAAATTCCTCAGCATTCTCCAACCAGAACGAAAGAAACACACAAGGAGAATGAAGAAGATAAAAGACCTCAGTGATATTCCATTACACGAGGTATATGAGACATTGAGGCAGAATGAAGAGGAGGTAGAAGAGAAAAGAAGTGAGAAGAAAAGGACTGAGAAAGTCGTAGATCCCATAGTCGTAGTAGTTGGTCAGAAAGAGAAGGAGAAGAAAGAAAAGAAAAAGAAGAAAAAATTTGTGGTTCCTAGTTCTGATGATTCTGCTAATTCAGACTCTGACAGTGATGATGGAGAAAACCTGAAGCAAGTGATGCTACTGTTGACCCGTGCATTTCAAAAGAAATTTTACAAGAATTCGGGTTCAAACAGTCAGAGATACTATTCTGGATCAAAGAATCATGAACATAGGGAAAGAATTGAAGGAAGGAGATTTGAGGATAAGAGGTTTGGAGAAAGAAGGCCTGAAGAGAAGAAGAGATTTGTGAATGATTATGGTACTGAGAAGAATAGTGATGGTTTGATAAAGTGCTACAACTGCGGGAAGGTTGGTCATTTTGCCAAGGACTGTCGAAAGCCTACAGTCAGAAACTCAGACTACTACAAGCAGAATATGCTACTTGACAAACAGAAGGAAGCTGGAAAAGCTCTAATGGTTGAGGAAGAGTTCTGGCTGGACCATTCCGATGAGAAAGGAAAAGAAGAAACAGCACACATATGCCTGATGGGCAAGGAAGTGAGGTATGATGAGACAGATGAAGAAACATCTGATGAGGTACTAAACTTTTTTGAATCGGATTTTGTAAATAAAATGGAAGCCATGATGATCGAGCTTCAAGACCTACAAGCTAAACTGAAAAAGGAAAAAAGCAGAGTTACGAAGAAACGTCAAACTATTTTTGAACTTAACAAGCAACTTGTTGGGAACAAAAGTTTGATTGATTCTCTGAACAAATCTTCTTCTGATTTTAAACATCAAAAAGATTGTTTTGAAAATAAGATTTCTGAAATTGTTTCTAAACTTACAAAGTCTGATATTGAGAAACAAGAATGTATTCTAAAAGCTCATAAATTGCAGGTTGAAAACAAGAGTTTAGAGAAAAAGGTAAATGGTTTGGAAGCCAAATTATATGCTAGAGGACAAACAGATCAAACCATTTTCTTAAACACACCAAATGAGGAAGCTGATGTTAAAGATAAGTGGGGACTCGGTTACGATAACCCACATTATCTAAAGAAAGAAATCAGAAAACAACCAGCATTATAAAATTTTGATTTTCTATTTGCGGCTGGTAAATATCCTCATTTGAAACCCAAATTTGTTACCAAATCACCTGATGAGGTAGAGGCCAAAGAAGATGAAAATAGAAAGAATACAAAGAAAATGCAACTACCATTCTTCTATCAAAAGTTGAATTATAGTTATCTTTTAGAAAAACCAAAGTTTCCTTCGAATGATTATTTTGTAAGTTATTCTACTCAAGAGTTGGAGGCAAAACCTATTAAAGCAAAAATCTATGTTCCTCCACTCGTGTTAGAAAGCAAAATCATTGATCTTGAAAATGCTTTATCTGATGAAAGAATTTTGGTTGACATTGAACAAACTGTATTTTCTACTGTAATGAAGAACACTGTTTTTAAATCCGAATCCAAAGAGTGTTCAACATCTTCTAAGGCACCTCAAACTTTGGAAGATGATTTTGATGACTTATTTGCGTCTACAAATGATTTTCTAAATTCTGATGATGGGTGTGTTGATGAAAGTGTTGGTATGTTGGACTTTAATGCTAAACTTCTAGATCATTCTGCTTTTATTATTAACTCTGAAGCTTTACCAAGGGTGTATGAAGTAGCAACCAAGGTTGGTGAATCAGTTTTTGTGAGTACTGACTATTATGAGAAAGGTAAAAAGCAAAAGAAAAGTCGCTCACAGAAACGAATTAACACTGGTAAGCTTAAGAAAAGACAAACTTAGAACTCTGTTTTTTCCTAACAAATCTTAATCTTTTATTTCAGAGTTGAAAAAGAAAAGGTCGGAAGAACGAACAGAGTGGCGACCAAAACAGAAAGTTGATGAGAAAGCAGAATCATGTCCTAAAAATGTTTGTAATAGACAGAATGGTAGTATATCTGATGTAATTGGTATTGTTTCTTCAAATAAACAAAAACTTGTAATTCCTTGCAAGAAATATACAATAAAGCAATTACTCCAATTATCTCGGTCTACTACTAAGTTTTCTAAATATAGACGGAATGATTTTGTTTCTCGCCAATATTCTGATGATTGGTTTGGTACTTATCATGTTTATAATTTTAAAGCTTCTCATGTTTTTCAAAACAAAAGAGGACCCAAATTTATATGGGTGCCAAAATCTTGCGCTAATCTGAATGGACCTACATTTAAATGGTTATCTGAAGTTGTTGTTCCCTGATTTCTCCTGTGCAGACCCGTCATATGTGGTACTTAGATTATGGTGGCTCCAAGCATATGACTGGGGAGAAAGATATTTTGTCTAATTATACAGAGAAATACTGCGGGAACGTGCGCTTCGGGAACGACCAGTTTTCACCAATTTTGGGATATGGTGACGTGATTCAAGAAAACATAACGATTACGAAGGTGAGCTACGAGGAAGGATTAGGACATAACCTGTTTAGCATTGGAGAGTTCCGTGACAAAGACCTAGAGGTAAATTTCAAGGCCAAGAGGTGTTATGTGCGTACTGAAGACGGTAAAGAACTCTTGGTCGACACGCGAAAGTCTAACCTCTAAAGATTAATATGTCAAAAGTCCAGACTGACAATGAGGTATGTCTACTGTCAAAAGCCTCGCTGCAACAAAGATGGTTATTGCATCGAATGCTTTCTCATCTGAATTTTTGTTACATCAACAAACTGGCCACGGAAAAGCTAGTCAAAGGACTTCCTGAGCTTAAATACGAGAAAGAACATCTGTGTGCAGCGTGCGACAAGGGTAAAATGAAGAGAGTTGCTCATAATCCAAATCTTGAGCCTAGTACAAGTTCTTCACTTGAACTTCTGCATATGGATCTTTGCGGTCCTATGCATACACAAAGCATTAACGACAAAAAATACGTGTTAGTAATTGTGGACGATTACTCGCGGTACACTTGGGTCAAATTCCTGAGAACAAAAGATGAGATGCCCGAAGTCATCATCACATTCCTAAAGACTACCCATGTAAATCTGCAAAAGCCAGTCAAGCTTCTTTGAACAGACAACGACACAGAATTCAAGAATAGCATTGTTGAAGATTATCTCGAATCGGTCGGGATAACACATCAGTATTCTGCTGCTAGAACGCCTGAACAGCACGGAGTTGTAGAAAGACGTAACAGAACGCTAGCCGAGGTCCCTCGAACTATGCTGAGTCAATCGGATCTACCTCTGTTTATATGGGCTGAAGTTGTATCGACTGCTTGCAACATGCAGAATCGCTCCATAATACACCGCTGGTTTGGTAAAACACCATATGCTTTAATAAATAATCGTACACCTAGCATTAAACACTTTCATATTTTTAGATGCAGGTGCTTCGTTCTAAACGACAAAGAGAAATTGAATAAGTTCAGTCCAAAGGCTGACGAAGACATTTTCATTGGATACTCTCAAACGTCTGTTGCCTACAGGGTGTATTTGAAGAAGCCAAAGATAGTGGTTGAGAGTGTAAATGTCACATTCGATGAAGAATTAGCTTCTGAACAAGACGGTTCAGAACCCGTACTTACAAGAGTATTAGCTTCTAGACAAATAAGTCCAGAACCTGTGGTTAATGCTACTAATTCTGATAAACCGTCTACTTCTACATCTCATTTATCAGAATTAGATTTATTGTTTGAATTCTTTTATGATGAGTTTCTTGGGTCTAAATTGCCTAAATCTATTGTGATTGACAGACCTGAAGAATCAAGCAATCATTATCCAATCACTTCAGATGTGTCTAGTTAATTTGTTCTCCCGATTCACGAAGAAACTCCGGTTCAAACATCTACTCCTTCAGTTGAAGTTGTAAATGAAATTGTCGAGACAGAAGTCTCTGATTCAGTTGGTTGTACTGATACGACTAATCAACAGCTAGAAACTATTGTACCAACTGAAGCTTCTGTACATAATCCTTCAACTGAACCACTCCCTGAACAAGAAGAAACTGAAAGTGGATACTTAGATGAAAATCATGATCAGTCTACATCAAATCCACTGCCTCATGAACATAAGTGGACCAAATAGCACCCGATAAGCCAAATCATTGGAGATCCATCCAAACCGATGCAAACTAGGTCTGCTATATTAAATATGTGTATGCATGACTCATTTCTGGGCAAGGTAGAGCCAACACGCGTATCTAAAGCTCTAGCCGACTCAGACTGGGTAACAGCGATGCAAAATGAGCTGAATCAGTTCGAAGCACTCAAAATCTGGAGACTTGTGCCTAAGCCTGAAGGAAAGACTATAATTGGCACAAAATGGGTGTTGAAGAATAAAAAAGACGAAGATGGTATCGTGATCAGAAATAAAGAAAGACTAGTGGCTAAAGGATATAGGCAAGAAAGACTATTCGTATGTTTCTTGCATATGCCGCCCATAAGAACTTCACCGTCTATCAAATGGACGTGAAGACTGCCTTTCTAAATGGCATTCTCAAGGAGGAAGTCTACGTTTCTCATCCTGAAGGTTTTGTCAATCCAAAAAAGCCGAATCATGTATACATTCTGGACAAAGCTCTTTATGGTCTGAAGCAAGCCCTTCGAGCCAGGTATGAAGTCTTATCTAAATTTCTAGTCAAGTCTGACTTCTCGAAAGGTAAGATCGACACTACTTTGTTTATCAAAAAGAAGAAATCCGATATCGTTTTAATTCAGATATACGTGGATGACATCATATTTGGTTCAACAAATCCAAAATACTGTAAGAATTTTTCTAACCTCATGGTGTCTAGATTTCAGATGAGTATGATGGGAGAGGTGAATTTCATTCTCTGATTACAAGTCAAACAATTTTCAATGGGGATTTTTATTAATGAATCAAAGTACATTTTCGATATTCTTAGAAAATTCAAAATGGAAAATTGTAATCCTATTGGAACCCCGATGGCAACAGGAACTAAGATTGGCACTGATCCTTCGGGAAAAGCTGGCGATGTTAGAATCTACAGAGGGATGATTGATTCTTTGATGTATTTAACTTCTAGTAGGCCAATAATTATGTCTTCTACATGTCTATGTGCTCGATATCAGGCTAATCCAAAAGAATCCCATTTGTCTGCAGTTAAAATAATTTTTAGATATCTAAAGGGCACTACATATCTTGGTCTGTGGTATCTTAAGGATACAGGTTTTGAACATACAGCATATTCAGATGCAGACCATGCAGGTTGTATGCTTGACAAGAAAAGTGCGTCGGTCACATACAATTTATGGGCGATAAACTCGTGACTTGGACTTCAAAGAAACAACTCTGTGTATCTACATCAATAGCGGAGGCAAAGTACCTCGCTGCAGCGAGCTGATAGTCTCAAGTGTTGTGGATGAGAACACAACTCTGAGATTATGGCTTCAAATACAATAAGATCCTGATCTACTGTGATTCGAAGAGTGTCATTGCTATATCTGTGAATCCTGTTCAACATACAAAGACCAAACACATCGACGTACGATATCACTTTATCAAAGATAATGTGGAAAAAGGTACAATCGAACTTTATTTTGTAAACACGGATTACCAACTTGCTGATTTATTTACCAAGCCTCTAGATGAAAAGAGATATAATTTTCTCATTTCAAAACTTGGTATGTTAAATCTCAAGACTTAATATGTGATTACCTACTAAAGTTTTTGTATTGTTATTTTTCTTCATTTCTTTATTTTTAATCTGCAATATATCTGCACTTATGATTTGTTCATGATCTCAGGGGGAGTGTGAAATGATACGAGATAAGATGATCTACATACATTTGAGGAAGAGTTAATAAATTTTGGCATTTGTTTATCACTGATAATTTTTCTGATGCATAATTGCAGGTGGTGTAAGAGATAAGGAGTATAGAATATGACTTCTGATTACATCTGATCAAAACTCGTAATTTCAAAGTTTTACTGCTTTATGTCATTTTTACATTTCAATATTTTTTGTGAATAAAGCTTTGTACTTTCACGACTTGTGACTTTTGCATAATTGAGAGAGAGCTTACATGATCATATCATATAAGACTTAGAGCTGACTTGATGAGATTTAAGTCTGAGCGAAAGGTTTATTTCTAATCTTAATCTCATACGTGTCTGAAAGAAGAACAACTTTCAGATATGAAAACATGTTCTTAAATGTTCAAACCACTTCTGATTCTTAAAAGATTTCATTAATATAGAAGTGTGATTTTAAATGTTTTCATGACTATATGTGCTTAAATGATTTATAAACCGTGTGTTTCCAAATATAAATACTTGTGTATTATCTTTTCCATATACTTTCAAGTATTCACACACACCGGTTTAACTTTTTATTGGAAATGTTATCACCATGTCTCAAATGAACAAATTTTTCGATGGTGATACACCCCGCTAGATTTTCAGTGTTTGAGCATTGATTTCATTTCTAAACGTTTCTTTTAAGAGTCTCTATATTTTGATTCATATAGACATTATCCAATTTTTGTTGGCCAAAGCCTTAATTGATAAATCATTTCGATTTTGTAGGTCCGTGATCTTCAACATATCAAGTATTAGTAACAAGATTAGGTAGGAGAGGACTATTTATTTATTAGAAAAGTAAATCTAAACTAGAGAGAACACAATGTGATTTGAGAGCTACATTTTGTATTATGACAATTATATATATGAAAATATTACAATACAAGACTATTTATAGTCCACTACACTCTCTACCCTTGTTACACATTTAAGCCCAAGCCCATTTAACAAATAAGCCCAATTACAATTACAAACACATTTACTTTGCTAAACTTTCTAAAATATTACACTAACATTCTCCCCCTAAAGTTTTGGAAAGTAAATCATCTTCAAGCTTCAATCTCCTCTCCCCTTTGATTTGCTTGAAAAAACTTTAGTGCATGTATCTTCAATTGTAGGCTCGGCTCCCCCTTGAAAGTTGCTCTCATTCTTCGTTTTCGACTTTAAAAACCGGATCCGATGTACACCGTAAGCTCGACTAAGTGCACGATAACACATCTCGAAATGTAGAAACCCAACTCGTTCCGATAAGCCCACAATAATGATAACGAGCGAGTTTGACGTGACAAACCGTGTGCATCCTTAGTTTTTAACAAAGGAACCGTCGTTAACCGCGAGTCGAATAGGAGTTCGGCTTGAGAGTCGTAAACGAGATGCTCGAAAGAAGAACGATAAGTCACACACTATAAAGTAGGGTCGAGGAACAGTTTTTGGCCAAATTAACTGAAGTTGGACCAAAAATGTTAGAAAAACTAACTGGACTAACAGAAGTCCGTTAGTTTACTATTCACTGTCTCTTTAAAAAAAACTTGCGATCTGCATCTTTTATTTTCTTTTGCTTTAAGTAATCACAATCAAGCAATCTGTTTACTGCATCTAATAGCTTCACCAAACATCAGATAAACATTTTTCAGTAAACAAACATCTCCATGCAATCGTGAAATGAAGACCGACGATGTAAAAGTTTATTTCCGGCCAAATAACAAACTTTTCCGGCGACTTCTTCCAACAGCCAAAAATCACGAAATCTTGCTGGAATTCTTTGTAGTTTAGTTACAAACTGATAAAAATCAGAAAACAAAAAGATCTTGATGAATTGACATACAATCTCCAGCGAGAACAGTCCAATTTCCGGCAGCTGCGTTTTTTCGAAGAGATGTTTTCAACAAATCAAAAGGTTCTCGATTTCATGATCAAATTCCAGCAAACAACTGAAACTAAATCGAGATAAACATTAAGTATCGATTTGTGACGAAAATCTGACAATATTCCAGCTCAAACCTCGAATTTCCGGCAATGAACAGTGAATATTCCGGCGATTTCGTTTTTCCGATCAGCCTACTTCCAGCTCATCTTTCTACCTCATTTCTCAACCAAAATTTATGAGGAAACTTTATGTATGCTCAATAAACATAGACAAATTGATTTGAGGTATAAAAACATCACATATCCGGCTGGAAGTCGGTGTTAGAGCACAAATATGTTGGATTCAAGATCATAAAGATTGATGATAAAAGATGAAGAAGTCAAAGCTGGAAAAGTCAACTCTCATCAAAGTCAAAGTCTTTTGTTAATAAAGTCAAAGTCAATGTATTTGTATTTGTTTTCTTGTATTTGTTGTGAGGTATAAATACCTTGTATCCTTGTCTTTGTAATCAGTAGTAAACGAATTAGAAAGAGAGAGCAGATTAGAGAAGAGCATATAGTTTCATCATTCTAGTGAGAGAGTAGTGTGAGAAAGTTTAGTTTGTAATCTTGTGATTGAAGATCAATGAATGTGATTTTAGTATTCTCATCTTGATTGTTGTTTAGCAATTAGAACTTGATGAATTTAGGAATAACAATTGGTATCAGAGCAAATCCAATGGTGAAATCAAATCAAGAAATTCAAGTTTGTTGGTTCGTCACTGTTCATGAGCAGAAAATTCGAGATTCTGAGTTTAAGTGATTTTTTAGAGTAGATTTTGTTTAGGATATGGTCGAAATGTGTAATAGATTGAGTCTTTGTAATCAATTACAAGCTTTTACACAGCAATTCATTCGTTTTTGTTAATTTTTGTCAAGTTTTTCTTCGAAGTTGTAAATGTACTGTTTCATCGAATTATTGAGTTGTAATTGTTTGTTTGTAAGTTTCTTTGATTGTAATTCTTTCTAGAGCTGTAATCGAGCAACAATCCAGAGTTTCAGATCAATTGGACCAAGAAAAGATCGATTTCAGTTGAAAAAGATGGTTTTGGGTCGACAAACGGAAGAACGCGCTAGATCGCTAGAACGCAAAAGTTCTTCGTGAAACGCGCTAGTTCATCGTGAAACGCGCAAGGTTCATCAGGGTAGAACACACAAGTCGAAAGAAGGGTTTTGGTCTCAAACGCGCAAGGTTATCTGCAAGTTTCAAGGAAACGCGCCAGTAGTGGCCAGCGAGTTCACCAAACGTGCTAATCAAAGCCAGCGAGTTTCAGAGGAATAGTGATTTGCGAGTTCTTCAGGTAGCGAGTTTGACGAGGAATAGTTATTAGCGAGTTTATCGACCTGCAAGTTTGAAGATTCAAGAAATAATTCTAAGTGTTGAAACGTGCAAGAGTGGCTAGCGAGTTTAGTTCAAATGCGCAAGCTTCGATCTGCGAGTTTGGGAAACGCGCACATCACAGTTAGAGAGTTCTAGGGAGAACAGTGGTTAGCGAGTTAAGGCGCTTGCGAGTTTTTTGCTTGCGAGTTTTTCAAAACACGCAAATTTCTGCGAGTTTGCTTGCGAGTGTACTTGCGAGTTTGCTTGCGAGTTTGCTTGAGAATTTAAAGAACGCGCAAGAATCAGTCTGCGAGTTATTCAGTCTGCGAGTTTTAGGGCTTGCGAGTTCAATAGTGACTTGCGTGCTAAGTCTGCGGAGGGGGACAATAGTTCTTTCTGTGATCAAAATCTCTGAATTTTTTTTTAAATTTCTGTATTTTTCTTGTGATTTCATATTTGGACTAACGATCATTTCAAGTTCTTTTTAATTGAAACAGGATGTCTTCTCAAAGAAAAATGTCATCAAAAGAAGAGATTGCTAAACTTAAAGCAGAGCTTCTTCATATTGAAGACCAATTTGCCCAAAGATGTAAAAAGTTGAAAGATTTACATATGGACGTTGTTGTATGTAAAAGTCATTTGGAATATTATAAGAAGAAAAATGATGATCAAGTTGACAGTTATAATAAGATTAATAAGTGGATGCATGCACATATAGATTACCAGAAGAAGACAACAGGTTCAGGTCAATATTCAGAATTTTTTGCCAAATACAAGGAACATTTTCGACAAATTGAAAAGGAAGTTATTCAAGTCTTGAAAGATGATAAATGGTTGGAAGCTGAGAAATTAAAGACTGAGAATTCTGAATTATTGCAAAAGATCTCTGATTTGGAATCTCAAATAATCCATATTCAGCAAGCAGATTCTGTTGACAGTTATGAGATGAAGATTAAGAATCTAGAGGATATTAATGCTAAGTTTCAAAAGAAAATATCTGATCTGGAGAAAAAAATGATTAAAGAAAGATCTGATTTTGAGACTGAAAAGAAATCGTTTGCAAAGAAATTCTTAGACTTTTCCAGAAAAAGTGTTGACGAGAAGAAGACGGTTGAGCTGAAATGCATTAAAGCTTTCTCAACAAATCTCTGATTTTGAGAAAGTAATCATACTGGAAAGGGAGAATTTTGTCAAAGAAAATAAGTTAATAGAGCAAAAGAATGTTGGGATATTCAAAGAGATATTTGGTCAGAGGACAAATGCTGAAAATGGTTTTGAAGAAGAAAGGAATATTTTTGAGTCAGAGATAAAGAAGCTAACTGCAAAGCTATCTGAGCTATCTACAACTGTATTGAAAGATCAACAAGCGAAGTCTGAAATCAAGAAAGAGATTGATCTGCATATCAAAGAGAAGAACAGTCTATCTTTAAAGATTAAAGAGCTTGAAAAGATTGTTTCTAAGGTGGTGGTGACTGAGCAAACGCCTCCAGAGTCACAAATCCACACACCTAGAAATAATTCAGCTGACTTTAAAAAGACATCCTCAAGCTCACACATGAAACCTATTTTTTCAAGAAGGTTAATCAATTCATTCAATCAGATTCGTACTTCTAATATTTTTTATGTTCAAAATGTAGATGGTTCGGGTACACAAAGAAGAAGAAGAAAATATCAAGAAGAGAAACTGGTATGGAAAGTGAAACCAGTGGATGATGATGAGAAGAATGATGAGAAGAAGGAAGAAAAGAAAAGAAAGAAGAAAGAAAACAAATCATTTGTATCTGCATCAAATGCAAAGAAGAACAAAGTGCTGAAAGGTAAACCTGATCTTGCTTACTCGAGAGATCAAATGTTCAGGTTATCTAAGAAAAGGTATTGTTCTTACTGTAATACATTTGATTTTGTTCATAAATCTAGTGATCATTACTGGTATGATTCTTATTTCGTTACTCCCATTCGAACTGCAACTAACACACATGGACCCAAATACCAGTGGGTACCAAAGCCGAAAAGTGAATATGTGTTGCAGGCACCTACAGTCAAGGGGGAGTAAGAGAACCAAGGCTTCTAAGTATATCAACTTAGAACCCGTGATTCAACGAAAATTGACTTCTAAACACAACAGTTTAGGACTCGTACGTCAATTCTTAAAGAGATGCTACTCCCGGGCTGATATGAGATTGTACTCCGAGAATTCAATGAGGATATCAACCTTTAAGGGGGAGTACATATTTTTTTCTGAAATTTTTGCATCAGATAGATATGACGAACTACATTCCAAAAGGAGTTGTAGATCTCTATCATGTGCTTTATAACTAACATATTTTAGATGCATAATTTCAGGGGGAGTAAAAGATTATGATTTCTGATTATTTCTGATCAAAACTCGTATCTTAAAAGTTTTATTGCTTTATGTCATTTTATTTTTGAATAAATTTTGTGAATAAATTTTTGACTATACTTTGAGACTTGCAGGATGAGAGAAGCTGAAAAGATCATATCTAAATGACTACAACTTGACTTAATGAGTATTAAGATTGATCGGAAAGGTAAACTTCTTATCTTAATCTCAAATTTATCTGAAAGAAGGACAACTTTCAGGTATAGAAAACATGTTCTTAAATGTTCAAACCACTTCCCGATTCTTAAACAGATTTTATAATTTGGAAGTGTGATTTTTAAATGTTTTCATTTTATTTTTGTGCTTTATTGATAAACAAATCGTGTGTTTCCAAAGATAAATACTTGTGTATTGTCTTTTCTATATACTTTCAAGTATTCACACACACCGGTTTGACTTTGTTCAACATGTTCTTACCATGTCTCTAAATTGGAACAATTTTTCTTCGATGGTAAGACACTCCGCTTGTATTCAAAGAATTTGGAGCGATATTTCATTTCGAAACGGTCATTTCAAGAATGTCTATATTTTGTTTCGTATAGACAAATATCAATTATTCTTGACCATAAGCTTTAATTGCTATATCGTTCATTTCTGATCATTTTCATACAATGCCAGATTTTCAAACAAGTCTTTTGTATTCATATTCATTCATTCAATATACTTGTTTGAAAATACTTCAATGTTTAAAAATGCTCATATCTTCATGATTATATCATCTGAGCATACATTCATCTGACATTTGTATATGAGCTTTAATTGATAAACTTAAACCATTTGAGCAACTCATGCTTTATAGGTAATATGGGTTCTTTGTGCTAGGACTTAAATGAACTTTTATGGATTCACGTTAACCAGTGTTTCCTACCCAATAAGTTAATCCTTTAGTGATTGAGTGTGAGGAGTCTAAAATAAATGAGTGTGGGTGTGCTGAGGTAAAATGGAAAAGAGAGTTTGGTTAGTTGTGCACTTAATGATAAAAAGAAAGAGGGTGAGAGATCAGAGTAAAAGAATATCAAACTCTGCACCAACTACTTTCTGAGTCGGGCAACCACATTACTAGCGTTTCATAAATCTTTGGTGAACGTTATTGAAATAGGCAAATAGCCCATGCCAACTCTTGCTTAAACCCCACCAACCACTCATTTTCTTCTCAAAAATAAAATGTTTCACATTTTCAAGGGGACGCAGCATATAATCTATCTGGTTTTCATTTGGAAAATCTGGATATTGAAAAAGAAGGAAGTCTGCCCCACCTTCGCACTTCAATCATGCACTTAGAGTATGTGTTTATCTACTGTTGTCTCAGTGGTTTACACAATGTTGAGCCTTATTGAAAAGCAATATTCATGCTTAATTCTTTCTACACTTTCACGAGCACACAAAGAATTTGTTTCTTTGTCATAACATTCATAGAAATTGCCTTTGTGGTATTTCGATGATTGGATGGAAGCCCTAGGGAGTGAACATTAAAAAGCTCATTTCCAATGTGTATTTATTACACACAGTGACTTTGTGTTACCGACAGGCATGTTAACTGATTTATTTGTTGACTTAGGTGTTACATTCTTATTTTGTCCGGATTTGAAAAGATCTGGATAAATACATTGTTCGAATTGGCGAAGAATCAGAGGCATAGATCAGAATGGTCAAAGACATTTCTTGATGAAAGTTTTGATGATGTTGATGCTCAATTCATAAAAAAGGGGGAGAAGAGTTCAAATCGAGAAATGTTGGTTGAAAAGTGTGAAGAAATGTCCGAAATTCAAGATATGGGAGAATTATTCAAGATTGTTGAAAGATGAAAGATTTCAGTTTGTTGAAGATAATTTGCTGGAGCAAAGTGTGTTAATTCTGAAAAATCTTAAGATATTTTTTTTTTCAATTCTGAAAAAGGTTTGTGTACAACCTTGCGAAAGATTGTTACTATTTTTGATGATCAGACGTTGAAGAAGATTGTTGAAAGTTTTTAAAGATACTGTGCTTATCAGGGAAGGGGAGATTGTAAAGATTTCATACTAATAGGGGGAGCATGAGAATTGGTTGAGAAATTTATGTTTGTATCAAAAGGGAAGATTTCAAGAGAAGATACAGATTGTTAAAAGGGGGAGTTACTTCAATCGAGCTTAATCAAAGAGAAGATCGCATTGCTAAATCTTTTAGTAATGATCTTGATTCAAAGGGGGAGATTGTTAGAGCACAAATATGTTGGATTCAAGATCATAAAGATTGATGATAAAAGATGAAGAAGTCAAAGCTGGAAAAGTCAACTCTCATCAAAGTCAAAGTCTTTTGTTAATAAAGTCAAAGTCAATGTATTTGTATTTGTTTTCTTGTATTTGTTGTGAGGTATAAATACCTTGTATCCTTGTCTTTGTAATCAGTAGTAAACGAATTAGAAAGAGAGAGCAGATTAGAGAAGAGCATATAGTTTCATCATTCTTGTGAGAGAGTTGTGTGAGAAAGTTTAGTTTGTAATCTTGTGATTGAAGATCAATGAATGTGATTTTAGTATTCTCATCTTGATTGTTGTTTAGCAATTAGAACTTGATGAATTTGGGAATAACAGTCGGTTTTCCGGTGGAGCTCCGGTGACATGCGTTTTTCCGGCGAACACACTTTCAGAACTGATATCTCAATGAATTTTCAACGAATTTCGATTCTAAAAGATGTAGAATGCTCAAAATTGAAAAACTAACAGATCTGATCAACTTGAATCATCTCATGCACAATTTTTTTTTTCAGATCTAAGAATGATAACGAAGAACACCGAAAATTTCGAAAAACATCAAAACTCGTCGAACTTCGATTCTAAAAATTGTAGGTGATCTGAAATTGCATAACGATCAAATCTTCAAGAGCATGAGAGATTTGAAGACACTTACATGAAGATCGGGCAAAAAATACTAGAAATGTCGAGATCCGAAAATCGTATCGAGAAAAATAACATCGATTCTAGCTCTGATACCACTTGTAGGTCCATGATCTTCAACATATCAAGTATTAGTAACAAGATTAGGTAGGAGAGGACTATTTATTTATTAGAAAAGTAAATCTAAAATAGAGAGAACACAATGTGATTTGAGAGCTACATTTTGTATTATGACAATTATATATATGAAAATATTACAATACAAGACTATTTATAGTCCACTACACTCTCTACCCTTGTTACACATTTAAGCCCAAGCCCATTTAAGAAATAAGCCCAATAGGCCCCTTACAATTACAAACACATTTACTTTCCTAAACTTTCTAAAATATTACACTAACAGATTTTGATCTTCTCGTACAATGTCAGATTTTCAAACAAGTTCCTTTTATTCATTTCATTCGTTCAATATACTTGTTTTTAAATATATTCAATGTTTAAAATGCTCAAATCTTCATGATTATCTTAATGACAAACATCTGACTTGTATATATGTGCTTTAACTGCAAAGTTAAACCAGTTGAGCAATATGTTCTTATAGGATTACATGGGTTCATTGTGTGAGCTTAACTGAAACTTCTATGGATTCACGCTAACCAGTGTTTCCTACCCAAGAAGTTAATCCTTGAGTGAGGAGCCAAACTAACTGAGTGTAGGTTGTGATATGAGGTAAAATGGAAATGAGAGTTTGGTTAGAAACGAGCTCAATGATTAAAAGAAAGAGGGTGAGAGATTAGAGTAAATGAATATCAAACTCTGTACTAACTTTTTCTGAGTCGGGCAGCCACATTTCTGATTGTTTCACAATTCTTCATGAACATAATTAAAACAGGCATCTAGCCCATGCCAACTGTTAATTAAAACCCCACCAGCTACTCATCTTTTTCTCGAAAAGAAGATGTATCATATTTCAAGGGGACGCATCATATAATCTATCTGGTTTTCATTTGAAAAATCTGGATATTGAAAAAGAAGGAAGTTTGTCCCACCTTCGCACTTTGATCATGCACAATTGAGTATGTGTTTAACTGTTGTTGTCTCAAGGACAATGATTTGCTAAATTCTCATTGTGGCATTTTAATATCTCATAGCCTTTCCTTGTATATCTATATTGATATTAATTTTCAAAGCATCACCCTCCTTTCATATACATAACTACATTTTTTAATATTTCTCTTTCTCATCAACCTGGGATAACCAAACTCAACCATAATTTATGATTTTAGCACTATGTTTTCATTATGACATGTTAATATTTTATCGTTTTCATTAATATATTTATACCTGGCAAACGTGTCGTGTCATGTCAGGTTCATGTCAGGTTCACAGTTAAACGGGTTGAGAGTGTCTAACCAACACTTCTCTCTTCACAGTGTTACTAGCACTATTCCCAACCGGAACCTGTTGCACATGTCGACAAATAAAAAAGTTAGGCTAACGCCTAGTGAGTTTAAGAGTTTTACAATATTGATAATTATATTGATAAAAGAGAAGAATACAACTTAAATCATAGTATTTCAAAATGATCACTTTAGGTATAAAAAGACTCGTTCTCCAACATTATGCATTTTCAAATATGAACACCTCAACACAAAACATTCTTTATAAAATAATGCATCCCAAAACTCACTCAAACGAGAGTAGAATCGACTTCCAATATATGAAAACATGAATAATATTTCATATTACAAAACACCCAAAACACGAATGGGACCCAATACTCCACACATAAAATTATGGACAATAATCCACCCATAAAAGACATCACCGAAAACATAAATATAAAAGACCCAGCCCGAAAACCACACATTTCGGTGATGGGGGAGACCCGATTCCATATAATGTGAGAAACACAAAGTAAGCCACACATTATGTTATATTGGTATTAAGTATCGAGCTCAGCATCTTTTAGCATACACCCATAGATACTTGCACGGAGGACATACACCATACCGAAGATGCCTAACCGCGCCGCAATGGGGAAAACTAGCATTCCACCATCGGACAAAATATTTAAAGTACCGAACTCAACATCTTTCAACATACATCCATAGATTCTTGCACGAAGGACTTACACCACATACGATGCCTAACGTTCTGTGATGTCGAAACCAGGTCGTTCCATCATCGGACAAAGGGATAAAAGTGCTCATGGATCCATCGCAGACAGGGTTGAAACACAACATGACTCCAATTGAATGATGCACACACTCAAAATATAAAATCATCAACAATCATACACAACGATCAAAGCTCTACACCAAGCTATCAAAACCGGACAAGTGTCCCCAAAACCCCATCATAATCATTTACCGAGCCACAGGCTTAAACAACCAAAGGACTCATTTTCAAAAGCCATAGAATGCAATAAATTGCACTAGACCAATGTTTATGAAACACATATTCCAAGGTACACAGTGTGTGTCCCTGATTCTAGTTTCTAATCTATAACACAATCAAACAAACAAGATTGAACAATCAAATTACCTGTTTGATTACTTGATTTCTCAAATTACACTTTCTCACTCTAGAACTCTCTCTCTCTCTAAATCGTATTCTCCAAATCTGTTCTATGTTCTAATGTTACACTCACTTGAAATACAAAAAGAAAAAGTATTTATACTAACATCTAATACAAGGAAACAACAAAAACAACTTAAACTAATACATTGACTTTTATTACAAAAGACTTTGACTTTTAATGAGATTTGACTTTCTTCAGCTTTGACTTTCTCAACTTTGACTTTCAGTATTCTTCATCTTGTATCCAACAGATTTATGCTCTAACAATCTCCCCCTTTGGATTCAAGATCATTGTTGAAAGATCTAACAATTCAGTCTTCACTTTAATCTTTGTCAAAATAATCTCCCCTTTTTCATTGAAAATTTTCTTTCCAAAACTATCTTCAAATGATGAACAATCTCCCCAAAACTTCATATATAACGCTTTTAGACTTATGGAAAGAAATTATCTTCAGAATCAGCTTGAATTGCTTCAGCAAATAATCTTCAACGAAAATTTCCACAAATCTTTAGAAATTCTTTGATCATCTTCAAATCTTTAACGTTTCTTCATACCATCTCCCCCTTTTTGATGATTTGAGCATCTATATCATCAAAACTTTTCGCCAAGAATTGTCATTTACCATTCTGATCTGTCATACTGAGCCTCTGATTCTGTCAACTCTCCAAGATATTCATCTAGATCTTTTCAAATCCAGACAAAATAAGAACATGTAACTCCTGAATCAACAAATGAATTAGTTAATATGCCTGTCAGTAACACAAAGTCACTGTGTGTAACGAATACAAAATATAAAGGAGCTTTTTGATGTTCACTCCCCCAGGGCTTCCATCCAATCATCGAAATACCACAAAGGCAATTTCTATGAATGTTATGACAAAGAAACAAATTCTTTGTGTGTTTGTGCACGTGTAGAAAGAATTAAGCACTAATGATTGCTTTTATAAGGCTCAACAGAGTGTAAACCACTGAGACAACAGTAGATAAACACAGACTCTAAGTGCATGATTGAAGTGCGAAGGTGGGGCAGACTTCCTTCTTTTTCAATATCTAGATTTTCCAAATGAAAACCAGATAGATTATATGCTGCGTCCCCAGAAAATATGAAACATTTTCTTTTTGAGAAGAAAAATGAGTGGTTGGTGGGGTTTAAGCAAGAGTTGGCATGGGCTATTTGCCTGATTCAATAACTTTCACCGAAGAATTGTGAAATGCTAGTAATGTGGCTGCCCGACTCAGAAAAGAGTTGGTGCAGAGTTTGATATTCTTTTACTCTGATCTCGCACCCTCTTTCTTTTTAATCAATAAGCTCACTATTAACCAAACTCTCTTTACCATTTTACCTCAGCACACCCATACTCATTTCTTTTGACTCCTCACACTCAATCACTAAGGGATTAACTTCATGGGTAGGAAACACTGGTTAACGTGAATCCATAGAAGTTTAGTTAATTCCTAGCACAAAGAACCCATAGTTCCTAAAAAAAATGTGTTGCTCAAATGATTTAACTATAACAGTTAAAGCTCATATACAAATGTCAGATAAATTAATGCTCAGATGATATAATCATGAAGATATGAGCATTTTTAAACATTGAAGTATTTTCAAACAATGAAATTGAATGAATGAACATGAATGGAAGAAACTTGTTTGAAAATCTGACATTGTATAAAATGATCAGAAATGAATGATATAACAATTAAGGCTTATGGTCAAGAATAATGAATATTTGTCAATATGAAACAATATACAGACATTCTTGAATGAAACGCTTTGAAATGAAATATCGCTCAAAATTCTTTGAATAGAAACGGAGTGTCTTACCATCGAAGAAAAATTGTTCCAATATAGAGACATGGTAAAAACATGTTGAACAAATTCAAACCGGTGTGTGTGAATACTTGAAAGTATATAGAAAAGACAATACGCAAGTATTTATCTTTGGAAACACACGGTTTGTTTATCAATTAAGCACAACAATTAAAATGAAAACATTTAAAAATCACACTTCCAAATTATAAAATCTGTTTAAGAATCGGGAAGTGGTTTGAACATTTAAGAACATGTTTTCTATACCTGAAAGTTGTCCTTCTTTCAGATATATGTGAGATTAAGATAAGAAGTTTACCTTGTCGCTCAATCTTAAATCTCCGAAAGTCAGCTGTAGTCATGTAGATATGATCGTTTCAGCTTCTCTCATCCTGCAAGTCTCAAAGTCTAGTCAAAAATTTATTCACAAAATTTATTCGAAAACAAACGACGTAAAACAGTAAAACAATTATAGAACGAGTTCTGATAAGAAATAATCAGAAATCATTGTCTTACTCCTTGTTACTTAAAAGCTCCCCCTAAAATCATGCATCACAAAAAAAAAAAAATCAATTAAGTATAATGCAGAAATTAGTTTTGCTCCCCCTCAAATGAATGTAGATCATTTAAAATCTTCTCTAACTCCCCCTGAGATCATGAGCAAACCATTAAAGTGCAGGTATCTTTCAGAAATAAAAATAAAGAAAATGATGAAAAATAACAATTTGAAACTTTAGTAGGTAATATTCGATTACGTCTTAAGATTTAACATACCAAGCTTAGAGACAAGAAAATTAAATCTCTTTTCATCTAAGGGTTTGGTAAATAAATCTGCAAGTTGATAATCTGTTTTTACAAAATAAAGTTCAATTATTCCTTTTTCAACATTATCTTTGATAAAATGATACCTTACATCAATGTGTTTAGTTTTGGTGTGTTGGACAGGATTAGCAGATATAGCAATCGCGCTCTTCAAGTCACAGTATATCGGAATTTTGTCATATTTGAATCCAAAGTCTCGTAGCTGTGTTCGCATCCACAAGACTTGAGAACAACAACTGGCAGCAGCTACATACTCTGCTTCAGCAGTCGATATGGAAACGCATAACTGTTTCTTTGAAGCCCAACTAACGAGCTTGTCTCCAAGAAATTGAACGTGACCAGATGTACTCTTTCTGTCCAACATGCAACCTGCATGATCTGCATCTGAATATGCAGTCAGTTGAAACCCTGTATCCTTAGGATACCACAGACCAAGGTCTGCAGTCCCCTTCAGATATCTAAATATCCGTTTGACAGCGGCCAAATGGGATTCTTTGGGAGCAGCTTGATATCTAGAACATAGACATGTTGAAAACATAATATCTGGTCTACTGGAAGTTAAATACATCAACGATCCTATCATACCTCTATAGGTTCTAACATCAACACTTTTTCCCGAAGGATCAGTGTGGATCTTAGTTCCTGGTGCCATTGGGGTGCCAATAGATTTGTGATTTTCCATTTTGTACTTCCGAAGAATGTCCAAAATGTACTTAGATTGATTTATAAACATCCCCGTAGAAAGCTTTTTAACTTGTAATCCGAGAAAGAAATTCATCTCTCCCATCATACTCATTTGAAAACGTGACACCATGAGGTTAGAAAAGTTTTTGCAATATTTTGGATTAGTAGAACCAAATATTATATCATCAACATAAATCTTAATAAGAATAATATCAACTTTGTCCTTCTTTATGAATAAAGTGGTATCAATCTTACCTTTAGAGAAACCAGACTTGACCAAGAATTTGGATAAGACGTCATACCAGGCTCGAGGGGCTTGCTTTAATCCATAAAGGGCTTTGTACAAGATATACACATGATCTGGCTTGTCTTGATTGACAAACTCTTCAGGTTGAGACACGTACACTTCTTCTTTAAGAATGCCGTTCAGAAAGGCTGTTTTCACATCCATCTGAAAGACTGTGAAGTTCTTATGAGCGGCGTAGGCGAGAAACATTCTGATTGCCTCTATACGCGCTACTGGAGCATACGTCTCGTCATAATCGATGCCTTCCTCTTGCCGGTAGCCTTTGGCAACAAGTCTAGCTTTATTTCTGATGACGACACCATCTTCATCCTTTTTGTTCTTGAATACCCACTTAGTTCCTATCACGGTCTTTCCTTCAGGCTTAGGAACTAATCTCCAAACCTTTAGGGCTTCAAACTGATTGAGCTCTTCTTGCATTGTAGATACCCAGTCCGAATCAGCAAGAGCCTCGGATACTCGTGTTGGCTCAATCTTGCTGAGAAACGAGTCATACATACACTGATTAAGAGTCGCTGACCTTGTCTGAACAGGCTTGTCAAAATCTCCAATTACTTGATGTAATGGATGGTCCTTGGTCCAGCGATGCTCATGTGGGAGTGGAATAGATAAATTCTGAACATGATCATCATCTTGAAATCCACTTTCAAAATCTTCAGTTTGAATTACAGGAGGGGGGTTTTCAGTTGAAATATCAGCTGAAGAAGTATCAGTTGGGACAGCAGATTCAGGCTGTTGAGTAGACAAAGTATTACACCCAACTGAAACAGTTACTTCTGACTCAGCATTTGTTTGAACATCTTCAACTATAGGAGTAACAACAGGAATATGAATTTCTGTCTGAACTGGAGATGCTTGTTCAGTAATAACTTCTGAAGTGACTGGATGATGACATCTTGTATCTTCAAACCTGTCATTCACAACAGATTTAGATACAATAGTTCCAAGAAACTCATCATAAAAGAATTCAAATAACAAATCTAAATCAGTTAAATGCGAAGTAGATGTAGAAGCGTTATCCGAATTTGTCGCTGTAGACACAGGTTCTGGACTGATCTGCCCAGAAGCTAATACACCAATGATAACGGGTTCTGAACTGAGATGATCAGAAGCCATATCTTCATCAAATGTGACATTGACGCTCTCCACAACTGTCTTTGTCTTCTTTATATAAACACGATATGCTGCAGAAGTTGAAGAATAACCGATAAAGATGCCTTCGTCCGCTTTAGCACTGAATTTAGTCAAACTCTCTCTGTCGTTAAGCACAAAACATTTACACCCAAATATGTGAAAATATTTGATAGTTGGTGTTCTGTTGTTGATTAGCTCATATGGAGTCTTCTGAAAACGGCGGTGTATTATGGAACGATTTTGCGTATGGCATGCAGTCGACACAGCTTCCGCCCACAAGAATAGAGGTAGATCCGATTGACTAAGCATAGTCCGAGCGGCCTCGACTAGCGTTCGATTACGTCTTTCTACTACTCCATTTTGTTGAGGGGTTCTAGCAGCAGAATACTGATGTGAAATCCCAACTGAATCGAGATATTCATCAACACTCTTGTTCTTGAATTCTGTGCCATTGTCAGTTCTAAGGAACTTGACTTGTCGCTGCAGTTTCACCTGGGTCGTCTTTAAGAAGGAAATGAGAACTTCCGGTGTCTCATCTTTAGATCGAAGAAATTTGACCCACGTGTATCTTGAGTAATCGTCCACAATTACCAACACATATTTCTTACCACCCAAACTTTGAGTTCTCATTGGTCCACATAAATCCATGTGTATCAGTTCTAACGGAGAACTAGTGCTTGGTTCAGGCTTCGGTTTGTGAGCGGCTCTCTTCATCTTACCCTTCTCACAAGCTGCACATAAGTGTTCTTTTTCGTATTTCAGCTCAGGAAGTCCCTTTACTAATTTCCCACGAACCAACTTGTTGATGTAACGAAAGATCAAGTGAGATAACCGTCTATGCCAGAGCCAACTTTGTTGTTGTGTAGCTTTTGTCATCAAGCATACCTGATTGTCAATCTGAACTTTGGACAAGTTGATGGTGTAGAGGTTTGTCTTTCTATGTCCACCCAAGAGTTCTGTTCCGTCTTCAGTACGAACTGAGCAACTCTTAGACTTGAAGTTGACCTCTAACCCTTTATCGCAGAATTGACCTATGCTGAATAAGTTGTGCCCCAAGCCTTCAACATAACTCACTTTACTGATTGTTATGTTGTCTTGTATAATGTCACCATATCTAAGATAGGTGAAAGCTGATCGTTTCCAAATCTTACATTGCCACTGAATTTCTCTGTATTGTTAGACAATAAAGCTTTTTGCCCAGTCATATGCTTGGAACATCCACTGTCCAAGTACCACATATGCCGGGTCTTCAATAGAAATCAGGCAACAATAGTTTTAGGTACCCATTTGAAAACGGGACCTAACAGTTTATTACAAGATTTTGGCATCCACTTAAAAATGGACCCTCTGTTATTTTGAAAACTTTTACAAACATTTGACTTTGAAGAATATACATGATAAGATCCATACCAATCAGAAGAATCATGAGAATAAGCAAAGTCAGTTTTCCGATAATTATGATGAAATTTAGTAGTAATAGGAGATAATTGAATCAACTGCTTTATTGAATAACTCTTGTAAGAAGTTACAAGGTTTTGTTTATGAGAAGCACATTGATCAACTACATCTGAATCACTACTAACAGATTTAGTACAAGAATTATCAGTAACTGATTCAGCTATCTCAGCATCCTTCTGTTTTGGTCTCCATTTGGATTGAGCTTTCAGCTTTTTCTTCCTTAAATCTGAAACATAAGATGTAGATTTATTAGGAAAAATAGATTTCTGTGACTGAGGTTTCTTTTGTGTACCAGTATATTTCTGTTTCTGTAATCGCTGCTTCTTATGTTTCTTACCATTAGCATAGTAATCAGCAGTTACAGAAACTTTGTCATTACTAACACCACTTGGTAACACTTTTTCATTTTCAAGACAAGTAGAATGATCAAGAAGTTTAGAATGAATGTCAAACATATCAGATTCTTCCATGCTCCCATCATCAGAATTAAAAGAATCATTTGCAGACTCAAATAAGTCATCAGAATTATCAGAGAAAATTTGAGATGCCTTTGAAACTGTAGAACACTTTGTTGATTTAACTTGAAAAACAGTGTTCTTTATAACTGTAGAAAACACATTTTGTTCTATATCAACCAAAAGTTTTTCATCAGATAAAACATTTTCAAGTTCAACTATTTTGCTTTCAAGAATAGATGTAGGAACATAAACCTTTGCAATTGCAGGGTTTGCCTTCATCTCTGACGCGGAATAACTAACAAAATAGTCATTTGAAAAAACTTTTGGTGTTTCTGAAAGATAACTATCATTTAACTTTACATAGTTAAATGGTAGTTGCATTTTTTTTTTATTTTTTCTGTTTTCAGTTTCTTTGGCCTCATCTTCATCTGACAATTTGGTAACAAATTTGGGATTCAAATGAGTATATTTACCAGCACAGGCAAGAAAATCATAGTTCTAAAGTGCCGGCTGTTTTCTGATAGCTTTCTTAAGATAATGGGGGTTGTTAAAACCAAGTCCCCATCTTTGCTTAACATCTACCTCTTCATTAGGAGTATTAAGAAAGATGGTTTGATTTGTTTGATCTCTTTTATAAAGTTTAACTTCCAGACCATTTACCTTCTTGTTCAAATTCTTGTTTTCAACCTGCAGTTTATAAATAGTTAGTGCAGATTCATTTTTCTCAAACTCATATCTATTTACTTTACCTTCAAACTCAGAAATCTTCTTTTCAAAATTATCTACTTTAGATTTAGAATCAGAATCAGATTTGCGTAAAGAATCAATTAGATCTTTGTTTGAGATAACAGAAGTATTAAGTTCAAAGATCTTCTTGTTCTTTTTAGCAACCTTTTCCTTTTCATTTTTCAGATTATTTTGTAAATTTTGTAGCTCAACCACCATGGTTTCCAACTTGGTAATGAAATCTTTTGGAGTTAAGTTTCATACCTAATTCACTTCTTCATCATCTAACTCGTCATTCATGTCCTCTTTGCCCATTAGACAAATATGAACATTTTCTTCTTTCTCTTCTCCTTCATCCTCGGAATGATCCAACCAAAACTCATCCTCGGCCATCAAAGCTATACCAACTTCTTGTTGTCTTGCCAGAAGCAACTTGTTCTGATAGTACTGAGAGTTGCGTACTTTCGGCTTCCGACACTCTTTAGCATAATGACCCAACTTGCCACAATTATAGCATTTGATTGAATCAGTTGCTGGCTTCTCAACAGCTGTGTAATCATTCACAAATTTCTTCTTCTCATCTGGTTTCTTCTCACCATACTTATTCTCTTCAAATCTTATGCCTTCCACCCTCTCTCGGTGCTCATGGTTCTTTGAACTTGATGACGAATAGCGTTGAGAATTTGATCCCGGCTTCTTATAAAATTTCTTCTGAAATGCACGAGTCAGCAATATCATAGCTTTTTTCAAACATTCGCCATCATCACTATCAGACACAGAACCAAATTCTGAACTTGAGCTCACTTTCTTTTTCTTCTTCTTCTCAATCTTTTCTTTCTTTTCTTTCTTTGTTTCTCCAACCAAAGAAATCGGATCAGGAACCTTCTCAGCCTTTTTCTTTTCAGCTCTTTTCTCCTCGACCTCTTCCTCATTCTGACGTAATGTCTCATAAACTTCGTGAAGAGGGATTTCACTTAAATCTTTCATCTGCTTCATCCTACGTGTGTGTTTCTTCCATTCAGGACGTAGGATGCTCAGAAATTTTACATTGTTTTCCAGCTGCTTCTTTTTAACTTTGTTCTTTGTGAGTTCATTCAGAAGCAAAGTGAATCTTTCATATCTGTCTTCTAGACTCTCATTCTCTTTTGCCTTGAATTCCTCATAGTTATTGATGCAGTTGGCCACCTTTATCTGATTCCCTATCTTTGATCCCATCATCATCTTTTCCAATTGATCCCACATCTGTTTAGCATTATGTTTGAAGCTGTCAATCTTGATGTAGATATCATTTGGAATGCTTTGGAGTAAAAGAGATCTTGCTTGTTTATCAGCTTAAAATCTACTCTTTTGTTCTTCTGAGTATTGAGAGAAGTCAACTTTAACTGGTTTTGTCTTTATTTCCTTTTCTCCATCTCCATCATCACTTTCACCATCAACATTATTACCATCATGATCATCAACAGGTACATGAATTCTGTGGTTTCATGGGACCTTCAGTGATAGATAGAAGTATATTCTCTCCATTTGAATGTCTATCTATGAAATCCAGGAATCTGTCTTTCCATTGTTCGTATTCGCCTTTGAACAATACTGGAGTCTTGACATCTGTTCCGATTGAAAGTGCATCTTTGGAAGTCATCTTCTTTAAACCTGTTTTGAAAAATATAACAAATAAGAAACTAGAACTGATCGTTAGTCCAAAATATGAAATCACAAAAAAAATCTTGAAAAACTAGAAAAATCAGAAAATTCGAAAAATTTGACTAAGTATCAGAACTCGCAAGTCACTATTGAACTCGCAAGCCCTAAAACTCGCAGACTGAAGAACTCGCAGACCAAGACTTGCGCTTTCTATAAATTCTCAACCAAACGCGCAGACAAACTCGCAAGTAAACTCGCAGATATTTGCGCGTTTTTGAGAAACTCGCAAGCAAATACGCAGATCAAACTCGCAGATTCGACGAAACTCGCAAGTGCCTAAACTCGCTAAAGACTATTCATGCTGAAACTCGCAGATTGAAGCGTGCGCGTTTCCCAAACTCGTACGTCGAAGCTTGCGCGTTTAAACCAAACTAGCTAGCTACTCTTGCGCGTTTCAACACTTAGAATTATTTTCTGAATTTTCAAACTCGCAGGTCGATAAACTCGCTGATCACTGTTCCTCCTCAAACTCGCAGGCCAAAGAACTCGCAAACTACTATTCCTTCTGAAACTCGCTAGCTTTGATTAGCGAGTTTGTAGAACTCGCTGGCCACTACTAGCGCGTTTCTTGAAACTCGCAAGTAGCCTTGCGCGTTTGAGACCAAAAACCTTCTTTCGACTTGCGCGTTTTACCCTGATGAACTTTGCGCGTTTCAAGATGAACTAGCGCGTTTCATGAAGAACTTGCGCATTCTAGCGATCTAGCGTGTTCTTCCTTCTGTCGACCCAAAAACCATCTTTTTCACCTTAAGTCGATCTTTTCTTGTCCAATTGAACTGTAACTTTGCAGAATTCTTTGCAATCAACCAAAGAACAAGTTTCAATACACGATTTTTACAATTAACCAATTACAAACCAAAAAGATTGATGAAACAGTACGTTTACAACTTCGAAGAAAAACTTAACAAAATCAACAAAATAGAATGAATTACAGTTTTAAAACTTGCAATTGATTACAAAGACTCAATCTATTACACATTTCGACCATATCCTAACTAAAACCTGCTCCAAAAACTCACTTAAACTCAGAATCTCGAATTTTCTGCTCATGAACAGTGACTAACTCGTTTCTTGATTTTCTTGAATCGATTTCACCTTTTGGATTTGCTCTGATACCAATTGTGTGTCCCTGATTCTAGTTTCTAATCTATAACACAATCAAACAAACAAGATTGAACAATTAAATTACCTGTTTGATTACTTGATTTCTCAAATTACACTTTCTCACTCTAGAACTCTCTCTCTCTCTAAATCGTATTCTCCAAATTTGTTCTATGTTCTAATGTTACACTCACCTGAAATACAAAGAGAAAAAGTATTTATACTAACATCTAATACAAGGAAACAACAAAAACAACTTAAACTAATACATTGACTTTTATTACAAAAGACTTTGACTTTTAATAAGATTTGACTTTCTTCAGCTTTGACTTTCTCAACTTTGACTTTTAGTATTCTTGATCTTATATCCAACAGATTTATGCTCTAACACACAGCTAAACTCCAACACAACTCAAAATAAGGCAGATCATTTTCCAAACAAGGTTATACCATTGACCCTTTCAAAACGTCTCAAAACACGAGCAATGCATGTTTTCCAACAAACACAAAAATTCACTTTTACCAAGAAATCTCCATTTATGCAATATATTATTAAAAACAAATGTCCATTTATTAATCATTTATCAAAATGTCCAAAAGTCCCAAATGAGGGGGTTTTACAAGATTTGTAAAGGCAAACACCTTAAATAATTAAACCCACCAAATAACTCAACATGTGATAATTTCATGTAAAAACATAAACAATTTAAAATAGACATTTTGGCATTACAACGTTTTCGAATTCAACTTGAACTCACCTTGCTATATTTTGGTTAAATCTATATTTTACCCCAACTTGAGCTCCTTTGAATAACACTTGGATCCTCAACCCAAAAACTTCCAAAAACCTAGATCCATACATTTCCAACCATAAATACCCATATTCAACCATATAGGGTCATTACCCAAACATTATACATGAAGATCTCAATTTATACCAAAACCCTAATTTCCATAGTTATAGAAAAGAGAAGATTACCTTTACCAAAGCTTGAACCGATCAACAATACTCTTCTAGATCTCCAAAATAAACCACAAACTTCTAATCTTCAAGATGGTGAAAAGGGTTGGATGAAACCCTAGAAACTTTGGTGAAGAAGATGAAGATGAAGGGTTTATAGCTCTATCTTCCAAAACTTGCTAGGTGAAGAAGAACCATTGATTTTAGAAGGAAGACTCCCAAAAATGAGTTAGGGTTCGATTTTGGGGTTTGGGGTCAGTTTGGGAGAGAAAGGGGAAGAGATTTGAGTTTTGGGGTGAGAAAATGGTGTTCTAGGCCGATGTTTCCCCTTTTTGTGCGTGCAGTGGCTCCGCGCGGATGGCGGCGTTGATCGATCCGCGCAGAGCACTAGGACAGAGTCCCGCGCTAATGGTGGCGCTGATCCATCCGCGCAGAGCACTGCCGCTCGATTTTCTTATATTTTCTTGCCCAAACACTGTTTTGGTCATAACTTTTTCGTTTTAACTCCGATTTTGCTCCGGAAAGAACCGTTGGACTCGTAATTGAACCCTTCATCCGACAAGGCTATAAAATATAAGAATCAAGTACAAAAATACTATTTCTTTTTTTTCCCTTAAAATACCCATTTATATTAACTTAAAATAATATCTTCCTAAAAATCGGGGTGTTACAATCCTCCAACCTTAAAAGAGATTTAGTCTTTGAAATCTAACCCCGACCAAACAACCAACGTTGCATTTAGTGAGATCAATTGGCTCCTTATCCAAAAAAGGATACTTTCACAATGCCTTGCCTCATATACGAAATCGATTACGTCCCGGTTATGGTTGTCACTGCATTTCTCATGACAGACAGCCACACACCCGATCTAAACGTTCGATACACCTTACAAATGACAGAATGTACATCACCTCCTTATCCAACCACTTTCCTATCATTTAGATCACAGTTGTCTCCAACCTTAGTTTGCCCTTATCACCTCAAGAGCAACTTATGATCAGAATTAACCACTTCCACCAAGGTCACACCGAGGCAAACATTACCCTTAAATACTTCTAATTCTGACACATCAACGTCTCCTCAATAATCGATTTCTATTTAAGGTCTACTTTGACGATGTAACACCCCAAAAATGGGACAAACAAAAATTTATAGAAAATGAAAATATGGTAATAACATTAATGCCAAAGCATGAGCTCACCCAAAAGGGAACAATAAATGCTTGTATAATTACGAGTTCGTAATAAGAAGCAATGACAGATGACAACTTCCTAATCTAAAATCTAACTAGAAATAAGATTGCAATCAGTTGTCAACTATTTCCAAAAGGATCGTCTTCTAGAATGGCATCCCAAAATGCTCCCAATCTCACCTCTAAAAGCCGACTAAACTTCCTTGGCGCTCGAGCCGCTAGAACCTGAGATAAATATCAAACAATCAAGTGTTAAACCAAACGGCCCTAGTGAGTTGTACAAGAACATGGCATAGCATTTATAAACATGGTAAGAACATTTATGTCAATTTAGTCTCTAAAGGCCATCAGGGAACCAATGGGGGAGACCCATCACACCAATGAGTTTTACCTCAAGTGAAAGTACCTTGATGTTCACTCGCCTGAGCAACATCCCGAAGGCCTGACACACTTGAAAACTACCACCCAGGCATTACCCCAAATGGAGAAGGTCTAGGTGCATACCGTCATGGTGGCACCTAAGACTACATCCTCCTAGAACTTACTCACGGTTCATCCTACATACGTATGATATTCATATCTATACATAATTCCATATCAACAAGATATATGTATAAGACCTCATAAATCCCATGCATATTTTAGGTACAAAAATCCAAAATATACAAGTCCAAATATAATACCCATGGCTCACCAAAACCACATGATCAAGTTTAAATAACATCATTGATAACATCATCAAAGTCCACATGAAGTGCCATGACTATACTCCCAAAAATCTTGCATGTAGTAGTTAGGTCAAACTTATCAGGTGATCAGATGCTTACATATATATGAAATACTAAGCAAATAATCACACAAGAGATTTATCTCATTTGAAAATGGTAGTAGAAACTCACTATCTAGGGTTTTATACAAAACCCTAGAAAACTTGGATGAGATGGTGAGAAGGTGAAGACTTGATTGTGCCTTGAATATTCCCTTGAATGATCCTCTAGCTCCTTTCACCACCAATAAATGTCCCCAACTAACTCTAGGGTTTCAATAAATGTTGGAGGGTTTCTAGATGAGAGAAAATCGCCCACACGAGTTCTAACCCGACTCCAAAACGTTTGAGATGAGAAAGTGAAGTCAAAATGGTCTAAGTGGTGTTTTTATACTCTCAGAGTTCGTCGGCGACAGTGCCCTACGACAATACCCATGGCATTGTCGCATGGTCACAATCGCGCCAAGGATACGACTCTAGGTACCATCCTCGCGACAATGCCCATGCGACAATGCCAAGGGCACAGACCCCGCGACTGTGCCCCGCGATTGTGCCATGGGAACTATCGCATGGGAACTATCGTGCCATACCCCTAAGAACAAAATTTTAGTTTTTGAACCCAAACACGCTCACGAAAAGGATAGACTAAATAATGCATAACGAATTTAAACCATAACTGATAATTCATGCACTGAAGGAACTCAGATGGGTAAATCACTAGAATTGATAAAGTATCAGAAATGAATACTTACCTTGAATTTCTCGGGTGTTACAATCCTCCCCACCTAGTAAGGATTTCGTCCCCTAAATCTTATTCACTAAATAAGCGAGGATATCTCTTCTTCATGTCTTTCTCGGACTCCCACGTTTCATTGGTACGCTGATGATGCTTCTATTGAACCTTCACCATAGTCACCTCCTTATGCCGTAATTGCTTTGTCTTTGACTCTATTATGGCTTTCGGTTCTTCTACACATCGGTTACCGTTGTCCACTCGAATTTCTTTCAAGGTAATGACACTATCCTCTTCGACTAGGCACTTGCGAAGATAGCATACGTGAAACGTAGGGTGAATCCCTTCCATCTTCGGTGGCAAGTCCAATCTATAAGCTTGATGCCCAATCCATTCTAGAATTATGAAGGGTCCGAGGAAACGGGGACTAAACTTCTTGCGCTTCCCAAAACGGATTATTCTCTTCCACGGTGACACCTTCAACATCACCCGCTCGCCCACTTGGAATTTGACCGGTCTTCGCTTTTTGTCCGCATAACTCTTTTGCCGGTCTTGATCCGCGTTCAACCACTCTCGAATACCTTTCACTTTATCCGATGTTGCTTGTACAATTTCCCGTCCCGCAAATTGCTTGACTCCGGCCTCGAGCCAGCAAACTAGGTCCTACACTTCCGTCCGTAAAGTGCTTCTAAGGGTGCTATTCCTATGCTCGAATGATAACTGTTATAGTACGTGAATTCCACCAACGGCAAGTGTGAATCCCAAGTCCCTCCAAAATCTATGATGCACGATCAAAGCATGTCCTCAAGAGTTTGTATCGTCTCTTCACTTTGCCCGTCAGTTTGAGGATGATAAGTCGTGCTCAACTTGACCTTCGTGCCCAACTCTCTTTGTAATCCATCCTAAAAGTTGGAAGTAAACCGACTATTTCTGTCCGAGACTATGGATAGCGGAACGCCGTGACGTGACACCACTTCGTCGATATAGATCTTAGCAAGTTTTTCCATCGGTAATGTCTCCCGCATTGGCAAAAAATGCGCACTCTTGGTAAGCCTATCCACTACCACCCAAATAGTGTTGTGTCCTTTCAAGGCCTTCGGTAGTTTGGTGACGAAGTCCATTGTGATGTGTTCCCACTTCCACTCTAGAATGGTCAACGGTTGCAAGCTCCCGTAGGGTCTTTGATGCTCCGCTTTAACTTGAAGGCATGTGACGCACCTTTCCACATAATTGGCTACATCGAGCTTCATCACCGGCCACCAATAGTGCAATTTTAAATCTCTATACATCTCGGTGCTACCGGGATGTATAGAGTACTTGGACTTGTGCACCTCCGCCCAAAGCAACTCACGGTTTCCCCCAATCTTCGGTACCCAAATCCTTCCTAGGAAAAGCTTAAGGCCTCGACTGTCCTCTGCTAGCGCTTCCGTTGTTTCACCATGATTTCCTCTTTGAGGTTTTCTTCCCGAAGTGCCTCCGCTTGACTTCTCTTGATATCCTCCACTAAATTTGATATTACATCAATCCTAGTTAAAGTCACTTTGATTTCGCTTCCGTAATTCTTTCGGCTTAAAGCATCTGCCACTACATTGGATTTACCCGGGTGGTACAACAACTCACAGTCGTAATCTTTCAAGATCTCTAACCACCGCCATTGCCGCATGTTGAGTTCCTTTTGGTTGAAGATGTACTTTAAACTTTTGTGGTTAGTGAATAAGCTACACTTCGTCCCATAGAGGTAGTGTCACCATAGCCTCAAAGCGAACACCACTTCCGCTAAGTCCAAATCGTGCGTAGGGTAATTCTTCTTGTGATCCTTGAGTTGTCGTGATGCATACACGATTACCTTTCCCCTTTGCATCAATACACACCTTATCCCCAACTTAGAAGCATTGCTGTAAACCACGAAGTCTTCGGATCCTGCGGGTAAGGATAGGGTCGATGCTTCGCATAACTTCTTTTGTAGGGTTCGGAAGGACTTCTCTTGCGTTTTGGTCCATATGAATTTAACGCTCTTCCTCGTCAATGATGTGAGTGGAGATGCGATCTTCGAAAAGTCTTGAATAAAACGTCGGTAGTAATCGGCCAAGCCCAAGAAACTCCTTATCTCCGTTGGACTCGTCGGTGGCTCCCAATTCATCATCGCATATATCTTCGCCGGATCCACCTTCACCCCTTCTTTTGATACAACATGGCCCAAGAATTGGATTTCTTGGAGCCAAAACTCACATTTTGAAAACTTTGCAAACAACTTCTCCTTCCGAAGAATTTCCAAGACTTCCCGCAAATGTTGTCGATGTTCTAACTCGTTCTGAGAGTAGATAAGTATGTCGTCAATAAAGACTATGACCGACTTGCCTAATAAGGGTTGACATACCCGGTTCATCAAATCCATAAATACGACCGGAGCATTAGTCAATCCGAATGGCATGACTAAGACTTCATAGTGACCGTATCTAGTCTGGAACGCCATCTTTGAAATGTCGCTCTCCTTCACTTTCACTTGAACATTTCTGGATCGCAAGTCTATCTTTGAGAAACATCCCGCTCCTTGAAGTTGATCGAAGAGATCGTCGATCCGGGGAAGTTGATACTTGTTCTTCACAGTGACCTTGTTGAGTTCACAGTAATCGATGCACTTCCGCATAGACCCATCCTTCTTCTTCCCAAATAGAATCGGAGCTGCCCAAGGCGACGAAATCGGTCGAATAAATCCCTTCTGGAGAAGTTCTTGAAGTTGCTTCATCATCTCTTGCATTTCCGTCGGGGCTAAACGGTTGGGAGCACGAGCGAACTGAGCGGCTACCGGAGTAAGGTCGATGTGGAACTCCACTTATCGTTTCGGTGGCAATCCCGATAGGTATTCCGGAAAGACATTCGGGTAGTCGCACACCACGTCCACGTCTTACAATTTCTTCTTTTCTAACTTCGACTCAATCACGTAGGCTAAATACGAAACACACCCTTTTGCTAAGATCTTGCGTGCTTTGAGTAACGAGATAATCATGTTGGTCCTCCGGTTCTTCTCTCCGTAGATTATTACTTCACCACCCTTAGGCAAGGTTACTCGAATTAGTTTCTTAGAGCAAAATATACCGGCGTCGTGCTTAGCTAGCCAATCCATCCCCACGATCATGTCGAACCCTCCAATATTTGTCGGTAGCAAATCTATAGTGAAGGATTCCCTATCTAATTCTAAGGTACATCCATCATAACATTCCCGAACTACCATATGTTCCCCATTGGCTACCTCTACCACTAGAGCATCATTCACCAAACTAAAAGGAGTGGTGAAGTTCTTGCAAAATGAGGTAGACACAAAAGATCGATTCGCACTGGAATCGAATAAAACCCGGGTAGGTAGAGAGTTCACTAGAAACGTATATGACACTACGTCCGCCGTCTCCCTCGCTTCATCTTGTGTCATTTGAATGGCCCGACTTGGTGCATTCGGTTGAACTTCTTTCTTCGACATTGCCCCGCTCGAAACCCTTTGGTTGCCTGTAGCTAACTTTGGGCAATCCATCTTGAGGTTTCCCGGTTCCCGACACTCTTAGCAAACTCCCCATGAGGGGCAATCCCGACTCATGTGGTCCTTTAATCCACACTTGAAACTTTCCATTGCTCCAGAAAACGGTTTTGGGTTGCAAGACCCAAAGTATTTATTATTTTACTTATGGGCACCATCATGCCTCCCGTCACTGCTCAAAGCTCCTCTCCCCGTGAAAGGGTTAGAAGGAACGCGCGGGCCCGGTTGGCCCCTCCCACTTTCGCTTCTCACCTTGTTGCTTCCTCTCCTTTCTCTCTTGTAGTATATCGTCCTCTACTAGTTGAGAAGCCTCGATCACTTCTTGCAAGGTATTCTTTTGAGCGTTCCTCACGCCCGTCCTCATTTCCGCTGGTAATCCCTTCACAAATGCCTTTATCTTAGAACCCTCATCAATTGCCAAGTGCTCGACTACGCTAAGTTTATCCAAGAATTGCTTAGCGTAATCGACAATAGTTAGGTTGCCCTTCTTCAGATTTTGGAAATCGTCTTCGATTTTGTCATGTGCCTTGTCGTTGCAATATTTCTCCATATTCTTCTTCTTGAAAGTTGGCCAAGTGAGCTTGGCCAAAACCTCCGGTGTAAGAGCTCTTTGGGTGCAAATTTGTGATGGAAATTTGACTTGCTGGGAGTCCGTGCATTCACTTGACTCGAACGCCATTTCTATGTCTTGGATCCATTTCATGCATGCTAGCGGGCTGGTTGTCCCGGATAATCCTGGAGCCCGACAGCACAGAAAAGTTTTGAAGGAGCAACCCCCATCCTTCTTTTTGTCGGTCCTAACTGCATGTTCCTCAGTTCCGACGACTGCCGGTCCACCACCCGACCCATTCACCGCATTCTCAGCCATTACCTCGGTTCGTCGGTGACTGGCATCCCGGTCCTCTAACATCTTCAAGAATAATTCTTGTTGTTTTACCATGGCTGAATTCATGGCTTGCATCACATTATCTTGGATCCTCGTCTCCATGATCACTTCTTCTTCAATCGATTTTCCGGTCTCGCGATTCTCCCTTGGTACTTGTTCCGGTCCTCCACCCAAGACATTGGTTACGGGTAGCCTTTCAGCATCTGTCACCAAAGGGGGTTGATCGGCGGTAGTCTCGTCTTCGATGTGACCATCCCTCGGATTTTGGAGCATATTATGCATGTTAACCATTGTGAACTATCACCTGTAGGTCATACCGGTTAATCCCTTGAAAGATAAACGGTTGAATACGTACTACTACAACGATTAATCATCATAATAACAATTTCAAGCATGCTCACGTAATCATAAATTCAGAACAACACTAGCCAAGTGAGATTGTGAACATATTTTACATAAGAACTCTTGTTGTCATCATCATAAATTTCAATCAATGCAATTCCGTAATCCTAACACTCTCTCCACCTAAGAACGTTCTACCCACGTGGACAGTGATCCTATAAGAACTACCAGTCTAAGTCTAGGTATACTAGAGTCGACACATAGTTCACTTAAACTACAGCTCTGATACCAACTTGTAACACCCCAAAAATGGGACAAACAAAAATTTCCGGAAAATGGAAATATGGTAATCACATTAATGCCAAAGCATGAGCTCACCCAAAAGGGAACAATAAATGCTTGTATAATTACAAGTTCGTAATAAGAAGCAATGACAGATGACAACTTCCTAATCTAAAATCTAACTAGAAATAAGATTACAATCAGTTGTCAACTATTTCCAAAAGGATCGTCTTCTAGAATGGCATCCTAAAAATGCTCCCAAGCTCACCTCATAAAGCCGGCTAAACTTCCTTGGCGCTGGCGCCGCTAGAACCTGAGATACACATCAAACAATCAAGTGTTAGGCCAAACGGGCCTAGTGAGTTGTACAAGAACATGGCATAGCATTTATAAACATGGTATGAACATTTATGTCAATTTAGTCTCTAAAGGCCATCAGGGAACCAATGGGGGAGACCCATCACACCAATGAGTTTTACCTCAAGTCAATGTACCTTGATGTTCACTCTCCTGAGCAACATCCCGAAGGCCCGACACACTTGAAGACTACCTCCCAGGCATTACTCCAAATGGCGGAGGTCTAGGTGCATACCGTCATGGTGGCACCTAAGACTACATCCTCCTAGAACTTACTCACGGTTCATCCTACATACGTACGATATTCATCTCTATACATAATTCCAAATCAACAAGATATATGTATAAGACCTCATAAATCCCATGCATATTTTAGGTACAAAACTCCAAAATATACAAGTCCAAATATAATACCCATGGCTCACCAAAACCACATGATGAAGTTTAAATAACATCATTGATAACATCATCAAAGTCCACATGAAGTGCCATGACTATACTCCCAACAATCTTGCAAGTAGTAGTTAGGTCAAACTTATCAGGTGATCAAATGTTTACATATATATGAAATACTAAGCAAATAATCACACAAGATATGTATCTCATTTGAAAATGGTAGTAGAAACTCACTATCTAGGGTTTTATACAAAACCCTAGAAAACTTGGATGAGATGGTGAGAAGGTGAAGACTTGATTGTGCCTTGAATGTTCCCTTGAATGATCCTCTAGCTCCCTTAACCACCAATAAATGTCCCTAACTAACTCTAGGGTTTCAATAAATGTTGGAGGGTTTCTAGATGAGAGAAAATCTCCCACAAGAGTTCTACTCCGGCTCCAAAACGTTTGAGATGAGAAAGTGAAGTCAAAATGGTCTAAGTGATGTTTTTATACTCTCAGAGTCCTCCGGAGACAGTGCCCATGGCACTGTCGCATGGTCACAATCACGCCAAGGATACGACTCTAGGTACCATCCTCGCGACTATGCCCTACGACTGTGCCCCTTGGCACTGTCGCGTGGGCATTGTCGCGCCATCGATCCAAGCCACAGTACACACCCCACGACTGTGCCCCGCGATTGTTCCCTGAGCACTATCGCATGGGATGGACTAAATAATGCATAACGAACCCAAACCCAGAGACCAAAATTTCAGTTTTCGAACCCAAACACGCTCACGAAAGGGACGGACTAAATAAGGCATAACGAATTTAAACCATAACAGATAATTCATGCACTGAAGGAACTCAGATGGGTAAATCACTAGAATTGATAAAGTATCAGATATGAATACTTACCTTGAATTTCTCTGGTGTTACAGACGGTCTCACTACTTCCTCCAATAATTAATACCATAAAGGTTTCTCGTCCTTTCCTTGACAAAATTCCTAGCACTAAATTCGTCTGATCCAATCTTCAATAGATTGGTTCCTCAAACTGACACAAACACAACATATGTTTATATTGGATTACCCCAAACTCCACGGTTACACAACTCTCGTAATTCACTCAAACATCGACTAGCAAATCGACGGAAACCTTGTTGATTATAGAATTACCAATGATCGACCCCTAATTGCTAGCTCCTACTATCCTTAAGGTTACCACTTAACTTGCAGTCACATAGGATACAACAGAAGTGCATAGAAGCATCCCAAACGGTCATTGCCCTCAAAATCGAGTGTCGACACCTAACATGGCACTAAAATTTCAATTTTACATCTTTAACAACAAATCACAATATTTCTTTTATTCACGAAGGCTCAATAAGTGGGCACACCACTAACACATGACATGTCATCGAACAAGCAGCCCATCAGTTCGAACCCAACCATACGCGAGCAACCATAAAAGGCTCAACCAAAAGGTTTACCGAAGATGAAAGGTCACCACTTAAATAACTGGGATAATTCATGAACCTAATACCTCAATTATTCATATGTAAACCGACTCATGAGACTGAAAATCAATTACAAAATTAACAGCAAGTCGGATCGTCCGATGCTTCAATTCCCAAGGACTTCTCTAGTCCCTAACCACAACTCCTTTTGCAAGAGGGTTTTAAATCAATAGCTCTAACGAGTTCAAGGTTTTTCAACTATTGGACTCAACAAATATGCCAATTGAAATTTTATTAGACTTTCAAATGCAAAATCTTTTTAACAATTAATCATACGTGTAAAAAATTACTACACCTACTTGGTAGTTGTGCAAAGTGGTCACAAATGCCACACGTATAAAACCATTTCGAAAATCGTTTAATTATTATTCAAGCTAATAATGTTGACAACAAAAGACGTTCAACAAACCTTTCAAAGGAATCACTATGGTCCCAACATGTATCTCTTTGTGCCATAAATGAAAAACACTTTTACATACTAAGACAATGTATAACAAGACGTTTGTACAAAACCCCAGAAGGGAAAATTCACATAATCATATCCCAAAAGCTTCTTATTTAACCATATAATGACGTGGGATAAAATTTCCAACAAGACCCACACACATCACTTTATTTCCCAAACTTAGTAAAACGATAAATGCTTGTTGTTCCGTCATACATAAAATAATTTAATTCGACTTCTACTTTTAACCGCACGGTAAAACGCTCTTTGACCCAAGATGGTGGCTATAATGCCATGCACACGAGTAAATCATTATAATGCATTGTGTGAGACTATAACAGTAAAATCAACAACCCAAGGGTGTTAAAAGCAAAAGTTTAACACAAACCATCGTAAACCATTTGTATGCTTACTCACACCAAAGGTATAAATCAATTATAATACGAAGTAGTGTGCAACGAAATATACTCGTATAGAACTCAAAAGAGAAATCACACGATATTGAGTCTCCGAAATTAGCATATGGGATAACATCCATCAACAAAACTCTCATGAAGTAAGTTTCTCAATAAACAATATACCAACACACACAATGAATCTAGCCGACACATTAAAATGTTTGCTCAAGACACCGTAAAATAATACTCCATATGACTCATCAAAACTCACACAAAATAAAATTTCCAATAAACATCAAACATCAAAATAATGGAGGATAACTCTTCGTCCAAAACCCTAACATATGTGGAGGAGATCCAATGTTAAGATCATAAACCATGGTTACTTGTTCAGGACCCTGCACAACATCAGAGTATGAAAATAGCGTTGGACAATGATGAGAGTAAGAAAGTCTCGACAAAGTTTGCAACCTCATGCAATCAACTAATTTGATGCATATTTAAAATCATGGTTTAAAATATTGTGTGTGCTAAACATTTTTCCAAGACATGTAATATAATCCACGTGATGCTTTTGGAAACAGGAGAAATAATTGATGTAATTCATTCTAGAAATAAGTTTCGTGCATAGATTTGATCGGCACTCAATGTCTCAAAACTACGCTCCTTAATTTCCCATACCAAAGATCCTCAATTTCTAGTCTCACTATCGTCATCCGGATGTTCAAACCTCTTAAGACAATAATTCAAGGGTTCAATAGGTTCACCTTGCAATTTCTCCGCGAATAATGTTGATTCCAAAAGTCTATGGTTCTAATCCAACCAATCATTCCGACCTAAAAGGGTTCACTTAATGCAATCACATTGCTTATTGTCACTCCAAGTGAGGAACGCTAAAATCATCAGCCTCTCCTAACAGCTACCCACTTAGAAACTTCTTCACTACTCCAACGGTCGTCACATCAAAGTAGTCCAAGCATACTCATGTAACTCGTAGGTTCACCATTACACTAGCCAGGTACAATTATGAACGTACCGTACAAGATCATCCTTGTTACCCTCGGCGTGATTCCCGTTCCTAGTGATTCCATTATCTTCAAAGCATCCGATCTTAAAGTGCCTATTGCTGCAATTCTCTCTTTCAATCACTTAAAACAACACTAATTTAAGTCTAGGTATCAAAAATCAACACCTAATTCTCTCAAACATAAGCTCTGATATCAACTTGTAACACTCTCAAATTTGGTAAGAGCAACTAATAAAATTTTCGATACAACATCAAATAAAGACAACACATCATCCTATGATTCAAAACTCAATATGTCTTAAAACAAAAAGTTCGATAAATAACCTCAACATATACAAACTCCAATAATTTACAAGGATTAGACTCAAGTCGGGTGTTACTCAACCCAAATACAATTGCTCTCCTCAACCTAATGCGGAAGACTTCAACAAGCTATTCACTCCTCGAGCACACAACCAACACTCCTCTTTTCACTGGTTTACTAGCACTATTCTCAACCGGAACCTGTTGCACATGCCGACAAATAAAAAGGTTAGGATAGTGCTTAGTCAGAGTTTACAATATGGATAATTATATTTATAAAAGAGAAGAATACAACTTAAATCATAGTATTTCAAAATGATCACTTTAGGTATAAAAAGACTCGTTCTCCAACATTATGCATTTTCAAAGATGAACACCTCAACACAAAACATTCTTTATAAAATAATGCATCCCAAAACTCACTCAAACGAGAGTAGAATCGACTTCCAGTTTATGAAAACATGAATAATATTTCATATTACAAAACCCCAAAAACATGAATGGGACCCAATACTCCGCACACAAAATTATGGACAATAGTCCACCCATAAAAGACATCACCGAAAACATAAATATAAAAGACCCATCCCAAAGACCACACCTTTCGGTGATGGTGGAGACCCGATTCCATATAATGTGACGGACACAAAGTAAGCTACACATTATGTTATATTGGTATTAAGTATCGAGCTCGGCATCTTTTAGCATACACCCATAGATACTTGCACGGAAGACTTACACCATACCGAAGATGCCTAACCGCGCCGTAATGGGGAAACTAACGTTCCACCATCGGACAAAATAATTAAAGTATCGATCTCAGCATCTTTCAGCATACACCCATAGATACTTGCACGAAGGACTTACACCACATCCGATGCCAAACATGCCGTGATGTGAAAACCAAGTCGTTCCATCATCGGACAAAGGGATAAAAGTGCTCATGAATCCATAGCAGAAAGGGCTGAAACACAACATGACTCCAATTGAATGACACACGCACTCAAAATATGAAATCATCAACAATCATACACAATGACCAAAGCTCTTCGTTGAGCTATCAAAACTGGACAAGTTTCCCTAAAACCCCATCATAATCAAATACCGAGCCACAGGCTCAAACAACCAAAGGACTTATTGTCAAAAACAATAGAATGCAATAAAACACACTCAACCAATGTTTATGCAAAATTGTATTCCAAAGTACATGCCTAAACTCCAACACAACTCAAAATAAGCCAGACCGTTTTCCAAACAAGGTTATACCATTGACCCCTTTCAAAACGTCTCAAAACACGAGCTATGCATATTTTCCAACAAACACAAAAATGTACTTTTACCAAGAAATCTCCATTTATGCAATATATTATTAAAAACAAATGTCAATTTATTACTCAATTATCAAAATGTCCAAAAGTCCCAAATATGGGGGTTTTACAAGATTTATAAAGGCAAACACCTTAAATAATTAAACCCACCAAATAACTCAACAAGTGATAATTTCATGCAAACACATAAACACTTTAAAAATAGACATTTTGGCATGTACAACGTTTTCACAAATCAACTTGAACTCACCTTGCTTAAATTTTGGTTAAATCTAGATTTTACCCCAACTTGAGCTGCTTTGAAAAACACTTGGATCCTCAAGCCAAAAACTTACAAAAACCTAGATCCATACTGTTAAGTCTAAATATTGTATCCAAGATTTAATAGGAAAGTCAAATGTGTAAAAGTCAACATTGATCTTGTAATAATTAGTCAAAGCTAGTTTAGTTTATTTTGTCATTAAGTCTTGTATTAGATAGTGAGTATAAATAGGGTTGCCTTTGTAATCTTGTAATAACGAACTAGAGGCATTTGCATATTGTAATTCTAGAGTTGATGTAATTTAAGATCTACTTTCTCTCTCTAGACTTTCTCTCTCTAGTTCTTGTGATTAATGTTCATATATTGAGTAATTGCTTGTTGTGATTGGGATTTTATGATTATCAATTGGTATCAGAGCTGAACCAAACTTTGCGTTTCAAGCAGGACCCGAAAACTTTCCTTTGCGTTTCAAGGTTGACCCGCAAACCTTCCTTTCCGCTTCAAGGCTGACCCGCAAACCTCACTTTGCGCTTGCTCCAGACTTAGATTAAAAAAAAATTAAATAAATAAATAAATTTAATCTGTCTCTAGCAGTTGACTTTCCGCTTGCTTGCTCCAGACTGGAAAATCTTTTTGGTCATCTTTGGAAATATTTTTTTTACACTGCGAAATAACTAGTATTGTTCAAATTTCAATTTTCACGAAATATTTTTTTTAAGATTTCAATTCAATCTGTTTTCTGATTTTCTGATACATAGTTTGGAACGATCATTCATATTAAGCCAATTACTCATTAATCATGGGATTTATTTCAGATCTTGAAGAGAAGAATAGCAAGCTGAAACTAGAGAACATTAATCTGTCTCTAGCAGTTGACTTTCATTCACAAAAGTCAAGAGAGTATTTTACTGAAAGAAAAACTCAGTACCTTAAAGAATATCAGTGCTGGGCAGAATGAAGAGAAGATAAAGAGATTGTAATCTGAGAACGTTGAGGTTAGAAAGAATTTATCTGATTTGGAAAAACAGCTTGTTGCAAATAAAGCTGATTTTGAAACTGAAAAGAAATTTTTTTCAAAGAAGTTCTCATATTTCTCAAAGAACTGTTTTGATGAAAAGAAGTTAGTGGAGCTTAAATGTCTTAAACTTTCTCAACAAATTTCAGATTTTGAGAAAGTACTGATATTGGAAAGAGAGAAGTTTGATAAAGAGAAGAAGGCCATAGAAAAAAAGAATGTAGGGTTCTTTAAAGAATTATCTGGTCAGAGAACAGAGTCAGAAAAAGGATTTGAGGAAGAAAGATCCATTTTTGAATCTGAAATCAAGAAGCTAACTTCTAAGTTGTCTGAACTTTCTGCAGCTTCGCTGAAAGAGCAAAGGACGAAGTCTGAATTCACAACAAAGATTGACCAGCTCGTGAAAGAAAGAGATAATTTTGCGTCAAAAATCAAAGAACTTGAAAAATCTGTTTCAAGTTCAAATCATAAATTAAACTCTTCAAACAGGTCAGTCAAATCATTTAATCAGATTCGTCGCACTAACGTTTCTTTGATGAATATTTAGATGGTTCAGACTCTTATCCAAGGAGAAAAAGTTTCAAGAACGAGAAACTGGTCTGGATGAAGAAATCAGTCAAAGATGACAAGACTGATGAGCTGAAAGAGAAGAATTCATGTGCACATGTACACAAAGCAAAAAAGAACAAAGCACCTAACGGTAAGAAATATTATTGTTTAATTTATTGTACACATGATTATTTTCACAAAACAAATGATCATTACTAGTATGGTTCTTACTCTGTGTCCCCCACACGCACTGCAACTAACATTTCTGGACCCAAATACCAGTGGGTACCAAAACCGAAACCTGACTCTGTGTTGCAGGCACCTCAATCCAAGGGGGAGTAAGAAAGACAAAATGGCTCTTGAGTAAATCATCTCAAAGACCCGGACTTCAATGTCAAAATGGCTTTTGAACACAGCAGTTCAAAACCCGAACTTCAATGTCAAGATTATGGCTTCTAAGCACATCAACTTAGGACGTGTTCTTCAAAGGAGTTTGACTTCTAAACACAACAGTTTAGGACTCGGACCACAGTGATCAAAAAGACCTTACTCCTGTATGCTTGCATCCGATGGATATTGATGGTCTTCATCCCAAGAGAATTGATCTGATCTCTATCCTATACTTTTTCTTTGCTAGATTTTTATGATATTGATGGTCTAACAATTCAAAAGGGAGTGTTTGATCTCTATCCTGTTTTACTTGTAATATTTCAGATGCTTAATTTAAGGGGGAGTAATGGTGATGGCTTCTGATCACATGACAGATCAGGACCCGTTCATCAATGATCAAAGACGGATATTGTGCTAATATCCAGGGGGAGCTTAAAAGATTAAAATCTTTATATCTTGATTTGTGGGGGAGCTGAAAAGGTAAAAATCTTTTGATCTAGATCTTAGATTGTTTGAAAGAAGGACAACTTTCGAACATGAAAAACAATTTCTGAAATGTTCAAACCACTTCTTATTCTCAAAAGTTTTATGAATTTAGAAGTGTGCTTTTAAATGTTTTTCTAATTTTTTTTGAGTTTATTGTTTAACTGACCGTGTGTTTCCAAAGATCAATACTTGTGTATTATCTTGTCCATATATTGTCAAGTATTCATACACCGGTTCAGTATTTTATTTGAAAATGTTATTACCATGTCACAAATTCGAACCAATATTTTGATGGTAATATCCCCGTTTGAAGTTCAAAATTGTTGAGTATCATACATCTTTTTCATATTTGTTCTTTCTTTGATAAATTGTTTATATTCGTTCATATAAACAAAATTACCAATTCTTTGATACCCTAACCATTTGATTTGATCTGATTGATTCATTGTCAGATTCTCAAAACAATTCTCTTGACTTCATATTCATTCATTCAATATCCTTGTTTTGAGAAATCTTCAAAGATCAAATGCTCAAATTCCATTCATATTTTTAAATGAGCATACATACACTGACATATGATTTCTTGTGCTTTACATGTCAAGAAAATCATTGATAAGCATGTATTTTTTTAGGAACATGGGATTCAGTGTGAGTGCTTAATAGATCTTCCATTGATTCACGATAACCAGTGTTTCCTACCTAGGAAGAAATCCTTTGAGTGATTGAGGGGAGAGGGGTCTAAAAGAATTGAGTGTGGGAATGAGCAGAGGTAAAATGGAAATGAGAGATTGGTTAGATGTGAGCTTATATGTTTAAAAGAAAGAGGGTGTGAGAACAGAGTTTAAAGAATATCAGAACTCTGCACCTACCACTTTTTGAGTCGGGCAGCCACAGTACTGATTGGTTCACATTTCTTTGGTGACCATCATTGAAATAGGCAAATAGCCTGTTAGACCACAGTCTCATTGGATTTCAGATCATTCAATATAAAGATCGCAATCTGAAGCTAAAGCCGTAACGTCGACTATCAATGTTAAAGTCTATGTCTATTTGTAATAAATGTCAATGTAATTCAATGTATTTGTTTATAGTATTGTAATAGTTAACTTAGTTTAAATATCTATTTCTAATAGATATTAGATTTAGTTAACTTAGTTAGATAAAGTTATTTAGTTAGTTTAGTAAGTTTCTAGTTTGTTTGATATTATCTAGGATAATATCTAGATATCAAAGTATCTAGATATTAAGTTAGGTAGTGTGTAAAACACACTAAGCTTAGATTAAGTTGTCTCTCAATCTCTCTAACAAATCAGATCAATAGATCACACAAAAACACACACAAGAAGGTGTAAAAAGAGAGAAAACATTGAGAACACATTCAAGCTTAATCATTCAACCTTGTAATCGTTTCTATATTCAATACAGGTTGGTAATCGTTAATGTGTTGTTGTTTCTTAGAACTTGTTAAGTAGTATTGTTGGACCGACAAATACTGCTCTTGGTTAATACTGCTTATGTCCCGAATACTATATATATCCTTTGCCCGCCTAAAAGTTCATAACGACTCTTTGCATACTGTTCTCTTGCGCTCTAAACCCTTTCTCTCTCAAGTTCAAAGTTTTCAGGGAAGAAACTTCAAGATCCATGGCATCAATGGCATTCATAGATGAGCATAATGAAATCGCGATTCTACAGAAGCCCAACCAGGCCGCTGGTTTCCACCAGATTGTGGATTTCCTCAAGACAACCCACATTGCTCATGCTCTCACTGTCTCGCCATCAATCTTTATCGAGCATCAACGGCAATTCTGGGCACATGCCACCATTGTTACTGAAAATGGTGTGCAAATGATCATGACAAAGGTGTGTGGCAAGCCATTGACAGTTACTGAAGAGGTAATTCGCATCAGTCTACGTCTAGACGATGCCTCTGGTATAACTTCTATCCCTATTGATGAACTGTTTTCTACTCTTACAAGAATGGGGTATGGAGGCCCATTGGGTGTTTTTAAGTTCTCAAAAGCTAAACTCTCATCCCAATGGCGTTTTCTTGTTCATACCTTGATGCACTGCATTTCTAAAAAGACTACTGGATGGAGTGAGTTCAGCAGTCCCATTGCTTATGCTTTGGTCTATTTGGCCACTGCCAGAAGGTACAATTTTTCTCAAATGATTTTTAATGATCTTGTCTCAAATCTAGGAAGTAAAAAGAGTTTTTATATGTACCCCAGGTTTGTCCAAGAAGTTATCACCCACGAATTGATGGATATGCCTCATTTTGATGGGGTATATGTACCTAAACCCCCTAAAGGCAAAGTTTTCTCAAATATGAGAAGATGTGCTGGGGACTCGGAAGGAGTTGACACCCCATTGTTCTCTACAATGATGGTGGTGTCGCACACTGAAGAAGGTATGGTAGCAGGGTCAAGGGCCCCATTAGACCATCCCACTGCTAGCCAATCCCAACTTTCCCTCTCTCAAATTTTCCCTCAGTCCTTTGCTGCTAAACCCACTCCCATAATATCCAAGACTTATGTCAAGAGAAAGGTACACAAGGCTCCTTCCCTTGGTGTACCTACTATTAACCAAGAGCCTCAAAGGCTTCTCTTGGAGCATTCTCCAGTAGAGAATATCCAAAGGGAATCCACTAGGGTGTCTCCCAACTCTGAGGAGGTGCTCTCAAAAGAGATGGATGAGCATAGGGGTGAGAAGGCTGCCACTACTTCTGCTAGCACAGAGAAGGCCAGTGGTAACATCTCTAAGACCTTCCCCATGGCAACTTTGAGTGAGAAATCAACCAAAGGACCCCGGTGCCAAGAAACCAAGGGGGTAGTTGGTGCTTCTGCTAAGCAGAAGGCCACTACTAAAAGATCCAAGGATCCCTCAAGGATGGGCAAAACATCCAAAAAGGGTGAGGACAGAACTGAAACTGATGAATTGATGGCAAAACATTCCAAGGATCCTTCAAGGGTGGGTAAAACACCTAAAGAAGGTGAGGATAGATATACTTACTGGGAATTGATTGAAGCATTAGCCAACATCAATGTTGATGTGGTTAATCAAGGAAAGGAAATTAAAGAATTGCAGCAAATGGTCATCTCCTAACAAGAGCAGATTTCCAAACTCAAGCAATTGGTAGGAAAACTCATTGCCAAGAAAAGGAGAAAGAAGGTTGTTCTAAGGAAGAGAAATGGGGCAAACAGAAAGAAGGAGGAAAATGCTTCCAAAAAGGGGAGAATTCAAGCTCAGAACAAATAGATCAACGGATTGAGGGGGAGTTTGTTGAAGAAAGGGCTGAATTTGTTGAAGAAAAGGCAGCAGCAGAAACTGTTAGTGCTGCTGAAACTACACAAGCAGCAGTAACAGGATTAACATCTGAAGAGGTTGAAGTAGCAGAGATGCTGGTAAAAGCAACGAATGACACTTCCAAAGCAAAGGGAGTGGTCATAAATGAAGGGGGAGCAAAGAAATCAGAAAAGAAAGACATGGCTGCATATGTAAAAAGAAAAGGGAAAGAAAAGATGATAGAAACTGATCAACCAACCAAAAAGCAAAAGATGATTGAATCAGATGAAGCATTAGCCAAGAAACTGCAAGAAGAGTTAGTTCAAGCAGAGAAAGAGCAGGTTGAGAAAGACAGAGAGATAGCCAGAGCACTAGCCAATAAACTAAATGAAGCATTTCAGAAAGGGTTGGAAACAGAGAAAGCTAAGCAAAGAGCAATAAGCTTGAGAAAGGCTATGATGGCCAGATCAAGTGCAAAGAAGAGAAGACCTTCACAAACTTACCTTGAAACTCAGGAAAGGAACAAGATGATAACTTTCTTGAGGAGTGCAATTGGTGTGAAGAAAGAAATGTTCATAAAGATGACTTTTGATCAAGTCAAGGGACTATATGAGAAAGAAATGGGAAAGTTGAAGAATAATGAAAAGGACAGAGTGGAGTTTGAAAAGAAAGCTAAGGAGAGGCATGATGTGAATATCAATAAACCCTTCCCTGAAAGTGAAGAGGGAACTCCAACAAAGGAAAAGGCAGAGATTAAGGAAGAAGTGACTCTAGCTCAGAAGATCAAGAAGATAAAAAGAGTTAAGTCTATTGCTTCTAAAGGTCCTAGATCAGAAGAAAGGACAAAGGAAGAAAAGAAGAAGGAAGCTACTATAGGGCAAGGGCAAAGGATACTGAAGAGAACCAAGATGATGGCAAACAGAAATAAAGTTGACAAGAAGCTTTGAGTAGAAGAAGAAAAGTAAGCTGAAACTCAGGAAGAAGTACCACAGAGTTCATATGTAAACATGTAAACATGTACACGAAGAAGTATCACATCAATACTCTGATGCTTGTACTCCAGAACAAAATGGAGTAGTCGAAAGGCGAAATCAAACGCTAGTCAAGGTTGCTCGCACTATGCTCAGCCAATCAGACCTACCTCTATTTATGTGAGAAGAAGCTGTTTCAACTGCATGTTATACTCAAAATCGTTCCATGATACATTGCAGATTTCAAAAGACTCCATATGCTTTGATCAAAAACCGAACACCAACCATCAAATATTTTCATATTTTTGGTTCTAAGTGTTTTGTGCTAAACGACAGAGAGAGTCTAAACAAGTTCAGTGCTAAGGCAGACGAGGGCATCTTCATTGGATATTCTTCTACATCTGCTGCATACCGAGTATACTTAAAGAAGTCGAAGACTGTTATCGAGAGCGTAAACATCACATTCGATGAGGAGATGGCTTCTGAACAAATCAGTTCAGAACCCGTGATAACCGGAGTACTAGCTTGTGGGCAAATTATTCCAGAACCTATACCTACAGTTAATAAATCAGATGTTGCGTCATCGTCTACTACTCATTTATCTGATTTAGATCTTTTATTTGAACTGCTTTATGATGAATTTCTTGGATCTAACATGACTAAACCTGTTGTGGTTGTTAGGATGGAAGATTCAACGACTAATCATCCAACCACTTCAGATGTTTCCACTGAATCAAATTCCTCGATTTAGAATGAAATTCCACTTTCATTTCTTATTCCGATATTTGAAGTTGTAAATACTAACGAAGAGATAGAAGTTGCTGAATCAGTAGGGTGTACTGTAAGGACTGATCAACATATTGAACAAGTTGTACCCACTGACACTTCTGCACCAGTTACTTCAACTTAACTCCTCCCTCATAATGTACAAACTAAAGAAGCTGATAGTGGATTATTAGATGACAACCATGATCAATCTTCATCTAATCCACTCTCTCATGAACATCACTGGACCAAAGAGCACCCTCTTCACCAAATCATTGGAGATCTAGACAAACCGGTGCAAACTAGGTCAACAAGTCTAAATCAATGTCTGGATGACTCATTCCTGATTAAGATAGAGCCCACTCGTGTATCAGAGGCTCTAGATGACTCAGATTGGGTGTCTGCTATGCAAGAAGAGTTAAACCAGTTCGAAACCCAAAAGGTTTGGAGACTAGTGCCAAAAACGGAAGGAAAGACCATTATCGGAACTAAATGGGTATTCAAGAATAAAAAGGACGAAGATGGTATTGTCATAAGGAACAAAGCATGACTTGTTGCCAAGGGATATAGGCAATAGGAAGGCATCGATTATGACAAGACGTATGCTCCAGTAGCGCGTATAGAGGCAATCCGCATGTTTCTAGGCAACGCTGCTCACAAGAACTTCACCGTCTACCAGAAGGACGTGAAGACTGCCTTTCTAAATGACATTCTTAAGGAGGAACTCTACGTCTCTCAACCAGAAGGGTTTGTAAATCCAGATAAGCCAAATCACGTCTATATCTTAGATAAAAGTCTTTATGGTCTGAAACAAGCACCTCACGCCTGTTATGATGTTTTATCTCAATTCTTGGTCAAGTCAGGTTTTTCAAAAGGTAAAGTTGATACCACTTTGTTTATCAAAAAGGAAAAAGCCGATATCATTCTTATTCACATATATGTGGATGATATTATATTTGGCTTAACTAATCCTAAATACTGTAAGAATTTTTCAAACCTCATGGTGTCAAGATTTCAAATGAGTATGATGGGATAGATGAATTTCTTTCTCGGATTACAAGTAAAACAATTTTCAACGGGGATTTTTATTAACCAATCTAAGTACATTTTTTATATTCTTCGGAAATTCCAAATGGAAAATTGCAAACCTATTGGAACCCCAATGGCCCCAGGTACTAAGATTGGCATTGATCCTTCGGGAAAAGCTGTTGATGTTAGGACTTATACATGAATGATAGGTTCTTTGATGTATCTTACCTCAAGTAGGCCAGATATAATGTTTTCAACATGCTTGTGTGATAGATATCAGGCTGATCCTAAAGAATCCCATTTATCTGCTGTAAAACGGATTTTTAGATATTTGAAGGGAACTGCAGATCTTGGTCTGTAATATCCTATGGATAAAAGGTTTGAACTGACTGCTTTTTCCGACGCAGATCATGCTTGGTGTATGTTAGACAGGAAGAGTATGTAGCTAGTTAGATGGGCGTCAAAGAAACAACTTTGTGTTTCCACTTCGACTGTTGAAGCAGAGTATGTAGCTGCTGCCAGTTGCTGCTCTTAGGTCTTGTGGATAAGGACATAGCTTCGAGACTATGGATTCAAGTTTAACAAAATACCGATCGATTGTGACTCGAAGAGCGCTATCGCCATATCAGCTAATCTTGTGCAGCATACTAAAACAAAGCACATTGATGTCAGGTATCATTTTATTAATGATAATGTAGAAAAAGGTACAATCGAACTTTACTTTGTAAAAATTGATTATCAACTTGCAGATTTGTTCATATCTTCTTGATTATATTCTGAGCATACAAACATCTGACTTGTATTTGAGCTTTAATTGTTCAAGATAAACCATATTGAGCAACATTATGCTTTAATAAGAAAATATGGGTTCTTTGTGCTAGGACTTAAATGAAACTTCTATGGATTCACAATAACCAGTGTTTCCTACCCAAGAAGTTAATCCATAGTGATTGAGTGTGAGGAGTCAAAAAGAAATGAGTGTGGGTTGTGTGATGAGGTAAAATGTAAATGAGAGTTTGGTTAGATGTGCGCTCAATGATAAAAAGAAAGAGGGTGTGAGCTCAGAGTAAAAGAATATCAAACTCTGCACCAACTACTTTCTGAGTCGGGCAGCCACATTACTAATGCTTCACAATTCTTGGTGAACATTATTGAAACAAGAAAATAGCCCGTGCCAACTGTTGATAAAAACCCCACTAACTACTCATTTTCTTCTAAAAAATAAAATGTTTCATATTTTTTTAGGGACGCAGCATATAATCCATCTGTTTTTCATTGGAAAATCTGGATATTGAAAAAGAAGGAAGTCTGCCCCACTTTCGCACTTCAATCATGCACATTGAGTCTGTATTTAACTGTTGTTGTCTCAATGTTTTACACAATTTTAAGCCTTTTTATAAGCAATCATCAAGTGCTTAATTCTTTCTATCACATGCACCAGCACATAAGGAATTTGTTTTATTGTAACAACGTTCATAAAAGTTTCCTTCGTGGTGTTTCGATGATTGAATGGAAGTCATGTGGGAGTGAACATAACAAAAGTTCCTTTCCAATGTGTACTCGTTGCACACAGTGACTTAGTTTTATTGACAGACATTGTAACTGATTCATTTGTTGATTCAGGAGTTACACTATAATTTGTCTGGATTTGAAAACATCTAGATGAATACATTGTTCGAATTGGCAACAAATCAGAGTCTCTGTTTGTAAGATTGGTGGTCAGAACATATAAAGACATTTCTTTGGAAAATTTTGATGCTATAGTTGCTCTATTCATCAAAAAGGGGGAGATGAATTAATGAAATGTCTATGTCACAAATTTCAAAGTTAAAGGATTGTTCGAGATCAAAGGATAATTGTGAATAAAGGATGCAAAGTTGAAGATTTCTGAAGGCTGAGATTTTACAGAAATGTTCTTTGATGGTTACTTTGCTAAAGCAATCCGAGCTAATTCTGAAGATAATTTTTTTTTCCGAAGTCTGAAAGAGTTTTGTGATAGTTTTGGGGAAATTGTTGAAGATTGTTTCTATCATATTTAAGACAGACTTGGGAAGAATACAGTCAAAGAAATGAGAGTTTACAATTTTTGTGCTTAAAGAAGAAATCTGTTACAAAGGGGAGATTGTAAAAATGAAACCTAAAAGAGAAGACTGATTTGCTAAATCTTTTAAACATGATCTTGAATCCAAAGGGAGAGATTGTTAGCACATAATTATGTTGGATACAAGATCATAGAAGTCTGAAGACTACAGGTCAAAACAAAAGTCAACTCTCAGCATCAAAGTCAAAGTCTCTTGAAATAAAAGTCAAAGTCAAAGTTGTAATTTTTTTTCTTTGTGTTGTTCATGTTTTAATGGTGTGCATGTTTATCACCATGCGCGTTTCTAGCTTTTGTATAAATAGGTTTTTGGTACCTTGTTGTGAGAGTAATTCGGAGAGAGGAGATAGAATTGAGAGAGTATTTGTTTCATTGTATTGAGCGTGTTCTAGAGATAGAGAGATAAATATTGTATGTACAAAGTGAGATAAAAAAAATAGTTTGAATTTGGAAATTAAATGTTATAGCATCTTGATCTATACACATTGTGGGACACACATAAATCTATTGGTGTGCGAATTATTTAAGGTTCTCAGTGGTGTGAGGATTCCAGACTTTGAATTTTTTTTGGAAGTTTTTCTAGAAATTTTGCTGAGTTGTGTTTTGTTGATTTTCCAAACTAACGATCATTCCAAGATGTTATTCTACAGATTTTGAAAGATGTCTAAAGATTTGCTTTCCATGGGGTCTCAATCTAAACCTCCCATCTTATCAATTGGTGAGTATCCGCAGTGGAAAAGACGGATGAGCCAATTTTTTAACCACAAGAATAGGGAGTACATGTAATTCGTCATCGACGACCCAGTTAGCCCTGTTGTTACGGTACCAGGTCTTCCTGCAATAGAAACTTCTCCGTAAATATTGGTTAGATATGTGTCGAAGCCATATGAATATTATAGTGAAAGGAAGAAGGCAAAAGCAAAGATTGATGAAGAAGCTCTTATTCTACTTATTATGGCTATACCCAACGACTTCTACAACCGTGTGGGCAGTGGTGACTCGGCTAAGGCTATGTGGGATGAGCTAAAACGTCAATTGCACGGCACTGACCGATCAATTAAAGCTAAGTTGAATCAAAGTATCAACGCTTATGAGGTCTTCCGAGCAAAAGAAGGTGAAACTTTGGTAGATACATACAATCGTTTTAATGTGATTCTGAACGATTTGAGACGGAATGGGATGAACAAGTCTGTATCTGAGATAAATTACAAATTCATCAAGAATATCAACCCGGAATGGAAGAGTTATGCTATCAATTTAAAGATGTCAAAGGATATGGACTTGGAAGATGTCAATGATACTTTCACTACTTTGTCTCAAAATAAGGATGAAATGAAGATGCTTAGTGATGAAAAGAAGATGGTAAAAGAGTCGTTGGCACTTCTGGCTGAGAAAAAGTCTGCGAAAGCTGGTTCTAGTTTAGGATCAAAGTGTAAACCAAAGTTGTCTAAAGCCTATCTGTCTGAGCTACCATCATCAAGTTCTGAGTCTTCTGGTGAGGAAAAAGAAGTGGAGTCTAATGAAGATGTTAAGAGGTTTGTGGAGAATCTTGCGCTTATTATGAAGCAATTCAACAAACGATATGGCAGGAAAAAGTATTATTCAAAGCCTAAGTTTGAAGGATACAAGAAGACTGAGAAATATAAACCCCAGTTTGAGAAGGAATATGGAAAGAAAGAAGATAGAAAGAAAGATGAGAAGAAAGAGAAGATTGATCCACAAAGCGGAAGGTGCTTTAATATTGGGAAGCATGGACACTTCTAAAAGGATTGTTGTTTTAAAAAAGTGAAGAATTCGGAATATTATGCAAAGAAATCCATGTTGGTCAAGAAACTGGAAGAAGGAAGAGTTCTTATGGCTGAAGAGGAAAACTGGTTAGGTGAGACTTCAGATGAGGAAGAAGCTCACTTCACACAAGTGTGCATGATGGCCAAAGTTGAAGATGGTGAACAACCAGTTTCTGACAACTCTTATATTGAGTCTGAGGTAAGTGGGCAATCTAATAATACTGAGGTAGTTCAATCTTTAATAACTCAAATTCAAGATATGGAAACTGAATTTAATGTGCTTAAAAGTAAACTTAGCCTTGAAAGACAGTCAATGATGAATTTTCGAGACGAAAATGCATTGTTGAAAGTTGTTATCAAGGACAAAGAAAAAGAAAAAGATGATTTGAAAAGAGAAAATGTTGAATTGACATACAAGATCACCGAGCTTGAAAAGGGCTTGGTGAACTTTGTTAGTGCACAAATATGTTGGATACAAGATCCTGAAGATTGAAAGTCAAAAGCTTAAGTCAAAGCCCTTCAAGCAGAGAGTTGAAGTCTTTGTAATAAAGTCAAAGTCAAGTTAAGTGGTGTGAGTGTTTAGTGGTGTAAGTGTTTAGGGTATATAAGTGTTTTTGTTTGTAGAATCATTAGACTTAGAGAGAGTACTGTGCGTGTATTAGATTATAGAGAGAGAAAGTTTTGAGAGAGATTTTCTGTATTAAATATTGAGATTGTAATAAAAATGGAAATTGATTGAATTGAGTCATCTTAGATTGTTTACACTGATTGTGGGACACACAATTGGTATCAGAGCAAACAGAAATTCAAAAATTGTGATCTAATTCGAAGATTCTTGGTCGACATTTGAAAAACTCGCAAGTCGAATTGTGCCAATTCTATTTTTGAATTTCAGTGTTGTTTTGGGATTAGAATTGGTTGTTTTAGATTCATTTTAGCATCTAGAACAAGTTTAGTTTAGATTGTAGTGTCTAATTCACATCTGTTTAATCTGAATTTTGATTTTTGTATTAGTTTCAGTTCGAGTCTGTGTTCGTACTGTTCTAAAATCAAATTTGTAATTTTGTTGACTTAGAGTGTAATCAATTGTTTGTAATACGTTCGAGTGATGGATTAGATGATTTCTGCCAATTTACAGAGGGTTTGGTGAAGTTTTGAATCAAAATCAGTTGAAAAGTTGAGTTTTTGGAACGAACATAGGAAGAACACGCTAGATCTGAAAAACATGCAAATGAAGAACACGCATGACAAAGAACTCGGTAAGGTTGAAGAACTCACACAGGCTTAAAACACGCAAAACAGTGAAGAACTCGCAAGATTTGACTTGCGAGAAGTAGAAACACGCAAGTCTCTAGGTGCGCGAAGTGGGTTCTATGCGAACTGTGATCTGCGAAAAATGGATCGTGCGAGAAGTGACTTGCTTGCACAAAGTAAAGAGTGTGAAATATTTCTAAGTGTTAAACGCGCAGACTTATAGCGTGAAGTGTGTGCATGAAGTGTCAAGAATGTGCAACCTTTGTTGTGTGCGAACCTCGAACACGCACAAGCCTGTTTGCGCGAAGCTGAGTTCTCGTATCCTTTGTTTGTGCGAAGTTCAAATGCGCATAAAGTGTTTTGCGCGAAATTTCATTCTCTTTGTTCTGCAAGTTCCATACTTAGAATATTTTCTGAGTTTTCCAAATTTTACCATGTTTGACTTTTGAAGGTTCTTTTGTTTCTGAATTTTTTCAAGATCATTTAGACAGTGTAAATCTCAAGATGACTTCCAAATATGCACTTGCCATTGGTACGGATGTCAAACCACCGATTCCTGGATTTCGTTGATAGACATTCCAACGGAGAAAACATTATGTTATCCATCAAAGGAGGTCCAATGGTTCCTATAACCATTGAAATCCTAGATGAAGAATCTTCGGATAGTGAAGATGGGAATATGGACAGAGAGTAGAAAACAAAGACAGTACCGAAGGATATCTCTTAGTACACAGAAGAGCAAAAGAACAGATATAAAGCTGACAAGCAAGCTAAATATCTACACCTGCAAATCATACCAATCGAGATCTACATCAAAATAGACAGCTACAAGGCAAATGCTAAGAAGATGTGGGATTAACTACAAAAGATGATGATGGGATCAAAGGTTGGTAACCGGATGAAGGTGCCAATTTCATTAACAGTTATGAGGAGTTCAAGGCTAAGGAAAATGAGAGCTTAGAAGATACTTATGATATATTTGTTCTTTTGTTGAATGAGCTTGCAAAGAACAAGGTGAAGAAGAAGCATATATAAAATAATGTTAAATTCCTCAGCATCATTCAACCCGAGTGGAAGAAACATACAAGAAGGATGAAACAAATGAAGGATCTCAATGACATTCCTCTTCATGAAGTATACGAAAAACTAAGACAGAATGAGGAGAAAGTGGAAGAGAAAAGAGGAGAGAAGAAAAAAGGCTGAGAATGATGCGAATCCCATAGCCTTGGTAGTAGCACAAAAAGGAAAAGAGAATAAGGATAAGAAGAATAAGAAAGTAATAATTTCAAGTTCTGATGATTCTGATGATGTTGATTCTGACTCTGATGACGGTGCGAACTTAAAGCAAGCCATGTTATTGCTGACCCGTGCATTCCAAAAGAAGTTCTACAAGAAGCTGAGATCAAATAGCCAGAGGTACTCGTCAGGGTCTAGAAATTTTGATCATTAAGAGAGGGTGTAAGGAAGAAGGTATGAAGAAAAGAAGTTTGTGGAAAGAAAGCCAGAGGAGAAGAAAAAGTATATGAATGATTATGGCAGTAAGAAGAAATAGGATGAGTTGATCAAGTGTTATAATTGCGGAAAATTGGGTCATTATGCCAAAGACTGTCGGAAGCCTACAGTGAGAAATTTTGACTACTACAAGAACAAGATGCTTCTTGCAAAGCAAAAGGAAGCTGGAAAGGCATTGATGGCAGAAGATGAGTTTTGGATTGATCACTCAGAAGATGAAGACTGTTAGAGTACAGATTTATTGGATTCAATATCATAAAGATTGAAGGTCAAAAGTCAAGTAGTCAAAGGCTGAAAGGCTGAATCTAGGACTTCAATCTAGGACTCACAATTGGTATCAGAGCAGATAGGATTTCAGAAATTAGTTTGATTTTGAAGAAATTCTTGATCGACAATTCAAGAACATGAAGAACACTGTTCAGATTCGAATTTTGAAATATTGTGTTGTTTTGAAGCTGAATTTGGTTGTATTTGACTCGATTTGTTGTTTAGAATGTTTTTGATTTGAGTAGTTCTTCTTAATTCACAACAGATTGTTCGAAATTGGATTTTTCTTGAATTCGTATTCAAAGTCTGTACGAACTGTTCTAGGATCAAAAAGCTTAATTTTTGGTTTCTTTTGTAAATCCTTGTATTGTAACCTGATTGAGATATGGAATAGAGCAAATTGACAAAGTTTCGAGATCAAATTTGAAGATTTCAACGGATTTCAGTGTGAAAGTTTGAGTTTTTGCTCGAAAACTTCAAGAACGTGCAAGATCTGTGAAACGCGCAAGTTCTTTGCAAAACACGCAAGTTGAAGATTTTGGTCTCAAACGCGCAAGGCGTTATCTGCGAGTTCTAGAAACACGCAGATCGAAGTCTGCGTGTTTGAAGATTGGAGAAAATTTTCTACGGATTGAAACGCGCATGTAGCCATTAGCGAGTTATACAAACGTGCAAGACTAAGCGTGCGAGTTTCTTCGGAAACAGTCATCTACGAGTTTGTTCAATCTGCGAGTTTCAGAAAACGCGCACGCTACCATTAGCGAGTTTAAGAGATTTGATCGATCTGCGAGTTTGTTGAAACGCGCAAGTAGTGCTTTGCGAGTTCAGGAAACGCGCACGCTACTAACTGCGAGTTTCTTTATGAATAGTTACTTACGAGTTTAGGCATCTGCGAGTTTTACAAACACGCACGCCTAAGCCTGCGAGTTTCTCTTTGAACAGTGGTTTGCGAGTTTAGGCGTATGCGAGTTTCAAATTTTCACAGTGATCGCGTGTTTCCATAGTTAGAATATTTTCTGAAACTGTAATATGGCCTTTAATAGTGAAATATTTTTCTGTAGGGGCGCTTCTGATTGTGATCTAATGTTTCTGAATTTCTAACGATAATTTCAAGTTTCTTTTTGTAACATATAATTCAATAAGGGATATTTTTCTGATGATGATGAACAAAAGATTCACAAGCTCGAATTAGAAAACAAAAATCTTGCTTCTTCAGTTGACTATTATTCTAAGAGGTCAAAGAGATATTCTGATGAAAGGAAGATACTGAGAGAAGAAGTCAGTGCGTTAAAGATGTTAAATGAAGATCCTTTGCAAAAGACTTCTGGGCTGAATGATGAAAAGATACTGAGTATGGAAGTTGAAAACACTGAGCTGAAAAGAAAAATCTTTGACTTGGAAGATCAGATAATCCAGATCCAGCAGCAAGCATCTGTTGAAAGTTTTGAGGAGAAGATTAAGAGTCTGGAAGATGCTAATGTTGAGCTTCGAAAGAAAATATCTGATTTGGAACAAACAATGTGTCGGTCCAACAATACTATCAAGTTTATAGATTAACGACACAATATGATTACCAACCTGTATTGATATATAACAACGGTTACAAGGTTGATCAGATTTAAGCTTGGATGTGTTCTCTCTGTTTTTCACCTTTAAGTGTGTGTTTTGTGTTGATCTGATATTTTCGATTAGCTTCTACAACACACAACTTAACAACTAACATAATATCTAGATTTAATATCTAGATATTATTTCTAATTAATAATATCTAACTAACTTAGATATTAACTAATAATAATAACAAACAAACAAACTTTGACTATTTTATTACAAACGACTTAGACTAGTATTAATGAGACGACTTTTCTGCTTTAGCTTCAGATTGCGATCTTCAGATTGGATGATCTTGACTCCAATGAGACTGTGTCTTAACACAATGGTCAAAGATAAAGATGTTTTTGAGAGTGACAAGAAAGAATTTGCAAAGAAATTCCCAGATTTTTCCAGAAAATGTGTTGAAGAGAAGAAGAAGGTTGAGCTTAAATGCATTAAGCTTTCTCAACAAATTTCTGATTTTGAGAAAGTAATCATTTTGGAAAGGGAAAATTTTGCCAAAGAGAAGAAATTAATTGAACAGAAGAACGTTGGATTTTTCAAAGAAATATCTGATGGAAGAAAGAATGCTGAGAATGGATTTGAAGAAGAAAGAAGCATGTTTTAAGCAGAGATAAAGAAGCTTACTGACAAGCTATCTGAACTATCTGAGAGTGTACTAAAAGAGCAGAAAACGAAGTCTGAATTCGAGATGAAGATTGACCTGCTTGTTAAAGAAAGATAGAGTTATTTGTCAAAGGTTAAAGAGCTTGAAAAGATTGTTTCCAAGGTGGTGGTGACTGAACAAACGACTCCAGAGTCAAAAATCCACACACCTAGAAATAGTTCAGTTGGTTCTAACAAACCAGCCTCAAGCTCACATTTGAAAATTGTTTCTTCAAGAAGGTCAGTTAAATCATTTGATTAGATTCGTACTACTAACGTTTTCTTTGACGGAAATGTAGATGGTTCAGATACATACAGAGGAAGAAGATATAATGAAGATAAGCTGGTGTGGAAGGTAAAACCAGTTGAAGATGAGAAGAAAGCTTAAAATAAAGGAAAGAAATCATGAGTACATGAGACGAAAGCAAAGAAGAACAAAGCACGTAAAGGTAAACCTGATCATATCTACACGAGAGATCAATTAATCAGGTTGTCAGGTAAGAAACACTATTGTTCTTATTGTCATACACATTATCATGTTTATAAAACAAGCGATCATTTCTGGTATGGTTCTTATTCCGTTACTCCCATTCGCACCGCAACTAACACACATGGACCCAAATACGAGTGGGTACCAAAGCCGAATGCTGATTCTGTGTTGCAGGCACCTATTGTCAAGGGGGAGTAAGAGAACCAAGGCTTCTAAGAAAATCAACTTAGGACCCGTACTTCAACGAAGTTTGACTTCTAAACACAACAGTTTAGGACTCGCTCTTCAATGATGAAAAAGAAATGCTACTCCCGGGCTGATGAGAGAGTGTACTCAGATACTCAGAAGAGGAAATCAACCTTCAAGGGGGAGTACATAAATTTTTCTGGAAATGTGTATTCGGAAGATATGACGAACTACACTTCAAAGGGAGTTGTAGATCTCTATCATGTGCCTTTTACTGCAAATTTCAGATGCATATTTTCAGGGGGGTATGAATTATGATTTCTGATTATTTCAGTTCAGAACTCGTACTTTAAATTGTTTTACTGCTTTATGTCTTTTATTTTTGAATAAATTTGTGAATAAAATTGTTTTGACTAGACTTTAAGACTTTTGCAGAATGAGAGAAGCTAACAAGATCATATCTTAATGACTACAACTGACTTTATGAGAATTAAGATTGAGCAAAATGGTAAATTTCTTATCTTAATCTCAAATATATCTGAAAGAAGGACAACTTTCAGATATAGAAAACATGTTCTGAAATGTTTAAACCACTTCCCGATTCTTAAACAGATTTCATGAATTGGAAGTGTGATTTTAAATATTTTTATTTTTCATTTTCAGCTTCAATGATTAATAAACCGTGTGTTTCCAAAGATAAATACTTGTGTATTGTCTTTTCTACATACTTTCAAGTATTCACACACATCGGTTTAATTTTTGTTCAAATTGTTCTTACCATGTCTCATATTAAAACATATTTTTGGATGGTAAGACACCCCGTTTGTACTTGAAAGATTTTTTAGCGTAATTTCATTTCGAAGCGTTTCATTCAAGAATGTCTATATTTTTTTTTTTGCATAAAGAAAATATCCATTATTCTTGACCATAAGCCTTGGTTGATATATCATTTCATTTCTGATTATTTTCTTACAATGTCAGATTTTCAAACAAATCTCTTGCATTCATGTTCATTCATTCAATATAGTTGTTTGAAAATACTTCAATGTTTAAAAAAAATGCTCATATTTTCATGATTATAATATACGAGCATACACTTTATCTGACATTTGTATATGATTTTTAACTAATAAAGTTAAATCATCTGAGCAACATATGTTTTCTAGGATATTATGGGTTCTTTGTCCTAGGATTTACATGAACTTCTATAGAATCACGTTAACCAGTGATTTCTACCTAAGAAGTTAATCCATAGAGATTAAGTGTGAGGAGTCTAAAAGAAATGAGTGTGGGTTGTGTGATGTGGGAAAATGTAAATGAGAGTTTGGTTAGAAGTGAGATTAATGATTAAAGGAAAGAGGGTGTGAGATCAGAGTAAAAGAATATTAAACTCTGCACCAACTACTTTCTGAGCCAGGCAGCCACATTACTAATGTTTCACAATTCTTCGTGAACGTTATTGAAACAGGCAAATAGCCCATGCCAACTCTTGACAAAACCCCACCAACCACTTATTTTCTTCTCAAAAGGAAAATGTTTTATATTTCAAGGGGACGCAACATATAATCTATCTGGTTTTCATTTGGAAAATCTGGATATTGAAATTGAAGGAAGTCTGCCCCACCTTCGCACTTCAATCATGCACATTGAGTCTATGTTTATCTACTGTTGTCTCAGTGGTTTACACTATGTTGAGCCTTAAAAAACAATTATTCGTGCTAAATTCTTTCTACACTTGCACGAACACACAAAGAATTCGTTTCTTTGTCATAACATTCATAGAAATTGCCTTTGTGGTATTTCGATGATTGGATGGAAGCCCTAGTGGAGTGAACATCAAAAAGCTCATTTCTATTGTGTATTCGTTACACACAGTGACTTTGTGTTACTGACAGGCATTTTAAATGATTCATTTGTTGATTTAGGTGTTACATTCCTATTTTGTCTAGATTTGCAAACATCTGGATAAATACATTGTTCGAATTGACAATGAATCAGTGGCTCATTATCAAAGATCAGTGGTCAGATAGAATTTCAACGACATTTCTTGGAGAGAGTTTTGATGATATCGATGCTCAAATCATCAAAAAGGGGGAGAAGAATACAAGAAATGTTTGAGTCAGATATGTTAAAGTTGAGAGAAAATGTCCAGGAATTAATTGTTGAAGGAAGATTGTTTTTCAAAGAAGAAAAGAGTTCAAAGATTTCAGTTTGTTGAAGATAATTTGTTTGGAGAAGATAATTTGCTTAAGCAATCAAATTGGTGTCTGAAAGAGGTTTAGTTACAACCATTGGAAGAGAATGCTACTCTGTTTAAAGATCAGACATTTAGAAGATTGCTGAATGTTTTTGAAGAAAAAGCTTATCAAAGAAGAATTTCACTGTGTTAAGGGGGAGTTTGTATATCATGTTTGTATCAATGGGGAGATTACAAGAGAAGATAAAGGTTGAACAAAGGGGGAGCTTAATCAACTCGAGCTTAAAGAGAGAAGATTGCATTGCTAAATCTTTTATTAATGATCTTGATCCAAAGGGGAGATTGTTAGAGCATAGATTTATTGGATTCAAGATCATAAAGATTGATGATCAAAAATCAAGAAGTTAAAGGCTGAAAGTCAACCCTCATGGAAAGTCAAAGTCATTTTGTTAACAAAAGTCAAAGTCAACATTTGTATTTTGTTTGTTTTCTTGTAATTGTTGAGGGTATAAATACCTTCATGTGTTTGTAAGTGAGTTCGGGTAAGTCATTGAAGAACATTTCAGATTGTAGAGAGAGAGAGAGAGCAGATTATAAAAGAGGTTATTGTTACATCATTCTAGAGAGAGAGAGAAAGTGTGTGATTTGTATCTTGTGATTTGAAAATCAATAACATATGATTTTAGAAATTGTTCATCTTGATTAGTTGTTACATTTAGAACTTGAATCTAGGACTCATAAAGACAAAGATGAAACCGCTCACATGTGCCTCATGGGAAAGGAAGTAAAGTACGATGAGTCTGATGAAGAAACTTCCGATGAGGTACAAAATTTTTTTGAATCAGATTTTTTAAAGAAAATGGAAGATATGATGATTGAACTTCAAGACCTTCAATCAAAACTCAAAAAGGAGAAAAGCAGGGTTGCTAAGAAGCATAAAACAATTTTTGATCTCAACAAGGAACTTGTTGGGAACAAAAACTTGATTGATTCTGTGAACCAATCTGCTACTGATTTTCAACAACAAAAAGATTGTTTTGAAAATAAGATTTCTGAAGTTGTTTCTCAACTTACAAAATCTGATCTTGAAAAATAAGAGTTTGTACTAAAAGTTCATAAATTGCAGGTTGAAAATAAGAATTTGGAGAAAAAGATCAATGGTTTGGAAGCAAAATTGTACACTCGAGGTTAAATAGATCAAACCGTCTTTCTAAACACGGCAAATGAGGATAATGATTTTATAGAAAAGTGGGGTCTCGGTAACGATAACCCACACCATTTGAAGAAAGCAATCAGAAAACAACCAGCTTTATATAATTTTGATTTTCTACAACTGGCTGATAAACATCCTCATTTGAAACCCAAATTTGTTACCAAATCTTCTGATGAAGTTGAGGCCAAGGAAGACGAGAATCGAAAGAACACAATTAAAATCCAACTACCATTCTGTTATAAAAAGTTGAATGATAGTTATCTTTTTGTACAACCAAATCTTTTATCAAATGATTATTTTTATAGCTATTCTACTAAAGAGTTGGAGGCAAAACCTGTTAAAGCCAAAATTTATGTTCCTCCACTTGTGTTGGAAAGCAAGATTGTTGAGCTTCAAAACATTTTAAACGATGAAAGAACTTTGGTTGACTTAGAGAAAATTGTGTTTTCTACAGTTGTTAAACATAAATCCCAATTACAATAAGCTAATTACTCAATATATGTCAAATACGCTCAAGAACTAGAGAGAGAAAGTCTAGAGAGAGAAAGTAGATCTAGAATTACACCCTCTAGAATTACAATATGCATAAGCTTCTAGTTCGTTCTCACAAGATTACAACACAAACCTATTTATACAACCATATATCTAACAAAGACTTAACTATTAAGGAAAGTAAACTTGCTTTGACTAACTATTACAAGATCAATGTTGACTATTACACATTTGACTTTCCTATTAAATGTTGGATACAATATTTAGACTTAACAATAGTCATGAAGAACACTGATTTTAAATATTATTCTAAAATGTATTCAAATTCTTTCAAGGCACCTCAAGTTTCTGATGATGATATTGATGACTTATTTGCGGGTGCAAATGATTTTTTAAATTCTGATGATGGTTATGTTGATGAAGGTATTGATATGTTTGATTTCAATGCGAAACTTCCAGATCATTCTGATTTTATTATCAATTCTGATGCTTTACCTAGTGTGTTTGATTAAGTGAATCATCAACTAAGGTTGGTGAGTCAGTTCCTATGAGTACCGATTATTATGAAAAAGGTAAAAAGCAAAAGAAAAGACGCTTACAGAAATGGACCAACACAGGTAAGCAAAAGAATAGACAACTCAGAAATCTCATTTTCCTAACGAATCTAAATCTTTTGTTTCAGAACTGAGCAAGAAAAGTTATTAAGTGAGAACTAAATGGCGACCAAAGAAGAAAGTTGGAGAGCCTATAAAGTCATTTTCGGATTCTGAATGTAATAGGATTTCTGTTAGTAATACTGATTTAGTTGGTAATATTGATTCTACAGAAACAAATATTGTAACTTCTTACAAGAAATATTCAATAAAGCAATTGTTCCAATTATCTCTGTTTACTACACAATTGTCTACACATTGTCGAAATGATTTTGTGACTCGAAAATATTCTGAACGTTGGTTTGGAACTTATTATATACATAATTCTTATATTTTTCAAAACAAAAGAGGACCCAAATTCAAATGGGTGCCAAAATCTTGCACTAACCTGATAGGACCCATCTACAAGTGGGTACCTAAAACGATTGTTTCCGGATTTATCTTCTGTAGACCCGTCATATGTGGTACTTGGATTCTGGTTACTCCAAGCATATGACTGGGCAGAAAGATATTTTGTCTAATTATACAGAGAAATTTTGCAGGAATGTTCGATTCGGAAATGACCAATTTTCACCAATTTTGGGCTATGGTGATGTTGTACAAGATAATGTAACGATCAAGAAGGTGAGCTATGTAGAAGGACTAGGACATAACCTATTCAGCATTGGTCAGTTTTGCGACAAAGACTTAGAGGTAAATTTCAAGGACATGAGATGTTGTGTGAGAACTGAAGATGACAAAGAACTCTTGGTCGGAACGAGAAAGTCAAACCTCTACATAATTAATTTGTCAAAAGTCAAGACTGATCATGAGGTGTGACTACTTTGAAAAGCCTCTATGCAGGAAAGCTGGTTATGGCATAGACGACTATCTCACTTGAACTTTCGATACATCAACAAGCTGGTCACGGGAAACTTGATGAAAGGACTTCTAGAGCTTAAATATTTCAAAGAACATCTACGGGATGCGTGTGAGAAGGGCATGATGAATAGAAATTCTCATAAGCCTAAGCCTGAACCGTGTACAACTTCTACATTAGAATTGTTGCATATGGACCTCTACGGTCCAATGCGAACTCAAAGCATCAACGACAAGACGTATGTTTTAGTGATTGTAGACGATTACTCCAGATACACTTGGGTCAAATTTCTGAGATCGAAAGATGAGACGTCCGATGTCATCATCACATTTTTGAAGACCACTCAAGTGAATCTATAGAAGACAGTTAAGCTGCTCAGAACTGACAATGGCATAGAATTCAAGAACAAGATTGTTGAATATTATCTCGAATCGGTTGGGATAATACATCAATTTCTGTTGCCATAACACCAGAACAGAATGGAGTTGTAGAGAGCCATAACAGAACTCTAGTGGAGGCTTCTCGCACAATGTTGAGTCAGTCAGATCTACCTCTATTTATGTCGGCTGAAGTTGTGTCTACAGCGTGCTATACGCAGAATCGATCCATAATCCATCGCCGGTTCGGTAAAACACCGTATGCTTTAACTAATAATCGAATACCTAGAATTAAACATTTCCATATTTTTAGATGCAGGTGCTTTGTGCTGAAACACAAAGAGAACTTGAACAAGTTCAGTCCGAAAGTTGAAGAAGGCATTTTCATCGGATATTCTTAGACATCAGCAGCTTATAGAGTTTATCTGAAGTAATCGAATATTGTAATCGAGAGCGTTAACATATCATTCGATGAAGAGATGGCTTCTGTTCAAAACAGTTTAGAACCCGTACTTACTGGAGTTTTAGCTTCTGGGAAAATCAGTCCAGAACTTGCACTTAACGTTACAAAATCTGATAAAGCGTCAACGTCGACATCACACTTAAAAGATTTAGATTTATTGTTTGAATTTTTCTATGATGAGTTTTTTGGTACTAATTTGCCTAAACCCGTTGTGATTGACACACCTGAAAGTTCAAGCAATAATCATCGAATCACTTCAGATGTATCAACTGAATATGTTTCCCTGGTTCAGGAAGAAACTCAGATTCAAACATCTACTCTATCAGTTGAAGATGTACATGTTCATGAAGAACCAGAAGTAACTCAATCAGTTGAGTGTACCACAACGTCAACTCAACATACATCCAATGTTCAACCAACTGAAATTTCTGCACCGCCTACTTCACTTGAACCCCTACAAGAGCAAGATGATAGTGGATATTTAGATGAACAACATGATCAATCTACATCTAATCCACTCCCTCATGAACATAAGTGGAAAAAAGAGCACCTAATACATCAAATCATTGGAGATCCGTCTAAACCGGTGCAAACTTGGTTTGCTACACTAAACCAGTGCATGCATGATTCATTCTTGAGCAAGATAGAGCCTACACGAGTATGTAAATCTCCAGCTGACTCAGACTGGGTGATTGCAATGCAAGAAGAGTTGAATCAATTGGATACACTTAAAGTCTGGAGACTAGTGCCTAAACCTGAAGGTAAGACAATAATCGACACGAAATGGGTTTTCAAGAATAAGAAAGATGAAGATGTTATCATTATAAGAAACAAAGCGAGACTTGTGGCGAAAGGATATAGACAAAAGGAAGGTATAGATTACGACGAGACTTATCATCCAGTTGCGCGCATAGAGGCAATCCACATGTTTCTAGCATATTTCGCACACAAGAACTTCATCGTCTACCAGTTGGACGTGAAGACTGCCTTTCTGAATGGTATTCTCAAGGAGGAAGTCTACGTCTCGCAGTCTGAAGGTTTTGTCAATCCATATAAGCCAAACCATGTATACATTCCGGACAAAGTAGGAAGTCTACGTCTCGCGCCTGGTACGAAGTTCTATCTAAATTCTTAGTCAAGTCGGGCTTCTCTAAAGGTAAAATCGATACTACTCTTTTCATTAAAAAGGAGAAAGTTGATATTATATTAATCCAGATATATGTGGATGACATCATATTTGGCTCAACATATCCTAAGTACTTTAAGAATTTTTCAAACCTCATGGTGTCCAGATTCCAGATAAGTATGATGGGAGAGATGAGTTTCTTTCTCGGATTACAAGTCAAATAATTTTCTACGGGGATTTTTATTAATCAAGCGAAGTACATTTTGGATATTCTCAGTGTTAGAACATATTTTATGTTCTTATTAGAAGTTTTATAAAGTAATTTATTTAAAATGTATTGGGCCTTGTATTGGGTTTGGGCTTTATTGTGTACAAGGGTTATGGGGATATAAATAGGAATCATGTAATGGCTTTTAGGTTTAACCCTTTCATTATCAATGTAGCCGTATGATTGTTCTTGCTCTCTAGTAGATTAATTTTTTTACTTGATTTCAATAATTACTGATTTCTATCTCCTTAAATCCTTGTTATCTTCTCAATCAAACCAATCATGATCTCAAAGGACCTCACAATTGGTATCAGAGCCTAACAGAATACATCTTTCTACACGATCTGAGATCTGATTGCGTTTGATAGAACAGTCTGTGAATAGTCGATTTTTGTGATTGTTTGTGAAATTGTTTGGTTTTTATTGTATAATTGATTTAGTAGTAATAGTTTATCATTATAGAATCAATAGCTTGTAACAATTTCGATCCAGAAAGTCGAATCGATCGATTTTGAGTTATTTTCTTCGAAATTTTTTGTTTACTGTGGTTGAATCGTTTTTGGGATTAGAATCGAAATTAGACAAAGTATTCAACTACAAATGTGCTCATAAGGTAATGTCGAACCTATGGATAAATTTTGAGCTCAAGAATCGAAGTATTGAAGAATATGTGGAAGAAAGTCAGAAAACAAGTTCTAGATCTACAGGATTCGCACGATTCGTGAAGAACTCGCAAAAATAGTGAAAGTTTTGCAGAAAGAAGGATTCACAGAGAAGGATTCACAGAGAAGGATTCACAGTACATTTTGGACACAACAAAATTTACAAGTATGGAATTCACAAGTGACCATATTGCGAAAGTCAAAGGATTTGCAGGTCACTGTGCACATGTTGTGTGCGAATTCTAAAGGAATTCGCAGGCCACTAGTTTATAAATGTCTAAATTTCGCAGGTGTTATGTTTGCGAAAAGTGGCTTCCTAATCTTGAAAAATGTTCTAAGGTAAGAATTCGCAGGCTGGTATGTTGCGAATTCTGAAGGTTTCGTGAAGAGAGGAATGTGAAAGGTGAGGATTCGCAATCATGAGGCTTGCGAATGTTGAAGAACTCGCAAGGCAAGCCTCTGTGAATTTTGAGGTTAAGTTGAATGCATCTTGCGAATTCTGCTTACATGTCTATAAAGATATGCGAATTTTAGTTGTTTGCGAATTTTGGTGATATTTTTGAAGATTCTGACTGTTCTGAATCGTATTTCATACAAGTTAGCCCTGTTCCTGAGCTTTTTACGCGGAATGTATATGTGACAGGTGGTTGGTCACATATCCTTAGCAACTGATCTATATTTCACGAGTGCTTATGATCTGCAAAGTTTTTCAGATTCTGGAATTGATGATTTGGTCTCTGCCTGGATTGAGTTAGCTGCCTCAAGCTCTGCAATCATCAGTCTGGAAAGCTTCTTCAGTTGTTAGACTGTAGAGAGCACTTTATCATTCTTCTGACTTGATCACTCAGTAGTGTGAGCAACTGCAATCATTGTTCTGCACTTTGGTTGTCCTTCAGAATCCTGATATTCGATAATCTTCCAGCTGATTTGTGAAGAAAGGAGTTCCGAATTTGATGACTCAGTATTTTGGAAGCCATTCAGAAAAAATAAGTACCTTTCATCAGTTGTTGAACATTGCTTGCCTTCTACCCTTGCATTGTAGTGTTGCAACCGGATGCTACCGCCTGTACGCTTATCAGATGAAGTTCTTAAGCTGAATTCTAACTTCAACTCATGGTTAACAGACATATCAGATGTTATATACTGAAGATGCACTTGGGTGTCACTCCATAATCCACACATATCATTCTTGTGGGTGTTAAGGAATGTGTTGGATTTACCAGAAGAAAAAGTTGTCTTTATGTGCACTCAATCGAGGTTATTGTCTACATCAGATCTGATACTTCAGTTGATACTTCGAGGATAAGAGCTACATTCTTGGGGGAGCAAGAGGAGCTTTGAAGTTTATGCAACACTAAGTTTTATAAAGAAAGCATGGGGGAGAGGAGCTGAAGCTGGAGCTGAAAAGATTATGATTACTTTACAAAACTAAGGGGGAGAATGTTAGAACATATTTTATGTCCTTATTAGAAGTTTTATAAAGTAATCTATTTTAAATGTTTTGGGCCTTGTATTGGGTTTGGGCTTTATTGTGTACAAGGATTATGGGGATATAAATAGGAATCATGTAATAGCTTTTAGGTTAAACCCTTTCATTATCAATGTAGCCGTATGATTGTTCTTGCTCTCTAGTAGATTAGTTTTTTACTTTCTTTCAATAATTACTTATTTCTATCTCCTTGAATCCTTGCTATCTTCTCAATCAAACCAATCATGATCTCAATGGACCTCACACTCAGAAAGTTTAAAATGGAAAATTGAACTCCAATTGGTACCCCGATGGCACCTGGAACTAAGATCGGAGCTGATCCTTATGGAAAAGTTGCCGATGTTAGAACCTACATAGGTATGATTGGTTCCTTAATGTAATTAACATCTAGTCGGTCAGATATATTGTTTTCTACATGATTTTGTGTTAGATATCAAGCTTCTGTAACACCCCGAATTTTCGTTATGTAATTTTGGTATTCTTATGATTAAGCTTTTATCGTTAGCACCGTGTTTGGTTTGAAGTTGAGTTGGATTTTGAGAATTTTGGGGTCAAGCAGTGAACTAAGCGAGTTGCACCGCGACTTAAGGTCGCGGCACAACCCGCGAAACCCACTGGATGATTTTGGGTTTTTTGAAACGGGCGAGTTATGCCGCGAGTTGAAGTCGCGGCATAACCCGCGTAGTTGCCTGGCCTACTTATGGGTTTTTAACCCAAAATATCTTCATTTTCTCACAATCTTTCTCTCTCTCTCTTCAAATCTCTCTCTCTCTCTCTCTCTAAAGTTTCTTTGGATCTTCAAGGGTTCGTTAATCTCTAGTATTAAGTGCATTGCTCGGGGTTTCGGTGTATAAACCTTCACCTCTTTGTCGTGGTCGATATTTTGTTTTCAGGTTTTCGTATAAACCTGTTGGTGAGTTCCTACTATCATTTTAAACTGTATACATATCAAAAGATACCTTTTGGAACTCCTATATATCTCCATGGTTTCAGATCTAAGTTTTCTTCATAATTGATATAACTTGAGTTTTGGGAGATTTTAGGGTTCCCGATCATTTTTAACTAAAATGATGGATTCTATCTTATTTGAAGTAAAATGATGCTTTACTTGCACATTATGTGGGATATGTGAAAGAATGTTTATGAACTCATTTTTATGATTTTCATACTTACCAGAAGTTGAACTTGAAAAGGCATTTTTGTTTATAAAATGTTTTATACCATATGACTAATTATGGTTGGTCACACTGTTGTTGTGACAGGTCTGTACCATTGCTAGTAGATCCCTAGGTTTTGAGTCGACTTATATTAATTGGAGATTACCAAGTAAAGTAAATATATAACTACATGTGCATTATATTGTGAGGTTCTGGCCATTAACAAATATAGAACTACATGTGCATTAAATTGTGAGGTTCTGGCCGTTAACAAATATAGAACTACATGTGCATTAAATTGTGAGGTTTTGGCCGTTAGCAAATATGGAACTACATGTGCTTTAAATTGTGAGGTTCTATAAGGTAATCAAACGAAGAACTACATGTGCATTAAATTGTGAGGTTCTGGAAAGAAGGTTTATGACCTTATTTTAATGGATTTTATTCCTAACATCAGTTAACTTGGAAATTCTTGTTGGAAAGGTTTCCTTTTTGGATGCAAATGTTATATCCCTTGAAATTTATTAACTGTATGTTCTCACTAGACTTTTTAAGCCTAACACTTTTTCTCAAATGATATGTATATCAGGTTCTCGTTAGCGGCGGGTTGCCAAGGGCTTGAGTGCCGGGATTGCCCTTGAGGGTTTTTGAGATGATTAGTGTTGGATTGTTGGGCATTTGTTAAGTCCCATATTTTTAGATGATTCTGGATCAACAATTTATGTAATCTACATAGTATATGTTTAGATTAGTTTGTTGTTGAGATCCTTATCCGTATTCATATTTTTGTAAAGGTTAAGTACAGTCTCCCTTTTTGGGAGGTTTAAACCTTTGGTTGATGTTTAATTATACAGTTTCCGCAGCTTTAAATTTAACCTGATTTTTAGGGTTTTACAAGTTGGTATCAGAGCTCTAGTTTAAGTGATCTAGGCATGAATGTAAGATGTTTAGACTTAGACTGAGTAGATTAAGCATTGATTCGTCAGTATTGGGTAAAACTACTAAGATGGGTTGGTCTTAGAGTTGACGGAAATTGTAGTTATCAAACGTTGTGGCGATGGTGTCAAGAACCATTATGTATTGTATGTTCATAATCTCCCTTAGCTAATGTTATTATGAGAATATTTATACGTGATTGTCCCTGAATTACCGTTATTATGACATTTGGTACTATAATAGAACGTTCTTCCATGTTTTTCTCTCGATCTGTCTCTTGCTCTTCTCGTAATTGTGTGGCAACCATTTTTAGGATGATGAATACTCGCAGTCGACCATTAGTCGATGGAGATCTGCGTCACGATATTTCGCTTGAGCGAGATCCCGTGGTTGGGACGGCGACCGTCATTCCTTCGCGCATGCCACCATTTCTGTCGTGGGAAGTGGAGCTAGGGCCAAGAGTGGTTCTGGAGTCCACTAGTCCCTTTGTTTAGTTAGCTAGCCCTCAAGCTGATATGATGGCCAGCGTCATGCAATTGGTGACGACGGCCATGGAAAAACAGCAAGAGGTTTTTCAGAAGATGTTAGAAGACCAAAGCGCGAGTCTTAGAAGGCATGTGACAGTGGAAGAGAATGTGTTGACTGGCTCTGGTAGCGGAGTCAGGACTGAAGAACCCAGTATTGTAGCTGGCCAGAATAGTGGGAGGAAATGCTCATATAAATCTTTCCTAGGATGCGGGCCGCCGGAGTTCTCCGGTTCTGATGACCCGATCTTGTGTGTGAAGTGGGTTCGAGCGGTTGAGCAAGCTTTTGGCTCTTCCGAGTGTGGGGATGATCAGAGGGTGCGGTTTGGTACCCAATTGCTTAGAGATACAACCCTCACTTGGTGGAATATCATTCAATCCACCATGTCTCCTACTGTGTTGGCTCAGTTGTCTTGGGCTGAGTTTAAAAAGAAATTGTTGGAAGAGTTCTGCAGTGAAAGAACTATGGACCGAATTGAGAAAGAGTTTCAGTCTCTTGTGAAAGGAAACCTGACGGTGAGGGAGTACACCCGTCAGTTCATGGAAAAGCTGGATTTTGTGGGGCACGTGGCCCCAACGAAGAAAGATAAAATGAAGGCCTATCTCAATGGCCTACCAGCGGACCTGTTATCTATGGTCCACAATTCTAAAGCTTCCAATCTCCGAGAGATGATTGAAGAAGCTCAGTTTATGGAGGAGTTGTTTTTGAGAAGCAAATATGAGAAAGCGGTGGTGGTGTCTGACAAGAGAAAGTGGAAGAACAGTTATGTACCTCCCAAGAGATCCCGATCTTTCACCGGGAACCGAAGCTTCAGCAGCCAGCAGAAAGCTAGGTGGTGTCCCAAGTGTCGAATCAAGCACCACGGTAACTATAATACCACGCCTCAATCTTGTTACAAATGTGGTAAGTCTGACCACATCACCCGTGATTGTCCGGTTAGTGGACTTGTATGTTACGAGTGCAAGGCACCGGGGCACGTGAAGAGAGATTGCCCGAAGCTTGTATCGGGCAACGTGCCAGCGAAGAAGGAGAACCTACCTAGGGTTCCGGATCGAGCATTCCAGATGAAGGCTGATGATGCCAAGGCATCCTCTGATGTGGAATCGGGTACTTTTCCTATAAACTTTGTACCTGCTAGTGTTTTATTCGATACGGGTGCCAGTTTCTCTTTCGTATATGAGTTGTTTCGTCAAAAGATTGTTATGTCCACTACTAGTCTTGAGGATGCGTTAGTAGTAGAGATAGATGATGGTAGTAGAGTTCTAATCCGTGATGTTCTGAAGAAGTGTACTCTCGGTATCGAGGGAAGAGAATTCTTGATCGATTTGCTGCCGATGTTAATCGGGGGTTTTCATGTGGTGGTTGGCATGGATTGGTTATCGAACAATCATGCCGAGATTGTATTTTCCAAAAAGTTGATTCGAATTCCCAACCCCTGTGGCGAAGTCGTTGTCATCTATGGTGAAAAAAGAAAAGGTGATGTGGCAATAATCACAATGGCAAAGGCACGCAAGTGCTTGTTGAAAGGATGTTCATCTTTCCTAGCCTACGTGATCGACGCCAAGTTAGAAAAGTCAAAGCTGGTCAATGTAAAGATTGTGCGCGGGTTTCCAGATGTCTTTCTGGACGACTTGCCCGGGTTACCACCCTATCTTCAAGTAGAGTTTCGGATTGATCTCGTTCTAGGAGCAGCTCCTATTGCTAGAGCTCCTTACCATTTAGCGCCATCAGAGATGCAAGAGATGATCGAACAGCTCCAAGAGCTTTTGGAGAAGAGTGTCGTCAGACCGAGCTCGTCACCTTGGGGAGCTCCGGTCCTGTTTGTTAAGAAGAAGGATGGCACAATGAGAATGTGCATTGATTATCGCGAATTGAACAAAGCAACAGTGAAGAACAGATATCCGCTTCCGAGAATCGACGATTTGTTTGATCAACTTAAGGGGGCGGGTTGTTTTTCCAAAATCGACTTACGCTCGGTTTATCATCAGGTGAAGGGAAGAGAAGAAGACATTCCGAAGACGGCTTTCAGAACGCGTTATGGCCATTATGAGTTTCTCGTGATGCCTTTTGGCCTGACGAATGCGCCAGCGGTATTTATGGACTTGATGAATAGAGTGTGCCGACCATTTCTCAATAAGTCGGTCATTGTATTCATTATTGACATACTAGTGTACTCCAAGAGTGAGTCAGAACACGAACAACATCTACGCGAGGTTCCGGAAGTGTTGAGAAGAGAAAGATTGTATGCCAAGTTTTCCAAGTGCGACTTTTGGCTCGAAGAAGAACAGTTTTTGGGTCACGTTGTCACTCGAGACGGAGTGAAAGTGGATCCCTCCAGGATTGAAGCTATGACGAATTGGGAGCCTCCCAAGAATCCATCCGAGATCCAAAGTTTCTTGGGTCTGGCGGGATACTATCGGAGATTCATTCAGGACTTTTCGAAGATCGCTTCTTCCTTGACAGTGCTAACTCGGATGAATGCGATGTTTGAATTGACCGAAACACAGAAGAAAGCATTCTGAATCCTTCAAAATAAATTATGTGAAGCTCCAATCTTATCATTGCCTGAAGGGTCAAAAGATTTCGTGGTCTATAGCGATGCTTCGAAGATGGGTTTAGGTTGTGTGTTGATGCAACGGGGCAAGGTAATCGCTTACGCCTCGAGGCAACTTAAGATACACGAGAAGAACTATCCTACCCACGATTTGGAGTTAGCAGCGGTGGTGTTCGCCCTGAAGCTTTTACGACATTATCTCTATGGCACGAAGTGTACACTCTTCATAGATCATAAGAGCTGAAGTATGTCTTTGATCAGAAAGAGTTGAATATGAGACAAAGACGGTGGCTCGAGTTACTCAAAGATTACGACTGTGAGTTGCTTTACCATCCTTGTAAGGCGAACGTGGTGGACGATGCGTTAAGTCGGAAGGACTATAGAGGAAGTATTTGGTCTACCCATTCGAGAATGGAGTTGGTGTCTAGTCTTGTTGAAAATATCAAGACATCGTAGGTTGAAGCTTTGTTGGAAGAAAATCTCAAGGAGGAAGTCATGACAAAACAACGTTTGCTCTTAACGGAAGATAGCCGTGGGGTAAAACTGTTCAGCGGTCGTGTGTGGGTACCCAAAGTTGGGGGTAACCATGATCTTTTGCTTGAAGATGCTCACAAGTCCAAGTATTCCATTCATCCAGGAAGTACAAAGATGTACAGGGACTTGAAGTTGCATTATTGGTGGCCCGTAATGAAGCTTGATGTGGCACGTTATGTGGAGGGTTGTGTTACATGCTCGCCAGTTAAGGCCGAACATCAACGGCCGTATGGGAGTCTTCAGTCTTTAGAGATTCCCGAGTGGAAGTGGGAGCATATCACCATGCATTTCGTGATGAAGTTGCCTAAAACTCTTCGAGGTCACGATACCATTTGGGTGATAGTTGATAGATTTACAAAGAGCGCTCTCGAGGCATGGAATACCATTGTTGATCGTGTCAGATCGCGACAGTCGGTTCACTTCGAACTTTTGGGATGGGTTTCAGAAAGAGTTGGGTACACGAGTTAAGTTGAGTACGGCTTACCATCCACAGACCGATGGGCAAAGCGAGAGAACGATCCAGACATTAGAAGATATGTTGAGGTCTTGTGTCATCGATTTCGGGGGTAGTTGGGACTCTCACTTACCTTTGGTGGAGTTTGCTTACAACAATATCTACCACTCGAGTATTGGAATGGCACCTTTTGAGGCATTGTACGGGCGAAAGTGTCGAACTCCCGTGTGTTGGCTTGAAGCGGGAGAAAAGCAGTTCGCCGGACCTGAAATCGTGCAAGAGACGACCGATAAGGTCAAGAGCATTCGCGAAAGATTGAAAGCGGCTCAGGATGGACAGAAGAGTTATGCCAATAAAAAGAGACGGTCAATGGAGTTCCAAGTGGGCGATCGTGTGTTGCTTAAAGTATCGTCGTGGAAGGGCATTATGCGGTTTGGAAAGCGAGGGAAGCTGAGTCCCCGTTTCCTCGGACCTTTCAAAGTGCTCAAGCGGGTGGGTTTGCAAGTCTACCAATTGGAACTACCGCCAGAGTTGAGTAGAATACACAACACGTTTCATATTATTTATCTTCGGCAGTGTTTAGCGGAAGAGGAAAGCGTCATTCCTCTCTCTGAGTTAACAGTAGACGAGGGTAACCGTTGTGTAGAAGAGCTCGATGCCATCGTAGAGAGAAAGTCTAAGAAGTTGCGTCACAAAGAGGTCACTATGGTCAAGGTGCAGTGGAAGCATCATCGGGGAGCCAATGTGACGTAGGAAGCTGAAGAGGATATGAAGAGAAGATATCCTCATCTTTTCGAATAGTTAGGATTTCGGGGACGAAATCATTCCCAAGTTGGGGAGGATTGTAACACCCCGAATATCCGTTATGTAATTTTGGTATTCTTGTGAATAAGATTTTATCGTTAGCACCGTGTTTGGTTTGAAGTTGAGTTGGATTTTGAGAATTTTGGGGTCAAGCAGTGAACTACGCGAGTTGCACCGCGACTTAAGGTCGCGGCACAACTCGCAAAACCCACTGGATGATTTTGGGTTTTTGGACACGGGCGAGTTATGCAGCGAGTTGAAGTCGCGGCATAACCCGCGTAGTTGCCTGGCCTACTTAAGGGTTTTTAACCCAAAATATCTTCATTTTCTCAGAATCTTTCTCTCTTTCTTCAAATCTCTCTCTCTCTCTCTAAAGTTTTTTCGATCTTCAAGGGTTCGTTAATCGCTAGTATTAAGTGCATTGCTCGGGGTTTCGGTGTATAAAACTTCACCTCTTTGTCGTGGGCGATATCTGGTTTTCAGGTTTTCGTATAAACCTGTTGGTGAGTTCCTACTATCATTTTAAACTTTATACATATCAAAAGATACCGTTTGGAACTCCTATATATCTCCATGGTTTCAGATCTAAGTTTTCTACATATTTGATATAACTTGAGTTTTGGGAGATTTTAGGGTTCCCGATCATTTTTAACTAAAATGATGGATTCTATCTTATTTGAAGTAAAATGATGCTTTACTTGCACATTATGTGGGATATGTGAAAGAATGTTTATGAACTCATTTTTATGATTTTCATACTTACCAGAAGTTGAACTTGAAAAGGCATTTTTGTTTGTAAAATGTTTTTATACCATATGACTAATTATGGTTGGTCACACTGTTGTTGTGACAGGTCTGTACCATTACTAGTAGATCCCTAGGTTTTGAGTCGACTGATATTAATTGGAGATTACCAAGTAAAGTAAATATAGAACTACATGTGCATTAAATTGTGAGGTTCTGGCCGTTAACAAATATAGAACTACATGTGCATTAAATTGTGAGGTTCTGGCCGTTAACAAATATAGAACTACATGTGCATTAAATTGTGAGGTTTTGGCCGTTAGCAAATATGGAACTACATGTGCATTAAATTGTGAGGTTCTATAAGGTAAACAAACGAAGAACTACATGTGCATTAAATTGTGAGGTTCTGGAAAGAAGGTTTATGACCTTATTTTAATGGATTTTATTTATAACATCAGTTAACTTGGAAATGCTTGTTGGAAGGGTTTCCTTTTTGGATGCAAATGTTATATCCCTTGAAATTTATAAATTGTATGTTCTCACTAGGCTTTTTAAGCCTAACACTTTTTCTCAAATGATATGTATATCAGGTTCTCGTTAGCGGCGGGTTGCCAAGGGCTTGAGTGTCGGGGATTGCCCTCGAGGGTTTTTGAGATGATTAGTGTTGGATTGTTTGGCATTTTTTAAGTCCCATATTTTTGGATGATTCTGGATCAACAATTTATGTAATCTAGATAGTATATGTTTAGATTAGTTTGTTGTTGAGATCCTTATCCGTATTCAGATTTTTGTAAAGGTTAAGTACAGTCCCCCTTTTTGGGAGGTTTAAACCTTTGGTTGATGCTTTATTGTACAGTTTCCGTAGCTTTAAATTTACCCTGATTTTTAGGGTGTTACAAGTTATTGTGAGATCCCATATCGGCTAGGAAGGAGAACAAAGTCCTCCTTATAATGGTGGATGGATACCTTCCTTCCATGAGGCCTTTTGCCTGTCACAGGGTGCTGTCTGGGTGCGTCCCGCGTATGCCTATGCGGGCAGGAACAAAACCATGAGCTCTGCCGGCATGCTTATGAAGAGGGTATCCGCAAAGCGGACAATATCATGTACGGTGGACTGGGATGTTACAGAATGGTATCAGAGCCAGTCACCGGGTCGATGTGTCAGCGAGGACGCTGATCCCACTAGGTGGGTGGATTGTGAGATCCCACATCTGCTAGCAAGGAGATCAAAGTCCTCCTTATAAGGGTAGATGGATACCTTCCTTTCATGAGGCCTTTTCTTTGTCACAGGGTGCTGTCTGAGTGCGTCCCGCGTATGCCTGTGCAGTCAGGAACAAAACTGTGAGCGGTGCCGGCATGCTTATGAAGAGGATATCCGCAAAGCGGACAATATCATGTACGGTGGACTGGGATGTTACATCTTCACCTAGAGAATCCCATCTGTCTGCAGTAAAGCGTATTTTTAGATATCTAAAGGGGACTACAGATCTTTGTATGTGGTATCCTAAAGATACTGGTTTTGAGATCACGACATATTCAGATGCAGATCATGCAGGATGTATGCTTGACAGGAAGAGTACATCGAGACACATTCAATTCTTAGGCGATAAACTCGTGAGTTGGGCTTCGAAGAAACAACTGTGTGTATCTACTTCAACAGTTGAGGCAGAGTATGTAGCTTCGGCAAGATGCTATTCTCAAGTGTTGTGGATGCAAACGCAACTTCGAGATTATGGTTTCAAATACGACCAAATCCCGATTTACTGTGATTCAAAGAGCGCCATTGTAATATATGCTCACCATGTGCAACATACGAAGACCAAGAACATTGACATGAGATATCATTTTATAAAAAGATAATGTTGAAAAAGGTACAACCGAACTTTACTGTGTAAACACAGATTATCTACTTGCGGATTTATTTACCAAGCCACTTGATGAAAAGAGATTTAATTTTCTCATTTCAAAACTTGACATGCTAAATCTCAAGACTTAATCTGTTGTTACCTAGTACAGTTTAGTTTTTGTTATTTTTTTTCATTCGTTTATTTTTAATCTGAAAGATATCTGCACTTAAGTTTGTTCACGTTGTCAGGGGGGTGTGAGACAAGATAAGGTATGATCTACATTTTAGGGGGAGTTCATCAATTATGCATATCCTAAATGAAATTCTTATGATGGATAATTTTAGGGGGAATATGGACAATGATTTCTGATTATATCTGATCTCTTAACACGTTTTATTGCTTTATGTCATTTACTTTTCAATAAATTTTGTGAATAAAACTTGGTACTTTGACGATTTTTGGCTGAATGCAGATTTTAAGGGGAGTTTAAACGATCATATCTTTTATGACTTGGAGCTGACTTAATATCATACATGTGTGAAAGAAGAACGACTTTCAGATATGAAAATATGTTCTTAAATGTTCAAACCACTTCTCTATTCTCAAAATAATTTCATCAATTTAGAAGTGTAATTTTAAATATTTTCATTTTTCATGAGCTTCATTGTTAAACAAACCGTATGTTTCCAAAGATAAATACTTGTGTATTATCTTTTCCATATACTTTCAAGAATTCACACACACCGGTTTAGTATTTTATTGTTTATGTTATCATCATGTCTCAAAATTAACCAATTTTTCGATGGTGATACACCTCGTTTGAAATTCTTTGATATTCGAGCGTTGATTGATTCAAAACGTTTCTTTTGAGAATGTCTATATTTGATTCGTATTGACAAATTCCAATTTTTCATGACCTAAGCTTTTATTGATACATCATTCATATTTGATCTTATCATACAATGTCAAATTTTCAAACAAGTTTCTTGTATTCATTTCATTCATTCAATATACATGTTTTGAAAAATACTTCATGATTACAATGCTCAAATCTTCATGATACATTCATGAGCATACATATATCTGACATGTATTTCATCATGTGCTTTAACTGAACAAGTTAAACCATTTGAGCAACACTTTGCTTATAGGACAACGTGGGTTCATTGCGTGAAAACTTAATCGAACTTCTATGGATTCATGTTAACCAGTGATTCCTACCCAATAATTTAATCCTTGAGTGATCGAGAGGCGAGGTGTCAAAATATCTAAGTGTGGGTATGTGTGATTAGGTAAAATGAAAAGAGAGTTTGGTTAGACGCGAGCTCAATGTTTAAAAAGAAAGAGGGTGTGAGAACAGAATAAAAGAATATCAAACTCTGCACCAACTCTTTCTGAGTCGGGCAACCACATTACTGTTGCTTCACAATTCTTCGTGAACATCATTGAATCAGGCAAGTAGCCCAAGCCAACTCTTGCTTAAACCCCACCAGCTACTCATCTTTTTCTTAAAAAGAAGATGTTTCAATTTTTCTTGGGGATGCAACACATAATCTATCTGTTTTCATTTTCAAAATCTGGATATTAAAAAAAAAGGAAGTTTGCCCCACCTTCGTACTTTGATCATGTACAATTGAGTCTGTGTATTACTATTGTTGTCACAATGGTTTACACATTTTGAGCCTAATTGTTAAAAACATTCATCATGTGCTTAATTCTTTCATACACAAGCACGAATGCACAGAGAATTCATTTTTCTGTCGAAACGTTCATAGTTTAACCTTGTGTTATTCGATGATTGAATAGAAGACATGGGGGAGTGAACATCAAAAAGATCATTTCCAATGTGTATTCGTTACACACAGTGACTTCGTGTTACTGACATGAATTATTAACTGATTCATTTGTTGATTCAGGTGTTACACTCTATTTTGTCTAAATTTGAAAAGATTCGGATGAATACTTGGTGAATTGATGGATAATCAGTGGCTCAATCATGTGATGAAAGGTCAGTGGTCAGAAAAAAAGTTTAAGAACATTTCTTGAAGAAGTTTTGATGATTTCTGTGCTACAATCATCAAAAAGGGGGAGAAATTTTTGCTGAAAAATGTTTGCTAAATAAAAGTTTGTAATAGTTATGGGGAGAAGTTAAAGAAGTGTTGGAATTTAAAGGAGAATTTATTTCAAGAAAGTCGATTAGAAGAAAATTCGTTGAAAGAATATGTCAAAGAATGCAAGTTATGGGAAGATTGTTCAGAATTGAAAAAAAAGGTTCAAGTGTTTCAGAATATTCGTGGGAAATTACTGAAATTTTTTTTGAAGCTCGATTTGCAGAAACAAACCGAACTAAATATGAAGATAATTTCTTTTTGAATTCTAAAAAAGATTTTATTATCTTGAGGGAGATTGTTTAAGATTTTTGAAGATCATTATCACAGACTTTGGGGAGATTATAAAAAGATTGAAGATTGTTTTTTAGCACAAAGAGGGAGATTGTGATTCAATTCTTATTTTCTAAAGATGATTCTTGTTGAAAGAAATCTACAAGGGGGAGATTGTATTGCATATCTTTTTGAAGATGATCTTGAATCCAAAGGGGGAGATTGTTAGTGGACAAATATCTTGGATACAAGATCATGAAGACTGAAGACTAAAAGTCAAAGTCAAAAGCTTAAGTCAAAGCCCTTCAAATGGGAGATTATAAAAAGATTGAAGATTGTTTTTGAGCACAAAGAGGGAGATTGTGATTCAATTCTTATTTTCTAAAGATGATTCTTGTTGAAAGAAATCTACAAGGGGGAGATTGTATTGCATATCTTTTTGAAGATGATCTTGAATCCAAAGGGGGGGATTGTTAGTGGACAAATATCTTGGATACAAGATCATGAAGACTGAAGACTGAAAGTCAAAGTCAAAAGCTTAAGTCAAAGCCCTTCAAGCAGAAAGTCAAAGTTTGTGTAATAAAGTCAAAGTCAAGTCAAGTGGTGTGAGTGTTTAGTGGTGTGATTGATTAGGGTATATAAATGTTTTTGTTTGTAGAATCATTAGACTTAGAGAGAGTAATGTGCGCATATTAGATTGTAGAGAGAGAAAGTTTTGAGAGAGCTTTTCTGTTTCGATTCCTGAGATTGTAATAAAAATGGAAATTGATTGAATTCAGTCATCTTAGATTGTTTACACTGATTGTGGGACACACAAACTTGAATTTTGAGAAGGGTGAATTTAAGAATAAATTTGAAGTTTGCTTTAAAGAACGAAACGTGGCGTATTGTAAGATTAAGCAAATGGAAATTTAAAACGAGGACAGACTAAACAAACTCTGAATCTTCTTACAAACAAACTCCAAGATGTTCTTTTTTATAATCCAAAACTGGGTTAGGTTTGTCGGAAAATGATATTTTAAAACGATCCCTGAAAATTTATATAATTTTGATAAATTGGGTTCAACTGTTAAGAAGATTTCGGATATTCATGACATGTTCGTGAAAGCTGAGACAATTGTATCTGAAACTCCCCAAAAGGATATGGAAGTAATAGATGATGATCAATCAAGTTTTACTGATTCACATTCAAGTTTCAAATATGTGGGGTTTAAATATAATGATTTGAATAGGAGCTACAAAACCAGATGTCAGTATGATGATTATGAATCTGATACTGATACTTGTGATCAGACTATTTTCTCTGAGTCTATTACTTCTGAATCACCAAATGGATCAAAGGTAGAAGAGTCTACACAAGTCACGAATTTCGATGAAAAATCTGAGTTTGTTGAGAAAAATGTCTGAAGAAATTTTTGACCAAATGATGAACTCTTCAGATCCTATCCCCATTTTGAACAAGCTAGAGTCTGACTCCGTGTTTCATCAAACCTCTTTTGAAAAGAAAATATCTGAATTACAAAAGACTTTCGAGGAAGTTGAATACGAAAATTGTGATCTTCATTTTAAACTTGATAAATCTTTGGAAGAAACCCGAGAGCTTAGTAAACAGATAAGTGATTTGAAAAATGATTTATTCAAAAAGTATTTATCTGATCATAAAGATTTTGATGATGAAAAGTGGAAAGTGAGATCTAACCCAGAGTTTGAAACTCTTGCAAAACCAACAGTTGTTTATTCTTCTTCTTTAGAAAAACAGCCAAGTGTGTTCGAGAAGTGTTAAACTTTTGGTATTAAGAAAAGTAATTCATTCTCAAAGAATTCAACTAACAAAGTTTCTTCTGGTTTTTCAAATTTAAATGGAAAGGTGAAAGGTTTGTGGAGAAAGAAAGTTTGTGAACAGAAGGATGCTTTGAAAATTTCTGAATATTGTGATTTTGTAAAGAAAGAATAGAATGTTGTGCTTAGTAGTGATTGTAGTTCTGCTTGTAATAGTTCTGAGAATAATAAATGTCAATTTTTTTTAATAATTGTAAAAATTTTCATAAATCAAAAGTCATGACATTTGCTCGAAAGAACATTATTTGCAATCACTGCGGTGCTAATTCTTTCTCATTTCTCTCCACCAATCCCAAGCCAAAGAAAGTCAAGAGCTTTTCTCAAGTAAAAATTTTTTAAATCCTCGACACAACAAATTCATATATTCAAGGCTAAGCATAATAAGTTTTCAAAGAAGAAAGATTTTAATGATTTAAATGTGCATATGGTTTGGAAATGGTTGCCTAAGCCCATATATGAATGGCGCATCAAAGGCAAGGTAGACGATTTCAAAAAGTTGAAAGATGCTAACTCTAAAGGACCCATCTGGATATGGGTACCAAAAGCGTAGTAGTTTTTTTCATTTTGCAGGCCTGTCATAGGTGGTTTATTGATTCGAGTTGCTCAAGGCACATGACAGGGTATAGACATTTACTGCATGATTATGTTAAACAACTTTCCGGAACTGTAGGATTCGCTAATGTTGATGTCAATGGTTATGTTCGCGGCTACGGATCGCTGACAAATGGCACTGTGACCATAAAGAAAGTCATTTATGTGGAAGGACTTGATCATAATCTCTTCAACGCTAGTAATTTTTGTGACAACAATTTCTTTGTATTCTTTACAATACCTCATTGTTATGTGATGGATAAGTATGGCAACAATGTGTTCAAAGCTGATCGATCTGGAGATTTGTATGCAGTACATTTTCCAATGCTTTCTGTTACGAAACCATTATGCTTAATAGCTAAAGCGAGTAAAGAAGATAGCTGGATTTGGCACAGAAGACTGTCACATGAAAATTTCAAAGCCATCAATACGCTATTAAGCAAGGCTTAGTCAAAGGTCTGCCAGAACTGTGGTTTGACAAATAGTCATTGTGCTCTGCTTGTGAAATAGGCAATGAAAAGAAGTTCTCATAAAGAAAAAATGGAATCTTTTTGCAAATCGCCATTAGAGATGATACATATGGATCTTTGCGGCCCAATGCATGTTCAATCAATCAGTGGTAAAAAGTACATACTTGTCATGATTGATGAATATTCCAGATACACGCGGTCAGAGTTTTGGAGAGCTAAGTCAAAGGCACCAGAGTTAATTATTGCCTTTATCAAGAAAGTGCAAGTCTTTCTACAACTACCAATCAAGAAGCTACGAAGCGACAATGGCACTAACTTCAAAAATTAGATGCTCCAAGGATATCTTCAATCCGTAGGGATATCTCATAATTTTTCTGCCGCTCGTACGCTGCAACAAAATGGAGTCGTAGAGAGCAAGAACCAAACTTTGGTCGAAGTTGCAAGAAATATGTTGGCTTACTCAGAACTACCATTGTATTTGTGGGTTGAAGCTGTTGCTACTACGTGCTTTATACAGAGTAGAACCATCATAACAAAACGGTTACAAAAGACAGCGTATGAGATTATTAATTATAGAAAACCCAATATTAAATTCTTTCGTGTATATGGTTTCAGATGCTATGTTCTGAATGACCGTGACAATCTTGGAAATTTTGACAAGAAGGCGGACGAAGGCTATTTCCTTGGATATTCATTAATGTCAAAAGCTTACCGCATATACAACAAGAGGACCAAGACTGTTATGGAGAGGAAAAATGTAACCTTTGATGAACATCTGACTAAGACTTCTGAACAAATCCGTTCAGAACTCAAGCTTAAGGTTAAGGCTTCTATTCAAGACAGAATAGAACCCGTGTCAAAAGAGACTAAGTCGTGCACTTCTAACTCTTAAATGTCTTCATATGAGCTAGATTTATTATTTCTTGATGCTTTTATGGACATTTGTGCAGATTTTGATAAATCAAGTGCATCAGCATCAACTTAAGAGGTCCCAGTTATTAGTGTCGACATTTCTGGACCATCTGAACCAATTACATCAACTTCTTCAGGTGATACAACACCTACTGATTCTGATCATACCCTTCAGGTTTTATTTCTGCAGATTCAAATTCTAGTAATGAAGTCCCGAGCACTTCTTCTGTTATACCAGAAGTACCAATATCAGAATCACCTGTTGAAGAAGTTCCTACAACATTAGAAGTTGTACCTGCAATTGTAGATGAATATAATGAGCAAAAAAACAGAGTTAATGTTCAACCTCTGCCTACTACCACACAATAGACTAGAGATCACCCCCTGCATAATATAATCGGTGACATCAACAGTGGTGTTAAAACCCGTGCAACATCTGCAATTTTTTGTCTGTTTTCCAGTTTTCTAAGTTCCATTGAGCCTAGAAACGTTTCAAAGGCACTTCAAGATCCAGATTGGATTCTTCCTAAGCATGATGAGCTACTCCAATTTGAACGGAACAAGGTCTAGTGGCTAATTCCACGATCCAAAGACAAATCAGTTTAGGAACTAAGTGGGGCTTTAGGAATAAAAAGGATGAGGCTGGGATTGTTGTGCCTAACAAAGAGAGGTTGGTTGCTAAGGGATATTGTCAACAGGAAGGCGTTGATTATGACGAAACATTCTCCCCTGTTGCAAGGATCGAAGTAGTTAAAATATTTTTATCATATGCACCCCATAAGAATTTCAAGGTTTATCAAATGGACGTGAAATATGCATTTCTAAATGGGATACTGCATAAAGAGGTTTATGTAAACCAACCAGAAGGCTTTTTTGATCCACATCATCCTGACCACGTCTATGTTCTTGATAAGGTGCTTTATAGTCTCAAACAAGCTCCAAGAGCATGGTACGAAACTTTAACGCAATTCTTCTTGCCTCAGGTTTCAAGAAAGGTACTAACGATGTAACCTTATTCCTAAAGAAACAAGTAGAGGATTTGATTTTAATCTAGATATACGTAGTAGATGACATTATATTCGGGTCTGCAAATCCTATGTTTTGTAAAAACTTTTCAAAAATCATGGAGACTCGGTTTGAAATGAGTATGATGGGTGAATTGACATTTTTTCTTGGTCTTCAAGTAAAACAGTCCCTTGATGGTATTTTTATCAACTGGTCTAAGTATATTCGAGATATTTTGAAAAAGTTTAATATGACCGATAGTGCAGTAATGAAAATGCTCATGGCTACTGGAACGCTACTGGACGCAAATTTATCGATAAAATATGTTCATCAGAAAACGTACCATAGTATGATCGGTTCATTATTGTATCTTACGGCAAGTAGACATGATATCATGTTTGCTACTTGTTTATGTGTTCGTTATCATGCGAATCCAAAGGAATCTCATCTTGTAGCCGTAAAACGGATCCTGAGATATCTTAAAGGCACTCTTAAGCTAGGTCTTTGGTATCTAAAGGATTACAGTTTTGATCTAACTGCTTTTACAAATGTTGACCACGCACGTTGCAAATTAGACCGAAAGAGCACATCGGGTTCTTTTCAATTTTTAGGTGACAAACTTGTATGTTGGACCTCAAAGAAGCAAAATTATGTATCTACATCTACTGCCGAGGCTGAGTACGTTGCTACCACAAGTTGCTGCACCCAGGTGTTATGGATGATAACGTAATTAAAAGACTTTGGGTACATCTACAAGCGAGTTCCCATCTATTGCGACTCGAAGAGCGCTATAGCAATTACAGTTAATCCGGTTCATCACTCCAAAACGAAATATATTGATGTTCGTTACCATTTCAAAAAGAATCATGCGGAGAAAGGTGATGTAGAGATGCATTCAGTCTAGACGGATTATCAGTTAGTTGATTTGTTTACCAAACCCTTAGATGAAAAATGCTTTAAGTTTCTTATCAGCAAACTTGGTATGCTTAACATGCCTTCTTAAATCTGTTGGAATTTCTTGCATGATTCTAGGGGGAGTAGATTTTAATGGTTGCATATGTCTAGGGGAGTTAGAACATCTGCTTATATTTTTCTTATCTACTGACGAAGAAGGAATCATTTCAAATGATTACCAAAATCTTTCTTACTTTGCAGGTTATAAGATGTGACAATGGCTTATGGATAATTCTGTTCGGAACCCGTACTTAATTGTTTTCCTCCTTACTAGAGCTGAAAAGATTCATCCTATTCATAAAGTTTTTGTTATCTGTTTTAGGGGGAGTTAGTTAAAAAAAAATCACTGTCATATCTTTAATAGGGAGAAAAGAAGAGAAAAGAAACTAAATTTCATTGTCATATTCATATTGTTCTTTTCTGATGATTTGATTTTTTACAGATATTGAGGAGAATATCTGATGTTTTTGTCAAACACAACGAATAATCCTATGTTGAATTTACGTATGTCTGATTCTCTATCTTACATATTTGAAAGAGGAACGACTTTCAGGTATGAAAAACAATTTCTTAAATGTTCAAACCACTTCTTATCCTTAAAATGTTTTCATGAATTGAGAAGTGTGATTTTAAATGTTTTTCATATCAGTGTTTTATTGTTTACCTAACCGTGTGTTTCTAAAATACAAATACTTGCGTATTGTCTTATCCTTATACTTCTCAAGTATTCTTACACACATCGGTTTAGTATTTTTATTGACTTTGTTATTACCTTGTCTCTAAAAGATAAATCTTTTGATGGTAATACTCCCGTTTGATTTTCAATGTTGTTTGAGTATCAGACGTCATTTCTTAATAATTGTTATTTCTTTGTTCATAGGTTTATATTTGTTCATATAAACATATCTCATTCTTTGATATCCCGATTTTTTTCCTTAACATTTGATCTGATCGAATCATTATCAGATTCTCAAAACACTTAACTTGACTTCATTTCATTCATTAAATGTCTTTGTTTTGAGAGATCTTAAATGTTCAAAATGCTCAAATCTCATTCTTATTTTGATGAGCATATCTTTTCTGACAAGTGATATCTTGTGCTTACTGTTCAATCAAAATCGTTGAGCAACACATTTTTGGATAAAATACATGGGTCTCTTGTGTGAGCTTAACAGAACTTCTATGGATTCACTTAACCTGTGTTTCCTACCCAAGAAGTTATCCCGAGTGATTGAGGGGAGAGGGGTTAAAAGAATAGAGAGTGGGTGTGTGCTGAGGTAAAATGTCAAAGAGAGTTTGGTTAGAAGTGAGTTCAAATGTTTAAAAGAAGGAGGGTGAGAGGTCAGAGTAAAAGAATATCGAACTCTGCACCAAATCTTTTCTGAGCCGACCAACCACATATTCTGTTATTTCACAATTCTTTCGTGAAGTTCATTGAAACAGGCAACTAGCCCATGCCAACTCTTGTTATAACCCCACTAGCTACTCACCTTTTTTCTCAACAAAAAGATGTTTCACATTTTAAAGGGGAAACGCCACATAATCTATCAAAACTTTATTTAGAAGATGTTGATATCGAAAAAGAAGGAAAGTTGCCACACCTTCGACCCTCATTCATGTACATTGAGTCTATGTAATATTGTTGTTGTCTCAATGGTTTACATAATTTGAGCATGCTCAAGCTTTAAATTGCTTCAAACATTCTACACGTGCACCAGCACACAAGGAATAAGTTTTCCTGTCTTAACATTTATAGAAAAATTTCTTTGTGGTTTTTCAATGATTGAATGGAAGCCCTGGGGAAGTGAACATCAAAAAGTTCCTTTCCAATGTACATTTGTTGTACACAGTGACTCTATGCTACTGACAGGCATGCTAACTGATTCATATGTTGATTCAGGGTTACCAATCCTAATTTGTCTAAATTTGAAAAGATTTAGATGAATACATTTCATGAATTGACGGATACATACTTAGATCAGATCAAACGGAGAAACTATTCTTTCCAGAGGAGATTGTCTATTTTCTAGATTGGGGAGATTGTTTATATCTCATGAAGGCTATGCTTATTTTGACACATGGGGAAGATCATATAAAAGGGGGAGATGCTGAAATAGTTACAACCTTGATTATTCTGATGACTCAAAATTTATCAAAAAGGGGGAGACGTTTTCAAGTTCAATTTCAATAGAAAATCAAGTCATGAGAAAGTCGTAAAGCCGATAGAATTCATATTTTGAGTAAAAAAAAGCCTGATGATTATCAACTTGAAGAGATTATTTGAAAGATTGTTACGTAATTGTGATCATAAGGAGAGATTGTTAGAGCATAAATCTGTTGGATACAAGATCAAGATTGCTGAAGGTCAAACATACAAGAAGTCAAAGCTGAAAGTCAACTCTCATTAAAGTCAAAGTCAATTTGTAATAAAAAGTCAAAGTCCATGTTTTTGTATTTGTTTCCTTGTAATTCTTATAGGTATAAATACCTTGTATTTTCTGTTTTGTAGTAGAGTAGTATCTAGAGAGTGGTAATCTGAGATCACATTCTTGAGAGAGAATTGTAGAGAGAGAAAGAGGAGTTCTAGAGAGAGAGAGAGTTTGTAATTGTTGAATTGATTTGAATCAAATAGGTAATTGAGATATATTGTTTTTGTTTGATTGTTTGATTATTTGATTGTGATTAGGAACTAGAAACAGGACACACAATTGCTATCAGAGCAAATCCATTTTGAAATCAAATCAAGAACGACCAATTTTCAGAGAAATTCAGCGGTAATGTAAGATTTGGGAACAACCAATTTTCACCGATCTTAGGATATGGTGACATCATTCAAGATAATATAACGATTAAGAAGGTGAGCTATGTTGAAGGCTTAGGGCACAACTTGTTTAGCATCGGTCAATTCTGCGACAAAGGGTTAGTGGTTAATTTCAAAGCTATGAGATGTTCGATTCGTACTAAAGACAACAATGAACTCTTAGTCGGCAATCGAATGACAAACCTCTACACCATCAATCTTTCAAAGGTTCAGAATGACAATCAGATTTTCTTACTGACAAAAGCCTCGATGCAACAAAGTTGGCTTTGGCACCGACGACTTTCACACCTGAATTTTTGTTATATCAACAAGCTGGTCAAAGATAAGTTGGTAAAAGGACTTCCTGAACCGAGATATGAGAAAGAACACTTATGTGCAGCATGTGAAAAGGGTAAGATGAAGAGAGTTGCACATAAACCGAAGCCTGAACCAAGTACCAGCTCTCCGTTAGAATTGTTGCATATGTATTTGTGTGGTCTAATGCGAACTCAGAGCTTGGGTGGAAAGAAAAACGTGTTGGTTATCGTGGACTATTATTCAAGATACACGTGGGTCAAATTCATACGATCAAAAGATGAGATACCAGAAGTACTCATTACATTTCTGAAAACGACCCAGGTGAATATGCAGAAACAAGTCAAGCTTCTTCGAACTGATAATGGCACAGAGTTCAAGAACAAGATTGTTGACGAATATCTCGAGTAGTCGAAAGGCGAAATCGCACGCTAGTCGAGGCAGCTCGTACTATGCTTAGCCAATCCGACTTACCTCTATTTCTATGGGCAGAAGCTGTGTCAACTGCATGTTATACTCAGAATCGATCCATGATACACCGCCGTTTTCAAAAGACTCCATATGAGCTGATCAACAACAGAACACCGACAATCAAGTATTTTCATATATTTGGGTGTAAGTGTTTCGTGCTTAACGACAGAGAGAATTTGAACAAATTCAGTGCTAAGGCGGACGAAGGCATCTTCATTGGCTACTCTTCAACATCTGCAGCATACCGTATTTATCTGAAGAAGTCAAAGACAGTCGTCGAAAGCGTCAATGTTACATTCGATGAAGATATGGCTTCTGAACAACACAGTTTAGAACCCGTGATCACTAGAGTATTAGCTTCTGGGCAGTTCAGTCCAGAACCTGTTTCTACAAAGAACAATTTGGATAACGCTTCTACTTAACTTTCACATTTATCTGATTTAGATTTGTTATTTAAATTTTTTTATGATGAGTTTCTAGGATCTAATTTGACTAAATCTGTTGTGACTGACAGGTCTGACGACACAATTTGAAATCATCCAGTCACTTCAAAAGTTATAACTGAACTTGAATCCCAATTCAGTCAGAAACTCATATTCCATTGAATACTCCTACAGTTGAAGATATACAAGTAACTGCTGAGCCAGAAGTAACTGTATCAGTTGGGTGTGATACACTGTCTACTCAACAGCCAGAGTATGTTGTTCCAACTGATGCTTCTGCACCTGAAATTTCAACTGCAAACCCCCCTCCAACTATTCAAAATGAAAATCCTTATAGTGGATTTCAAGATGATAATCATTATCAATCTGTATCTAATCCACTCCCTCATGAGCATCGCAGGACCAAAGAGCATCCTTTACACCAAGTAATTGGAGATCTAAACAAGCCGGTGCAAACTAGGTTAGCGAATTTGAATCAATGTATGCATGACTCATTCCTCAGCAAGATAGACCCACGCGTGTATCAGAGGCTTTAGCTGATTTGGATTGGGTGTCTGCTATGCAAGAAGAATTAAATCAGTTCGAAGCCCTGAAGGTCTAGAGATTAGTTCCAAAACCGGAAGGAAAGTCCGTAATTGGCACTAAATGGGTATTCAAGAATAAAAAGGATGAAGATGGTATTGTCATAAGGAATAAAGCAAGACTTGTTGCCAAAGGTTACCGGCAAGAGGAAGGCATATACTACGATGAGACATATGCTCCAGTAGCACGTATAGAGGCAATCCGCATGTTTTTAGCCTACGCAGCTCACAAAAATTTCATAGTCTTTTAGATGGACGTGAAAACGGCCTTTTTGAATGGCAATCTTAAGGAGGAAGTCTATGTGTCTCAACCAGAAGGGTTCATAAATCCAGATAAGCTAAATCATGTCTACATCTTGGATAAAGCTCTGTATGGTTTAAAACAAGCCCCTCGAGCATGGTATGATGTTCTATCTAAATTCTTGGTCAAGTCAGGTTTTTCCAAAGGTAAAGTCGATACCACTTTGTTCATCAAAAAGGAAAAAGCCGATATCATCCTTATTCAAATATATGTTGATAATATAATATTTGGCTCTACAAATCCTAAATACTGCAAAAAAAATTCTAATCTCATGGTGTCACGTTTTTAAATGAGTATGATGGGAGAGATGAATTTATTTCTCGGATTACAAGTAAAACAATTTTCAATGGGGATTTTCATTAACCAATTGGATATTCTTCGGAAGTTTAAAAAGAAAAATTGCAAACCAATTGGAACCCCGATGGCACCAGGTACTAAGATTAGCATTGATCCTTCGGGTAAAAGTGTTGATGTTAGGACTTATAGAGGTATGATAGGATCGTTAATGTATCTTACTTTAAGTAGGCCAGATATTATGTTTTCAACATGCTTATGCTCTAGATATCAGGTTGTTCCTAAAGAATCACATTTGGCTGCTGTCAAAAGGATTTATAGGTATCTGAAGGGGACTGCAGATCTTGGTCTGTGGTATCCTAAGGATATTGGGTTTCAACTGACTGCCTATTCAGATGCAGATCATGCAGGGTGCATGTTGGACAGGAAGAGTACTTCAGGTCACATTCAATTTCTTGGAGACAAGCTCGTTAGCTGGGTATCAAAGAAATAATTATGCGTTTCCACATCGACTGCTGAAGCAGAGTATGTAGCTGCTGTCAGTTGCTGCTCTCAAGTCCTGTGGATGCGAACACATCTGCGAGACTATGGATTTCAGTTTGATAAAATTCCAATATATTGTTACTCGAAGAGCGCAATCGTGATATCTGCTAATCCTGTACAACACACTAAGACAAAGCACATTGATGTCAGATATCATTTTATCAAAGATAATGTAGAAAAAGGAACAATTGAACTTTATTTTGTAAAAACAGATTATCAGCTTGCAGATTTATTTACCAAACCCTTAGATGGAAAGAGATTTAATTTTCTTGTCTCTAAGCTTGGTATGCTAAATCTTAAGACATAATCGGTTGTTACCTAATAAAGTTAAGTATTGTTATTTTTCATCATTTTCTTTAACATTATTTCTGAAAGATATATGTACTTTAATAGTTTGTTCATGATCTCAGGGGGAGAGTGAGATGCACTTTAAGATGATCTACATTCTTTTGAGACGGAGCATATCTAATTTCTGCATTTTATTTAACTGACAAATTTTTCTGATGCATGATTTTAGGGGGAGCATATACGTCATATCAAAAGGAGTAAGACTATGATTTTTGATTATTTCAGATCAGAACTCGTACTTTAATCGTTTTATTGCTTTATGTCATTTACATTTGAATAAACTTTGTGAATAAAAGTTGCTTTGACATGACTTTGAGACTTGTGCGGAATGAGAGAAGCTATCAAGATCATATCTTTATGACTTGAGCTGAATTCATGAGATTTAAGACGAAGCGAAAAGATTAATTTCTTCTCTAAATCTCATATATGGTTGAAAGAAAGACAACTTTCAATCATAGAAAACATGTTCTTAAATGTTCAAAACACTTCCCGATTCTTCAACAGATTTCATGATTTGGAAGTGTGATTTTAAATGTTTTTTTTTCAAATTTACTTGTGCTTACATGATTATAAATTGTGTGTTTCCAAAGATAGATACTTGTTTATTGTCTTTTCTATATACTTTCAATGATTCACACACACCGGTTTAATTTTTTTTTTGTTCAAAATGTTCATACCATGTATCATATTGAAACATAATTTTCGATGGTAAGACACCCCGCTTTTACTTAAAAGATTTTTGAGCGTCATTTCATTTCGAAGCGTTTCATTCAAGAATGTCTATATTTTGTTTCATATAGACAATATCCATTATTCTTGACCATAAGCCTTGGTTGATATATATCATATCATTTCTGATCATTTTTCATACAATGTCAGATTTTCAAACAAGTCTCTTGCATTCATATCCATTCATTCAATTCACTTGTTTTAAAATATTTCAATGTTTAAAAAAAATGATCATATCATCATGATTATATTCTGAGCATATATACATCTGACTTGTATTTGAGCTTTAATTGTTCAAGTTAAACCATTTTGAGCAATCTATGCTTTATAGGAAATATAGGTTCTTTGTGCTAGGATTTAACTGAACTTCAATGGAATCACGTTAACCAGTGATTTCTACCCAAGAAGTTAATCCATAGTGATTGAGTGTGAGGAGTCTAAAAGAAATGAGTGTGGGTTGTGCGTTGAGGTAAAATGGAAAAGAGGGTTTGTTTAGATGTGAGCTTAGTGAATTAAAAAAAAGAGGGTGTGAGATCAAAGTAAAATAATATCAAACTCTACACCAACTACTTTCTGAGTCGGGCAGCCACATTACTAATGTTTCACAATTCTTTGGTGAACGTTATTGAAATAGGCAACTAGCCTATGCCAACTCTTGCTTACTTCCCCACCAGCTACTCATTTTCTTCTCAACAAGGAAATGTTTCATATTTTTAAGGGGACGCAACACATAATCTATCTAATTTTCATTTGGAAAATCTGGATATTGAAAAAGAAGGAAGTTTGCCCCACCTTCGCACTTCACTCATGCACATTGAGTCTGTGTTTATCTACTGTTGTCTCAGTGGTTTACACTATGTTGAGCCTTTATAAAAGCAACTATTCGTGCTTAATATTTTCTACACTTGCACGAACACACAAAGAATTTGTTTCTTTGTCATAACATTCATAGAAATTGCCTTTGTGGTGTTTCGATGATTGGATGGAAGCCCTGGGGGAGTGAACATCATAAATGCTCCTTTATATTATGTATTTGTTACACACAGTGACTTAGTTTTACTGACAGGCATGTTAACTGATTCATTTGTTGATTCAGGTGTTACACATTTCTAAATTGTCTGGATTTGAAAAGATCTAGATAAATACATGATTACGGATCAATGAATCAGAGGCTCAGTTTGACAGATCAGATTGGTCAATGACATTTCTTGGAGAAAGTTTTGATGATATCGATGCTCAAATCATCAAAAAGGGGGAGATGATTTTTAAAGAAACGTCTATGTCAGAAGATTCAAAGTAAAGAATTGAAGAGGATCAAAGAATTTTTGAAGATGTGCTGATTTTGAGTAAATTTTCTTTGAAGATTATTTGCTAAAGCAATCCGAGCTGAATCTGATGATAATTTCCTTCCGAAGTCTGAAAGAGTATTGTGATAATACTGAAGAGATTGCTGAAGATTTTGTTTATCATAATTGGGGAGATTGTTATATTCTTCGAAGACAGACATGGAAGATTACAATGTTATAGGGAGAGATTGCATTTGACAGAGCTTAAAAGAGAAGACTGAATTGCTAGATCTTTCAACAGTGATCTTGAATCCAAAGGGGGAGATTGTTAAAACATAAATCTGTTGGATACAAGATCAAGATTGCTGAAGGTCAAAGATACAAGAAGTCAAAGCTGAAAGTCAACTCTCATTAAAGTCAAAGTCAATTTGTAATAAAAAGTCAAAGTCCTTGTTTTTGTATTTGTTTCCTTGTAATTCTTATAGGTATAAATACCTTGTATTTTCTGTTTTGTAGTAGCGTAGTATCTAGAGAGTGGTAATCTGAGATCACATTCTTGAGAGAGAAAGATGAGTTCTAGAGAGAGAGAGAGTTTGTAAATGTTGATTTGATTTGAATCAAACAGGTAATTGAGATATATTGTTTTTGTTTGATTGTGATTAGGAACTAGAAACAGGACACACAGAGATTGAAGAAAGTATCAATGTTCTGAAGATTTCAAAGTTGTGATGAAAACGATTTCAAGGAGAAAGATTGTCAAAGATTTGATGTTGATAAAGACTTTCTGTTGAAGATTCTACAACTGAAAAAAGACCTGAAGATAATCGTCAATCTTGAATCCAAAGGGGGAGATTGTTAAGTCTTAGTTGTATTCAAGATTAAAAGAAGGGTAAAATATTTATAGTATTGTAAAGTGTGAGGGTTTTATTGATATTAGGCATGTAAGTCAAAGTGTTTGACTTTGTCATTAGCTGATATTGTAAGGTCATGTTGACCATATAAATAATATGTTTTGTTAACATTCTTTAGAAAGTGAGAGACACATATATGCATATTGTTAGTGCACATATTTGTTGGATACAAAATCATGAAGTCTGAAGCTGAAAGTCAAGACAAGTCAAAGCTCAAAGTCAACTCTCAAAGTGAAAGTCAAAGTCAATTGTAATAAAAAGTCAAAGTTAGTTGTTGTAAGAGTTTACTTGTTTGAGTGTTTTGTAGTTTGCGCGTTTCTTGTAGCATGTGTGTTTCTGTTCCTTTGTATAAATAGGTGTGTTGTGCGTGTAAGTTTAAGAGTGGTGACTTAATCAGAGTGATATACGTGTTCACTGTAGAGAGAGAAAGTTGAGAGCATCCATTGTAATAGATTTATGTGATCAATACAAAAATGGAAGTTGAGTAAATTTGAAATTGTCATCTTGATTGCATTGTTATCTGGGATAACAATTGGTACCAGAGCAAACGAAACTCAGATAAAATTGGATCGAATTTGAGAATTTTAGTCGAGTTTTTTCAAGAACTCGCTAGGAGACTGTAGAGATTTGATTTCATTGATTTTGTATAGCTTTGAACATGTATTTGTTTGTTTTAAGTTCATTTTAGTGTCTAGAATAAGATTGATTCAGTTCACATAGTCAATTGGTATCAGAGCCAAACCAAATGATTGTCAGAAAAGATTTGCACAAAAAGATGGATTGAAAAACTGGATTTTTGAATTAATTCTCAAGAATTTTTTGAATTAATTCTCAAGAATTTTCTGAAAATTCTCAAGAATGCGAAGTTACTGTTCATCCGAATTTTTTTTTTTTGAAAAATTGATTTTGATTCAAGAATTTGGTTCCATTAGATTCGATTTGTGTTTTGAATTGTTTCTTGTATTGATTACATCACAAATTTCGAACTAAATCAATGTCAATTTTTGAATTTTGGAATTTTCTTGAAAATTGAGTTTGAACACTGGTTGAATCAAAATTTTGTGATTTGATGTTTTTAATCTGAATTTGATAGTATACATGTGTTTAGTATTGTTTTTCAATTGTATTGATACGTTTTTGAGAATTAATTTTGCAGATTTTTGAATCTACTCAGATCGATTTGTGAATCAGATGTGAAGAACACACTAACAGAGTTTTCGAATTCCAGTTTATGTTACGTGTGCATTTCAATCGATATGATCTGAGAGTTCTTTATTAATTGATTTGCATGTTTAATATTCAATTTGATTAGAATCATATTTGATTCACTCAATTTGCAGGTTTCTCATTTTTTTTCATGAAATCTTAATTTGCAGGTTTTGAAAGTGGGTTAAAAGCTTTGCATCGGTGATGGTGGTTTTCATTTGAGAAGTAATTTCTAATTGAAAGTACAATAGATAGTGGGATGATTTTCAACTTTGAAGATTGTTGATTGGAGGTTGCAATCTTTGTGGGCGGTGGTGAATTCATTTTCATCAAACATCTTGCGCCACTTATTTCATTTAGCCAACTTTCAAGAACTCACGCAAACCACAGGTTCTCGCAAAGCATTTCTCACGCAAACCATAGGTTCTCGCCAATAGCGTCTCACGCAAACCACAGGAACTCACCATAGCCTGTTCACGCAAACCTCGGGTTCTCGCCATAGCGTGTCCACGCAAACCACAGGCTCTCGCCATAGCCTGTTCACACAAACCTCAGTAACGTTGTTGAGAAGAAACATCACTTCGCGCAAGTAAGCCTTTGCGTGAACCAACTTCACTCACAAAGAAGCTAACGAGAACCTCTACTTCACGAACGACAAAGAAACTCAATTCACGACTTCTGCGAGTTTCCTTTCGTCTGCGAGAACGACATTTAGAAAAAAAAATTAATTTTTTTTTCAGCCGTGTTCTTCGAAGTGGGTCTTCGTATAAGGTGTTTTTGATCGATCTAATTGGTATTAAATTGTTCTACTCGTCACAAGGATTCCAAAACCGCTTTCAGAATCGATTTTGGTTAAGAAAGCTCGAGTTATTGTCATTTGAATGTTCGCCGGAGTCTCGCCGGAGCTTCGCCGAAAAAACGGGTTTCGTCGAAATCCTTTTTAAAAAACTATTTTCGATAGATTAAGGTTACAATCGTATTTCTTGCTTGATTTCCATTGTTTTTCAGGGACACTGCGTTCTTTAAAAGGACCAAAACAATTGCCGGAAAGTTTGTGTTCACCAGAGCATAATCACATCGAAATTCAGATCTCAATTTGTTGCATGATCGAATTTTTTCGTTGGTATCGATCAAGGAGTTAAGAAGGAGTATTTTCCAACTTGTTTCATCGATTTTCGTCGAGAAACAAAGAAGATATCGTCGATAGAAGTTCACAGATTGTTTTTTGAAGATGATGAACAGTGACTTAACAAAACTCCGTTAGTTCTGTTAAGTTTATGACATTTTGGTCCTTGAGTGTTAGTTTTGTTAGTTTTCATTACATTATTAGTCCTTTTCTCAGTTAGTAGTGTTAGTCTAGTTAGTATCTTTTAAAGTTTGTCTTTTTCGGTCCCTATAGTTAACTTTGTTAGTTTTTCTGTTAAATGTGTTACATTTTTTAGTCCTTTTATGTTAGATTTTTAGTTTTCTTAACTAGTTTTTAGTTTTGGCAGATTTAGACCCTGTAGTATTAGTTTAGGGGTTTGACAAATCTGGTCCCTCAAATTCTAACTTTGAGAAGTTGTCACCTTTAGCCCCTAGAGTTTTTATCTTTTAGGTTTTTACATTTTCAGTCCCTCTAGTATTTAGTTTATTCTTTTGTCATTTTTAGTCCTTCTAGTTTTATAAGTTGTGTGTTTTTACGTTTTTAGCCCCTAGATTTTATATTTTGTGTTTTTGTCATTTTGAGTTCTCGTTTTTTTGTGTGTTGATCAAAGTTTGACTTTCAGTCAAATTTTTTCTGCATTGTTTGGGAACGATCATTCATTTTCAAGCTGATTTCTCATTCAAAATGTCAATTTTGTACAAGCCTGAGATATATGTTATTGAAGTTGAACGAAATACTCTGCAAATTAAAAATTCAGAATATCTCAAAATGATTCAGGAGTTGCAACTTCAATTGTTCAACTGTGTTAAAACTCCTGAATGTATAAAGTGTACTAATACTATCTCTAATTTTTCAGCTATCATCTATGAAAAGCAGAAAGAGATAAAAGAGAAAGAGAGAGAGATTATAAATTTTCAAAGCCAACTGAAGACAACTGAACAGAAATCACCTGAGCTACAAGCAGAATCAGTTGAGCTTCAAAACAAGTTGAAGGCTTTCAAAGAGAATATATCTGTCTTGGAAAGTTCAAATGTTGATCTTCAAAAGAGGATATCTGCATTGTTGTTAGAGAATGCTGATCTGATTAAAAGCATCAAAGCAGATAAAGCTAAAACAAAACTGGAGGCATCTTCTTTTCACCAGATGTCTGAAATTTCCAAGAAAACTCTTCAAGAGAAAAAGGATTTGGAGCATTGATGCAGAAAACTTTCCAAGAAAAATTGACAGAAGCTGGTACCCTAACCATTTCAATGTTTATATTCGTTCATATAAACAAAATATCCAGTTCTTTGATACCCTAACCATTTCATTTGATCTGCTTGATACATTGTCAGATTCTCAAAACAATTCTTTTGATTTCATTTCATTCATTCAATATCATTGTTTTGAGAAATCTTCAAAGTTCAATTGCTCAAATCTCATGAGCATACATTTTGACAGTGTTATCATACACTCTGAGCTTAACTGTTCTAGTTAAACTTTTGAGCAACAATTCTTTATAGGACTTTCATGGGATTCATGTGTGAGCTTAAACAGAACTTCTATGCATTCACGTCAACCAGTGTTTCCTACCCAAGAAGTTATCCTTGAGTGATTGAGGGGTGAAGGGTCAAAATCCAAAGAGTGGGGGAGATAACTCATCCGGTTGAGTTATTCTCATTGTTTGGAGCGGAAAAATGGAAAAGAGAGTTTGGTTAGGAGTGAGCTTTAATGTTAAAAAGAAAGAGGGTGTGAGAACAGAGTTAAAAGAATATCAAAACTCTGCACCAACTTCTTTCTGAGCCGGGCAGCCACATCTACTGATTGGTACACATTCTTTGGTGACCATCATTGAAATAGGCAGTGAGCCCATGCCAACTCTTGCTATTACCCCACCAACCACTCGTTTCTTTCTCGAAAAATAAATGTTTCATTTTCTTAGGGACGCAGCACATCTGCTATCTAGTCTTCACTCGGAAGATTTAGATATTGAAAAAGAAGGAAAGTTGCCCCACCTTCGCACCTCTTTCGAGCACATTGAGTCCGTGTAATATTTGTTGTTGTCTCAATAGTTTACACAATTTAAGCCTTATGAAACACAATCATTGTGCTAAATTCTGTCATACACAAGCACGAACACACAGAAAATTTGTTTTTCTGTCAGAACATTCATAGATAAACCTTGCGTTTTTCAATGATTAAATGGAAGTCCTGGGGAGTCATCATCAAACCAACTCCTTAAATTGTATATTTGTTGTACACGGTAACTTTGTGTTACTGACAGGCATTCCTAACTGTTTCATTTGTTGAATCAGGGTTACCACGATCATTTTATCTGAATTTGAAAAGATTCGGGTATATACAGTTCATGATTCAACTATTCAGATCAAAGGGCGGCGACTGTCAAATTATCATTGAAAGGGGAGATTGTTACAAAGGGATGATCAAAGACTGTGTCGAAATTGAAGAAGTTTTGATGATCATGATGCTCACAATCATCAAAAAGGGGGAGACATTTACAAAGATTCAATTTCAAAGTCATGAAGAGTTGTCAAAGTAAAAAGACTTGTGAAGAAATTCTGAGAGTTCAAAAGTTAATTCAAAATGCTTCCGCTTATTTAAAGTCACCTGAAGAAATATTGTTCAAAGATAAATCAAGATAATTTGTGAAAGTTTGTTTTCTGAAGACAGTCCAGAGATCACAAGAGATGAAGATACTTGTTTGTCAAAGACCCTCAACGTTCCAAAGTATTTCAAAGATGTTTCAAAGTTCATTGTTTCAGAAGTTTCAAGAATTCTGTTTCTTGTTCATGACATGTTGACTTTCAAAGCTTCAAAGTGAAAAAGACTTTTCAAGAATCTTCAAAGGCTGAAAGTGTTTCAAAGTTCAAAGATGTCAGAGACAAAAGCTGATGAATCAAGAGCTGAAGACTAGTGTCAATTTTTTTTATTAAATCTTGAATACAAAGGGGGAGATTGTTAAGTCCAAATATTGTATACAATATTTAATTAGAAAAGTCAAAGTGTAAGTCAACAATGTCAAAGTCATAAGAAATGTCAAAGTTGCCTTGTTTTACTTAGAGGTTAAGTCTTGTTTTGCCTTAGGTATAAATAGCTTTATCTTTGTTGAATTAAACAAGGGGCTGGATCATACATCAGTTAATTAACGTCGTTAACCAAGAGGGACTTTGAGGAAAACTAATTAAAAAGGTAGGGACTATCACCGTAGATAGTTTACTTTAGGGACTAAATTCAAAATTTGAGTAAACCACAATACCACCAGTGTAATTCACTAAAAAAAAATTAATAACAAGAATTAATCTTAAGATTCTAAAACATAATCAAAATAATCTATTAGACCTGATTTTTTAAATCATATACATTTTATATTTCAATCACTGTTCTAAAAAACTCGCCGCACAGCTACGCGTCATGGCACCAAGGCTTGTGTGTCACGCCACGTTAAGCCCATGGCATGCCAGGGCCAAATGCGCAGTTGTCGTAATTAAAATTTTGATTTTTCTTTATGTTTTTAATGTCTTATTTGCAAGTTTTTAATATATAACTTAATTTAACATGCTTATTAATATTGACTCATTGAGCAACACTACAAAACATAAGTTGTTATATATAATATATTATATACGAATTAGAAATTTGACGTCATAAGTCACGCCTTGAAAACGCCATGGCTTCGCCGTGGCTCCTAAGGCTTGAGGCTTGGCCTCGCCGCCATGTCACGCGTCACGCCATTTAGAACATTCATTTCAATACAACTAAATCTCGTAAAAGTTTGTGTTGTTAAGTATATTTAATTATTTTGTATTGTTGTTATCGCTTTTATTGTTAACATCTTTTTAATGTCTCTTTGTAAATAACAATCTTGTAATGCTTTAATTTTTATTAAACTTTTATTTAAAATAATAACTTTTAAATGAAATGGTGATGTAATAAAATTTTAGTATTTATTAATATGATATTTTACATTATATTTAAGTTTTATTAAACTTTTTATGTAACAATCCAAAATATCACACTTCAAAAAGTGTTTATAAACTTAGAACGTTATATGATAAGGTGAGTCTAAGAACTCCAAAATTTCACGTTCGATCTAAAGTCTCATCCCTGTAAGTGTCACTTCGAACCTACCGTGTGAGAAAACGAACACACGGCTGAGCACAGAGCTCAGTGAATGGATTATAATATAAATTCGGAAATAACAATAAGCGCATCGACAATAAAGCGGGGACTTAAAAATTCAATTCGAAGAAAGTTCATGAAACTCAAGTTCATTGTTCGTTTAATTCAAAAGAAACGTTCAGAAATATTCAAATACAATAATCTCAAAAACGGTTCACACTTTAACTTTAAAACGTAATTTCAATAAACTCCGTCAATTCTTGTTGTGTTCGTGGGGTGGCCAAACCACACAAACTAATGGCTCGGTGTGCGGGCACACACAACCGAATCCCCCGTGAACTTAACCACGATCACATATTATGTGAGTAAAAGTCCTAGGATCGATTCAACTGCCCTGGAGCCAACAAAGTTGGCCTAGTCCCTAGAGTGGGTTCACGTAAGCCAATAATGGGCCTAACTCTGGTGGACCTCCACCTGCAGTACGCCATGGCAACAAATCCGCCATAGAAGACATCCCAAATAATATGCCCATTTATTGGGTTGTTCTAAAAGTAACGAAAACCACACATATGCCACTTACCCGAATGGCGTTCATAAAAATCAAATCAATATAGTTCACAAGTTTCATAAACAATTTCATACGAGTCACATTTTAATAAAACGCCAAGAGGTTCAAACAAATGATTCATAACTCAACATCAATATTAGACAACAAAACACGAAAACGTTCAAACATAAGATTCAAACTAAAACCAATGTGTGTGTATAAGTACACATTTCGTTGATCGAGTTCAATTGATCAATCACAAGGCGGTGAACCACCTTTAGGAAGGGTCAACTACAACAAATAGTTGCCCACGATTAAAAATAAATGAAATCCATACCTTAACCGAATTGAGACGTAACACGCGATCAACCGAGACTTACGACGAAGTTTAACTCATTCGATTGCCTATTTAAAACATGAATTATTATTACTCGCATAACATAGAACTCAATGGTTATTATCCTAACCTTAAACACGAAACTTTATTCTCTTAGGCATTAAACCGAACATTTGGTATGCAATTTACCGTATAACCACAATATCATCTATTTGATTTTAAACTTTACCCTTTTTTCGATTTTGACCAACCCAAACTTTTCTAAACATATATATTAACATAACTTTGCAAAATCAAATCATAATCTACCAACCTACTTCAACTACCATAACATACCAACCTATATATACAAGTACAAAAATGCTCGATGGTGACGGTTAAAAACAGTTACCATAGGTATATAGTAACGGTTTTCATGAACATAAAAAAACGTCACCTATTCTGCCGTCACCTTTGATACACTTTTGGTTACGTTTAAAAAACTTTACCAAATTACATAAAAAATTGTCACCATATACTAAAACCGTCACATTAATTGTATAAAACAAAGCATATTTTTTTCTAAATACGTTACCTTAGCATGACATACGGTGACGTTTATTTTTCAAACCATCACCTTATCATGACAAAAGGTGACATTTATTTTTCAAAACCATCACCGCAACAGTATATACAGTGACATTTATTTGTCGAAACCATTACCACAACATGACTTAGTATGATGTTTATTTGTCAAAATCGTCACCGTAGCATGACATACAGTAACGTTATTTTTCAGAAGGTAACACTTATATTTCAAGGTCGTCGCTGTAGCATGACATACAATGATGCTTATCTTTCAAGACCCTTATTGTAGGATGACGTACCATGATGTTTATTTTGTAGACCGTCATTGTAGCATGATGTATTGTAATGTTTATTTTTTTTAAATGTCATAGTAGCACGATTTATTGTGATGTTTATTTCTTAAAACCGACACAATAGCATGGCGTACGGTGACATTTATTAAAGAAAACGTCATAGCAGCACGACGTACAGTGACATTTATTTTTGAAAATCATCACTATAGCACGACGTACGACGTTTATTATTAAAAATTGTCACTGTTACATGACATAGGCATCATTTAAAACCGTCACCACTAGATGACATTCAGTAAAGTTTAAATTTTAAAAGCGTCACTATGCATGACATAGTGTGACGTTATTTTTATATAACTATTACCTTGGCATGATATACGGTGACATTTATTATTCAAATTGTCGCCCTAGTTCTGACATATAGTGACGTTTGTTTTACAAAAGTGTCACCATTGCATAATATATGTTTTGCAAAACCATGATCATAGAATGACATATGGTGACGTTAAATTATCAAAAACCGTTGCATATGCTATCTTTTCCTTATGATTTTTTTTATTTAATTGTAAAATGAAGCTAACTATAAACTTTAAAATATGTATCAAATGATTAACATTACATATAAGTAAATTAAAGTAATAATATATATTAATATGAATAATATATGAGAACACCACTAACAAAAGTACTAACGGGGTGTTTACTTGAAGGTATTAAGCAGTAATTAATGGGAATGATAATAAAAGAAACTGTTTGGTTCTATATAACAGATTAAACTGTTGGGAATGAAAATCCATTTCCATTCCTATTACCTGTCATCGTCATCGTCATCGTCATCGTCATCGTCATCGTCATCGTCATCGTCATCGTCATCGTCATCGTCATCGTCATCGTCATCGTCATCGTCATCGTCATCGTCATTGTTATTTTCATTGTCATTATCATTCTAATTTTCATTCCACTGCTTAAAACAGATGCCCCTAAATATCTTAAACAGACTTTTCGTATCTAAGCTAGACTACTCATTTGAGTAGATCTCTTATCCATTCCATTAGTAGTTGTATAATGTTGGTTTGCTTCGTATGTTTTTCATCCTCACCATTATGACTCGAAAGGATGTTGGGTTCCGGTGAGAAAGGATGTTGTAGTGAGAAGAGTAAGAAGGGAGCTCAACCCACGGATCAATCTTAATTGAAGATCCACACTAAAGAGATGCACCAAGATACACCAGATCAATTCCCTTATAAAGCACAATTCATGGTGGGCATGAGATTAAAAGTGATCAAGGGTGGAGATCTCTTCTTACGCTTTTTCACGTTAACTATTTTTCTCACACGACCCTTCGTCTATATATATATATATATATATATATATATATATAGGGGTGAGTTATTATGCAACCTTTTACATGATGCAACCCTTAAAATCCTTTATCCACCGCACATTTTACTTTTAGCTTTTTTTCTTTTTTTTAATTACATAAATTGTGTGATGGATAAAGGGGTTGCATGGGGTTGCACCATGTATATGGGTTGCATTTGAACACTCCTCTCTCTCTCTCTCTCTTTCTCTCTATGTATATATATATATATATATATATACTAGTTGCGTACTAGTTGCGTACCAGCGTAATGCGATGAGATGTAAATTCTGAATGAGATTCCTATTTTGTTGACCGCAAGGGTATTTTTGTTGACCACAACCCTTGCATATAGAATTGAGACAACCCATAGCAAACTCAAAAATCCTTAAATTCAACAGGTCTAAACCAAAATCTGATGCAGTCCAACCCACAAACAGCAACCCACACAATCAAGACCAACTTCCAGCTCCATTTCCACCAAATTTTTAACCAGAGTAATATAGATTTGTCTGAATAGCAACAACCTATTCCTGATAGAAAACAAAATGAACAACATTCACACAATATAAACCTGATCCCTGATTAAGATAATTTGATTCTTCCTTATAACTCTAGAAGAGACTAAACTTTTATTGCATCGAAATCTGAAGTAAGGGAACGATATTTTTTAGTCCAAGCATTAATCTGAGCATTTATGAGCAACCACAAAAGTGAAGTAACCTTCTTACGAAATTCAATATGTTGCTCTTTTTTTTTGTTTCGGTGATTGGAGTTGCGGGTGGGTCGTTGTGTGTTTGTGTGAGTGTGTGTGTGTGTGAGAGAGAGAGAGAGAGAGAGAAAGAGAGAGAGGTGAACCAGTTTTAAAAAGATGTGCTATTGGGTTTAAAGGTGGGAGAATGGGATGGAGAACATGGCCGAATATAGAATACAAAGGAGGAAAGGAAGTTGCATCGGTGGTGAGGGAAGTGAACGGAGAATTAGGCCGAGGGTGCGGGAGTGGAATGAAGAAAGTCGATGGTGATGAAATGGACTGAAGAAGGGGTAGGTGGTGGTGGAACGGACTGAAAAAGTCGGTCGGTGATGTGGTGAACAAAGGAAGATGAGCTATCGTAGGGGATATGAACATGATGGGTTTGTTGAAGAAGAAACGGTGTATATGTGTGTGTATATATCTATATATATTTAATCTTTTTTACTTTTAATAATAAAATAAACAAAAAGGTAAATTGACCACTTTACCCTTGATTTAACGAAATACATTTAACAGAGTTTGGGGTGTTTACCAAATCTTCAATTAAGTCCTGTATGGATAAAAGTGTCTTTCTGGATAAATTTGTCTGTCTAGACAAAAATGTCTTGTTGTTTACTTTTTATTCTGAATCACTGTCTGAATTACTGAAATGTCCGTTTTACCTCTCAGTATGAGATAAATATTATTTGATGTTTGTAAGAAGAAAAAAACTACTTAAACATTATTTGATATTTCAACTAACAAAATACATCAATTTACATAAATTTTAAATTTTAAATTTTAAAATTTAATAAAATAGTATAATATATCTAAACCTAATAAAAGTTACCCAAATTTTTGGTACTTGTTAATGGTTACCGGGCGGCGATTCAATCTCAAAGGAGGAAGCAAAAATTAAGGGGTATCAGTTTTGGGAGAAGCATCGATGAGGAAGCACATTTGGAGAGAAGCAACGACGAGAGAAACCAACGGAGAGAAGGGTTGTTTACTTGTAGGAGGTTGAAATCAGTTATGGTTTTTGAAGGTCGACATCATCTACGTTTTTTGAAAGTCGAAATCGAAAACCACAACGAAGATACGATGGAGATGAAGGTCCAACTTTGCTAGGGTTTTTGCAGAAGATGAAGTTTGGAGATGGTGATGAACAAGATCGACCTGTTTATAATCTAGAAGGAGGTGTGTCTCAAAGTATAAGGGGTAGGGATGTCTTTTTTTTGGCTGAATGGGGACAACACAACATATCCATCTATGCGATTAAGTCACTTTCTATACGAATAAGCCATAAGTAAACAACCTAAAACGTCTGTGCGAAAAATTCGATTACACTATTAAGCTGATTAAGCCACAAGCAAACAGCCCCTTAGTGATAGGGACCAGGGTGTTACGAAATGCAAACCACAAGGATCCCTTGTGTACTTATTACAAAATAGGCACCATATCCAGATTTTGAGTAAACCACAGGACAGAGTGTCATTTACTCTTAAATTTTGGCCATATATAAATAAGAGTAAATTACGTTTGTAGTCCCTATGGTTTGTTGAAAATTTCTACTATCGTCCTTGTGGTTTTGAAATTACGATTTTCATCCCTATGCTTTACAATTCATTACCTTTTTCGTCTTTATGATTTAAATTTTATTATTACTTTTTCATCCTAATGGTTTACAATGTATTTCTATTTTAGTCCTGCATACTAAAAAGTATTGTTTTGGCCTCAAGGACGAAAAAAAGAAATGAATTACAAACTAGGACCAAAACCGGATTTTAAAACCACAGGAACGAAATTCACAATTTAAACAAACCATAGGGACAAAAAACGTAATTTACTCTTTAAATAAAGAAGAAAAAAATGAAGGAGGGGGGCTTAATGGCGAGGATCAATTTTCAATTTTTCATATTATAATTTAATTATCTCTATTACTATACAAAGATTCTAATACAGTTAGACCGTTTCTTTGAATATTTGAAAGCCAAATTTTGCAGTCCACTCCTTCCTCCCACGTCGTCTCTCAAATTCCGCTAGCAGTCCACCAGAAACTCTCAAATTGGGGATGAATTCGGCTCCGGATCATCTGTCTCTCCGGCGACAACCTATTCAAGACCAACTTCACCTTCAAATTTCCTCTCTTTCGTTCCTTTGGCATTGCTTTCAGCAATGGTTTTCTCCCAACTCGATTCCCACTTGACATATTGCACTGGCTTTGACCTTGGATTGTTTCTCAGATATGGAGACCCATCCAGACCCGTAGAACCTCTTAATGGAATCAATGGTGGCGATGACTGCAAGATAGTTGAAAACCCAAATGAAAAATATCACTTATTGACCGCCTGTGTATCTTACGAGGTGGAAGGTTCAATCGCTGCTCCTCTTTACCTTCACCATCTGGAATCAACCCTCTCAAATTCTAGGGTTTCCATGTCGACAAAAAATCAAGTACAAATTCAAGCAAGTAACCAGGTAAACACGTAATTTGATCGAGTTATTTTAAATCTATTCTAGAGAATTTGGGAGTTTTAATTTCGTTGGATTTCGTAGCAAATTGTGGAGGATAAAAGCTAATCTGAGGGGTTTTGGAGTTGTGTTGGTGGGGATATTGACTGTGAAAATGAAAATTTGATTAAAGATTTCAATTTTGAACTCAAAGGTCAATGATTTTATGGCAAATAAAGATTTATAGTTGATGCATTCTTTGATGTTTGTATTTCATTTAAGCTGATGATCTTAAGTAGAAAATGGGTTTTCATAATGAAGTTGTAAATTATCTTTGACTCTTGGTCTAAAAGAAATCCCAATAATTATTGCAATTTGAAAACTTAATTATTTGTTGTTTTATTCACATAAGTAGTGAAAAGGGTAATTTAAGTGTACAAATTTGTTTTGAATTTAATGGTTTATAAAAAAACCAATAACGTGAAATCAATTAGTTTCCCTTAGATTTCTGAAATATGCCTTAAGAATTATCAGGTTAAGAAGTTATAGGTGATGCATAATTTGGAGCACTATATTCATCTACCTACAAGTTAATATTTGTATAAATATTCGTGATCATCATCTGTGTGCTTGAAAATAATATTAACATATGGACCTTAACGTTGTATAAATTAACGATATAGCCTCATGAATTTTCATTTTGGGTTGTGTCAATTATTTGATAGGTATTTAGGGGAAGATGGGTATAATAACCGGACAATTCATATCGAATTTTAAGTGAAAAGTTAATGTTTAGAGTTGGTCATTACTTTGTATGCTTGTACATATAGCATATGGGCTTAAACCGAACTAACTTTGTCAAACATAACCATTAGAGGGGTTAAACATGGAAAAGTGAAACGATAATTAAACCAAAAATGTAAAGAAAATCTCCAAACATGGTAAATATGCAATTTATGAAACTTGAGGGACTAAAAGTGAAAATTCTGAAAATATATAAACAAATATTGAGATTAATAATCTCATAATCAGATTTAATTCTCCTTCTCCTTCACGTTTCTCCTCCAAAACCCTAGACCCAAACCCTTTTCCATAAAATTAAGCCTCATAACTTGATGAAATGATGAGATTTTGAAGATTTGGAGCTCAATCATGAAGGTAAATCATTGGGTAAGCTTGTAATCTTGAAATATAAGTTATTTGAGGAAGATTTATTCTAAGTTTATGTGTGTTCTTATTGATTAGGGGCTGGAGTTAAGGGATTAAAGGAATCTGTAGATCCTAGTGCAGTGCAAATTAGAATAACAGCAATCAAAGATGAACAGATTATAGGCCACAACAACTAGTCATATGATTGATATTACTTCAAAGGGTTTAGGTTTACAGAGAGAATTTCTGATAAGGATTTGTAAACCTAATGACTAGAAAACTGAATAATGAACTTCTAACCTTACAAATGAAATAGAAAACAACTTTAAATACTTAGGCACGCAGGCCTGACGGGCTTATGGACTTTTAGGCCCAACAAACTTACAACTATGAATACTTGACAATTTATACCCTGAACTTCTATTTAACTAACAAAATAGCCCTAACAATCTCCCCCTTTAAATAGAAGTTGAAACTCGCGCCAGTTAGGAACATATATCTTCCGAAAACCAAAAATGATCTCGAAATATCTGATTTGCGTTTTGTACTCCAGTCGTTCTTCGATAACTTTCAGTGCTTTAAGAACAAGTGATTTGTATGTAGAATCCAGTACCTGAACTCCTTTTTCATCTTGACTCATCGCACGCTTCAACTTGTCTTTCAGAAGCATCAATGTACCATCACAGAATCTGGCAATCTGATCAAAACGGGTAAATCGTAGAACACCTTTGTTGTTCACGTATGACATACCAAACTCTGGAATCTTTATAACTGTGAATGCTGATACGCTTAGAGCATCAGACGGAACACTCAGATCTGGCTTGAGCAGATTAATCTTCGGTTGATCGCTTTCTAACCCAACCTGAAAATCTTCCACCGAAGCAAGTTTCATTGCGCACTTCATGTATCTTTTCACGATTTCTAGTGTATCAATGACTTCTCCGGGTCTGACGGTTCTAGTCTTTAAGTCACGTAGTATGAACAGCAGATCTTGTGGCTCCAGACATGGAAAATCACCATCAGAAAAGCTGTACTGTTGACCATCTTCTCTTGTAACCATGAAGTCTGTATACTTAACCTTCATGAAGTAGGCAGGTATAATCCTATCAACTGATACAATTCTGAGCTTTGTCTTGGAGTACTTGTGCTGGAACTTTCTGTACACGAACACAAGCTCACGCTGTTTTTCTTTGTTTTTCACTGACTGTAGACCATGAAGAACGACTTCATCATACTTTCTGATCCAGTGGGCAAAGATCTTTTATGGCTTTCTTCGAGGAAAGGAACTTTTATTCTGACTCTTTCCCACTTGGATGGACGAACTGGAGGAGTACGTACTGGTTCTCTAACTGGTGAAGCTGGAGGAGATCTCTCGGGAAAAGCTGTAGAAGAGAAGCCAGGGTGATTAACTGGATAGGTCAATAAAGGAACCACGACAGAAGACTGATCATCTGGATGCAGTATTTCATCAATTTCTTCTTGCATAACCACCAGGGCTCTTTCAGTATTAGCACATTCTTCTGTTGTGTCCGCCATTTCATACGGATCTAGTATTATTGCCCAATCTTCAGGAACTATCGGAGAACCATCTTCAAATTCCTCAGGATTTTCAACCGTCGGATAGTCGTATAGTACCAAGTCTGTCACCTGTTCCCGTTCCTGTTCTTGTCTCTGTCCCTCTGTTCTTGTACAGGAACCCGAACCCTGTTCAACCTGATCTGATTCCACCATATGTGTCTCCGTCTCAGATAGGCGTTGCCGCTTCTCCCCCTCATGGTGATCAGGATCATACTGATCATCATGTCGGCGCTTGAGCCGTTCTGTCTGGCTACGGCAGGTATCCTCCACTACTGATAGGCGTTCAGTCATAACAACTACGGTTTTCTGAAGTGACTAAAGCTTGGCTTGTTGGATCTGGAAGGCTTCAGGAGAGACAATAGACTGGGGGTTGGTGGGGTAGGTGTGGATGCTTGAGAACGAAGCAGGGATAACAAATCGGCATCCTGGGTGGGTTCGGTTAGAGACTGGGCTAGTAGTTTGGCAAGAAGAATGGATTTAAGCTCAGGTATAGAAAGATCCGTAGCGGGTAGAGAAGGTGGAATAGGTGTGGGCTCAGGCTCATTCGCAGGACCTTTGTCTTTGATAATGCGTTTGAGGTTGTCCACCTCTTCCCTCATCATAGATTGGACAACCTTTAGGGCGCCGTCCATGTATTCCCTTGAGACAAACTCAGTTGGGGTAACTCCGGGGTCACTTAGACTTCCCGTTGTAGCTACGACTGTAGAAGTTGGTCCGCCTACGTTCACGGTTGGCGTGATGATAGCCGTGGTAGGATTTCCACCCAATCCTCGTAAACTACCCGAAGGCAGAATTACTATGGGTGTTCCGGCAGGGCCACTCAGGAGACCGGCGATAGCCGAAAATGGAACCTGTGTCCTAGGAATGGCATGTATAGCAAAAGGCTCTAGACTCCGTGCATGCAAAGACGTCGAGAACGGGGGCAGTTGTTCTCTTTTTTCAATATCGGCACCCTCCAAGTGAGATCCCGATAGCGGATGTGCTAAATCCCCGTGAGGATGTGAAACCACCATCTGTTGAGAGATGGTGGAGTGGCTTGGTGGGGTGTGCAAATGCGCCGCTAGGTCCACGGCGGCTTCATCAATACCCTGTCTCAACACATGACACTGGGTAGCAGATGCGGCTACCTGGCTGGTTGTCCCGTCACTCGTGTACTCTCAGCGTCATATTTTCTCTTTCTTTCCCTCTCTATGCTCACTAGAACATCATCTTCAACTAAAGCTCCCTCCGCTCTCCTTATCTCTCTAGGTGAGGGCTGATGATCGTCACCATCGGAGTCAGAAGACTCGTCATTTGATGCCGATACGTTAGTGGCTGGGTCCGACGCACTGTCAGAGTGAATGGCTGCCTCCTCAGAGTCGGTTGCAGCTTCCGACTGAGAGTCGGGGGAACCTGATTCTGCCGCAGACTCGGAAGGGGCCGAGGCTTCCTCCGAGGCGGAATGCGTTGTTGTCTCCTCAGTAGCAGCGACAGTGGAGCAATGAACATGAAGGGCTTCAGAAGCAGTTGTCTCTTCTGCCGTTTGAGTCTCTCTTTGCATCGGCGAAGATGGTTGTCTAGACAAACTAGGCTGGCTCGTTCCAACGGCACTGCCCACGCCAGTTCCCCTCACGATTATTTCTCTCGACACACCCTGTCCGGAAGCCCCAGCTATCCGGACGCTCCCGCCTCTCGTTCGTGGACGCGGACCCTCATGTCGCTCAGGTCGTGCTCCCTGGGCAGGTCCTGCCGGTCCTGGCCATACCATAGGAGCTGGAATGTTGTGTGTGTGCCTATACGCTATCACACTCAGTGCCGTAAGACGAGCATGGTCTAGTACCCCGACTGGGATTTGTCGGGCGACAACCCCTTCTGGATCAGCGCGGGAAGGTATCTTCCGTGTCGGATGATGTGGGCATGTCGGGTGCGTAGAACGGCGCTGTATCTCGGGATACAGGTTCATGAAGTTACGGATGACAATCTGTAAGAACCGCATGAATGGAATGAAATTCGATCGGCGAGATGCAGTAGAACGAACTCTCTGAACGAGTTTAAACCAAAGAAAGTCAGCAACGTCCATGTGGCGATTGAAGGCCACCGCGTGAAAGATGCGAAGAATCGGGGCACTCGTCTAGTCAATGCCTTTCGTTATAGCCGAAAGGCACCAATTTATGTAGGTGAACATCGTGTACCAGATCGTCGAGAGGTACTTGTGGTTAAAGGTTGATGGAATGCGAAGTTCTGCGCCGTATCCTAAGGAGAGAAGGTCGGTGCACAGTGTAGCATCAGAGACCATCGGGTCGAAGCTTTCTCGGCCTGGAATTGATCCGGCGGTCGGTAAACGAAGGAATTGTCGGAAGAGATCACATGTGAGAAGCACTGGTGTTTGATCTATCCGACCTTCAAGGTGGAATTCGCCATCGGCCTCTAAAGCATGGAGAGAGCGCCAAAACTGCTGTAAGTATATGACTGGAACGGTCGCAGTTTCCGTAAGAGCATAAGAGATTGGATGCCCCATAAGTATCTCGATGATGACCTGATATTGAATAGCAGGTTGGGTTACATCGAGATGGTAGTTATTGGCTGTAAGTGGGAGGAACTGATCCTCGGGAATCAGTTCCGCATCGGCGATTGGATCAATCGCTGGTGGTTGGTTTTGTGCCATTGAACCTGTGAAGAAATAGTCGATTAGTACGCAGGTTTGGGAAAAAATGATAGTCGTTGGAGTTATACAATCATGATTTAAACCACAACGGATACTAAGTCCAAAATAGTGGAAGAACAAACCCTATTCGTGAATTAGGGTCAGTCACCAAGGCGCATAGAACTGCACCAGCACACCAAAATCACCTCATACACAAAGGTATAACAATAAGCTCATTAGAATCATAAAACATGATTCGACTGGATAAGATATTAGACCGGGTAAGGTTTCCACCGGGGCTCTCCTAAGACCGGAGATGGTTTCCACCGGGGGTCTCCTTAGACCGGATGTGGCTTCGACCGGGGTTACCAATCGACCGGTGGTTAAACCACCGGATAAGAGTTCGACCGGGTATGGTCTTCGACCGGAGGTCACCTAAGACCGGATATTGACTTCGACCGGATAGATCTTAGACCGGAGGAAACATTCGACCGGGGGTGCGTTCGACCGGGTCGTAACCCTAGATCGGAGGATACCCCCGGAGAAGACGAATCGTCAACAGGGCAAACCCCTGGTACTCTCGGAGGTGGAGACGACGGCGACGCATACAGTCAACGATAACAAACGATCGATACATACTATAAACAACTTAATATCGATTAACCTACCTGTTCGATCGAATATGGAAAGAACGCAGGGGTTCGGTCGATTGGGAGTGCGGTCGAAAGAGAGATCCGGGCGAGAGAGAGAGAGAGGGGGAGACGATGAGGAGAGTATCGGTCGAATGAGGGTTCGAATGGTAGGAGAAGGGTTCGATCGGGGTTTTTAACCCCCGAAACTGATTTGGGCTTGGGCCGGGTACGGGCGATAGTGGGTCGGGGTTACTTTGGGCCAGGACCAAACAAAACAAACTTAAACAAACCAACCCTTTAAAATATTTTTGTATTTTCGATAATAAAAGAAACTTTAAAAAACAATCCTAAGGGAGAAACAAAAAAACTTAAGGAACCTATGGAATAAAAAAAAACGAAGGCACAAACAAACAAAAAAAATAAAAGCTCCCCCTCAAAAGAAAATTGAAATACGCACGAGACTTAACTCCCCCTCGAATGATTACCATGAGGATAGCACATTACCACATTATCCACTTACCTGCTCCCCCTCGAACAGAGGACTCGTGAGACTTACCAACCGTCTGACGAGAGTGCTCCCCCTGAACACATTACCGGCTTGTAGATCCACCACAATCAACTTACACTTTTCAGGGAACAAGGAATGAACTGCACACAGAATCACGAAAACAAAAAACACGAACACAAAAGAAACGAGAAAAACACGAAATCTACTTTGTTGATACAGAAGTTCGTAACTGACACAGAACTGAATGAGTAAAATGCAATAACCAAGGAGTGTGGATAATAGCCACCAGAGACAAGTCACTGGTGCAGTTGTCACAGTCATTCGTTATTGAAAGAAACTCGTCGAGAGCTGCAAACGGATCAAACTTTCAGATTTAGCATACCTAGCTTGGACACAAGGTAATTAAATTGTTTTTTGTCCAAGGCTTTGGTAAACAGGTCTGCTAACTGATGCTCTGAATTAACAAAATAGAGTTCGATAGTACCTTTTTCGACGTGATCTTTTATAAAATGATAACGCACATCAATGTGCTTCGTCTTCGTGTGCTGGACGGGATTGATTGATATGGCTATAGCGCTCTTCGAGTCACAGTAGATGGGAATCCTTGAGTAATTAAACCCATAATCTTTGAGTTGGGTGCGCATCCAGATGTCTTGCGAGCAGCAACTGGCGGCTGCTACATACTCCGCCTCGGCGGTGGAGGTGGACACGCAGTTTTGCTTCTTGGACGCCCAGCTGACAAGACGATTGCCCAAGAACTAAACATGACCCGACGTGCTTTTCCGGTCCAGCATGTTTCCAGCATGGTCAGCGTCCGACTAGGCTGTCAATTCAAAACCTGTCTCTTTTGGGTACCACAAACCAAGATCAGCAGTACCTTTTAAATATCGAAAAATTTGCTTAACCGCAGCTAAGTGAGATTCTTTAGGTTTCGACTGAAATCTTGCACATAAGAATGTCGAGAACATAATGTCAGGCCGACTAGCCGTCAAGAACATCAGAGAGCCAATCATGCCTCTATAAATAGTAGCATTCACATCCTTACCGTCAGGATCAGAGTGAAGCTTTAGAGTAGTGGACATGGGGGTTTTCATAGGTGAAGACTTTTCCATCTGGTATTTCCGAATAATATCCGAGATGTACTTAGATTGATTAATGAAAATTCATGTTTGTAATTGTTTTACTTGAAGACCCAGGAAAAAATTCATTTGCCCCATCATGCTCATTCGAAAATGTTTACTCATTAAGGCAGAAAAGTTCTGACAGTACTTGGGGTTCGTGGAGCCAAAGATTATATTATCAACATAAACTTGTACAAGAATGATATCTTTCTTCTCTCATTTAATAAATAAAGTAGTGTCAAATTTACCTTTAGAGAAGCCAGACTTGACTAAGAAGGATGAGAGTGCATCATACCATGCTCGTGGCGCTTGCTTAAGACCGTAGAGGGCCTTGTTAAGAAAGTAGACGCAATGCGGATTTTCTGAACTCATGAAGCCTTCGGGTTGTGAGACATACACTTCCTCCTTGAGAACGCCGTTGAGGAACGCGGATTTCACGTCCATTTGGAAGACGAGGAAATTCTTGTGAGCGGCGTAGGCGAGGAACATGCGGATCGCTTCAATGCTAGAAACCGGTGCGAACGTCTCATCGTAATCAATTCCTTCTTGCTGGCGATATCCTTTAGCCACTAGACGCGCTTTGTTCCGAACAATGATGTCGTTTTCGTCCTTCTTGTTCTTAAAAATCCATTTAGTCCCTATCACCGTCTTGTTCTTAGGTCGGGGAACTAGGCGCCATACTTTGAGGCTCTCAAATTGGTTGAGTTCCTCTTGTATAGCGATTACCCAGTCCGGATCATTCCGCGCTTCAGAAATGGTGGAAGGTTCGATACGGCTGAGGAACGAGGAAAATAAGCAGTCATTCGCGGTAGTGGATCGAGTTTGAACGGGTGTATTGGGGTCACCGACTATTTGATGCAGGGGGTGAGCTCGAGTCCACTTGGTTGTGTGTGGATGAGGTTGATATGTCTGATGGGAGGTATCGGAATCCACATGACCACCTGGGGGTAAATCCTGAACTGCCTCGAGGGATGACGGCCTGTGAGGTGGAAGCTCCTTAGTGGGAGTCGAGCAAGGAGAAGAGGACGACTCAGCTGGTGATGAAACGATAGGAGGATCCGGGATTGCCAGAAAGGTAGCTTCAGGAGCACCTTCAACAGGAGTCGGTTCAGGGAGTAAAACTGAAGGTTGCACTTCATTAGGAACTTGAACGAGAGGATGTCTATCACTTGAGCTCGGGGAAGCTTGATCATTGGCAGTAGAAGAAGGAGCACCAGGCGAGGATGGACCACCGGAGTCGGTTGGACCAGTGACTTGTGTCACTTCTGGTGCTTGAGCAGTATTCCTGTCACAAGAAGTAGTATTAGACTTAACATTAAATAAGTCATTATAAAAGAATTCAAATAGCAAATCCAAATCAGAAAGATGTGCTCTAGACGTGGACACTTGATTTGGATTGACTGGAGATTGTGTAGCTTCTGAAAAAATTGTCCAGAAGCTAACACACCAGTAAGCGCGGGTTTTGGACTGAGATGTTCATAAGCCATATCAGCGGCCTCGTCAAAAGTCACGTTTACGATCTCAACGACGGTCTTCGTCCGTTTGTTGTAGACACGGTAGGCTTTGGCGTGCTTGGAGTAACCGATGAACACTCCTTCATCCACTCTGGGACTGAATTTTCCAAGATAATCCTTATCATTTAAGACAAAGCAGGTGCATCCGAAAGCATGAAAGTAGTTGATGTTCGGGACGCGCTTGTTGATGATCTCGTACGGTGTCTTGTTGAACCGCTTGTTGATGATAGACCGATTTTTAGTGTAGCAAGCGGTAGCAATGACTTTTTCCCAAAGAAATATTGGTAGCTTGTAATGAGATAACATCGTGCGTGCTACTTCAACAAGAGTTCTGTTTCGACGCTCTACCACCCCGTTCTTCTGAAGAGTTCGAGCAACTGAGAAAGTATGCGAGATACCCACTGAAGTGAGATAACCGGTGAGCATTTGATTCTTGAACTCAGTGCCATTGTCCGTACTGATGGTCTGAACTACTTGGTTGAGACTGACTTGAATGCTCTTCAGAAGTGATATTATCAACTCGGGAGTTTCGTCCTTTGAACGGAGAAATCGGACCCAAGTGTAACGAGAGAAATCGTCAACAATCACCAGGACATACTTCTTGTGATTTATGCTTTGAATGCGCATCGGTCCACATAAGTCCATCTGGATTAGCTCAAGGGACCGAGAAGTACTAGGAACGGCTTTAGGCTTGTGTGACGCCTTCTTCATCTTGCCCTTTTCGCAGGCAGCGCACAGATGATCTTTTGCAAACTTTAGATCTGGCATACCCTTGACATGTCCACCGAGAACCACCTTATTGATATTCTTGAAGTTCAAGTGCGAGAGACGGCGATGCCATAGCCATCTTTGTTCAGCAGACGCTTTGGACAACAAACAGACTTCCTTGTCGGGTTTCAAGGACGAGAGGTCAATCGTATAGAGGTTGGTGCGATGCGTTCCAGCAAGTATCTCTTTTCCATCTTCAGTCCGAACGTTGCACCTTTTAGCCTTGAAAGTAACCTCGAGATTCTTGTCGGAGAATTGACCGATACTGAAGAGATTGTGACCGAGGCCTTCGACATAGGAGACTTTCTTTATCGTGATGTTATCTTTGACAATATCCCCGTAACCCCTGATGGGAGAGTAGTGATCATTTCCGAAACTCACATTTCCACAAAACCTCTCGGTGAAGTTTGTGAGAAGCTCCCTTCTTCCGGTCAGGTGCTTGGAGCAGACTGAATCTAGATACCACACATGACCGTCCTGCAAACAGGTTATTTCTGTTTAGGTACCCATTCGTAAATGGGTCCTTTGGGGTTAGATTTAACACCCGACTTAGAGACCCGTTTAGATTTGGGTCTTTGTCTATCACGAGAAACATCACAATGAGAATGATTATGAGCAATATGATATGAGCCAAACCAATCAGATGCATACCGACTATCAACAAAATCATTTGATCCACAATAAGAGCAACACAGACAATCGTGAGACAGTTGAAGTAATTGCGGAATTGAATAAACTTTTAAAGGAAGACTTCCATTACATTCAACTAAAGGTTTAGAAATAAAAACATCATGATTGTTATTGTTCTTTCTAGACTTTAAGACAGGATCAACTAATTATGATGTTGCCGAGCTTTCATTTGACTTCTTAGCTACCCAAGCATATTTCACTTCTTTCCGCCGACCATACGTATCTGAAATGTCGTTAAACCCATAGTCAGAGGATTTGAAAATTGAATATTGGGACCTTTGAGAGCGACCGGTGTTTTTCTTCTTCTGTGAACGTCTTTTTGATTTAGACTTTGAAGATTTTGAAGAATTGTTCACAGAAGGTTTTTGTGGGGCAGATGTGGAACATTGACCCTCATAAAATTTAACCGGAGGCTCACATGACTCATTTATAAAATCAACATGGCTAGGTAGAGAAGGATTAAAATCAAATTGGCTCAAATCACTATCTAAACACACCTCAGAATTCAAGAATGCGGAAAATTCTAGTTCCTCATCTGAAAAGACCTTACCACTTGAGGATTTCAGGACAGCGGAAGAGTTTGTTGAGAGCAGATCATATGCGGAAGCATTTTTACAATCACAACACTGATCCGATTCAAAAACTTGAGGCTCTTTTCCTTTATTTGAAATGATTGGTGACGAGTAACCCATAAAAGCTTTGCATGAAGATGTGTCAGAGGAAGGATAAGAGTTTTCAAACAGATGAGATTTCTCACTTTGGAGAATGAAAGGCTTAGATTTAGGCTCAGCCTTTTGAAGTGGCTCTTTCAGTTGATCTGCTACCATAACAGCCAGTTGAGATTTTAACTTCTTTATTTCTGTCTGGAAAACTTCTTTTTCCTCATTAGACATAGTTTCCTTTTTGTTGGAACTGAGACACTCAATTTGGGATAAAAGAACTTGTTTTTCCGTTTGAAAATTTTCCCTCTCTAGTGCAAACGATTCTTCTAGCTGGACAAGTTTCTTTTCTAAAATCAGAGTTGGAACATAAACTTTGTGAGCTAGAGGTTCCTCCTCAATTTTAACAGTGTTAGCATCTAGTTCAGCTTGAGAATAACTGTGAAGATAATCGGTTGACAGAGAGCGGGGTTTGTCATCATAGTAAGTAGCATTCAAAGAATCATAGACAAAAGGAACTGTGTTTTTAGTAAGAACTGAGTTTTCCCTTCTCAACTTATCTTCCAAGTCTTCCTCCTTAGTGGGTCTGGTCCATTGGATTTTATATTCTGGAAAGATTTTGTCTAATCCAAAGAACTCAGATGCATATAAAATAGGAACTTTGGTTAAAGCCTTGTTCAAATAATTAGGGTTATCGTAACCGATACCCGCATTTCCATACTTGGGTTCTTTCGGAGCGATTAGCTTTAGCGTGTGATCAGATTGACCAAATTTATAGAGTTTCTTTTCAAGATCTTCTAACTGATTAGATAACCTTATGTTTTCATTCTTGTAAGCCACGTTTTGAGTTAACAAATCAATTTTCTCGGTCTCAGACGTATGTAGCTCATCGGTTAGGTCATCTACTTTGGTCATTAGCTTTTGTGACTCTGTTGAACAACTCTCATTCTCTTCTCTTAAATTAGAAATTGTGCACAGGTAGCTAGAAATTTCTAAGCTTTGTTTTTCCATAAATTCAGACTGTTTAGTGACACGGTTTTCTAAAGAAGAGAGAAGTTGTTCTTTTTCTTTTAAGAGTAGCTTGTAAGAGTCAAGTTTGTGCATTGAGAGTTGCATTTGATCAAGTAAAGCTTCTTGAAAAGGGGCACATACCTGGCATGGAGCATTGCGATCTTCATCATCAGTGTCAGATGGTGATGAATGGTTGCCCATGAAACACAAATGAGCTTCAGCATCCTCAGGTTCTTCATCCGACACTTGCAACCAGTAATCGTCTTCAGCCATTAGAGCTTTACCAGCTTCCTTTTCTTTGGCAAGAAGCAGCTTGGCTCGGTAGTAGTCGGCATTGCGCACAACTGGTTTGCGAAAATCCTTGGCGAAATGACATAACCGACCACAGTTGTAGCATTTGATCGGCTCGTCTTTCGGCTTTACTTCATTTATCTTGTCAGACTGCTAACCAACTTCAAAGCGTCTATTACCTTCAGACTTTTCTCGATGATCACGTCGAGTAGAGACTCTTTGCTTGTTGGAGGACTTGTTAAAAAACTTCCTCTTTTGAAATGCTTGAGTGAGAAACAACATTGCTTCTTTCATCTTGGCAAGTTCTGGATCCGAGTCACTATCGGGATCTTCAGGTTCAGACTCACTCAGCACGGGCTCTTTTCCAGATGATCGAATGACGGACTTGCCTCTTCTCTCAGATACCAGTTCTAATGGATCAGCTGATGGCTTTTCCTCTGCTTTCTGATTCCCAATAAGCTCCATCACTTCCTCTTCGTCCTGGAGCAGCATTTCATAGAGTTCGTGAAGGTACAACTTCTCCAGGGTCTGAGTGTGGCGTATATGGGAGACGAACGGTTTCCACTCAGGCTGTAAGTTGTTCATAAACTTTATATTGTTTTCCGTGTTCGTCTTTGTGATCTTATTCTTCTGAAGATCATTCAGAAGCATATTAAACCTCTCGTAGGTTTCCGTCAGCGTTTCACCTTTTCTCGCATTAAACCCCTCATATCTGGTGAAACAGTTGGTCACCTTTAGTTGGCTGTTGATGTGGCTTCCCATCATCATCTTCTCTATTTGGTCCCACATCTTTTTCGATGAATCCTTGAAGCTATCTATACAAGCATAAATGTCATTTGGTAAACTTTGAAGAAGGTACGATTTTGCTAGCTTTTCTGCATCGTACGTATCCTTTTCATCCTTAGTAAAATCACCAATAGATTTCCGAATCTGTCGCTCTTTCCTTCCTTCAGCTAGGTTTCCTGGTACCACTTTCATTGGCCAATCTGGTGGACCCTCAGTCAGGCATTTGTATATTGATTCATAGTTGGTTTTTGCTTCTATGAAGTTCATAAATCGGTCATGCCACTGAGGGTACTCTCCACGAAAGAGCACCCGGGGCTTTTGGTTAGAACCGATGGCTAAAGCTTCCCTTGAGTTCATCTTTACTTCTTAACTTAAGAGCACTGTAATGATCGTTAGGCAAGCAGAATGATCCAAGTATACTAATAAATTGAAAGAAACACAGAAACACACGGACACGGTCTAACAGGATATCTATCTAAAGAAAAACCGGAGAGTGCACAGTACCGGTCGAAGCAAAGACCGGAATATGCAAGATACCGGTCGAAGCTAAGACCGGAGTAAGCAAGTACCCGATCGAAGGGTAAGACCGGAGTAGCAAGAATCCGGTCAAAGGGAATGACCGGAGATTACACCTACCCGGTCGAAGGAAAGACCGGAGTAAGCAAGCACCCGGTCGAAGGTGCAAGACCGGGGAATACAAGTATCCGGTCGAAGGTGCAAGACCGGGGAATACAAGTATCCGGTCGAAGGCTCAAGTCGAATAACAATCGGTCAAAACAAAAAATACGATAAACACAAATTACAGATAAGATCGATTATCATAAAGGACCGATAAACACGAAGAATCGACCGAAGAACCCGATGAATTTCTGGGATTCGACCGAAACCAAACCCAAAAACTTCGATTCTTCGATCGAATGAAACACACAATAAATCAATCAAATATTCGACCGGATGCGATAACACAAAGAAGTTCTTAGACCGATAGTTTGCAAAAAATATGAAATTTCCATATTCAATCGATAGAAATTAATTTTTCCAGAAGAGAGATTTCGATCGAATCACAAACACAAAAACTTACCTTTGCAGATATCGATTAATCAGATAAACACAGAATGAAAACACTAACAATCAATTAAAGCAAATAAAGCAATTATCACAAGTAATTGATTTTAGGGTTTTAGACAAACCTTTTTACTGGATCAAACCTTTTTGCCTATGTGCTCTGATACCAATTGTAGATCCAGTGCAGTGCAAATCAGAATAACAGCAATCAAAGATGAACAGATTATAGGCCACAGCAACTAGTCATAAGATTGATATTACTTCAAAGGGTTTAGGTTTACAGAGAGAATTTCTGATAAGGATTTGTAAACCTAATGACTAGAAAACTGAATAATGAACTTCTAACCTTACAAATGAAATAGAAAACAACTTTAAATACTTAGGCACGCAGGCCTGACGGGCTTATGGGCTTTTAGGCCCAACAAACTTACAACTATGAATACTTGATAATTTATACCCTGAACTTCTATTTAACTAACAAAATAGCCTAACAGAATCAACACCTTGAAGAGGTGTAATCATCCTTAAAGGTAAGAACTTTGATAATCTTTGAGTTAGATGCTTGAATAACTTATCTAGGTTTTGATTATGTGATGTTCAAGGTTGTTAAACCAAATCAAATTGGTTCATAGATGGTTTATAATGGTTACCAAATCAAAATGGTAGTGTTGATATCTTGAAATAGTTAAAAATGATGCTGTTGGAAAAACCCAAATCTGCAGGTTACTTTAAAAATGTGTATAAAATTAACCATTGATCCAAATAAGGTGTGTGATATGTGGTTGGAAACCTTAGTGTGTCTAGAACAATTGTTATGAAGAGTCCAAAGCTTAATTTTGAGCTTAAGTGTGTCAAAACAGCAATTTACAGTATCTGGTCTCTGTAAAATCGGGAACTGCACACTGTTATTGAAAAATTCATATAAAATCAATCATAGCTTCATACAGAACTAATCCAGTGCGATTGTATTCCTAAGAGGCATAGGTACAACTTTCATTTAGAAACTATAAGGCAATTCAGCTCCTAAGTATGAGTAATATGTCCAACACGGAGACGGACAGAAGCTGAAATGTGCAGGGGAGTTTTCCTTTTGCAATATTTTGGTTGTTTTGTTCAACTCCTTTTACACCATTTCATAAACACTAGAATTGAACTATAAGCAAATATAGTGTAAATAAAGTTAACATAAGCTAATAAAAGGTTGCCAATAGGATAAAGATATCAAACAAATATACGAAATCATTGTATAATTCTAAGTGTATATATATTACTTGTGATAGGAAAATCCGACTAGCAAGACATTTGGACACTTTGGCATTTGGGCATCGTATTTTGGTTATCTCAACTATATAAAGGTACGGATCTCTTATCTCCTTGGTACGGGAGTGAACTTTTGTGGAGGGTCATTCCATTCAAATATGATTTACCGAAAAGTAATCTTAAGGTTCGAAAAGATCTCGATTATGTTGTTTCTTGCATTTTCATCGTGTCGTTCCTTTGTTGAATTTCATTTGGTCTTCCATTAGTTGAGCATGAGTTAGGAGTGTTCCAAAGTCTGTTGCCCCTAATAGGGACCGTTGGCCCGGTTCTTGAGTTTTACTCTGAATGCTGAGGCGCGAATGGAATATGATAAATATGATTTGTTGAATCGGTCCAATTACTGTGATATTATCAGATTGAGAATGGCACGACTAGATAGAGTCAAGCCATATTGACATTGTTCATTGATTGTTGTTATATCTTTATGATATTGTTAGATCACATATGTTGTGATCCTTTACCCAGACACTTTGTCGGGGCACCGACTTTGTGATGCTTCCATGGTAGCTATAATCACTATGGCGTCCTTGTGTATGCGTGGAAAGTGCACTGGCCCTGATCCGGACATAGGGGCGAATGGATATCCTAGGAACAGAACAGAACTAGGACTGCTTTAATAGTAGTCAAGGGCTAGTGGGTGTCGTGCCCACACCGCTAGTTCTCACTTATGCCCATAGAACCGTACATTCTTTGGGAACAACGGGTTTAGTGTATTCGGGTGATTTATATGAACTTGAATAACACGAAACACGGAACGGGTGATTATGTGAACCCCTTTGTTATATCTTTATGATATTCGATTGATTTATTTTATTGTTTCATGATTATAGGGATAATTTGTACTTACTATATTGTTTATTGTTGATTTCATTGATCTGTTCACTGAGTTATTGCTCAGCCACGCTTGTTATTCCGTGGCAGGTTCTAGAGATAGACTTGGGGATTATCCGGGCTGAGTGACCGGGAGTGGATATTTTGAAGACTAATCGGACAACCTTACTTTTGTGAATAGTTATTTTTGGGATTGTATATATATATATATATATATATATATATGTACCTTAACATCCGGTTGTCTATAACTATTACTATATTGCTATAAAGGTTACTTAGTTGCTCTGTATGCGTTTAAGCGAGTATAGCTAGTATGGGATGTTACATTTATGGTATCAGAGCATAGGTTGCGACCTGTAGAATAAATCTACGTTTGACTTGTGAGAAATGGGTAGACTTAGGATGGGATAGAAATAGTTTATTATGTCATATTATATTATATGTTATTTAACTAAATTTCATTTAGATGAATATGTTGATTGTATATTAATGATTGCGAAGAAAGTCTGGATAGCCACCTTACATCCTATGAGAATGAGAGATTTCGACTCATAGTCGGTATGAACTGGTTGGCTAAACATCGAGTCACAATTGACTGTGAAGCCAAAAAAGTTATATTTGGGGACGTCACTGAACCTGAACATATACTTCAGGGTATTACGCCCCGAAAATCTATCCGTGTTATCTCTGCTTTAAAGACTCACAAACTAATGGATCGTGGGTGTGAAGTGTTTCTAGCCACGGTCCAGGATGTTTCTAAAGCAAGTCCTAAATTGGAAGATATTCCCATTGTGAAAGAATTTCCCGATGTCTTCCCAGATGAACTTCCCGGATTACCGCCTGAACGGGAAGTTGAATTCTCAATCGATCTTATTCCAGGAGCTGGCCCAGTTTCAAAATCTCCATATCGTATGGCACCGTCTGAGCTGAAAGAACTGAAGGAGAAACTGCAAGATCTATTAAACAAAGGGTACATTCGACCCGGTGTGTCTCCGTGGGGCGCACCTGTACTCTTTGTAAAGAAGAAAGATGGTTCCGTAATACTGTGTATTGACTACCGTGAGTTGAATCGTCTCACTATTCGGAACAAATACCATTTACCTAGGATAATTAATCTGTTCGTTTAGTTACAGGGTGCCAGTTGTTTCTCAAAGATTGATTTGAGATCCGATTATTATCAGTTCAAAATTAAGGAATCAGATATACCGAAGATTGCATTCCGAACTCGATACGGTCACAATGAGTTTATAGTTATGCCATTCAGGTTAACAAATGCTCCAGCAATCTTCATGGATATGATGAATAGAGTATTCAAGAATTATCTGGACGACTTTGTGATTGTTTTTATTGATGATATTCTTTTTTATTCAAAGTCGAAGTCTGAACATGAAACACATCTCCAATTAGCTTTGGATACACTCCGAAAGAAAAAGCTAGACGCCAAGTTATCAAAGTGTGAGTTCTGGTTAGATCGAGTAGCGTTCTTAGGCCACGTTATTTCAGCGGATGACATTCAAGTTGATCCCGCTAAGGTTAAAGCCGTTACTAATTGGCCAAAACCAATAAATGTTGCTGAGGTGCGTGCATTTCTAGGATTAGCTGGATATTATCGACGTTTTGTTGGAAACTTTTCTAGGATCGCACTCCCATTGACTCAACACCTACGAAAAGGTGTAAAGTTTGTATGGGGTGACGATCAGGATAAAAGTTTTGAAGAATTAAAGCGACGACTCGTAACCGCACCGGTACTTGCCTTGCCAACTGGGTCAGGCAGGTATCAGGTTTACAGTGATGCTTCCAAATCTGGATTGGGGTGTGTATTAATGCAAAATGGTCGGGTTATAGCTTATGCTTCGCGTCAACTCAAGCCGTATGAAGTTAACTACCCAACACATGATTTGGAGCTAGCTGCAGTTATCTTCGCTTTAAAGATTTGGCGGCATTACTTGTACGGTGAAACATGTGACATATTCACCGACCACAAAAGCCTGAAATATATTTTCACACAAAAAGAACTCAACATGAGGCAGCGTCGATGGCTTGAATTGTTGAAGGACTATGATGTCCGAATACAATATCACCCTGGAAGAGCAAATCTTGTGGCCGACGCTCTTAGTCGGAAAGGTGTCGGATCTGTATCATGTTTTTCTGTTCAACCCCAAAGAGCAACAGATTTGGAAAGGATGGGAGTTGAATTATGTTGTCGAGTTGGAGACGGAGTGTTAACTAATCTTATTGTCGAGCCGACCCTCATTTCCAAAATTAAAGAAGCTCAGCAATCTGATGGGGAGCTTTGGGGAATACAACAAAAGATCCAAGGTGATTCTGAAACTAACTTTCATGTTGATGATAAAGGTGTGTTGTGGTTTCGGGAAAGATTGTGTGTTCCGATTGTTAAGAAACTGAAGGAAGAACTCTTGGTTGAGGCTCATAATTCTCCATTTTCTATTCACCCAGGTTCCACAAAGATGTATCACGATTTAAAACAACATTTTTGGTGGAACCGGATGAAAAGAGATGTAGCCGAGTTTGTTGCTTAATGCCTAACTTGTCAGAAAGTCAAAATTGAACATCAACGAGTCGGTAGATTGTTACATCCGTTGGATATTTCTGTGTGGAAATGGGAGAATATCATGATGGATTTCTTAACCGGTTTGCCGAGAACAACCCGGAAGAATAATGCAATATGGGTTGTTGTCGATCGACTTACAAAATCGGCACACTTTCTCCCTATTAAAGAAACGGATTCTATCGGTAAACTTGCCGATCTTTTTAATCGTGAAATTATTCGATTACATGGTTCTCCTGTTTCTATTGTTTCTGACAGAGACCCAAGATTCACTTCACGATTTTGGACCGGACTTCAAAGTGCTTGGGGAACCCGGTTGAATATAAGCACTGCATATCATCCACAGAATGACGGCCAGTATGAAAGAACTATTCAACTTTGGAAGATATGCTACGTGCATGTACTTCGGAGTGGTCTGGAAATTGGGATGAGTATTTGTTTTTGGTTGAATTTGCGTATAACAACAGTTACCAATCTTCGATCGGAATGGCCCCGTTTGAATCTCTATATGGCCGAAAGTGTAGAGCTCCAATATGTTGGAATGAAGTGGGCGAAAGGAAGATTGAGGGTCCCAAATTAGTTCAGATCACTACTGAAAAGGTCGAGTTGGCAAAACAGAAAATGCGAGAGGCCCAATCTCGACAGAAAAGTTACGCCAACAAACATCGACGACCTTTAGAGTTCCATCCAGGTGATCATGTCTTTATAAAAGTGTCTCCGAACCGTGGTACGCGAAGGTTTGGTATTAAAGGCAAACTGAGCTCTCGATATGTTGGTCCGTTTGAAATTCTAGAAAGAGTGGGCGAAGTTGCTTATCGTCTTGCTTTACCTCCACAGATGTCCCACATTCACAATGTCTTCCATGTTTCTTTGTTACGGGGGTATAATTATCATCCCCTACATATAATCAACTACCCGCTAGATCAAATTGAGTCAGACCTTTCATAGAAAGAAGAACCTGAACGGATAATCGGGCGGATGACGAAGAAGCTACGAAACCGATCTATTCCATATATAAAAGTACTTTGGAAGAATCAAGATTATCGGGAAGCGACGTGGGAACAAGAGGAATCGTTCAAAAACGATTATACAGATTTCTACAAAACTTGTAAGTCCTATAACCCTCTTCTAGATTTCGAGGACGAAATCTTATTTTAAGGGATGGAGGAATATAATAACCGGACAATTCATATCGAATTTTAAGTGAAAAGTTAATGTTTAGAGTTGGTCATTGCTTTGTATGCTTGTACATATAGCATATGGGCTTAAACCGAACTAACTTTGTCAAACATAACCATTAGAGGGGTTAAACATGGATAAGTGAAACGATAATTAAACCAAAAATGTAAAGAAATTCTCCAAACATGGTAAATATGCAATTTATGAAACTTGAGGGACTAAAAGTGAAAATTCTGAAAATATATAAAACAAATATTGAGATTAATAATCTCATAATCAGATTTAATTCTCCTTCTCCTTCATGTTTCTCCTCGAAAACCCTAGACCCGAACCCTTTTCCATAAAATTAAGCCTCATAACTTGATGAAATGATGAGATTTTGAAGATTTGGAGCTCAATCATGAAGGTAAATCATTGGGTAAGCTTGTAATCTTGAAATATAAGTTATTTGAGGAAGATTTATTCTAAGTTTATGTGTGTTCTTATTGATTAGGGGCTGGAGTTAAGGGATTAAAGGAATCAACACCTTGAAGAGGTGTAATCATCCTTAAAGGTAAGAACTTTGATAATCTTTGAGTTAGATGCTTGAATAAGTTATCTAGGTTTTGATTATGTGATGTTCAAGGTTGTTAAACCAAATCAAATTGGTTCATAAATGGTTTATAATGGTTACCAAATCAAAATGGTAGTGTTGATATCTTGAAATAGTTAAAAATGATGCTGTTGGAAAAACCCAAATCTGCAGCTTACTTTAAAAATGTGTATAAAATTAACCATTGATCCAAATAAGGTGTGTGATATGTGGTTGGAAACCTTAGTGTGTCTAGAACAATTGTTATGAAGAGTCCAAAGCTTAATTTTGAGCTTAAGTGTGTTAAAACAGCAATTTACAGTATCTGGTCTCTGTAAAATCGGGAACTGCACACTGTTATTGAAAAATTCATATAAAATCAATCATAGCATCAAACAGAATTAATCCAGTGCTATTGGATTCCTAAGAGGCATAGGTACAACTTTCATTTAGAAACTATCATGCAATTCAGCTCCTAACTATGAGTAATATGTCCAACACGGAGACGGACAGAAGCTGAAATGTGCAGGGGAGTTTTCCTTTTGCAATATTTTGGTTGTTTTCTTCAACTCCTTTTGCACCATTTCATAAACACTATAATTGAACTATAAGCAAATATAGTGTAAATAAAGTTAACATAAGCTAATAAAAGGTTGCCAATAGGATAAAGAGATCAAACAAATATACGAAATCATTGTATAATTCTAAGTGTATATATATTACTTGTGATAGGAAAATCCGACTAGCAAGACATTTGGACACTTTGGCATTTGGGCATCGTATTTTGGTTATCTCAACTATATAAAGGCACGGATCTCTTATCTCCTTGGTACGGGAGTGACCTTTTGTGGAGGGTCATTCCATTCAAATATGATTTACCGAAAAGTAATCTTAAGGTTCGAAAAGATCTCGATTATGTTGTTTCTTGCATTTTCATCGTGTCGTTCCTTTGTTGAATTTCATTTGGTGTTCCATTAGTTGATCACGACTTAGGAGTGTTCCAAAGTCTGTTGCCCCTAATAGGGACCGTTGGCCTGGTTCTTGAGTTTTACTCTGAATGCTGAGGCGCGAATGGAATATGATAAATATGATTTGTTGAATCGGTCCAATGACTGTGATATTATCAGATTGAGAATGGCACGACTAGATAGAGTCAAGCCATATTGACATTGTTCATTGATTGTTGTTATATCTTTATGATCCGGTTAGATCACATATGTTGTGATACTTTACCCAGACACTTTGTCGGGGCACCGACTTTGTGATGCTTCCATTGTAGCTATAATCACTATGGCGTCCTTGTGTATGCGTGGAAAGTGCGCTGGCCCTGATCCGGCCATAGGGGCGAATGGATATCCTAGGAACAGAATAGAACTAGGACTGCTTTAATAGTAGTCGAGGGCTAGTGGGTGCCGTTCCCACACCGCTAGTTCTCACTTATGCCCATAGAACCGTACATTCTTTGGGAACAACGGGTTTAGTGTATTCGGGTGATTTATGTGAACTTGAATAACATGAAACACGGAACGGGTGATTATGTGAACCCCTTTGCTATATCTTTATGATATTCGATTGATTTATTTTATCATTTCATGATTATAGGGATAATTTGTACTTACCCTATATTGTTTATTGTTGATTTCATTGATATGTTCCCTGAGTTATTGCCCAGCCACGTTTGTTATTCCGTGGCAGGTTCTAGAGATAGACTTGGGGATTATCCGGGCTGAGTGACCGGGAGTGGATATTTTGAAGACTGACCGGACAACCTTACTTTTGTGAATAGTTATTTTTGGGATTGTATATATATATATATGTACCTTAACATCCGGTTGTCTATAACTACTACTATATTGCTATAAAGGTTACTTAGTTGCTCTGTATGCGTTTAAGCGAGTATAGCTAGTATGGGATGTTACAATGAGAGCAGGGTAAAATCGGATTACAAGATTGTATATGAGAATGGTATACATGGAGTCCTTGTAGATGAGATGGTATGGCCTAATAGCCTATGATCTTTATCTTTAGCATCCGTTTTATTATGCAACTCATACTTATTAATCACTTGTTCATAATCATTGATTTTACTTTACATATTACTAAAAAATTTCAAGGTTTTGTTTGATTTCGATTTTAGGTTTTTATTCTATATAGTGGTGCTAAGAGCCAGGAAAAGAGGCAAGGTCGAAAAGGTGGGAGAGTTTAAAATGCCTTTGTTGAATCATTGAATACTAGTGACATTTATCTCAATTCCTTATTTGTTTTCTATATTGTTTGTTTGTCTCTGCAGGCTTTTCTCCAAGATTTCTATTTTGGTTCCAGTTCTTCTTCAAGATTTGAAGTGGGTAATCATCTTCTTTTTATATGTTTACTCCATATCTAAATTGGTTTTAGTGTTTGTTGCTTACGAATTTTCTCATTTTTATGACTTGTGATATCACATTCTTGCAATTTTAAAGATTTGGATTCTATAGGATTTCATTTTGCATTTTTTTGAGCTTAGCGAAAATCATAAGGGCGAAAACTATGTTAATTTCAATCTGTTCTTTTTTCTTTCAAACCTACTATAAAGATATTATTAATTGAAGATCCAAGATCTTGAAAGAAATTAAGTGATTAAAATTGAAATGTTGTTATTCTTGTTTGGTTGTCTTCTTCGTTCTACCCGTAAACAAAAGTTGTAGTCCAGTTGAGATGGTTGAAACTGAAAATTCATGACAGCAACCCTTGTGCCAAGCAACAGCTGTAAGCTAATCACATTCCAACTACCCTTGTGCTAAACAACCTAATCACATTCGAACTAGAATTGGGTTTTGTGTTATCTTTATGTATCTTCAGTATATTCACATGCTTTTGACAGTCAAAAACTGACTCTATGTTTAGTTATCTGGAAAATTATTGAATAAACAAACGGCTGTTTGAACATTCATTAAACCTCATTTAAATTCATTGACTGATAAAAAGTTCTTTTAAGTTCAATCAGATTCTTTATCAATTTCTTAATTAATCTCAATATTTTTTAAATAAGATTTTAACTAGTGATTTGATGGAGATATGTGATTCAAGTATGCTCAATATATTAACATTTGTTGATATTCTGAATAACTCTCAGTGATGTTTGAATATGTTCAGTTATGTATTTTCAATATATTAACCGCTTCATCTTATAAGATTGTGTCATTTTAGGTTCAATAACTTCGTTCAATTACTTTCAATGTAATGTACGTTCAATTTAAATTCATTTGAACAATCAAATTGGTTCTTATTGGTTGGCTGCCTCAATGGTTCAGTCGATTAAGTTGATTGGAAGAGCGTTTTTCTGGTCGAGGGAGATTGATCATTATTTCTCCAAGGGCTAGCACTATCAGCCAGGTTACGGTTTGATTTGGTGTCCTGTTATTGATACTTGATAGTGGACTTCAATCATGTTTAACAATATATGTTGTCTATACAAATATTAATATGCAATCATGTTTAACGGTATGTGTTGGGTTTAATCCCTGAAACATGTAAACCTTAAGACACTGTGATGGAATATGGTATTTGAAATGGGGATCATGTTAAACAAAAATCAAACTTATTTTGTTGTAAGGAATAAGATTTTTGAACTTATCACTGTAGAATTTTAGGTGAGCACAAAGCACCTGTTTTGTGATCAAATGGTTTACTATTAGAAGATCATGATTTATGTCTTTCAGATGGGATACTTTTGTTCCATAGGTCATTTTAGCCTTAAAAGAATGTAGAAATGACTAAGTAGTAAATTTATACTAACTCTTTACTTTACTTGGAGAACTAGATATCAATGTCAATAATCAACTGTCATTGCGAGCTCCTTAACTTGTATTGCTACCATAAGGTTGTATTTTTTTTTTGGAAGGGGTGTAGGTTCAACCCATGCACCTATTGATTCCATAGAAACCTTGAGAACCTGCCCCACGATAACAACACTAATGAAATAATTAATAGTCACATGTTTGAATATGAATAAACTTTGTGGGTTTGTATCCAACAAAGGTTCAGTTTTTTTCTTAGAATCCGTTAGACCCAGCCCATCCCATGTATGCAAAATTCGTAGTTTTAACTATACTATTTAATGAAGAAAAGAATTTAGTTTTCTGCTCTGTTAGTAAAGAAATAATTTACATAGTAGCTCCTCATTAAGTAACAGTTCCATGATGATTGTAGTTCAATGGCTTGTCTGGATTATGTTATATACTTTTGTAGTGTAATCTAACTTATAACAATGGTATTGTTGTTTAAAAATGTTGGAGGTTGATTGAATATAAGAAACTTATTCATGAGGACCATGTTTGTGTAATTGCTAGGGTATTAGTGCAGTGCCATTGAACATTGTCATCATTAATTGATAACTAACATCTGTTTGAATGTGCTATGGTTTCAAAGTATTTCAACAATCAAAGCAACTTATCCACTTGATAGCACCACTGTAACTTTGTCATGGATTCCGTCTATCTTTTTATTACTTTTTCAGGATGTTATTTTTGTTTAATGTACCCTGTAACATTGATTGGAAGAGCAGCTTTTCTGTGTTTCAGCTACCAAGAGAAAAATGTTTGCATGGTTGTATGTTTACTTTTGTTTTTTCTTTGGGCGTTCTGTCAAGAAATTGTGCTATTTTTCTAATAAAGTATGGGGATGCTTCTTTTGGGGTATCCTGAGAATCAAAGTGGGATTTTAACATAATCCTTGGTTTCTGAAGGAAAAAAAAACTTGCATGATTCTCGATGATGATGTTAAGTCAGATTTTATAGTAATCATTGTATTTATAGGCTTGGTCTAATATTGTGTTCTTAGTGACGTATACTGTGTAGTATTGGCCAGGGTATTTAAGCCCCTTGTGGCTTTGATGTTTGTAAGGAACTCATGCATACTTTGAATAGAACTACATCTTGTGCTTCCATCTCTCTCTCTCTAAGATTTGGTTGATTTTGGGATTATCAATTGGTATCAGAGCTATTCTAAATCTGAGAGGATTGAGAGAAACGTTTTTCGATTCTAAATTTGTGGTTGAATAAGAAAATTTGATCGATTTTCTTATTTTTTCAAGAAACTCTCATTTTTTGATATTTCATCAAATTTGGACTGTTTTCTAAACGAAATATCTTGAATTTTGGTTCGTTGGATCCGGTTTTACTAGGAGAATACTTTTGATTCACATCAAATTGCAAGAAATTCTGGTTTTGATCTTCAATTTTGAGTTTTTCCATTTTTCTAGAAAGTCGTTGAAACGTACAGTGTGATTTCAAGATTTCAAAATTTTGTGGTTTTTGATCGAATTGTTTGATTCAAAGTTGTTAGAAAGTAGTTTTCGAACATATTTGTGAAAGAAAATTTTCATTAAATTCGGTTTTGTAATCGAATTTATAAGGATTCTGAGTTTTTCATCGTCTTTGAGCCAGATCCGAGTTTTGCGCGAGTTCATAAGGTTTGCGTGAGTTCATCAGAGATTTTCCACCAGTTCATACTAAGGTTACCAAAGTTTTCGCCAAGTTCAGGATTTCAGTTCATCGGACAAAAGTGAAAGTGTGCGCCATCTTAAGCTCACACAAAACAAAGTTTACGTTACATACTTCTTGCGCAAAGTCTAAATTGCGCCAACAATATCTCATGCAAAGATCAGTGTGTACCATCATTATCTAACGCAAAACTAAGTTTGCGCCAGATTCTTCTCAAGCAAAAGTCATCTTTGCTCCAACTTTGTATTGTGCAAAGTTACATTTGTGCCATCTTCGTCTCGCACAAATCAGTTTTGCGCCATCTACTTGTCACGCGAAGAAAGGTTTTCGTCACTCTCATCTCACACAAAGTCAAGGTCTGTGCCACATACTTCTAACGCAAAGAAAGGTTTGCACCACCAACGTATCACGCAAAAGCAAGTTTGCGCCATCCTCAATTCACGCAATTCTCAGTTTGCGCCCGTCACTATTCACGCAAAACTCTAGTTTCCGCCAGCTCCTTTGTTTCAGACTTAGCATTTTTCTGAAGATTTTCTCTATGGATCATGCAAAGTTTGCATTTCAAGCTCAATTCTACAAGAATGATATCATGATGTCGTTGGGCACAGAAACTCGTCCTCCGGTTCTGGTTGATGAAAATGAGTTTACTCAATGGCAAGATCGGTTTCTTAATTTCATTGAGCATCAAAAGAACGGAGATGACATGATGAAGATTTGATGCTAGCTTTGCCAAATTCTATCTACAACAGGATTGATTGTTTCAAAAACAATCCTAAACTAATGTGGGCATAGCTAGAGAAGATTATGCTTGGGTCTACAGTTGTAACACAACTTCGGCATACACGTTACATGAACAACTTTGAAGAATTCAAAGCCAAAGATGGGGAGTTACTAAAAAATGTTTATGACAGGTTCTGTGCGGTGATAAATGATCTGAGAAAGATAAAAGTGGAAAAGTCTGAGCTAGAGACTAATATGAAGTTCCTCAACTCTCTTCAACAGGAATGGAATAAATCTTGCCACCGATTGAGGAATGATGTCAGGATATCTACCATGCAAATACAAAAGATGTATGAAATATTGCTGACAGATGAGTGCATAGTCACAGAGAAGAAAGCCAAACTTGACAAGAAAAACAAGAAGACAGTGGACCGAGTTGCACATCTCACAAGCAAACTGTCTGAACAAGCATTATCCGAGAATGCTTATGACGGTGCAATTGATGATGATGGTGAGGCAGTTCAGAAAACTATGATTCTTCTCTCTCAACACTATAACAAAAAGTTCCAACTTTGTTCGGATTCCAACAATCTTCGTTTCACTTCTGGATCTAAGAATGTCAAAGTGACCGAGGATAAGAAAGCAACTACATGCTTTAACTGTGGAAAGTCGGGTCACATCGCTAAGGAGTGTCGAGTGAAGAAAGTTCGGGATTCGGCATATTATCGGAAGAAATTGGAACTGGCTGAAAAGAGAGAGAATGGAACTGCTTTGTTAGTTGAAGAAGAATTTTGGCAAGATCATTCTGAAGGCGAAGCTGATAATGTGGAGACTGCTCATATGTGCTTCATCGGAGATGATCAGAGTGATGATGATTCCACTAATCAAGATGAGGTATTTTTTTAGTTTGATTACACATTTATTTCTTCACAGATGAACATTATTAGAACTGATTTACATGATCTTCTCTCAAAGTTATTATCTGAAAAACAACTAAATTCAGAAAAGTCAAATTTGATTGATAAATTACAAATTTCTTTGAAAGATGAAAAATCTATTTTGGATCATACAAAAGACATCTTTCAAAAGAAATTGGATGATTTAGAAAAATCAAATCTGACTTATCTTGATTCTTTGACTGAAATGACCAAACAAAAAGAAATTTTTTCGGATAAAATAAATGAGTTGGAAGAAAAATTATATCGAATGAATCAATCTGAACAAACTATTTATTTGAATAAACCAAGGAGTTATGAGTCTATCAAAGAAAAATGGGGACTTGGTTTTGAAAATCCACATTGTTTAAACAATGCGATAGAAAAATCCCCTACTTTATATAAATTCGATTATCTAACTCTTGCTAAATATACTCCTCAATTTAAAATTGATTGGATGAATGAAAAGCAAGTGTTAGAAATCGAAAATGAGAAAAGGATGAATAATAAAAAAAAGGAAATTTCTTTTGTTTACACGAATGAAAATGCCAAATATTTTCCCGAAAAATCAGAGAAGAACAGTGTTAGCGCACAAATATGTTGGATTCAAGATCATAAATATTGAAGATAAAAGATCAAGAAGTAAAAGTTGCAAAAGTCAACTTTCATCAAAAGTCAAAGTCTATTTGTAATAAAGTCAAAGTCAATGTAATTGTATTTTGTTTTCCTTGTAATTGCTATGAGGTATAAATACCTTTGTTGTCTTTGTTTGTAAAGAGATGTGAAAGAAGTACACGAATTAGATTGAGAGAGCAGATTAGAGAAGAGCATATAGCATATCATTCTAGTGAGAGAGTAGAGAGAGAAAGTTGAGAGTTTGTAATAGTTGTGATTGAGATCAATGACATATGATTACGAGATTCATCTTGTTTACTTGTTAGTGATTAGAACTTGAATATCTGGGAATAACAATTGGTATCAGAGCAGATCCAAAAGGTGAAATCAGATCAAGAAAATAAAGAAACGAGTTACTGTTCATCGTCTCTGTGTTCTTTACTGTTCAAAATCGAATTCTGAGTTTCAGAGTGTTTTTGGAGCAAATTTGTGTTAGGAAGTGATCGAAAAGTGTATTAGATCGAGTTTTTGTAATCAATTTCAAGTACTATACTGTAATTCATTCGATTCTGTAAGTTTTTGTTAAATTTTTCTTGGAGTTGTAAAGTTACTGTTTCATCGATTTTTTTTAATTGTAAAGTTGTTGATTGTAAATTTCTTGAGTTGTAATTCATTCTAGAGTTGTAATCGAGCAACAATCCAGAGTTTCAGATCATTTGGACCAAGAAAAGATCGATTTCAGTTGAAAAAGATGGTTTTTGGGTCGTTTTTCGGAAGAACGCGCTAGATCTCTAAAACGCGCTAGTTCATCGTCCAAACGCGCAAGTTCGTCGTGAAACGCGCAAGATTCATAAGCTAGAACGCGCAAGTCGAAGGAATAAATTTTGGTCTAAAACGCGCACGTTTCGATCTGCGAGTTCTCCAAACGCGCTCATCAAAGCTAGCGAGTTTGAGGAGGAACAGTGGTTAGCGAGTTCTTCGACGTGCGAGTTTGAAAGGAACAGTGGTTTGCGAGTTCTTCGACGTGCGAGTTTTGTAAACGCGCAAGTCTCTGTTAGCGAGTTTCAGCGTGAACAGTTTTTAGCGAGTTTAGGCGCTTGCGAGTTTGATCATCTGCGAGTTTGATCTGCGAGTTTGCTTGCGTGTTTGTCTGCGAGTTTTCTTGCGAGTTTGTCTGCGAGTTTGCTTGAGAGTTTATAAAACGTGCAAGTCTTGATCTGCGTGTTTCTCAGTCTACGAGTTTTAAGGCTTGCGAGTTCAATAGTGACTTGCGAGTTTCTATACTTAGAATATTTTTTGAGAAATTTTCAAAACTGTAAGATGCCCTTTAGTGGGACCCCCGTGCTAAGTCTGCGAAGGGGGACATAATCTGATTGTGATCAAAAACTCTGAAATTTTATTTCAAGTTTTTCTGTATTTCTTGTGATTTCATATTTGGACTAACGATCATTTCAAGTTCTTTTTAATTGAAACAGGATGTCTTCTCAAGGAAAAATGCCATCAAAAGAAGAGATTGCTAATCTTAAAGCAGAGCTTCTTCATCTTGAAGGCCGATTTGCACAAAGTTGTAAAAAGTTGAAAGATTTACATAAGGACGTTGTTGTATGTAAAAGTCATTTGGAATATTACAAGAAGAAACATGATGATCAAGTTGACATTTATAATAAACTTAATGAGTGGATGCATGCACATATAGGTTACCTGAAGAAGTCAACAGGTTCAGGTCAATATTCAGAATTTTTTGCCAAATACAAGAAACATTTTCAACAACTTGAAAAGGAAGTTATTCAAGTCTTGAAAGATGACAAATGGTTGGAAGCTGAGAAATTAAAGACTGAGAATTCTGATTTTCTGCAAAAGATCTCTGATTTGGAATCTCAAATAATCCACATTCAGCAAGTAGATTCTGTTGACAGTTATGAGATGAAGATTAAGAATCTAGTGGATGCTAATGCTGAGCTTCAAAAGAAAATATCTGATCTGGAGAAAAAGATGGTTGAAGAAAGATCTGATTTTGAGACTAAAAAGAAAGGATTTGCAAAGAAGTTCTCAGATTTTTCTAGAAAATGTGCTGACGAGAAGAAGACGGTTGAGCTTAAATGCGTTAAACTTTCTCAACAAATCTCTGATTTTGAGAAAGTGATCATTATTGAAAGAGAAAAGTTTGCAAAGGATAAAAAGGAGATTGAGCAGAAGAATGTTGGATTTTTTTAAAGAGATATATGAGGGAAGAAAGAATGTGGAAAAGGATTTTGAAGAAGAAAGAATTATTTTTGAGACTGAGATAAGGAAATTAACTGCAAAGTTATCTGAACTATCTGAGAATGCGCTTATAGAGCAACAAACGAAGTCTGAATTCATGACAAAGATTGATCTTCTTGTAAAAGAAAGAGACAGTTTCGCTTCAAAGATTAAAGAGTTTGAAAAGATTGTTTCAAAGGTGGTGGTGACTGAGCAGACGACTCCAGAGTCACAAATCCACACACCTCGAAATAATTCAGCTGATTTTAAAAAGACAGCCTCAAGCTCACACATGAAACCTGTTTCTTCAAGAAGGTTAGTCAATTCATTCAATCATATTCGTACTTCTAATATTTTCTATGATCAACATGTAGATGGTTTGGGTACACAAAGAAGAAGAAGAAAATATCAAGAAGAGAAACTAGTATGGAAAGTGAAACCAGTGAATGATGATGAGAAGAATGATGAGAAGAAGGAAGAAAAGAAAAGAAAGAAGAAAGAAAACAAATCATTTGTATCTGCATCAAATGCAAAGAAGAACAAAGTGCTGAAAGGTAAACCTGATTTTGCTTACTCGAGAGATCAAATGTTCAGGTTATCTAAGAAAAGGTATTGTTCTTACTGTAATACATTTGATTTTGTTCATAAAGCTAGTGATCATTACTGGTATGGTTCTTATTCAGTTACTCCCATTCGAACTGCAACTAATATACATGGACCCAAATACCAGTGGGTACCAAAACCGAAGATTGATTCTATGTTGCAGGCACCACAAGTCAAGGGGGAGTAAGAGAACAATGGCTCTTGAATAACACAGTTCAAGACCCGCATCTCAATGTCAAGAACAAGGCTTCTAAGTACAACAACTTAGAACCCGTACTTTAACGAAGTGTGGCTTCTGAATACTACAGTTCAGGACCCGGAATTCAATGCTTAAAGAAAGATACTCCCGGGCTGATAAGAGAATGTACTCAGATACTCAGAAGAGGAAACCAACCTTCAAGGGGGAGTACTTAATTTTTTTTCTTTCTGGAAATATGTATTCGGAAGATATGATGAACTACACTTCAAAAGGAGTTGTAGATCTCTATCATATGCTTTTTCACTGATAAATTTCAGATGCATATTTTCAGGGGGAGTAAAAGATTATGATTTCTGATTATTTCAGATCAGAACTCGTACTTTAATCGTTTTACTGCTTTATGTCTTTTAATTTTTGTGAATAAATTTCATTTTGACTAGACTTTGAGACTTACAGGATGAGAGAAGCTGGCACGATCATATCTACATGACTACAGCTGATTTTCTGAGATTTAAGACTGAAGCGAAATGGTAAATTTCTCATCTTAATCTCAAATATATCTGAAAGAAGGACAACTTTCAGATATAGAAAATATGTTTTTAAATGTTCAAACCACTTCCCAATTCTTAAATAAGATTTTATAATTTGGAAGTGTGATTTTAAATGTTTTCATTTTATTTTTGTGCTTCATTGATAAACAAATCGTGTGTTTACAAAGATAAATACTTGTGTATTGTCTTTTCTATATACTTTCAAGTATTCACACATACCGGTTTGATTTTAATTCAACATGTTCTTACCATGTCTCTAACTTGAAACAATTTTTGTTCGATGGTAAGACACTTCGCTTGTATTCAAAGAATTTTGAGCTATATTTCATTTCGAAACGGTCATTTCAAGAATGTCTATATCTTGTTTCGTATAGACAAATATCAATTTTTCTTGACCTTAAGCTTTGATTGTTATATCATTCATTTCTAATTATTTTCATACAATGCCAGATTTTCAAACAAGTCTTTTGCATTCATGTTCATTCATTCAGTATACTTGTTTGAAAATACTTCAATGTCTAAAAATGCTCATATTTTCATGATTATATTCTGAGCATACATATATCTGATCCATATTTCCTATGATTTAAATGTTCAAGATAAACCATTGTGACCAACATATGCTTTGTAGGACTGGGTTCTTCGTGCTAGGAATTAACTAAACTTCTTATGGATTCTCGTTAACCAGTGTTTCCTACCCAAGAAGTTAATCCTTTAGTGATTGAGTGTGAGGAGTCTAAAAGAAATGAGTGTGGGTGTGATGAGGTAAAATGGAAAAGAGAGTTTGGTTAGTCGTGAACTTAATGATAAAAAGAAAGAGGGTGTGAGATCAGAGTAAAAGAATATCAAACTCTGCACCAACTACTTTCTGAGTCGGGCAGCCACATTACTAGCATTTCACAAATCTTTGGTGAATGTTATTGAAACAGGCAAATAGCCCATGCCAACTCTTGCTTAAACCCCACCAACCACTCATTTTCTTCTCAAAAATAAAATGTTTCACATTTTCAAGGGGACGCAGCATATAATCTATCTGATTTTCATTTGGAAAATCTGGATATTGAAAACGAAGGAAGTCTGCCCCACCTTCGCACTTCAATCATGCACTTAGAGTCTGTGTTTATCTACTGTTGTCTCAGTGGTTTATACTATGTTGAGCCTTATAAAAGCAATATTCATGCTTAATTCTTTCTACACGTGCACAAACACACAAAGAATTTGTTTCTTTGTCATAACATTCATAGAAATTGCCTTTGTGGTATTTCGATGATTGGATGGAAGCCCTGGGGGAGTGAACATCAAAAAGCTCCTTTATATTGTGTATTCGTTACACAAGTGACTTTGTGTTACTGACAGGCATTTTAACTGATTCATTTGTTGATTCAGGTGTTACATTCTTATTTTGTCCGGATTTGAAAAGATCTAGATAAATACATTGTTCGAATTGGCAAAGAATCAGAGGCTCAGATCAGAATGGTCAAAGACATTTCTTGATGAAAGTTTTGATGATGTTGATGCTCAATTCATCAAAAAGGGGGAGAAGTGTTCAAATCAAGAAATGTTGGTTGAAAAGTTTGAAGAAATGTCCGAAATTCAAGATATGGGAGAATTATTCAAGATTGTTGAAAGATGAAAGATGAAAGATTTCAGTTTGTTGAAGATAATTTGCTGGAGCAAAGTGTGCTAAATCTGAAAATCTTAAGATATTTTTCTTTTCAAGTCTGAAAAAGGTTTGTGTACAACCTTGGGAAAGATTGTTACTATTTTTGATGATCAGACGTTGGGAAGATTGCTGAAAGTTTTTGAAGATACTGGGCTTATCAGAGAAGGGGAGATTGTAAAGATTTCATACAAATAGGGGGAGTATGAAAGTTGGTTGAGAAAGTTATGTTTGTATCAAAAGGGGAGATTTTAAGAGAAGATACAGATTTACTTCAATCGAGCTTAATCAAAGAGAAGATCGCATTGCTAAATCTTTTAGTAATGATCTTGATCCAAAGGGGGAGATTGTTAGCGCACAAATATGTTGGATTCAAGATCATAAATATTGAAGATAAAAGATCAAGAAGTAAAAGTTGCAAAAGTCAACTTTCATCAAAAGTCAAAGTCTATTTGTAATAAAGTCAAAGTCAATGTAATTGTATTTTGTTTTCCTTGTAATTGCTATGAGGTATAAATACCTTTGTTGTCTTTGTTTGTAAAGAGATGTGAAAGAAGTACACGAATTAGATTGAGAGAGCAAATTAGAGAAGAACATATAGCATATCATTCTAGTGAGAGAGTAGAGAGAGAAAGTTGAGAGTTTGTAATAGTTGTGATTGAGATCAATGACATATGATTACGAGATTCATCTTGTTTACTTGTTAGTGATTAGAACTTGAATATCTGGGAATAACAAACAGAAACAATTTAAATGACATTTCTCCCATTAAATCTTCATTATCTGATGATTATTTTGATATTTGTGCTACTTACACTAATAAAGAAAATATATCTCCAGTTTCTTATGATTCTAAGAGATATATTCCTCCATTAGTGTTAGAAAGCAAAATCATTGATCTTGAAGATAAAAAGGAAGATCAAAATATTTAAAGAGAAATTGAATCTGATGTTATTTTTTCTTTCATGATTTCAAGTCTTGAAGAAAAATTAATTTCTTAAAAACAAGATTTTCTATCTGTTTATGTTCCTTCTTCTGTTTTTAGAGAAAACAAAACGAAAGTTCTAAAATCTGAAAACTTTTCTCAAAAATTTTCTGACTCCGAGGCCAGTTCAGATTTATTAACTGATCAGTTGGGTTTCATAGGTAAAATTATTTCTTCTGATTCAAATCTTAAATCAAAAATTCTTTATGAATCTTTTACGCTAAATGATTATTATTATAAACCAAAGCGTAAAAGAAGAAGGTCAAAGAAGTCAAAGAAACAAGCTAAAGTCATTTCTGACAGTTCTAATTCTCGTGATTCAAATATTTCAGATAGGACTTTGAGCACTCCTACAAAGCAGATATGGTGGGTCAAGTGGACATCTAATGAATCTACGACTGATGAGGATAAATATGTAGACAAAATCTATAAAAGTGATTAATTTGCCATTTGTAAGAAAATTTCAAAATATTCAATAAAGCAAATGACTCGAATTTCAAAAGATGTCTCCTATTCCTCCTCTGGTTCAAGTTTAGATGATTATGCTTCGTCCTCTACTGATGTTTCTGTTAATTCATTTGATTATTTTTCTCGTGCTTTCTATGTCAAATCTAACGAGTTTTCTCCCATAATAACTGCAACTAACAAACTTGGACCCGAATATAAGTGGGTACCAAAATCAAAGATTAATTCTAAGTTGCAGGCACCTAATGTCAAGGGAGAGTAGGAGAACCATGGCTTCTGAGTAAATCAGCTCAGAACCCATACTTCAATGGACATTGACTTCTAAACATTTCAGTTTAGGACTCGTTTTTCAATGCATTAAGCTTCTGGTCAAATGAGAAACTGTGAGTGCATCTACTTAATTCCGCTGCATTTATCTCTAATAATGATGTTGTTCCAGTTTTTTCTCATGTTTTTCAAGAATCTGAGCAAGTTCAACCAAAACCTAAATTTGTATAACCCAAATCTTTCATATGAGACACCAATTTAATATACATTATGTGGAAGATGATATTATTGAATTTTATTTTGTTACGATTAAATATCAATTTGCCAATTTTTTTACAAAAGCCTTTCATGACAATTGCTTTAATTTTCTACTTTTAAAACTTGGCATATTGAATTTAAAATTTTAAATCTTTACAAATTTTATTCTATAAAGTAAAAGTTTTACAGTTTTTCTTTCTTTTGAATAAAATGTGTGTCTAGGATAAAGTTTCAAGTTGCTTTGTTTATATTGAAGTTTTATATGTTCAACTTTCAAGTCTTACAAAAGTCGAAAGGCCAGCAACATGTTTGAAACTTTTGCATTCTGCTTTACAGATATGTGATTCGGAATATTTATATTTTACAATGCTTGGAAATCCTAAAAAGTTATTGATCCTAATGAATATATGGGCTAAGCACTTAGATGTAAAACTGGGTGATTGAGATGAGTTATATATATAAAAAACAGAAATCTCTAAGTTTAAAAGTTTGTACCTGTGACCTTTCTGGTTTGGGAAAGTAAGTTCCGTGGGATGCTTGTCATATGGTCCTTTAAGGTCAATTGGTCTGGGAGTGATCGAACCCAAATCCTTCTATAGAATCAGATCGAAAGTCATGTTCTACTAGTAGGAATGGGTTTAGGAAGTGTCGATGTAGCCTTTCTGATCTGGGAGAGTAAGTTCCAAGGGGTTCTTGACACCTAGTCCCCTAAGGCCAACTGGTCTAGGAGTGGCTGACCCAAATACTGCAATAGGGTCAGATAGAAAGTTACGTTTACGGCATGTTCTTTACTTACCAAACTTTTTGATTAAAAGATGCCAAAGTGCACAAGCTTAAAAGATGCCAAAGAGCACACTCATGTGAAGATGCCAATGTGCACACTGCTAAAAGATGTCAATGAGCACACATCTCTTGATACTTTGTGATATGTTTGAGTTGCGATTAACCTATAAATTTGTGAAAATATTAATTTTTGATGGCTTAGTGTGAGTACATGCAAACAACTATCACTAACTAGCCCACTGAATAGATTAATGAATTTTTTTGAAACTAAACATGTCTTAACTTGATATGCAATGAAACTTGTATCTGTATCCAACAACATACACTTTACTTCAACTAATCGATTAATCTGTGATATTTTACTGAGTAGAATTTAATTTGTTTAGTGTTTAAAATTTTATATATTTAGTTGTTTCAAAATACATATTCAATATATTTTTCTTTCTACATTGATGTTTTGATCCTTGTGTTCTCGCATATCTGTTTTAATGGGTTTGTGCATTATTCAAGGGGGAGTGAATAAGGAGAATATTCTGAAAGATCATATCTCTTTTCGAGGGGGAGTATTTGATTTTCTATACGAATGCTAACTTGAATTGTCATATTTAGTGCATTTGTGTAGGGGGAGTCAAAGAGCTTAACAGGTGAAAATTTTCTGATTTCAAGTCAGTTTTGTGCTAACAGTTGGTAGCGCAAAACTCAACTTTGTGCCACCTTCAGCTAGCACAAAACTAAGTTTGCGCCACCAACATGTAGCACAAAACTTCCCTCTTTCTTCTTTATTCTGATTTTGCAGATCTTAAGTTGTCTTGTCTCCAACATTTGTATGACCAAGTTGATCCAGATCATCAAGGTCATGAGGGGGAGAATTTAAGGAGAAGTTAAAGAGACAAATAGTTCAAACGTTTATCTGTTGCTCAAGATTCGCTCAGGATTCTATATTTTCTCAGCTACTAGTTCTTTTGTTGTTCCAGCTCCGACCATCACAGCTTATTCAGGTACATTTGAAAGAGGTGCGTCGTCTAGAGCACAAGCTGATGAACCGATTGTTCTTTCAAGTTTATTACAAACAGGTCCAGTCTTGTCAAGGTAGCAAAGGCAACATAAATTGAAAGATGCTGAGAAGAATTTTTTTTAGTTAAGAAACTTCACTAAGTCGCTTAGATGGTCTGTGTTGATTTAGAAGATGAATTTTGAAGACCACAGCGCCAATGATTACTAAGGGGGAGATTGTTAAGTCAGATTTTATAGTAATCATTGTATTTATAGGCTTGGTCTAATACTGTGTAGTATTGGCCAGGGTATTTAAGTCCCTTGTGGCTTTGATGGTTGTAAGGAACTCACGCATACTTTGAATATAACTACATCTTGTGCTTTCATCTCTCTCTCTCTACTTTCTTTCTCTAAGATTTGGTTGATTTTGGGATTATCAGATGACAAGACCCTAAAAAAGAATATAACTTTTGATTTTGGGATTATACTTTGAATATAACTACATCATGTTTTCTATAGGTGAATTGCGGTTCAATTTCACCATACAATGAGCTCATAGTTCATTTAGCTTGTTGAATGTTTAGTTTCCGCATATTCAAGGACATAGTTCAGAGTAGATATATATCATCTTTTGATAATAGGCTATACATCCAGGCTGCAGTTTCTTATCAGAAAATGCAAACTTTGTGAAAATGAAGGATTCGCTTTTGTTGGACCACTTGCATCTGCAATACGTGAGATGGGTGATAAAAGGTACAAATATCACTAACTTCTTTTTTTGTAATTCTACCAGGACCTTAATTTAGTTCATACTTAGCTTCTTGGTGATAAATCTATTATTGCATATATCTTTTGTTGTAAAATCTCCTTTGCTTTGCTTTGTTTTGAATGCTTTCTATAAAGCTTATAAGAAGAATGGAAAAGACTGGAAAAAGGTTTGGTCTTCTTCTTTATGGTTTAAATACTCTTTTAGAACCAAGCTACTACTTACCCATTTCACGTTATATGCTACGTAGCTGCTCTTATAAAATTGAAGTATGGGATTAGTGTTAGAGCTAAATTGTATTCAATATTAAAAAGAGGGTCTGTAATGTAATTGTTGTAAAGTGTGTGGGTGTTAATTGTAAATGTTGTAAAGAGTTCACAATTTTCTAAGGTCATGTTGACCATATAAATAGCAAAGTCATAGTGTAGTTTGTAAGAATATCACATATGCGCAGATTGGTAAGAACACTGTGAAACACACACACATAGAGCTTAATTGTTAATTTCACAAAATAGGGATATGGATCATTGTATATTGTGTGATTAATAATCGATTCTTCTTGATAAATTGTGTGTCGATTAATAGCTAGAAACTGGAACAAGAATTGGTATCAGAGCAGACAAAGATCAGAAATCAAGATCATGATCTGAGATTTTGACCGATATGTTCAAGAACTTGCAGTTCACTGTTCACGATTCGAATTTCTTGATTTTATGTTCTTTTGGATGTATTCTTTGTTGTATTTGTAACATCCCGAGTTTCGTTTGGTCGATTTGCGAAGAGGAAAAGATTGGAGATTGAGGTTTCTGCACTGTTCTGCAGGGCGCACGAGTCATGCGCCCTCCTTCAGAGAAAACGCACGGGTCGTGCGTAAGAATCAGCAACGAGGCAGTGGGCTTGCGCACGGGTCGTGCGCATTTCCCTCTTTGAGGGCGCACGGTCAGGCTGCTTTTTGGAGTTGCCTTAAATATCTCATTTGTGAGATATTTCTTAAAATATCTCCTTTTCTCAGTCTCTCTCTCTCTTTCTTTTTCCTTTTCTTCTTTCGATATTCGAGTCTCGTTTGGTTGCTAGTTTGCGTGTTTCTAGCAAGGGGTCGGTGTTTTAAGCTTCACCTCTTCGTCGTGATCGATATATGGTTTTCCGAGTTTTATTCTAAAACCTACTAGTGAGTTCCTACTACCATTTTCCAAACTTTATACATGTCAAAACTCTTATTTGCGCAATCCGAAGTATTTCTACGGTATGATTTCATGTTCTCTACATTTTGATATAAATGAAGTTTTTGGTGATTTTCGGGGTTCCCGATCAGTTTTGGCTAAAATGATGGGTTCCGCCTTATTAGAAGTAAAATGATGTTTTACTTGCCCATGTTTGTGGCTTATTGAAAGAATATATATAAACTGGTTTTATGTGTATAACAGGTTTCCCTTAGCGGTGGTCTCGAGGCATTTTGAGATAACTAGTATTGTAACTTGGAATTTGTTAAGTCCCATTCTTTTGGTGAATTATGGATTGTCAACTGATGTAATCTTGATAGAGGTGTCTAGATTAGTTTGTTGATGAATCCTATATTTGTGCAGGTTTTATAAAGTTTTAAGGACTGATCCCCTTTATGGGAGGTTTATATCAATACGAATGTCATGTTGCCATGTCTCCAAGTTTTAATTTACTCTGATTTTTAGGGTGTTACAAGTTGGTATCAGAGCGCTAGTTTAAGTGAACTAGGCATGAATGTAAGATGTCTAGACTTAGACTGAGTATGATAAGAATTGATATGTGATATTGGGTAAAGCTTCTAAGATGGGTTAGTCTTAAAGTCAACAGAAAGTACGTTTATCAGGCGTTGTGGTGATCGTGACGAGAACCTTTATGTGTTATATGTTCATAATCTCACTTAGCTAATGTTATTATGAGGATATCATGCGTAAGTGTGCTTGAATTTCTATTGCTATGACGATTGGTAATGTGGTAGTACGTTTCCGTGTTTATTCCAACTCTCTCTTATCTTTTTTCCTGTTCTGTGAAGCAGTTTGGTATGGTGAATACGCGTGGTAGACCGCGTACGAGTGTTGATGGTCTGGAAATGACAGCCTCCACCGCTGGTCAGCCGGAGGGAGTTGAGATTGTTGTGCGACCACCTCTTCAGCAAGGGCTAGGTTGGGGGCCAGAGGTCATTCCGCGAGTAGACCTGGCTTCGTCCCACCCATTCATTAGGGATGCTAGTTTCCAGTCTGAAATGATGGTTAGCATGATGTTGGCAATGAGGGAAGAGATGGCATAGCAGCAAGAGTTTCTGCTAAAAGTGATTGAGGACCGCGATGTGAACAATCGGAGAAGTGGGACGGTTGTGGAAAACATTGTGCTTGGTTCTGGAGGCGCTGGCCCTGGAATCAGGAACGAGGAGCGCTTGGTTGTTAATGCTCCGGGAAGTGGGAAAAGTTGTCCCTACAAATCCTTTCTGGGGTGCGGGCCACCAGAGTTCTCTGGTTCCGACGACCCAATCTTGTGTGTGAAGTGGATTCGAGCGGTCGAGCAAGCTTTTGGCTCTTTCGAATGCGGAGATGATCAGAGAGTGCGGTTCGGTACCCAACTGTTGAGGGATGCTGCACTCATTTCGTGGAATGTCATTCAATCCACCCTATCTCCTGCTGTGTTGGCTTAGTTGTCTTGGGTCGATTTCAAGAAAAAGTTGTTAGAAGAATTCTGCAATGAAAGAACAATGGACCGAATCGAGAAAAAATTCCGGTCTCTGGTAAAGGGAAGCCTTACGGTGAGGAAGTACACCCGTCAGTTCATGGAGAAGCTTGATCTGGTGGGGCACGCTGCCCCAACAGAGAAGGATAAGATGAAGGCCTATCTGAATGGTTTACCCACGGATATGCAATCCATGGTCCATAATTCTAAAGCTTCTAACCTCCGCGAGATGGTTGAAGAAGCTCAGTACATGGAAGAGATATTCGCGAGGAACAAAGCTGAGAAAGTTGTGGTGGTGACTGATCAGAGAAAGTGGGAGAGCAGTTCTGTACCTCCCAAGAGAACCCGACCTTTTGTCGAAAACCGCAACTTCGGCGGTTACCAAGAAGCCAGATGGTGCTCGAAGTGTCGAACAAAGCACCACGGTAACTGTAGCACCACTTCTCAAGCTTGTTTCAAGTGTGGGAAGTTTGATCACACCGCCCGCGACTGTTCTATCGCGGGGATGGTCTGCTTCGAGTGCAAGGCACCGAGGCACGTGAGAAGAAATTGCCCAAAGCTTGTGTCGGGTAGCGTGGCGGCAAAGAAGGAGAACCCTCCGAGGGTTCCAGGTCGAGCATTTCAGATGACGGTCGAAGAGGCCAAGGCATCCGCTGATGTGGTATCGGGTACTTTTCTTATAAACTCTGTACCTGCTCGTATTATATTCGATACGGGTGCCAATTTATCTTTCGTATCTGAGTTGTTCTGTCAAAAGATTGCTATGCCCACTACTAGTCTTGAGGATGTGTTAGTGGTAGAGATAGCTGATGGTAGTTAAGTTCTGATCCGTGATGTTCTGAAGAAGTGTACTCTCGGGATCGAGGGCAGAGAATTCTCGATCGATTTACTTTCGATGTTTATTGGAGGCTTTGATGTTGTGGTCGGTATGGATTGGTTGTCAAACAATCATGCCGAGATTGTATGTTCCAAGAAATTGATACGACTTCCAAATTCCAATGGTGAAGTTGTTGTGATCTATGGTGAGAACAGAAAGGGCGAAGTGGCGATAATTACAATGGCGAGGGCACGGAAGTGTCTGATAAAAGGATGTTTGTCTTTCCTAGCCTATGTGATCAATGGCAAGTTAGAGAAATCAAAGCTTGTTGATGTGAATATTGTGCGTGAGTTTCCAGATGTCTTTCTTGATGACTTGCCCGGGTTATCACCCGATTGGTAAGTGGAGTTCCGGATTGACCTTGTGCCTGGAGCAACACCAATTGCTAAAGCTCCTTACCGTGCCATCAGAGATGCAAGAAATGATGGCACAACTCCAAGAGCTTTTGGAGAAAAGCTTTATAAGACCGAGTTCGTCACCCTGGGGAGCTCCGGTCTTGTTTGTAAAGAAGAAAGATGGCACGATGGGAATGTGCATTGACTATCGTGAGTTGAACAAAGCTACGGAAAAGAACAGGTATCCGCTTTCGATAATAGACGACTTGTTCGGTCAACTTCAAGGAGCGGGATGTTTTTCCAAGATCGACTTACGTTCGGGTTATCATCAAGTGAAGGTGAGAGAAGAAGACGTTCCGAAAACAACTTTCAGAACACGTTACGGCTATTACGAATTTCTTGTAATGCCTTTTGGCCTAACGAACGCACCGGCGATATTTATGGACTTGATGAATAGAGTGTGTCGACCATTCCTCGACAAGTCGGTCATTGTATTCATTGATGACATACTCGTGTACTCCAAGAACGAGTCAGAACACGAACAACATATGCGGGAAGTGCTTGAAGTGTTGAGAAAGGAAAGATTGTACGCCAAGTTTTCCAAGTGTGACTTTTGGCTTAAAGAGGTACAATTTCTGGGTCACGTTGTCACTCGAGACGGAGTGAAAGTGGATCCCTCCAAGATTGAAGCTATGATGAATTGGGAATCTCCCAAGAGTCTGTCAGAGATCCGAAGTTTCTTGGGTCTGGTGGGGTACTACCGGAGATTTATCCAAGACTTTTCGAAAATCGCTTCTTCCTTGACAGTTTTGACTCGGAAGAATGTGAAGTTTGAATGCACCGAAACACAAGAGAAGGCGTTCCGGGTACTTCAAAAGAAGTTGTGTGAAGCTCCGATCTTGTTGTTACCTGAAAGGTCAGAAGACTTCGTGGTTTATAGCGCCGCTTCGAAAATGGGTTTGGGTTGTGTGTTGATGCAAAGGGGCAAGGTGATTGCCTACGCATCGAGACAACTCAAGATTCACGAGAAGAATCATCCTACCCATGATCTAGAGTTAACGGCGGTGGTGTTCGCTTTGAAACTTTGGCAACACTACCTCTACGGCACGAAATGTACACTTTTCACAGATCATAAGAGCCTGAAGAATGTCTTTGATCAAAAAGAGTTGAATATGAGACAAAGGCGATGGCTCGTATTACTTAATGATTATGATTGTGAATTGCTTTACCATCCGGGTAAGGCGAACGTGGTGGCCGATGCGCTAAGTCGGAAGGACTACAGCGGAAGTATTCGGGCTACCCATTCGAGAATCGAGTTAGTATCTAGTTTTGTTGAAAAGATCAAGGCATCACAAGTGGAAGCATTGCTGGGAGAAAATCTCAAAGAAGAAGTCATGACGAAACAACGGTTGCTCTTAACGGAAGATAGCCGTGGGGTAAAACTGTTCAGCGGTCGCGTGTGGGTACCTAAGCTTGGGGGTAACCGTGATCTGTTGCTTGAAGATGAACACAAGTCCAAGTATTCCATTCATCCGGGGAGTACAAAGATGTACTGGGACTTGAAACTGCATTATTGGTGGCCAGTATTGAAACTTGATGTGGCACGTTATGTAGAGCGTTGTGTGATGTGTTCGCAAGTTAAGGCCGACACCAACGACCGTATGCGAGTCTTCAGTCTTTAGAGATTCCTGAGTGGAAGTGGGAGCATATCACCATGGACTTCGTGACGAAGTTGCCTAAAACACTTCGAGGTCATGATACCATTTGGGTGATAGTTGATAGATTGACAAAGAGAGCTCACTTCTTAGCTATGCGTGAGACACTACCGATGGATAAGTTAGCAAAACTCTATATCGATGAGGTGGTCTCGAGGCATGGAATACCATTGTCGATCGTGTCGGATCGCGATAGTCGGTTCACTTCGAACTTTTGGGATGGGTTTCAAAAAGAGCTTAGTACACGAGTTATGTTGAGTACGACTTACCATCCACAGACCGGCGGGCAAAGCGAGAGAACGATCCAAACTTTAGAAGACATGCTGAGGTCTTGTGTCATCGATTTCGGGGGTAGTTGGGACACTCACCTTCATTTGGTGGAGTTTGATTACAACAATAGCTACCACTCGAGTATTGGAATGGCACCTTTTGAGGCATTGTATGGACGAAAGTGTCCGACTCCCGTGTGTTGGCTAGAAGCGGGGGAAAAGCAGTTCGTCGGACTTGAAATAGTGCAAGAGACGTCCGATAAGGTCAAATGCATTTGTGAAAGAATGAAAGCGGCTCAGGATCGGCAGAAAAGCTATGCCGATAAGAAGAGACGACCGATAGAGTTCCAAGTGGGTGACCACGTGATGCTTACGGTGTCGCCATGGAAGGGCATTATCCGGTTTGGAAAACGTGGGAAGCTGAGTCCCCGTTTCCTCGGACCTATCAAAGTGCTTAAACGGGTGGGTTTGTAAGCCTACCAGTTGGAACTTCCACCGGAGTTGCGCAGAATTCACAACACGTTTCATGTTTGTTACCTTCGAAAGTGTTTGGCTGTGGAAGACAGCGTTATTCCCCTCTCAGAGTTAAGAGTGGACGAAGGTAACCGTTGTGTGGAAAAACCCTACGCCATCTTAGAGAGAAAGTCTAGGAAGTTGCGTCACAAAGAAGTCACTTTGGTCAAGGTGAAGTGGAAGCATCACCGGGGAGCAAATGTGACGTGGGAAGCCGAGGAGGATATGAAGCGAAGATATCCTCACCTTTTTTAGTAGTTGGGATTTCGGGGACGAAATCATTCCCAAGTTGGGGAGGATTGTAACACCCCGAGTTTCGTTTGGTCGATTTGCGAAGAGGAAAAGATTGGAGATTGAGGTTTCTGCACTGTTCTCCGTGCGCCCTCCTTCAGAGAAAACGCACAGGTCATGCGTAAGAATCAGTGCGAGGCAGTAGGCTTGCGCACGGGTCGTGCGCATTTCCTTCTTTGAGGGCGCACGGTCAGGCTGCTTTTTGGAGTTGCCTTAAATATCTCATTTGTGGGATATTTCTTAAAATATCTCCTTTTCTCAGTCTCTCTCTCTCTCTCTTTCTTTTTCCTTTTCTTCTTTCGATCTTCGAGTCTCGTTTGGTTGCTAGTTTGCGGTGTTTCTAGCAAGGGGTCGGTGTTTTAGGCTTCACCTCTTCGTCGTGATCGATATATGGTTTTCCTGGTTTTATTCTAAAACCTACTGGTGAGTTCCTACTACCATTTTACAAAGTTTATACATGTCAAAACTCTTATTTGCGAAATTCAAAGTATTTCTACAGTATAATTTCATGTTCTCTACATTTTGATATAAATGAAGTTTTTGGTGATTTTCGGGGTTCCCGATCAGTTTTGACTAAAATGACGGGTTCCGCCTTATTAGAAGTAAAATGATGTTTTACTTGCCCATGTTTGTGGCTTATTGAAAGAATGTATATAAACTGGTTTTATGATTTTATTTCTTACCAGAAGTTGGTCTGGAAAATGGCATTTTGAAATATAAATGTGTTGAAAGCTGTTTATCTAGCTTTAAAATGGTCACATGAAATATTGTGACAATTCATGACTATACTAGTGGATCCCTAGGTATCGAGTCGGCTTATTGTTGGGATGTTTGTACCCCTTCTATTGTAGTTAGATACATTTGATCTTCGGGGGCACTTAGTACGGTTATGTGAGACTAGTTACTAGCCATGGGTCAAATGTAGTTTAATGAAAGAGTATGACTGGTTCCTTGGGGGCCTCCCTCACATCGTAGTATGGACCGAAGCATTCGTGGCCATGGTTCCATTTATTTAGCTCATAACTCGGATATGCGGCTTACTTTGTGTTCCACTATAATCCTTGGTAAATCGGGTAATCCCCGTCATCGGAAGATGTGTTTTGGACTGGTTGTCCGTATATTATCAAAGAACTGTATTTGCATAACTAAACCTTTGGAAGGATTTACTTTGATGCATTTGATTATATCTCTTGAGATTTATGAACTGTATGTTCTCACTAGCCTTTAAGCCTAACACTTTTTCTCAAATGATGTGTATAACAGGTTTCCCTTAGCGGTGGGTTGCCAGGGTTTTGAGAGACGGGTTTGGTCTCGAGGCATTTTGAGATAACTAGTATTGTAACTGGGCATTTGTTAAGTCCCATTCTTTTGGTGAATTATGGATTGTCAACTGATGTAATCTTGATAGAGGTGTCTAGATTAGTTTGTTGATGAATCCTATATCTGTGCAGGTTTTGTAAAGTCTTACGAACTGATCCCTTTTATGGGAGGTTTATATCAATACGAATGTCATGTTGTCATGTCTCCAGGTTTTAATTTACTCTAATTTTTAGGGTGTTACAGTATTGTACTCATTTTTTGGTCTAGAGCACAATTGATTTGTATCACTTCGTTCAATTCAAAACAGATTGAGTGAATTTTGGATTTAATGTGATTTTCATTCGAATTTGTAAAACGCACTATAATCACTTCAAATTTCAATTGTTGTTGTTTTTGTTGTTAATTGATTGTTTGTAAAGTGTTCAGATTGTTCTCGAGATCAAATTGATAAAGTTTCAAAACCTAATTCAAGAGTTTGGATCGATTTTGGATTGATTTTAGTGTTTTTGGGTCGAGATCTGAAGAATTAGCAAGGGAAAACGAATAACTCACATGAAAGAATGAAGAACTCGAATGATGAAATTCGCATCGCACTGTGATCTGAAAAAAAAAACTAAGGAAAGAATTCGCATAAGCTCTTATGCGAAAAGTGAAGAATTCACATAACAGAGAGATACGAATTGTCAAGAATTCGCATATAAGAGTGACACGAATTGCCAACATTTCGCATGATTTTTTGGAAACTTTTCTAAGTGTGGAATTCGTATCGATGCGAAAAGTTTAGTGTTTTTGAAAAAAAAAATCTAAGTGAAGATTTCGCATCTCCTTGTGATACGAAAATTTTATGTGAAAAGTTTGAAAATTCAAAATTTTCTACGTCAAGAATTCGCATAACTCTCTTGTGCAAATTGAGAAGAACTCGCATATAACTACATACGAATTCCTTTGATTTCACATATCTCTTGCATGTGAATTCTATTGTGTGCGAATTCCTAAGGTTGTGTGAATTGTGGTTTCTGTGTGTTATGCGAATTCTGTGTGTTTTGTGAGAATTTCATACTTAGTCAAATTTTTACAAGCTGCAATATTCGATTTAATTGCCAAAAACGTTTCTACGTAGGTGGGCATATTTCTGAGTGTGATCAAAGGTTCTGATTTTTGTTAACGATCATTTCAAGCTTATATTTTACAGATATCAAAATGCCTTACACTGATGAGAAGGGAAATACTATCTTGACAAACAGAGACGGTGCTATCGCTTATATGCCAGAGGTTCCAGCCCTTGAAGCAAAAAATAAGAATCTGAAAATTCATAATTCATCTCTTCTTGATAAAATTATTAAATTGAAAGATAATTCTAATGTTTTAGAAAAAGATTTTATTTGCTCAGATTGTGTTGCTAACTCCAAAATCAATTTTGTAGGGATCATTGAATCAAAAGAAAAGGAGATTTCTAATCTTCAAATCAAGATGAAAAAGTTTGCAGGACTAAATGCAAATTCTACATGGTCAAAGAAGGAGTTGATGCAAAAAGAGCTTGATGATCTAAGAAGACGTGCAAACATTGCTGGAGAAACGTGTGACGGACTTAAAAAGATAAATTCACAAATCTTTTCTGAAAAAGACAAATTAAGAGACAGAGTGTTCAGCCTTGAAGTTGAAATAAACATGCTTAAAGAAAAAGCCACAAAAGAGATGAACAACTCAAGAGCTCAAGAGGAGATAAAGAGGATTGAAAAGATAAGAAAGGATTTGGAAAGAGATAATGCTGAGCTTCAGAAGAAGATTACTGAACTGAAAGAACATATATTTCAAGATGAAAAGAAGTCAAAGAAAGAAAGAGAAGAGTTTGAAAGCGAAAGAAAAGCTTATGCTCAAAAGTTTTCTAACTTTTCAAAAAAGTCATTTGAAGAAAAGAAATCCATTGAACTCAAATGTTCCAAACTTTCTCAACAAGTGTCAAATTTTGAGAAAGTTATCATCATGGAGGGAGACGAGTTTGAGAATAATAGTGAAAAGAAGAATGTTGAAAAAAAGAATGGTGGTGTCTTTAAAGAAATATCTGAATAGAGAAAGATTGTAGAAAAAGATTTTGAAGAAGAAAGGAAAGTGTTTGAGGCTGAGATAAATTATCTGAGTTGTCATCAACTATTCTGAAGGAGAAGAAGACGAAGTATGAATTGCACAACAAGTTTGATCTACTTTCAAAGGAAAGAAACAGTTTGTTATCAAAGATAAAAAAACTTGAAAATATTATGTTCAAGGTGAAGTTGACTGAGCAAAAAACGCCAGAATCAATTGTTCAATCACCAAGAGATGATCCAGCTGCATCAAAATGTTCATTTAAATCAGAAGCAAGTTCAATTTTTACAAATGTTTCTAATAATACTTTGTTTGTTATTACAGATGATAATCATACTTCTAAACATAAAGAACAGATTCGCCCTACTAACCTTTTCTATGAAAAATCTATTGATGGTTCAGGTAACATAAAAAAGAACAAGTCTCATCAGAAAATGATTTGGAGAAGGGAAGATGAGAAAGACAAAGAAAAATGGATCTGGAGAGTAAAAGGATCTGCAGATGAGAAGGAGGATAAAAATTCATTTGTGCATACACTGATTACAAAGAAGAACAATGCTCCTAATGGTAAAACTTTTGGCAAACCTGATCTTGTTTACACTGTCAATCAATTGATCAGGTTAGCTTAAAAGAAAATTAATTGTTCTTCCTATGGTACAAATGATTTTTTTAGCAAAAATTATGTGAATAACTGGTATGGTTCTTACTACATTTCTCCTAATAGAACTGCAACTAACAAATCAGGACCTAAATACCAGTGGGTACCAAAAGCTAAATTTGTGTTGCAGGCACCTAAAGTTAAGGGGAGAAAGAACAATGGCTTCTAAACATTAAAGTTTATGACCCGTATCTAAAAGATCAAAATAGACTTCTGATTACAACAGTTCAGAACTCTTACTTCAATGAAAAATGGTTTCTAATTACAACAGATCAGGACCCGGTCTTCAATGTCAAGATGATTGGAAAAAGCAGTTAAAGACCCGGTCTTTAATGATAAAGATGGGGAGTTACTATTCTCACCGGAGAATACATGACGATGGTTTCTGGATAGCTCAGTTCAGAATCCGTTCTCAAATGTTTTTCTTCTAAAGGATGCTTAATAGGTAACATTTTTCTAAAGAAGTTTTTACTTTGAGGGGGAGTTTATGAAATTTTCACTGTCATATCTTTTAGGGGGAGAAGATAAAAGAAAATTATACTTAACGGTCATATTATTCTGATGACTTGACTTTTTAAAGATACCGAGGGGGAGCATATCTGAGGTTTTTGTCAAGGATGCTTACAAGATGATATTCATTTTAGGGGGAGTTGAGTATTTCTATGCTACAGGTATATTTTTTTGAATCTCAAACTCTACCATACTTTGAAAGATGAACAACTTTCAAGTGTGAAAATTGGTTTCTTTAATGTTTAAACCACTTTCTATCTTAAAATGTTTTTATGAATTGAGAAGTGTGCTTTTAAGTGTTTTTGGATACTTTGATGATTATCTGACCTTGTGGTTCCAAAAGATCAATACTTGTGTATTATCTTGTCAATATACTGTCAGGTATTCTTACATACATCGGTTCAGTACATTCGAATTCATTTTGTTATTACCATATCTCAAAAAGTTTAATCTTTCGATGGTAATACTCTCATTTGCTATTCAACGTTGATTGAAATCATACGTCATTTCTACTTGAAATGTGCTTTCATTGATAATATGTTTATATCTCGTTCATATAGACAAACATTCGTTCTTTGATATCCCAAATAATTTTTTTTCATGATATTTGATCTGATTAAATCATTGTCAGATTCTCAAAACAATGAAATTGAATGATCATAAATGTTCAAAGTTTTGAGAGATCTTAAATGTTCAAATTGCTCAAATTTCATTCTGATCTTTAATGAGCATACATATTCTGATAGTGATATCTTGTGCTTAACTGTCAAGATAATCATTGAGCAACACATTCTTTTTAGGACAATATACATGGGATTCAATGTGAGTGCTTAAAAGACTTCCATGGATTCACATTAGCCAATGTTTCCTACCCCGGAAGTAATCCTTGAGTGATTGAGGGGAGATGAGTCAAAAGATTGAGAGTGGGTGTATGCTGAGGTAAAACGTAAAAGAGAGGTTGGTTAGAAATGAGCTCAAATGTTTAAAACAAAGAGGGTGTAAGAACAGAGTAAAAGAATGTTAAACTCTACACCAAACTTTTTCTGAGTCGGGCAGCCACATAATATGTTGGTTCACACTTCTTCGTGTCACTTCATTGAAAAAGGAAATTAGCCCATGCCAACTCTTGCAAACAACCAAACCTGCTACTCATTCTTTTCTTAACAAAAGAACGTTTCACATTTTCAAGGGGAAGTAGCACATTATCTATTGGATCTTATTTTGGAAGATGTTGATATTGAAAAAGAAGAAACATTGCCCCACCTTCGACCCTTTCTCATGCACATTGAGTCTATGTATAAATGTTATTGTCTCAATGGTTTACATAATTTTGAGCCTTATTAAAGCAATCATTGTGCTAATTCTTTCATACACAAGCAGGTACACACAGAAAATTTGTTTTTCTGTCAGAACGTTCATAGATTAACCTTGTGTTTTTCGATGATTGAATGGAAGTCCTGGGGAGTGAACATCACCCAAGCTCCTTATAAAGTACATTCGTTGTACTCAGTAACTATGTGTTACTGACAGGCATTTTAACTGTTTCATTCATTGATTCTGGCTTACCATTCCTAATTTGTCTGAATTTGAAAAGATTTGAATGAATACATTCATGATTTTTTATAATTGACGGCAGAATCATTTTATTGGGGAGATTGATTATTTTCCTACTTGGGGAGGTTGTTCATGAAGACTGTACTTATTTGATCAAAAGGGGAAGATACTTCAAAGACGGAACTGACCTTGAAATGTTTTGATGATTCTGATTCTCATAACTCATCAAAAAGGGGGAGAATTTCAAGATTTCAAAGTCAGATTATAATTGATCTTATCAGAAAGGGGGGGATAAATAGAGATTTCAAAGTGAGAACCATTTCAAAAGCGAAAGTCAAGCTGATGATGTTTCTGAAGAGCTTATTGCATTGTTGTAAAAAAAGGTGAAGACTGTCAAGAGTAATCAAGGAATCCAAAAAGGGAGATTAATCTGAAAGCGCTATCAAAGGTTGATCAAAATGTCAAAAACTTGAAGATGTCAAAGTCGTGAAAGATTATTTGATGAAGATTTTTCTAAAGAAAAGAAGACCTGAAGATTCGTGTCAAATTTTTTTTAAATCTTGAATCCAAAGGGGGAGATTGTTAGAGCTAAATTGTATTCAAGATTAAAAGGAGGGTCTGTAATGTAATTGTTGTATAGTGTGTGGGTGTTAATTGTAAATGTTGTAAACAGTTGACAATTTGCTAAGGTCATGTTGACCATATAAATAGCAAAGTCATAGTGTAGTTTGTAAGAATATCACACACACGCTCAGATTGGTAAGAACACTGTGAAACACACACACAGAGAGCTTAAGTGTTAATTGCACAAAATAGGGATATGGATCATTGATTGTGTGATTAATAAAAGATTGTTCTTGATAAATTATGTGTCGATTAATAGCTAGAAACTTAAACAAGAATTAGTGATGGCCAAAAATCGGGCTCGGGTCGGGCCAAAACGGGCTTCGGGCCCAAACAGTAAACCCAAAAACCGGACTAATCAGGCTTCGGGTCGGGCTGCACCCGAAAATGTTCAGCCCATTTAAGGTTCGATAAAACCGGTTTCCCCAAAACCGGGTTGAGATCGGGCCGAGTCGTTTTTCATATTTTTTTAAATAATTTCTTTATATAATAATTGTGTTCGATCACTAAATTACACATTAAAAATACGTTTTATTTATAATAAATCACTAAAATACACTTCAAAAATATGTTTTATTTATAATTTTAAGTTACAACCCGAAGGTCCCGCTCCTGAACTCCCACCCTCCCCCCATCCCCGTTGATTGTAATTGTATGTATTGTACGCTGGATTGTAGTTTTCAAGAGATCCGTACTTTTCCAGTCGTTCAACAGCCGTATCATCATCAAGGAAGTCATTTTCCGGTTCTTCTTCATCATCGTCATAATGTGAGACACCACTGACACTACTAGCATCGTCATCGCTTACTCCCAGCGTACTTAGACCTTCATCCACTTCGTTTTTGGCTAAGTTTTCTTCCACGTCGTTTATATCCACCTCTAGGTTTGTTTCATGTTGAATTCTTTCTTGGCTATCCAAGTAATCCTTCAAACATATGCAGCATTCTACCGACGTCGGGGTTAATTTTGTCCGACGCTTCGATATGATCCTGCCACTAAGAGAAAAAGCAGACTCCGAAACTACGGTACTAGCTTCCATTGTTAGTATATCAAGGGAAATAGTCGCCATAATCGGGTATTGAGGTTGTTTAGCTTTCCACCATTCAAATAAATCTAGTGATTCAACATCGTTGACGATTGTGGAGGATGCCGCTATAAAATTAGTTTGTATGTACTGATTGAATTCACCTAAATTATCCCCATCATATCTAGAATTTTTAGTAGATTCACTTAAAACCTAGTGCATTAAATTTGTCATTAAGTCGGCCCGGTTTCGGCCACGGCCACTAGAACTTGAACCCGGTGAAAACATTTGAGTTGTAGGGGTTTGTTGGCTTCCTCCCCCATAATTATAAATATCAAATAATTGATGAAAATCACTATTAAATTGTAGTATGTAGTTCCTTGAAAAAGAAGAATTTGTAGTCGTATTCAAACCAAACGCTACACATATTGATTGTATTAAAACTTCGACACCCGTAACATTTAAATACGGGTTTAATGACGCGGCACAAACAAAGCTGAAGGGGATCTCTTTAAAATATTTTAACAATTTTGCTTTAATTGGTGCTATCACGTTAAAAAAGTTGTAATGATCTTTGTATTCAGAAATTTTACTTGCCAAAATATATATTTTATTTAAAAGTAAAGGGCTTGTTGGATAATAAATACCGGATAACATAGTTGTTGCAGTTTTGAAATCGCACAAAATATCGTGTAAGCCTTCAAGCATTTGCCAATCATAATCATATATCATGTTTTCCGGGTATTGAACGTTATAAAATTCTTAAATATTTTGTCTTTGTCTTAATAAATTATCCATCATTTTGTAAGTCGAATTCCATCGAACCGGCATATCGTGTGTCAGTCCCGTAGCTGTAAACCCGACATCATTGCAATATTTTATATATGCGTTTTGCATTTTTTTACCTTTTGTGAAAATCTAGCGTAACATAAGCCTAAACTTAGTTAAAGAATTTCTACATCCTACTAAGCCGTCTTGAACGGCTAAATTTATTTTGTGTGCGCAACAATGTGTATGAAATTTTTTTCCATTTAAAATAGGGGAGAAATCCAACCTTAATTTGTCCACACATAACGTATTATTACTAGCATTATTAAACGAAATACTAATAACTTTATTTTTTAAATCATAATATTCAAGATTTCTCATAATTATTGAAAATTGACGCTCACCCGAATGTGGCGAACCAAAGTGCTCAAACGTGATTACATGTTTGCATAATTGCCACGATTGTGGCACAATCCAATGTGATGTTATGCATATATAAGATTGTGGCGATCCGAATAGTGCGCTCCATATATCACACGTTAAAGAAACGTTGTTGGTTAATGATAAAAACATTTCTTGCGTATCTTTTTTTGCCATTTTCCAAAGTTTTATTGCATCGCGTCTAAGAGTTTGGTGATTTACCGAACCCACGTAGCGTGGTTGGAGCGATTGTTTGATCATGTTCATAATGTGAGGATTGGCGAAATGTCCGGACGACAAACCTACTTGAATGACACATTTCATTTGCATTTCACTGACCAACACGACATCATACGACCACATTTGACCATAATTGTCAAGTATGGGTTGATTTGGATCGTCACCTGATTTCAACTTCTTGCATGAAGACTCGTGGTGGCGCTATAACGTGGTATTCGCCGCCGTCGCAAGGAGATATCCACACCGTTTGCATTGTGCTTTTTTTTGTACCGTCGGGAAGTTGCACCATGTTGTAATGCTTCCAAATCTCGGATTTTCGTCCCTGCTCGGCAATAATTTGGTAATTTTGTTCGGCCATTTTGAGAGTAGAGAGTATAAAAATAGAGATATTATACTAGAACTTGCAAGAAACGAATATAACTAGAGCCGAGAAATGAGAACTATATGTGTTTTCTGCGTTTTGTAAGTTGGTGTCACTATCGATAACCAACACAAGTATTTATATGGGTTTGGAGGGCTAAAAAACACAAAAAAGGGTCATAAATTGCTTCCCAGCGGATATAAACGGTAACTAACAGCTACTTTTTTTGAATCCTATCGAATCGGGTCGGACCGGGCCAAAACCCGGGTCGTGAACCGATTTCGGGCCGGGCCAGGCTTCAGTCGGGTCGGGCTCCGATTAACCGATCGGGTCAGGGTCGGGCCGAAATGGCCATCACTATATGGGATGGTGACATCACAAATCATGTTTTTTACATTTTTTTGATGCATTTATGATGTACTTGTGTTCATCATAGCCAATCACATCTACCTTTCTACTTTAGAATCTGATTGGTTAATTTGAATGTATACTTTTTTCTTTTGTTGTTCGTTAAAATTTAGGTGGTTGCCATGGTGAGTACCAGGAACTCTGAAATGGTGGAGGCTCAAATAAGTTGAAATTATTTGATTCTTTGTGTTTTCATCAAACTAATTGGGTTTTTTTCTTTCTGTTAGCGGTTGATCCTTATTCACCGGTTGCCCGTTAAAGTTGATTTGCTTTTGGGTTGTTCTTGGAAGTACAACTCTTCATTAATTGATATCGTTTTATTATGCTCAAATGAAATGGATTACAACTGCTAATGTGTTCTTAGTCTTGTTGTTCCTATTCACCATATATTTAATGGTGTGTTTTCATTTTTCATGTACCACATCATTGTTGAATATGTAACAACCCAAAATCTTCCAACAATATAACATAACCAAAATATATAAAATTCATGCCAAGATGGCCCCAAGTCAACAATAAAAGTCAAGGTTTGCAATAAAGCAACCTATTACACAACTGAGAATAAATGGAAATAACTACAAGGAAGTCTTCTAGAGTCGGGTACCGCTCACACCTTCTCTTTTCCTTTACCGGATCCACCTACTACACGCCTACCTGAAAAAGGGTTTAGTTTTGAAAGAGCGAGGGTTAGATCGGAGGTCTAGTGAGTTCCCTCTAACATTTTATACAACATTGAAACGATTCAAAGCATTAACCAATTCAGTTTTATAAAAACTCCACAAAGTTAAACCACGCTTCTGACCTACACTACCGTCATGCAAAGGTGACAGCGTGTCTGACTCGTACTACCTTATTTTTGGGACACACCCCCAATGGCATAAACGGGACACCTACGCCCGGCCCTTTGCGGCCCGGGGTCACCAACGCCGCTCGGCCCCTTGCAGCCCGGGTCACTTCATGCCATCGCCCGACCCCTTGTGGCCCGGGGTCACGCGGCCGGTGCCCGGCACACGGCTGCCCGGTGCCTAGCCGCCCGACTTGCTTCCACCAACCGACCGTGGTGCTCAACCCAGTTAAGGTTTTCTTGTTCGAGCGAATAAAACCCAGTCTACATTGTTCTTGTTAGAGCACAAATATGTTGGATTCAAGATCATTAAGATTGAAGATAAAAGATCAAGAAGTCAAAGCTGGAAAAGTCAACTTTCATCAAAAATCAAAGTCTATTTGTAATAAAGTCAAAGTCAATATTATTTGTATTTGTTTCCTTGTAATTGATGTGAGGTATAAATACCTTGTTGTCTTTGAATCAGTAGAACACTCGTACACGATTCAGAAAGAGAGCAGATTAGAGAAGAAGATATTGAATATCATTCTAGTGAGAAAAAGTCTTTGTAGAGAGAGAAAGTTGCAATTTGTAATCTTGTGATTGAGATCAAGGACATATGAATTCGAAATCTCATCTTGAGTAATTGTTACTGATTTAGAACTTGATATTGGGAATAACAGTTCTCGATTAAGGAAACTTAACACACTTTTAACAATAAGAAATCCTACCAAGGAAGGTATTCTCCTAACTTCCAAAATGAAGATTTAAAAGTAAACCCAACAGATGTCACCCTTTAAGCTCAAAGATTAACTCTAAGAAAATGGTCTAAACAAGGGTTTTTCTCTCAACAAAATCTCCTCAAAATTGGATTAAAGAGTGTTTATCAATCCTATAACACTAGATTAAAGGATTAGATTATTACCTTGAAGACGATGAGGATCAAAATCCCAAATTCATTTCTTCTTTGACTCTCCTCCAAACTCGCCCAAGCTCTCCATCTTCTAAAATCTTCAGCCGCCTACACCAAATGAAAGGAGAAGGAGAGTGTTAGGGTAAAACCCCTCTATCCCATATTTTCACTTAGGCTCCTCTACCTTTACTTGGTGAAAGGCTTCCACCCAACTTCCAATTATTATTATTTTAACACGGTTATTACAGAATAATTTGTTCTCACACACTCCAGCTTGAACACCTTGAAGGAGTAATACGTAAGACAGGTAACCGAAAGCTAAATAAGTCGAGGATTCTGTTGACATGCAACTACACGGGGAGAAAGTGTTCTTGTTTTTTCCTATTATTTTTAATTTTTATGTTTACAAAGTCTGGGAAGTACATGTATATGCACTGAGGTATGAATCTCATTGTTTAGATCCACATCTTGTTGGTTGTTGCATGCTTTCTCAAATCGAAAATTGTTATAATGTATCTTTGTAATTTTCTTTTTATCCAGGACCCAAGACTGATTTTGTTTTTATTTAGGTATATGTGGGCTTTTTCAAAATAATTACGTTAAAGCATGTAGATATCATAACAACTTATGTAGGTTGTATTTGAAAATAATTGCTTGGTGAGTTATCTATCTGAAATATGTATATGGACTATGTATTTCGATTTACAAAAAAGTTTGACTTCCCGCCGGCCGCCGCATTGCGTGGGTACCAACAATTCTTTTTATGTTTATGTTTTTCTCATGTTGCTAGCCAAGGTACGGTGAAGGAGTTAATAAGATCATATGTTGATTCAACCAAAGCATATTAATACGAACATTTGTTTTTTTATTTATTTATCAAAATATAGATATGAAGGAAGGGTTCTTTGACAAAATGGAGACCGAACTCCAAGGTTAGCAGAAAGCTTACAACATAGGTGGACTTGTAGCTTTTGAAGTCACATTTGAGCTCACAGAGAGAAATTCATCCTATGCTTTGAATCTAATTTTGAAACACTTTGCAAATGTCGATCCTTTGCCAAACTATTTATATATCAAGCTAAATTACAAACACTATATGGAACTCCATGATTTAGCGTCGAATTTTGGTAAGTTACTTACTCGTTGCTTTTTCCCTCTTTTGGCGGTGGTTTATGTTAAAACGTGGAAGATAAGAAAATCATAGTTTCGCAAGTGCAAGCTCCATATACACCGGTAAACATTTTCTCTACGATCCTATATACATACAAGTCTATAATCGCAGATCGGACATATTTTTATTGGGGTTGAGCCATTTGTTTTTAGAACTTTATACGAGATTGATAAGTAAAAAAATCAAAACGGAAGCTTACAGGTTAGATTATAATGATTGGCATGTGTGTGTTTGTGCTTAATTGCTTAGCTTTGTTCTCAACAGAAATCAAAATGCAATAACAGGAATCCCCGATTTGGATGACATCAGATGAGTATATTTTCCAATTTTTTAGATCATTATTTATCCAAAGACAATATTTGATCATGTATTTATGATTTTTTGCTCTTTAGTGATCAATCTTCTTTTTCCATCGTATGGCTTATTTGTCTACTTCCCTTTTAGAATTGGAATTGCTTCAGATAAATCATCATTTGGGCTAATCTAAAGTAAGCTCATCGTTTTCCTAATGACTTCAAGGACATCTTTGTCGTTGCTCATTTCATCAAGTTCTTGAGGGATGCGCTCCTATATTGAAGATCTTAAGTGGATGATTAATGAGTCATTCGACAGAAATCAAAACTCAAGTTTCATGCTTTGTATTAGAAATGGATTAAAATAACTTATGAGTTAAATTAGAAGGATGGAACTTCCAGGTTTGCATTCAAGACTCGTGTAGTTTAAAGATTGAAATGATTTTACTTTGATTATGTTCCCAATTTCACTGTAAGAAATTGAGCAGGAGTTCACATAGATACTCTAATATTTATGGTGATATTTGGATTTTGGAGTCTCCAAAGCACACCCTGGATGAACTTTGAATTTCAATTCATACCACCAACCATAGTTACATAGAAATTAGTCCAAGGGAAGTGGAGGAAAGGTAATATTATTTCATTTGAAAATAAGAAAAAACTTGGAAATGGAGAACAACAATGCAGACAGCGGATTATATTGCAGGAATTTAGTTTTTTCTTTCAAATTACTTTTTATTTTTTACTAGCAGTGTACCCGTGCAATGCATCAGGATCAGCAATTGTAAATGGAAATAAAAGATTAATGTAATAGTTTATCAGAAAAAGAAAAAAAAAAGATATATATGGAGTAAATCATATATTTATAATTTATGTAGCATTAGTAGTGATAAACGCATAACTTGAGTTTTTTCAATCATGAAGCATTAAGAAATTATATTAAAGTAATCGTTAAATGTATATTTGAATTTTAAAAACATGTATTAATCAGCGATATCTAACGAATGATAATATTTTTTCAAAATACTAAAATATAGAATAGGTAAAAATAACAAATATAATGTTGGATAGTATTATTTTGTATCTAAACGTATATATGGGTTCATTATTAGTTAGTATTATAGAATTCAAAACACTTTAAAAACTTGTATACATGAAGAAAATACATGTACCATCATAATTAAAGAAATATGTTAATTTGAGCAAATAAATAACTTTTCTTCTTTTGGATAAACCCCAAATGGAAGGGAAAAAACTTGAATATGGAAGGTAGTGAAAAAGTAAAGTTTGGATTTTTTCAAATGAGTTGTACCTTATGCATACTAAGTTGTGATTAAGAGATTTTTGAAATGTATGCATCAAATGGTAGTACCTTATGTTTTATAAGTAGTAATTAATAGTTTTTTATTCCGTCTTTATAATATAGTATAGATATAGATATACAAGAATGGCACATTCATTTGTTAATTACATACCTTTAACCATGTAAATTCTTTGAGATCTAATACACGGACTATTTCTTCAAATAAACTATATGAAATAATTGATTTTTATAAGCTTCAACCTTAGTATTTTTGCTTCTCCGACATCTTACTAACTATCCCCCCTTATCTTTTTGAAAGGCCCTTCCAATAGGAAGGAGGACGCTGAGACAAGAAACACTTTCCTTTGCTCCATAGGGCTCAAGCCTTATTAAGTTAAGAATTAATTAGAAGAGCTTTTTTTATAGGGAGAGTCAAAGGGCGATCTATATTGCTTCATTTGGCTTCCATGATAATATTTTACTTGTAAACAACCCATAATGTAGATAATATAAAACATTCTATAAATAATCGTATTAATTTTTCAATCACAAATTACAAGAGAGTTTAACACTTGCGCTGCATCGTGTGCGGGTATATGCCTAGTATAATATTAATAATTAACAATAAACTTCAATTTTGGTCCTTGAGGTTTAGTAAAAAGTCTAAAAGTGGGAACTAAACTTTGATAAGTTTACAAATCGTCCACGTGGTTTGCATTTTGCTTTGAAAAGGGTCCTTGGTTACTAACTCTGTTAAAAAAAAAAATCTAGAGAGAATTACACTTTTAATCCCTAACATTTGGTCATTTCTTTGAAAGAGGACATGTACTTCAATAAGTCAACCTCGTATTATGTTTCAGATTTTTGTTGTTTTTATTTATCCAAGAGTAGACTTCAGATGATACAAGTGATGATGGGTTGTCCTTGTGATTTGTTGATTTCTGATTTGGAGAAGAGACATGGTATATATATATATATATATATATATATATATATATATGAGTTAATTACATAACTGGTCCTTGAAGATTGGTGAGTTTTAATAAAAGTAAGAAAAAATAAAAAACGATTACAAAAAGAAAAGAAAACATGATTGGACAAATATACCCCTGGCTTTAACGGTCATTTTCAACGAAGTTAGTCACCAGGTCCTTCTTTCAAAGAAAAATCCAAACCTCTAGGACTACAACCCTCTGATTACATCCCTCTTCGTCTTCTTCCCCTCCAATCCACCACCACCGCCTGGCCCACCAGCTGCCTTCACATAGACCAAATCACAGGTACCTAATAAAAAATCACTACTCTTTAACATCAACTCGTAATGGTTCCTGTTAGGTAAAAATGTGCCTCACAAATGCAAAACTAGCGAATTGATTTCTAAGGTCCCAAACGAGTACAAATCCAAGTGCACAATTAACCCAACAACAAATGCGGATAATAATAATCTAGATGTTGCACAATATTTCTCTAACGTAGAATAATAAACCCACGAAATATAGATAATAATAAATATGTTATTATCTATAATTATAGCAAGTTCAAAACAAATAACACCGTGATTTAACGTGGTTCCACTATCGGTGTGATAGTGTACATCAACCAAAAAGAGAGAGCAATAATATTATTACCAATCAAGGAGATTACAAAGTGCTTGTACAAGAATCTTGAGATCCACGATTGCCTAACTAAAACTTCACGAACACCACCGAATATCAAGAACACTCTCGACCTCACATAAACTAAATATATCGAAAGGAAATATTAGGGAGAGTATTATAGTGTTAACTAGTGAAAGTTAAGAGAAAGGGATAAAGAAAATGGTTGGAGGGGAAGGGGTATTTATAGGATGGAAGAGGAGTAGGGACCAAGTTTTGTGGAGTAGTGGCCAAGTATGAAGTTGGCAAGCTTAGAGGCCAAGCTTGGCATTTCCATCACATGTGTATCATCTAAATATAATATAAATTAAATATTATAACACTCCACCATGATGCACGTGATCTTCGATAGCGAAACAAATCCCAATCCAACCAATACGAGTTCTTCCAACGGTTGATCATAGCAAGTAGATAGCAAAGTAAATTGGCATGAGGTAGCAAAATGCATTGCAACCGTGAGGTGCTTCGGCATGGCCATCACCCATCAAAGTTACAAGCAAACAAATAACCTCAAATGCACAATCCACTTAAACAAGGTAGAGCATAAGCAAAGCTCTAAGCACTTAACAAAGTAATTCCTTCAAAGATGTGATTTTGTCACCTGTGGAAATATCTTCTCTCTCTAGCAAAGTGCCCAATGACACTAACACAAACGGAGTTGGATCAAGTTTGAGCAATGCTCAAACTTAGCTGGCGGTTGAGACTTAGTGAACATATCAGCGGTATTATCGTCTGTCATGACTTTCATCAAATAGACAATCTTCGCTTCATGTAATCTCACAAGATATGCATCGCGCACAATTATGTGCTTTGTCCGGGAGCTGAAAGCCAAATTAGTTTCCAAATGTATGGTACTCTGATTATCACAAAAAATGCGCACGGAAGGTTGCTCGAAGCCTAAACCATTCATTAGTTCTTTTAAATAGATCGCTTCTTTTGCAGACTCAACCGCCGCAACAAGTTCGGCTTCTGTGGTTGACAATGCAACAATGGACTGTAAACGTGATCTCCAACTCATGGTTGTTCCACCTTATGTAAATACATAACCGGACGTGGATCTCCAACCTACTCGATCACATGTAAAGTCAGAATCACAAAATCCAACAATTTCACAGTCATTGTGCAAACCAAATATAAGACCATGTGCCTCGGTTCCCTTCAAATATCGGAATGTCGTTTTAACGGTTGCCCAATGTGATCGACCCGGATTCGCGAGAAACCGACTTACCACTTCGACACAATGTGCGAGATCGGGATGAATACACACCATGGCGTACATGAGACTTCCGACCGCACTGGCATATGGAACCTTTGACATTTCGGCCTTTCCCTTGTCATCCTTCGGACAATCATCACTTGTAATCTTGATGTGCTTCGGTAGCGGAGTGCTAGACGTCTTGGTACCATCAAGATTAAACCGCTTCAATATGTTTTGAATATACGCCCGTTGTGTCAATCTAAGTGTTCGGGACTTTCTGTCCCGCACGATTTCCATGCCCAAAATCTTCTGCGACGCGCCAAGATCCTTCATTTCAAATTTTGACTTCAACTTATCTTTCAGAAGTTTGATCTCTGACCGGTCCCTGCAGGCTATAAGCATGTCATCTACATAAAAAAGTAAGTAAATGAAAACGCCACCACTTTGTCTATGATAGACACAAGCATCCTTTTCACTTCGCTCAAATCCCAAATTGAGCATAAACAAGTGAAACTTCTTATACCACTTACGAGGCGATTGTTTAAGTCCGTGGAGGGACTTTTTGAACTTACATACGTAATTTGGTTTGCTTTCGGAAATGAAACCATCAGGTTGCTTCATATAGATAGTTTCCTCCAAGTCTCCATGTAGGAAGGCAGTCTTCACATCTAACTGTTCTAGCTCCAAATCGTGAATAGCCACGATCGCCAAAAGAACACGAATAGATGTATGACGTACAACGGGAGAAAAAATATCGTCATACTTGATACCTTTCCATTGTGCAAAGCCTTTAGCAACGAGACGAGCCTTGTACCGATTGTCATCTCTGACTTTGAAAACCCACTTGCAACCAATAGCACGGTTGCCATTCAGCACTGGACATAAGTCCCAAGTGATGTTCTTCGAGAGAGATTCGATCTCTTCTTGCATGGCTCCAAGCCATTTCGAACTGTGGATCGAGGCCAACGCCTCCTTTATAGCAAGTGGCTCATCTTGCTCTACATGCGAAGTAAACTCCAGCTGATCTGTAAAACTCTTGTTAGCAAAATCCAAATCTCCATACCTGTTAGGAGGACGAATAGTTCTTTGACTATGCCTGGTAGGTTCAATAACTGGGATTGTATGGCCATCGCCTCCACCATCATTCAGAATCTCTTCTTTAGAATCACTAGTATAAGTCACTGGCCGAATGACCTCTTCAACATTAACGGGTGATTTTGAGCTAATATCAGGAGTGGATGATCTGGGAATATAAGAACTGTCTACTATCTCTACATCATCGGCTGTAGTAGCAACAGTAGTAATGACTTCCGGATCTTGAGAGGACTGAGGATTCTGTGACTTCAACATGACTGATTCATCAATTTTAACATGTCGAGAATGAATCACTTTACGAGTCAAGGGGTTCCAAATTCGGTAACCCTTGATACCATCTGTATAGCCGAGCAAGAATCCTTTGGTGGCTTTAGAATTCAGTTTGTCCTGGCCTGAAACATAAAAATAAACAGGACAACCAAATATACATATGTATTTCAGACAGATGTTTCTTTTACCTCTCCAAGCCTCTTCCGGAATCTTTCCCCCGATGGTCGAACAAGGTAACTTATTAATAATGTGCACTGCAGTGTAGAGTGTTTCGGCCCAGAAAGATTTGGGGAAGCCCGATGTTGACAACATGCATCGGACCTTCTCAAGCAAAGTCTTATTCATCTGCTCTGCAACCCAATTAGATTGAGGGTCGCCTGGTGTGGTGTAGTGACGGTGGATGCCTTTACGCAAACAAAAGTCTTTGAAGTTACCACTAGTAAATTCTCCACCGTTATCAGATCTCAACACTTTCAACTTCTTGTCAGTCTCGACCTCTACTCGTGCCAACCAAGTCTTGAACGTAGCAAAGACATATGACTTTAACTTCAGCACATACACCCAAAGGTTAGTGAGAAATCATCAATAAACGAAACAAAGTATTTACCTCCACTGAGGGATGGAGTACTGGATGGTCCCTAGACGTCTGTATGAACATAATCGAGGATTCCTTTAGTGTTGTGTTTTCCAACACCAAAAGAAACACGCGTCTGCTTTCCTTTGACACATCCCGAACAAAACTCCAGGTTGGCCGGTACGACGACTTTAATGAGTTTTCGCTTGCGCAAAATCTCTAAATTCTTCTCGGATGTGTGGCCCAAACGAAGATGCCATAAGCGAGTAACATCGAGATTCTGAGAAATATCAGCCACACACGATTCAGAAGAAATTGTTTCGCCAATCAAATGGAAAATATTATTTTCAGCCCGTTCACTTTTCATCACAATGATACTCCCGTCGTCAATCCGAATGTTGCAACCCAGTTTGGAGAGTTGTCCAACAGAGATCAAGGAACGATTCATGGATAGAACAAACTTGACATTATTCAATGTTCGAATACACCCATCGAACATCTTGATCTGCACAGTACCGATACCCTTAGTAACACACGAAGTATTATTTCCCATATAAATACTGTTACCTTCAACTTTTTCGAAGGTAGAGAAAGAGTCTCGGAATGGTGTAACAAACGTGACATTATTCAATGTCCGAATACACCCATCGAACATCTTGATCTGCATAGTACCGATACCCTTAGTAATACACGAAGTACTATTTCCCATACAAATATTGTTACCTTCAACTTTTTCGAAGGTAGAGAAAGAGTCCCGGAATGGTGTCATATGGCAAGATGCACCGGTATCTAACACCCATCGCCTGTCACCTTGCGGTGGCATAACTGTGGTAGAGAAGCCATCTTGCTCCTCTTCGGCTGCAACAGCTGATGATTCGGCGTTGTCTTTGTCTTTGTTTTTAAGACTCGGACAATCTTTCACCCAATGATCTGGCTTGTGGGAATAGTTACAGTTGCCACGTGTCTTTGATTTCCCACGAGAGCCAGGCCGACGGGAATGAGAGCGCCCATGGTTTCTTCCTCTTAAAGACTGCTTATCGTCTCGGCCTCTGTCAACAATTAGGCCTTGACTGCAATTGTTCTCCCTGGGATTGTTTCCGATCCTCATTTGAATTCTTTGATCCTCAAAAATCATTCATGTTTTCACATCATACAAAGAAAGAGTTTCTCTTCCATAAATAAAACTATTAGTGAATTGAGAATATTTCTCGGGAAGTGAATACAACAGGATCATAACAAGTGCTTCTTCATCTTTGGCAAGAAGCGCATCCGTTGCCTTCAACTTCATGATGATATCTTCAAATTCGGTCATGTGAGCTTTAATGGTTGTGCCTTCCTTCATTTTGAAGAAGAGACACGACCGCATCAGTAACAATCTGTTGGTCAAAGTTTTCTTGAGATGTAAATTCTCAAGCTTGCTCCAAATATCTGCAGCTGTCTTTTCAGACACAATCTCAGATATAACATTTTCTCCCATAACCATATGCAAAGTAGTAAATGCCCATGCTTCCATTTCTTTAGCCTTAAGTTCAGACATGTTAGGGTCTAACTCGTCTTTGGCAAATACTACGGGATGGACTCCATTTTTCCTAAGTGCAGCAGATGTTGTGAACTGCCATTTACGAAAGTCACCGTCCCCATTCCAAGTCTGTAAACGAATCCCAGCCCCGGACAAATTAAATGTACCTTCTTGGTACGGTTTTTGGGTCATATTTGAGGAACCGGCACCAAATGGGTTTTCTACGTCAGCCATAGAAAAAAAAGGTGCAAACTGGTTTATGTATATTTTCTACAAAAAACCCAAATCTAGATTCGAAGCTCTGATACCAATTGTTAGGTAAAAATGTGCCTCACAAATGCAAAACTAGCGAATTGATTTCTAAGGTCCCAAACGAGTAGAAATCCAAGTGCACAATTAACCCAACAACAAATGCGGATAACAATAATCTAGATGTTACACAATATTTCTCTAACGTAGAATAATAAACCCACGAAATATAGAAAATAATGAATACGTTATTATCTATAATTATAGCAAGTTCAAAACAAATAACACTGTGATTTAACGTGGTTCCACTATCAGTGTGATAGTGTACATCCACCAAAGAGAGAGAGCAAGAATATTATTACCAACCAAGGAGATTACAAAGTGCTTGTACAAGGATCTTGAGATCCACGATCGCCTAACTAAAACTTCACGAACACCACCGAATATCAAGAACACTCTCGACCTCACATAAACTAAATATATCGAAAGGATATATTAGGGAGAATATTATAGTGTTAACTAGTGAAAGTTAAGAGAAAGGGATAAAGAAAATGGTTGGAGGGGAAGAGGTATTTATAGGATGGAAGAGGAGTAGGGACCAAGTTTTGTGGACTAGTGGCCAAGTATGAAGTTGGCAAGCTTGGTGGCCAAGCTTGGCCAACTTGACATTTCCATCACATGTGTATCATCTAAATATAATATAAATTAAATATTATAACAGTTCCTACAATGTGCATATGCCAACAATCTAATTCTAATGTATGTATCTAGTTAATAAGCAAAAATAGGGAGGGGAAAGTGACAAATATCTGTCATATACAAAGATCAACATTTTCCTCAATCCTCCCATGGCAAGCGATACCTACAAAAAAAAAAAAAAACAAGGTTAGTAAGTGGTCTAGATATTCAGAGACGTGGTGATCTTTTCCCTCATACTCTCACATATCTCGATTTACGTAGCGTCATTTGGGTTTCTGTTCTCGATTTACAGAGAAGGCGGATGTGGTCGTTTTTCACCCTCAATTCACAGTTTTTTGGGAAAAGATTGGAAGGCCTAGAGTTGCATCTGAGTGGAGGGAGGGGAGAGATGAAACCGTTAGTCCTTTTTCCGGTGAAACAACCGGAGTCTTATTACACCGGAAAAACGCTAAGGGGGAGGGGGATGTGTTGGTGGGGGCCTCGATGAACATGTACATTAAATTATGCATTTATTAATTTTTAAAGTAAATTACAATTGTGTATATAAATTTTTTAAAGTTAATTACAATTGGGTATAAGTTGTTACTCTCACTCTGACCCTTGTCATCGCTTTTATTGGGTAAGATTCTCATACATTTTCATGTTTATCCTGTAAGGTAAAGTGACTCGATAAACACTTAGGTGACTTTTGTTTTTTAAGAGATCTGAATCTTATTTCACTTCTAATTAATAAGAGGTAGTGCTGAAGTCTGAAATCTGAATAAATAGGACTGTTTGTTTTTGTAACGTCTGAAATCCATTTCTATTAAAACAATTGAATATAAAATGATTTCTTTTACCTCATTATCTATTTATTAGAAATGATAAAACAATTATATTACTAAAAAAAATAATTTACTTAAATTTAGAAAGAAAAAAAACATTTGTGGTGCATCCACAGTGTACGAGTTTTTCACCAAAAATTTTCATAGTTTTTTTCTTACACATTATTGCCACATCAACAACTTAAAAAAACCTTTATATACCTCCACTATGTGAAAAACCTTACCCAAACTTTCTCATTACTTTTTTAAACTATTCACGTCCCTCTATTTTAACTTTATATCATTTTTATTCTTATTTATAAAAATAAATACCTTAAAATTTATGCAAATACATATTTATTTATATCAAGAAAATATTATTAACTTAATTATGTATTTATTTTACATAATTGTTTTAAATATTTTAATACAATATATATGATATATATATAAATGTCTTATAAAAATATAATTACTTTCATTATGTATATATTTAATAATTATATTTAAATAGGATTACTTTAAATATATTAATAAATAAAACTGATTAAATACGAAATTTTATAAAATTCTATAAAGTTAAAACTGAATAAATACGAAAAAGCTACGAAAAAACAGTCACGACCTATGACGAAAAACCTCGCGAAAAACCTTAATTGAAAAACCTCTCCACTATGTGAGTTGCTTTTTGAAAAACCTCTTAAAAAGCTCCCAAAAACCTCTCAATGAGCACACTGTGGATGCTCTCATCTTGAAGAAAAGCCTTTGTCAGTATGCTTTAATTGTTTATTCACCTTCACCAAAAGCATTTGTCACGTCTTATTTGCAACTCCCCTTCCATTCTATCCCCTTCTCCGGTGGAACTACCATTCTCCTCCTTTTATCCGGCGAAATCAACCCTCCATTCCCCTTTCTCCGGCAAAACTACCCTTCTCTCCGGCGAAACCAACCCTCCTCTACCCTTTATCCGGCGAATCCATCCCACCCTTTTTCTAGTGAAACCACCTAACTCCCCTTCTCATGACTCTTCTGACCTTTTCTTTCTTCTGACCAAGTAGGCGACCCAAGCTCAATCTCTCTCTCTCTCTGTGTGTGGGTGTGTGTGTGTGTGTGTGTGTGTGGTGAAACCCTCCAATAATTAGTCGAGATTTGCTTTTCTAATTTGGGGCTTGAGAGATTGATCAGTCGAGAGGCAAAATTGGAGGGAGGAGTACTGTTTATGCAGATAAGATATTATAAGAGCTCAGATTATGACTTGTTCTTTCAGAGGACTTTCAGAGCTTTTCAGCTCTTATTTTAAAAAAATCAAACAGTCTGAAATGTCAAATATCTAACCGAATCAGATTTCAGAGACATTCAAATCTAATTTTTGAAAAACAAACAGACCCTTACCGGATAAGAGTTTGTTACTCTCACTTGCCTTATACCCTAATACAAACTAACAAAATGATTGTAAAAAGTAAAAATAAAATATGTAAAAAAGGATTTCGGATCCATAGATCACTCCCAGGACCTTCCGCATGAAATTAAGCGGGTGTTTAGTTCGCAGAATGATTTCTAAAGGAATGAAATTTGTCAAAGAAATTGGAAGGAAATGTCCTCAGGTTTGACCAAGTGTTTGGTTGGCATGAATGGAATGTAACCAGTCAAATGAATTGGAATCTCTCTATTTGGTTTGCAAAAGAATTGGAATGGAATTCTGAAAAATGACAAAAATACATTTTCTTTGATTTTTATTTTAATACAGATTGCCATTATATACAGGAGTGTACTGATTGGCTGATTGAAGTGTAAAATAGAAAATGCATATAAGAACATGAACAAAAAGAAATCGAGAACCATAAAAATTAAATCCAGTCGAGAACTATAAGATAGGGGATGTCGAGCAACTCCATAAAAACCTAGTCGAGAACGATTAAAGAAATCGAGAAGCTTGGAAAGCATATACAAACATGAAATTGAGAATCTTGGAAAGCAGATGCAAAAAAGAAATCGAGATGGCAACATATTAGAATGGAATAAAGAAAATATTGAAGTTGAAATCAGATGCAAAAAAGAAAACCCAATCAAATTGAAATCGAAAACATGGGGAAGAAGTCGTCCAACAAATTAGAATGGAGAAGAAATCGAAGCTCTTCGTACCTGGAGAAGATATTGAAGTTGGAGGCAAAACTCTTAGGAAGAAGTCGTGTAACAGAGAGGAATGAGAAAAAGCGACTAGGGTTCAATTTTGTTATGAGGGCATTTTTGTCATTTTCAAAATATTGGATGGAATGGATTTCAATTCCATCACTTTTAAGAAGGAATGATCATATCCATGTTTGATGGAATATTTGCAATTCAATTCAATTCCATGGGTAACCAAACATCAAGATGAAATTTAGTCAACGGAATTGACCATTCCAATTCCATCAGATTCCGGCGGAATCCGACGAACCAAACTCCCCTAACATTTCAATACAGCTTCCAACTTTTTTTTATCCCAAAAGCAAAAACTGTGTTACAAATGCTTTCAGTTCCAAAAGGAACTTTTATGACATATAAACTTAGAAAAAATTGTATGTAACTTACCTGAGGTACCAAAACATTAAATTTCATTGGATAGCACTTTCGAACCCCCACCAAATCAATAGAAACTTTAAATTTCATTGGATAACACTTTCGAAGACATTGTGTTTCAAACACTTTAGTTCATTTCAATTTTAACTTGCATAGCGCAGTGTATGGGTACCTAATTCCCAGCCTTAAGAAAATGTTGATTTCTACTAGGCAGTTGGACGACGAGGGATTTAAAATTACCTTTGGTGAAGGGCAATGGAAGGTTGTCAAAGAAAACCTTGTAATCGCCAGGGGTAAAAAGCGAGGCACCTTAAACATGGTTGATGTTCCTGATAACGAGGTGAATTCAGTGACCAGCGAGCTGAATCCTTCCAGATTGTGGCATCAACAACTCGGCCACATGAGTGAAAAGGGAATGATGATGCTCGTTGCAAAAGGGAAGCTTCCCGATTTAAAAAGGGTGGACGCAGAGTTCTGTGAACCCTGTGTACTTGGAAAGAAAAAGAAGGTATTCTTTTGTGAAGACGGGTCAGACACCGAAAGCTCAGAAATTAGAGCTTGTTCATACGGACGTTTATGGACCGACACCAGTTTCTTCCTTGGGAGGATCGAACTACTATGTGATTTTCATCGATGATTCAACACACAAGGCATGGGTTTACTTTCTTAAGAATAAGTTTGATGTTTTCAACACTTTTAAGAAATGGAAAATTGTTGTTGAATTGGAAACTAACCTGAAGGTAAAGTGCTTGAAGTCGGGTAATGGTCGGGAATATATTAGCACAGAGTTCACTGACTATTATGCTGAACATGGCATTCAGATGATAAAGACGATTCTAGGCACTCCTCAGCAGAACGGAGTGGCAGAAAGGATGAACAGAACTTTGAATGAAAGGGCCAGGAGTATGAGACTTAATATCGGGTTTCCAAAGACGTTATGGGTTGATGCAGCTAACACTGCAACTTATCTTATCAATAGATGAATATCAGTACCATTGGGCTTCAAGATACGAGAGGAAGAGTGGAAAGGTGAAGCAGTAAAGTATGAACACTTGAAGGTGTTCGGATGCAATGCCTATGATCTGATGAAAGACGGTGACAAAATGGATGCAAAAGCCAAGAAATACATCCTCATTGGATATGGCTCAGATAGTATGGGCTACAGGCTTTAAAACTTTGAAAGCAGAAAGGTAGTCAGAAGTAAACATCCAACGTTCAACGAGGTTGAGATTTATAAAGACAGGAGCACAGTAAACTCAAATGATCAGAAAGAACAAGTTGAGTTTGAAAGTTATGACATCAGAATCAGAGGTCCAGAAGATACTCAGGATAGTGGGAGTACTAAGCTTGACTTTCAGAATAATGATGAGTCTGAAGATGTTCATGAAGACGTTGTCAACAGTGAAAGCTCAGAGGATGAAGAAGAAACATCTTCTTCGATACAGCCTCAACCAGTTGAATCACACTGGGTCAGGAGATCTACCAGAGAGTCTCTAAGCCTCCTGAAAAATATATTTCATTAGTCAATTATCTTCTTTTGACTGAGAATGGTGAACCAGAAAGTTACTCTGAAGTAGTTAAGCTGAAAGATTCGTTGCAGTGGGAGCGTGTAATGAAAGAAGATATGGGATCTCTAAACAAGAACAAAACATGGGTTTTAACCAAGCTTCCTCTAGACAAAAGAGCGTTGCAGAACAAATGGGTATTCAGAATCAAGGAAGAGCATGATGGGTCTAAACGGTATAAAGTCCGTTTAGTGGTCAAGGGCTTTCAACAGAAAAAGGGGATTGATTACGAAGAAACTCTCTTGAAGACAACATTTCTACATGGTGACCTTGAAGAGGATATCTACATGGCACATCCTGAGGTTGCTGGTAAAGAAGACTGCGTCTGCAAATTGAAAAGGAGCTTGTATGGTCTAAAACAAGGACCCAGGCAGTGGTACCTGAAGTTTGATAAATTCATGGAGAGGACCGGGTACAACAAATGTGAGATGGACCATTGATGTTATGTGAAGAAATTCAAGGGCTCCTATATCATTCCACTTCTCTATGTAGATGATATGTTGATTGCAGGTGCAGATATAAAAGAGATCAACAAGTTAAAGAAACAAATGTCTGAAGAATTCGAGATGAAAGACTTGGGTCCAGCCAAACAGATACTCGATATGAGCATTGTTAGAAACAAGAAAGATGTATATTTGAGAGATTCAAGATGAACGATGAGAAAACAAAACCTAGAAACATACCCTTGGGAAGTCATTTCAGGCTTCCCAAAGATCAGTCTCCTAGATCAGAAGATGAGAAAGCAGATATGGCTAATGTTGCTTATGCATCTGCTATTAGTAGTCTCATATACGCCATGGTCTGCACGAGACCAGACATAGCCCATGTCGTCGGGGTTGTTAGTCGCTTTAAGTCAGATCCGAGAAGAGAACATTGGAAAGCAGTCAAATGGTTGCTCAGGTATTTGAAGGGTACTTCAAAGTTGGGATTATGTTTCAAAGGTAAAGATTCATTTCTCAGAAGATATGATTTGAGTGGATGCAAAATGACATTTAAAAGCACTACTGGGTACGTCTTTACAGTTGGAGGAACAACAGTTAGTTGGATGTCCAGACTTCAAAAAAGTGTGGCTTTATCAACAACAGAAGCTGAATACATGGCAGTTGTTGAAGCCATTAAAGGGCTAGTGTGGTTAAAGAACTTAATTTCTTGAAGAACTTGGGAAAAAGCAAGTTGATTACTCGTTATATTGTGACAATGAGAGTGCAGTGAACTTGCTAAAAATCCAGTCTATCATGGGAAAACAAAGCACATTGGGAGGAGATATCATTTTGTCAGAGAATTAATCTGCGATGGTACGATGAATTTGAAGAACATCTCAGGTGCAAAGAATCCAGCAAACATGTTCACCAATTCTGTGACGCTGGATAAGTTGAAGTTTTGTATGACTTCAGTTGGCCTTCAGGAATAGTGTTAAGAAGGAAGGTAGCAACTAGGGGGAGCTCAACCTCAGTTGATGTTTACAGAAGTGGTGAACGTGTTTCGAAGCCTCCAAGTGGGAGATTGTTGGTTTGTAGGCTTCGACCCACATTGATCAGAATAGGGGGAGGCGTAGAAGGGAGTTGACCCTAGGCTCTCTACCCTAGTTTCCTTGATTAGGAGTTTACCCTAATTATGTTTGTCTATATATTGATCCCATTGTACTTGTAAACATTGTAGCACCTAAATAAAAAGAAAAACCCTAGTTGCTCCCGTGGACTAGCACGATCAACCTGATCGTGTGAACCACGTAAATTCTCGTGTTCTTCTCTTGCTTTCGGTTTTGTGCATATTGTGTGTGTGATGTTTGACCTAACAATACAGTCACGATCTGAGGTGTAGTTCGACAACATGACTATGTGGCTTAACTTTGTGTTCCGTCATGTACAACGAAATCGGGTCTCCCCCATCACCGGAAGGTGTTATTTGGGTATTAAATTATACTCCATCCGTCCTAAATTAAGTGTCCGCAATTGAAATGACACACAGTTTTAGACATGCATAATAATTACATTTTTTTGTTAACCAAAAGACATCTTTACCCTTATTTAATGTCTCTCTTTTCACAACTCTTAAATATTTGTTCATTAATTAGGGGTAAATTTGAGAATTTAGTTTTCAACATTTAAAATTGGACAATTATTTTGGGACAAATATAACTATAAATGTGGACATTTATTTTGGGACGGAGGGAGTATTATTTTTTATCCATGTTTTCGGTGACGTTTTATATAAATGAATTTTTTTTTATGATTTATGGGTTTAGTATCATGCCCCACCGTGTTTTGGATGTTTCAGGAAATAAAGTTTTGTCCGCATTTTTATAAATTGGGAGTTCGATTTCTATTCACATTTTGAGTGAGTTTTGGGTTGAATCTAATTTACGAAAGAACGTTTTGTATTTGGATCTTCGTCCTTAATATAGTTTGGAATGGAAAACGTTTATATTGGTTTTTCCTTCGCCTAAAATGCATATTATTGGAAAATGAGTCGTTTTCATACTTGAAGAATATCATTTTAAAAGTTTATGATTTAAATTGTATTCTTCCTTTTTAACGATACATTTATTCATGTTGAAAACTCTTGAACTCACTAAGCGTTAGCCTAACCTTCTTATTTGTCGGCATGTGCATTAGGTTCCGTCTCGGGTTAGTTCTAGCGAAACTGTGAAGAGTTGAGTGCTAGTTGTGTGCTCGAGAAGTGAATAGCTTGGTGAAGTCTTCCGCATCTATTATGGGATTTGCAACTTGTATTTGGGTTAAGTGACACCCGACTTTGATTAGCCTCTATGTTGGTCCTGAAATTGCTTACCAAGTTTGTAGAAGTGGGGGGGGGGGGGGGTTGAATACAAACACAAAATTAAAAGTTTAATAAATTGTTTAATGATAAATCAAACACAATTTACAAGTTTGTTGCGGAATAAGATTAAGTAAAACTTAATCTAAACAAACTTAAGAAAACACTAAGATGGTTGCACAAGAATATAGAGAATTGGAGATTAGAGAGTATAGAAAACAAGGGTTTCTATATTTTAGAAAGATGAAGTCTAGAGGTGCGCGCATTCTCCAGATGGAGAGGTAATCTTTCTATTTATACCCTATGCATTAAATGCATGGCAGGGCACTTTACACGTGTCCTTCTTTGATTGGCAGAGAGAGTCTGACTTTGAGAGACATACTTTCGGTCGTATCATGAACAATGTAGTTTACAGAGTTGTTGTACGAATTGTAGCAGAGGTATGTCCGTTCTGACACATCGTACTGAGTGTGCAAGGTAGAGACAAAAGAGACTTGAGGCATAAGCTAAGTGATCATCAATCGCTGAATATCTCTTCCTTCAGATATATAAAGAAGTTCAGCTATCGCTGACGCTTTTCCTCAGGTTTTTTCGCATATGAGTAGAGTCGTCTTTGCTTCACTGATATCCGCATCAGGTCACTAGTAGACTTGTCTTTGTTCAACAGCTTCGTCTTCGATTCAGCTATGAACATTTGTTGACGCGAAACTTGTCTTTAGGGATTACATTTAACTATTTACATCAAAAATCATCAGTGATAACTGAACAGACTCAGCCTGATCGCTGATAGTGAAACATTAATACATATGAATGTTTACAAGAAAGATCATCAGTGATAACTGAACAGACTCAGTCTGATCGCAAATGGTGAAACACTAATACATATTAATAAACGTACTTTTCACTAAGTATAGAAGAGGGTCTTTATCAAATCACTGAGAGATTTTGGATCAACAATCTCCCCTTATTTGATAATGACAAAGTAACTGAAGAAAATTACTTTATAGTTCAAAATGAGGAATAATCAGGACTCATAACATACATGTCCCAGTTACTATTTTGAGGGATCTTTTACAGTACTGATAGGGTTAAGTACTTCACTGAAATTTTCATTAATTCAAAGAAGGAATTACATAAATAATCAGAAGTCATTTCCATACTCCTTTGTCTTGAAGAGCTCCCCCTAAAATCAAGCATTACAAAAAATTTGACATAAAAGGTAAATGCATAAATTATATAAGCTCCCCCTCAAAATATGTATCAGAAAAATTATCGTTGTAAGAGATATGCATTTAAAATTTCAGACAAATATGTACTCCCCCTTGATGGTTTATTTCCTCATTGGAGTATTGTAGTACAATCTCATATCAGCACAGGAGTAAGGTCTTTTGATCACTGAAGTACAAGTCCTAAACTATTTTGTTTAGAAGTCAAACTTCGTTGTAGCACAGGTTCTAAGCGGATTTACTTAGAAGCCTTTATTTATTGAAGTACGGGTTCTGAACTGATTTATTTAGAAGCCTCTATCTTAATATTGAGGTGCGGGTCTTGAACTGCATTATTCAAGAGCCATTTTGTTCTCCTACTCCCCCTTGACAGAAGGTTCCTGCAACACAGATTCATGCTTTATCTTTGGTATCCATTTCCATTTGGATCCAACTGTATTAGCACTTGATTTTGGCACCCATTGAAATATGGGTCCGCTTTTTTTTTGAAAACCATATGAAGAGTTAGAACTATAAGAGTGAACATGATATGTGCCATACCAAATATCAGAATCTTGACAAAAAGCATAATCATGTCTATCATAATTTAAAAACTTTCTAGCAGACAGATGTACCTGGAATAATTGCTTCATAGAATATTTCTTGCTAGAAACAACATTATTAGGTTTAGAAACAACAATATTCGCAATCAAAACATCTTTACTAGTCGTAGTCTTATTACAATCAACACTAGAAAGAACAGTCTCGTCAATCTCCTGTTTTGGTTGCCACTTAGATTTAACTCCAAGCCTTTTCTTGCTCATATCTGAAACATTTGAAACTTTTCAGTTAGAATTGTGAGAATCAAACTAATGCTTCTTCTTTGGGTTACCAGTAGTGATCGGTTTCTGTGAATGCTGAGATTTATTTTTACCTTTCATAGAGACTGATTTATCAATTTTCGTTGATGATTTACCTTTAACAAACATACTGGTTAATCCAAAGGAATTCACAACAAAAGACGAATGATTAGGAAGTTTGGCATTAAAATCAAATTGATCAAAACGATCATCTAAAACACCATCAAAGTTTAGAAAATCAAACCCTCCATTAGTTAAACTAAACATATCATTAGATTTTGAAGCCTTAAAAAGAACAGTATTTTTAAACACAGTTGAAAACACTTTTTGTTCAATATCAATCAAAAATCTTTCATCTGCTAAAGATTTCTCAAGTTCAGAAATTAATTTTCCAAAACGAGAGGAGGGACATAAAGTTTACCTTCAATAGGCTTAGCCTCCATTTCTTTTACAGAATAACTCTCAAAGAATTCATTTGAAAGAGATTTTGATTGAACATCATTATAACTATTATTCAACTTCGCATAATGAAATGGAAGTTGAACTTTAGATGTGTTCTTTCGTTTTTCGGTTTCCTTGGCTTCATCCTCTTTAGACAGTCCAATCCAGAAAACTTTAAGGTCTGGGTATCTTCGAGCTAGTTTCGTAAATGTGAAGTCATAAAGTGTAGGCACTTCAGATATACCATTTTTAAGGTAGCGAGGATTCTCGTATCCGAGTCCCCAACTCTCTATTTCCTCTTTGGGTTTGTTTAGATAAATGGTTTGTTCAGTTTGACCCAATGTGTATAACTTCTCTTCCAATGCTTTTAATTTTGCAAGTAAAGAAATGTTTTCTTTGGAACGCGAAGAATACATTTTCGTAAGTTCTTTGAAATCAAACTCACTCATTCTCAATTTAGTCTTTGTTTCGGCAATCTCTTTAAGAATTATGGTCTGATCTTTTGCGTTGGTGTCAATGTCTTTATGTAAAGTCTCAACCAATACTTTCTTTTCAGCAATATTCTCGCTAAGTTTCTGTATTGATTGGTTTTGGACATGAATAACAGCCTTTTCACGCTTAAGTTTGTTAGATTAAATTAGCCCCCAATTTAATTGAATGTTATATAAAGAATTGTATTTTGGGCTTTTTAAATAGTTGTGTGGGCTTGAGCCTTTTATTTGTAAATGGGACCTATATAAAGGTGCCCATGGCTCATTTGTTCAATAAGATTGCTGGAGAAGACACTTTTTACACACACAGACTAGGTGAATTTCATGAGAGTCGATTAATGTTTAGTGTGGTGTTCTTCCCAACATCCCTCCATTGTTAATCAATCTAAGCATATGAGATGTGATTTTGATGAATATTGTTCTTCATTTCTATCTTATATATTCTTTTATACGGAGTTCTTCTTTTGTTGCTGGAAATGGGATCTAACAATTGGTATCAGAGCCAAATGAAGAAACTCTTCTTCATTTCGGTCATCAATGGCAACAATTGAAGATGGATGATTATTTTTGTTGTTTTGGTGCTCTTCGTTAATCTGTCAACTATCACCCAAATGGTATCGTGACCTCGAAGAGTTTTAGGCAACTTCCTCACGAAGTCCATGGTGATATGCTCCCATTTCCATTCGGGAATCTCTAAAGACTGAAGACTCCCATATGGTCTCTGATGTTCGGCCTTAACTTGCGAACACGTCACACAACACTCAACGTAACGTGCCACATCGAGCTTCATTACCGGCCACCAATAGTGCAACTTCAAGTCCCTGTACATCTTTGTGCTTCCCGGATGTATGTAATACTTGGACTTATGTGAATCTTCTAGCAACAGCTCACGGTTACCCCCTATCTTGGGCACCCACACACGACCGCTGAACAATTTCATTCCACGGCTATCTTCCATCAAGAGTAAGCGCTGTTTTGTCATGACTTCTTCTTTGAGATTCTCTTCTAACAGTGCTTCCACCTGTGATGCCTTGATCTTCTCAACAAGGCTAGACACTAGCTCGATCCTTGAATGGGTATCCCGAATACTCCCGCTATCAGAGTAAGAGTTCGCTTCATTTTCAACCTCTTCTGATTCAGACATAATCATCTTCTTCTTCTTCTTCACAACGACAAGAGCAATTGAATCATCAACTGTCTTCCCAGTTTGTCTCTTTTCATCCAAGATTTCATCCACCTCTTCCTCATTCTGCTTGAGGGTTTCGTAGACCTCGTGAAGTGGAATATCGTTCAGATCTTTTATTTGCTTCATCTGTCTTGTAAATCTTTTCCATTCAGGCTGAATAATGCTGAGGAATTTGACATTTAGTTTATTTGTGATTTATTGACCTTGTTCTTGCTTAACTCATTCAGCAAGGTCACAAATCTGTCATATGTTTCTGCTAGAGATTCTACAACTCTGCCTTTGAATTCTTCATAGTTGTTGAGGCAGTTGTATATCTTGAGCTGGTTTCCAACTTTTGAACCAAGCATCATTTTCTCCAGTTGATCCCGCATCTGTTTACCTTTAGCTTTGTAGCTGTCAATCTTCACGTATATTTCATTAGTAATGCCTTGAAGAATGAAAGACTTTGCTCATCTATCAGCTCTAGCTCTCTTTAGTTCATCACCTTCGAGTTCATCAAACTTAAGTTGATAATCTATCTCATCAGTGCAATCCGTACGAGTCTCCATAACAGGTGTCATAACTCCTTCTTCTAAGGATTTCCAGATTAAAACACCCAAATCATGTCTTTCTATGAAGTCCATGAAACGATCTCTCCACTGCTCATACTGTTGGGAACTGAAGAATTTATCAAGTATGGTTAATGCTGCTAGTTCATCATGGTTACTACTTCTGTGGTTAATACTGCTAGTAGAAGTTAATGCTGCTGGAACAAAGTTAATGCTGCTGGAACAAAGTTAATGCTGCTCTTCATTAGTACTGCTGGAGTTACTACTGCCAAGAGATTAATACTGCTGAGCATGGTTAGTGCTGCTGAACTTAGGACTGCTCAGAGTATTACTGCTGCTTATGATTAGTACTGCTTATGAGATGGAGATCCGAATTACAAGAATGACAGCTGGAGATACTGAAGATATTCATGGAAGATATTCTGAAGATATTTTATTTATTGTAATTATCTTTTGTTCAGTATATATATAGAATTGATAGAATAGTTATAATTAATGAATTCTAAGTTTTTGTTCTAGAGAGAATCAACCTCAAGGCATAGTTCCTAATTCTAGAGAAGTAGATTTCGTCTTGAAAGAGTCTGTTCTTCAAGATTGAGGTTGAGTGTGTAATCTTGTGATTTTAATCATTCAATACAAGTTTACAAGTTGTTAATCATATACACTGTTTGTTTACTGTAACATTGAATATCAAAGTGTTATTCCGCAACTTCTTTGATATTGTTTCTGAGTATTCATAATTCTTGTTGAGAATTCGATTCTGACAAGTGGTATCAGATCCTGTTCTCTCAGAAACATCTATTCATTCATCATAGAAAACATTGCAGAATCAAACAGTACTCTGGTCTCAAAGGTTCCAATGCTCAGACCCCATGAATTCGATATGTGGAAGATCAGAATCAAGCAGTACATACTATTCACTGACTATTCTATGTGGGACATCATTGAGAATGGCCCTTCTGAAGCTGGAAAGATTGGTGCAGATGGAAAGAGAACTCCACCAAAAACTGATGCAGAGAGAAAGATTAGACTGACAGAGATGAAAGCCTTGAGCACCTTGCTCTTGGCTATTCCCAATGAATATCAACATCAATTCTGCAACTGCACTGATGCAGAGATGCTCTAGAATGCTCTAGAGAAGAGTTTCTCAGGTACCAAAAGTACCAAGAGAAATCAGAAAGCCATTCTTAAGCAACAGTATGAGAACTTTATGTCAACCAAGAATGAGTCCATGACTCAAACTTTTGACAGGTTTAACGAGCTAATTGGTGAATTAGCTACTGTGGGAGTACAAATTGATCAAGATGATCTAAACAGGAAGTTCCTAAGGTCCCTGAGTGATGAATGGACCATGTATACTGTGTCTTTCAGACAGAATGATCAACTGGAAGAAAAGGAACATGATGATCTATACAATGATCTAAGATTTTTTGAATCTGAGGTAGAGCCTAAGAAAAAGCCTTCTGGGTATGTTCACAATGCTGCACTCCTTTCAACATCAATTGATTCTTCTTCTAACCCTAAATCAGTTAATACTGCTTGCTAGTTAATACTGCTAGTGGTTAATACTGCTTGTTAGTTAATACTGCTAGTGTTTAATACTGCTCTCAGTTAATACTTCTTGCTAGTTAATACTGCTAGTGGTTAATACAGCTCTCAGTTAATACTGCTAGTTAGTTAATACTGCTAGTGGTTAATACTGCTCTCAGTTAATACTGTTTGCTAGTTAATACTGCTAGTGGTTAATACTGCTCTCAGTTAATACTGCTTTTTAGTTAATACTGATAGTGGTTAATACTGCTTGCTAGTTAATACTGCTAGTGGTTAATACTTCTCACAGTTAATACTGCTTGCTAGTTAATACTGCTAGTGGTTAATACTGCTCTCAGTTAATACTGCTTGTTAGTTAATACTGCTCTAGGTTAATACTGCTTATGTCCCGAATACTATAAATACCCTTTGCCCGCCTAAAAAGTTGATAACGACTCTTTGCATACTGTTCACTTGAGTTCTAAACCCTTTCTCTCTCAAGTAACAAGTTTTCAGGCAAGAACCTTCAAGATCAATGGCATTAATGGCATTCATAGACGAGCACAATGAAATCGCGATGCTACAGAAGCCCAAACAGGCCGCTGGTTTCCACCAGATTGTGGATTTCCTCAAGACAAGCCATATTGCCCATGCTCTCACTGTATCGCCATCAATCTTCATCGAGCATCAAAGGCAATTCTGGGCAAATGCCACCATTGTTGCTGAGAATGGTGTGCAAATGATCAAGACAAGGGTCTGTAAAAAACCTTTGACAGTTACTGAAGAGGTAATCCGCATCAGTCTACGTCTAGACGATGCCACTGGCATCTCATCTATCTCTAATGATGAACTGTTTTCTACTCTTACAAGTATGGGGTATGGAGGCCCATTGGGTGTGTTCAAGTTTTCAAAAGCTAAATTTTCACCCCAATGGCGTTTCTTTGTCCATACTCTTATGCATTGTATCTCTAAAAAGACTACTGGCTGGAGTGAGTTCAGTAGCACCATTGCTTATGCTTTGGTGTGCTTGGCCACTGCCAGAAAGTACAATTTTCTAAAATGATTTTCAGTGATCTTGTCTCAAACTTGGGAAGCAAAAAGAGCTTTTATATGTACCGCAGGTTTGTCCAAGAAGTTATCACCCACAAATTGACGGATATGCCTCATTTTGATGAGGTATATGTACCAAAAATCCCCAAAGGTAAGGTCTTTTCAAACATGAAAAGATCTCCATTGGACTCGGAAGGAGTTGACACCCCATTGTTCTCTATAATGATGGTGGTGTCCCACACTGATGAAGGTATGGCAGCAGGGTCAAGGCCCCCATTAGACCATCCCACTGCTAGCCAATCCCAACCTTCCCACTCTAAATCAATTCCTCAGTCTCTTCTTGACAAACCAACTTCTCCAATTACCCAAATTTACAAAAGGAAACAGGTAAAGAAGGCTCCTTCCCTTCTTGTACCATCACCCATTGAGCCTTTAAGCCCTCTAATGGAGAATTCTCCATTGGAGAATATCCACAGGGATACCACAGGGGTGTCTCCCAACCCCAAGGAGGTGCTCACTGAGGAGAGGGTTGAGTATATGGGTGTTGAGGCTGCCACTACGTCTGCTAGCACAGAGGAGGACAGTGGTAACATAAATAAGACCTCCCCCATGGCAACTTTGAATGAGCAATCATTCAAAGGTCCCAGGTGCCAAGAAACCACGGGGGTGGAAAGTGCTTCTGCTAGGCAGAAGGCTTCCATTACTAAAAGATCCCATGATCCTTCAAAAGGGGGTAACACTCCTGGAGAAGGTGAAGACATATATGACTATCTTGAATTGATGGACACAATGGCCAACATCAACAGGGATGTGATCAACCAAGGAAAAGACATCGAAGAGGTGAAACTAATAGTCCTGTCTCAACAAGCTCAGATTTCCAAACTGAAGAATATGGTAAAGAGATTGCTCCAGAAAAAGGAGAGGAGGCAATTTGTGCATAAAAGAAGGGAACTAGTGACTGATGCTCCCAAAAAGGGGGAGTCAGAAGCTGATGTCAACAGGGAAGATGCTCCTGAAAAGGGAGAGGAGCTTGATGTTGAGGGGGAGAAATCAGCAGTAACAGAGCAAGCAACAGAAACCATTAATGCTGCTAGTTCAAGTAAAACAGCAGAAATGGTTAGTACTGCTGAAATAAGCAAAGCAGCAGAAACAGTGAAAGAAGTTCTAACAGAGCTGGAGATTGCAGAAACCTTACTTAAAGCCAAGCATGATACTCCCAAGGTCACCTCAAAGACCAAAGGAGTAGTCATCAAAGAACAAGGGGAAGTGTTCAAGAAAATAAATGTAGAAAAGAAGGTGAACAAAGACAAAGGCAAAGCAAAAATGGTGGAATCTGATCAATCAGTCAAAAAGCAAAGGTTGGTTAAATCAGATGAAGCTTTGGCCAGGAAGATGCAGGCTGATATTGAAAAGGAAGAAAGGGTTCAGGTTGAAAAGGATAGGGATATGGCAAAGGCTCTAGCTGCTGAACTGAATGAAGCCTATCAACAAAGCCTGACAACTGAACTTGCAAAGAAGAAAGCAGCATCTTTGAAGAAATCTGTGGTGATAAAAACAGCTGCAAAGAAGAGACAACCCTCAAATACTTTCCTTGGTACTCAAGAGAGAAACAAGATGATAATTTTTCTCAAAGGTGCTGTAGGAGTCAGAAAGGAGATGTTCTCCAAGATGACATTTGAGCAGATCAAAGAGCTGTACAATTCTGAAATGACCAAGCTTCAAGGGAATGAAACTGCCAGGGTGGAGATGGAGAAGAGAATGAAAGAAAGCAATGATTTCATGATAGAAAAACCTTTTCCAGATGAGCAAGAAACACCACCAAAGAAAGAAGCCACTCTGGGTGAAAGTCTAAGGACTTTAAAGAGAACCAAGATGATGGCAAGGAGAAAGTCAACCAAGAAGCCTAGAATAGCTGAAGGAGAGGCTGAGAAGGTTGCTGAAGAAGAAGGGGCACCTGAGTCATCTAAACAAAAAGAGCCATCAAGTACAGATGATGTAAATATGTATATGGTAGTAATGGACAAAGTGCCTGAACCAATTTCAGCAGAACCTGTAGGAGTTAAGCCTCCTGAGGTTATTCTCTGGGATACATTGACAGTGGATGGAAAGGAATACATAAGGCTCAAAAGGAAGGATGAAAAGTATGAGGTGTTCAATACTTGGGCAAAGATTGTAAGAACATGCTCTAGGTCAGATCTTGAAGAAATGTTTGAGATAGGAATGAAGTTGTATGCAGATATACTGAAAGCTCCAGAGATTTCAATTACAAAACTGGTGATGGAGTATCTGTGTATGATGTTCAAGCCTGATGAAGTAGAGCATGTGATCAGGAATGTGTTAAAATCAGTCAACAATTGGACTCTATATGAAGCTAGTGGAGTATATGCAATAACTATGGATATAAATCACATAGAGTACTTCCTAGTGGATAGAGTGTACAATCATAGCAGACTAAAGCTTCATGCAATGTTGAAGAAGAAGCTAGGATGTGTTCCAGATTCAGAGATGGCTAAGTATTTGATTCAAAGAACAATCAATCAAAGCTTGGGGCTGAATGTGGATACAGGGGTATGAATCATATGAATCATGGAGTTTTGGGAGCATCTAAGAAGACCTTTTGAAGAACTTGACTTCTCTTCCTAAAAGTCAAGTTAGGGGGGAGATTGTTGGGAACTGAAGAATTTATCAAGTATGGTTAATGCTGCTAGTTCATCATGGTTACTACTTCTGTGGTTAATACTGCTAGTAGAAGTTAATGCTGCTAGAACAAAGCTAATGCTGCTCTTCATTAGTACTGCTGGAGTTACTACTGCGAAGAGATTAATACTGCTGAGCATGATTAGTGCTGCTGAACTTAGGACTGCTCAGAGTATTACTGCTGCTTATGATTAGTACTGCTTATGAGATGGAGATCCGAATTACAAGAATGACAGCTGGAGATACTGAAGATATTCATGGAAGATATTCTAAAGATATTTTATTTATTGTAATTATCTTTTGTTCAGTATATATATAGAATTGATAGAATAGTTATAATTAATAAATTCTAAGTTTTTGTTCTAGAGAGAATCAACCTCAAGGCATAGTTCCTAATTCTAGAGAAGTAGAATTCGTCTTGAAAGAGTCTGTTCTTCAAGATTGAGGTTGAGTGTGTAATCTTGTGATTTTAATCATTCAATACAAGTTTACAAGTTGTTAATCATATACACTGTTTTTTTACTGTTACATTGAATATCAAAGTGTTATTCCACAACTTCTTTGATATTTTTTCTGAGTATTCATAATTCTTGTTGAGAATTCGATCCTGACACATACTCTCCCCTGAAGAGTACTGGTGGTTTTGTGTCAGTTCCCATAGCTAGGGCTTCTCTTGATGTCATCCTGTTTGACTAGATGTGCAATAAGAACTTGTACTTGAATGTTAGTCCAGATAAAATCAGATAAATACTGAATAATAAGACCAAGTCTGGAACTGGCGAAAAAGGCTTAATTTGCGCTAAGTAAGGTTGGCGCAAAAGAGGTTTTGCGCGAGAGGCGTGTCGCGCGAACTAAGGTTTTGCACGAGAAGTGGTTGGCGCGAAGAATGGGTCGCATGAGTTCAAATTTTATGCGAAACGTTGATGGCGCAAACCGGAGGTTTGCGTGAGTAGTTGATGGCACAAAGTGGGATACTCGACCGGTATAATGTTGTGACCGGTATGTTGCTTGACCGGGGCCTTGTCCGATATGATGTTTTCGACCGGGGTTGTTCGACTGGGGTCCTGCTTTGACCGGAGTGATCGACCGGGGCAGAGTTGGTGCGACCGGTGTGCTCGAACCGGTATGGACCGATGTGCGTGTAACCGGTGTCGACAGGTGCGTGTTGTTCTTCGATAAATCGGCTTTGTAAACACCAAATACACCTATCTAGAAAACGTTTTACAGCTCTAAAATTTGTCAGAACGATCGCTTAACCAACTATAACAAGATACAAACTTTTGATTTAAAAAACAACCACTTTTTGAAGTTTTGATCGATGGTACAGTGATCTTGAAGATGAAGAACACAGAGAGTTCTAAACTTTGATTTGAATCTGGTTTTAGTTCTGATACCAATTGTCGGTCCCTTAGATTTGAACACGATCTTTACCAGATGATAACAAACACAAATATATAGATTAACCAACCTGTTTAGATTACAAACAATCGATTACAAGGTTGATGTTCTTCTGTTTGAAGCTCTCACTCTCTCTGTTTTTCTTTTTGGGTCGATATGGATGATCAGATTGTGTGTTGTGAGATATGATTAGATATCTCACCTAGTATCAACCAACAACAACATAATATAATATCTAAACTAAATAGATATTTAGGAATAATATTAAATACTATTAATTAACAAAGTAATTAACTTTGACAATTATTACAAACTTAACATTAGACTAATATTGAGAGTGGTTTTTCAACTTTAGCTTCAGATTCCAGTCTTCAGATTGGATGATCTTGAATCCAATAAATCTGTGATCTAACACCCAACACTCCGAGTTCAGAAAGACAATCTCTGTCAAGACTGCGAGAAAGGAAAGATGAAGAAAGCTCCGCATAAGCCAAAGCCCGAAGCCTGCACTAAGGATATTCTTGATATCTTACATGTTGACTTATGTGGACCAATGAAGACAAAGAGCATCGGAAAGAAAAGATACGTTTTGGTGGTAGTTAATGATTATTCACGCTACACATGGGTCAAGTTTCTCAAGTCCAAAGATGAAACTCCCGACATTCTTATCAATCTAATCAAAACGATTCAGACTAACAAGCAAAAAGCGGTCAAAGTTGTTAGATCAGACAACAGTACAGAATTCAAGAATAGCACTCTTCAAGCATTCTACGAAGATCAAGGCATTTAACAACAATTTTCTGCTACTCGAACACCGCAACAAAATGGTGTTGTTGAACGAAGAAATAGAACGCTTGTCGAGGCTGCCAGATCGATGCTTGCATATTCCGGTCTACCTCTGTCTCATTGGGCCGAAGCTGTATCTACTGCATGTCACACTCAGAACAGATCTATTCTACATCGAAGATTCAACAAAACACCTTATGAGCTTATGAACGACATCAAACCAAATGTCAAATATTTCAAATCATTTGGGTGTAAGTGTTATGTTCTAAATGACCGTGACAATCTAAACAAGTTCAGTCTAAAGGAGGAGAGGGTATTTTTCTTGGTTATTCTTCTACTTTTGCGGCTTACCGAGTCTTTCTCACTTCAGTCAGAAAAGTGATAGAGAGCGTCAATGTTAAATTTGACGAAGATGCAGATTTGGTTTCTGGCCAATCAGGTCCAGAACCCGCAATTTCAGGGATTTTAGCTTCTGAAAAATCAATTCAGAACCTGCACTAGAATCGTAAAATCAGGATCCACATTCTTCTTTGGTTAATCTTACTGATCTTGATTTTCTATTTGAGCATTTTTATGATGATTAGCCTAAATCTAACACTGAAAATGCTTCAGCTGTTTTGAATCAGGAAACTGTGATAGCATCTAATTAAAATTCTGCTGCATCTATCTCTGAAAATGATGTTGTTCCAGTCACTTCTATATCTCAAAACATTATTTCTGAACCTCATCAAGAGCAATCAGAACCTGAGCAAGTGCACATTGAATCAGTTCAAGAAGAAACAGTTCAAGAAGAAGAACAAAATGTTGATATTTAACCGACAATTCCAGAATCTGATTCAGATATTGTTGAATTACCTCCTCCTCCTGTTGAAATAGTTTTTGTCCCCTCGTCTGACATAGAACTACCTAAAACTCTCTCCCAACATCTAGAAGTTGTTAAAGGGGTTATAAATCCTCTCCCTCACACCACCAAATGGACAAGATATCATCCTATACATCAGATTATTGGTGATCTTCAAGCAAGCGTCTCTACTCGTTCAAAGACGGCAACTCCAAACGAATGTCTATTTACTTGCTTACTAAGTAAGATTGAACCATCAAAGGTATCTGAAGCGTTGGAGGACCCGGATTGGATTATTGCGATGCAAGAGCAACTCAATCAATTTCAAGCGTTAAAAGTTTGGAGACTTGTTCCAAGGCCAAAAAGAAAAAGTATTATTGGCACAAAGTGGATATTCAAGAACAAGAAAGATAAAGACAGTATTGTCATTCGCAACAAAGCACGATTGGTAGCTAAGGGTTATAGACAAGAAGAAGGAATCTGATAATCCAAGATCGATCTAAATCCTAGAGAGAGAAAGTAGAGAGAGAGAGAGAGTTTGAAGCACATAAGAGTTTTCTATTAGAATGTGCGTGAGTATCTTACACCCAACAAAGCCACAAGGGACTTAAATACCCTTGGCTAATACAAGGAATAAAAGATTTCTAAACATAGTATTAGACCAAGCCTATAAATACAATGATTACTATAAAATCTGACTTAACAATCTCTCCCTTAGTAATCATTGGCGTTGTGGTCTTCAATATTTATCTTCTAAATCAACTCAAACCATCTAAGCGACTTAGTGAAGCTTCTTGACTTAAATTTTATTTCTTCTCAGCATCTTTCAATCTATGTTCCCTTTGCTGCCTTGACAAGACTGGACCTGTTTGTAATAAGCTTGAAAGAACAATCGGTTCATCAGCTTGTGCTCTAAACAACACACCTCTTTCAAATGTACTCGACTAAGCTGTTGGTCCCGGAGGTGCTTAACAAGTTTGTAGAAGGGGGGGGGGGTTGAATACAAACACATAATTTTAAAGTTTAATAAATTGTTTATTAATAAATCAAACACAATTTACAAGTTTGTTGCGGAATAAGATTAAGACAGACTCAATCTAAACAAACTTAAGAAACACTAAGATGGTTCCACAAGAATTTCAGAGAATGGGGGTTTTAGAAGTATAGAAAGCAAAGGTTTCTATATTGGTTCAAGAATTAAGCACACCCTCAAATGCAGAGGTGATCTTTTTATTTATACCCTATGCAATAAATGCATGACAGGGTACTTTACACGTGTCATTCAGTGATTGGCTTTCGTAGTCTGACTTTTGGGAGACATGCTTTCGGACGTATCATGAACAGTGTAGTTGACAGAGTTGTTGTACGATTTATGGCATAGATATGTCCGTTCTGACACATCATACTGGTTTGTGCAAGGTAAGACAAAAGGAAACTTGAGGCATAAGCTAAGTGATCAATTGATCGCTAAATATCTCTTTCTTCAGAGACATCAAGAGTTCAGCGATCGCAGAAGCTTTTCCTCATGTTCCTTCGCGTATAAGTATATTCGTCTTTGCTTCACTGATATCCGCATCAGGTCACTTGTAGAGTTGTCTTTGTTCAGATGCTTCGTCTTCGATTCAGCTATGAACATCTGTTGACGCGAGGCTTGTCTTCAGGGATTACGTTAGTTGTTTACATCAGAAACTATCAGCGATAACTGAACAGACTCAGTCTAATCACTGATAGTGAAACACTAATACATAGAAATTTTTACAAGAAAGACTATCAGCGATAAGTGAACAGACTCAGTTTGATCGCTGATGGTGAAACACTAATATATATTAAAACGTAATTTTCACTAAGTATAAAAGAGGGTCGTTATCAAATCACTGAGAAAGTTTGGATCAACAATCTCCCCCTACTTGATAATGACAAAGTAGCTGAAGAAAATTACTTTTAAAGTTCAAAATAAGGAATAATTAGGACTCATAACATACACGTCCCAATTACTATTTTGAGGGATCTTTTACAGTACTGATGGAGTTAAGTACATCACTGAAATTTTCATTAATCCAAGAAAAGAATTACAAGGTATGAAAATTACAAGTACAAGTGGTGTACTAACTACTGTAAGATTTACTAATAGATTACAAGAAAGAAAACTAATATATCAGCTATCTAAAGAGGGTTTAGGAGGATTGATCAAATACTCAGGTATTTCTTCTCCTTTTTGCCTTCGCTCTAAAGATTCTTGGCTAATGATCGCTTTGATTTACTCAGCAGCAGGAGAGAGATTACACCATAAGCACATGAGATCCTTGAGAAACCGAGGGGACAAATAGGGATTTCAGAGACTCTTTGAAATCTGAGTTGTTCCTCGTCATCTCTGAAAAAGATTCCAAAAGGTTCTTCAAGTACTTGTAATGCAACATATGGTCCACCAGGAGGCAGAGATAGATCCAGAATTGAAAGATCAGGAAGAGGACTGAACAAAGCTTCTCTTGAAAATTTGATGGAGGTTTCATTCCTTATCACTGCGACATTTTCAAAGGAGGAGGAGACAAGATTCCTTTTGAATTGCTTTGACTTAGAAGGAAGAGCAGACGACACCTTCAATATTGCAACGACTCTGTTGATGAGAGCATCATTTATCCTTTCAACATAGCCTCTATAGATTGACTTTGATTTTCTCAGTGCATCTTTGAACTAAAGCCATTCCATATAGCCGAAGCTTTCCAGTTTTGAAACGAACATAGCCTTGCAGCTTCCATCCTCTCTGGTAATCTCCATAGTGACAGAAACATTATCCTTCTTCTTTCTTCCAGAGATAGCGACTGAAACAATCTTCAATGGGTCAGAGCGATAGTCGAGTTTATGTTTGCACCAATCGACTGAGCTATCGCTGACCGCTTTTTCTTTTGAGCGCTCTTCTTCAATCTCTTTCAAAAGAGCGGCCTGGACTTCCACTGGTTTCCTTTTTAGCTTTAAGTCTTTGACTTGAGAAGACTGAATTTTGAGAGTCAGAGACGCATCTCTTTGACAATCAGTGATCAGCTTCTCAGCCCTAACGGATTCTTCAATTTCAGCTTCAGTCAGGAACTCTAGATCTGTTGATTGAGACGGGATCTTCAGTCATTGACTCTCCAGATGAGAGATCATCTATGTTCTTTTCTTCATCTCTTCCTCTGACCAATGAAGTGGTCTAGAGGGCCTTCGTGGATGTTGCAGGGACTCTTCTTCTTCATCCTCTTCATAAATCTCTTTAGAGATTGGGATTATTTGGTCATCAGCTTCAGAGACTGGGATTATTTGTAGCTCTTTTCCTTTAAGCTGGGGAGAGAACTGTCTGGTCAGAAAATGAAAAAGAAGATTAGTTTATTTTCAAGGAAGTAGAGAGGTAAAGGCTAAGAAAGAAACAGGGGTGGGATTTTTATAGAAGGATAAGGGAACGAGGGTAAGGCATACCTGAGAAGGATTTTCCTCAGATAGTGAGGTCATCTTCAGGCTTTCCTCAGCAGTTACACCTTTTCTTTGGGAAGGGGTTCCTGAAGATGTTTCATGACTCCCCCCTACTTTGATAACTTCTTTCGAAGCTATCGCTGATGATGTGACGGCTGAAGAACACCATAGAGATTGATCTTCCTCATCATCATCATCATCATCATCATCATTTTGATGAGGATCTTCCTCTTGATCTTCAAGATCAAGGGATTCATCTTCATCGTCCTCCTCTTCCTCTTCATCGATTAACTCATCGATGGTAGGAGGGGCTTTCTTAGCAGCTATCTCCCCCTCAACATGAGAGGGAGTTTCCTTATGTTGTTCATCAGTAGCAGCTTCAGTGTCCTTATTTTGTTCAGCTTCTCTCTCCCCCTCTTTGTCATTATCACGGAGGGAGAGATATTTGGAAGGAGTAGAAGTGTTTGCAGTGGCCAACTTTTGGACTTCAGCCTCCAGTCCTATGAGACTTCCTTCAAGTACAGGGATATCTGATGTAGCTTGATGAATAAACTCCACAGCTACGTCCAGAGAGGTACGATCGTTCTATGTAAATGAAGGAGCAGGAATTGGAGCTGGTGCCTTCATGTGAGTCAGGATTTGCTTAAGAAGAACTTCACAGGAATCAACCTTTGTAGACAAGGCATCAATCTGTTGCTGTGAGTCCTCCCTGACTTTTACAATCGCTTCTTGTAGAGCAACGAGTTGAGAGGCGTCAGCTTTGGAGGCGCATTGAGCTGTCAGTATCTTCAGTGCTTCACCAGCGGTATGGACAGCGCTGGTGGTGTTGGTGAGAGAGGCAGTGAGAGACTCCACCTTTGCACTCAAATGGTTGACATTGGTGTCAACAGTCGCCAAACTAGGACTTGAAATATAAGTTAGTTTTTGAGAAGCAGGCTTATATGGTGAGTTGAGAGAAGTGTTTAAGGTTATAGGAGTACCTGAATTATCAAACAATTTGTAGAATTGCATAGATTCCTCAAAAGTTTGATGTTCAGGTCCTATGGGTCCAATTTGTGGCTGTAAAAAAATAGATGATGGGTTAGAGACCAAAGGAATAGAAGGATGAGAGATTGGGATAGAAGTAGGGATAGTGGTAGTTACCTCAGTGGTTACCTCAGGATGTTGAGGAGCTGAGATGATGGATGGTGTCACTTTTGATGTGACAGCAACCGTAGTCATTGGCACGGTTGATGTGGGTATCGCTGAGGATGTGGAGGAGAGACCCACGAAGGCATCCAAGGATGTTTGTTGAGAAACATCCTTAGGTCTTGAGCTAGAGGTACCTTTCTCCTTGGTCACCTTGGCCTTTTTTGAAGGACCAATGGAACCAGTTGATGGTCGTTTGGAAGGGGTAGCGGCAGGGATAGCAGAAGAAGGAACCCCCTGCATGGCCGCTGAAGACGAAGAAGTGTGGAGAGTTAGACGGGAGCGGAGTTCATAAATACTTACCTCGTTGGGGAGCGGCTTGACCTCCAAGGAGCGCTGGCCCACTTTGGGAAAAGTTGCATCAGAATTAGTGGGGTAAGTAGCAGGGTAGAGGAACTGCAGGTACGCACAAATGAAGCGTACATAGGGGATCTTGGGATCCCTCTCTGTCTTCTCTATCTTTGACCACTGATCGTCAAAGATAGCTGTGGCGAAGTCAAAATTCCTTCCAGCGATCACGGAGTAGGCCATTTGGACCTGAATCTTCCTGGCCTGGTCCAGTGACCCACTCTTCCCACTCATACACTGAATAAAGTGAGAGAATATGTAGTTAAGCTGAGAAGGCATGTTCGCCTTCTTCACGAGAGTCAGCTTCTTGTTGGGAATTATCGTCCTCGGCTTGGGCTCCCAACAGTATTCCATAGCATCCAGGAATTGGATGAGTTCAGCATCAGTGGGCAAGGCATCGAATCCATTCCTGGGTTTGTCAAGAAATCGCAGAGCTTTTCTTAGCCCTAAGGCAATCATCATCCCCGGTCCAAGGTCAGTGCTGATGGAAATAGCAGGAACCAGCTCACCCTTTTTTGTTGGTGATGAAGGTCTGTTCAGCGGTAAACCAGAATTATTGGAGAAGAGCTTTTGAAGGCGTGGGATCCACAGTAATGGCGTAGGCAATGCAGGATTGCTTTATAAACTTTGCAGCATCCACCAGATGTGGGTATTTAACACCATCAAAATCAAGTCGAGCAAGATGATTGTTTTTTGGAAGCTCAGAGTCAGTGATTGCGAACTTGACATTTTTAGAGGCGACAAGTGCAGATTGAGCCATTCTGAATATGAACAGATAGAAGAGTAGAAGAAAGGTTTTAGTCTAAAAATAAAGAAGGTTTTATCAGTTTCTATTTGAGGAAAGAAACAGAGAAAAACCCAACATATTTGAAGATTAAAAAGTTTATCTTAGAAAAAGATATAAGAACAAGAAGAAAAACCAAAGATTTTGAATAAAGATAATCAAAATAAAATGGTTTTGAATGAATAAAATCAAAATAAAAATGATTTTATGTGAGAAAATCTTATAAACCCATAATGGCAGTCCATAAATGGAGTATTATGTAAAAAGATTTAGAAAAAGAATAAGAAGAAGATCAAGAATAACCTATTGATCTTTGAAGAAGACGATGCAAATGCTTGAGAATGCTAGAATGCTGTGAGAGTGTTTTATTGCTTTGAAAGTATTTCCAAAAAGCGTAAAACGGTAAGAATGGAAAAACATTCTTTTTATATGTTTGAGAGTAGGAGAGAGAGTGTGAGAGGCGGGAAAACAAATGTTCATCATGACATGGACACGTCCCACGATGTTGATTGGATAGAAGGGCAGCAGACGAATGTGTCAGAAAAAAGGCATGTCGTGGATTGTCGGTTCAAATGACGTCATAGGAGAGAGAATGACTGTTCATTTGTCTGTTTTGAAATTATCGCTGAAGAAAAGTCATCAATAGATTTTCTTTTTGAAAGTATCCCTGATGGTAAAGTTAGGGATTGATTTTTCTTTTAAGGATCACTGACTAAAATTATCAGTGATAAATTTATTTTTCAAAAAGCTTTTAATCATTTGAAGAAAGTTCAGTGATTAAAGTTTATATTTTGAAAAACATCTTAACTGAATGATAAAAGGGGAACTTATGATTACTGACACAATGCATGAAAGCTGAAGAATTATTCTTCGAGATTCAGCATTCCAAGCCCACTGATGAGAAAGTTAAACCTTGTCTCATCAAGAGGTTTGGTGAATAAATCACCAAGCTGATAGTCAGTAGGGATGAAATGAAGTTCAATATCACCATTCATCACATGATCTCTGATAAAATGATATATGATCTCTATGTGTTTAGTCTTTGAATGTAGCACTGGATTATTTGCTATAGCGATAGCACTAGTGCTGTCGCAATAGATTGGATTCTTTGATAGCTGAAGGTCATAGTCTAATAGTTGATTTCTCATCCATAAGATCTGAGAACAACAGCTTCCAACGGCTACGTATTCAGCTTCAGCTGTGGAAGTGGACACTAAATTTTGCTTCTTGCTTGTCCAGCTTACCAACTTTCCTCCTAGGAGTTGACATCCACCAGTGGTACTCTTTCTGTCAAGTTTACAACCTGCAAAATCACTATCAGAATAACCAGTTAGATCGAACCCTGAGTCTTTGGGATACCAAAGACCGAGATTAGGAGTTCCTTTCAGATATCTGAAAATTCACTTAACAACGATCAGATGGGATTCCTTGTGTTCAGATTGATAGCGTGCACATAAACAAGTAGAGTACATAATGTCAGGTCGGCTCACCGTAAGATACAACAAGATCCTATCATTCCTCTATACGCAGTGACATTAACAGGTTTTCCAGATGGATATTTGTTAAGTGTCAGGGGAGGTGCCATAGGAGTTTTCATCGCTGAAGTTTGTGTAAGATCAAACTTCTTCAGCATATCTTTAACATACTTACCTTGGCTGATAAAAGTACCTTTGTCAGATTGTTTAATCTAAAGACCAAGAAAATATGTCAGCTCACCCATCATACTCATTTTGTATTCTTTCAGCGAAGCGAGTACACAGAGATGGGTTAGTAGAACCAAGTATGATGTCATCGACATATATTTGTACAAGGATAATATGACCTTTTATCTTTCTGAAAAACAATATATTATCAATTTTGCCACGTTCAAATTTTTCAGAGATAAGAAAAGATGAGAGAGTGTCATGAGTTGGATTCAGCGTTAGGATGTATGATGTTTGGATCGTCAGCAGCAGTAGGTGGATCTGTGTTCTGATGGTTTGAAAAGAAGGGTTCAGTTTCTTTGTAGTGAGAGAACATCCAAGCATTTAACTCTTCATTGTCAGTGATTGGTTTAGAGTTCGCTGAGCGAGTTTCATCAAAAGTGACATGAATTGTTTCTTCCACAGATTGTCTCCGCTTGTTGAAAATTCTGTAGGCTTTGGAGATGGAGGAATATCCTAGAAATATTCCATCATCAGCTTTTGGGTCGAACTTTCCAAGCTGATATTTGTTGTTTAAGATAAAGCACTGACAACCAAAGATATGAAGAAAACTGATAGATGGTTTTCTTCCAAGAAAGAGTTCATAAGTTGTCTTCCCAAATCGCTTTACTATCAGCGATCTGATTTGAGTAAAATTGAGTAAAACATGCAGTGTTTACAGCTTCCGCCCAAAACTGAGTAGGGAGGTGAGAATCGCTAAGCATTGATCTAACAACTTCAATGATCGTTCTGTTTCTTCTTTTAGCGACTCCGTTTTGCTGAGGTGTTCTTACTGAGGAGAAATTATGAGAAATTCCCTTGCTCTCAAAGAAATTGTTCAGAGAGTTGTTTTTGAATTCAGTTCCATGATCACTTCTTATGGAACGAACAGTAAGATTGTTCAGTACTTCCATCTTTTTAACAAAAGATATCAGTTCTTCTGGAGTATCACTCTTGAAGCGAAGAAAGATAACCCAGGTATAGCGAGAGTATTCATCTATAATTACAAGTGTATATTTCTTTCCAGCTATTGATTGGATGTTGACAGGGCCAAACAGATCCATTTGCAAGAGCTGAAGAGGACTTGTCACTGAGGAAACTTGTTTTGACTTGAAACTAGCTTTTGTTTGTTTTCCTTTTTCACATGATGAGCAGAGAGATTCTTTAGCATATGAGTGCTGAGGAAGACAAGAAACCAATTCCTTAGAAGAGTGAGAATTCAGGGTTTTGAAATTTAGATGAGAAAGCCTTTTGTGCCACAGCCAATTTACATCAGAAGAGTCTTTAGAGAGAAAACATAAGTTTTCAGTGGTAGTAGAGTCCATATCTATTACATAGACATTTTCTCTGCGATAACCAATGAGAGCAAGTTTTCCTTTCTCATTCACCACTGAACATGCTTTCTTAGAAAAGCGAACTTCGTAGTCTTCGTCACATAGCTGACTGATGCTCAGAAGGTTATGCTTCAGTCTATCTACATAAGCGACTCTTCTGAAGATAGTTGTCCCATTGCTGAGGACACCAAACCCTCGGGTATAGCCTTTTCCATTTCCACCAAAAGTCACAAAGGGACCTTTATCTTCCTTGTATTCAGTGAGCAGGTCTTTTTGTCTAGTCATATGACGAGAACATCCACTATCGATATACTAGATGCCCTTTGATCCCTGCACACATAAGGAAGATTAAGCGTTGTTTGGTACCCACTTTTCAATGGGTCCTTTTGGGTTAGTGAAGATGGAAGGTTCAGTAATCTTCACAGCAGATGAAGATTCAACTTCAGTGATAACCTTTACCTTGGTTAATTTCTTAACCTTAGTGGTATTCTTCACCTTGGTCGATTTTTCAGCTTTAGTGATATTTTCAGCCTTGGAAGCATTCATCTTCAGTTTAGCTGGTTTATCAGCTTTAGTGGCAGTTGGACATTTGCTTGCAATATGGTTAGTAAAACCACAGTGATAACATTATCTATATTTGAAAGTGGTTTTAGAACCAGATGTAGAAGATTTTGCAAGTTTAAGATTAGCAGGTCCAGCTCCAAGAATGCCTTCATCATGAGATCTGGGAGGAATTTTCATTTCTTCAGATCTCGTGGGTTTAAGGTCAATCTTTAGCTTTGGAGGACAGAGATCGAAGATTTCTATCACAGAGCCAGAGGATTGATTCACTGAAGGTTTGGAAGGAACTTTCAGCTTTGCTTTCTTGGTAGCTTTCTAAGGACGAAGAATGGATTTTCCTTTATCCGCAGACTTAAAGCCTTTGGATTTTTCCTCAGGGATAGAATTTGAAGAAGAAGGATAAAACTTATTATAAGAAGTGTCAGAGATAGGAGTGACAAACGTTCCAAACATAAGAATGGAACTATCTTCTTTAGGCTCATCATGTGGTGTCCAAAAACCAAGACCAGTTCTATCACTTTCAGGAGTTTGAGCATTTATTATCTCAGAGATCTTTGTTGATGATTTGCACCATTTTTCAACATGAGCCTTTTTTGCTTTTAGAGCAGCGATGGCTTGTTCGCGTTCAATGCTGATAATTTCATTTATAATGACTTGATCTTTCAACTTTTCTTCTAACAGAGTTAATTCTCTGATCTTTTTATGACATTTCTCTAGCTCTTGAGTTAAATGAACATTTTTGTTCTCATCTTGAGTTTTGTCATTTAAGGCATTATAAAGATCAATCGTCAGCACATCAACAACGTGACTTCTCTCAGCTTCAGGCAGAGAGGGATTTGTAGAGATAGATACCTGAGATGATATGTAGCTCATAGAAGGTTCAGATGGTTCTTCCACTTCTTCTTTAATCTCATCCATGAGGCAGAGATTAGCCACTTCTTCTTCATCAGAACTTGATTCTTCTGATTCAGCCCATTCATGTTCTTCAGCAATGAGACCTTTACCTTTTTGCATATAGCTTTTCAGCTTTTGATATTTGTTCTTCAGCTTTAGGTATTTGTCATCACTGGATCTTCTTGAGGTAGAAGGTTTGAAAACCTTTTTCGACCTGCACTCACTAGCAAAGTGTCCAATCTTTTCACAGTTATAGCAAGTGGCAGTAGCCTTATCAACAGGAGTTGATTTTTGCTTTTCAGTAAGAGAGAGAGGCTTATTTCTTCGGAAATTGCTCTTTCTTGCAAATCTCTTAAAAGATTTTGTCAAGAGTGCTAAGGACTCATCAAACTCTGAAAGATCAGGGTCTGATGGATCCTCAGATTCAGAATCTAACTTAGTGATGGTGAGAGTAGATCGCTGAGATGGAATTATCTCTGAAGAGACTAAAGCAACAAGAGTGTTTTTGGAGTCTTTATAATTTTTTACAAGATTCTTCTTCAAGAGATTCAATTGCTCATAGTTGAGCAATATTCCATACTAAGTGCTGAGAGAAAGAGAATTTAAGTCTTTTGTCAACTTAAGACATATTGAATAACATATGGTTAGCAAGTTAATCTTTCGAGTTAATCTTTCGAGTCTCTTGGATTTCAGTGGTGCCCTCATATTGAACACATATGGTTTCCCACATTTCTTTAGAAGTTTTCAGATGCATGATGGAATGAAAAGCTTCATCAGGCAGAGCCATTGAAATAATGGTCTTTGCTCCTGCATCTATACCTACCTTCTTTTTGTCTTCATCACTCCACTGTCTTATTTCCTTAACGACATAGCGCTCAGGGACAGCTTCAGTGGTGGCAGTAGCTGGAACTGCAGCTATAATTCTAACAGGTTCATAGGGTCCATTTTCTATATACTCAGGTAGAGTAGGATCTGCACCATCAAAAAATAGCATCATTCGATTTTTCCATAGAGAAAAGTTATCTCTGCTAAATCGAGGAGGTTTAGAAAGTGAACCATTATCATAGTAGTTAGTGTTTGTGTTAAGTGCCATTTCAGAATAGCAAAGAAGAGAATAAAGCAAGATCTTGTTTATCAGATTAAACAGTCTGCTCTGATACCACTTGTTGGTCCCGGAGGTGCTTAACAAATTTGTAGAAGGGGGGTTGAATACAAACACATAAATTTAAAGTTTAATAAATTGTTTATTGATAAATCAAACACAATTTACAATTTTGTTGCGGAATAAGATTAAGACAGACTCAATCTAAACAAACTTAAAAAACACTAAGATGGTTTCACAAGAATTTCAGAGAATGGGGGTTTTAGAAGTATAGAAAGCAAAGGTTTCTATATTGGTTCAAGAATTGAGCACACCCTCAAATGGAGAGGTGATCTTTCTATTTATACCCTATGCATTAAATGCATGGCAGGGTACTTTACACTTGTCATTCAGTGATTGGCTTTGGTAGTCTGACTTTTGGGAGACATGCTTTCGGCCGTATCATGAACAGTGTAGTTGACAGAGTTTTTGTTCGATTTGTGGCAGAGATGTCCGTTCTGACACATCGTACTAGTTTATTCAAGGTAAGACAAAAGGATACTTGAGGCATAAGCTAAGTGATCATTTGATCGCTGAATATCTCTTTCTTCAGAGGCATCAAGAGTTCAGCGATCACTGAAGCTTTTCCTCATGTTCCTTCGCGTATAAGTAGATTCGTCTTTGCTTCACTAATATCCGCATCAGGTCACTAGTAGACTTGTCTTTGTTCAGCAACTTCGTCTTTGATTCAGCTATGAACATCTGTTGGCGCGAGGCTTGTCTTTAGGGATTACGTTAGTTGTTTACATCAGAAACTATCAGCGATAACTCAACAGACTCAGTCTAATCGCTGATAGTGAAACACTAATACATAGAAATGTTTACAAGAAAGACTATCAGCGATAACTGAACAGACTCAGTTTGATCGCTGATGGTGAAACACTAATACATATTAAAACGTAATTTTCACTAAGTATAAAAGAGGGTCGTTATCAAATCACTGAGAGCTGAACAGACTCAGTTTGGATCAACATAAGCTGTGGTGGTCGGAGCTGGAACAGCAAAAGAATTAGTAGCTGAGAAAATAGAATCTTGAGTGAATCTTGAGCAGCAGATAAACGTTTAAACTCTTTGTCTCTTTAACTTCTTTTTAACTTCTCCCCCTCATGACCTTGATGATTTGGATCAACTTGGTCATGCAAATGTTGGAGACGAGACAGCTTCAGATCTGCAAATTCAGAATAAGGGAGAAAAAGGGAAGGTTTGCGCTACATGTTGGTGGCGCAAAGATCGTTTTGCGCTAGCAACTATTGGCGCAAAGCTGACTTGAAATCTGAAAAAATTTCACCTGTTGAGCTCTTTGACTCCCCCTACACAAATGCACTAAATATGACAATTCAAATTAGCATTTGTATAGAAAATCAGATACTCCTCCTCGAAATCAGATATGATCTTTTTAGAATAATTTCCTTATTCACTCCCCCTCGAATAATGCACAGACCCATTAACACAAATATGAGAACACAAGAATCGAAACATCAGCGTAGAAGGAAAAAATATTACTGAATATAAATTTTGAAACAAGTAAATATATAAAATTTTAAACACTAAACAAATTAAATTATACTCAGTAAAATATCACAGATTTATCAATCAATTGAAATCAAGTATATGTTGTTGGATACAGATACAAGTTTTATTGCATATCAAGTTAAAATATGTTCAGCTTCAAAAACTTTCATCAATCTATTCAGTGTGGTAGTGTTGGATCATAATTGTATTCAAGATTAAAGGGTCTAAACTGTATTTGTTTGATAGTTAAAGTTAGAGGGTTTAAATTGTAATAGATTAATAGTTTATTAGCTATTGGGCCCAAGCCCATTAGAAAGCCTGATGCCCATAAGGCTTAGTTATTTAAAGTTTTGTTTAGTTTAGTTTTAGGTTAGAACTCTGATAATTTTCTAAATAGTAACCATACGTTTTCTCTGTATTCAAAGGGTATCAAGAACACTCAAGGGTTTCATTATTTATTCAAGGGATTGGTATGTTACTCTGATTTATATATCTCTTGATTATTATTGTGTTGCTTGATTGCTTGATTAATTATTTACCAACTAGATTAAATCTGGGATAACAATTGGTATCAAAGCAAATTGATATGGGTACCTAAACAAAACTATTTACTATGGGTACCAGAAGGACCCATCCTGATATGGGTACCTAAGCAAAACTAATTGTCTCTTTTGCAGGCCTGTCGACTGTGGGTGATAGATTTCGGATGTTCACGCCACATGACAAGATTCAAGCACCTCTTGCATAACTATGTGGAGGAGCCTGCCGGAGCAGTTAGATTTGCCAATTCTGAAGCCGAAGGCCACGTCAGAGGATATGGAATGCTCGATAACGGTGTTGTGAAGATTCAAAAAGCGCTATATGTTGAAGGACTTGATCACAACCTGTTCAGTACCAGTCACTTCTGTGACATGAAATATCAAGTCCGCTTCACAACCACTCATTGCTATCTAGAGGATCCCGATGGTTATGAAGTCTTCAAAGCTGAGCGTCATGGAAATCTATACTATGTAAATTTTCCTACACTGTCTGCAACACGTCCAGTATGCCTACTAGCCAAAGCTTCCAAAGCACAATCTTAGACGTGGCATCGACGCTTGTCTCATCAAAATTTCAGATCTATAAAGAAGCTACAGAGACAAGGTCTGGTCAAAGGTCTACCCGAAATGAGGTTCGAAAAAGACTCAATATGTCCTGCATGTGAGTTGGGCAAAATGAAGCGTAGCTCCTTCAAGTCCAAAGCTGAATCATCGACCTCATCTACACTGGAACTTCTTCATATGGACCTTTGTGGCCCAATGCGCACAACATCTATCAACGGAAAGAAATATGTGTTGGTAATGATAGATGACTACTCAAGGTATACATGGCTCGAGTTTCTTCGCAACAAGTCAGATGCGCCAGAGTTGATTATCGCTTTCATCAAGCGCATTCAAGTACGTCTTCAACTGCCAGTCAGAACCATTCACAGTGACAATGGCACGGAGTTCAAGAATGACACCCTGAAGAGTTATCTTACTTCCGTGGGTATTTCACATAATTTCTCCGCCGCCTACACTACGCAGCAAAACGGTATTGTTGAACGGAAGAACCGCACTCTGGTTGAAGCAGCTCGCACTATGCTTGCTTACTCGGATCTACCCATGTACCTTTGGACTGAGGCAGTCGCCACAGCATGTTTTACACAGAACCATACAATTGTGGTCAAGCGCTTTAATAAGACAACATATGAGTTAATCAACAATCGTACACCTAACATCAAGTTCCTTTATGTTTTTGGTTGCATGTATACATTCTAAAAGAGCGTCAAGGATTATCAAAGTTTGATAAGAAAGCGGATGAAGGATATCTCGTTGGATACTCTCTAACATCCAAAGCTTATCGAATTTACATTATTCGAACTAAGACGGTTGTTGAGAGCATGAATGTCTCCTTTAATGAGAATTCAACAAGGACTTCTGGACACAATAGTTCAGAACTCGGTCTTAACGACAAAGCTTCTATTCAATCAAGAATAGAACCAGCACCTAAAGGATTCATTTCTTCTAACTCTAACTCTACTTCATCTAAGTTAGATTTATTGTTTATTGATGCCTTTGATGATATATGTGCAGATTTTGAAAAAGGCATATCCACATCAATAACAAGTGGTACAAGCTCGGAGGTCCCTACTATTTCTGAAGACATGTCTGGACCTTCCTAAGAAGTGACTGACACTTCATCTCCATCAGGTACGAGTACAAAGTTAGTTTCTAACTCTACTAATGTTGAATCTGTCTCTACAGATAGTTCTTCTGGAAACGAAGTCCCGAGCACTTCAACTCTTAGTCCAGAAGCTTCAGTATTAGAAACACCAGTACAAGATGTCCCGAGTACATCTATGGAGCAACCTGTCGTCCAAGATGAAAATGATGCGTCCAATACGCAACAAACAGTTGATGCACTACCAAGCACACATCGTTGGACTAAGGATCATCCCCTGGACAACGTGATAGGTGACGTACAATCTCGTGTCACAACAAGATCTGCAACAGCTAACTTCTGCATGTTTTCAAGCTTCCTCAGTTCCTTAGAGCCAAAGAAAGCGGCTGAAGCTCTACGTGATCCATTCTGGATTTCTGCTATGCAAGACGAGCTTCTACAATTCGAAAGGAACAAAATATGGTGCTTGATCCCACTACCTCAAGGTAAATCCGTTATTGGAACAAAGTGGGTGTTCAGAAATAAGAAAGAAGAAGCTGGAGTAGTCGTGAGAAACAAAGCTCGACTGGTCGCCAAAGGGTATTGTCAACAAGAGGGCATTGACTATGATTAAACATTCGCCCCGGTTGCAAGGATCGAAGACATTAGAATCTTTATAGTCTATGCAGCGCAAAAAAACTTTACAGTCTATCAGATGGATGTAAAGTCGGCTTTCCTGAACGGCGTTCTGCATGAGGAGGTCTACGTGGCTCAACCTGAAGGTTTCGTTGATCCTCATCACCCTTATCATGTCTATGTTTTAGACAAAGCGCTTTATGGTCTTAAACAAGCACCGCGAGCCTGGTATGAAACTCTCACTAAATTTCTACTTGCTTTTGGTTTCAAGAAAGGTACTGTTGATACAACCTTATTTCTTAAAAGGCAAGGTGAGGACATGATTGTTATTCAGATTTATGTTGACGACATAATATTTGGGTCGACAAATCCGAAATTTTGCAAGAACTTTTCAAAGATAATGGAAACAAAGTTTGAAATGTCGATGATGGGTGAATTGAATTTCTTTCTTGGTCTACAAGTAAAGCAATTACCCGAAGGCATATTTATTAATCAAGCTAAATATATAAACGATATTTTGAAAAAGTTCAATATGTCAGATAGTTTAGTCATGAATACACCAATGGCTACTGGTACACTCTTAGACGCGGATCCCTCCGGGAAACCTGTTGATCAAAAGGTGTATCATAGCATGATTGGTTCTTTACTTTATCTGACTGCCAGTCGCCCGGATATAATGTTTGCCACATGTTTTTGTGCGAGATATCAGTCTAATCCTAAAGAGTCGCACTTATCTGCTGTTAAGCGAATCCTTAGATATCTCAAAGGTTCTCCTAATCTAGGCCTTTGGTATCCAAAGGATTCTCGTTTTGATCTAACTGTCTTTACAGATGCTGATCATGCAGGATGTAAGCTAGATCGGAAGAGCACCTCTGGATCATGTCAATTCAGAGGTGACAAACTTGTAAGTTGGACCTCAAAGAAACAAAACTGTGTTTCAACATCCACTACCGAGGCTGAGTATGTAGCTGCTACTAGCTGCTGTTCTCAAGTCCTCTGGATGATGACACAGTTAAGGGACTTTGGATATAACTACAAGCAGGATTCTATTTATTGTGATTCCAAGAGCGCAATATCTATAACTGCTAACCCGGTACAACATTCGAAGACCAAGCATATCGACGTACGCTATCATTTCATTAAGGATCATGTTGAAAAAGGTAATATTGAAATGCACTTTGTTCAAACTGACTTCCAGTTAGCTGACCTTTTCACCAAGCCGTTGGATGAAAAGCGTTTTCAATTTCTAATCAGCAAACTTGGTATGTTGAACATGTCTTAAACCTTCATCATGATTCTAGGGGGAGTATTCCAAATTTTGATCTTGTGTGTTATTTTCCAACTGTTAACGAGAGAGGAATCATTTTCATAAATGATTACCATTATTTTTTTTATTTATGCAGGTTTGGTCAAGGGTTAACGGAGAATATCTGTGATATTAACATATTTTTGGATACTTAAATGCTCATCTGACCGTGTGTTCTTAAAGATAAATACTTGCGTTTTATCTTGTCAATATACTTTGTCAAGTATTCATACACATAACGGTTCAGAACATTCTATTTGACTTTGTTATTACCATGTATCAAAAGTTAAATCTTTCTATGGTAATACTCACGTTATTTGTATTCACTGTTGTTTGAATAAAACGTCATTTCATGTGCTTTCATTGAAAATATGTTTATATATTGTTCATATAAACAACATTCGTTTTTGATTCTCCAAAATATTATTCTTCATGATAAGATGATATAAGCTTAATCGTCAAACTCTTTTAGTTTGAGGGGGAGAATTGCATCGTCAAACATCTTCTGTTTTGACATCTCCGAATATTATATTCTTCATGTAACAAGTGGTATTTGTGCTTACATGTACAATAGCCTGTTGAACAACATGTTTCTTTTAGGAAAATACATGGGATTCAGTGTAAGAACTTAACAGAACTTCCATGGATTCACAATAACCAGTGTTTCCTACCCAGGAAGTATTCCCTGAGTGATTGAGGGGAGAAGGGTCAAAAGATTTGAGTGTTGGTGTGTGAAAAAAGGTAAAATGGAAAAGAGAGATTGGTTAGAAGTAAGCTTTAAAAGAAAGAGGGTGAGAGAACAGAGTAAAGGGAATATTAAACCTTGCACCAAACCACTTTCTGAGTCGGGCAGCCACATAATCTGATTGGTTCACATTCTTTGGTGACCATCATTGAAATAGGCAACTAGCCCATGCCATCCCTTGCATACAACCCCACCAGCTACTCATTCTTTTCTCAAAAAGAGAATGTTTCACATGTGCTGGGGACGCATCACATACGCTATTGGTTCTTCATTTGGAAGATACTAATATTGAAAAAGAAGGAAAGTTGCCCCACCTTCGAATCCTTTCTCATGCACATTGAGTCTTTGTAAAATTTGTTGTTGTCTCAACAAGTTTACATACTTTGAGCCTAAATTGAAAAGAAATCATCTATGCTTAAATTTTTTCATACACATGCACGAGCACACAGAAATTTGTTTTCTGTCAGAACGTTCATAGATAACCATGTGTTATTCGATGATTGAATGGAAGACCTGGGGAGCCAACATCAAAACTAGCTCCTTATATAGTAACTTTGTGTTACTCAGTGACTTTGTGTTACTGACAGGCATTCTAACTGAGTCATTTGTTGATTCAGGGATACACTTATTAACTGTTTGAATTTGAAAAGATTCGAATGATTACTACTTTCTATTTTAATATGAAAAGATTGAAATAATCACTCTTTCCATCTGGGAAGACTGCTCTTATTTCCATACAGGGCTCGTTACATGATGAAGATTGTGCTTACGTGATCATACACAATGGGGGAGATTGTCTTGAAAAGGGGGAGATTGTTTTGCAAAGTTTTGATGATGATGCTTCTCACCACTCATCAAAAAGGGGGAGAAGATACAAAAAAAAGGGAGAATTATCAAAGAAGGAGAATATATTAAGGGGGAGAACATAATCTGAAGACTGCTGTAGATTTTCAAAGATATCAAAGTTTTGAAGATTTGAAGATTATTTAAAGATATCAAGTTTTGAAGCTATCAATGTCATATCTGAAGACAAGTGAAGACCCGAAGACAATTGTCAATTTTTTTTTAATCTTGAATCCAAAGGGGGAGATTGTTGGATCATAATTGTATTCAAGATTAAAGGGTCTAAACTGTATTTGTTTGATAGTTGAAGTTAGAGGGTTTAAATTGTAATAGATTAATAGTTTATTAGCTATTGGGCCTAAGCCCATTAGAAACCTGAAGCCCATAAGGCTTAGGTATTTAAAGTTTTGTTTAGTTTAGTTTTAGGTTAGAACTCTGATAATTTTCTAAATAGTAACCATACGTTTTCTCTGTATTCAAGGGTATCAAGAACACTCAAGGGTTTCATTGTTTATTCAAGGGATTGGTATGTTACTCTGATTTATATATCTCTTGATTATTATTATGTTTCTTGATTGCTTGATTAATTATTTACCAACTAGATTAAATCTGGGATAACAGGTAGCATGCGAACTTCGATTAGCTTCAAGAAAATGCAATTCTAAAAATATAATAGAAAACTTTGCATGTACTCACACTAAGCCATCAAAAATTAAGATTTTCACAAATGTATTGGTTTATCGCAACTCAAACATATCATCAAGTATCATGAGATGTGTGCTCATTGGCATCTTTTAGCATTGTACACATTGGCATCTTCACATGAGTGTGCTCTTTGGAATATTTTAAGCTTCTGCACTTTGGCATCTTTTAATCAAAAAGTTTGTTAAGTAAAGAACATGCCGTAAACATAACTTTCTATCTGACCCTATTGCAGGATTTGGGTCAGCCGCTCCCAGACCAGTTGGCCTTAGGGGACTAGGTGTCAAGCACCCCTTGGAACTTACTTTCCCAAATCAGAAAGGCTACATCGACATATCCTAAACCCATTCATACCTGTAGAACATGACTTTCGATCTGGTTCTATAAAAGGATTTAGGTTCGATCACTCCCAGATCAATTGACCTTAGGGGACCAGATGACAAGCATCCCACGGAACTTACTTTCTCAAAACAGAAAGGTCACAGGTACAAACTTTGAAACATAGAGATTTCTGTATTTTATATATTTAATAATCATCTCAATCACTCGGTTTTACATCAAAGTGCTTAGCCCATATTTTCCTTACAATCCAAAATTCTGACTTTTTAGGATTTCTAAGCGTTGTAAATTATAAATATTCCGAATAATACAACTGTAAAGTAGTATCAAAAGTTTCAAACATGTTGCTGACCTTTCGACTTTTGTAAGACTTGAAAGTTGATCATATAAAACTTCAATATAAACAAAGCAACTTGAAAATTTATCCTAGACACACATTTTATTCAAAAGAAAAACTGTAAAACTTTTACTTTATAGAATAAAATTTGTAAAGATTTAAACTTTTAAATTCAACATGACGAGTTTTTAAAAAAAAAATCATTTAAGACTAATGTAAAGAATTCGGCAAATTGAAATTTAGTTAGGACAAAATACAATTCAATAATACCTTCTTTCACATAATGTATAATGAAATGGTGTCTCATATCAAAGTTTTGGGTCGTATAAATTCAGGTTTTAGTTGAACTTGCTCAGATTTTTGAACAACATGAGAGAACTAGAACAACATCACAGTAAGAGATAAATGCAGCGGAATTGATTAGATGCACTCACAGTTTCTCATTTGTCCAGAAGCTTAAATGCATTGAAGAACGAGTCCTAAACTGATATGTTTAGATGTCGATTTCCAGTGAAGTACGGGTTCTGAGCTGAATTACTCAGAAGCCATTTTTTTCTTACTCCCCCTTGACATTAGGTGCCTGCAACTAAGAATTAATCTTTGGTTTTGGTACCCACATGTATTTGGGTCCATGTTAGTTGCAGTTCTTAAGGGAGTAAACTTGTTAGATTTGACATAGAAAGTACGAGAAAAATAATCAGACGAATTAACAAAATCATTAGTAGAAGACAAAGCATAATCATCTGAACTTAAACCAGAGGAAGAATATGAGACATCTTTTGAAATTCGAATCATTTGCTTTATTGAGTATTTTGAAATTTTATTACACACAGCTAATGAATCACTTTTATAGTTTTTGTCTACATATCGATCCTCATCAATAGCAGGTTCATCAGATGTCCGTTTGACCCTCCATATCTGCCTTGAAGGAGTGCTCAAAGTCCTATCTGAAATATTTGAATCACAATAATTAGAATTATCATAAATGACTGACTCTTTCTTCTTTGACTTCTTTGACCTTCTTCTTTTACGCTTTGGTTTATAATAATCATCATTTAGTGTAAAAGATTCATCAAGAATTTTCGAATTAAGATTTGATTTTGAAGAAACAATTTTATCTAAGAATCCAAACTGATCACACATTAAACTTGAACTTACCTTGGAGTCAGAAAAAATTTGAGAAAAGTTTTCAGAATTTAGAACTTCCTTTTTGTTTTCTTTAAAATCAGAAGAAAGGCCAGAAACATAAAGTAAATCTTGTGAATGAGAAATTAATTTTTCTTCAAAACTTGATGTCAATAATGTAAAAATTACATCTTTTTCAATTTCTCTTTCAATATTTTGTTCTTCCATTTTATTTTCAAGATCAATGATTTTGCCTTCTAATAGTAATGGAGGAGTATATCTCTTAGAATCATAAAATATTGGAGAGATATTTTCCTTATCAGAATTAGTGGCATATATATCAACATAATCATCAGACACTGAAGACTTGATGGGAGAGTGTTAAGTCTGTTTTTATAGTAATCATTGTATTTATAGGCTTGGTCTAATACTGTGTTTAGAGTGTTATACTATGTTGTATTATCCAATGGTATTTAAGTCCCTGTGGCTTTGGTGTTTGTAAGGAACCTCACACATATTCAATAGAACTCAGACTTCTGCGCTTTCAATCTCTCTCTCTACTTTCTCTCTCTATATATTTAGAGATCTTGGCTTAACAGAGATATGTCATTTAAACTTTTTCTGCCCTTCTTTGATTTTTCAGGAAAATATTTGGCATTTTCGCGTGTGTAAAGAAAAGGAATTTCCTTGTGCGTGTTTTTCATTCTTTTCTCATTTTCGATATCTAAAACTTGCTTTTCACTTGTACAATGAAATTTGAACTGGGGAGCATATCTTGCAAGATTTAGATAATCATATTCATATAAAGTAGGAACTTCGGTTTTAACTTTATCTAAATAATGAAGATTTTCAAAACCAAGTCCCCATCTTTCTTTTATAGCCTCATCACTCCTTGGTTTATTCATGTAAATTGTTTGCTCAGTTTGATTCCTTCGATGTAACTTTTCTTCCAACTTATTTATTTTAGCCAAAAAACTTTTTTTTAAGTTGGTCATTTTTGTCAAAGAATCAAGATAAGTCTTATTTGAAATTTCCAAATCATCCAATTTCTTTTGAAAGATTTCTTTTGTATGAATCAAAATAGATTTTTCATCTTTCAAAGAAATTTGCAATTTGTCAATCAAATCTGACTTTTCTATATTTAACTGTTTTTCAGATAATAACTTTGAACGAAGATCATGTAAAGCAGTTATAATGATGTTCATTTGAGAAGAAATAAATGTGTAATCAAACTCAGAAGGTACCTCATCTTCATCAGTGGTAGAATCATCATCATCACTCTGATCATCTCCGATTAAGCACATATGAGCGGTCTCCACATTATCAGCTTCGTTGTCAGAGTGATATAACCAAAATTCTTCTTCAGCTAGCAGAGTTGTTCCATTCTCTCTCTTTTCGGCCAGTTCCATTTTCTTCCGATAATACGCCGAATCCCGAACTTTGTTTACTCGACACTCCTTAGCGATGTGACCCAACTTTCCACAGTTAAAGCATGCAGTTGCTTTCTTAACCTCGGGCACTTTGACAGTCTTAGACCCAGAAGTGAAGCGAAGATTGTTGGAACCCGAACGATGTTAGAACTTTTTGTTGTAGTGTTGAGAGAGAAGAATCATCGCCGTCTGTAGAGCCTCACCATCGTCATCAGTTGCACCATCATAAGCATTCTAAGTCAATGCTTGTTCAGCTAGTTTCCTTGTGAGAAGTGCAACTGGATCCACTGTCTTTTTTATTTTCTTGTCATGTTTAGCCTTCTTCTCGTTGACTATACACTCATCTGTTAGCAAAATCTCGTAAAGCTCTTGGATTTGCATAGAAGATACTGAACATCATTCTTCAAATGATGGGAAGATTTATTCCATTCCGGTTGCAGAGCATTGAGGAACTTCAGATTGGTCTCTAGCTCAGTCTTTTCTACTTTTATTTTTCTTAGATCATTTATCACTACACATAACCTGTCAAAAACATTTTTAGTGACTCCCCGTCTTTGGCTTTGAACTCTTCAAAATTGTTCATGTAGCGCGTTTGCCGAAGTTGTGTCGCGATCGTTGAATCAAGCATAATCTTTTCTAGCTGAGTCCACATCATCTTCGGATCGTGCTTGAAACGATCAATTCTATTATAGATAGAATTGGGCAATGCTAACATCAGATTAGACTTTGCTTCACGATCTGCTTTTTCTCTTGTAACCTCTTCAGCAGTCAAAGGAGTATCGTTCTTAGGTCTGATAAATGGTCCTTCAGTAAATGACTTCATCATATTTTATCCATTAGCTTGACACTCGATGAAGTTAATGAACCGATCTTGCCATTGGGTGAATTCATTTTCATTGATCAAAATAGGAGGACGAGTTTCTGTGCCCAATGACATTATGAGATCGTTTTTGTAGAACTGATCTTGAAACGCAAACTTTACAGAATCCATATCTTCAGAAAAATGCTAAGTCTGAAACAGAGAGGCTGACGCAAAATGAGATTTGCGTGAACAGTGAATGGCACAAACTGAGTTTTGCGTGAACAAAGGATGGCGTAAACTTGTTGTCGCGTGAGAAGAAGCTGGCACAAACTTTACTTTGCGTTAGACAAAGATAACGCAAACTGATATTTGTGCGAGATGTTGTTGACGAGAATCTTTCTTCGCGTGATAAGGAGGCGCAAAGTTGATTTGCGTGAAACGTATGTGGCACACACTTAAGCTTTGCGCGAGAAATATGTAACTCAAACATTGATTTGCGCGAAGCTAAGATGGCGCAAATTATTCTTTTCGTGATGAACTGATGAAGTAAACTTGAACTCTTCGTGAGATGAGATCTGAACTTGATGAAAACCTGAGATAAACTGGAATAATGTTTAGATCAACTAGCGCAAAAATCAGATGAAATTAGATCAAACTTTATAAGAACTGGCGCAAAGTCAGGAAGAATTGGCGCAAACTCATATGAACTCGCTCAAAATCCAGATCTGGCACAAACTCATATGAACTGGCGCAAAACTCATATAATTCAGAAACAACATCTAAAATCAATTATAACAACGAAATTGAAGAACTTTTCGCACACAAATATGTTCGAAAACAAGTTTCTAACACTTTGTAACAAACAATTCGATCAACAACACGAAAACGTGAAATTTTTTAAACGAACAGAATGATAACTACTTTTCCAGAAACTCGATAAATCTCAAAATTGAAGATCAAAAAGTGAATTTCTTGCAAATCGATGTGAATCAAAAGTGATATACTATTAAAACCGAATCCAACAAACCAGATTTCAAGAAAAATCGATTAAAAAACAGACTGATTTTGATGAAAAATCAAAAAAATGAGATTTTTTTGAAAAAATCAAGAAAATCAATCGAATTTTCTAATTTAACTACAAAACCAGAATCAAAACAAGATTCTCTCAATCCTGTCAGATTCAGATTAGGCTCTGATACCAATTGATAATCCAAGATCGATCTAAATCCTAGAGAGAGAAAGTAGATAGAGAGTTTGAAGCGCAGAAGGGTTTTCTATTAGAATGTGCGTGAGTATCTTACACCCAACAAAGCCATAAGGGACTTAAATACCCATGGCTAATACCCATGGCTAATAAATGGAATAAAAGCTTTCTAAACACAGTATTAGACCAAGCCTATAAATACAATGATTACTATAAAATCTTACTTAACATAATCGACTACGATGAAACTTTCCCGCCGGTCGCACGATTAGAAGTCATTCAAATGTTTCTTGCTTTTGTTGCTTATCGAAATTTTACCGTATAGCAGAAGGATGTAAAGACAACCTTTCTAAATGGGAAACTTAAAGAAGAAGTTTTTGTTTCTCAACCAGAGGGGTTCGTTGACAAAGACCATCCTGATCATGTATATTTTCTCGATAAAGAATTATATGGCTTGCAACAAGTACCGCGGGCGTGGTATGATGAGTTGTCTGCCTTCTTGCTAAATTCCGGGTTTACCAAAGGATCTATCGATACTACTCTTTTCATTTATCGCTCTAACTTGGATATCTGCTTAGTTCAAATTTATGTAGATGATATTATATTTGGTGCGACTAATTAATCATTATGTACTTGGTTTTCTGATCTCATGACCTCTAGGTTTCAAATGAGCATGATGGGAAAAATTAATTCCTTCCTCGGACTTCAAGTGAAACAACTTCTGGACGGTATCTTTATTAATCAGTCGAAGTATGTTTTCGACATTTTGAAGAAATTCAAGATGGACAAATCCACTTCAATTGGCACGCCAATGGCTCATGGTGCTAAAATTGGTCTAGATCCTGATGGAAAAACTGTGGACGTCAAGAACTATCGAGGGATGATCGGATCACTCATGTACTTAACTGCAAGTCGGCCGGATATCATGTTCTCTACTTGCCTATGTGCCAGATTTCAAGCAAAGCCGAAGGAATCGCATCTGTTAGTAGTCAAGAGAATATTTCGTTACATCAAAGGAACTCCGTACTTAGGTTTGTGGTATCCTAAGAGTTCTGATTATAAATTAACTACTTACTCTGATGCAGATTTCGGTGGAAATCAATTGGACCGGAAAAGCACCTCAGGACATATTCAATTTCTTGGTGATAGACTGATAAGTTGGGCGTCGAAGAAACAGAATTATGTGTCGATCTCAACTGGAGAAGTAGAATACGTCGTTGTAGCTAGCTGTTGTGCCCAAGTGTTATGGATGAAGACACAACTTCGTGACTACGGGATGCTGTATAAAACTGTTCCAATTTACTGTGACAGCAAATCCGCGATCGCTATATCAGTCAACCCGGTTCAACACACAAAGACCAAACACATCGATATGTGGTACCACTTCATAAAGCATCATGTGGAAGAAGGTATTATTGAATTATATTTTGTTCCAACTGAATATCAACTTGCCGACATTTTTACAAAAGCCTTAGATGAAAAACGATTTCATTTTCTGCTTTCAAAACTCGGCATGTTGAATTTAAAAGTTTAAATCTACACAATTTTTATTCTATAAAATAAAGTTTTACAGTTCTTCTTTCTTTTGAATAAAATGTGTGTCTAGGATAAATTTTCAAGTTGCTTTGTTTATATCTAAGTTTTATATGTTCAAATTTCAAGTCTTACAAAAATCGAAAGGTCGACAACATGTTTTAAACTTTTGAATACTGCTTTAAAGTTGTATCATTCGGAATATTTATAGTTTACAATGCTTAGAAAACCTAAAAAGTCAGAATTATGGATCGTAATGAAAATATGGCTAAGCACTTAGATGTACAACTGAGTGATTGAGATGAAAATTAAATATATATAAAATTCAGATATCACCAAGTTTAAAAGTTTGTACCTGTGACCTTTCTGGTTTGGGAAAGTAAGTTCTGTGGGATGCTTGTCATCTGATCCCCTAAGGGCAAATTGGTCTAGGAGTGATCGAACGCAAATCCTTCAATAGAATCAAATCGAAAGTCATGTTCTACTGGTATGAATGGGTTTAAATGCGTCGATGTACCCTCTCTGGCCTGGGAGAGTATGTTCCAAGGGGTGCTTGACACCTAGTCCCCTAAGGCCAACTGGTCTGGGAGCGGCTGACCCAAATCCTGCAATAGGATCAGATAGAAAGTTACGTTTACGACATGTTCTTTACTTACAAAACTTCTTGATTAAAATATGCCAATGTGCACAAGCTTAAAAGATGCCAAAGAGCACAATCATGTGAAGATGCCAATGTGCACAACGCTAAAAGATGCCAATGAGCACACATCTCATGATACTTGGTGATATTTTTGAGTTGCGATAAACCTATAAATTTGTGAAAGTCTTAATTCTTGACGGCTTTGTGTGAGTAAATGCAAAGTATTCTATTTTATATTTAGAATTTCATTTACTTGAAACTAATCAAAGTTCGCATGATAGCACACTGAATAGATTGATGAACGTTTTTGAAACTGAACTTGTATTAACTTGATATGCAATGAAACTTGTATCTGTATCCAAAAACACACACTTGATTTCAACTGATGGATTAATCTGTGATATTTTACTGAGTAGAATTTAATTTGTATGGTGTTTAAAATTTTATATATTTAGCTGTTACAAAATCTATTTTCAGTATATTTTTCTTTTTATATTGATGTTTCTTGTGTGTGTTCCCATATCTTTGTAACTTGGTATGTGCACATTTCGAGGGGGAGAAAATCTGATTGAGAATTTGACAAATTTCTAATTTTGAGGGGGAGTAAATAAAGTGGACAGGTATGTTTCTGATGAAGTGATTAAAGTCCAGATCAGAGGTTCATCACGTAAGTATTTCTGACTTTTCTATACAAATACTAATTTCATTTGTTATATCTAGTGCATTTGTGTAGGGGGAGTAAAAGAGCTTAAAAGGTGAAAAATGACATTTTCTTTGTCTTTATAAAAACAAAGTTGACGTCATTCACAAGTTGTTTTTCCCTCTATCTTTGCAAACTATCTTTTGGCTTTATCTCTCTTTCTGATTCGACTTCCATTCTTAGATTATTTGATCATTTCATTGAATCAGGTATGTTTTCTAACTACATTTAGCTTTTGATTGAAGTTTCAATTCATTGTTGCATTAATCAATTTTATTTTTGAATCATACAGTGCGCCTTCATTTTTGCACTATTCATCATCTTCTTCATCAAAGAGAGGTATTCATTGTTTAAATAAAGTGTTGGGTTGTTATTTGTTATTGATTTCGACTTCAAGGTATGTGTTTTCATCTTATTTCTCATAGTTTATTTCTTCGATTTTGAATTTTTAGTCAGAGACGGTTCATCTTCGTGCAATATCTCACAATTTTTGTTGAAAAATGTTTTTAATCGATAATACTATGTTCGAAATATGCTTAGTATTGTTCATGTTAGTGTATAAAAAGTGTTGCAAAGTAAATAGTGTTTAAATGTATTTGATTTGTATTTGTAAAAGGCCTTGGGACTATTGGGCTTAATTGTAAAGGGCTTGGGCTTACAAGTTGTAACAAGGGTAGTAGGTAGGTGATAGACTATAAATAGAATTTAGTTTGTAATAATTCATTCATATTTTCATAATCAAAGATGTAGTCATTAAACAATTCTCTCTCTCTAGATTAGTTTACTTTCTCTCTCTAGAATAAATAAACCTTCTCCTATCCTACCTAGTTACAAACATGAAATGATCCAGATTGCGGACCTAACAAGTGGTATCAAAGCCAAACGATAAAATTTTTATCGAAACGATTATCGGATCTCGACATTTCGTGTTTTTTAGCCCGATCTATATGTAAGTGCCTTCAAAACCTAATTCCTCTTGAAGATTTGTTCTTGATGAGATTACAGATCTACTACAATCTTTGGATTCAAATTTCGTTGAGTTTTGAAGATTTTTTGAATTTTCGTTCGAATTTTTCGGTGTTCTTCGCGTCAAATTTTAGATCCGAAAATTTTCGTGCATGAGGTGATTTAAATTGCTTAGATCTGTTCTTTGTCGAATTTTGAGCATTCTACAATTTTCAGAATCGAAAAACGATGAAAAATAAGTGAGATATGAGCTCCGAAAGGTTGATCGCCGGAAAATTTAGATCTGACCGGAATCTCGCCTGAATTTCGAGGTTTGAGTTTAAACACTGTCATCTCTTGTCCAGATCTGTACTTAATGTCAATATTGATTATGTGATGTATTTTTGAGCAACAAAATTAAGTGTGGTGATCTGTTGAAAATTCCACGCCGGAAAAACGAGTTTGAGCAATGATTTTGTCAAAATTACGTTCCAGATCTGTTATAAACATTTATATTGACTGATTCTTAATTGATTGATGAAATTTTGGGCATAAGGTCGAGTTTCAATGGTCTGTTGAAATTACTCGCCGGAAAATCGAGCAGTTCGCTGGAAAGTTTTATTTCCAGAGATTTATTGTAATTTCTATATAGATCTCATATCTCAGATCTGTCCATGAGTTCGACAAAGTGTAATCAGAATTATGGATGCATTGGATAGTGCCGCAAATCATGAATTTGCAGATTTCGAAAAGCATTTCTTTGGTCCAAACAGAAAACTGATTCTAGAAGTTGCTATTGGTTATATGATTATTCAGATTCAAAATAAATCTGAGTTGTGGTCAGATTTAAACAGATTTAAGACTGCAAGCTGTGATTTTTCAGAAATGTAAATGTGCATATCGTATGATTTCATGTGAAGAAGAAGGTGAATAGTGTACTAACGGACATCTCTTAGTCCAGTTAGTTTTTCTAACATTTTTGGTCCAAAAGTCAGTTAATTTGGCCAAATTTGTTCCTCATCCCTTACCATTGTAGTGTATGCCTATCGTTTCCTCTTCGAGCATCTCGTTTATGACTCTCAAGCCGAATTCCTACTCGACTCGCGGTTAACGACGGTTCCTTTGTTAAAAACTAAGGATGCACTCGGTTTGTCACGTCAAACTCGCTCGTTATCATTTTTGTGGGCTTATCGAAACGAGTTGGGTTTCTACATTTCGAGATGTTTTATCGTGCACTTAGTCGAGCTTACGGTGTACATCGGATCCGGTTTTAAAGTCGAAACATCAAGAATGAGAGCAACTTTCAAGGGGGAGCCGAGCCTAGAATTGTCAATGCATGCACTAAAGTTTTTTCTAGCAAATCAAGGGGGATAGGATATTAGAGCTTGAAGATGATTTACTTTCCAAAACTTTAGGGGGAGAATGTTAGTGTATAAAAAGTGTTAGAAAGTAAATAGTGTTTAAATGTATTTGATTTGTATTTGTAAAAGGCCTTGGGCCTATTGGGCTTAATTGTAAAGGGCTTGGGCTTACAAGTTGTAACAAGGGTAGTAGGTAGGTGATAGACTATAAATAGGATTTAGTTTGTAATAATTCATTCATATTTTCATAATCAAAGATGTAGCCATTAAACAATTCTCTCTCTCTAGATTAGTTTACTTTCTCTCTCTAGAATAAATAAACCTTCTCCTATCCTACCTAGTTACAAACATGAAATGATCCAGATTTCGGACCTAACAGTTCATTTATGTGTTTCGAACAAATATTATGAATTAAAAGCGATTTATTTGAGATTTTTGAAAATCAGAGATGAACTCGGGCAAAGTTCAGGTTTTCTAGGGTTTTGTGTTTTCCGTTGTTAGAGCAAAGTTGGTTTTGCGCAACTTTCGTGTAACGCAAAACTTATTTGACTAGTTTTTTTTCTCCAAGTAACAATTGCGTTACACGTTGGTAATGCAAAGTCACTTTTGCGCTACCTTTCGTGTCGCGCAAATCTCTATTGTGCCTTAAAGAACTTGAAATTTTTTCAAAGTCAAAGATTGCGTCACAAGTGAATTGCGCAAACTTAGTTTTGCGCCACGCACAAGAAACGCAAAGTTAACTTTGCGCCATCTGTACGTAGCGCAAAACACATTTTGCACCACTCACTTGTAGCGCAAACCAGACTAAGCAATTTTTTCATTTTCTTCTGTTTTCACTTTTACATTCCAAGGCTAATTTTCATTATCATTTCTGTTTGATAGGGACTGTAATGGCTTCTGAAAACATCTCTGTTCAGCAAGATGAGAATGAAGTCCAAAATGAGTATTATGATCCATGTGATACTGCAACTCGGGAAGCTCCAATGCCATTTGTTCCCTCTTCCGGAGCGAATTTGTATGTTCATCATCAAACACCAAACGAAGTATTTCCTTCTGCTCTATTTGTGTTGCCTTACAAGCCAAACAATTAGTATGTCAACTTCTACAAACTGAAGATTGATCTGGTTATTAAAGCCATTCTTTGTGGGCATCCGATTGCTTCATCTTTAACTTTATGTGCTGATGTTCCAGAAGTCTATCTACAGCAAGTATGACACTCAATTAAGAAGAATGAGTTGGTTAGGCCTCACAGATTTGAAATACAGATTGATCAATTTGAATCCTATCTCACGTACAACAGACTCAAATTGATTATAGAGCTACCTGAAGCGAATTCCCGACCAGGTCGAACTTCTTATGACAGCTTTCCTCCAGAGTCAGAAGTTCTTGAGGGTATTCGGAACTTGGGATATGTTGGTACTCTTACTAAAGTGGTCATTTTGAGAAATCCAACCTTCCACCGGTTTGGTATGCGCTGTTCTCGGTACTCAACTGGTGTCTTACCTCGAAACATTCAGGTACAGACAACGCTAGTCTGCATTATCTCCGATTGTTCCATGCAATTGTATATGATTTGCATGTAGACGACACTCTAATCTTCTGGACCGAACTGTCTGAGAGAGTGCATGACAAAGTGACTAACAAGAAGAGAAAGTTCATTCCATTTGCTCGTTTCATGAAGTTGATTGTCCGGAGCATAGTAAGGAGTAACAGACATATTCCTTGATGGAATTCTTGGGATTAGGTTGCTAACAATGAAACGACCTTCATTCAATCCCAAAGGAAGGAATTTCAGTTTTCGATGCCGATTCCTTCTGCACTAATTGCAAATTATGTTGATCCAACTGATGACAACATTATTCAATACTGCATTGATCATGATTTTTCTTTGGAAGCCGAAGAAGCCGAACCTGCTAATGATGATCAAACTGAACAAGTAGTTGAAGCAGGTGATGCGGCTCAACAGATTGATGATGAACATTCTGAAAGTGACAAAGAGACTGTCGATGATCATATGGTACATGATGATTCTGATGAAAATGATGATGATGGTAATGATGGAGATGGTGATCAGCCTGCTATTCAAGCTTTCGAAAGGGAGATCAGAGAAACAGAAATGCATGATCAAGTATATGTTCTGTCCGACGATGAATATGTACCAACCAATGTTGCGGTTGCTGATATACAGGTTGATGAGTTAGATTTAGCTTTCGCTAATGCTACGACTCAGCAACAGGTTCAAGATACCGAAACTTCTTTCTCTGATATCCATACTACGGCTGAACTAACATCTGTTGTCGAGACTTCTTCAGTTCAAGTTCGAAATCCGACTGAGAAGTTTATGACTCTGAATGAGGTCATCCTTCAAATGAGTAAACGATTTGATGCACAAAAGAACGAGGAAATTCCAAAGATGAAGTCCTAATTCAAGGGTAAGATGGTGGAAATAGACCATTCTGAGATTCCTCAAGCGATATCGTTCAGACGACCATCCGAGGTTGTCATTCGTGAACCGTCCAACATCACTACTACTGCTCCAGCTATAGTCTCAATTCCACTTCCTCCATCCTTTACACAGTCTGTTGGTTTATCTACATCAACTTCTGTTCCTACAACATCATCAAGAACTCCAATTCAGGATATTCCAATTTATGAAGTAATTGATATGTTATATGCTCGTCTCCTCTCTATGTCTCTGTTAATCATAAATCCCAATCTATCAAGCTAATTACTCAAGATTTATCTAATATATGCTCAAGAACTAGAGAGAGAATCTAGAGAGAGAAAGTAGATCTTGAACATCACAACTCTAGAATTACAATATGCATATGCCTCTAATTTCTTATTACATGATTACAAAGGCAAACCTATTTATACCATCTAACTAACACAAAGCCTTAACGGCTAAGGAAACTAAACAAGCTTTGACTAACTATTACAAGGTCAATGTTGACTTTTACACATTTGACTTTCCTATTAAATCTTGGATACAATATTTAGACTTAACAATCTCCCCCTTTGTATTCAAGATTTAATAAAAATTTGATGCAGATCTTCAACTCTTGATTCTTCATCTTTTGTCTCTTGAAGCTTTCACAAACTTTGCTCTTTTGCAACTTTTGAAGAATCTTGGAAAGTCTTTTTCAACATTTAAGCTCTGAAAGTCAACAAGCCTTGAACAAAACTGGAAATTCTTGAAACTTCTTTGAAACTTCATTTCTGAAAAAACTTTTGACTTCGATCAAACTTGTATCTTCATCACTTTGATCTCTGAACCATCTTTGGAAGAATCAAACTTTCACGAATCATCTTGTTTTGACTTTGAACATTCTTTATCAGACATGAACTTTGAACTCTTGAAATTGATCTTTGAATAATTCTCCCCCTTTTTGATGATGTGAGCATCATAATCATCAAAATATCATCAATTTCAGCATAGGCTTTGATTTCCCCCTTTGTGAACAACAAACAATCTCCCCTTGATATTGCTGTACTTTTGATCTGAAGAGCCGAATCATGAACAGTATATATCCGAATCTTTTGAACTTCAGACATAATGAGCGTGTAACCCTGATTCAACAAATGAAACAGTTAGAAATGCCTGTCAGTAACACGAAGTTACTGTGTACAACGGATGTACAATGTAAGGAGCTGGTTTGATGTTGACTCCCCAGGACTTCCATTCAATCATTGAAAGACACAAGGTAATTCTATGAATGTTCTGACAGAAAAACATATTCTCTGTGTGCTCATGCTTCTGTTTTGAAAGAATTAGCACAATGATTGTGTTTCATAAAGGCTCAAAATATGTAAATCACTGTGACAACAATGATTATACATGGACTCAATGTGCATGAGAAAGGGTCGAAGGTGGGGCAAGTTTCCTTCTTTTTCAATATCAGTATCTTCCAAGTGAAGATCCGATAGATTATGTGCTGCTTCCCTAGAAAATGTGAAACATTCTCTTTTTAAGAAAAGAATGAGTAGCTAGTGGGGCTGTATACAAGAGATGGCATGGGATATTTGCCTATTTCAATGATGGTCACCAAAGAAATGTGAACCAATCAGTAATGTGGCTGCCCGGCTCAGAAAGATGTTTGGTGCAGAGTTCTGATATTCTTTTAACTCTGTTCTCACACCCTCTTTCTTTTAAACATATAAGCTCACATCTAACCAATCTCTCATTTCCATTTTACCTCTGCGCACTCCCACACTCAATTCTTTTAGACCCCTCTCCCCTCACTCACTCAAAGGATTTCTTCCGGGGTAGGAAACACTGGTTATCGTGAATCCATGGAAGATCTATTAAGCACTCATACTGAATCCCATGTTCCTAAAAATTACATGCTGGTCAATGATTTTTCTTGACATGTAAAGCACAAGAAATCATATGTCAGTGTATGTATGCTCATTGAAAAATATGAATGAAATTTGAGCATTTGATCTATGAAGATTTCTCAAAACAAAGATATTGAAAGAATGGAATGAAATCAAGAAAATTGTTTTGAGAATCTGACAATGATTAAAAGCAGATCAAATGAAATAGCTAGGGTATCAAAAAATTGAATATTTTGTTTATATGAACAAATATAAACAATTTATCAATGAAAGTACGAATATGAAAAAGATGTATGATGCTCATCAACTTCGAAAGCAAATGGGGGTATTACCATCGAAAAATTGGTTCGAATTTGATACATGGTAATAACAATTTCAAATAAAATACTGAACCGGTGTGTGTGAATACTAGACAATATATGGACAAGAAAATACACAAGTATTAATCTTTGGAAACACACGGTCAGTTAAACAATAAAGCGCAAAAATTGAAAAACATTTGATTTGTTTATATAGTATAGTCGATCATGTTTGTATGATTTGTTTTGTCAATTGCACTGTAATTTTCTTAAATTTCGAATTTTTGTTGATGTTTTTGTTCACGAGTTAACATGCACTGTAAATCAATCCAAAGTGTATCATTTTGTGATTGTTTTTGAAATTCTTGCATTGTAATATGTTCTAGTATTGTAATCGATCATTTCTGCAATGTTTCAAGACATTTGGACAAAGTTTGGATCGAAAACAGATGGAAAAATCAATTTTTGGGTCGACAAACGGAAGAACGCGCTAGATCTCTCAAACGCGCAAGTTCTTCATGAAACGCGCTAGTTCGTTGTGAAACGCGCAAGATTCATAAGCTAGAACGCGCAAGTCGAAGGAATATATTTTGGTCAAAAATGCGCACGTTTCGATCTGCGAGTTCCCCAAACGCGCTCATCAAAGCTAGCGAGTTTGAGGAGGAACAGTGGTTAGAGAGTTCTTCGACGTGCGAGTTTGAAAGGAACAGTGGTTTGAGAGTTCTTCGACGTGCGAGTTTGAAGAGGAATAGTTGAAATGCGCAAGTGAAGCTAGCAAGTTTTGTTCAAACGCGCAAACTTCGACGTGCGAGTTTTGTAAACTCGCAAGCCTCTGTTAGCGAGTTTGATCTGTGAGTTTGATTTGCGAGTTTGTCTGCGAGTTTGCTTGAGAATTTATCAAACGCGCAAGTCTCGATCTGCGTGTTTCTCAGTGTCTGCGAGTTTTAAGTTTGAATAGTGACTAGCGAGTTTCTATACTTAGAATTTTTTTTTCTGAGAATTTTTCAAAACTGTAAAATGGCCTTTAATAGTGAAATTTTTTTCTCTAGGGGCGCTGCCCCTTGACCCCACCTGCTAACCGGGACCCCCGTGCTAAGTCTGCCTAGGGGGACATAGTTCTGATTGTGATCAAAAAACTCTGAAGTTTTATTTCAAGTTTTTCTATATTTCTTGTGATTTCATATTTGGACTAACGATCATTTCAAGTTCTTTTTAATTGAAACAGAATGTTTTCTCAAGGAAAAATGTCATCAAAAGAAGAGATTGCTAATCTTAAAGCAGAGCTTCTTCATCTTGAAGGCCGATTTGCACAAAGTTGTAAAAAGTTGAACGATTTACATAAGGACGTTGCTGTATGTAAAAGTCATTTGGAATATTACAAGAAGAAACATGATGATCAAGTTGACATTTATAATAAGCTTAATGAGTGGATGCATGCACATATAGGTTACCTGAAGAAGTCAACAGGTTCAGGTCAATATTTAGAATTTTTTGCCAAATACAAGGAACATTTTCAACAACTTGAAAAAGAAGTTATTCAAGTCTTGAAAGATGACAAATGGTTGGAAGCTGAGAAATTAAAGACTGAGAATTCTGATTTTCTGCAAAAGATCTCTGATTTGGAATCTCAAATAATCCAAATTCAGCAAGTAGATTCTGTTGACAGTTATGAGATGAAGATTAAGAATCTAGTGGATGCTAATGCTGAGCTTCAAAAGAAAGTATCTGATCTGGAGAAAAAGATGGTTGAAGAAAGATCTGATTTTGAGACTAAAAAGAAAGGATTTGCAAAGAAGTTCTCAGATTTTTCTTGAAAATGTGCTGACGAGAAGAAGACGGTTGAGCTTAAATGCGTTAAACTTTCTCAACAAATCTCTGATTTTGAGAAAGTGATCATTATTGAAAGAGAAGAGTTTGCAAAGGATAAAAAGAAGATTGAGCAGAAGAATGTTGGATTTTTTAAAGAGATATCTGATGGAAGAAAGAATGTGGAAAAAGATTTTGAAGAAGAAAGAATTATTTTTGAGACTGAGATAAGGAAATAAATGCTAAATTATCTGAACTATCTGAGAATGCGCTTATAGATCAACAAACGAAGTCTGAATTCAAGACAAATATTGATCTTCTTGTAAAAGAAAGAGACAGTTTCGCTTCAAAGATTAAAGAGTTTGAAAATATTGTTTCAAAGGTGGTGGTGACTGAGCAGACGACTCCAGAGTCACAAATCCACACTTGAATCATAAAGTTTGAAGATCAAAAGATCAAGAAGTCAAAGCTGGAAAAGTCAACTCTCATCAAAGTCAAAGTCTTTTGTTAATAAAGTCAAAGTCAATGTTGTTTGTATTTTACTTTCCTTGTAATTGTTGTAGGTATAAATACCTTGTTTCCTTGTTTCATTTGTAAGTAAGTCATTGTAAGAAAGTTGTACACACACGCATATTAGAGAAGAGCTTATTTGTATATCTTTCTAGAGTGAGAAAGTAGAGAGAGAAAGTTGTGAGATTGTAATCTTGTGAATGATTCAATGACATGTGATTACGAGATTCATCTTGTTTGTTTGTTACTGAATTAGAACATGAAATTAGGGAACACACAAAGCATCTGAAATATATCATTTAAAACAGGAGAGAGATCAAAAACTCCTTTTGAATTGTTAGACCATCAATATCAGAAAAATATAACAAAGAAAAAGTTTAGGATAGAGATCAGATCAATTCACTCAGGATGAAGACCATCAATATCCATCGGATGCAAGCATACAAGAGTAACGTCTTTTTGATCTCTGAGGTACGGGTCCTAAGCTGTTGTGCTTAGAAGCCATAATCTTGATATTGAAGTTCGGGTTTTGAACTGTTGTGTTCAAAAGCCATTTTTTTTCTTACTCCCCCTTGGAGTGAGTTGCCTGTAACACAGATTCAAGTTTCGGTTTTGGTACCCACTGGTATTTGGGTCCAGAAATGTTAGTTGCAGTGCGTGTGGGGGATACAGAGTAAGAACCATACCAGTAATGATCATTTGTTTTATGAAAATGATCATGTGTACAACAAATAGAACAATAAAATTTCTTACCGTTAGGTGCTTTGTTCTTCTGTGCTTTGTGTACAGGTACACATGATCTCATCTCTTTCAGCTCATTTTCCTTATCATCTTTGACTGGTTTCTTTTGCCAAACCAGTTTCGCTTTCTTGATACTTCTTCTTGGATAAGTATCTGAACCATCTAAAAATTCATCATAGAAAAGGTTAGTGCGACGAATCTGATTAAATGATTTGACTGACCTTTTTGAAGAAACAAATTTATGATTTGAACTTGAAACATATTTTTCAAGCTCTTTGATCTTTGAGGCAAAGTAGTCTCTTTCTATCATAAGCTTGTCAATCTTTGACTTGAATTCAGACTTCGTCTTCTGCTCTTTCAGCGCATCTGCAGACAGTTCAGACAATTTTGAAGTTAGCTTCTTGATTTCAGATTCAAAAATAGATCTTTCTTCCTCAAATCCTTTTTCTGACTCAGTTCTCTGGCCAGATAATTCTTTAAAGAAACCTACATTCTTCTTTTCTATGGCCTTCTTCTCTTTATCAAACTTTCCTCTTTCCAATATCAGTACTTTCCCAAAATCTAAAATTTGTTGAGAAAGTTTAAGACATTTAAGTTCCACTGACTTCTTTTCATCAAAACAGTTCTTTGAGAAATCTGAGAACTTCTTTGAAAATTTTTTCTTTTCAGTTTCAAAATCAGCTTTATTTGCAACAAGCTGTTTTTCCAAATCAGATAAATTCTTTCTAAGCTCAACGTTCTCAGATTCCAATCCCTTTATCTTCTCATCATTCTGCCCAGAAGATATTTTTAGGAGATCTTCATTGATAATCTTTAAAGCACTAATTTCCTCTTTCAGTCTGATGCTTTTTTCATAATGCTTTTTTGACTTTTGTGAGTGAAAGTCAACAGCATAACCCAGATTAATTTTCTCTAATTCCAGCTTTCTAATCTTCTCTTCAAGTTCAACAAAATATCCCATCTTGAATGAGTACATCAGCTTGATATGAACGATCGTTCCAAACTGTATATCAAAAAATCAAAAATCAGATCAAATTGAAATTGAAATCTTAAAAAAAAAATATTTCGTGAAAATTGAAATTTGAACAATACTTGTTATTTTGCAGTGTAGGAAAAAATATTTCCAAAGATGACAAAAAAAAATTTCCAGACTTTTTTTTTAAAACAGGTATTCGGGTCACAGAGATATTCGGGTCACAAAGGAATTCGGATCACACTACACGAGCAAAGTAGAGGTTTGCGGGTGCTGAAGGAGACGCATAGGAGGAATGCGTGTCATGAAGGGAACGCATAATAAGGAATGCGTATTCAGAAAAATGCGTATTCAGAAAAATGCGTGTTCAGAGTGACCCGCACTTGTAGAAATGCGTGTTCAGAGTGACCCGCACTTGTAGAAATGCGTTTCCAAAAGAAAATCAACAACGCATAATAGGATGAATGACCCGCATTTCATGTTTTTGACAGATTCAAACTTAAATCAATCGAAACCTGCAAAATTGATCTCAAAAATTTGTCAGCATCATCGAAAAACAGTTCTAAACATAAAAATACAATCAATTTTCGATTAAAACAACAAATCACTCGAATTCGAACAAGAACAGTATTCGAACTCGTGTCCAAGAAAAACTCAAAAAATCGAAAATTGGAATTGATTTTGAACGAATTTCGAGATGGAATCAAAACAACAAACAATCACCAACACTAATCGATCACAATGAAACCAATTTCTTGCATTAAAAATGATTTTTCATTGAAAATTCGGATGAACAGTACCCAAACTCGTTTTCTTGAAAAACTTTTGAAAAATTCAAATTTTCAATCCAAAAACACCAAATTTCAATTCAAATCATGATAAAATCTTTTCTGAAAAGTTTGGTATGGCTCTGATACCAAGTGTTAATCATAAATCCCAATCTATCAAGCTAATTACTCAAGATTTATCTAATATATGCTCAAGAACTAGAGAGAGAATCTAGAGAGAGAAAGTAGATCTTGAATATCACAACTCTAGAATTACAATATGCATATGCCTTTAATTTCTTATTACATGATTACAAAGGCAACCCTATTTATACCATCTAACTAACACAAAGCCTTAACGACTAACGAAACTAAACAAGCTTTGACTAACTATTACAAGGTCAATGTTGACTTTTACACATTTGACTTTCCTATTAAATCTTGGATACAATATTTAGACTTAACAGTCTCCGCCAGATCAACAGAATCAAGATTTGCTATCTCTATTAAGAAACTTTCAACCGAACTCAGCTCCAGCTTCTGCTCCTGTTTCAGACAGGATATATGTCTTATCTGCTGAATTTAACTCCTTTAAATCTGAAGCTCGATCTAATTTTTCTAAAATAGATATCAATTTTTCTGACATAAAGGGGGGGTTAAATTTGATGACTCAAGCTTTAAATGCTTTATCTGACAGAGTTGCTCGTCATGAAGAGTCATGCAGATATGAAGCTGGTTCGTCTCATAAAAGAAGACATGACCAAGATGATCAAGATCATCAAGGTCATGAGGTGGAGATGACAAAGAGACATTGGATTGAAAGTTCATCTGCACATGAAGGCTATAGAAATGAATCTGAATCAGTAGCTCAAATAAAATCAATCTGCTGATAAAGCTCAAGATTGTGATGTAGGAGATCTTGTCAATGTCATGATAGATAACATTGATCTTTCATCATTTTCAAATGAATTGAATATCTCTGAGCCGAACATTGAGAACAACATGCAGATTGTGGTATATGTAGATCCAGAGTTTGCACCTCTATCGCTAGAAATTCCTGAAGCTTCAAATGTGCAAGATTCTGAGGCATATGAAGATATGAGGAATTATTTTGCAAACTTCATTGAAATAGATTCTGAGGATGACAATGATGCAAAATATGAGAAGTTATGCAAAGTGAAAGAAGAAGACTGTGATGATATAGTTGTTATTTCTGATACTGAAGATAATGCCTTTTATCTTGATGTAAAGGATGAAGAGATAACTAACACTTTGTACGGAGACTTGCTTTCTTAAGAAGACATTCCTGCAGCTACTCCAGTCACTCCTAGTTCTATTGCTGATCCAGCTCCGACTACCACTACTCCTTCAAGTACTATTGAAATAGGTCAGTCGTCTAGAGCTTAAGCTGAGATTACTAATTCTGAACCTGTGATTCCTCCGAGTATCCTAGAATAAGGTCCAACTTTGACAAGACAACAAAGACAACAAAGTTTACAAGAAAGGCATATGGCTTCAAGACTTAGATCTGCTTTTCTCGAGGATTCCCAAAGGAACATTTTTGTTTCTAGGAGAAGAGAAATAAACATTTATGCCATTCTTGGAGTTGAAAAAGAGTCAGCTGATTTTCAATACGAATACTTGATGTTCATCAAATGCCAACGTCTCAGAAAGCTTCTTGTTTTTTCTCCTCACCTGATAGTAAGGGTTGTCAGTGTTTCTATAAAGAAGTTTGTTCACATATGTGTAGGACCCTAGATCTAGACATCTCAAGTGTTTGTAATTGATTAAGTAGGATGAGATAGGATTAGGATTTATTGAACATTTATTAGAAATGGAAAACTACACTAATGAGAAAGAGAATTCTTAAAAGGCTACATTTTGTAAATTGCAATTATCAAATGATTACAAGGCCTTAACCATCTATTTATAGAGTCACTAATCCTACCTACCACCTTTTCTACAACATATAAGCACAAGCCCTTACACTTTAAGCTCTATACAATTACAATTTATAATACATTTACTTTACAAACTTTCAATGCACTAACATTCTCCCCCTAAAGTTTGTGAAAGTAAATCATCCTTCTTGAAGCTTTAAATTCTCTCCCCCTTGATTTACTTGACGAACTTTGGCGCAACTTTGACAATCAAAGGCTCGGCTCCCCCTTTGTTGTTGCTCTAACTCTTGCGGTTTCGATTTTAAAACCGAATTCGAGGTAGTCTATAAGCTCGGCTAAGTGCACTTCGAAGGATCTTAAAATGTTGAAATCCAACTTGTTACGTTAAGCCCACAAGAATGACAACAAGAGGATTTTACGTGACGAACCGGTGCAAAACTTAGTTTTTAACCACGAATTCGTCGTTAAAACGCGAATCGAATAGGAATTTCCGGTTGAGAGTCGTAACCTTGTCGCTCGAAGAGGGAACGATGGATCGTGCACCAAGGGATGAGGAACAAAACTTGGTCAAATTTAACAAATTTGGACCAATTTTAACAAATTTGGACCAATTTTGTTAAAAAAAAACTAACGGCACTAACGGAACCGTTAAATATACTATTCATCATCTTTTTTAAAATAAAACCCACTTACTATTCACTTTTTCTTTTCCAACAACTCAAAATCATCTATTTTATGCTCAAATGACTTGCAACCTGATCAATATAATGAATTAAACATATCTGGATCGAGATGCAACAAACTCTGGCAAACACAAGATTTTCCGGCCAAAAACGTTTTTCCGGCGAGGCTTTTCCGGCGAACTCATCCAACAACTCTAAACATCGATTTTCTTGCTAAAACCTTTGCCATTCACGTGCCAAATAATCAACATAACAACACAAGCAGATCTGGACCGAAATTACAGCAACTTTCCGGCGAAATAGTAAGCTTTCCGGCGAAAAACGTTTTTCCGGCGCGATTTTCCGGCGACTCATCAAAACTTCGACTTTTCTTGCTCTAATCGCGTAAAAAACTTGCCAAATGATAAATATTATCATATAGAACAGTCTGCACGTTTTTGTAGTTTATTTCACGTTTTTCCCGGCGTGAAAAGTGAAAATTCCGGCGAAAACGTTTTTCCGGAAAGGCTCGAATTTCCGATCAAAAAACTCGATTTTGTTGATCAAAATTGCATCAAACAATCGATATAAACATTTAGGACAGATCTGGAAGAGATGTGACCATATCAACGAACATACCTCGGTTTTCCGGTCGAATTCCGGCGAGATCTACTTTTTCTCCGGCGAAACGACATAAAATGCTCATATCTCTCTCAATTTTTGACGAAATTCTGATCCGAAACTTGTAGATCGCTCGAAATTCAAAAAAGAATAGATCTTGACAATTCAAATCGATTCATGCAACGAATTTTCGGATCGATAGATTTGACGCGAAAAACGATACAACATATAATACTACCTACCACCTTTTCTACAACATATAAGCACAAGCCCTTACACTTTAAGCTCTATACAATTACAATTTATAATACATTTACTTTACAAACTTTCAATGCACTAACATTATGGTATCCAGTGTTTGAGGTTGAAAGAAGAGACTGCAAAAGATATACTTTCTCTGAGGATGACTTCAATGATTTATCAATTGATGACATTGAGTTTTTGTACAATCACTTCAGGAATCTTTATTTCAGGTCTGAAGATATCTCACAAGCTTTGATTGCAATAAAAAGATTAATTCGGCATCATATCAGATTCTACCGAGTTTTTGACTTCCAGATGGCCGCTGAAAGCTTACAACCGGTAGTTAATCTTCAAAGACCTGATCGTAGCTTGTCAAATATTGATTCATTCTCTCTATTCACCATTCTTCAGAGTCCTTATGGGGTTATATACAGAAATGCTTCTGGTCAGAATTGCTTTCTAAGATTTGAAGAGATCAATCACTATTCTGACAGCACTTTAAAGGTGATCAAACTACAACTGGAGCATTGTCTAAAAGCTGCTGAAAGAAGATTTTTAGAGACAAGAAGAGGTGTTTTTGTGCTTGAGAATGACGAGATTCAACTTCTCAAGAAAGCTTTGAATACTATTGATGAGAGGCTGATTTTCCGTTCTACCCTAAGACGCTTGGAAGTTTTGCTTGGACTTAATCGACTGCGTCAAAGAGAAGAGAGCGCCATTGATTATTAAGGGGGAGATTGTTAGGCTTATATTTTCTAGTAATCAATGTATTTATTCCTTGTTGCTAAAGTGCTTAGTTTTGATCTACCCTGTATGTTTAGCCAAGGGGTATTTAAGTCCCTTTTGCTTTAGCTTGTTTGATAACTCTAGTGCATATATTGAAGAGATCTGTTATTTGCGTCTTCCTCTTTCTCTCTCTACTTTCTCTCTCTAAGTTTTAGATTGATCTTGGTTTAACATAACTTCCTTTTGTACCCACAACCATTAGTCAATGATATCGCTTTATTTAAAAAAAAAGATAGAATGTGAATAAAAAGGCGTACAAAATTTTATCAAACATACCCACAATGCACAATCCTTTAATATCAAAAAAGTAATTCCTTAATTTTATCATTAACAAATTATTGTCAATAACTTTGAGAGAGGTCTTATGGCTTTTGTGTAACATGGAAATGTTAATATAAACACTGTTGGAAATAATACACAAATATTAATCTGAAATGTTCAATCCTAGCCCAAATATGGCAATATGAAAGTAAAGCACCAATAAAGTAGGCAATCCAAGATAATACAACACAAGCGTACTCGGCAGTTAGGGGGCGTTTATCCAAAAGCTACCCTAGTATGAGCTTATTGGTAATACTTAATGTTAAGACACAGTCCAATTGGATTCATGATCATCCAAACTAAAGATCGCAATCTGAAGCTAAAGCCGAAACGTCGACTCTCGATATAAAAGTCTATGTCTATTTGTAATAAATGTCAATGTAATCAATGGATTGGTTTATTATTGTAAAAGTTAACTTAATATCTAGTATGTTAGATATTAGTTAACTTAGGTAACTTAGTTAGACATAATATCTATTTGTTAGATATTATGTAGTTATATTAGTTTAATACTACAACTTGCTCTTGCAAGTTGTTAGGTAGATTAGATTTAGATAATATCTATTCTAGATATTATGTAAGTGTATCTCTCAATTTCTCATACATCAGATCATAGATCACACACAAAAACACACACATCAAGGTGTATTTGAGAGAAAAACATAGAGAACACATCAAAAGCTTAATCGATCAACCTTGTAATCGTTTGATATATTCAATACAGGTTGGTAAATCGTTATTGTGTCGTTGTTTCTATAAACTTGATAAGTATTGTTGGACCGACAATTGGTATCAGAGCCTGATTAAGATCATAACAAGTTTTAGAGAAAAACGACTCTGTGTTATTGAACAAAATTCGATTTTGTGATTTTGACTGTTTTAGGTGTTAGAATCGATCAGGTTGTGATCGTACTACATGCTAGATCGAGTTGTTGCTATTTGATTTCATTATTAAGCTTAAATCGAGTTCCAATTTGGTGATTTTAAGTGAAAACAGTCGAAGTGGGTAAGTTACTTTGCCATCGATCTTATTTCAAAAAAGAGTGTTTTAGTGAGATCTAGTGCTTACATTCAGTTCTAGAAGTGATTCTAGACACATTGGTAGTGTTTGGTTGTGCTAATCGTTACAGGAACAAAGATTTAGACGAATTTTGCAAGTTCAGGACGAACACCCGTATTCCAGAGGAAGAATCACCCGCATTCCTCAAACTCGGGTCCTCAAGCACCCGCATTCCTCAAACTCGGGTCCTCAAGCACCCGCATTCCTCAACTACTCGGGTCCTCAAGCACCCGCATTCCTCAACTTCTCGGTTCAAAGCTCAGAGACGCACATCTCTTTCCAAGTCAGACCCGCATACCTCTGACCCGCATTCCTCAAGACTTCAAAAGAACAACTCAACTTTGTGGTTCCCTCTTGACCCGCACACCTCTATTGTGCGTTCCCCACTAGACCCGCATATTTCATAGTGCGTTCCTCACTTGAAACACATACCTTCTCAAACTCAAAACTTTTATTCCATACTTAGAATATTCTTCAAGAATGACATCCAGAGAAGCTCTCGCAATAGGAACTGACACCAAGCCACCAGTTCTCTTCAAAGGAGAGTACGAACAGTGGAAGGATAGGTTTCTAAACTTCATTGACAGACACGAGCTGGGTGATTATATCAGAACATCTATTGAAGAAGGAGTTATGATACCACCAATGACGACTCGTGTAATTGATAACGTGCCTACTCCGTTTGAACTGAAGTATCACGAGCTACAAGATGAGAACCCCAGAAGAGCCAAAGGCGACAAATTATCAAAGTCATACATCTTACAGGGGATCCCAAATGAAATAAACGTCAAGATTGACAGTTACAAGGCTTCAGGTAAAGAAATGTTGGATCAGCTCGAGAAAATGATGTTGGGTTCAAAAATTGGAAATCAGCTGAAGATCTCCAACTGCCTAAATAACTATGAAGAATTTAGAGGCAGGGTGGGAGAAACCTTAGAAGAAACCTATGACAGGTTTGTGACGTTGCTAAATGAACTTAGCAAGAACAAAGTTCACAAATCTCAAAAATGAGCTGAATATCAAATTCCTTAGTATTCTTCGACCTGAATGGAAAAGATTTGCTCGTCAGATGAAGCAGATTAAAGACCTGAATGAGATTCCACTTCACGAGGTGTATGAAACCCTCCGTCAGAATGAAGAAGAGGTGGATGAAATTCTGGATGAGAAGAGACAGAGAGGAGAGGTAGTTGAAGACATAGTCGCCCTTGTAGTAAGAAAGAAGATGAACAAGGCAACTCTATATGAATCAGATGAAGAAAATGAAGGTTGTGCAAACTCAGGATCAGATGAAAATGATCATCTGAAACAAGCAATGATGATGCTGACTAATGCCTTTCAGAAAAGGTTCTACACTAAGCCAACATCAAATAATCAGAGATATTCATCTGGTCCGAACAACTACATTCATAAAGAAAAGATTGAAGGTAGCAGATACGAAGGGAAGAGATTTGATGGGAGAAGATCAGAGGAGAGGAAACCGGAAGAGAGAAGGTTTCAGTCGGAAGGAAAAAGGATTGAGGAGAGGAGACCAGAAGAAAGGAAATTCAAAGCTGAAGGAACAAGTCAGCCAGAACCGCCTACATGCTACAACTGTGACAAACCAGGTCACTTTGTCAAAGACTGCCGCAGATCTAAAGTCAGAAATTCAGACTATTACAAGAACAAGATGCTTCTTGCAAAACAACAAGAGGCAGACAAGGCATTGATGGCTGAGGACGAATACTAGCTCGATCACTCAGATGATGAAGAAGAAGAAGATGAAAATAGAGAAGAAGCCGTCAACATATGCTTGATGGGCAAGATAGAATCAGATGTTGAAGCTGATTCTGACAATGAAGAAGAGGAGGTATGTAATCTATCTGATTTAGAATTCATGAATAAAATGCATGCCATGAGTATGAAACAAAGAGAGTTAGAATCTAATCTTAAGCAAGATAATGGTGTCATGACAGACAAAAACCAGTTGATACAGAAACTTAGCAATGAATTTGCTGAGAAGAAAGTATTAATTGAGGTTTTACATAAAGATATTGACACCAACGCTAAGGAAAAGACAATAATTCTAAAAGAGAATTCTGATCTTAAGTCTCAACTTCTAAAGAGTGAGATAGATATTTATGAGCTTAAGAAGTTGCATGCTTCTTGTACAAAAGAAAACTTTTCTTTACTCGGAAAACTAAAAAGTTTGGAAGAGAAGTTGTATAAAATGGGTCAAACTGAACAAACTATTTTTCTGAACAAACCCAAAGAGGAGATAGAGAGATGGGGAATCGGTTATAAGAATCCTCACTGTCTACAAAAGGGGATGTCTGAAGTTCCAGGACTTTATGATCATCTTAATATGCAATTTGCCCGCAGACTCCCCGCGTTTAAAACTTTTTGGACTAATCTATCAAAAGAGGATGAAGCCAATGAAACGGAAAAACGGATGAAATCAGCTAAAGTTCATCTTCCATTTTATTATGCGAAGTTGAATAATAGTTATGATGAAAACCCAATATACAAAAAAAAGGAAACTCTTTCAAGTGATTTCTTTCTAAGTTATACTGAAAAGGAAATGGTGGCGAAGCCTATCAAAGGTAAATTATATGTCCCTTCTCTCGTTTTAGAACGTAAAATTTCTGAACTCGAGACTTCTTTATCAGATGCAAAACTTTTGATAAATATTGAACAAAGCGTTTTTACAACCGTGTTTTCAAATACTGTTCTTTCAAAAGCTTCAAACTCTAAGGAGATGTCTGGTTCATCAAATAAAGGAATTGATTTTTTGAACTCTGACGGTAGTTTAAATGATGGTTCCAATCTCTTTGACTTTAATACAAAACTTCCCAACCATTCATCATTTGTGAAGAAAACTTTAAGAAAAACCAACAAGCCTGTGAACAGTGCAAAATCAACGAAAGCTTTCGTTGATAAATCAGTCTATGTGAACGCTAAGAGTGCTAAAGGTAAGAATTTATCTCAGCATTCACAGAAACCGACCACTACTGGTAATTCCAAGAAGAAGCATTCGTTTGTTGCTCCAAGGTCTAACTCACCAGCTTTACATGTTTCAGATATGAGAAATCAAAGGCCAGAAGCAAATTCTCTGTGGCAACCCAAACGGAACCTTGACAAGACCGTCTTTACGTCTAGTAGTGTTAATTGTAATAAGACTTCGCTTACTAAAGATGTTGTAATTGCTGATATTGCTGTTTTGAACCCAAAACTTGCTGTTTCTCGTAAACAATATACAATGAAGCAATTATTTCAGTTATCTTTATCTGCTGGAAAGTCTTCTTTTTATGATAAACATATATCTATCTCTTGTCAAGATTCTGAAGATTAGTTTGGAAATTACCATGTGCATTCACCTCATACCCATTCTTCACATACTTGAAAAAAAAGAGGATCCAAATTCCAATGGGTACCTAAGGCGAAATCTGTGTTGCAGGCACACAAAGCTTAAAGAGAAAGCGACTTCTGATTATGTACAGACCAGAACTAGTTCTTCAAAGTCAAAATAGGTTTTTGGATAATGCAGTTCAAAACCCGAACATCAAAGACAAAATAGGCTATTGAACAAATCAGTTCAAGACCCGCACTTCGATGATCAAAGTGTAGATTCCAATGTTGTCATATACAAATCTAAATTTTCTTATTTCTCTTATGCAAACCAGTCATACGTGGTTATTGGACAGCGGTTGTTCCAAGCACATGACAGGGCAAAAGGAGATACTGTCCAACTTTAAAGAAAAATATTGTGGAACAGTAAGATTTGGCAACGACTAGTTTTCTCCAATCATGGGATACGGTGATGTACAACATGACAATGTCACTATCAAGAAGGTGAGCTATGTAGAAGGCTTACGACACAACTTGTTCAGCATAGGACAGTTCTGTGACAAAGACTTAGAGGTCAACTTCAAAGCCAAAAGATGTTCCGTTCGCAATGAAGAAGGCGAAGAACTTTTGGTCGGTAAACGAGAATCAGACCTCTACACAATCAATTTATTTGATGTCCAGACTGACAAGAAAGTTTGTCTACTTTCGAAAGCTTCGATGCACCAATGTTGGTTATGGCATCGACGTCTTTCTCACCTCAACTTTCGGTACATCAACAATCTGGTCAGTGGAAAGCTCGTCAAAGGACTTCCAAAACTGAAATACGAAAGAGAACATCTTTGTGCAGCTTGTGAAAAAGGGAAGATGAAGAGGGCACCTCATAAACCAAAGCCTGAACCAAGTACAAAAGCTCCGTTGTGGTTAACAGGATGGAAGACTTAACGACTACTCATCCAACCAGTATAGATGACTCTATTGAATCAAACGCCACGATTCAACAAGAAATTACAATTCAAATGCCGACTCCAACAGTTGAAGAAGTTCCATGTGATAAAGAGACAGAAGTAGCTGTAACAGTAGGAGATACTGTACAGATCCATCTCCAACCAGATCAAGTTGTACCTGCTGAGCCTTCTAAACCTACTACTTCAACAGAAACAATCATTCCTCCAGAACAAACAGAAGAAGGTACAAGTGGATTTGTAGATGATACAACTGACATACAATCATCTAGTCTACTGCCTCATGAACAAAATGGACCAAAGAGCACCCGATAAGCCAGATAATTGGCGATCCATCAAAACCGGTGCAAACTAGGTCAGCATCAATAAACCTGTGCATGCATGACTCCTTTTTGAGCAAGTTCGAGCCAACACGCGTATCAGAAGCACTTGCTGATCGAGAATGGGTGATCTCAATGCAATAAAAGCTAAATAAGTTCGATGCACTTAAAGTATGGAGACTCGTACCGAAACCTCAAGGTAAAACCATAATAGGTATGAAATGGGTGTTCAAAATAAAGAAAGACGAAGATGGAACCGTCATCAGAAACAAGGCACGACTAGTAGCCAAAGGATACAGACAAGAGGAAGGAATAGACTATGACGAAACATATGCTCCTGTGGCGCGATTAGAGGCCATCAGAATGTTTTTAGCCTACGTAGCCCACAAGAACTTCACGGTCTTTCAAATGGACGTGAAGACATCATTCCTCAATGGAATTCTGAAGGAGGAAGTCTACGTCTCTCAGCCAGAGGGATTTGTCATTCAAGAGAATCCAAATCACGTATACATTCTCGACAAAGCACTCTATGGTCTGAAACAAGCACCTCGAGCCTGGTATAATGTCCTTTCTAATTTTCTAGTCAAGTCTGGGTTTTCAAAAGGTACGGTGGATACCACTTTGTTTATTAAAAAGGAAAAAGGCGATATCATTTTAATTCAAATCTATGTAGATGATATTATCTTTGGTTCTACAAATACTAAGTACTGTAAGAATTTCGCAAACCTTATGGTGTCTAGATTTCAGATGAACATGATGGGAGAGATGAATTTCTTTCTCGGATTGCAAGTCAAACAGTTTTATACGGGTATCTTTATCAATCAATCAAAGTACATTAGGGATATTCTTCGGAAGTTCCAAATGGAAAATTCAAAACCTATTGGTACCCCAATGGCACCAGGTACTAAGATTGGCAGCGATCCTTCGGGAAAGGCTGTTGATATTATGACTTATCGAGGGATGATTGGTTCTTTAATGTATCTTACGTCGAGTAGGCCAGATATAATGTTTTCAACATGCTTATGTGCAAGATATCAAGCCAATCCTAAAGAAATCCATTTGTCTGCTGTGAAGCGCATCTTTAGGTATCTAAAGAGCACTGCAGATCTTGGTATGTGGTATCCTAAAGATACTAGTTTTGAACTAACAACCTACACAGATGCAGATCATGCAGGTTGTATGTTAGACAGGAAGAGCACGTCAGGACATGTGCAGTTCCTCGGTGACAAATTAGTAAGTTGGGGATCAAAGAAGCAACTGTGTGTTTCAACTTCCACGGTAGAAGCAGAATATGTAGCTGCTGCTAGCTGCTGTTCTCAGGTCCTGTGGATGAGAACTCAATTACGCAACTACGGTTTCCACTTCAACAAGATCCCGATATACTGTGATTCCAAGAGCGCCATCGCAATAACGACGAATCCTGTTCAACACACGAAGACAAAGCATATAGACGTCAGGTATCATTTTATCAATGATAATGTAGAGAAAGGAACAATTGAACTTTTCTTTGTAAAGACTGAGTATCAACTTGCTGATTTGTTCACCAAACCTTTAGACGAAAAAAGGTTTACCTTTCTAGTCTCGAAGCTTGGTATGCTAAATCTCAAAGTATAACCAGTAATTCCCTATAAAAGTTTTCTAATTGTATACTTTTTCATCCTTATCTTATTCTTAAATCTGATTGCTATCTGCAAGATAACATTCTGTTCATGATAGAAGGGGGAGTATGAGAAGAAATTGACATCTGGTCAATATTACTTCGAGGGGGAGCTCACAAAATTTGCATATACCTTTTAAAATGTCAAATTTTTTTGTAATGCAAGATTTTAGGGGGAGCTCTTCAAGTCAAAAAGGGAGTACGGATATGACTTCTGATTACTTCTGATCAGAACTCGTACTTTAAAAGTTTTACTGCTTTTTGTCTTTTCAATATAAGTGAATAATTATTACTTTGACTTGACATTAGACTTTTGCAGAATTTTTGAGAGAAGCTTACAAGTTCATATGTTTATGACTTTACGCTTAGCTTCATGAGATGAAAGATCACTCGTTAAGGTATAAACCTTTATCTTCATCTCACATATGGTTGAAAGAAGGACAACTTTCAATCATAAGAAAACATTGTTGTTGGGAACTGAAGAAAAGCTCAAGTATGGTTAATGCTGCTAGTTCAGAATTACTACTGCTAGAGGACTTCAATGTTAATACTGTTGAGTATTACTACTGTTAGTAGAATTAATACTGCTAGTCAAAGTTAGTACTGCTTGAACAAAGTTAATACTGCTTAGCTAGTTAGTACTGCTAGTGGTTAGTGCTGCTTAGTAGTTTATGCTGCTTATGATTAGTACTTCTTATGAATTGAAGATCCGGATGGAGAGGATGACAGCTGTAAAGAATCAAGATATTCAGGGAAGGATTGAAGATAATTATGCAAGATATACTGAAGATATTTTATTTATTGTAGTTATCTCTTATTTTCAATATATGTATAGAATAGTTTAGATAATTGACTATGTGTGTAATCTTCAAGAGCTTGTTCTTCAAGATTGAAAGAGCTTTTTCAATTCGTCTTGAAAGAGCTTGTTCTTCAAGATTGAGGTTGAGTGTGTAATCTTGTGATTTTGATCATTGAATACAAGTTTACAAGTTGTTGATCATATATTGTTTTGATTACTGTTACATTGAATATCAAAGTGTTATTCCGCAACTTCTTTGATATTGTTTCTGAGACTTTATTCTTGTTAAGAAATCGATCCTGACAAGTGGTATCAGAGCCTGTTCTCTCATAAATATCCATTCATTCATCATGGAAAACTTTGCAGAATCAAACAGTACTCTGGTCTCAAAGGTTCCAATGCTCAGACCCAATGAATTCGATATGTGGAAGATCAGAATCAAGCAGTACATACTCCTCACTGACTATTCTATGTGGGATATCATTGAGAATGACCCTTCTGAAGCAGGAAAGATTGGTGCAGATGGAAAGAGAACTCCACCAAAAACTGATGCTGAATGAAAGATTAGACAGACAGAGATGAAAGCCTTGAGCACCTTGCTCTTGGCTATTCCCAATGAATATCAACATCAGTTCTGCAACTGCACTGATGCAGAGATGCTCTGGAATGCTCTAGAGAAGAGATTCTCAGGTACCAAAAGTTCCAAGAGAAATCAGAAAGCTATTCTGAAGCAATAATATGAGAACTTTATGTCAACCAAGAATGAGTCTATGACTCAAACTTTTGACAGGTTCAACAAGCTTATTGGTGAACTAGCTACAGTGGGAGTACAAATTTATCAAGATGATCTGAACAGAAAGTTTCTAAGATCACTGAGTGATGAATGGACCATGTATACTGTGTCTTTCAGACAGAATGATCAACTGGAAGAAAAGGAACTTGATGATCTATATAATGATCTAAGAGTTTTTGAATCTGAGATAGAGGCTAAGAGGAGGCCTTCTAGGTATGTTCACAATGCTGCACTCCTTTCAGCATCAACTGATTCTACTTCCAACCCTGAATCAGTTAGTGCTGCCAATGGAGCAAATCAAGAGAAAGGCAATGAAACTGTATTTGAAGCCTTTCTGGAAAGTCATGGAAACTCTTCTCTCATTAACGATGACTTGGAACAACTCCATCCAGATGATCTTGAAGAAATGGAAATTAAATGACAGATGGACATGCTCTCTATGAGAGTTAAGAAGTTCATCAAAAGAACTGGAAGAAATAACTTCTCTCAAAAAAGATAAGATGGAGCAGGTTTTGACAAGTCTAAGGTGGAATGCTATAAATGCCATCAAAAGGGACACTTTGCTAGGGAATGCAGAAGTGGAGTGTCTCACAACAACAATCATCAGCAGGCACATTCTGGAAGCATCAATAATAACAGAAACTCTGCTCAAGCCCTGGTCTCTCAACAAGGCATGGGGTTTGATTGGAGTGATCAAGCTGAAGAGGCCATCCAAAACCAAGATCTTATGGCAGAGATGTCTGATCTCCCAACACAGGTAACTTCCAATCTTTGTTCTCCAAATTGCATTAACACTGTTAAAAGGTATAGGGATCACAATCAGAACATGAGTGATGACCTTAAGAGATTGGAAAAGGACATAAAAGATTATGTGAGGATTGTTGAGAGATTTGAAGAGAAGATTAAGGGTTTTCAAGCTAATGAGCTTCAACACTCTTATTACACAAACTACTGGAAGTGGGAGAAGAATGACTTAGAACTTCAACTGACCAGATCCAAAGAAGAGAGTGAAAAGCTAAGAGGAGAGCTAGCTAAAGTCAAACTAGATGTGGAAAAGTTTTCCAATGCTTCCAAAGCAATGGATTCTTTGCTACAAACTCAGATTCATGATAAACTGAGAAGAGGAATAGGGTACAATACCACACCACCACCCTATAACAACAACTACATCCCTCCTAGCTCAGATTTGTTAGAAACAAAGGATAGGAAGGACCTACCTAAGGGAGCCACTGAGATAGATCCATTAGATGAAGTAGTTGTTAAGGATAAAACTGAGAAAGAAGTTGTCAAAGATAAAGACAACACTGTAAGTGGTGAGATTCCTATAGAAAACCACATAATCACCAATGAGGGATGTGGAAAGCATTGGATCAAGTCCAATGAGATAGAGAAGACTGAGGGAAATAACAAGAAGGTTCACTATAAGCAGACCACTGTTGTGAACCCTATCCCTTGCAAGCAGTGTGCATGCAATAAATCTAAGCCCCAAAAACATGATAAACCAAGGAGAAATCAGAGAAACTGGAACAATCAATGGGCACAAAAACAAGGCATTGATCTAAGTAAAATCAATAGACCAAAGCCTTGTTTTATTTGTGGAAAGTTAAACCATTTGGCTAAGTATTGTTTCTTTAACCCTATTAACCAACAAATGAACTTTCAAAGCTTTGTGCAAAAAGCTGTTGGTTATAGGAAGGCTGGAAAGAAACATGTGATGAAGAAATCTGTTGAAACCAAAGGCCCCATAGGGAAAAAGGTTTTAAAAGCAAGCATTAAAATGTGGGTGCCTAGAAGCACTAAAACTGTTAGTACTGCTGACAGGGATAGTGCTGCTGGAAGCATTACTGCTGCTACCAGTGCTAGTACTGCTGAAAATATTAATGCTGCTAATACTGTTAGTACCTCTTCAAAGGTTAATACTGCCAACACAGTTACAGCTGCTAACACAGTTACTACTTCTAACAAGGTTAGTACTGCTAAGCATGCAAGTGCTGCTAAGGCAGTTAGTACTTCTAAAACCAGTACTGCTTCTAGCAAAAATGTTTCCAAGCCTATCTTTGTGACAAAGTACTCCAGAAATGAGGAGTCAAAGTTTAAAAATCTTGTCAAGAAAGAATGCAAGTATTTTGATGAGAAAGGGGTACCCAAGACCACTTTGGCTTAGGTTCCTAATTCATACTAACTGATTTATCTTATGTGCAGGGCAACCAACAGCTCAAGGGGAAGAGCATATGGCATGTTGATAGTGGTTGCTCTAGACACATGACAGGCAACATGTCATGCCTTCAGGATTTCAAGCATATCAATGGAGGACATGTTGCATTTGGAGATAATCTTACTGGTGGTAAAATAAGTGGAAAAGGTAATGTTACAAAAGGTAAGATGACATTTGAGGATGTCTACAATGTTGATCAGTTGAAGTACAGCCTGTTAAGTGTATCACAGGTTTGTGACAAACAACATAGCATATTATTTACAAATACAGAGTGTATGATTCTTGCTCCATGGTTCAAAGTAGTTGATGAAAGCATGATACTACTTAAAACTCCAAGAAAGGACAATGTGTATTGTCTAGATATGGACAATGTTGATAGTGATTCATCCCTGAACTGTCTTGTTTCAAAAGCTTCTGTGGATGAATACTTTCTCTGGCACAGAAGGATGTTTCACATGAATTTCAAGACAATGAACAAACTTGTTAAAAACAACCTTGTAAGAGGTTTACCTTCAAAAGTATTTTCATGTGATGATCATTGTGTTGCATGTATTAAAGGCAAACAACACAAAACTACTCATAAGACCAAAGAGATAAATACAATTTCTTCTTGTCTCCAGTTATTGCATATGGATCTGTTTGGTCCTACAAATATTGTTAGCTCCAAATCATCTGTTAAAGTGTTGAAAATACCAGTCCTATTTCAGAGGACTTTCAAGAAGATACACTTCAGAGGACGAAGACTTCAGAGGATGAAGACTTTAGAGGATGAAGACTTCAGAGGATGAAGACTTCAGAGATTGCACTTTCAGAAAAGACATCAGAGATGGCTTCATCAGAGGCTCTGAAGACAACGTCAGAGCTCTGAAGACATTCTCTCTGGATGTTCAAGTGTGAAGACGAGATGGCTTCATCAGAGGCTCTGAAGACAATGTCAGAGGCTCTGATGACATTCTCTGAAGATGTTCTCTGAAGTTCAGAGAATGAACAGAAGAACAGATGACACGTCACTTAGTGATAAGATTTACTTTCTAGAGTAGGTCACTATTCAGCATGCTCTTTCTCGTCATACAAGTACACTGCTTACTTTATGGTCCTATAAATAGGACCATCACCTTATTGTTCAAAGTGTGCTTAAGAAGTTATATATCTGATAATATAAGTTGAATACTTTATTCTAAGAATATCTTGTTTATCTTTATCTGCTTTATGAACTGTGATATTTGAATCTCCTTTGATATTAAACTGTATTACTTCCGCTGTCATTACTCTTATTGTTTATATCATTGTTATGAGATTAGATCTGGGATCCAACAATTGGTATCAGAGCTTCCTTTGTTTCTAAAACAAAGAAAGATCATATCTGCATACTCGGATAGATTTATATCTCATTGATTCTAAAACTTTCAATATCTGTGCATGTTCATATAAACCCAGTTTATTCGAGAACATCATATGCTCTAGATTTGACAGTAAATCACAGTTCATTACTTAAAGCATCAACACTTAAATTTTTTATGGCAAACTCAAGCATAAGTGCCATGTATACAGTTGGGTCATTAACAAAACCTCCTACACTTTTAAGGGATGAATATCCCCAATGGAAAATAAGGATGGTAAATTTTCTAGAAGGTATGGACAGGGATCTTTTTAGATCTGTGAACATTGGACCTCACATTCCAATGGTGTTGGTACCAAGAGTTCCTGCAACAGCAGATACTGCTGAAATACCTGCATATTATGAAAAGAAAACCACAAACTTCACTGATGAAGAAAATAATATGATGGATAATGACTCAAAAGCTGTTAGATTACTCATAATGGCCATTCCCAATGATATCTTTCAAGAACTTGATTCTTGTAAAACTGCAAAAGAGATATGGGATCAGTTGTTAAATCAACTTGAAGGTGGCCTACAAACTCAGAAAAACAGAAGAAATCTATGCATCAATGAATATCATGATTTTCATGCTCTATCAGAAGAAAAGTTACACCAAACTTACTCAAGATTCAACATTCTAATAAACAAATGTAGAAAGTTTGGAGTGATAAGAACAAAAGAGGAAAACAACGTTCTTTTTTTGAAAAGCTTGAATGAAGAATGGTCACAACTGTCCATGTCTATACAGGCTAATCAAGATCTTGAGTCATGGTCATTAACTGACATTTATGGTACTCTTGTTGCACATGAAAAAGAAGTTATGAAGCAAAAATAAAAAACCTCTATGGGTGGACCCCTTGCACTTGTTTCAAAACAAACATCGAAAGAAAACAACTGTGAAGAGTCACAAAAATGTTTGGAAACAAAAAGAAGATCCAAAAAGGTTTTGATAGCAGAAGAAACCCATACTGATTCAGACTCAGATGAAGATATAAGTGCCTTTGCCAAATCTCTTGCATTAATAACTCATCAATTTAACAAGAAATTTGGTAAAAAGGTATTTGAAGGAAGGAGAGAGAATGAAGAAAGAAGAAATCCGGAGAGAAGATTTCAACAAGAACCCAGATTCACTCCATATAGTGATCAAAAGGGTGCAAACTTCAACCATGAAAATGAAACACCACAAACAAGACCACAACAACCATTCCAACCAAAGTATCCACAACCACAAAGATACTTCAAACCTCAAGAACAGAAGCCAGAGACAAGCACTACCACTCTTCCACCAAATCAAAATGATGGAAGATGCTTCAGATGTGGAAAATCAGGCCACTTCTCTGCAAACTGCAGAGGAAAACTTGTCAAAGATCAAGATTACTACAAGAACAAATACAAATACAATGTAAAAGAAAGAGTTCTTGTAGCAGAAATGGAAGACTGGCTATCTGACTCAACAAGTGATGGTGAGGAAGAGCCTACCAATCTCTGTGGTATGGCTTTTTCAGATGGAAATCAAACTGATGAAGCATCCGAAGATAACTCTGAAAAGGTAAACTCTCTTTACACTTCTGACAGTGATCCTGAAATAGATGCTTTTAAACTAATTAATGAACTTCAGGATCTAAAGCAAAAGTTTGTTGAAGAAAAAGATAAGAGAGAGCAAGTAACAAAAGAGCTCATTTTTTACAAAAGAGAAAAGAATCTTCTGGAATCAGAAAAGAAAGAAATTTTTCTTGAAAAAACGAAACTTGAATAAACCAGCAAGCAAAAAGAAAAATCATTTTCGGAAGAAATAAAGGAGATGGAAAAAGTTTTAAAAGGAAAAGAAGAACAAGTAAAGAAATCTGAGTATGAAAGGCTCAATTCTATTGCCTTAACCAAATTTTTTCAAAAGGAAAGAGAAATCCTACATCAATCTCTAGATAGACAAAATCTACGAATCAAAAGCTATGTCAATGCACAAAGTGTTTTCGATAAAATAAAAACTCAAATGGACTCTCAAGGGCTAGGATTCAATGAGTTGAATTCATTTAATGGATTGGAGAAAACTTCACTTTCTTCCACTTTCTGTATAGGAAAGGTCCAAAGCTCTGAAGATCCATCTCTGAATAATTTCAAAAGAATGAAAACATCAGAGGGATCAAAAGCAAGAGCTTTAAATTTCAAAAATACAAAGTACTCTGAAGTAAAAGACATGAAAGAATCTGTGTTACAGATAAAAGAAGAAACTTCAGAGGTACACTTTACAAAACCTCAGAGCTATGATTCCAAAGAAATTTTCAGGTTTGATGCTTTCATCTCAAGAGAATCAGAGACATTTGAACCAAGTACCTCTGAAACAAGTACTGCAAATGAATCTCAGAGTTCACTAAATCCGAATGTCCCTCTGTATTCACCAAAGTCAGATGAAAACATCAGAACTACGTTTAAAGATGATGTTCAAAAGATTTGTGAAGAAAATATCATGGAGGACTTGAAAAGAAAAGAAAGCATGAAACGGATCATCAAAGTCTCTAGATCAAAAGAAATAAAAAAACCAATAGAGATAGATATCTCTATTAAATCTAAGAGAGACTTTCTTGACTCTGATTCAGAATCTGATTTAGAGATTGATGAACAGATTTTTTGTAAACCAGGGAATGTAATTCACAAAAGAATAGAAACTGTTGGCTCTGGTATTTTGAATGTTCCAATTTCAGTATTGAAAACCAAAACCAGAATACCAATAAATCCTGTTTTTGAAAATATGTGTTTACAAGCAAAAACATCTCTGGAACTTGAAAAAGAGTTGCAAGAAAAGGCAAAGAATAAAACAAACACTTCTGGTTCTTACACCTATAAAACTATAAAATTCTCTCCTGAACAAAAAGGCAAATGGACAAAAGTTAACCATGTTGATCCTGTCTGTGCAGTAAGCAGCAAAGAAAAGAAGATGTTTTTGAACAAGAAAAAGCAACTTGAAAAGAAGACTGCCTTTCAAACAAAAAGAAAAGAAGTAGTTAGGGATAAAAGTAATATTCCTAGTGCTAGTTTCAGAAGAAGTCAAAATGTAACAAATGCTTTTAATAAAAAGAAAAACCTTGCTTCTAGTTCTTCTTGTTCTATTAATTGTAACTGCATTTATCTCTTGATGAAACTGAAGAATCATTTTAAAGGATCACACTGCCTTTTGAATAAATCTCTGGAAAATATCTCAGAGACAAAATCTCAAAAGAAGACAAGGAAAGGCAAGACATCAAAAGATGAGATGCCAAAAAGTAATACGATTCCACCAAAGTCTAACACAAAAGGACCCATAATGAGGTGGGTACCTATGAAACAATAAGCTGTCTTGCAGAAACAGTCAATGCCAATCTTGTACCTAGATTCTGGATGTTCAAGGCATATGACTGGAAATAAAGAACTGCTATCCTCATTCAAAGCAAAAACCGGAGGAGCAGTTACTTTTGGAGACAACAAGCAAGGACAGATTAAAGGATATGGTGAAATATCAAGAGGAAATGTTTCTGTATCAAAAGTTGCTTATGTGGATGGATTAAAACACAATCTGATAAGCATAAGTCAACTTTGTGATCATGGTTTCAATGTGAAATTTCAAAGAAAATATTGTTCACTTCTTCACTCAGAATCAGGTCAAGAAATGCTAAGAGCAGACAGAAGAGGTAACCTCTACAAAATGAACTTTACCAAAATCACAGACACTGATTCAGAGAAACTTTGTCTTGTATCTCTGAATAGTGAGGAAATCTGGCTCTGGCATAAAAAGTTTTCACATCTAAACTTTTCCTCACTTGATAAGTTAGTTAAACTTAATTTGGTTAAGGGATTACCATCTCTAAAGTTTAACAAAGATCATCTTTGTTCTGCTTGTGAGATGGGTAAAATGAAAAGATCTTCCCATAAAACCAAAAAATGAAAACAACTGTCCTAGACCTCTGCACATGCTACATGTGGACCTCTGTGGTCCTATCTCTGTACAGAGTCTAGCAGGTAAGAAATACATTCTGGTTCTAATTGATGAATTTTCCAGATATACATGGATAGAATTTATTAGAGCTAAATCTGATGTACCTGAAATATTAATAAGATTGTTGAAAAGATTACAGGTTCTATTTAGCAGCAAAGTTCAGAAACTAAGAAGTGATAATGGAACAGAATTCAGAAATGCCAAAATCAATTCTTATCTATCAGAAGAAGGCATTACCCCTAACTTCTCAGCAGCAAGAACTCCTCAACAAAATGGAGTAGTTGAAAGAAAAAACAGAACACTTGTTGAAGCTGCCAGAACAATGCTTGCTGAATCTAATCTTTCAACAAATTTTTGGGCAGAAGCAATAGCAACAGCCTGCTTCACTCAGAATAGAGCTACAATTGTGAAGAGATTTCAGAAAACATCTTATGAACTCATTCACAATAGAAAACCTAATATTAAATATTTTCATATTTTTGGATGCAGGTGCTATATTCTGAAAGATAGAGAATATCTTGGAAAGTTTGACAAGAAAGCTGATGAGGGCAAATTCATTGGATATTCATTAGCCTCAAAAGCTTTCAGAGTGTTCAATCTTAGAACAAGGACTATCCAAGAGAGCATCAATATCACTTTTGATGACAATAAAAGCTCTGAACAACAAGAAAGTTCATCACAAATATTTGAATCATCAAGGGAATCTGAATTAAACAAAATATTTGAAGATTTATTTGATGATGAAAATATCTCTGAAGTTATCTTCAGACAAAGACAGGGAGAGAATTCAGAAGAACCTCAAGAAACAGGTACAACCCTTTCAGGGCCCTCTGAACTAACACCGTCTGTCTCACCAAATGCAGATCAGCAAAGTGAATCAGAAGATGATCACGAAGTATCTGAAGCAACTCCAGAACCAAATGATGAACAAGAATATACATCTCTGGAACAAAACTCAGAGCCTCTGAACAGTACAACAGAGGCATCACCATCAGAGCCTCTGAACAATACAACAGAAGTATCACCAGACTTCAGAGCCTCTGAATCTCAATCTGCACAAATTATTGCTCCAATTACCAGATGGACAAAAGATCATCCAATTGATCAAATCATTGGATCCTCATCCGAAGGAATTAAAACAAGATCTGCCACCATCAATGAATGCTTCTATGTAAACTTTTTGAGCATTATTGAACCAAAGAAGGTAAAAGAAGCTCTTGAAGATCCTCATTGGATTTTTGCAATGCAGGATGAGCTTCAGGAGTTTGTAAGAAACAAAGTCTGGACCCTAGTTCCCCTTCCTAAAGGAAAATTTGCAATTGGAACAAAATGGGTTTTCAGAAACAAAAAGGATGAGGATGGCATAATAATCAGAAACAAAGCCCGGTTGGTTGCAAAAGGATATTGCCAGGAAGAAGGCATTGATTATGATGAAACCTTTGCACCTGTAGCTAGGCTAGAAGCAATCAGAATCTTCTTAGCCTATGCTGCACACAAAGGATTCAAAGTTTATCAAATGGATGTTAAATCTGCATTTCTTCATGGTAAATTAAATGAAGAAGTCTATGTCCAACAACCACCTAGATTTGAAAGTACAGAGTATCCTAATCATGTGTATTATTTGGATAAAGCTCTGTATGGACTCAAACAAGCCCCAAGAGCTTGGTATGAGACTCTGTCCACTTTTCTGATTAACAATGGATTTGAAAAGGGCACAATTGATACAACCTTATTCATCAAAAGGTACAAGAATGAGATGCTTTTAGTACAAATTTATGTTGATGACATTATATTTGGCTCTACCAATCAAAAGTATTGTGACAAGTTCTCAGAATTGATGAAGAGTGAATTTGAGATGAGCCTCATGGGAGAATTAACTTTCTTTCTAGGCTTACAAGTAAAACAAACTTCAGAAGGTACATTCATAAGTCAATCTAAGTATGTCTCTGAAATTTTGCAAAAATACAAACTCAATGATTCAACTTCAATGAGAACACCTTTATCCACCGGAGTCAAACTTGACTCTGATCCATCAGGAGAGAATGTGGATATAAAAACCTACAGAGGGATGATAGGTTCACTATTATACTTAACTGCAAGTAGGCCTGACATAATGTTTGCAACATGCCTTTGTGCTAGATATCAAGCAAATCCAAAAGTATCTCATTTAACTGCTGTGAAAAGAATTTTCAGATACCTCAGAGGGTCACAAACATTAGGACTCTGGTATCCAAAACTTTCAAATTTTGATCTAACAGCTTACACTGATGCAGATCATGCCGGATGTAAGTTTGACAGAAAGAGTACCTCTTGATGTTGTCAGTTATTGGGCAATAAGCTGGTAAGTTGGTCATCCAAGAAACAAAACTGTGTTTCCACTTCAACTGCAGAGGCAGAATATGTTGCTGCTGCTAGTTGTTGCTCACAAGTATTATGGATGAAAACTCAGCTCATAGATTATGGCCAACAATTTGACAGAATTCCAATTCTCTGTGATTCAAAAAGTGCCATAGCCATCTCTGCCAATCCAGTACAACACTCCAAAACCAAGCACATTGATGTAAGGTACCACTTTCTGAAAGATCATGTTGAAAAAGGAGCAATAGAGATGTATTTTGTACCAACTGAACTTCAACTTGCTGATATTTTCACAAAAACTTTAGATGAACGAAGGTTCAATTTTTTAATTAGCAAGCTGGGAATGTTGAATATGTCTACCTAACAAAAGAGCAGAGTCTCTGAATCGAGTAGAGTCTCTGATCCTTTTATCAGAGCCTCTAGACTTTCAAATATGGTAAAACTTACTCTTATGAATCTCCAAGCATGTGTCAAGGGGGAGACAACGACCCTTTCATCTTTCAAGGGGGATAATTGATCTTGTCTCTGATATTTATATCAGAGCCTCTGATCTTGTCTCTGATGTTTATATCAGAGCCTCTGATCTTGTCTCTGATGTTTATATCAGAGCCTCTGATCTTGTCTCTGATGTTTATATCAGAGCCTCTGATCTTGTCTCTGATGTTTATATCAGAGCCTCTGATCTTGTCTCTGATGTTTATATCAGAGCCTCTGATCTTGTCTCTGATGTTTATATCAGAGCCTCTGATCTTGTCTCTGATGTTTATATTAGAGCCTTTGATCTTGTCTCTGATGTTTATATCAGAGCCTTTGATCTTGTCTCTGATGTTTATATCAGAGCCTTTGATCTTGTCTCTGATTTTTATATCAGAGCCTCTGATCTTGACTCTGATGTTTATATCAGAGCCTCTGATCTTGACTCTGATGATTTTATCAGAACCCAGATCTGGTCTCAATAAACAAATCCTCAATGATGTTTTTTAAATAATAAATCTTTTTGGATAACCACTCGTTTCTTTTCTGACGGTTTACTGACACAAAACGGTTCTCCCCTACACGCCTAAACGTGTCACCCATCAATTCGGGGATGATGGAACGTCCTTTCTGCAATTAAGACTCTCATTCGCCGCTTCAATAACCTCTCCCTCTACCTTCCTTTTGGTAGCTATAAAATACCCTGTTCACTTCCCATTACTCTTTACGCTCTCAAAATCCAAAAGTCGATTCTCTCTTTCTAAGCTTTCATCTTTATCAACCTGCAACAATGGCGGCTCATTCCCAAACTTCAGATAACTCAAGCAAACTTGTTCCAAGCTTGAATTTGGTACAGTTCGACGTTCCAGTCAAAGGAAACAACTACTTTCTGGACGTAACCCCATCAAAATATGATGAACAGTTTCGCCCAATCCTCGACTTTTTCACCAACTGCGAACTCAATGATGTTCTAACCAAACATGCGTCAGATATTCCCCTTCGCTTTGTCCAACAATGGTGGTATTCAAGTGAATACGACGATGAAAAAGAAGGACTGGTTGGGCACATTAACCTAGGTGAACAAAGCTTAAGCATAAGGTTAACCCCACAAACCCTAACTCGCCGATTCAACCTCCTCACCACAACTGATCTTCAAATAGAAACCTTTGAGAAACCCCTAACTCAAGAAGTTTTTCTTCAGTTCCTCCAACACTTAGGCTACAACAAAGAAATAACACGCCTCAGTCAATTCAGACGTCAGTACCTGCCTCCCAAATGGAACTTTATGTTCAGTGTTCTCAACCGAACAATAACCTGCAAAATTGGAAGCCAGGATCAGACTCATCCAGCGATAATAGCCATAATGTATGCTCTCTTTTTCAACAGAAGCATCAATATGGCCCACATTCTTTTCTGTGAGATGCTGACAGCGGTGGACAAGAAGAACAAGGAGTTGGCCAAAGGAAAACAACCAATATCGGTACTGTTTCCACGATTCATCTCAGTGGTCATTCAACGAGCAATGGAGAAATTCTCCATCACTGAGGAGGGCCCAATGACACCTCTGTTTATGATGAACTCATTCAAAGCCACAGAGGTTCCTCCGTATCCACATGACCGACGTTTCCCACACACCATGATTGAAATCATACCTGCTGACTCTCCTACCCATCTCCTACTTAGTCGTGTTGCCCAAACATCAGAACCGATGATGGGATCCCCAACACATTTAGGTTCTGAGCCTGAGCATGAATCAGAGAGTGATATCTCTGATACTGCTCAAAACATTAACAGAGCGCAACCAGAGGGTGGCTCTGAGAGAGTGAGGAAGAGAAAACATGAGAACCCTCCCTCTGACGAAGAGAATAACTCTGTCAGAGCAGAGGAAGGTGAGCACGAGAGAATTCCAGAGGGTGAGTTTCTAAACCTAGAATCTGAGGGCGGTGAGGTAGAAAAAGATGTCCTTAATGACACAAATGAGAGAATCCAAAGCCCAAATCCCAGTGCAAACAAATTTACTGTCCAAGATGGTCCAGCATCAATGGACATTGAAACAGAGGTGCACACCTCGAACCCTTCCAATCCTAACCGCTCAGAGGCATCTGCTTCTGCCTCTGACGCATGCACCAGAGGGGAAACCTCTGATACGGCTAAGTCCTCCCAAAAGGAATTGGACCAAAATAAAAATACTCACTTACCCCAGAGTATGTCACCTCCACCCACACATGATGCCTTTGTGGCTCAAAATAAGTTGGACCGTCCCTTAGAACGTAAGGATTGCCTGTCAGAAAAAGAATGGCACGACCTTATTGCACAAGGAATCCTTAGCCTGGACAGCAAGGTTTCTAAACACATTCGTTTCTCATCATCAGATTCTGACTCTGATGATCAGAGACCAATCGGAACCATTATAGGGAGATCCTTGAAAAAGGGTCCCCAAGGATTAATGGGAAGTCCTTCCGGAGACAACATCAAACCACCTCCGACAGAAGGCCCCTCTGAACTCGAGGGAAACTTAGAATCATGTGTTGACCCTAAGGTTACCCTCTCTGATTACGTTACCAAAGAGGAGTTCAAAATCTTTGGTGATGAAATCAGAGAATCTCTGAAGGAGATAAAACTTCAAATGCAGAAGACCTCAGAGGCCTCTGCCTCTAACTCTGAAGTTGAAAAGCTCACTTCAGAGGTGTCTGAGCTGCGAAAGACGGTTCTCAATCAGAACGAAAAACTGGATACTCTGGAAAGCCTGGTCATAAAAAATGACTCAGTTTTGTCTAGAGAGATTCAGAACTCCAAAACAGAGCTCCTCAAGGCGATTCCTCCTACCTCTGCCCCCACTCCAACAAATGCAGACTTTTCTCAATTCAAAGAGGAAGTCTTGCGTTCTTTGGCAGAGGTAATTGCAAAGATCTCTACCTCCTCTGCTGCTGCTCCTGCTACAACAGAATTCATTACAAAGGCTGACCTGACCAACTTTTCAAAGAAGATCACCAGCAATGTTCTGAATATCTCCAGCAAGTTCGTCTCCAAGACCACTCAGCAGAACAAAAAGATTGAAGACCTTCTGCAGAATGTCAAATCTTCAGAGGGAGTATTGAAAAGAAAGGTACCAGAGGTCGCATGCTCTGAGGAAGCACGGAAAAAGGCAAGGTATGAAGATTCTGATGACGCAGATGACCAATCTCAGGGGTCATCCGATCTTCATAAGGGGGAGAAAACTCCTACACCAAAACCTGTTGAAACACAAAAGGAGTCCACTCCCTCTGAAACAAACCAAAGCAAGGAGAAAGGAATAGAAAGACGCTCAACCTCCACCTCTGCTGAAGATCTTCAGGCAACTTTAAAATCGCCAGTACCTGTCATCCTTCTAGAACCATCCACATCAAGTGCTCCAATAATAGCTGCAACTCCAGAAACTATTGGAGCTCTGGATGAAGATGAAGACGAGCAGCTGGTAGACTTCTCTACATCAGAAGATGCATTCTCATCACCAGAAAGACCAACTTATGTGATGAGAGATGCTTACGAATCAGAATATGAAAAAGAAGAAAAATCAGAATATAAAAAAGAAGAAAAATCAGATTCTGAAAAAGAGGTTGAAGAAGAAGTTGAAGTAGTTGATGTCGAAGAGTATGTCTTCAAGAATGCTCAACCACATCATAATTCAACAACGTCAGAGCTGAGGGAATCACCAGAGATAGATGGCTACATCTCTGAACCCTCAAAAGAAGATCCTCCACAGATGAAGGAACCAGAAACCATGGTTGTTGATGAACAGGCTCCTTCAGAGAATCCTGTTCAGAAAGCAAGCATCGGTCTTCCAGCAAAAGTGTTCCATAAACCTCCCACATTCCTCGAATCAAATCCAGAAGCTTCCATAGAAGATCACTTCAGATACATTTACTGTGAGTTCAACATGGCAGATACACTGGTCATTCCTCTGAATCCAAGAATCAGAGAGGACATGCCAGACTATGAGCGAAGATTTATCAGAGATAAAACAAAACCAAGAGCACAGGTCCTCTCTGATGATCCAATCATCAAAATCAACAAAATCTCAGAAAAGACCTTTGCTTACAACAAGATAATCTATAGGAATTATGTGGTAACTCGATCTGATCAGAAGATTTACGAGTTCAATGACAATGATCTCGTAAATCTAAATCCATATGATTTACCACATTTATATGCCTATTGCTCTGCCAGGTATGATCATGGAAGAAGGGAAATCAGGATGGGCATGTTTGAAGTCCGACGGGCAATGGAGGCCTATGTCAAACACCGAGCAAAACGTGACATTCAAATTGCTCTGAACCTAGGGGAAGAAAAGCTGGAAGTAACTGAACCTGTGGAGTCATTCGACAAACTTAAAGAACAGAAGACTGGATCAATCGTTGCAGAACCTCTGGATTTCGTCTTCAGAATAAATCAAGAAAAGAAGATCTTTCTAGCTTCAGAAGTGTCGAAGTACTCTGATGAAACCTTGAGAGGTATAAAGAAATTGATCCATGCAAAGGAAGAAAGGCACAGAGCAGATTTACTGGCAAAGCTTGACTTAGAGATAGACTCGATGATCAGCTTCAGAGCTCTGATCATGAAATTCCAAGGAATCTGTTCAAGTGACAAATAGTAGTCTGTTTCTTTATTTCTTTTAATTATTACTTTCTTTGTATTAAACTTCCAAATGTTTAAGAAGTAATACTTAAGAGGATAATTTTCTCCTCTATGCTTTCTAGTGTAAAATTCAATTCTCTGTTATTTTTTTGTATCTTCTATTTTCGACACTTAGGGGGAGATTGTTAGCTCCAAATCATCTGTTAAAGTGTTGAAAATACCAGTCCTATTTCAGAGGACTTTCAATAAGATACACTTCAGAGGACGAAGACTTCAGAGGATGAAGACTTTAGAGGATGAAGACTTCAGAGGATGAAGACTTCAGAGATTGCACTTTCAGAAAAGACATCAGAGATGGCTTCATCAGAGGCTCTGAAGACAACGTCAGAGCTCTGAAGACATTCTCTCTGGATGTTCAAGTGTGAAGACGAGATGGCTTCATCAGAGGCTCTGAAGACAATGTCAGAGGCTCTGATGACATTCTCTGAAGATGTTCTCTGAAGTTCAGAGAATGAACAGAAGAACAGATGACACGTCACTTAGTGATAAGATTTACTTTCTAGAGTAGGTCACTGTTCAGCATGCTCTTTCTCGTCATACAAGTACACTGCTTACTTTATGGTCCTATAAATAGGACCATCACCTTATTGTTCAAAGTGTGCTTAAGAAGTTATATATCTGATAATATAAGTTGAATACTTTATTCTAAGAATATCTTGTTTATCTTTATCTGCTTTATGAACTGTGATATTTGAATCTCCTTTGATATTAAACTGTATTACTTCCGCTGTCATTACTCTTATTGTTTATATCATTGTTATGAGATTAGATCTGGGATCCAACAATTGGTATCAGAGCTTCCTTTGTTTCTAAAACAAAGAAAGATCATATCTGCATACTCGGATAGATTTATATCTCATTGATTCTAAAACTTTCAATATCTGTGCATGTTCATATAAACCCAGTTTATTCGAGAACATCATATGCTCTAGATTTGACAGTAAATCACAGTTCATTACTTAAAGCATCAACACTTAAATTTTTTATGGCAAACTCAAGCATAAGTGCCATGTATACAGTTGGGTCATTAACAAAACCTCCTACACTTTTAAGGGATGAATATCCCCAATGGAAAATAAGGATGGTAAATTTTCTAGAAGGTATGGACAGGGATCTTTTTAGATCTGTGAACATTGGACCTCACATTCCAATGGTGTTGGTACCAAGAGTTCCTGCAACAGCAGATACTGCCGAAATACCTGCATATTATGAAAAGAAAACCACAAACTTCACTGATGAAGAAAATAATATGATGGATAATGACTCAAAAGCTGTTAGATTACTCATAATGGCCATTCCCAATGATATCTTTCAAGAACTTGATTCTTGTAAAACTGCAAAAGAGATATGGGATCAGTTGTTAAATCAACTTGAAGGTGGCCTACAAACTCAGAAAAACAGAAGAAATCTATGCATCAATGAATATCATGATTTTCATGCTCTATCAGAAGAAAAGTTACACCAAACTTACTCAAGATTCAACATTCTAATAAACAAATGTAGAAAGTTTGGAGTGATAAGAACAAAAGAGGAAAACAACGTTCTTTTTTTGAAAAGCTTGAATGAAGAATGGTCACAACTGTCCATGTCTATACAGGCTAATCAAGATCTTGAGTCATGGTCATTAACTGACATTTATGGTACTCTTGTTGCACATGAAAAAGAAGTTATGAAGCAAAAATCAAAAACCTCTATGGGTGGACCCCTTGCACTTGTTTCAAAACAAACATCGAAAGAAAACAACTGTGAAGAGTCACAAAAATGTTTGGAAACAAAAAGAAGATCCAAAAAGGTTTTGATAGCAGAAGAAACCCATACTGATTCAGACTCAGATGAAGATATAAGTGCCTTTGCCAAATCTCTTGCATTAATCACTCATCAATTTAACAAGAAATTTGGTAAAAAGGTATTTGAAGGAAGGAGAGAGAATGAAGAAAGAAGAAATTCGGAGAGAAGATTTCAACAAGAACCCAGATTCACTCCATATAGTGATCAAAAGGGTGCAAACTTCAACCATGAAAATGAAACACCACAAACAAGACCACAACAACCATTCCAACCAAAGTATCCACAACCACAAAGATACTTCAAACCTCAAGAACAGAAGCCAGAGACAAGCACTACCACTCTTCCACCAAATCAAAATGATGGAAGATGCTTCAGATGTGGAAAATCAGGCCACTTCTCTGCAAACTGCAGAGGAAAACTTGTCAAAGATCAAGATTACTACAAGAACAAATACAAATACAATGTAAAAGAAAGAGTTCTTGTAGCAGAAATGGAAGACTGGCTATCTGACTCAACAAATGATGGTGAGGAAGAGCCTACCAATCTATGTGGTATGGCTTTTTCAGATGGAAATCAAACTGATGAAGCATCCGAAGATAACTCTGAAAAGGTAAACTCTCTTTACACTTCTGACAGTGATCCTGAAATAGATGCTTTTAAACTAATTAATGAACTTCAGGATCTAAAGCAAAAGTTTGTTGAAGAAAAAGATAAGAGAGAGCAAGTAACAAAAGAGCTCATTTTTTACAAAAGAGAAAAGAATCTTCTGGAATCAGAAAAGAAAGAAATTTTTCTTGAAAAAACCAAACTTGAAGAAACCAGCAAGCAAAAAGAAAAATCATTTTCGGAAGAAATAAAGGAGATGGAAAAAGTTTTAAAAGGAAAAGAAGAACAAGTAAAGAAATCTGAGTATGAAAGGCTCAATTCTATTGCCTTAACCAAATTTTTTCAAAAGGAAAGAGAAATCCTACATCAATCTCTAGATAGACAAAATCTACGAATCAAAAGCTATGTCAATGCACAAAGTGTTTTCGATAAAATAAAAACTCAAATGGACTCTCAAGGGCTAGGATTCAATGAGTTGAATTCATTTAATGGATTGGAGAAAACTTCACTTTCTTCCACTTTCTGTATAGGAAAGGTCCAAAGCTCTGAAGATCCATCTCTGAATAATTTCAAAAGAATGAAAACATCAGAGGGATCAAAAGCAAGAGCTTTAAATTTCAAAAATACAAAGTACTCTGAAGTAAAAGACATGAAAGAATCTGTGTTACAGATAAAAGAAGAAACTTCAGAGGTACACTTTACAAAACCTCAGAGCTATGATTCCAAAGAAATTTTCAGGTTTGATGCTTTCATCTCAAGAGAATCAGAGACATTTGAACCAAGTACCTCTGAAACAAGTACTGCAAATGAATCTCAGAGTTCACTAAATCCGAATGTCCCTCTGTATTCACCAAAGTCAGATGAAAACATCAGAACTACGTTTAAAGATGATGTTCAAAAGATTTGTGAAGAAAATATCATGGAGGACTTGAAAAGAAAAGAAAGCATGAAACGGATCATCAAAGTCTCTAGATCAAAAGAAATAAAAAAACCAATAGAGATAGATATCTCTATTAAATCTAAGAGAGACTTTCTTGACTCTGATTCAGAATCTGATTTAGAGATTGATGAACAGATTTTTTGTAAACCAGGGAATGTAATTCACAAAAGAATAGAAACTGTTGGCTCTGGTATTTTGAATGTTCCAATTTCAGTATTGAAAACCAAAACCAGAATACCAATAAATCCTGTTTTTGAAAATATGTGTTTACAAGCAAAAACATCTCTGGAACTTGAAAAAGAGTTGCAAGAAAAGGCAAAGAATAAAACAAACACTTCTGGTTCTTACACCTATAAAACTATAAAATTCTCTCCTGAACAAAAAGGCAAATGGACAAAAGTTAACCATGTTGATCATGTCTGTGCAGTAAGCAGCAAAGAAAAGAAGATGTTTTTGAACAAGAAAAAGCAACTTGAAAAGAAGACTGCCTTTCAAACAAAAAGGAAAGAAGTAGTTAGGGATAAAAGTAATATTCCTAGTGCTAGTTTCAGAAGAAGTCAAAATGTAACAAATGCTTTTAATAAAAAGAAAAACCTTGCTTCTAGTTCTTCTTGTTCTATTAATTGTAACTGCATTTATCTCTTGATGAAACTGAAGAATCATTTTAAAGGATCACACTGCCTTTTGAATAAATCTCTGGAAAATATCTCAGAGACAAAATCTCAAAAGAAGACAAGGAAAGGCAAGACATCAAAAGATGAGATGCCAAAAAGTAATACGATTCCACCAAAGTCTAACACAAAAGGACCCATAATGAGGTGGGTACCTATGAAACAATAAGCTGTCTTGCAGAAACAGTCAATGCCAATCTGGTACCTAGATTCTGGATGTTCAAGGCATATGACTGGAAATAAAGAACTGCTATCCTCATTTAAAGCAAAAACCGGAGGAGCAGTTACTTTTGGAGACAACAAGCAAGGACAGATTAAAGGATATGGTGAAATATCAAGAGGAAATGTTTCTGTATCAAAAGTTGCTTATGTGGATGGATTAAAACACAATCTGATAAGCATAAGTCAACTTTGTGATCATGGTTTCAATGTGAAATTTCAAAGAAAATATTGTTCACTTCTTCACTCAGAATCAGGTCAAGAAATGCTAAGAGCAGACAGAAGAGGTAACCTCTACAGAATGAACTTTACCAAAATCACAGACACTGATTCAGAGAAACTTTGTCTTGTATCTCTGAATAGTGAGGAAATCTGGCTCTGGCATAAAAAGTTTTCACATCTAAACTTTTCCTCACTTGATAAGTTAGTTAAACTTAATTTGGTTAAGGGATTACCATCTCTAAAGTTTAACAAAGATCATCTTTGTTCTGCTTGTGAGATGGGTAAAATGAAAAGATCTTCCCATAAAACCAAAAAATGAAAACAACTGTCCTAGACCTCTTCACATGCTACATGTGGACCTCTGTGGTCCTATCTCTGTACAGAGTCTAGCAGGTAAGAAATACATTCTGGTTCTAATTGATGAATTTTCCAGATATACATGGATAGAATTTATTAGAGCTAAATCTGATGTACCTGAAATATTAATAAGATTGTTGAAAAGATTACAGGTTCTATTCAGCAGCAAAGTTCAGAAACTAAGAAGTGATAATGGAACAGAATTCAGAAATGCCAAAATCAATTCTTATCTATCAGAAGAAGGCATTACCCCTAACTTCTCAGCAGCAAGAACTCCTCAACAAAATGGAGTAGTTGAAAGGAAAAACAGAACACTTGTTGAAGCTGCCAGAACAATGCTTGCTGAATCTAATCTTTCAACAAATTTTTGGGCAGAAGCAATAGCAACAGCCTGCTTCACTCAGAATAGAGCTACAATTGTGAAGAGATTTCAGAAAACATCTTATGAACTCATTCACAATAGAAAACCTAATATTAAATATTTTCATATTTTTGGATGCAGGTGCTATATTCTGAAAGATAGAGAATATCTTGGAAAGTTTGACAAGAAAGCTGATGAGGGCAAATTCATTGGATATTCATTAGCCTCAAAAGCTTTCAGAGTGTTCAATCTTAGAACAAGGACTATCCAAGAGAGCATCAATATCACTTTTGATGACAATAAAAGCTCTGAACAACAAGAAAGTTCATCACAAATATTTGAATCATCAAGGGAATCTGAATTAAACAAAATATTTGAAGATTTCTTTGATGATGAAAATATCTCTGAAGTTATCTTCAGAGAAAGACAGGGAGAGAATTCAGAAGAACCTCAAGAAACAGGTACAACCCTTTCAGGGCCCTCTGAACTAACACCGTCTGTCTCACCAAATGCAGATCAGCAAAGTGAATCAGAAGATGATCACGAAGTATCTGAAGCAACTCCAGAACCAAATGATGAACAAGAATATACATCTCTGGAACAAAACTCAGAGCCTCTGAACAGTACAACAGAGGCATCACCATCAGAGCCTCTGAACAATACAACAGAAGTATCACCAGACTTCAGAGCCTCTGAATCTCAATCTGCACAAATTATTGCTCCAATTACCAGATGGACAAAAGATCATCCAATTGATCAAATCATTGGATCCTCATCCGAAGGAATTAAAACAAGATCTGCCACCATCAATGAATGCTTCTATGTAAACTTTTTGAGCATTATTGAACCAAAGAAGGTAAAAGAAGCTCTTGAAGATCCTCATTGGATTTTTGAAATGCAGGATGAGCTTCAGGAGTTTGTAAGAAACAAAGTCTGGACCCTAGTTCCCCTTCCTAAAGGAAAATTTGCAATTGGAACAAAATGGGTTTTCAGAAACAAAAAGGATGAGGATGGCATAATAATCAGAAACAAAGCCCGGTTGGTTGCAAAAGGATATTGCCAGGAAGAAGGCATTGATTATGATGAAACCTTTGCACCTGTAGCTAGGCTAGAAGCAATCAGAATCTTCTTAGCCTATGCTGCACACAAAGGATTCAAAGTTTATCAAATGGATGTTAAATCTGCATTTCTTCATGGTAAATTAAATGAAGAAGTCTATGTCCAACAACCACCTAGATTTGAAAGTACAGAGTATCCTAATCATGTGTATTATTTGGATAAAGCTCTGTATGGAATCAAACAAGCCCCAAGAGCTTGGTATGAGACTCTGTCCACTTTTCTGATTAACAATGGATTTGAAAAGGGCACAATTGATACAACCTTATTCATCAAAAGGTACAAGAATGAGATGCTTTTAGTACAAATTTATGTTGATGACATTATATTTGGCTCTACCAATCAAAAGTATTGTGACAAGTTCTCAGAATTGATGAAGAGTGAATTTGAGATGAGCCTCATGGGAGAATTAACTTTCTTTCTAGGCTTACAAGTAAAACAAACTTCAGAAGGTACATTCATAAGTCAATCTAAGTATGTCTCTGAAATTTTGCAAAAATACAAACTCAATGATTCAACTTCAATGAGAACACCTTTATCCACCGGAGTCAAACTTGACTCTGATCCATCAGGAGAGAATGTGGATATAAAAACCTACAGAGGGATGATAGGTTCACTATTATACTTAACTGCAAGTAGGCCTGACATAATGTTTGCAACATGCCTTTGTGCTAGATATCAAGCAAATCCAAAAGTATCTCATTTAACTGCTGTGAAAAGAATTTTCAGATACCTCAGAGGGTCACAAACATTAGGACTCTGGTATCCAAAACTTTCAAATTTTGATCTAACAGCTTACACTGATGCAGATCATGCCGGATGTAAGTTTGACAGAAAGAGTACCTCTTGATGTTGTCAGTTATTGGGCAATAAGCTGGTAAGTTGGTCATCCAAGAAACAAAACTGTGTTTCCACTTCAACTGCAGAGGCAGAATATGTTGCTGCTGCTAGTTGTTGCTCACAAGTATTATGGATGAAAACTCAGCTCAGAGATTATGGCCAACAATTTGACAGAATTCCAATTCTCTGTGATTCAAAAAGTGCCATAGCCATCTCTGCCAATCCAGTACAACACTCCAAAACCAAGCACATTGATGTAAGGTACCACTTTCTGAAAGATCATGTTGAAAAAGGAGCAATAGAGATGTATTTTGTACCAACTGAACTTCAACTTGCTGATATTTTCACAAAAACTTTAGATGAACGAAGGTTCAATTTTTTAATTAGCAAGCTGGGAATGTTGAATATGTCTACCTAACAAAAGAGCAGAGTCTCTGAATCGAGTAGAGTCTCTGATCCTTTTATCAGAGCCTCTAGACTTTCAAATATGGTAAAACTTACTCTTATGAATCTCCAAGCATGTGTCAAGGGGGAGACAACGACCCTTTCATCTTTCAAGGGGGATAATTGATCTTGTCTCTGCTATTTATATCAGAGCCTCTGATCTTGTCTCTGATGTTTATATCAGAGCCTCTGATCTTGTCTCTGATGTTATATCAGAGCCTCTGATCTTGTCTCTGATGTTTATATCAGAGCCTCTGATCTTGTCTCTGATGTTTATATCAGAGCCTCTGATCTTGTCTCTGATGTTTATATCAGAGCCTTTGATCTTGTCTCTGATGTTTATATCAGAGCCTTTGATCTTGTCTCTGATGTTTATATCAGAGCCTTTGATCTTGTCTCTGATTTTTATATCAGAGCCTCTGATCTTGACTCTGATGTTTATATCAGAGCCTCTGATCTTGACTCTGATGATTTTATCAGAACCCAGATCTGGTCTCAATAAACAAATCCTCAATGATTTTTTTTAAATAATAAATCTTTTTGGATAACCACTCGTTTCTTTTCTGACGGTTTACTGACACAAAACGGTTCTCCCCTACACGCCTAAACGTGTCACCCATCAATTCGGGGATGATGGAACGTCCTTTCTGCAATTAAGACTCTCATTCGCCGCTTCAATAACCTCTCCCTCTACCTTCCTTTTTGTAGCTATAAAATACCCTGTTCACTTCCCATTACTCTTTACGCTCTCAAAATCCAAAAGTCGATTCTCTCTTTCTAAGCTTTCATCTTTATCAACCTGCAACAATGGCGGCTCATTCCCAAACTTCAGATAACTCAAGCAAACTTGTTCCAAGCTTGAATTTGGTACAGTTCGACGTTCCAGTCAAAGGAAACAACTACTTTCTGGACGTAACCCCATCAAAATATGATGAACAGTTTCGCCCAATCCTCGACTTTTTCACCAACTGCGAACTCAATGATGTTCTAACCAAACATGCGTCAGATATTCCCCTTCGCTTTGTCCAACAATGGTGGTATTCAAGTGAATACGACGATGAAAAAGAAGGACTGGTTGGGCACATTAACCTAGGTGAACAAAGCTTAAGCATAAGGATAACCCCACAAACCCTAACTCGCCGATTCAACCTCCTCACCACAACTGATCTTCAAATAGAAACCTTTGAGAAACCCCCAACTCAAGAAGTTTTTCTTCAGTTCCTCCAACACTTAGGCTACAACAAAGAAATAACACGCCTCAGTCAATTCAGACGTCAGTACCTGCCTCCCAAATGGAACTTTATGTTCAGTGTTCTCAACCGAACAATAACCTGCAAAATTGGAAGCCAGGATCAGACTCATCCAGCGATAATAGCCATAATGTATGCTCTCTTTTTCAACAGAAGGATCAATATGGCCCACATTCTTTTCTGTGAGATGCTGACAGCGGTGGACAAGAAGAACAAGGAGTTGGCCAAAGGAAAACAACCAATATCGGTACTGTTTCCACGATTCATCTCAGTGGTCATTCAACGAGCAATGGAGAAATTCTCCATCACTGAGGAGGGCCCAATGACACCTCTGTTTATGATGAACTCATTCAAAGCCACAGAGGTTCCTCCGTATCCACATGACCGACGTTTCCCACACACCATGATTGAAATCATACCTGCTGACTCTCCTACCCATCTCCTACTTAGTCGTGTTGCCCAAACATCAGAACCGATGATGGGATCCCCAACACATTTAGGTTCTGAGCCTGAGCATGAATCAGAGAGTGATATCTCTGATACTGCTCAAAACATTAACAGAGCGCAACCAGAGGGTGGCTCTGAGAGAGTGAGGAAGAGAAAACATGAGAACCCTCCCTCTGACGAAGAGAATAACTCTGTCAGAGCAGAGGAAGGTGAGCACGAGAGAATTCCAGAGGGTGAGTTTCTAAACCTAGAATCTGAGGGCGGTGAGGTAGAAAAAGATGTCCTTAATGACACAAATGAGAGAATCCAAAGCCCAAATCCCAGTGCAAACAAATTTACTGTCCAAGATGGTCCAGCATCAATGGACATTGAAACAGAGGTGCACACCTCGAACCCTTCCAATCCTAACCGCTCAGAGGCATCTGCTTCTGCCTCTGACGCATGCACCAGAGGGGAAACCTCTGATACGGCTAAGTCCTCCCAAAAGGAATTGGACCAAAATAAAAATACTCACTTACCCCAGAGTATGTCACCTCCACCCACACATGATGCCTTTGTGGCTCAAAATAAGTTGGACCGTCCCTTAGAACGTAAGGATTGCCTGTCAGAAAAAGAATGGCACGACCTTATTGCACAAGGAATCCTTAGCCTGGACAGCAAGGTTTCTAAACACATTCGTTTCTCATCATCAGATTCTGACTCTGATGATCAGAGACCAATCGGAACCATTATAGGGAGATCCTTGAAAAAGGGTCCCCAAGGATTAATGGGAAGTCCTTCCGGAGACAACATCAAACCACCTCCGACAGAAGGCCCCTCTGAACTCGAGGGAAACTTAGAATCATGTGTTGATCCTAAGGTTACCCTCTCTGATTACGTTACCAAAGAGGAGTTCAAAATCTTTGGTGATGAAATCAGAGAATCTCTGAAGGAGATAAAACTTCAAATGCAGAAGACCTCAGAGGCCTCTGCCTCTAACTCTGAAGTTGAAAAGCTCACTTCAGAGGTCTCTGAGCTGCGAAAGACGGTTCTCAATCAGAACGAAAAACTGGATACTCTGGAAAGCCTGGTCATAAAAAATGACTCAGTTTTGTCTAGAGAGATTCAGAACTCCAAAACAGAGCTCCTCAAGGCGATTCCTCCTACCTCTGCCCCCACTCCAACAAATGCAGACTTTTCTCAATTCAAAGAGGAAATCTTGCGTTCTTTGGCAGAGGTAATTGCAAAGATCTCTACCTCCTCTGCTGCTGCTCCTGCTACAACAGAATTCATTACAAAGGCTGACCTGACCAACTTTTCAAAGAAGATCACCAGCAATGTTCTGAATATCTCCATCAAGTTCGTCTCCAAGACCACTCAGCAGAACAAAAAGATTGAAGACCTTCTGCAGAATGTCAAATCTTCAGAGGGAGTATTGAAAAGAAAGGTACCAGAGGTCGCATGCTCTGAGGAAGCACGGAAAAAGGCAAGGTATGAAGATTCTGATGACGCAGATGACCAATCTCAGGGGTCATCCGATCTTCATAAGGGGGAGAAAACTCCTACACCAAAACCTGTTGAAACACAAAAGGAGTCCACTCCCTCTGAAACAAACCAAAGCAAGGAGAAAGGAATAGAAAGACGCTCAACCTCCACCTCTGCTGAAGATCTTCAGGCAACTTTAAAATCGCCAGTACCTGTCATCCTTCTAGAACCATCCACATCAAGTGCTCCAATAATAGCTGCAACTCCAGAAACTATTGGAGCTCTGGATGAAGATGAAGACGAGTAGCTGGTAGACTTCTCTACATCAGAAGATGCATTCTCATCACCAGAAAGACCAACTTATGTGATGAGAGATGCTTACGAATCAGAATATGAAAAAGAAGAAAAATCAGAATATAAAAAAGAAGAAAAATCAGATTCTGAAAAAGAGGTTGAAGAAGAAGTTGAAGTAGTTGATGTCGAAGAGTATGTCTTCAAGAATGCTCAACCACATCATAATTCAACAACGTCAGAGCTGAGGGAATCACCAGAGATAGATGGCTACATCCCTGAACCCTCAAAAGAAGATCCTCCACAGATGAAGGAACCAGAAACCATGGTTGTTGATGAACAGGCTCCTTCAGAGAATCCTGTTCAGAAAGCAAGCATCGGTCTTCCAGCAAAAGTGTTCCATAAACCTCCCACATTCCTCGAATCAAATCCAGAAGCTTCCATAGAAGATCACTTCAGATACATTTACTGTGAGTTCAACATGGCAGATACACTGGTCATTCCTCTGAATCCAAGAATCAGAGAGGACATGCCAGACTATGAGCGAAGATTTATCAGAGATAAAACAAAACCAAGAGCACAGGTCCTCTCTGATGATCCAATCATCAAAATCAACAAAATCTCAGAAAAGACCTTTGCTTACAACAAGATAATCTATAGGAATTATGTGGTAACTAGATCTGATCAGAAGATTTACGAGTTCAATGACAATGATCTCGTAAATCTAAATCCATATGATTTACCACATTTATATGCCTATTGCTCTGCCAGGTATGATCATGGAAGAAGGGAAATCAGGATGGGCATGTTTGAAGTCCGACGGGCAATGGAGGCCTATGTCAAACACCGAGCAAAACGTGACATTCAAATTGCTCTGAACCTAGGGGAATAAAAGCTGGAAGTAACTGAACTTGTGGAGTCATTCGACAAACTTAAAGAACAGAAGACTGGATCAATCGTTGCAGAACCTCTGGATTTCGTCTTCAGAATAAATCAAGAAAAGAAGATCTTTCTAGCTTCAGAAGTGTCGAAGTACTCTGATGAAACCTTGAGAGGTATAAAGAAATTGATCCATGCAAAGGAAGAAAGGCACAGAGCAGATTTACTGGCAAAGCTTGACTTAGAGATCGACTCGATGATCAGCTTCAGAGCTCTGATCATGAAATTCCATGGAATCTGTTCAAGTGACAAATAGTAGTCTGTTTCTTTATTTCTTTTAATTATTACTTTCTTTGTATTAAACTTCCAAATGTTTAAGAAGTAATACTTAAGAGGATAATTTTCTCCTCTATGCTTTCTAGTGTAAAATTCAATTCTCTGTTATTTTTTTGTATCTTCTATTTTCGACACTTAGGGGGAGATTGTTAGCTCCAAATCATCTGTTAAAGTGTTGAAAATACCAGTCCTATTTCAGAGGACTTTCAATAAGATACACTTCAGAGGACGAAGACTTCAGAGGATGAAGACTTCAGAGGATGAAGACTTCAGAGGATGAAGACTTCAGAGATTGCACTTTCAGAAAAGACATCAGAGATGGCTTCATCAGAGGCTCTGAAGACAACGTCAGAGCTCTGAAGACATTCTCTCTGGATGTTCAAGTGTGAAGACGAGATGGCTTCATCAGAGGCTCTGAAGACAATGTCAGAGGCTCTGATGACATTCTCTGAAGATGTTCTCTGAAGTTCAGAGAATGAACAGAAGAACAGATGACACGTCACTTAGTGATAAGATTTACTTTCTAGAGTAGGTCACTGTTCAGCATGCTCTTTCTCGTCATACAAGTACACTGCTTACTTTATGGTCCTATAAATAGGACCATCACCTTATTGTTCAAAGTGTGCTTAAGAAGTTATATATCTGATAATATAAGTTGAATACTTTATTCTAAGAATATCTTGTTTATCTTTATCTGCTTTATGAACTGTGATATTTGAATCTCCTTTGATATTAAACTGTATTACTTCCGCTGTCATTACTCTTATTGTTTATATCATTGTTATGAGATTAGATCTGGGATCCAACAATTGGTATCAGAGCTTCCTTTGTTTCTAAAACAAAGAAAGATCATATCTGCATACTCGGATAGATTTATATCTCATTGATTCTAAAACTTTCAATATCTGTGCATGTTCATATAAACCCAGTTTATTCGAGAACATCATATGCTCTAGATTTGACAGTAAATCACAGTTCATTACTTAAAGCATCAACACTTAAATTTTTTATGGCAAACTCAAGCATAAGTGCCATGTATACAGTTGGGTCATTAACAAAACCTCCTACACTTTTAAGGGATGAATATCCCCAATGGAAAATAAGGATGGTAAATTTTCTAGAAGGTATGGACAGGGATCTTTTTAGATCTCTGAACATTGGACCTCACATTCCAATGGTGTTGGTACCAAGAGTTCCTGCAACAGCAGATACTGCCGAAATACCTGCATATTATGAAAAGAAAACCACAAACTTCACTGATGAAGAAAATAATATGATGGATAATGACTCAAATGCTGTTAGATTACTCATAATGGCCATTCCCAATGATATCTTTCAAGAACTTGATTCTTGTAAAACTGCAAAAGAGATATGGGATCAGTTGTTAAATCAACTTGAAGGTGGCCTACAAACTCAGAAAAACAGAAGAAATCTATGCATCAATGAATATCATGATTTTCATGCTCTATCAGAAGAAAAGTTACACCAAACTTACTCAAGATTCAACATTCTAATAAACAAATGTAGAAAGTTTGGAGTGATAAGAACAAAAGAGGAAAACAACGTTCTTTTTTTGAAAAGCTTGAATGAAGAATGGTCACAACTGTCCATGTCTATACAGGCTAATCAAGATCTTGAGTCATGGTCATTAACTGACATTTATGGTACTCTTGTTGCACATGAAAAAGAAGTTATGAAGCAAAAATCAAAAACCTCTATGGGTGGACCCCTTGCACTTGTTTCAAAACAAACATCGAAAGAAAACAACTGTGAAGAGTCACAAAAATGTTTGGAAACAAAAAGAAGATCCAAAAAGGTTTTGATAGCAGAAGAAACCCATACTGATTCAGACTCAGATGAAGATATAAGTGCCTTTGCCAAATCTCTTGCATTAATCACTCATCAATTTAACAAGAAATTTGGTAAAAAGGTATTTGAAGGAAGGAGAGAGAATGAAGAAAGAAGAAATTCGGAGAGAAGATTTCAACAAGAACCCAGATTCACTCCATATAGTGATCAAAAGGGTGCAAACTTCAACCATGAAAATGAAACACCACAAACAAGACCACAACAACCATTCCAACCAAAGTATCCACAACCACAAAGATACTTCAAACCTCAAGAACAGAAGCCAGAGACAAGCACTACCACTCTTCCACCAAATCAAAATGATGGAAGATGCTTCAGATGTGGAAAATCAGGCCACTTCTCTGCAAACTGCAGAGGAAAACTTGTCAAAGATCAAGATTACTACAAGAACAAATACAAATACAATGTAAAAGAAAGAGTTCTTGTAGCAGAAATGGAAGACTGGCTATCTGACTCAACAAATGATGGTGAGGAAGAGCCTACCAATCTCTGTGGTATGGCTTTTTCAGATGGAAATCAAACTGATGAAGCATCCGAAGATAACTCTGAAAAGGTAAACTCTCTTTACACTTCTGACAGTGATCCTGAAATAGATGCTTTTAAACTAATTAATGAACTTCAGGATCTAAAGCAAAAGTTTGTTGAAGAAAAAGATAAGAGAGAGCAAGTAACAAAAGAGCTCATTTTTTACAAAAGAGAAAAGAATCTTCTGGAATCAGAAAAGAAAGAAATTTTTCTTGAAAAAACCAAACTTGAAGAAACCAGCAAGCAAAAAGAAAAATCATTTTCGGAAGAAATAAAGGAGATGGAAAAAGTTTTAAAAGGAAAAGAAGAAGAAGTAAAGAAATCTGAGTATGAAAGGCTCAATTCTATTGCCTTAACCAAATTTTTTCAAAAGGAAAGAGAAATCCTACATCAATCTCTAGATAGACAAAATCTACGAATCAAAAGCTATGTCAATGCACAAAGTGTTTTCGATAAAATAAAAACTCAAATGGACTCTCAAGGGCTAGGATTCAATGAGTTGAATTCATTTAATGGATTGGAGAAAACTTCACTTTCTTCCACTTTCTGTATAGGAAAGGTCCAAAGCTCTGAAGATCCATCTCTGAATAATTTCAAAAGAATGAAAACATCAGAGGGATCAAAAGCAAGAGCTTTAAATTTCAAAAATACAAAGTACTCTGAAGTAAAAGACATGAAAGAATCTGTGTTACAGATAAAAGAAGAAACTTTAGAGGTACACTTTACAAAACCTCAGAGCTATGATTCCAAAGAAATTTTCAGGTTTGATGCTTTCATCTCAAGAGAATCAGAGACATTTGAACCAAGTACCTCTGAAACAAGTACTGCAAATGAATCTCAGAGTTCACTAAATCCGAATGTCCCTCTGTATTCACCAAAGTCAGATGAAAACATCAGAACTACGTTTAAAGATGATGTTCAAAAGATTTGTGAAGAAAATATCATGGAGGACTTGAAAAGAAAAGAAAGCATGAAACGGATCATCAAAGTCTCTAGATCAAAAGAAATAAAAAAACCAATAGAGATAGATATCTCTATTAAATCTAAGAGAGACTTTCTTGACTCTGATTCAGAATCTGATTTAGAGATTGATGAACAGATTTTTTGTAAACCAGGGAATGTAATTCACAAAAGAATAGAAACTGTTGGCTCTGGTATTTTGAATGTTCCAATTTCAGTATTGAAAACCAAAACCAGAATACCAATAAATCCTGTTTTTGAAAATATGTGTTTACAAGCAAAAACATCTCTGGAACTTGAAAAAGAGTTGCAAGAAAAGGCAAAGAATAAAACAAACACTTCTGGTTCTTACACCTATAAAACTATAAAATTCTCTCCTGAACAAAAAGGCAAATGGACAAAAGTTAACCATGTTGATCCTGTCTGTGCAGTAAGCAGCAAAGAAAAGAAGATGTTTTTGAACAAGAAAAAGCAACTTGAAAAGAAGACTGCCTTTCAAACAAAAAGAAAAGAAGTAGTTAGGGATAAAAGTAATATTCCTAGTGCTAGTTTCAGAAGAAGTCAAAATGTAACAAATGCTTTTAATAAAAAGAAAAACCTTGCTTCTAGTTCTTCTTGTTCTATTAATTGTAACTGCATTTATCTCTTGATGAAACTGAAGAATCATTTTAAAGGATCACACTGCCTTTTGAATAAATCTCTGGAAAATATCTCAGAGACAAAATCTCAAAAGAAGACAAGGAAAGGCAAGACATCAAAAGATGAGATGCCAAAAAGTAATACGATTCCACCAAAGTCTAACACAAAAGGACCCATAATGAGGTGGGTACCTGTGAAACAATAAGCTGTCTTGCAGAAACAGTCAATGCCAATCTGGTACCTAGATTCTGGATGTTCAAGGCATATGACTGGAAATAAAGAACTGCTATCCTCATTCAAAGCAAAAACCGGAGGAGCAGTTACTTTTGGAGACAACAAGCAAGGACAGATTAAAGGATATGGTGAAATATCAAGAGGAAATGTTTCTGTATCAAAAGTTGCTTATGTGGATGGATTAAAACACAATCTGATAAGCATAAGTCAACTTTGTGATCATGGTTTCAATGTGAAATTTCAAAGAAAATATTGTTCACTTCTTCACTCAGAATCAGGTCAAGAAATGCTAAGAGCAGACAGAAGAGGTAACCTCTACAGAATGAACTTTACCAAAATCACAGACACTGATTCAGAGAAACTTTGTCTTGTATCTCTGAATAGTGAGGAAATCTGGCTCTGGCATAAAAAGTTTTCACATCTAAACTTTTCCTCACTTGATAAGTTAGTTAAACTTAATTTGGTTAAGGGATTACCATCTCTAAAGTTTAACAAAGATCATCTTTGTTCTGCTTGTGAGATGGGTAAAATGAAAAGATCTTCCCATAAAACCAAAAAATGAAAACAACTGTCCTAGACCTCTTCACATGCTACATGTGGACCTCTGTGGTCCTATCTCTGTACAGAGTCTAGCAGGTAAGAAATACATTCTGGTTCTAATTGATGAATTTTCCAGATATACATGGATAGAATTTATTAGAGCTAAATCTGATGTACCTGAAATATTAATAAGATTGTTGAAAAGATTACAGGTTCTATTCAGCAGCAAAGTTCAGAAACTAAGAAGTGATAATGGAACAGAATTCAGAAATGCCAAAATCAATTCTTATCTATCAGAAGAAGGCATTACCCCTAACTTCTCAGCAGCAAGAACTCCTCAACAAAATGGAGTAGTTGAAAGGAAAAACAGAACACTTGTTGAAGCTGCCAGAACAATGCTTGCTGAATCTAATCTTTCAACAAATTTTTGGGCAGAAGCAATAGCAACAGCCTGCTTCACTCAGAATAGAGCTACAATTGTGAAGAGATTTCAGAAAACATCTTATGAACTCATTCACAATAGAAAACCTAATATTAAATATTTTCATATTTTTGGATGCAGGTGCTATATTCTGAAAGATAGAGAATATCTTGGAAAGTTTGACAAGAAAGCTGATGAGGGCAAATTCATTGGATATTCATTAGCCTCAAAAGCTTTCAGAGTGTTCAATCTTAGAACAAGGACTATCCAAGAGAGCATCAATATCACTTTTGATGACAATAAAAGCTCTGAACAACAAGAAAGTTCATCACAAATATTTGAATCATCAAGGGAATCTGAATTAAACAAAATATTTGAAGATTTCTTTGATGATGAAAATATCTCTGAAGTTATCTTCAGAGAAAGACAGGGAGAGAATTCAGAAGAACCTCAAGAAACAGGTACAACCCTTTCAGGGCCCTCTGAACTAACACCGTCTGTCTCACCAAATGCAGATCAGCAAAGTGAATCAGAAGATGATCACGAAGTATCTGAAGCAACTCCAGAACCAAATGATGAACAAGAATATACATCTCTGGAACAAAACTCAGAGCCTCTGAACAGTACAACAGAGGCATCACCATCAGAGCCTCTGAACAATACAACAGAAGTATCACCAGACTTCAGAGCCTCTGAATCTCAATCTGCACAAATTATTGCTCCAATTACCAGATGGACAAAAGATCATCCAATTGATCAAATCATTGGATCCTCATCCGAAGGAATTAAAACAAGATCTGCCACCATCAATGAATGCTTCTATGTAAACTTTTTGAGCATTATTGAACCAAAGAAGGTAAAAGAAGCTCTTGAAGATCCTCATTGGATTTTTGCAATGCAGGATGAGCTTCAGGAGTTTGTAAGAAACAAAGTCTGGACCCTAGTTCCCCTTCCTAAAGGAAAATTTGCAATTGGAACAAAATGGGTTTTCAGAAACAAAAAGGATGAGGATGGCATAATAATCAGAAACAAAGCCCGGTTGGTTGCAAAAGGATATTGCCAGGAAGAAGGCATTGATTATGATGAAACCTTTGCACCTGTAGCTAGGCTAGAAGCAATCAGAATCTTCTTAGCCTATGTTGCACACAAAGGATTCAAAGTTTATCAAATGGATGTTAAATCTGCATTTCTTCATGGTAAATTAAATGAAGAAGTCTATGTCCAACAACCACCTAGATTTGAAAGTACAGAGTATCCTAATCATGTGTATTATTTGGATAAAGCTCTGTATGGACTCAAACAAGCCCCAAGAGCTTGGTATGAGACTCTGTCCACTTTTCTGATTAACAATGGATTTGAAAAGGGCACAATTGATACAACCTTATTCATCAAAAGGTACAAGAATGAGATGCTTTTAGTACAAATTTATGTTGATGACATTATATTTGGCTCTACCAATCAAAAGTATTGTGACAAGTTCTCAGAATTGATGAAGAGTGAATTTGAGATGAGCCTCATGGGAGAATTAACTTTCTTTCTAGGCTTACAAGTAAAACAAACTTCAGAAGGTACACTCATAAGTCAATCTAAGTATGTCTCTGAAATTTTGCAAAAATACAAACTCAATGATTCAACTTCAATGAGAACACCTTTATCCACCGGAGTCAAACTTGACTCTGATCCATCAGGAGAGAATGTGGATATAAAAACCTACAGAGGGATGATAGGTTCACTATTATACTTAACTGCAAGTAGGCCTGACATAATGTTTGCAACATGCCTTTGTGCTAGATATCAAGCAAATCCAAAAGTATCTCATTTAACTGCTGTGAAAAGAATTTTCAGATACCTCAGAGGGTCACAAACATTAGGACTCTGGTATCCAAAACTTTCAAATTTTGATCTAACAGCTTACACTGATGCAGATCATGCCGGATGTAAGTTTGACAGAAAGAGTACCTCTTGATGTTGTCAGTTATTGGGCAATAAGCTGGTAAGTTGGTCATCCAAGAAACAAAACTGTGTTTCCACTTCAACTGCAGAGGCAGAATATGTTGCTGCTGCTAGTTGTTGCTCACAAGTATTATGGATGAAAACTCAGCTCAGAGATTATGGCCAACAATTTGACAGAATTCCAATTCTCTGTGATTCAAAAAGTGCCATAGCCATCTCTGCCAATCCAGTACAGCACTCCAAAACCAAGCACATTGATGTAAGGTACCACTTTCTGAAAGATCATGTTGAAAAAGGAGCAATAGAGATGTATTTTGTACCAACTGAACTTCAACTTGCTGATATTTTCACAAAAGCTTTAGATGAACGAAGGTTCAATTTTTTAATTAGCAAGCTGGGAATGTTGAATATGTCTACCTAACAAAAGAGCAGAGTCTCTGAATCGAGTAGAGTCTCTGATCCTTTTATCAGAGCCTCTAGACTTTCAAATATGGTAAAACTTACTCTTATGAATCTCCAAGCATGTGTCAAGGGGGAGACAACGACCCTTTCATCTTTCAAGGGGGATAATTGATCTTGTCTCTGATATTTATATCAGAGCCTCTGATCTTGTCTCTGATGTTTATATCAGAGCCTCTGATCTTGTCTCTGATGTTTATATCAGAGCCTCTGATCTTGTCTCTGATGTTTATATCAGAGCCTCTGATCTTGTCTCTGATGTTTATATCAGAGCCTCTGATCTTGTCTCTGATGTTTATATCAGAGCCTCTGATCTTGTCTCTGATGTTTATATCAGAGCCTTTGATCTTGTCTCTGATGTTTATATCAGAGCCTTTGATCTTGTCTCTGATGTTTATATCAGAGCCTTTGATCTTGTCTCTGATTTTTATATCAGAGCCTCTGATCTTGACTCTGATGTTTATATCAGAGCCTCTGATCTTGACTCTGATGATTTTATCAGAACCCAGATCTGGTCTCAATAAACAAATCCTCAAGGATTTTTTTTAAATAATAAATCTTTTTGGATAACCACTCGTTTCTTTTCTGACGGTTTACTGACACAAAACGGTTCTCCCCTACACGCCTAAACGTGTCACCCATCAATTCGGGGATGATGGAACGTCCTTTCTGCAATTAAGACTCTCATTCGCCGCTTCAATAACCTCTCCCTCTACCTTCCTTTTTGTAGCTATAAAATACCCTGTTCACTTCCCATTACTCTTTACGCTCTCAAAATCCAAAAGTCGATTCTCTCTTTCTAAGCTTTCATCTTTATCAACCTGCAACAATGGCGGCTCATTCCCAAACTTCAGATAACTCAAGCAAACTTGTTCCAAGCTTGAATTTGGTACAGTTCGACGTTCCAGTCAAAGGAAACAACTACTTTCTGGACGTAACCCCATCAAAATATGATGAACAGTTTCGCCCAATCCTCGACTTTTTCACCAACTGCGAACTCAATGATGTTCTAACCAAACATGCGTCAGATATTCCCCTTCGCTTTGTCCAACAATGGTGGTATTCAAGTGAATACGACGATGAAAAGGAAGGACTGGTTGGGCACATTAACCTAGGTGAACAAAGCTTAAGCATAAGGATAACCCCACAAACCCTAACTCGCCGATTCAACCTCCTCACCACAACTGATCTTCAAATAGAAACCTTTGAGAAACCCCTAACTCAAGAAGTTTTTCTTCAGTTCCTCCAACACTTAGGCTACAACAAAGAAATAACACGCCTCAGTCAATTCAGACGTCAGTACCTGCCTCCCAAATGGAACTTTATGTTCAGTGTTCTCAACCGAACAATAACCTGCAAAATTGGAAGCCAGGATCAGACTCATCCAGCGATAATAGCCATAATGTATGCTCTCTTTTTCAACAGAAGCATCAATATGGCCCACATTCTTTTCTGTGAGATGCTGACAGCGGTGGACAAGAAGAACAAGGAGTTGGCCAAAGGAAAACAACCAATATCGGTACTGTTTCCACGATTCATCTCAGTGGTCATTCAACGAGCAATGGAGAAATTCTCCATCACTGAGGAGGGCCCAATGACACCTCTGTTTATGATGAACTCATTCAAAGCCACAGAGGTTCCTCCGTATCCACATGACCGACGTTTCCCACACACCATGATTGAAATCATACCTGCTGACTCTCCTACCCATCTCCTACTTAGTCGTGTTGCCCAAACATCAGAACCGATGATGGGATCCCCAACACATTTAGGTTCTGAGCCTGAGCATGAATCAGAGAGTGATATCTCTGATACTGCTCAAAACATTAACAGAGCGCAACCAGAGGGTGGCTCTGAGAGAGTGAGGAAGAGAAAACATGAGAACCCTCCCTCTGACGAAGAGAATAACTCTGTCAGAGCAGAGGAAGGTGAGCACGAGAGAATTCCAGAGGGTGAGTTTCTAAACCTAGAATCTGAGGGCGGTGAGGTAGAAAAAGATGTCCTTAATGACACAAATGAGAGAATCCAAAGCCCAAATCCCAGTGCAAACAAATTTACTGTCCAAGATGGTCCAGCATCAATGGACATTGAAACAGAGGTGCACACCTCGAACCCTTCCAATCCTAACCGCTCAGAGGCATCTGCTTCTGCCTCTGACGCATGCACCAGAGGGGAAACCTCTGATACGGCTAAGTCCTCCCAAAAGGAATTGGACCAAAATAAAAATACTCACTTACCCCAGAGTATGTCACCTCCACCCACACATGATGCCTTTGTGGCTCAAAATAAGTTGGACCGTCCCTTAGAACGTAAGGATTGCCTGTCAGAAAAAGAATGGCACGACCTTATTGCACAAGGAATCCTTAGCCTGGACAGCAAGGTTTCTAAACACATTCGTTTCTCATCATCAGATTCTGACTCTGATGATCAGAGACCAATCGGAACCATTATAGGGAGATCCTTGAAAAAGGGTCCCCAAGGATTAATGGGAAGTCCTTCCGGAGACAACATCAAACCACCTCCGACAGAAGGCCCCTCTGAACTCGAGGGAAACTTAGAATCATGTGTTGATCCTAAGGTTACCCTCTCTGATTACGTTACCAAAGAGGAGTTCAAAATCTTTGGTGATGAAATCAGAGAATCTCTGAAGGAGATAAAACTTCAAATGCAGAAGACCTCAGAGGCCTCTGCCTCTAACTCTGAAGTTGAAAAGCTCACTTCAGAGGTCTCTGAGCTGCGAAAGACGGTTCTCAATCAGAACGAAAAACTGGATACTCTGGAAAGCCTGGTCATAAAAAATGACTCAGTTTTGTCTAGAGAGATTCAGAACTCCAAAACAGAGCTCCTCAAGGCGATTCCTCCTACCTCTGCCCCCACTCCAACAAATGCAGACTTTTCTCAATTCAAAGAGGAAGTCTTGCGTTCTTTGGCAGAGGTAATTGCAAAGATCTCTACCTCCTCTGCTGCTGCTCCTGCTACAACAGAATTCATTACAAAGGCTGACCTGACCAACTTTTCAAAGAAGATCACCAGCAATGTTCTGAATATCTCCAGCAAGTTCGTCTCCAAGACCACTCAGCAGAACAAAAAGATTGAAGACCTTCTGCAGAATGTCAAATCTTCAGAGGGAGTATTGAAAAGAAAGGTACCAGAGGTCGCATGCTCTGAGGAAGCACGGAAAAAGGCAAGGTATGAAGATTCTGATGACGCAGATGACCAATCTCAGGGGTCATCCGATCTTCATAAGGGGGAGAAAACTCCTACACCAAAACCTGTTGAAACACAAAAGGAGTCCACTCCCTCTGAAACAAACCAAAGCAAGGAGAAAGGAATAGAAAGACGCTCAACCTCCACCTCTGCTGAAGATCTTCAGGCAACTTTAAAATCGCCAGTACCTGTCATCCTTCTAGAACCATCCACATCAAGTGCTCCAATAATAGCTGCAACTCCAGAAACTATTGGAGCTCTGGATGAAGATGAAGACGAGCAGCTGGTAGACTTCTCTACATCAGAAGATGCATTCTCATCACCAGAAAGACCAACTTATGTGATGAGAGATGCTTACGAATCAGAATATGAAAAAGAAGAAAAATCAGAATATAAAAAAGAAGAAAAATCAGATTCTGAAAAAGAGGTTGAAGAAGAAGTTGAAGTAGTTGATGTCGAAGAGTATGTCTTCAAGAATGCTCAACCACATCATACTTCAACAACGTCAGAGCTGAGGGAATCACCAGAGATAGATGGCTACATCTCTGAACCCTCAAAAGAAGATCCTCCACAGATGAAGGAACCAGAAACCATGGTTGTTGATGAACAGGCTCCTTCAGAGAATCCTGTTCAGAAAGCAAGCATCGGTCTTCCAGCAAAAGTGTTCCATAAACCTCCCACATTCCTCGAATCAAATCCAGAAGCTTCCATAGAAGATCACTTCAGATACATTTACTGTGAGTTCAACATGGCAGATACACTGGTCATTCCTCTGAATCCAAGAATCAGAGAGGACATGCCAGACTATGAGCGAAGATTTATCAGAGATAAAACAAAACCAAGAGCACAGGTCCTCTCTGATGATCCAATCATCAAAATCAACAAAATCTCAGAAAAGACCTTTGCTTACAACAAGATAATCTATAGGAATTATGTGGTAACTCGATCTGATCAGAAGATTTACGAGTTCAATGACAATGATCTCGTAAATCTAAATCCATATGATTTACCACATTTATATGCCTATTGCTCTGCCAGGTATGATCATGGAAGAAGGGAAATCAGGATGGGCATGTTTGAAGTCCGACGGGCAATGGAGGCCTATGTCAAACACCGAGCAAAACGTGACATTCAAATTGCTCTGAACCTAGGGGAAGAAAAGTTGGAAGTAACTGAACCTGTGGAGTCATTCGACAAACTTAAAGAACAGAAGACTGGATCAATCGTTGCAGAACCTCTGGATTTCGTCTTCAGAATAAATCAAGAAAAGAATATCTTTCTAGCTTCAGAAGTGTCGAAGTACTCTGATGAAACCTTGAGAGGTATAAAGAAAGTGATCCATGCAAAGGAAGAAAGGCACAGAGCAGATTTACTGGCAAAGCTTGACTTAGAGATCGACTCGATGATCAGCTTCAGAGCTCTGATCATGAAATTCCATGGAATCTGTTCAAGTGACAAATAGTAGTCTGTTTCTTTATTTCTTTTAATTATTACTTTCTTTGTATTAAACTTCCAAATGTTTAAGAAGTAATACTTAAGAGGATAATTTTCTCCTCTATGCTTTCTAGTGTAAAATTCAATTCTCTGTTATTTTTTTGTATCTTCTATTTTCGACACTTAGGGGGAGATTGTTAGCTCCAAATCATCTGTTAAAGTGTTGAAAATACCAGTCCTATTTCAGAGGACTTTCAAGAAGATACACTTCAGAGGACGAAGACTTCAGAGGATGAAGACTTCAGAGGATGAAGACTTCAGAGGATGAAGACTTCAGAGATTGCACTTTCAGAAAAGACATCAGAGATGGCTTCATCAGAGGCTCTGAAGACAACGTCAGAGCTCTGAAGACATTCTCTCTGGATGTTCAAGTGTGAAGACGACATGGCTTCATCAGAGGCTCTGAAGACAATGTCAGAGGCTCTGATGACATTCTCTGAAGATGTTCTCTGAAGTTCAGAGAATGAACAGAAGAACAGATGACACGTCACTTAGTGATAAGATTTACTTTCTAGAGTAGGTCACTGTTCAGCATGCTCTTTCTCGTCATACAAGTACACTGCTTACTTTATGGTCCTATAAATAGGACCATCACCTTATTGTTCAAAGTGTGCTTAAGAAGTTATATATCTGATAATATAAGTTGAATACTTTATTCTAAGAATATCTTGTTTATCTTTATCTGCTTTATGAACTGTGATATTTGAATCTCCTTTGATATTAAACTGTATTACTTCCGCTGTCATTACTCTTATTGTTTATATCATTGTTATGAGATTAGATCTGGGATCCAACAAATATTATGTGTATAGGCAAGAAATCTTACTGCTTGGTTATTGTTGATGATTACTCTAGATTTACGTGGGTATATTTTCTAAGGACTAAGGATGAGACAAGTGGACTAATCAAATCCTTTATTCTAAGAATTGAAAACCAATCTAATCAAAAAGTAAAAGTCATTAGATCAGACAATGGGATTGAAATTAAAAATCTTGATCTAAACACCTTTTGTGAAGAAAAAGGAATTGAGAGACAATATAGTGCCCCTAGGACTCCTTAACAGAATGGAGTTGCTGAGAGGGGAAATAGGACACTAATAGAGGCTGCTAGATCTCTGTTGGCTGATTCAAAACTGCCAATTACCTTCTAGGCTGAAGCAGTTAATACTGCCTGTTATGTCCAAAACAGAGTTCTAGTGGTCAAGCCAAAGAACAAGACCCCATATGAGCTTTTAAATAAAAGAAAACCTTTCATTGGATTTTTCAAACCTTTTAGGTGTCCTTGTACAATTCTTAATAACAAATCTCACTTAGGTAAGTTTGATAGCAAAGCAGATGATGGATTTCTTGTTGGTTACTCATCTCAGAGTAAGGCTTACAGAGTCTTTAACTCTTCTTCTAGAATAATTGAAGAAAGTGACAATGTCAAATGCAATGAGAACACACCAAATCTTATTGGATCTGGTCCTCAGTGGCTATTTGACATTGATTCACTAACTAACTACATTGGTTTCAGTAGTGATGATTATGTAGGTTCAGAGAGTGGAGGATCAGGGACTACACAAGTTCAAGACAGTATACCTCAATCTGTGATCTTTCCCATACCAACAGTGGACTTATGTGAAAAGGAACCAGCTACTGGACCAAATCAGAGTGAAGAAGAAAGTAGAGATGAGGAGAATCAAGAAAATCAAGAACCAGAAGTAGCTGCTGAAAACACCTCAGTTGACTTGAATGACTCTAATCTAGAGGTGGGACTTAATGAAGAACCTAGTCATCACACTAGAATTCAAAAGAATCATCCTCCACAGCTGGTAATAAGAGATATATCTTCTCTTATGATGACTAGAAATCAAAGTAGGCTTCAAGAAATGCAAGACCAACAGCATGTAGTGCTATCTTGCTTTTTATCCCAACTTGAGCCTAAAAAGGCACATGATGCTATGAAAGAGTCTAGTTGGATAGAAGACATGCAAGAAGAGTTACTGCAGTTCAAGCTGCAAGATGTTTGGGATCTGGTAGACCTTCCTAAAGGCCAAAGAGCAATAGGAACAAAATGGGTCTTCAGGAATAAGAGAGATGAAAGAGGCATAGTCATAAGGAACAAAGCAAGGTTGGTGGCTCAAGGGTATACACAAGAAGAAGGAATAGACTATGAAGAAGTATTTGCACCTGTGGCTAGGATAGAAGCAATTAGATTATTTCTGGCTTATGCTTCTTATATGAAATTCAAAGTCTATCAAATTGATGTCAAAAGTGCATTTCTTTATGGCTCAATTGAAGAAGAAGTATATGTCTGTCAACCACCAGGGTTTGAAAACCCAAGCTATCCAGATAGGGTAAACAAATTGAAGAAAGCACTTTATGGACTACATCAAGCTCCAAGAGCATGGTATGACACTCTGTCATCCTATCTCTTGGAAAATGGCTTTGAAAGAGGAGTCATTGATAAGACTCTATTCATCAAGAGAAAGAAGAAGGATATCTTGCTGGTTCAAATCTATGTTGATGATATTATCTTTGGATCAACAACAGATAACATGTGCAAGGAGTTTGAGGAACTAATGAATCAAAGGTTCAAGATGAGTTCCATGGGGGAACTTACTTTTTTCCTTGGACTCCAAGTTCAACAGAAGTCAGATGGAATCTTTATCTATCAGTTCAAGTATGTGGAGAACATTCTAACCAAGTTTGGTTTCTCAGATTCAAAACCTGCCAGCACACCTATGGAGACACACAAGCAGATAACAGCAGATCTTGAGGGGGAGGATATGGATGTTCATAACTATAGATCCATGATTGGCTCTCTCATGTATCTTACAGCATCTAGGCCAGATATAATATTTCCAGTCTGTGTATGTGCAAGATTCCAAGTTAGGCCAAAGCAATCTCACTATCAAGTTGTTAAGAGGATATTCAAATATCTCAAAGGGCAACCCAGATTGGGACTTTGGTATCCTCACGACTCATCCTTTGACCTACTTGCATACTCAGATAGTGATCTAGGTGGATCAAACTTGGATAGAAAATCTACTTCTGGAGGATGTCAGTTTTTGGGTGCAAGACTAGTGTCATGGCAGTGCAAGAAACAAACCACAGTGTCCACATCTACAACAGAGGCAGAGTACATAGCAGCTGCAAGTTGCTGTTCTCAAGTCTTATGGATTCAGAATCAAATGCTGGGCTATGGGGTAACCTTTCTACACACTCCAATTTTTATTGATAATAGCAGTGCTATTAGCATTGTGAATAATCCTGTCAAGCACTCAAAGACAAAGCACATTGAGATCAGGTATCACTTCATAAGAGACTGTAATGAAAAGAAACTTATTCAAGTTGTAAAATTTCACACTGATAACCAGTTTGCTGATCTATTCACCAAAGCTTTTGATGTGGGTAGATTCACTTTCTTGGTAACAAGTGTGGGAATGATCAACTCTGAATAAGCTCCTTCTCAAAAAGTGGTTACATACCTGTATATTGTTTATATTTGATGTTACTAATCTTCTTTTTCAGGATATGTATAGCATGTACTCAGTGTATCACAATCTTAAAAGAGTAAGTATGGTTAATACTGCCAATACAGTTTTAATATTGCCAGTGCACAGTTAATACTGCTAGTGGTTAATACTGCTAGTTAGTTAATACTGCTCTCAGTTAATACTGCTCTCAGTTAATACTGCTAGTTAGTTAATACTGCTAGTGGTTAATACTGCTCTCAGTTAATACTGCTGTGGTTAATAATGCTCTGAGTTAATACTGCTAGTGGTTAATACTGCTCGCAGTTAATACTGCTAGTAGTTAATACTGCTTGCCGTTAATACTGCTTTCAGTTAATAATACTTTCAGTTAATACTGCTCGCAGTTAATACTGCTAGTAGTTAATACTGCTTGCCGTTAATACTGCTTTCAGTTAATACTGCTTTCAGTTAATACTGCTCTTGGTTAATACTGCTTATGTCCCGAATACTATAAATATCCTTTGCCCGCCTAAAAGTTCATAACGACTCTTTGCATACTGTTCTCTTGCGCTCTAAACCCTTTCTCTCTCAAGTTCAAAGTTTTCAGGCAAGAACGTCCAAGATCAATGGCATCAATGGCTTTCATAGACGAGCACAATGAAATCGCGATGCTACAGAAGCCCAAACAAGCTGCCGGTTTCCACCAGATTGTGGCTTTCCTAAAGACAACCCACATTGCTCATGCTCTCACTGTCTCGCCATCAATCTTTATCGAGCATCAAAGGCAATTCTGGGAACATGCCACCAATGTTACTGAAAATGGTGTGCAAATGATCAAGACAAAGGTGTGTGGCAAGCCATTGACAATTACTGAAGAGGTAATTCGCATCAGTCTACGTCTAGACGATGCCTCTGGTATAACTTCTATCTCTAATGATGAACTGTTTTCCACTCTTTCAAGAATGGGGTATGGAGGCCCATTGGGTGTTTTTAAGTTCTCAAAAGCTAAATTCTCACCCCAATGGCGTTTTCTTGTTCATACCTTGATGCACTGCATATCTAAAAAGACTACTGGCTGGAGTGAGTTCAGTAGCACCATTGCTTATGCTTTGGTATGCTTAGCCACTGCCAGAAAGTATAATTTTTCTCAAATGATTTTTAATGATCTTGTCTCAAATCTGGGAAGTAAAAAGAGTTTTTATATGTACCCCAGGTTTTTCCAAGAAGTTATCACCCACGAATTGATGGACAATGCCTCATTTTGATGGGGTATATGTACATAAACCCCCTAAAGGCAAGGTTTTCTAAAATATGAGACGATCTGCTGGGGACTCGTAAGAAGTTGACACCCCATTGTTCTCTACAATGATGGTGGTGTCCCAAACTGATGAAGGTATGGTAGCAGGGTCAAGGCCCCCATTAGACCAACCCACTGCTAGCCAATCCCAACCTTCCCACCCTAAATCAATTCCCCAGTCTCTTCTTAATAAACCAACTTCACCAACCACCCAAACATACAAAAGGAAACAGGTAAAGAATGCTCCTTCCCTTCCTGTACCAACAACCCCTAAGCCTTTAAGCCCTCTAAGGGAGGATTCTCCCTTAGAGAATATCTACAGGGAAACCATAAGGGTGTCTCCCAACCCAAAGGAGGTGCTCTGTGAGGAGGAGGTTGAGCATATGGGTGCTGAGGCTGCCACTACTCCTGCTAGCACAAAGGAGGACAGTGGTAACATAAATAAGACCTCCCCCATGGCAACTTTGAATGAGCAATCATTCAAAGGTCCCCGGTGCCAAGAACCCAAGGGGGTGGATAGTGCTTCTGCTAGGCAGAAGGCTTCCACTACAAAAAGATCCCATGATCCTTCAATAGAGGGTAACACTTCTGGAGAAGGTGAGGACAGATATAACTACTATGAATTGATGGAAACAATGGGCAACATCAACTAAGATGTTCTTAAACAAGGGAAAGAAATTGAAGAGATGAAGATGGTAATCTTGTCCCAACAAGTGCAAATTACCAAACTCAAAAAGCTGGTGAAGAGGTTGGTACTTAAAAAGAAAAAGAAGCAATTTGTACTGAAGAAGAGGGAACATATTAAAGATGCTTCCAACAAGGGGGAGAAAGAGGCTGAAACAGAGAAAGAAAGTACAGTTGAGAGGGCATTTGAGGTTGAGGGGGAGGAAGAGGCAGAAAAAGAACCAAAATTTGCTGAAGTAGTAGAAACTGTTAATGCTGCTAAAGCAGCAGAAACTGTTAATACTGCTGAAGCAGCAGTAACAGAAGCAACAGTAACAGGGCTTTCTGCTGAAGAAATGGAAATTGCTGAAAACATTGATAAAAGCAAAGAATGACACTCCTAAGGCTACTCAAAAGGCCAAGGGAGTAGTCATCAATGAAGGAGAAGTTCAACAAAACGCAACAGAAAAGGCAAAGGAGTCAAAAGGAAAAGGAAAGGAGAAGATAGTTGAAGCTGAATTGCCTGCAAAGAAAAAGAATCAAATTGAAATGGATGAGGCAATAGCAAAGCAGCTTCAAGACCAAATGGAAAAGGAGGAACAGTTGCAAACAGAAAAAGATAGAGAGCTTGCAAAGATCATGGCCAGAAAGTTGAATGCAGAATATCAGAAAAGCATCAAAGAAGCAGCTTAGGCCAAGAAACTTCAAGTCAAAAAGATGCCAATTCAGAAACAGAAACAGAAAAGACAACCCTCCAAAACATTTTTGGCCAATCAGGAAAGAAGAAAGATGATAAATTTTCTGAAAGGTGCAATTGGTGTTAAGGGGGAGATGTTCAACAACATGGCATACACTCAAGTTGAGGAGTTGTATCAGAAAGAGATGCTCAAGCTTCAAAGGGATTCAGCCCAAAGGGAAGAGGCTGAGAGAAGAATGAAAGAAAGGCATGACCTTAATATCCAAAAGCCATTCCCTGAGGAGACCACACCTTCAAAAGATAAAACTGAAGAGATGAAGGAAGAACATGAAGGTGTTGATGTAGAAGCTACATCTGGGAAGAGGGTGAAGACTATAGACTCCAAGAAGCAGAACAAAAGGCCAAGAATTGAAGAAACAGCAGAAACAGCAGAACCTTCAGTTACTTCTACAACTGAATCTGTAAAGAACCCAGAACAATCCAATAAGCAATATAATTTTGATCTATATATGACTACAACAGCTGATGAACCAGTTTCAGCTGATCCCATTTCTATGAAAGCGCTAGAAATCATCTTTTGGGATATTTTGGAAGATCAAAGGAAGAAATACATCAGGCTTAAGAGAGTGGGAGATTTATATGAAGTGTACTCTACTTGGGGTAGATTAATAAGAAGTTGTTCAAGATCAGATTTAGAAGAGATGTTTAAAGTTGGGTTGGAGATATATGAAAAGGAGCTGAAAGGAGAAGGGATGAGCTTAATCAGATTAGCCATGGAGTACTTATGCATGATGTTTGATCCTAGCAAAGTTCAACATGTGATTAGAGATTTGCATCTACAGAATAAATTCCAAAGAATAGAAAACTGGATGATATTTGAAAGGTGTGGAGTCTATGTCATCACTGTGGACAGAGCTTATCATGAGTACTACTTAGTTGATAAAATCTATGATCACAGCAAGGCCAAATTACAAGCAATGTTAAATGCAAAGCTTACATGTTCAAAAGATTCAGAAATGGCAAAGATTGTGGTTAGCAGAATCATTAATCAAAGTTTGGGTTTGGATCCTAATCTAGGAGTGTGAACTGAAGTGTTGAAAGCATCTTGAAGAAAATCTGAAGAACTTGACTTCTTTTCCTAAAAGTCAAGTTAGGGGGAGATTGTTGGGAACTGAAGAAAAGCTCAAGTATGGTTAATGTTGCTAGTTCAGAATTACTACTGCTAGAGGACTTCAAAGTAAATACTGCTGAGTATTACTACTGCTAGTAGAATTAATACTGCTAGTCAAAGTTAGTGCTGCTTGAACAAAGTTAGTACTGCTTAGCTAGTGAGTACTGCTAGTGGTTAGTGCTGCTTAGTAGTTTATGCTGCTTATGATTAGTACTGCTTATGAATTGAAGATCCGGATGGAGAGGATGACAGCTGTAAAGAATCAAGATATTCATGGAAGGATTGAAGATAATTATGCAAGATATACTGAAGATATTTTATTTATTGTAATTATCTTTTATTTTCAATATATGTATAGAATAGTTTAGATAATTGATTATGATTCTAAGTTCTAGAGAGAATCAACCTCAAGGCATAGATCCTAATTCTAGAGAAGTAGAATTCGTCTTGAAAGAGCTTGTTCTTCAAGATTGAGGTTGAGTGTGTAATCTTGTGATTTTGATCATTGAATACAAGTTTACAAGTTGTTGATCATATACTATTTTGATTACTGTTACATTGAATATCAAAGTGTTATTCCGCAACTTCTTTGATATTGTTTCTGAAACTTTATTCTTGTTAAGAAATCGATCCTGACAATTGTTTTTAATGTTCAAAACACTTCCCGATTTTTCATCACATTTTATATTTTGGGAGTGCATTTTAAATGTTTTCATGATCTAAATTGTGCTTTAACTGAAATAGTTAAACCAACCTGAGCATCACATGCATCATAGGAAAACAACGAATCATTGTGCTAGGTATTAACACAACTTCTATGGAATCACCTTAACCAGTGATTTCTACCCAAGAATTTAATCCTTAGTGTTTGAGTGTGAAAATAGAAAAGAAATGAGTGTGATTAGAGAAAGCAAAAAGTATAAAAGAAAGAGCGTGTGAGAACAGAGTTAAAAGAATATCACAACTCTGCACCAACTTTTTCTGAGCCGGGTAGCCACAATTCTAGTGATTCACAATTCTTTGGTGATCATTATTGAAACAGGCAACTAACCCATGCCAACTCTTGATCAAACCTCACCATCTACTCATTTTCTTCTCAAATAGATAATATTTCATTTTCAAAGGGGATGCAACACATTTGCTATCTGATTTTCATTTGGAAAATCTGGATATTGAAAAGAAAGAAGTCCGCCCCACCTTCGCACTTCAATCATGCACATTGAGTCTGTGTTTAACTTACTATTGTCTCAGTGGTTTACACAATTTCGAGCCAATAAGCAATCATATATGCTTAATTCTTTCAACACAAGCATGAACACAAAAGGAATTAGTTTCTTGTCATAACGTTTATAGAAATTACCTATGTGGCGTTTCGATGATTAAATGGAAGCCCTGGGGGAGTCAACATCAAACAGCTCATTTCCCATGTGTATTCGTTACACACAGTGACCTAGTGTTACTAACAGACATTCTAACTGATTCATTAGTTAATTTCAGGTGTTACACGACACATTTGTCTGGATTTGAAAAGATCTAGATGAATCTCTTATGAATTGACGAATCAGGGGCTCTAACCGCAAGATTGACATTTCTTACCACAAATTTTGATGAAGTCGTTGCACTTAACATCAAAAAGGGGGAGAATGACTACAGAAGAAATGACAAAGATCACATGTTTCAAGAATCATGTCTACTCTTCAAAAGGGGAGATTGTTAGATTGAAGACATGCTGATTTTAGAGAAAGAGATTGTATCTTCTTCTGTGCTGAAAGAGAAGATTGTATTACTAAATGACTTTCGTAATGATCTTGATCCAAAGGGGGAGATTGTTAAGACACAGTCTTATTGGATTCAAGATCATCCAAACTAAAGATCGCAATCTGAAGCTAAAGTCGGAACGTCGACTCTCGATATAAAAGTCTATGTCTATTTGTAATAAATGTCAATGTAATCAATGTATTGGTTTATTATTGTAAAAGTTAATTTAATATCTAGTATGTTAGATATTAGTTAACTTAGGTAACTTAGTTAGTTATATATTAACTTAGTTAGACATAATATCTATTTGTTAGATATTATGTAGTTATATTAGTTTAATACTACAACTTGCTCTTGCAAGTTGTTAGGTAGATTAGATTTAGATAATATCTATTCTAGATATTATCTAAGTGTATCTCTCAATCTCTCATACATCAGATCATAGATCACACACAAAAACACACACAACAAGGTGTATTTGAGAGAAAAACATAGAGAACACAGCAAAAGCTTAATCGATCAACCTTGTAATCGTTTGATATATTCAATACAGGTTGGTAATCGTTATTGTGTCGTTGTTTCTATAAACTTGATAAGTATTGTTGGACCGACACTTAAAACTCTTACTTACCTTACTTGGTAAGATTTTACTCACACAAAATGGGTAAGAAATGTAACCTTCACCTACCGAGTAAGACTCTCGGTCCACGCCATCGGTCTTTCCACCTAAGATTTTCGTTCCTTGCCATGTTTATCCGATGAGGTAAGTGACCTTGTAAGCTTTTGATAAATGGACACTTAAACTCATTGTACCCATAAGTCCCAAAACGCCAGGAGCGGATTTACAAAAACCTTGAATCTGAACCTTCGTATATCTATCAAAGGGCAAAAGACATTGAGACCACTCGTCTGGGATCCTACCAATCTGTCCCAAACCACCATAAGCTTTTCATGGACAATTAGTTACATATAACTAAACAAAGTACTTAAATCATGTAAAGCAGTACTCTTCAAGAATCTCCAGATAGTCTCTTAGAACTTATCTGATAATCCAAGAATCCTCTAAATCTAGAGAGAAAAAGTAGAGACAGAGACAGAGAAAGCGCAAATATGTAATTCAATATAATGTAAGAGAATGACTTGCAAGACACAAGGACCAAAGGGACTTAAATACCCTTGGTCAATACAACACAGTATGTGACTCTAAACACAGTATAAGACCAAGCCTAGAAATACAATGATTACTATAAAATCAGACTTAACAATCTCCCCCTTAGTAATCATTGACGTTGTGGTCTTCAAAATCCATCTTCTAATTCAGCATGGACCATCTAAGCGACTTTGTGAAGAAGCTTCTTGACTTAAAAAAAATTCTTCTCAGCATCTTTCAGGCTTAATTGCTTTTGCTGTCATGACAAGACTGGACCTATTTGTAATTAGCTTGAAAGAACAATCGGTTCATCAGCTTGTGCTCTAGACGATTCACTTCTTTCAAATAAACTTGAATGAACTGTGGTGATCGGAGCTGGAACAGCAAAAGACTAGTATGACTGAGAAAGATAGAATCTTGAGCAAATCTTGATCAGCAGATAAACTTTTGAGCTCTTTGTTTCTTTAACTTTTCCCCCTCATGACCTTGATGATCTGGATCAACTTGGTCATGCAAATGTTGGAGACGAGACAACTTAAGAGCTGTAAAATCAGAGTAAAGGCAAAAGTGGGAAAATTTGCGCTACACATTGGGGGCGCAAAGTTTGATTTGCACTAACAGAAGGAAGCGCAAAGCTTGTTTTGCGCTACCCGAAGGAGGCGCAAAGCTAGTTTTGCGATAGAAGCTGTTGGCGCAAACTAAGCTTTGCTCTACCAACTTGTGGCACAAACATGACTTGGAATCTGAAAAATAGCATCTGATAAGCTCTTTGACTCACTCTACACAAATGCACTAAATATAACAATTCAAGTTAGCATTCATATAGAGAATCAGATACTCCCCCACAAAAATAGATATGATCTTTCATAATATCCTCCTTATTCACTCCCCCTTGAATAATGCAGAAACCCATTTATAAAGATATGAGAACACAAGAATTGAAACATCAATGTAGATATAAAAATAATCTGAATATATATTTTGAAACGACTAAATATATAAAAATTTAAACATAAACAAATAAAATTCTACTTAGTAAAATTTCACAATAAAATCCATCAGATGAAAGCAAATGTTTGCTTTTGGATATAGAACCAAGTTTTATTGCATATCAAGTTAAGACATGTTCAGTTTCAAAAACTTTCATAAATCTATTCAGTGTGCTTGTATGTGAACTTTGATTAGCTTTAAGAAATGCAATTCTAAAAATATAATAGAAAACTTTGCAAATAATCACACTAAGCCTTCAAAAATTCAGACTTTCACAAATTTATAGGTTTATTGCAACTCAAACATATCACCAAGTATCATGAGATGTGTGCTCATTGGCATCTTTTAGCATTGTGCACATTGGCATCTTGACATGAGTGTGCTCTTTGGCATCCTTTAAACTTGTGCACTTTGGCATCTTTTAATCAAAAAGTTCAGTAAGTAAAGAATAAGCCGTAAACATAACTTTCTATCTGACCCTATTGCAGGATTTGGGTCAGCCGCTCCCAGACCAGTTGGCCTTAGGGGGCTAGGTGTCAAGCACCCCTTGGAACTTACTCTCCCAGATCAGAAAGGCTACATCGACACATCCTAAAACCATTCATACCATTAGAACATGACTTTCGATCTGATTCTATAGAAGGATTTGGGTTCGATCACTCCCAAATCAAATGACCTTAGGGGAACAGATGACAAGCATCCCACATAACTTACTTTCCCAACCCAGAAAGGTCACAGGTACAAAATGTTAAACTTAGAGATTTCTGATTTATAAGAATTTAATAATCATCTCAATAACAAGGTTTTACATCTAAATGCTTAGCCCATATTTTCATTATGATCCAAAATTTTGACTTTTTAGGTTTTCTAAGCATTGTAGACTATAAATATTCCGAATCACACAACTTTAAAGCATTATCAAAAGCTACAAACATGTTGCTGACTTTTCGACTTTTGTTAGACTTGAAATTTGAACATATAAAAACTTTAATATAAACAAAGCAACTTGAAAATTTATCCTAGACACACATTTTATTCAAAATAAAGAAAAATTGTCAAACTTTTACTTTATAGAATAAATTTTCTGAAGGTTTAAACTTTTAAATTCAACATGCCGAGATTTGAAAATAGAAACATTTGATCAGCAAGTTTATATTCAGTTGAAACAAAATATAATTCAATAAAATTATCTTTCACATAATGTATAATAAATTTGTGTCTCTTTTGAAAAAAAATTGGGTTGAACAAAATCAGGGTTTGAATAAGATTGCTCAGATTCTTTAAAAAATATGAAAAAACTGGAACAACATCATTATCAGAGATAAATGCAGCGGAATAAAATAGATGCACTCACAGTTTCTCATTAGTCATAAGCTAAATTCTTTGAAGAACGAGTCCTAGACTGACTTGTCTAGAAGTCAGAGTCTTTGAAGCTCGGGTTCTAAGCTGAAATACTTAGAAGACATTATTTCTCTTACTCCCCCTTGACATGTGGTGCCTGCAACTTAGAATCAATCTAAGATTTTGGTACCCACTTGTATTTGGGCCCATGAAAGTTAGTTGCAGTTCTTATGGAGAAATATTTATAAGATTTGACACGAGAAGCACGAGAAAAATTGTCAGACAAATGAACATAAGAATTATCAGAAGAGAAAGTATAATCATCAGAACTAGAATCCGACGATGAACATGAGACATGTTTTGAAATTCGAATCATTTGCTTTATAGAGTATTTGGAAATTTTATTATAAGAAGCAAATGAATCACTTTTATAGAATCTGTCTACACATTTATCCTCATCAGTCATAGAATCATCTGATTTCCGCTTAACTCTCCAGATTTTCCTTGAAGATGTGCTCAAAGTTCAATCTGAAAGAATTGAATCAGAAGAATTAGAACTGTCATAAATGACATTATCTTGTTTCTTCACCTTCTTTGACCTTCTTCTTTTACGCTTTGGTTTATAATAATCATCATTAGGCGTAAAAAATTCATCAAGAATTTTCGAATTAATATCAGAATTAGAAGAAGCAATTTTACCTAAGCAATACATCTGAACTAACCTCGGAGCCAGAAAAATTAACTTAGAGAAAGGTTTTCAGATTTTTGAAATTCCTTTTTATTTTCTTAAAAATCAGAAGAAATGCCTGAAACAGAATCTTGTTTTTGAGAAAATACTCTCATCAGTCATCAAGATCTCGTACATCTCTTGGATTTGCATTGAAGAAACCCGAACATCGTTTCTCAGTCTGTGACAAGATTTGTTCCATTCTGACTGAAGAGCGTTAAGAAATTTTAGATTTATCTCAAGCTCTGTCTTGTTCACATTTATCTTGTGCAGATCATTCGGTACTGTGCAAAATCTGTCGAACACACTCTTTAGAGACTCAGATTCTTTGGCTTTAAACTCCTCAAAATGGTTCATATAACGTGTATGGCGGAGTTGAGTTGCGACCGATGAACCAAGCATAATCTTTTCCAATGGTGCCCACAACAGATTTGGATAATCCTTGCAATGATCAACCCGGTTGTAGACAGAATTTGGTAAAACTAGCATCATATTAGCTTTTAATTCTCGATCAGCCTTCATTCGTGAAGCCTCTTCAGTTGTTGCAGGAGTCTCTTTATTAGGCTTTACGAAAGGTCCTTCAGTTAGAGACTTCATCATGTTATCTGCGTTAGCTTGACGCTAGATGAAGTTCAGGAACCGATAGATCTTGCCATTGATGAATTCGTTTTCGTCAATCAGAACTGGAGGACGATTTTCTGTACCCAATTGCATCATAAGATCATTCTTGTAGAACTGAGCTTGAAAGGTAAACTTTGCTGAATCCATAGATGACAATCTTAAAAAAAATGCTAAGTCTTGAAATAGTAAAGAGTTGGCGCAAACTAGAAGGTTTGCGTGAGAGACAGAAGGCGCAAATGAAGATTCGCGTGAGTAGTTAGAGACGCAAAATATGATTTGCGTGACTTGTTGATGGCGAGAACATAAACTTTGCGTGACTCACGATTGGAGAGAACTTGACTTTGCGTGATACTGAGTTGGTGCAAAGTTTAACTTGCGCGATGAAGAGGTGGTGCAAAGCTGAATTTGCTTGAGTCTTAGGTGGTGAGAACTTCACTTTTCGCGAGGAATAATTCACTTGCGTGACTAGAGGATAATGCAAAATAGATTTGCGTGAGAAACCAAGGACGCAAACTTTGCTTTGCATGACACAAATGTAGCGAAAACCTGAAATAAAATGACAAAATTAGGTAGATCTAGCACACAACTGAAGAACTCGCGCAAACCACGATGAACTGGCGCAAAGTTAAAATTTGGCGCAAACCGTTAGAAAACCAATAAATCTTCCAAAAATCGATGACAAAACATAATTTAATGAGAAAATCTTGCACATATGAGATCAAAAACTGATTTCTAACAACTTTCAAGAAAAAATCTCGATTAAAAACCACAAATCACAAAATTCGATATAAGAACTGTACGTTAAAATCGTTTTCTAGAAACTTCAAAAATCAAGAAATAGAAGATCAAAGAGTGAAAATCTTGCAAATCGATGTGAAACAAAAAGATTTTACAACCAAAAACGAATTCAACAAACCAATTTGCAAAGAAAATCGATCAAAAATCAATCCGAATTTGATGAAAAATCAAGAAAACGAGATTTTTTTGGAAAATTCATGAAAATCGATCAAATTTTCTGATTAATCTACAAATTCAGAAACGAAAAACAGATCTCTCAATTCTCTCAGATTTTGATTGGCTCTGATACCAATTGATAATCCAAGAATCCTCTAAATCTAGAGAGAGAAAGTAGAGAGAGAGACAGAGAAAGCACAAAGATGTAATTCAATAGAATGTGAGAGAATGACTTGCAAGACACAAGGACCAAAGGGACTTAAATACCCTTTGTATATACAACACAGTATGTGACTCTAAACACAGTATAAGACCAAGCCTAGAAATACAATGATTACTATAAAATCAGACTTAACATTATCTAATGTTTTTTGATATCTTACTCAACCAAACTACACAAGATCAATGCTTTGTTCATATTAACTGGACCACATAATAGAAAAAATAAACATGACATAGACGTATACCTCCCAAGAAGCTAATGTAGAAAACCTCAACATCTCTGAACATATAGTAAATCGCTTGCCATGGCCGTCGCCGTGGCAGCCAAACCTACCTGGTGAGGGCCCACTCAACCATTTCTCTAGTGGAAACGTAAAATTCAATTGATCACTGGCCTTTATCTTACTCCTTTTACAAGTAGACAACTCCATCACTTCACAATATCCCACAAACCACTACTTATTTCTTCCATACACATACAAACCCACATTTAAGTTATTCATGACTTCCTTTCCCATGTCAACTGTATGCTCCAGTGACCTACTTAAATTTGGCTCATCATCTACAATACAGCTGACACTGCTCCTTTTTCAATACTTATCATATCTTGTGTCTTTTTAGTTGCGTTATGACTCAAAACCTTTGGACTCTTTAGGAAATATTATGTTTAATGTAGTAGTAGCATCACTGTTCCCTTTCTTGAATGTGAAGATTATGACCGAAACTGGCATATAACTCTCCTGCATTATAAAAACCAAAGGCTAATGAATGCCTGCTTCAAAACTTTTACTTCTTTAATGGATGAGGTGGATGGTAGGATATATAACGTATTCCACGTGTGAAAATATTTTTTCCTCCTTGGTAAAGGTTATTGATGACAGTTAAATTTTTGACAAAACTAATGCATCCATACGACTTTCATATAAGGAAAGAAGTAGAACAGTAGAAGAACATACCGCTTTGTATAAAAGCGAGCAAAAACGTACTTCCTCTCTTTGTAATTTGGGACATGTTCTTTGTAAGTTAAAATAAGCATCAGAGAAAGCTGAAACATACCCAAGAATTAAAATTTCCATTGTATGTCTCTCCAAATGTCTGAACGTGAGAATACAATTTCATATCTACTCCACAGGTTTGATAGATCCACAAGAGAGTACGGAATAAAGTTACTGAAATAAACTATATAAGATGCAACAGATTAACCAATTTCATGTCATTGTTTGTAAAAAATTGTTGATTCAATTGTTTGTTTTAAACTGGATCACAAAAAATTGACAAGCTCCCAATTGCAGAGTTATCTCGCTACCGGAGCTTCAAACGTCATTCAAATATCTAATCATAGGAAATGAAAAGAGAATTCAGATTACCAATTCCAAAGAGGATTAAGATGTGATTCAAACCATATAGATAGAAAACTTTCAAATACGTTATGACCATCTCTTATTTCTTTGAGGACTTTCAACAAACACCTGGTAAGTAGAGTAAATAACAAAAGAATGAACTTTAAAACTGAGAACTTGAAATGTAATCGATTCTCAAAAAAACAAAAATCAAGACTTCAAAAAGTGGTAATGATTACCTTTTCAATCTCCGTTATCCATACTACACAAAAGCAACAAGGCTACACATATAAATTTGTTCAAATTGAACAATTTGAACACATTTTAAGCAAATAGATGAAGGAGATTTTCTTACCAATCCAAATTCGGGAGTTGAAATTGAAGAAGAATAAATGGAAAGGAGAATCTTTAAATGAAAAAGAGAACTTTGAATCGTACCATTGTGTTTAGGGATCTGTCGGCAACGGGTGAGGATTGTTGCTATAGAAAGAAATGGGGATGTGAGAGGACGGGGAGGTGAAAGAAAGAAGATAGGTATCAATGGATTGGGAGTAATACAAAACGCCATATTGGGAAAAGCGGGAATCACACATCGATTCAGAAAAAATTCTCTTTGAAAGTGGGAAAGGCACCTTGATTAATCGAGTCACAACTTTTAAAAGTTGGACTGAGAGCATCTCCAATGAAGGTTCTTACAAGAACCTCCTTTTTACATTTTTTGGTGCCACCTAAAAATCTGGAGAGAAACTAGAAACTGATCGTTAGTCCAAATATGAAATCACAAATAAAATCTTGAAATATAGAAAAATCAGAAATTCAGAAATTTTGACTAAGTGACAAAACTCGCAAGTCACTGTAGAACTCACAGAAGATTAAAACTCGCAAGTCACTATTTAGTGAGAAACACGCAGGCTTAAGCTAGCACGTTTATGAAACTCGCACACAATGGCTTGCGTGTTTTGATTAACTCGCAGATCGCTGAAACTCGCCGATCTTTGAAACTCGCAAGTGACTGTTCACTATAAAACTCGCTAACAATGACGTGCGCTTTTACTGAACTCGCAAGGCGTTGCGTGTTCCAACACTTAGAAAATATTTTGAGAATTTCAAACTCGCACGATAAACGAACTCGCAGAACACTGTTCCTGATGAAACTCTCACACTTAGACTTGCGCGTTGTTAAAACTCGCTAATGACAACGTGCGTGTTTCGATACTTAGAAAAATTTCCCAAATCTTCAAACTCTCAGGCTGACAAACTAAACTCGCAGACTTCAATCTGCGCTTTTCTAGATGAACTAGCGCGTTTTGACCAAAAACATAATCATTCAGCTTGCGCGTTCTATCGAAGAACTAGCGCGTTTCTCAGATGAACTAGCGCGTTTCTCAGATCTTGCGCGCTCTTCAGAATATCGACCAACACTTCACTTTTTTATCGAATTTCGATCAAATCTTCTTCAATTGTTTCGAAACTTTGCAGAAATCCTCGAATTCAATTATAGAACATATTACAATGCAAGAATTTCAAAAACAAACACAAATTGATGCATCTTGACTCGATTTATAGTGTATATGAAACTCATGAACTCGAAACAAACAAAATCAACAAATCAAAATCAATTACAGTGCAATTTGATACAAAACTTATACAGACTCGATCGAAATCACTAATTACACAAAATCTGATCAATTACAACTCGAAAAACAAACATAAAATCAAAATTGATTTCCACAGTCGATGAACAGTGCTACGAACTCAGTTCTTGATTTGATTTCAAAATGGATTTGCTATGATACCAATTGTGTGTCATGTTTCTAGTTCCTAATCACAATCAAACAATCAAAAAAACAATATGTTTCAATTACCTGTTTGATTCAAACCAATTCAAACGATTTACAAACTCTCTCTCTCTCTAGAACTCCTCCTTTTCTCTCTACAATTCTCTTTCCAGATATGAACTTCTTCTCTAGTCATATATCTATTAAAAAGCATAATGAAAGTATTTATACCTACTAGAATTACAAGGAAATAAAAACCAAAATACAAATACAAGAACTTTGACTTTTATTACAAAATAGACTTTGACTTTCATGAGAGTTGACTTTCAGCTTTGACTTCTTGTATCTTTAACCTTATGGAATCTTGATCTTGTATCCAACAGACTTATGCTCTAACAACATCATTGTTGTGCGCGAAGTTTCATCTGCGAGAAATAGTGTCTTGTGCGTTTGGTGATGTATCTTTGCATTATTTTTCCTAAGTCTAGAACTCGCAAGTTTTGAATCTTGCGTGTTTACATTTAGCGCGAAGTTGAATTTCAAAAATATTCTAAGTGTCAAAACTCGCAGAGGGCATTGTGCGCGTTTCTGAAACTTGCATATAGGGTCTTGCGTGTTTCTCAAACTCGCAGGTAGGCTCTTGCGTGTTTTGTTTAGCTCACATACAGGCATTTGCGCGTTTTGTTTAGTTTTTTTTGGTTTGCGAGTTTTATACTTAGAAAAAAAATTCTGAACTTTTCTGAAATTTAACTGAATTTGATATTTGTAGATCCAACTTTACTTTCTGAATTTTGATGATCAAGTAAACAGTGTAGATCAAGATGACTTCCAGAGACGCTCTTTCAATTGGCACAAATGTCAAGCCCCCAGTATTGTTTAAAAGGGAATATGAGCAATGGAAAGACAGATTTCTCGATTTTATTGATCGGCAAACGAATGGAAAGAATACTTTAGCATCAATAGAAGTTGGTCCAATGCCAAAAATTTTTGAGAAGATTCCTGCTGAAGGTAATGATTCAGATGGAGCTCCTAAAACAAAGAGAGTTGAGAAAGATTATGCAAAATTCTTTGATGAACAAAAGAATCGGTTTGATGCTGATAAAAAGGCCAGATCTTTGCTTTTACAAAGTATGACCAATGAGATCTATGTGAAAATAGACACCTACAATGCATCTGAAAAATCTATGTGGGATCAACTAAGAAAGATGATGTTGGGTTCTAAAGTTGGGAATCAAATGAAAGTGGCAAACTGTATCAATAATTATGAAGAATTCAAGGCTAAAGAGAATGAAAGTTTGGAGGATACTTATGAAAGAATTGTACTGCTTCTAAGTGAGCTTTCGAAGAACAAGGTTAAGAAGTAATAGATTGAGAACAACGTGAAGTTTCTTAGCATATTGCAACGTGAGTGGAAAAAGCACACTCTTCGAATGAAGCAGATGAAAGATTTGAGTGAGATTCCACTACATGAAGTCTACGAGACTCTACGAAAGAATTAGGAAAGGGTTGAGGAGAAAAGATCTGAGAAAAAGAAGGTTGAGAAGGCTGTTGATCCCATAGCATTGGTGGCTGGAGAGAAGGAGAAGGAAAATAAAGAGAAGAAGAAAAAGAAGAAGATTGTGATTTCTAGTTCTGAATCAGAGTCTGAATCTGATGGAGATGATGGAGAAAATCTAAAGCAAGCAATGTTGATACTGACCCTCGCTTTTCAAAAGAAATTCTACAAGAAACCGGGTTCTAATTCTCAGAGATATTCTTCATCAAGATCAAAGAACCACGAGCATAGAGAAAGAGTGGAAGAAAGTAGATTTGTTGAGAAGAAGTCAGAAGAAAAGAAAAAGTTTGTGAATGACTACACCAGTACTGAAAAGAAAGGTGATGATCTGATCAAATGCTACAGCTGTGGCAAGGTCGGACATTAAGCAAAAGAGTGTCGAAAGCCAAAAGTTCGCAACTCAGAGTACTATAAGAACAAAATGCTCTTGGCCAAGCAACAGCAAGCTGGCAAGGCATTAATGGTAGAAGACGAATTCTGGTTGGGTCATTCTGATGTGGAGGAAGAACAAGAAGAGTAAGCTCACTTATGCTTGATGGGAAATAAGGTGAAAGATGATGATTCTGATGATGAGACAGCTGACGAGGTAATGAACTTAACTGAAAATGATTTCATGACCAAAATGGAAGCCATGATGGTCGAACTTCAAGACCTTCAATCCAAACTGAAAAAGGAAAAATACAGAGTTGCTAGGAGAAATCAACAAATCTTTGAACTTAATAAATCAGTTATTGGGAACAAAAATTTAATTGATTCTCTATGCAAATCTGCCTCTGATTTTAAAAATGAAAAGGATTGTTTTGAAAATAAGATTGCTGATATTGAAAAACAATTGTCTAAGTCTGATTTTGAAAAACAAGAATGTTTTCTAAAAGCGTTTAAACTGCAGGTTGAGAAAAAGAATTTAGAGCAAAAGGTAAATGGTCTGGAAGCAAAACTATATGTTCGAGGCCAAACAGATCAAACGATTTTCTTGAATACACCTAATCAAGAAGTTGATTTTAAAGAAACATAGGGACTAGGTTATGATAATCCTCATTACCTAGAAAAAGCTATCCGAAAACAACCAGCTATATATAATGCAAATTATATGTATGTTGCTGATAAATATTCTCATTTGAATCCCAAATTTATCACCAAATCATCTAAAGAAGTTGAAGCAAAAAAAGATGAGAAAAGAATGAATTTAAAGAAAATGCAACTACCATTATGTTATGAAAGACTGAATGATAGTTATCTTTCTAAAACATCAAAATTTCTTTCAAATGATTATTTTGCTAGTTATTCTTCTACTAAGATGTAGGCAAAACCTGTTCAAGCTAAAATTTATGTACCTCCACTCGTTTTAGAAAGAAAAATAATTGAATTAGAAAATATTTTATCTGATGAAAGAATTTTGCGTGATCTAACACTAGATGTATTTTCTACAGTGTTGAAGAACACAAATTTTCATTTTAAATAAAAAGTGTGTTCTCCATCTTCTAAAGTAGTTCAAACTTATGAGACTGATTTTGATGATTTATTTGAGTCTGCAAATGATTTCCTAAATTCTGATGAACGGTGTATAGAGGAAATTGATATGTTTGACTTTAATGCTCCACTTCCAAATCATTCTACTTTTGTGATAAATGGTCAAGCTTTATCAAGTGTTCATGAAAAAGGTGGATCATCAACTAAGGTAGGTGAATCAGTTTCTGTGAATGCTGATTACTATGCAAAGGGTAAGAAACATAAGAAACAGCGCTCACATAAATAGAATAACACTGGTAAACACAAGTAAAATCAGTTTCAGAAATCTGAATTTCCTAATAAATCTAAATTATGTGTTTCAGATATAAGAAAGAAAAGGTCAGAAGAGAGATCTGAATGGCGACCTAAATGGAAGAATGATGAAAAGGCAGAATCAATTACTGATAGTTCTTGTAATATATCAACTAGTAATATGTGTGATGTAGTTGGTTCTATTGCTTCTTCAAATAAAAACCTTGTAACATCTTACAAGAGATACTCAATAAAGCAACTGTTCCAATTATCTCGTCCTAGTACTGAATCTTATTCTTATCAGTGGAATGATTTTGCTTATTATCATAATTCTAATGATTGGTTTGGATCTTATCATATTTATTCTTCTAAACCAAATGTTTTCCAAAGTTTTCAAAAGAAAAAAGGATCCATATTCAAATGGATGCCAAAATCTTGTACTAATCTGTTAGGACCCGTTTTTAAATGGGAACCTAAAATTGTTGTTTCCTGATTTCTTTTGCAGACCCGACATATGTGGTACTTGGATAGCGTCTGTTCCAAGCATATGACCGGGCAGAAAGCTTTATTGTCTAAATATACAGAGAAATTCAGCGGCAACGTACGATTTGGAAACGACCAATTTTCACCCATCTTAGGATTTGGTGACATCATTCAAGACAATATAACGATTAAGAAGGTGAGTTATGTCGAAGGCTTAGGGCACAACCTGTTTAGTATTGGCCAGTTCTGCGACAAAGACTTTGAGGTTATATTCAAAGCTAAGAGTTGCTCGGTCCGTACTGAAGATGGCAAAGAACTCTTAGTTGGCACTCGCAAGTCAAACCTTTACACCATCAATCTTTCAAAGGTCCAGACTGACAATCAGGTTTGCTTACTGACAAAAGCCTCGATGCAGCAAAGTTGGCTTTGGCACCGACGGTTGTCACACCTGAATTTTCGTTATATCAACAAATTGGTCAAAGGCAGATTGGTAAATGGACTTCCTGAACTAAGATATGAAAAGGAATACTTGTGTGCAGCGTGTGAAAAAGGGAAGGTGAAGAGAGCTCCACATAAACCGAAGCCTGAACCTAGTACCAGTTCTCCATTAGAGTTGTTGCATATGGATCATTGTGGTCCGATGCGAACGCAGAGCTTATGCGGAAAGAAATATGTTCTTGTTATCGTGGACGATTATTCGCGATACACGTGGGTCAAATTTCTACGGTCAAAATATGAGATGCCCGAAGTACTCATTACAATTCTGAAGACGAACCAAGTATATTTGCAGAAACCAGTCAAGCTTCTTAGAACTGATAACGGCACTAAGTTCAAAAACAGAACTGTTGAAGAGTATCTCGAATCGGTCGGGATATTACATCAATACTCTTCTGCTCGTACGCCCGAACAGAATGGAGTAGTCGAAAGGAGAAATCAAACGCTAGTCGATGCCACTCGCACTATGCTCAGCCAATCAGATTTACCTCTATTTCTATGGGAAGAAGCTATTTTGACTGCGTGCTTCACTCAAAATCGTTCCCTGATACACCGCAAATTTCAAAAGACCCCGTATGCTTTGATCAACAACCGAACACCATCTATCAAATATTTTCAAATATTTGGGTGTAAGTGTTTTGTGCTAAACGACAGAGAGAATCTCAACAAGTTCAGTGCTAAGGCAGATGAGGGCATCTTCATTGGATATTTTTCTACATCAGCTGCATATCGAGTATATTTGAAGAAGTCGAAGACTGTTGTCGAGAGCGTAAACGTTACATTCGATGAGGATATGGCTTCTGAACAAGTTAGTTCAGAACCCGTGATAACTGGAGTATTAGCTTATGGGCAATTCCGTTCAGAACCTGTACCTGAAAATAACAAATCAGATGAAGCATCAACGTCTACTAATCATTTATCTGATTTAGATCTTTTATTTGAACTATTTTATGATGAATATCTTGGATCTAATGTGAATAAACCTGTTGTGGTTGACAAGATTGAAGATTCAACGATTAATCATTCAACCACTTCAGATGTTTCTACGGGATCAAATTCCCCGATTCGCCAAGATATTCCAGTTCAAATGCCTACTCCAATTGTTAAAGTTGTATCTACTAATGATGAGCCAGAAGTTGCTGAGACAGTAGGATGTGATGTAAGGACAGATCAACAAACTGAACAAGCTGTACCTACTGAAGCTTCTGCACCAAATACTTCAACTGAATCCCTCCCTTATACTGTTCAAACTGAAGAACCTGAAAGTGGATTTTTAGATGACAACCATGATCAATCTTCATCAACTCCACTCCCTCATCAACATCGCTGGACCAAAGATCACCCTCTTCTCCAAATTATTGGAGATTTAAGATCATCCAAACTGAAGATCACAATCTGAAGCTAAAGTCGAAACGTCAACTCTCAATATTAAAGTCTATGTCTATTTGTAATAAATGTCAATGTAATTGTTTGTTATTGTAATAGTTAACTTAATATCTAGTTTGTTAGATATTTAGTTAACTTAGTTATTATTTAGTTTAGTTGGTTATTTAGTTAGATTCAAGTAACTTAGTTTTTATTAGAAATAATATCTAGATCTAATATCTAGATATTATTCTAAGTATTGTGTTAGACACACTTGGTATCTTTGTATCTCTCTAACACCAAATCAGCTCATACATCAGATAATAAGAAACACACATACAAACACACACATCAAAGTGTAAAAGAGAGAAAACATAGAGAACACAAATCCAAGCTTCATAGATCAATCCTGTAATCGTTATTTTATATATCAAACAGGTTGGTAATCTTATTGTGTTGTTATTCTATAAACTTGATAAGTATTATTGGACCGACAATTGGTATCAGAGCCTGATTAAGATCAAAACAAGTTTTTCAGAAAAGCGTCTTTGTGTTCTTCAAGAAAAAAAAATTGATTTCGAGCGTAAGAGTGTTTTATGTGTTAGAATCGATCAGAGTGTGATCGAAATACATGCTAGATCGAGTTGTATGTGTTTAATTTCATGTTAAAGCTTAAATCGAGTTCCAATTTGTGGTTTTTGTGAGAAAAGAGTTGAGAAGAGTAAGTCACTGTGCGATCAGATTAATTTCTAAAAAGAGTGTTTTAGTGAGATCGAGTGCCTACAATCGGTTCTAGAAGTATTTCTAGACATAAGGGTAGTGTTTGTTATTTCTAAATCGTTTCAATACAGATTTTAGACGAATTTTCGAAGTACAGGTCGAATAACCCGCAAACCAGAGGAAGAATAACACGCAAAGTCCCACTTTGCGCGTCCCACTACAAACGCAAAGCAGACTTTGCGGCTCCAACTTCAAACGCAAAGCATACTTTGCGGTTCTCAAAAGACCCGCAAACCTCAAGCCTTTGTGTTCATCTCTTCAAAAGACAAGTCGACTTTGCGCTCCCAACTAGAAACGAAAAGCTCAAACTTTGCGCATCTTAAGACAATCGCAAACCTCAGTTCTCGGGTCCTCAAGCAAACGCAAAGAAAACTTCTCGCATCAAGCTAGACCCGCAAACCTCCATTTGCGCGTCCAACTAGACCCGCAAACCTCAACCTTGCGCTTGCCACTATACCCGCAAACCTCATTTTGCGCGTCCCATTAGAAACGCAAACCTCAGTTTGCGCTCCCCATTTGACACGCAAACCTTGAAACGCAAACCAGACTTAGAATTTTTTTTTTCTCTGAGATTTTTTCGAAACTGTAATAGGGTCTTTAGTTGTGTGATCAAATTTTATTTGGATTAACGATCAAATCTGTCAAGTTTTCTCTTATTCAATACAGGATGACATCTAAAGAAGCTCTCGCAATAGGAACCGACACCAAGCCACCAGTTCTCTTTCGAGGGGAATACGAACAGTGGAAGGATAGGTTTCTAAACTTCATTGAAAGACAGGATTTGGGTAATTTCATTATACAATCCTTAGAAGAAGGGCTAATGGAAACACAGTATAGGGAGCCAGCAGCAGGAACTCAAGAAGTAAGAGTTGCACTTTCTTATACAGATCTAACAGGTGATGCTAAGCTAAGAGCAAAAGGCGACAGGTTAGCCAAGTCATACATTCTACAAGGAATTACAAATGAAATCTATGTAAAGATTGACAGCTACAAAGCCTCAGCCAAACAAATGTGGGATCAACTAGAGAAAATTATGATGGGTTCAAAGATTGGGAACCAACTGAAAATCTCTAACTGCCTGCACAGTTTTGAAAAATTCAATGGCAGAACTGGAGAAATTCTAGAAGGAACATATGATAGGTTTGTGACATTGCTAAACGAATTGAGCAAGAACAAGGTCAACAAATCTCAAATCGAGCTGAATATCAAATTCCTGAGTATTCTACAACCAGAATGGAAAAGTTTTGCCAGGCAGATGAGGCAGATAAAAGACCTGAATGAGATTCCACTTCACGAGGTGTATGAAACCCTCCGACAAAATGAAGATGAGGTGGATGAAATTCTAGCAGAAAAGTGAAAAGGAAAGACAATTGAAGACACAGTCGCTCTTGTTGTGAACAAGAAGAAGAAGAACAAGACGATTGTGTATGAATCCGAAGAAGCTGAAACTGATGTTGTCTCTGACTCGGATGAAATTGAACAAATGCAGCAAGCAATGCAGTTTCTAACAAATGCATTTCAGAAAAAGTTCTACAGGAATCCAACGTCAAACAGTCAGAGGTACTCTTCTGGACCCAACAACTATGCTCACAAGGAAAGAATTGAAGGAAGCAGATATGAAGGAAATAGGTATGAAGGGAAAAGATTTGAAGGGAAGAGATTTGAAGGGAAGAGACAAGAGGAGAAGAAATCTAATGAGAGAAGATATCAGACAGAAGGAAACAGATTGGAAGAGAAGAAACCGGAAGAAAGGAAGTACAAAGCTGAAGGATCAAGTCAGCCAGGACCACCGATGTGCTACAATTGTGGCAAAACCGGTCACTTTGCCAAGGATTGCCGAATATCAAAGGTTAGAAACTCCGACTTCTACAAGAACAAGATGCTTCTTGCAAAGCAACAGGAGGCAGGCAAGGCGCTGATGGCTGAAGATGAATACTGGCTGGATCACTCAGATGAAGAAGAAGATGAAGAAGAAAAGGATGAAGCCGTCAATATGTGCTTGATGGGCAAAATCGAATCAGATACTGAAGCTGATTCATAAAATGAAGAAGAGGAGGTATGTGATTTATCGTATAAAGATTTAATGAATAAAATGCATGCTATGGTTTTAAAACAAGAAGAGTTAGAATCTAATCTTAAGCGAGAAAATGGCGTTATTATTAATAAAAACCAATTGATACAGAAACTTAGCGATGAAATTGCTGAGAAGAAAGTATTAGTTGAGGTTTTACATAAAAATACTGACACCAACGCAAAAGAACAGACTATAACTCTAAAAGAGAATAGTGAGCTCAAGTCTAAATTGACAAAAAGTGAGATTGATTTTTATAAGCTTACTGAAGTGCATTCTTTATATACTAAAGAAAACAAGACCTTAATTGCTAAATTAGATGTTTTGGAAAATAAGCTATACTCATTAGGTCAAAGTGAGCAAACCATTCATCTTAACAAACCGAAAAAGAACAAAGAAAATTGGGGAATCGGTTATGTGAAACCTCAACGTCTTCAAAAGGGTATAAGAGAAGTGCCTGCACTTTATGACTATACCTCTATGCTTGTTTCTCATCGAATCGACTCATTTAAAGTTTTCAATACTAAACTATCAGAAGAGGATGAAGCTAATGAATTTTAAAAACGGATGAAGTCAACTAAAGTTCACGCTCCATTTTATTATGCAAAGTTGAATAATAGTTATGACTATCCAAATGATGAAAAGAAATCTCTTTTAACTGACTACTTTCAAAGTTATTCTGAAAAAGAAATGGAGGCGAAGCCTGTTATAGGTAAAATTTATGTCCCTTCTCTCGTGCTAGAAAGTAAAATTTCTCAGCTCGAGAACTCTTTATCAGATGAAAAACTTATGATTGAGATTCAACAAAAGGTTTTTTCAACTGTTATGAAAAATGTTGTTTTTACAAAGGCTTCTACTTCTGATGACATGTTTGGTTCATCAAACGAAGAGTTTAATTTTCTTAATTCTGACGGTGGTTTAGATGGTTGTTTTGAACAAATTGATTTTAATGCGAAACTTCCTAACCATGCATCTTTTGTTAAGAAAACTTCAAGAAAAACCAGTTTGCCTGTGTTCATTGCAAAATCAACGAAAGCTTTCATTGATAAATCAGTCTCTGTGAACGCTAAGAGTGCTAAAGGTAAGAAAATATCTCAGCATTCACAGAAACCAACCACTACTGGTAATTCTAAGAAGAAGCATTCAGTTGTTGCTCAAAGGTCTAACTCACCAAGTTTACATGTTTCAGATATGAGCAAGTCAAGACCTGAATCCCATTCTCAATGGCAACCAAAACGGAAGCTTGACAAGGCCGTTTTATCGTCTAGTAGTGTTAATTGTAATAAGACTTCGCTTACTAAAGATGTTGTGATTGCTGAAATTGCTATTTTGAATCCAAAACTTGTTGTTTCTCGTAAACAATATACAATGAAGCAATTATTTCAGTTATCTTTATCTGCTGGAAAGTCCTTTATCTATAATAAATATGTTTCTATTACTTGTCAAGATTCTAGAGATTGGTTTGGAAATTACCATGTGCATTCATCTCGTACCAACTCTCATGCTTTTCAAAAGATCAAAAGATCCAATTTGAAATGGATACCAAAATCTTGTGCTAACACAGCAGGACCCAAATTCCAGTGGGTACCTAAGGCTAAATCTGTGTTGCAGGCACACAAAGCTTAAAGAGAAGCGACTTCTGATTATGTACAGATCAGAACTCGTTCTCCAATGTCAAAATAGGTTTTTGGATAATGCAGTTCAAAACCCGAACATCAAAATCAAAATAGGCTTTTGAACAAATCAGTTCAAGACCCACACTTCGAGAATCAGAGTGTAAATTCCAATGTTGTCATACGAAAATCTAAATTATGTTATTTTCTCTTATGCAGGCTTGTCATACATGGTTCTTGGACAGCGGATGTTCCAAACACATGACAGGGCAAAAAGAGATATTGTCCAATTTTAAAGACAAATATTGCGGAATAGTAAGATTTGGCAACGACCATTTTTCTCCAATCATGGGATACAGTGATGTGCATCATGACAATGTCACGATCAAGAAGGTGAGCTATGTAGAAGGCTTACGACACAACTTGTTAAGCATAGGCCAGTTCACCATTATAGGTACGAAATGGGTTTTCAAAATAAAGAAAGACGAAGATGGAACCGTAATAAAAAACAAAGCACGACTAGTAGCCAAAGGATACATACAATAGGAAGGAATAGACTATGACGAAACATATGCTCCTGTGGCGCGATTAGAGGCAATCAGAATGTTTTTAGCCTACGCAACCCACAAGAACTTCGCGGTCTTTCCAATAGACGTGAAGAGAACATTCCTCAATGGAATTCTGAAGGAGGAAGTCTACGTCTCTCAGCCAGAGGGATTTGTCAATCAAGAGAATCCAAATCACGTTTACATTCTCGACAAAGCACTCTACGGTCTGAAACAAGCACCTCGAGCCTGGTATGATGTCCTTTCTAATTTTCTAGTCAAGTATGGGTTTTCAAAAGCTACGGTGGATACCACTTTGTTTATTAAAAAGGAAAAAGTCGATATCATTTTAATTCAAATCTATGTAGATGATATTATCTTTGGTTCTACTAATACTAAGTACTGTAAGAATTTCGCAAACCTTATGGTGTCTAGATTTCAGATGAACATGATGGGAGAGATGAATTTCTTTCTAGGATTGCAAGTAAAACAGTTTTCTACGGGTATCTTTATCAATCAATCAAAGTACATTAGGGATATTCTTCGGAAGTTCCAAATGGAAAATTCAAAACCGATTGGTACCGCAATGGCACCAGGTACTAAGATTGGCAGCGATCCTTCGGGAAAGGCTGTTGATATTAGGACTTATCGAGGGATGATAGGTTCTTTAATGTATCTTACGTCAAGTAGGCCAGATATAATGTTTTCAACATGCTTATGTGCAAGATATCAGGCCAATCCTAAAGAAATCCATTTGTCTATTGTGAAGCGCATCTTTAGGTATCTAAAGGGCACTGCAGATCTTGGTCTGTGGTAATTCTAAGAAGAAGCATTCAGATATGAGCAAGTCAAGACCTGAAGCCCATTTTCAATGGCAACCAAAACGGAAGCTTGACAACGCCGTTTTATCGTCTAGTAGTGTTAATTGTAATAAGACTTCGCTTACTAAAGATGTTGTGATTGCTGAAATTGCTGTTTTGAATCCAAAACTTGTTGATTCTCGTAAACAATATACAATGAAGCAATTATTTCAGTTATCTTTATCTGCTGGAAAGTCCTCTATCTATAATAAACATGTTTCTATTACTTGTCAAGATTCTGGAGATTGGTTTGGAAATTACCATGTGCATTCATCTCGTACCAACTCTCATGCTTTTCAAAAGATCAAAGGATCCAATTTGAAATGGATACCAAAATCTTGTGCTAACACAGCAGGACCCAAATTCCAGTGGGTACCTAAGGCTAAATCTGTGTTGCAGGCACACAAAGCTTAAAGAGAAGCGACTTCTGATTATGTACAGATCAGAACTCGTTCTCCAATGTCAAAATAGGTTTTTGGATAATGCAGTTCAAAACCCGAACATCAAAATCAAAATAGGCTTTTGAACAAATCAGTTCAAGACCCACACTTCGAGAATCAGAGTGTAAATTCCAATGTTGTCATACGAAAATCTAAATTATGTTATTTTCTCTTATGCAGGCTTGTCATACATGGTTCTTGGACAGCGGATGTTCCAAACACATGACAGGACAAAAAGAGATACTGTTCAATTTTAAAGACAAATATTGCGGAATAGTAAGATTTGGCAACGACCATTTTTCTCCAATCATGGGATACAGTGATGTACATCATGACAATGTCACGATCAAGAAGGTGAGCTATGTAGAAGGCTTACGACACAACTTGTTCAGCATAGGCCAGTTCACCATTATAAGTACGAAATGGGTTTTCAAAATAAAGAAAGACGAAGATGGAACCGTAATAAAAAACAAGGCACGACTAGTAGCCAAAGGATACAGACAAGAGGAAGGAATAGACTATGACGAAACATATGCTCCTGTGGCGCGATTAGAGGCAATCATAATGTTTTTAGCCTACGCAGCCCACAAGAACTTCGCGGTCTTTCAAATGGACGTGAAGAGAACATTCCTCAATGGAATTCTGAAGGAGGAAGTCTACGTCTCTCAGCCAGAGGGATTTGTCAATCAAGAGAATCCAAATCACGTTTACATTCTCGACAAAGCACTCTACGGTCTGAAACAAGCACCTCGAGCCTAGTATGATGTCCTTTCTAATTTTCTAGTCAAGTATGGGTTTTCAAAAGGTACGGTGGATACCACTTTGTTTATTAAAAAGGAAAAAGCCGATATCATTTTAATTCAAATCTATGTAGATGATATTATCTTTGGTTCTACTAATACTAAGTACTGTAAGAATTTCGCAAACCTTATGGTGTCTAGATTTCAGATGAACATGATGGGAGAGATGAATTTCTTTCTAGGATTGCAAGTAAAACAGTTTTCTACGGGTATCTTTATCAATCAATCAAAGTACATTAGGGATATTCTTCGGAAGTTCCAAATGGAAAATTCAAAACCGATTGGTACCCCAATGGCACCAGGTACTAAGATTGGCAGCGATCCTTCGGGAAAGGCTGTTGATATTAGGACTTATCGAGGGATGATAGGTTCTTTAATGTATCTTACGTCAAGTAGGCCAGATATAATGTTTTCAACATGCTTATGTGCAAGATATCAGGCCAATCCTAAAGAAATCCATTTGTCTGTTGTGAAGCGCATCTTTAGGTATCTAAAGGGCACTGCAGATCTTGGTCTGTGGTAATTCTAAGAAGAAGCATTCAGATATGAGCAAGTCAAGACCTGAAGCCCATTTTCAATGGCAACCAAAACGGAAGCTTGACAACGCCGTTTTATCGTCTAGTAGTGTTAATTGTAATAAGACTTCGCTTACTAAAGATGTTGTGATTGCTGAAATTGCTGTTTTGAATCCAAAACTTGTTGATTCTCGTAAACAATATACAATGAAGCAATTATTTCAGTTATCTTTATCTGCTGGAAAGTCCTCTATCTATAATAAACATGTTTCTATTACTTGTCAAGATTCTGGAGATTGGTTTGGAAATTACCATGTGCATTCATCTCATACCAACTCTCATGCTTTTCAAAAGAACAAAGGATCCAATTTGAAATGGATACCAAAATCTTGTGCTAACACAACAGGACCCAAATTCCAGTGGGTACCTAAGGCTAAATCTGTGTTGCAGGCACACAAAGATTAAAGAGAAAGCGACTTCTGATTATGTACACATCAGGACTCGTTCTTCAAAGTAAAAAATAGGTTTTTGGATAATGCAGTTCAAAACCCGAACATCGAAGATCAAAATAGACTTTTGAACAAATCAGTTCAAGACCCGCACTTCGATGACCAAAGTGTATATTCCAATGTTGTCATATACAAATCTAAATTTCTAATTTCTCTTATGCAGACTAGTCATACGTGGTTCTTGGACAGCGGATGTTCCAAACACATGACAGGTCAAAAAGAGATACTGTCCAATTACAAAGACAAATATTGTGGAACAGTAAGATTTGCCAACGACCAGTTTTCTCCAATCATGGGATATGGTGATGTACAACACGACAATGTAACTGTCAAGAGGGTGAGCTATGTAGAAGGCTTAGGACACAACTTGTTCAGTATAGGCCAGTTCTGTGACAAAGACTTAGAGGTCAACTTCAAAGCCAAGAGTTGTTCTATTCGCAATGAAGAAGGCGAAGAACTCTTGGTCGGTACACGAGAATCAGACCTCTACACAATCAACTTATCAGATGTCCAGACTGACAAACAAGTTTGTCTACTATCGAAAGCTTCGATGCAACAAAGTTGGTTATGGCATCGACGTCTTTCTCACCTCAACTTTCGGTACATCAACAACCTAGTCAGTGGAAAGCTCGTCAAAGGACTTCCAGAACTGAGATATGACAGAGAACATCTTTGTGCAGCTTGTGAAAAGGGCAAGATGAAGAGGGAACCTCATAAACCGAAGCCTGAACCAAGTACCAATGCTCCGTTAGAGTTATTGCATATGGACTTATGCGGTCCGATGCGAACACAAAGTCTAGGTGGAAAGAAGTACATACTCGTGACCGTGGACGATTACTCGCGATACACATGGGTCAAGTTTCTACGTTCAAAGGATGAGACACCTGATGTTCTCATTACATTCCTGAAGACGACCCAGGTGAATCTGCAGAAACCGGTCAAGTTTCTATGAACAGATAACGACACAGAGTTCAAAAACAACAAAGTTGAAGAATATCTCGAATCTATCGGGATTTCACATCAATACTCTGCTGCTCGTACGCCTCAACAAAATGGAGTGGTTGAAAGAATAAATCGAACGCTAGTCGAGGCTGCTCGTACTATGCTAAGTCATTCGGACTTACCTCTATTTTTGTAGGCAGAAGCTGTTTCGACCGCGTGCTACACACAGAATCGATCCATGGTACATCGAAGGTTCAAGAAGACACCTTATGCGTTAATCAACAACCGAACACCGACAATCAAATACTTCCATATATTTGGGTATAAGTGTTTCGTGCTAAATGATAGGGAGAATCTCAATAAGTTCAGTGCTAAGGCAGACGAAGGAATCTTCATTGGTTATTCCTCGACATCAACTGCATATCGTGTCTATCTGAAGAAGTCAAAGACGGTGATTGAAAGCATCAATGTCACCTTTAATGAAGAAATGGCTTCCGAACAACAACGTTCAGAACCCGTTATAACCAGAGTACTAGCTTCTGGGCAACTCAGTCCAGAACCTGCATCTCAAGAGACTAAATCAGACGAAGCTTCAACTTCAACTAACCATTTATCTGACTTAGATTTATTATTTGAATTGTTTTATGATGAATATCTCGGATCTAATGTAAAGAAATTTGTTGTGGTTGAAAGGATGGAAGACTTAACTACTACTCATCCAACCAGTTCAGATGTTCCAATTGAATCAAATGCCCCGATTCAACAAGAGATTACAATTCAAATGCCGACTCCAACAGTTGAAGAAGTTCCATGTGATAAAGAGCCAGAAGTAGCTGCAACAGTAGGAGATTCTGTATAGATCCATCTACAGCCAGTTCAAGTTGTACCTGCTGAGCCTTCTGAACCTGCCACATCAACTGAAACAATCAATCCTCCTGAACAAACAGAAGAAGATACAAGTGGATTCTTAGATGACACAACTGACATACAGTCATCTAATCCACTGCCTCATGAACAAAAATGGACCAAAGAGCATCCGATAAGCCAGATAATTGGCGATCCATCAAAAACCGGTGCAAACTAGGTCAGCATCAATGAACCTGTGCATGCATGACTCCTTTCTAAGCAAGTTTTAGCCAACACGCGTATCAGAGGCACTTGCTGATCCAGAATTGGTGATCTCAATGCAAGAAGAGCTAAATCAGTTCGATGCACTTCAAGGTCAACAAATCTCAAATTGGTGATCTCAATGCAAGTTTGACAAAATACCGATCTATTGTGACTCGAAAAGCGCTATCGCAATATCAACTAATCCTGTGCAGCACACTAAAACAAAACATTGATGTCAGGTATCATTTTATTAAAGATCATGTAGAAAAAGGTACAATAGAAATTTACTTTGTAAAGACTGATTATCAACTTGCAGATTTGTTTACAAAAGTTTTAGATGAAAAGAGATTTAATTTTCTTGTGTCTAAGCTTGGTATGCTAAATCTCAAGATCTAATCAGTAATTACCTATTAAAGTTTTTTTATTGTAATTTTTCATCATTTCTTTATCATTATTTCTGAAAGGATGTCTAGATTTTCACATGTTGTTCATGATCTCAGGGGGAGTGAGACAAGATTCTAAGATGATCAATATTCTTTTGAGGGGGAGTTTATAGAATTTAACTGCTAAATTTTTGTGATGCATGAATTTAGGGGGAGTTTATGTGTACAACAAAAGGAGTAAGGATAAGATTTCTGATTATGTCAGATCAGAACTCGTATTTTAATCGTTTTACTGCTTTATGTCTTTTAATTTTTCAATAAATTTTGTGAATAAAGTTGCTTTGACATGACTTTGAGACTTGTGCAGAATGAGAGAAGCTATCAAGATCATATCTTTATGACTTCAGCTGACTTAATGAGATTTAAGAATGTATGATAAAGGTTACATTTCTTATCTTAATCTCATATATGGTTGACAGAAGGACAACTTTCAATTATAGAAAACATGTTCTTAAATATCCAAACCACTTCCCGATTCTTAAACCGATTTCATTAATTGGAAGTGTGATGTTTAAATGTTTTTCAAGATTTATTTGTGTTTACAAGATTACAAACCGTGTGTTTTCCCAAGATCAATACTTGTGTATTGTCTTTTCTATATACTTTCAAGTATCCACACATACCTGTTTGACTTATTGTTCAACACGTTCTTCCCATGTCTCAAATTTGAAATATATTTTTCGATGGTAAGACACCCCACTTGCACTTCAATGAATTTTGAGCGTCAATTCATTTCGAAGCGTTCATTTCAAGAATGTCTATATTTTGTTTCATATAGATGATATCTATTATTCTTAACCATAACCCTTGATTGCTATATCATTTCATTTCTGATCATTTTTCATACAATGTCAGATTTTCAAACAAGTCACTTGCATTCATTTCTATTCATTCAATTTACTTGTTTGAAAAATACTTCATTGTTTTAAATGCTCAAGTTGTCAGGATTACATCTATGAGCATACACATATCTGACCTATGTTTTCCATGTCTTAAATGTTCAAGATAAACCATTTTTGAGCAACACTGATTTTCATAGGACAATACGGGTTCTTTGTGCTAGGACTTAAATGAAAATTTTTATGGATTCACGATTACCAGTGTTTCCTACCCAAGAAGTTAACCCATAGTGATTGAGTGTGAGGAGTCAAAAAGAAATAAGTGTGGGTTGTGCGTTTAGGTAAAATGGAAAAGAGAGTTTGGTTAGATGTGAGCTTAAATGATTAAAAAGAAAGAGGGTGTGAGATCAGAGTAAAAGAATATTAAACTCTACACCAACTACTTTCTGAGCCGGGCAACCACATTGCTACAGTTTCACAATTCTTCGTGAACATTATTGAAATAGGCAACTAGCCCATGCCAACTCTTGATAAAACCCCACCAGCCACTCCTTTTCTTCTTAAAAAGAAAATGTTTCATATTTTTCTGGGGACGCAACACATAATCTATCTGATTTTCATTTGGAAAATCTGGATATTGAAAATGAAGGAAGTCTTCCCCACCTTCGCACTTCAATCATGCACATTGAGTCTGTGTTTATCTACTGTTGTCTTAGTGGTTTACACAATGTTGAGCCTTTATATAAGAAATCATCAAGTGCTTAATTCTTTCAACACTTGCACGAACACAAAAGGAATTTGTTTTCTTGTCATAACATTCATAGAAATTTCCTTTGTGATGTTTCGATGATTAGATGGAAGCCCTGGGGGAGTGAACATAACAAAAACTCCTTTCCTATGTGTATTTGTTACACACAGTAACTTTGTGTTACTGACAGGCATATTAACTGATTTATTTGTTGATTCAGGTGTTACATTTCTATTTTGTCTAGATTTGAAAAGATCTAGATGAATACATTGTTCGAATTGGCAACGAATCAGAGGCTCTTGGACAGATCAGAATGGTCAAAGACATTTCTTGATGAAAGTTTTGATGTTATAGATTCTCTATTCATCAAAAAGGGGGAGATGACTTTCAGAAATGTTAGCTCCAAATCATCTGTTTGTTAAAGTGTTGAAAATACCCGTCCTATTTCAGAGGACTTCCAAAAGATACACTTCAGAGGACGAAGGCGTTAGAGGACGAAGATGTCAGAGGACGAAGACTTCAGAGGACGAAGACTTCAGAGGACAAACCTGCCTCTGAAGTACTTATCAGAGATTGCAACTTTCAGAGAAGATATCAGAGATGGCTTCATCAGAGGCTCTGAAGACAACGTCAGAGCTCTGAAGACATTCTCTCTAAAGATGTTCACACTGAAGTTTTCTACGAATGAACAGAAGAACAGATGACACGTCACTTAGTGATAAGATTTACTTTCTACAGTAGGTCACTGTTCAGCATGCTCTTTTTCGTCATGCAAGTACACTGCTTACTTTATGGTCCTATAAATAGGACCATCACCTTATTGTTCAATGTGTGCTTAAGAAAAGTTATATATCTGATATTATAAGTTGAATATTTTATTCTAAGAATATCTTGTTTATCTTTATATGCTTTATGAATTGTGATATTTGAATCTGCTTTGATATTAAACTGTATTACTTCCGATGTCATTACTCTTATTGTTTATATCATTGTTACGAGATTAGATCTGGGATCCAACAATTGGTATCAGAGCCTCCTTTGTTTCTAAAACAATGAAAGATCATATCTGCATACTCGGATAGATTTACATCTCATTGATTCTAAACTTTCAATATCTGTGCATGTTCATATAAACCCAGTTTATTCAAAAACATCATATGCTCTAGATTTGATAGTAAATCTCAGTTTATTACGAAAAGCATCAGTTCTTCAAATCTTCATTTTTTTTAATGGCAAACTCAAGCATAAGTGCCATGTATACAGCTGGTCATTAACAAAACCTCCTACACTTTTAAAGGATGAATATCCCCAATGGAAAATAAGGATGGTAAATTTTCTAGAAGGTATGGACAGGGGTCTTTTTAGATCTGTGAACGTTGGACCTCACATTCCAATGGTGTTGGTACCAAGAGTTCCTGCAACAGCAGATACTGCCGAAATACCTGCATATTATGAAAAGAAAACCACAAACTTCACTGATGAAGAAAATAATATGATGGATAATGACTCAAAAGCTGTTAGATTACTCATAATGGCCATTCCCAATGATATCTTTCAAGAACTTGATTCTTGTAAAACTTCAAAAGAGATATGGGATCAGTTGTTAAATCAACTTGAAGGTGACCTACAAAATCAGAAAAATAGAAGAAATCTATGCATCAATGAATATCATGATTTTCATGCTCTACCAGAAGAAAAGTTACACCAAAATTACTCAAGATTCAACATTCTAATAAACAAATGTAGAAAGTTTGGAGTGATAAGAACAAAAGAGGAAAACAACGTTCTTTTTTTGAAAAGCTTGAATGAAGAATGGTCACAACTGTCCATGTCTATACAGGCTAATCAAGATCTTGAGTCATGGTCATTAACTGACATTTATGGTACTCTTGTTGCACATGAAAAAGAAGTTATGAAGCAAAAATCAAAAACCTCTTTGGGTGGACCCCTTGCACTGGTTTGAAAACAAACATCGAAAGAAAACAACTGTGAAGAGTCACAAAAATGTTTGAAAACAAAAAGAAGATCCAAAAAGGTTTTGTTAGCAGAAGAAACTCATACTGATTCAGACTCAGATGAAGATATAAATGCCTTCGCCAAATCTCTTGCATTAATCACTCATCAGTTTAACAAGAAATTTGGTAAGAAGGTATTTGAAGGAAGGAGAGAGAATGAAGAAAGAAGAAATCCGGAGAGAAGATTTCAACAAGAACCCAGATTCACTCCATATAGTGATCAAAAGGGTGCAAACTTCAACCATGATAATGCAACACAACAAACAAGACCACAACAACCATTCCAACCAAGGTATCCACAACCACAAAGATACTTCAAACCTCAAGAACAGAAGCCAGAGACAAGTATTGCCACTCTTCCACCAAATCAAAATGATGGAAGATGCTTCAGATGTGGAAAATCAGGCCACTTCTCTGCAAACTGCAGAGGAAAACTTGTCAAAGATCAAGATTACTACAAGAACAAATACAAATACAATGTAAAAGAAAGAGTTCTTGTAGTAGAAATGGAAGACTGGCTATCTGACTCGACAAGTGATGGTGAGGAATAGCCTACCAATCTCTGTGGTATGGCTTTTTCAGATGGAAATCAAACTGATGAAGCATCTGAAGACAACTCTGAAAAGGTAAATTCTCTTTACACCTCTGACAGTGATCCTGAAATAGATGCTTTTAAACTAATTAATGAACTTCAGGATCTAAAGCAAAAGTTTGTTGAAGAAAAAGAGAAAAGAGAGCAATTAACAAAAGAGCTCATTTTTTACAAAAGAGAAAAGAATCTTCTGGAATCAGAAAAGAAAGAAATTTTTCTTGAAAAAACCAAACTTGAAGAAACCAACAAGGAAAAAGAAAAATCATTTTCGGAAGAAATAAAAGAGATTGAAAAAGGTTTAAAAGGAAAAGAAGAAGAAGTAAAGAAATCTGAGTATGAAAGGCTCAATTCTATTGCCTTAACCAAATTTTTTCAAAAGGAAAGAGAAATCCTACATTAATCTCTAGATAGACAAAATCTTCGAATCAAAAGCTATGTTAATGCAGAAAGTGTTTTTGACAAAATAAAAACTCAGATGGACTCTCAAGGGCTAGGATTCAATGAGTTGAATTCATTTAATGAATTGGAGAAAACTTCACTTTCTTCCACTTTCTGTATAGGAAAGGTCCAAAGCTCTGAAGATCCATCTCTGAATAATTTCAAAAGAAAGAAAACATCAGAGGGATCAAAAGCAAGTGCTTTAAATTTCAAAAATACAAAGTACTCTGAAGTAAAAGATATTAAAGAATCTGTGTTACAGATAAAAGAAGAAACTTCAGAGGTACACTTTACAAAACCTCAGAGCTATGATTCCAAAGAAATTTTCAGATTTGATGCTTTCATCTCAAGTGAATCAGAGACATTTGAATCAAGTACCTCTGATACAAGTACTTCTGAAAATGAATCTCAGAGTTCACTTAATCCGAATGCTCCTCTGTATTCACCAAAGTCGGATGAAAACATCAGAACTACGTTTAAAGATGATGTTCAAAAGATTTGGGAAGAAAATGTCATGGAGGACTTAAAAAGAAAAGAAAGCATGAAACGGATCATCAAAGTCTCTAGATCAAAAGAAATTAAAAAACCAATAGAGGTAGATATCTCTATTAAATCTAAGAGAGACTTTCTTGACTCTGATTCAGAATCTGATTTAGAGATTGATGAACAGATTTTTTGTAAATCAGGGAATGTAATTAACAAAAAGATAGAAACTGTTGGCTCTGGTATTTTGAATGTTCCAATTTCAGTATTGAAAACCAAAACCAGAATACCAATAAGTCCTGATTTTGCAAATATGTGTTTACAAGCAAAAACATCTCTGGAACTTGAAAAAGAGTTGCAAGAAAAGGAAAAGAATAAAACAAACACTTCTGGTTCTTACACCTATAAAACAATAAAATTCTCTCCCGAACAAAAAGGCAAATGGACAAAAATTAACCATATTGATCCTGTCTGTGCAGTAAGCAGCAAAAGAAAAGAAGATGTTTTTGAACAAGAAAAAGCAACTTGAAAAGAAGACTGTCTATCAAGCAAAAAGAAAAGAAGTAGTTAGGGATAAATGTAATATTCCTAGTGCTAGTTTCAAAAGAAGTCAAAATGTAACAAATGCTTTTAATAAAAAGAAAACCTTTGCTCCTACTTCTTCTTGTTCTATTAATTGTAACTGCATTTATCTCTTGATGAAACTGAAGAATCATTTTAAAGGATCACACTGCCTTTTGAATAAATCTCTGAAAAATATCTCAGAGACAAAATCTCAAAAGAAGACAAGCAAAGGCAAGACATCAAAAGATGAGATGCCAAAAAGTCATACAATTCCACCAAAGTCTAACACAAAAGTACCCATAATGAGGTGGGTACCTAAGAAACAATAATCTGTTTTGGAGAAACAGTCAATGCCAATCTGGTACCTAGATTCTGGATGTTCAAGGCATATGACTGGAAATAAAGAACTGCTATCCTCATTCAAAGCAAAATCTGGAGGAGCAGTTACTTTTGGAGACAACAAGCAAGGACAGATTAAAGGATATGGTGAGTTATCAAGAGGAAATGTTTCAGTATCAAAGGTTGCTTATATGGATGGATTAAAACACAATCTGATAAGCATAAGTCAACTTTGTGATCATGGTTTTGATGTGAAATTTCAAAGAAAATATTGTTCACTTCTTCACTCAGAATCAGGTCAAGAAATGCTAAGAGCAGACAGAAAAGGTAACCTCTACAGAATGAACTTTACAAAAATCACAGACACTGATTCAGATAAACTTTGTCTTGTATCTCTGAATAGTGACGAAATCTGGCTCTGGCATAAAAAGTTTTCACATCTAAACTTTTCCTCACTTGATAAATTAGTTAAACTTAATTTGGTTAAGGGATTACCATCTCTAAAGTTTAACAAAGATCATCTTTGTTCTTCTTGTGAAATGGGAAAAATGAAAAGATCTTCCCATAAAACCAAAAGTGAAAACAACTGTCCTAGACCTCTGCACATGCTTCATGTGGACCTTTGTGGTCCTATCTCTGTACAGAGTCTAGCAGGTAAGAAATACATTCTAGTTCTGATTGATGAATTTTCCAGATACACATGGATAGAATTCATTAGAGCTAAATCTGATGTACCTGACATATTAATAAGGTTGTTGAAAAGATTACATGTTCTATTCAGCAGCAAAGTTCAGAAACTAAGAAGTGATAATGGAACAGAGTTCAGAAATGCCAAAATCAATTCTTATCTATCAGAAGAAGGCATTACCCCAAACTTCTCTGCAGCAAGAACTCCTCAACAAAATGGAGTAGTTGAAAGGAAAAACAGAACACTTGTTGAAGCTGCCAGAACAATGTTTGCTGAATCTGATCTTTCAACAAATTTTTGGGCAGAAGCAGAAGCAACAGCCTGCTTCACTCAGAATAGAGCTACAATTGTCAAGAGATTTCAGAAAACATCCTATGAACTCATTAACAATAGGAAACCTAATATTAAATATTTTCATGTTTTTGGATACAGGTGTTACATTCTGAAAGATAGAGAATATCTTGGAAAGTTTGACAAGAAAGCTGATGAGGGCAAATTCATTGGATATTCATTAGCCTCAAAAGCTTTCAGAGTGTTCAATCTTAGAACAAGGACTATCCAAGAAAGCATCAATATCACTTTTGACGACAATAAATGCTCTGAACAACAAGAAAGTTCATCACCAAGGGAATCTGAATTAAACAAAATATTTGAAGATTTCTTTGATGATGAAGATATCTCTGAAGTTATCTTCAGAGATAGACAGAGAGAGAATTCAGAAGAACCTAAAGAAACAGGTACAACCCTTTCAGGGCCCTCTGACCTAACACCTTCTGTTTCACCAAATGCAGATCATCAAAGTGAATCAGAAGATGATCAAGAAGTATCTGAAGCAACTCCAGAACCAAATGATGAAGAACAAGAATCTGCATCTCTGGAACAAAACTCAGAGCCTCTGAACAGTACAACAGACGTATCACCAACAGAGCTTCTGAACCGTACAACAGAGGTATCACCTTCAGAGTCTCTGAACAATACAACAGAGGTATCACCTTCAGAGTCTCTGAACAATACAACAGAGGTGTCACCAAACGTCAGAGCCTCTGAAACTCAAACTGCACAAATTATTGCTCCAATCACCAGATGGACAAAAGATCATCCAATTGATCAAATCATTGGATCCTCATCCGAAGGAGTTAAAACAAGATCTGCCACCATCAATGAGTGCTTCTATGTAAACTTTTTGAGCATTATTGAACCAAAGAAGGTAAAAGAAGCTCTTGAAGATCCTCATTGGATTTTTGCAATGCAGGATGAACTTCAAGAGTTTGTAAGAAACAAAGTCTGGACCCTAGTTCCCCTTCCCAAAGGAAAAATTGCAATTGGAACGAAATGGGTTTTCAGAAACAAAAAGGATGAGGATGGAATAATAATCAGAAACAAAGCCAGGTTGGTTGCAAAAGGATATTGCCAGGAAGAAGGCATTGATTATGATGAAACCTTTGCACCTGTAGCTAGGCTAGAAGCAATCAGAATCTTCTTAGCCTATGCTGCACACAAAGGATTCAAAGTTTATCAAATGGATGTTAAATCTGCCTTTCTTCATGGTAAATTAAATGAAGAAGTCTATGTCCAACAACCACCTGGATTTGAAAGTACAGAGTATCCTAATCATGTTTATTATTTGGATAAAGCTCTGTATGGACTCAAACAAGCCCCCAGAGCTTGGTATGAAACTCTGTCCAATTTTTTGATTAACAATGGATTCGAAAAGGGCACAATTGATACTACCTTATTCATCAAAAGGTACAAGAATGAGATGCTTTTAGTACAAATTTATGTTGATGACATTATATTTGGCTCTACCAATCAAAAGTATTGTGACAAATTTTCAGAGTTGATGAAGAGTGAATTTGAGATGAGCCTCATGGGAGAATTAACTTTCTTTCTAGGCTTACAAGTAAAACAAATTTCAGAAGGTACATTCATAAGTCAATCTAAGTATGTCTCTGAAATTTTGCAAAAATACAAACTCAATGATTCAACTTCGCTGAGAACACCTCTATCCACCGGAGTCAAACTTGACTCTGATCCATCAAGAGAATCGGTGGATATAAAACCTACAGAGGCATGATAGGTTCACTATTATACTTAACTGCAAGTAGGCCTGACATAATGTTTGCAACATGCCTTTGTGCCAGATATCAAGCAAATCCAAAGGTATCTCATTTAACTGTTGTCAAAAGAATTTTCAGATACCTTAGAGGGACACACTCATTAGGCCTCTGGTGTCCAAAACTTTCAAGTTTTTATCTAACAGCTTACACTATGCAGATCATACTGGATGTAAGCTTGACAGAAAAAGTACCTCTGGGTGTTGTCAGTTATTGGGCAATAAGTTGGTAAGTTGGTCATCCAAGAAACAAAACTGTGTTTCCACTTCAACTGCAGAGGCAGAATATGTTGTTGCTGCTAGTTGTTGCTCACAAGTATTATGAATGAAGGCTTAGCTCAGAGATTATGGCCAACAATTTGACAGAATTCCAATTCTCTGTGATTCAAAAAGTGCCATAGCCATCTCTGCCAATCCAGTACAGCACTCCAAAACCAAGCACATCGATGTAAGGTACCACTTTCTGAAAGATCATGTTGAAAAAGGAACAATAGAGATGTATTTTGTACCAACTGAACTTCAACTTGCTGATATTTTCACAAAAGCTTTAGATGAACGAAGGTTCAATTTTTTAATTAGCAAGTTGGGAATGTTGAATATGTCTACCTAACAAAAGAGACTCAGAGTATCTAATCGTATAACAGAGTCTCTGATCCGAGTAGCATATCAATATCAGAGTACTTTAATGAAAACATCAGAGTCTCTGATCTTTCATCAGAGCCTCTAGACTTTTTCAAATATGGTAATAATCACTCTTTTGAATCTCCAAGCATGTGTCAAGGGGGAGACAACGACCCTTTCATCTTTCAAGGGGGAGAAAAGATCTTGTCTCTGATGTTTTTATCAGAGCCTCTGATCTTGTCTCTGATGTTGTCTCTGATCTTCTCTGATATTTTTATCAGAGTTTCTGATCTTGTCTCTGATGTTTTTATCAGAGCCTCTGATGTTGTCTCTGATCTTCTCTGATATTTTTATCAGAGCTTCTGATCTTGTCTCTGATATTTTTATCAGAGCCTCTGATCTTGTCTCTGATATTAATATCAGAGCTTCAGATTTTTTCTCATTAAACAAATATTCCTGGAAATTCTTTTAAATAATAAATCTTTTTGGATAACCACTCGTTTCTTTTCAAAAACCCAACTGGCGGTTTTCTGACACAAAGCGGTTCTCCCTACACGCCTAAACGTGTCACCCATCAATTCGGGGATGATGGAACGTCCTCTCTGACATTGGGACTCTCATTCGCCGCTTCAATAACCTCTCCCTCTACCTTCCTTTTGTAGCTATAAAATACCCTTGTTCACTTCTCCTTATTCTTTATGCTCTCAAAATCCAAAAGCCGAATCTCTCTTTCTAAGCTTTCATCTTTCTCAACCTGCAACAATGGCGGCTCATTCACAAACTTCAGATAACTCAAGCAAACTTGTTCCAAGCTTGAATATGGTACAGTTCGATGTTCCAGTCAAAGGAAACAACTACTTTCTGGACATCACCCCATCAAAATACGATGAACAGTTTCGCCCAATCCTCGACTTTTTCACCAACTGCGAACTCAATGATGTTCTAACCAAACATGCCTCAGATATTCCCCTTCGCTTTGTCCAACACTGGTGGTACTCAAGTGAATACGACGATGAAAAGGAAGGACTGGTTGGGCACATTGACCTAGGTGAACAAAGCTTAAACATAAGAATCACCCCACAAACCCTAGCTCGCCGATTCAACCTCCTCACCAAAACTGATCTTCAAATATAAACCTTTGAGAAACCCCCAACTCAAGAAGTCCTTCTTCAGTTCCTCCAACACATAGGCTACAACAAAGAAATAACACACCTAAGTCAATTCAGACGTCAGTACCTACCTCCCAAATGGAACTTTATGTTTAGTGTTCTCAACCGAACAATAACCTGCAAGATTGGAAGTCAGGATCAGACTCATCCAGCGATAATAGCCATAATGTATGCTCTCTTTTTCAACAGAAGCATCAATATGGATCACATTCTCTTATGTGAGATGCTGACGGCGGTGGACAAGAAGAACAAGGACTTGGCCAAAGGAAAACAACCAATATCGGTAATGTTTCCCCGATTCATCTCTGTGGTCATTCAACGAGCAATGGAGAAATTCTCCATCACTGAGGAGGGCCCAATGACACCTCTGTTTATGATGAACTCATTCAAAGCCACAGAGGTTCCTCCTTATCCACATGACCGACGTTTCTGTTGGATCAAATAAATTGTATTCAAGATTAAAGTTAAAGTTAAGGGTTTAAACTGCAATTGTGCTAAAGTTAAGTTAGAGCGTTTAAATTGTAATAGATTAATAGTTTTTAGCTATTGGGCCCAAGCCCATTAGAAAGCCCATTAAGCTTAAAGCCCATATGACTTAGGTATTTAAAGTTTTGTTTAATTAGTTTTAGGTTTTAATCCTCACATTTACTTTCATAACTCATAATAGAGTGAGGTGAAGTTTTCTCTGTATTCAAAGGGTATCAAGAACACTCAAGGGTTTCATTGTTTATTCAAGGGATTGGTACGTTATTATTAATCTTTATATCTCTTGATTATTATTGTGTTACTTGATTACTTGATTGATTGTTTACCAACTAGAATAAATCTGGGATAACAATTGGTATCAGAGCCTAAAGAATCAAGTTTTAGGATTAAATCTATATTTTTTTTCGAATTTACTGTTCATCGAAAAATTTACTGTTCATCGAAAAAATACTGTTCATCCGATTTTATGAATCTGTTATCGCATCCGGTCGATTAGTAATTGATTATTTGTGTTTTTGTGTTTCATTCGATCGAAGTTTCTGTGGTTTTTGTGTTTAATTGCGTTTAATTTTCTGGGTTTGGTTTCGGTCGAACCCCAGATATTCTTCGTGTTCTTCGGTTTAGTCTTAGTGATTATCGGTCTTATATGTTAATCGATCATATCTGTTACTGTGGTTATCAATATTATTGTTCGACCGATAGTTATTCGACCTGTACCTTCGACCAAATAGTTGTGATCTCCGGTCATTCCTTCGACCGGACCTTAGTATTCTCCGGTCTTTCCTTCGACCGGACCTTAGTGGTTTCCGGTCTAGTATTCGACCGATACTTGTTACTCCGGTCTTGCCATTCGACCGGATACTTGTTACTCCGGTCTTGCCATTCGACCGGGTACTTGCTTACTCCGGTCTTTCCTTCGACCGGATACCTGTTACTCCGGTCTTGCCATTCGACCGGTGCCTTGCATATTCCGGTCTTTGCTTCGACCGGTACAGTTCATTCCCCGGGCGCTGCCCCCATACCCCCGCAAGGGCGTTGTCCCTTGACCCCACCCGCTAACCGGGTAGCGGGACCCCCATGCTAAGTGTGCGAAGGGGGACAAAGATTTTCTCTTGATCAAAATCTTCTTAATTTTTCAGTATTTTATTCATAGATATTAGTGCTTTATACTGTGTGCGAGGACTGCATTTGATTATTTTTGGAAATTTATTTTTTCTGAAAATTTTTTAGTGTATTCTTTACTTTTGATTCTAACGATCTCATCTAGTTGGTTGTCTTGGTACAGAAAAGTCTATTTACTAACAGTACAGCTAAGATGTCGAATCAGCTTCTCTCGATGGGTTCTCAAATCAAACCTCCTGTCCTCGTGGCAAATGAGTATCAGCAGTGGAAGACAAGAATGATTCAGTTTTTGAATCACAAGAACAGAGAGTTCATGACAATAATCATTGAAGGTCCCAAAACTCCAATGATCACAGTAAAGGATCAACCTGCTACAGATTCCTCTCCTGAAATCCCTGACAGAGATATTCCTAAACTTGTTCAGTTCTTCACTGAAAAGCAGAAAGACCAGCTCAAGTTAGAAGAAGAAGCTCTAATCTATCTGACGATGGCAATTCCAAACGACATCTACAATCGTGTCGACAGTCAGAGTACTGCTAAAGGAATCTGGGATGAACTAGCAAGGCAGTTTGAAGGAAGTGAAGCTTCTATTCAAGCTAAGCAGAATCTGTGCATAAATGCTTACGAGGGATTTCATGCAAAAGAAGGAGAGTTGCTTTTAGATACCTATAATAGGTACAACATTATTCTCAATGACTTGCGGAGGAACAAAATCGCCAAATTTGCTTCTGAGATAAACTACAAGTTCATCAAGAATTTGAATCCAGAATGGAAGAACTTTGCAATCAACCTCCAGATGTCGAAGAATATGGCTCGAGAAAATGTCATCGATATCTTCTCTACTCTATCTCAACATGAGGATGAGGTGAGATCTATGAAAAATGAATCTAATCATATGAAGGATTCTGTGGCTCTCATAGCCGGCAAAGGTTCTGTATCCTCTGCAAGGTCGAAGAAAAAGGCGTCTAAAGCTCTAGTTACCGAAGTTACTGACTCTGACTCTGATTCAAGTGATGAAGAACTGAAAGTTGATTCAGATCCTGATATTCAAAAGTTCTCTGAAGGCTTGGCTCTCATTACACGACGATTCAAGAAGAGCTTTGGCAAGAAAAGATTTTACTCAAAGCCAAAGTATGATGGATACAAGAAAGAGAAGTCTGAGATGCGATACAAGCCGAGGCATGGAAAGAGAGAGGAAGGACGAGAAGATCGGAAGGAAGATAGAAGAGAAGGAAAGAGAGAGGAGAAGCGAGAAGAGCGAAAGGATGAACCAGGAAGATGCTACAACTGTGGCAAATTTGGGCACTTCTCAAGGGACTGCAAATTCAAGAAAGTGAAGAACTCAGAGTACTACTCAAGAAAGTCACTAATTGCCAAGAAAGCTGAAGAAGGAAAAGTACTAATGGCTGAAGAAGAGAACTGGCTGTTCCAAAGTTCTGATGACGAGGAGCAAGCACATTTCACCCAAGTTTCTTACATGGCAAAGCTGGAAGGTGACGATGAAGACTCTGAGACACAATCCGAAGAAGCAAACTCTGAGGTAAGTGAAAATTCTGAACTTATTGAATCTTTAATTGTCACACCCAGCTAAAGCGGAAACACGGGGTATAACAGTTTTCGATAAACAATCCACAAGCATAAAGTTCAACCACCATACATTTAATAAAAATACATTACAAAATTTAGTAGTAGAAAGTTTATCGTGAAATTACAATCCCGAGATATTTCAAGATAGCATTGTCCAAAAGTTTGTACATCCCCCAAGCATAATCATGTTATACGCAGAACGACCCTTAAAATTTACCTTCTTGATTACCTGAAAAGCATGTACAAAAATATGGTCAACTTCGAGAGTTGGTGAGTTCACAGGTTTTAAATATGCACAAAACATTTTATATGCAAGATTTGATAGTTGGAGCATGTTCGTGCTCAAAAGCTTAACTTGAATACTTGGAGCATATCCGTGCTCATTAGCTTAACTTGAAAATTTCATGAGTATTGCTTTACGTATGACTTGAGTCGGTATAACTTAAACTTGGTTGAGCCACTACTAAACCGTCCCGGACCCTTGTTTTTGCCCCGTGTGCCTTGACTCAGAGGTGGTCTCAAGCGCCACATGTTCAATCACTTCTCTAGTATAGTGCACTCCTAGCTCGTCAGCTGTAAGAAGTGGGGTTGGTCAAGCCCAAATAGCGCTATCCACTAATACTATAGGCCCAATTTTCTGGGTTAATAGTAGTGTCGTCTGGGGACTAACTCTTAAATACTCAACATACCAACTATTTAACGTCATACATCTTACTTTTTAAAATGCTTGAAAACAAGCCTTGGCGACTTAACAGCGCAAAACATTTCAATTAACTCATGAATCATTAAAATCGTACTTAAGCATGCTTTTCACCCCAAAATACGTAAAACGATAAAAGAGGGGCTGTGAATACTCACCTTGAGAGTGAACTTGGAAACTTAACGATAGTGCTCAAAATAGGTGCCGCTTCCTTGGTTTCCTATAGTGAAGGTTGCCATAGAGGAAATACATTAATACCCGTTCCTATGTCCAAATGACCCGTCCAATAACTTATGAAATGCCATTAAGTAGGTGTCAATAACCAAAACCATATTTAGATCAATTATAGTCTTATTATACCTTAACACTAGTCTAGATCTCATTATATTCACTTTTCTGAAAATTCAGCAGGGCTGTCCAATATTTTAGTCAACAAAACCACTATAGAAACATATATTCCCAAAGGAATGAATTCACCAAAATTTTTTTGATAATACTATAGTGTGTAAAGAGTAAATATGCACTTTTTCATAATTTTTGGATGAGTTTTGATACCTGAAATAATTTCCACAAAGCAGTGTGTCACTGATTTCCGGATCAGTGACATACCTCGCTTGTAGCATGCTTTTGGGGTATCAATTCTTTGAATTAGCCAATAATCCTTATATGGGTGTAAACCTAACTCAAAATCCTATTATTTGGAAAAAGATTCATTTAATTTGGGATACGAAATGAGGAAGTTATGGCCTCCACAAGATAGATGTATGAATATGTCTTCACTGGACAGATTGCACCATTTTCTTGTAAAATCCATTTAAGTGCTCAAATCATCTCCAAAATTAGTGTTTTCGGACTTTTTAGAAAGCTAACATCCTAAATTATAGTCTATAAGCAAAAAGCCCAAATTTTGACATGTAGAACATGATTTATGCATGTTGGAAGTAGGTCCATTTTCTGGACAGCAAATCTGCAGTAAGTTGAGATTATGAAATTTTGAAATGGTGATCATCTTACAATTGGTTTAATGAAATAACCATATGTTATCACACCATAATCAATCATAACATAGTCTTGAAATGAAAACCTTTTGATTTATGGACTCATAGCAATCTTTAGTTGCTCATCCAACATTCATATGAACAATCTACTAACTAAAGTGATATAAACATCACTTTTATGTTCTTAATCATTTGGATTTGAGAATTTCCATCTTAAGAACATGTGTAAGCTAAACTATTCTTCATGCAAACATAAACACTATACCATTATCATCAATACTTCAAGCTTTGTATGCATGCATTCATTAAGTGAAAGAATAAGCCACTAATGTATCAAAATTCCTTATGCATGAACATCAAACCAAGATTCTTGATGAAAAACCAATTTCTTTCTTTGATATTGAAATCAAAACTTGCAACATAACATTGTATCTACCAAAAGTAATCCATTTCATGAACAAAAACCCAATTTTCATAACCACATCATGCATAATTTCAATATTTCAAGTTAAAACTAAAAATACCTAAGTGTAGACAAAAAGGTAGGTTTTTGGATGATACCTTGTGAAATTGATGTGCAAACTTTGTTCTAATCTTCAAATTGATGACCAATTTCTTGATTTCACTCTTGATTTAGCTTAAATTTTGAAATTGATATGGAGATGGGGATGGTGGTGGTGGTGGTTCGGCCGAAAGGGAGAAGAGGGAGAGGGAGATGAAGGGTGTTTTTGAATAAAATGAGATAATAAACTCATTTCTTGTTTTTAAATAAAATGGTTTTAAAAAAAATAAATATATAATGACTAATTTTTATTGTCATGACAAGTGTCCAGACTAGTCAAAGTAATTATAAAAAAATATATTAATTAAAATACTTAGTCTATTTCATTAAAATATCAGATATATTCGAGAACCGAAATACCCAATTCTCAATTTTTGCTTAAAACAACTTTTATAAAAAAAATGAAAGTATTTCAACTAAAATAATATAACTTTATAATTTTATATATTTTGGACCTTAATCAATATTTTTGGCATTTCTGAATTGTGACGGTCAGTTACTGGAATGTTCCGGGCATTCTACGCAACCTCCTAAATTTTTAGGAAACTTTTATTTTAACAATTTTATACAATTAAAGGAGTGGCAAATACTTAAATCTTAATTTTCATTAACTTAGAAAATAACCTGAGCACTAATCTTGACGGTTGTCACAGTCTCCCCTACTTCGAGAAATTTCGTCCCGAAATTTAAAGTTTGTCACTTCCGGACCGCCTCTTGATTAAACAAATGAGGATACTTGCGCTTCATAAAATCCTCTCTTTCCCACGTAAATTCAGGTCCGTGACGCGACTTTCAACGAACCTTTAAAATAGGAATTTTACTTCTCCTTAGTCGCTTAACTTCACGATCCAAAATTTCAATCGGCTCTTCTCTGAAAATAAGTGGTACAATCGCCATCTCGTTAGTTATACACTTCTTTAAATTTGACACGTGGAATGTGTCGTGAATGACACTCAACTCTTGTGGCAACTTAAGCTTATAAGCTACTGGTCCAATTCTTTCTAATACTTCATATGGACCAATGCATCTTGGGCTTAATTTACCCCTTTTTCCAAATCTCACAACTCCTCTCCATGGAGACACTTTCAGGAGAACCTTGTCACCCTTTTTGAATTCTAAGGGTTTTTTGCGATTATCTGCATAGCTTTTCTGTCGATCTCTTGCAGCTTTAAGCCTGTCTTGAATGGTCAATATTTTGTCGGTTGTCTCCCGTATAATATCAGGCCCAAACAATTGACTGTCACCAATTTCCACCCAACTAAGTGGAGATCGACACTTACGTCCATAAAGGGCTTCGTATGGCGCGCATTGAATACTGGTATGGTAGTTGTTGTTATAAGAAAATTCAATCAATGGTAAGTGCTTATCCCAGCTACCTCCGAAGTCTATAGCACAAGCGCGTAACATGTCTTCCAGAGTTTGGATGGTTCTTTCAGATTGACCATCCGTTTGGGGATGATATGCAGTGCTCAAATCCAACCTGGTACCCAAAGCTTTCTGAAACGCTTGCCAAAATCGAGAAGTGAAACGACTGTCTCGGGCTGAAATGATGGATAGTGGTACTCCATGACGAGAGACAATTTCATCAATGTATACTTGTGCCAATCTTTCCATTTTGAAATCCTCTCGGATAGGAAGAAAATGCGCGGATTTTGTAAGTCTATCCACAATAACCCAAATTGCATCATTACCTCTTCCTCTTCTGGGTAACTTTGTGATGAAATCCATGGATACTTGATCCCATTTCCATTGAGGTATCTCCGGTTGCTGTAAAAGTCGAGATGGCTTTTGATGCTCTGCTTTGACTTTAACACAAGTCAAACATTTACTCACAAATTCAGCCATGTCCTTCTTCATTCCCGGCCACCAATAATACTCTTTTAGCTCCTTATACATTTTGCCGGCTCCCGGGTGAATCGAATACTTCGATTGGTGCGCTTCTTCCAAGATTGACATCCGCAGACCTTCCACTTTTGGTATCCAGACCTTATTCTTGAAATATTGTACCCCATCTGATCGGGTTTCAAATTCTTTTTCTGACTGATGAAATACTTCATTCATTAGATTCTCCTCCTTCAGTGCCTCTTTTTGAGCTTCACAGATTTGTGTTTTGAGGCTCGTTTGTACCAACATTCCCATAGTTCGTACTCTTGTTCGTTTTACCTTCTCCTTCCTACTCAATGCGTCTGCTACTACGTTGGCTTTTCCGGGATGATACTTTATCTCACAATCGTAGTCACTGAGTAGTTCCACCCATCTTCGTTGTCTCATGTTTAACATTTTCTGATCAAATATATGTTGGAGGCTTTTGTGATCAGTGTAAACGATACACTTGGTACCATAAAGATAATGCCTCCAAATCTTTAAAGCGAATACCACTGCTCCTAACTCCAAATCATGAGTGGTATAATTCTTTTCATGAACTTTAAGTTGTCTTGAGGCATAAGCTATAACTTTATCTCTTTGCATCAATACACATCCCAAACCTTGATGTGATGCATCGCAATATACCACAAAATTTTTTGTACCTTCTGGTAACGCTAGAATTGGCGCGTTGCATAACTTATGCTTCAGCGTTTGAAATGCCTCCTCCTGTTTTTCTCCCCAATCAAACTTCTTATCTTTTTGGGTTAGCGACGAGAGTGGTTGAGCAATCTTGGAAAAAAAATTCGATAAATCGTCGATAATAACCTGCCAGGCCAAGAAATTGACGATTTTCCGTCGGTGTCTTAGGAGTTTCCCACTTTTTAATGGCCTCAACCTTTGCTGGATCAACATGAATCCCTTTCTTATTAACCACATGACCCAGAAAATGTAGTTCTCGAAGCCAAAATTCACACTTGAAGAACTTGGCGTACAATTTCTGTTCCTTAAGCAATTCCAACATCAACCTCAGGTGTTGTTCGTGGTCCTCCTTGCTTCGCGAATAAATCAGAATATCATCTATAAACACGATCACGAACTTGTCCAAGTATGGTCGGCAGACTCTGTTCATCAAGTCCATGAAAACTGCTGGAGCGTTTGTCAGCCCGAAGGGCATAACTAGAAATTCATAGTGACCGTAACGAGTTCTAAACGCCGTTTTGTCGATGTCTTCTTCACGAACTCTCATTTGATGATATCCAGACCGCAAGTAAATCTATGAAAAGTACGATGCGCCTTGCAATTGATCAAATAAATCGTCGATTCGGGGAAGTGGGTATCGATTCTTTAAAGTCAGCTTATTGAGTTCCCTATAATCAATACACATTCGAAACGTCCCGTCCTTCTTTTTAACAAAAAGCACTAGTGCTCCCCGAGGCGAAGAGCTAGGCCTAATAAATCCCTTGTCGAGTAGCTCTTGTAGTTGTTCTGACAGTTCTTGAATCTCCGAAGGTGCCAAATGGTACGGTGCCTTGGCCACCGGTTCAGCTCCTGGAACCAAATCGATACGGAATTCGACTTGTCTCGGTGGAGGTAATCCAGGTAACTCCTCGGGAAATACTTCAGGAAATTCTTGGACTACCGGAATATCTTGCAAACGCTTCTCCTTAGGTTCTTTACTTATTACACGCGCCAGAAATGCGTCACATTCTTTCCTCAGGTACTTCCGCATTTTCATACAAGACACCATCTTCAGTTTTCTCTTAGATTTTTCTCCAGGTACTATAAGTACTTCTCCTCCCGGTAACGGGATTCAAAGAATCTTCTCGGAACAACTTATCTCTGTGTGGTTCTTTGACAACCAATCCATGCCCACGACTATATCAAAGCTACCTAGCTTTATTGGGATCAAATCTATTTTGAAATCCTTTTCAGCTAAACTTAGAGTACAATTTGGAAGTACATCTTTGACCCTAATTTCTTGCCCATTAGCAAACTCAATGACATAGTCTTCTTTTAATTTTTGTGTCATTTGATTAACTTTCGGTCTAAAATTTAACGACACAAAACTTTTATCTGCTGCAGAATCAAATAGTACAGATGCGGAGTGATTGTTTAAGAGAAACATACCTGTAATCACATTCGAGTCCCGCCTTGCTTCCTCCACCCCAATTTCAAACACTCGGCCTCTTGCTTGGCCACTTTGATCCCTCTGTCCAACTGGCCGAATCTGATTCGCATTCGCCCTTCTGTTCACCCTGGGACAGTTGTTTTTAAAATGATTCGGGCTCCCGCATTCAAAACAAACTCTCCTTCCTCCAGCCTTGCAATCCTTCTCGAAATGACCTCCTCGGTGGCATTTGCGACATATAATACAGTTTCCGACATGTGGCCTATTACACTTGTCACATCTTGGATATGTCCCTTTTCCCTTATCGGCTGTCTGTACCTGAACTCCATAGTTACCCATGATCCTCCGATCCTTTCCCCTCCTTCGGTCATCCTGCCTCCTTAAGCCCTTTCAACTTTCCTCTTTCCTTTGGCTTTGTCACTAGAGAAAAGTCCTGAACGAATTGCATTATTGGTGAGCTTCGTTGCTAAATCCACAGCCTCTTGAAGAGTTTTCGGTTTTCCCGAAGTTACATCTCCTCTAATTTCCGGTGCTAATCCCTAGATGTACCTGTCAACTCGATTTTCTTCTGGTGTCACCAGATGTGGTACAATTTTCACCAACTCATTGAATCATGCTGTGTATGTATCTACATCATTGCCTTTCATCTCATGATCCCAGAATTCCGCCTGCAACTTCTGCATTTCACTCCTTGAACAATATTCCCCTTTTATCATCTCTTTGAACTCGTCCCATGTCAATCCATTTGCTGCATCTCTTCCTCTCGTTTGCACTTGGGTGTTCCACCAAGTCAGTGCTCTCCCTTGTAATAAACAAGTTGCAAATTCTACCTTCTTAGTTTCCGGACATTTACTGATATGAAGGACATACTCCATTCCTTCTATCCAAGACAGTAATCCAACCGCTCCTTCAGTACCATGGAATTCCTTTGGATTACAAGTCCTAAAGGTCTTATATGTACATTCTCTTTCAACGTTAACACCAGCTCATAGTTGGTTAGGTGGATTTGCATTTAATCCCGCTGCTATCTGGCTAACTATGGCAGGGAGTGTTGCAAGAATTTGTTCGTTTACAAGTCGAGCAATCTCGGGGTCTTCCCTTCTTGGCGGCATAGTTCTAATTGCAATTTTTTTTAAAGTCTAATTAAATTCCATTCCACCATACAAACATGATACGATAAATAAATCATAAAGAATACATTCTTAAAGACTTAGAATCATGCATAACAAAATATATCATAAGCATCCATCATCAAGACATACATCATCCAAACATTTACAAAATGTGACAATCCAAAATGAGTCAAGTGTTTTAAAGTCACGGGCTACAAGCCCCAAAATATAGTTTTTAACAACCCAAATCATGCATCAATCACAAACTACAAATGCCAATAGTACACCATCACCAGAGCCACAATCACTACCAAAAATCCCATCACGGTCGACAATCAAGTGTGCAGCCAGGTCACCATCGCTCTAGTCTCCGCTAGCTCTCCAAATATCTTCCCTATCATCTCATCACTAGTTCCCATCATCGATATCATCCCTTTTGTAATATTGTCAGTCATACTCATCATTTCCCTAAGTGAGTCAATGGAATGCTCATGGTAATCAACTTGCAACCTAAACCGTTCCATACTCCGAGACAAACTCCTAACCCAGTATGTCTCAGCCTCAGTCATGCCGGCTAGTGGGAGTGTCGGTATCCTAGCAGACGAAGGGGGTGATAACCTCAGACCCCTGGGCCGAGAAGGCCCTGCCTCATCTCTAGCTGGTATAGGAGTCTTCTCACACTCAGGTGTGGCACATGGTGTCGGATCTGGTGTGGGCGTAGCGGATCTTACTGGTGTATGCTCGGAATCGGAATACTCATGCTCAGAAGGGTCATAATCTTCACTAGGAGAAGAATTTCTCCCAGGTATGTGGGTGAGATAACCTGATTCATCAGGGGATTGCTCTCTAGGTGGGGAACGAGACATGTCGACTGCGATAATTAACAAAATTTAATTATTAAACACATGATAATATCCTTTAATAACCAAAAATGTCATGCGAACTCACAAACAAAACATGCTTTATGTCTTTGAATTGAAAAGTTTCTATTTTTAGTAACTTTTAGCATACCCGATCCATGTCTCCATTATGCACACTCAAATTAAACAAAGGTGATCAAGCTTTGCCTAAGTTAGGGTGTGATTACGAAAGACACATCTTAGTCATGCTAGGGATGTACTCGGGTTCGTAATTTCGTTTGTAAAATAAAATTAAATTTTTAATTTTTTTATAGGGTTATAGTGTATGGTTTTGTATAAAACCGGTATTCTCTATAACCTGTGGCTCTGATACCAAATCTGTCACACCCCGCTAAAGCGGAAACACGGGGTATAACAGTTTTCGATAAACAATCCACAAGCATAAAGTTCAACCACCATACATTTAATAAAAATACATTACAAAATTTAGTAGTAGAAAGTTTATCGTGAAATTACAATCCCGAGATATTTCAAGATAGCATTGTCCAAAAGTTTGTACATCCCCCAAGCATAATCATGTTATACGCAGAACGACCCTAAAAATTTACCTTCTTGATTACCTGAAAAGCATGTACAAAAATATGGTCAACTTCGAGAGTTGGTGAGTTCACAGGTTTTAAATATGCACAAAACATTTTATATGCAAGATTTGATAGTTGGAGCATGTTCGTGCTCAAAAGCTTAACTTGAATACTTGGAGCATATCCGTGCTCATTAGCTTAACTTGAAAATTTCATGAGTATTGCTTTACGTATGAATTAAGTCGGTATAACTTAAACTTGGTTGAGACACTACTAAACCGTCCCGGACCCTTGTTTTTGCCCCGTGTGCCTTGACTCAGAGGTGGTCTCAAGCGCCACATGTTCAATCACTTCTCTAGTATAGTGCACTCCTAGCTCGTCAGCTGTAAGAATTGGGGTTGGTCAAGCCCAAATAGCGCTATCCACTAATACTATAGGCCCAATTTTCTGGGTTAATAGTAGTGTCGTCTGGGGACTAACTCTTAAATACTCAACATACCAACTATTTAACGTCATACATCTTACTTTTTAAAATGCTTGAAAACAAGCCTTGGCGACTTAACAGCGCAAAACATTTCAATTAACTCATGAATCATTAAAATCGTACATAAGCATGCTTTTCACCCCAAAATACGTAAAACGATAAAAGAGGGGCTGTGAATACTCACCTTGAGAGTGAACTTGGAAACTTAACGATAGTGCTCAAAATAGGTGCCGCTTCCTTCGTTTCCTATAGTGAAGGTTGCCATAGAGGAAATACATTAATACCCGTTCCTATGTCCAAATGACCCGTCCAATAACTTATGAAATGCCATTAAGTAGGTGTCAATAACCAAAACCATATTTAGATCAATTATAGTCTTATTATACCTTAACACTAGTCTAGATCTCATTATATTCACTTTTCTGAAAATTCAGCAGGGCTGTCCAATATTTTAGTCAACAAAACCACTATAGAAACATATCTTCCCAAAGGAATGAATTCACCAAAAAAATTTTGGTAATACTATAGTGTGTAAAGAGTAAATCTGCACTTTTTCATAATTTTTGGATGAGTTTTGATACCTGAAATAATTTCCACAAAGCAGTGTGTCAATGATTTCAGGATCAGTGACATACCTCGCTTGTAGCATGCTTTTGGGGTATCAATTCTTTGAATTAGCCAATAATCCTTATATGGGTGTAAACCTAACTCAAAATCCTATCATTTGGAAAAAGATTCACTTAATTTGGGATAAGAAATGAGGAAGTTATGGCCTCCACAAGATAGGTGTATGAATCTGTCTTCACTGGACAGATTGCACCATTTCTTGTAAAATCCATTTAAGTGCTCAAATCATCTCCAAAATTAGTGTTTTCGGACTTTTTAGAAAGCTAACATCCTAAATTAAAGTCTATAAGCAAAAAGCCCAAATTTTGACATGTAGAACATGATTTATGCATGTTGGAAGTAGGTCCATTTTCTGGACAGCAAATCTGCAGTAAGTTGAGATTATGAAATTTTGAAATGGTGATCATCTTACAATTGGTTTAATGAAATAACCATATGTTATCACACCATACTCAATCATAACATAGTCTTGAAATGAAAACCTTTTGATTTATGGACTCATAGCAATCTTTAGATGCTCATCCACCATTCATATGAACAATCTACTAACTAAAGTGATATAAACATCACTTTTATGTTCTTAATCATTTGGATTTGAGAATTTCCATCTTAAGAACATATGTAAGCTAAACTATTCTTCATGCAAACATAAACACTATACCATTATCATCAATACTTCAAGCTTTGTATGCATGCATTCATTAAGTGAAAGAATAAGCCACTAATGTATCAAAATTCCTTATGCATGAACATCAAACCAAGATTCTTGATGAAAAACCAATTTCTTTCTTTGATATTGAAATCAAAACTTGCAACATAACATTGTATCTACCAAAAGTAATCCATTTCATGAACAAAAACCCAATTTTCATAACCACATCATGCATAATTTCAATATTTCAAGTTAAAACTAAAAATACCTAAGTGTAGACAAAAAGGTAGGTTTTTGGATGATACCTTGTGAAATTGATGTGCAAACTTTGTTCTAATCTTCAAATTGATGACCAATTTCTTGATTTCACTCTTGATTTAGCTTAAATTTTGAAAATGATATGGAGATGGGGGTGGTGGTGGCTCGGCCGAAAGGGAGAAGAGGGAGAGGGAGATGAAGGGTGTTTTTGAATAAAATGAGATAATAAACTCATTTCTTGTTTTTAAATAAAATGGTTTTAAAAAAAATATATATAATGACTAATTTTTATTGTCATGACAAGTGTCCAGACTAGTCAAAGTAATTATAAAAAAATATATTAATTAAAATACTTAGTCTATTTCATTAAAATATCAGATATATTCGAGAACCGAAATACCCGATTCTCAATTTTTGCTTAAAACAACTTTTATAAAAAAAATGAAAGTATTTCAACTAAAATAATATAACTTTATAATTTTATATATTTTGGACCTTAATCAATATTTTTGGCATTTCTGAATTGTGACGGTCAGTTACTGGACTGTTCCGGGCATTCTACGCAACCTCCTAAATTTTTAGGAAACTTTTATCTTAACAATTTTATACAATTAAAGGAGTGGCAAATACTTAAATCTTAATTTTCATTAACTTAGAAAATAACCTGAGCACTAATCTTGACGGTTGTCACATTAATGGCCCAAATACATGGCATGAAAGATGAATTTGCTTTACTGAAAGGCAAACTTAGCTCTGCACATCAATCTGTTTTAAGCTTTCGTGATGAAAATGCTATTTTAAAAGTTGTTGTGGAAGAAAAGGAAAAGGAAAAAGATGATTTAAAAGCTGAAAAAGAGTCTTTAAAAAAAATATATCTGGTTTAGAAACAGATCTTGTGAATCTTAATGCTGAAAAGGGTGAGTTTCAAATCAAATTTGAAGTTTGTTATAAAGAAAGAAATGAAGCTTTCACCAAAATAAAGCAACTGGAGGACATTAACATGAAACGAGGTCAGACTGAACAGACATTAAATCTGTTGACCAATAAACTCCAAGACGAAAGGTTTTACAAACTTAAACCAGGTTTGGGTGTGCCAATTAATGAAATTTTGAAAAAGGCACCGGAGCACCTATATAATTTTGATAAATTTGGCTCCGCAATAAAACCCATTCCTGACATTCGCGCTACTTTTGTTGAAGCAAGTTCTCCTAAACCTTCTAAAGAGACCAAAGGTCAAGAAGAAATGGGAAAGAACAAGTCTGGTGACACTGATTCTCAAAATCTTTTTATATCTGTTGGTTTTACATATGGTTATTTGAACGAAAGCTATGCAACTCGAAAGATCGAATTTACTGAGTTTGAATCACTATTTACCACACCTTCTAAAGAATCAGTGAGCACCAACACAGTTCTACCTGAGACTGGATGCAAATTTGATGAGTATGAATCGGATGTTGATCCATCTACTATACCATCAGTCTCAACTCCTATTGCTTCTAAACCTTTACTTCCTGAAGAGGTTGAAGAAGTTACTGCTACCGCGGATGAATCTTGTGTTCAAAATGATAAAACGAAGTTTATTGAGTCCATGACTGAAAAGATATTCTCTGATATGATGAATGCATCAGACTCTGATCCTGTTTCTGATTTAAAGGGGTCAAATTCTGTGGATGGTAATACATCTGAATTGATGAAGCAAATTGATATGTTGCAACAATCTCTTGATGAGGTTGAAGATGAAAACTTTGATCTCAAACATAAACTTGAAAAGTCTTTAAAAATAAATCAAGAGCTTTGCACTGAGATCAATGATTTGAAAATTACTTTGTTTAAAAATGCTTCAAATGAAAAACAAATGTTAAATGATCCAAGCTGGAAGGTAAGAACCAATCCAGAATTTGATGCTCCTGCAAAACCTACAATTGCTTACTCTGATTGTCCTGAATATCCTCCGAGTATTTTTGAAAAGGGTGAGACTTCAAAGAGCACTAGAAAAGAACCACCTTCTAAGTTAGAGACTAACAAGGTTCCTGTTTCTGTTTCAGATATAAGAGGAAATGGAGTTGGGAAGAGTAAGAAGAATAAAGATCTTAGTTTGAATAAAAAGAATAGTTTGAATTCTAGTAGTTGTCCTACAGACAGTGTTATTTTGAATAGTACTTCTTTTGATAAACATGAATGTAAGATTTGTTCCGATAAATCTAAGTTTATGAATTTTGCTCGAAAGAATCTTTATTGCAAACACTGTTGGGATAATTCATTCAAATACTACTACCCTCCTAAGTCCAAAAAGAATAAAAGCAAAGCTAAGTTGAACTCTAAGTCTAATTCTAATTCTGATTCTTCTACACAACCAAAAGTGTATCGTGCTAAGGTTACCAATCCTACTTCTAAAAAGCACTTTCAGGAATTGAATGTTAAGATGGTTTGGAAATGGGTTCCAAAACCGCGTTATGAATGGAGAGTAAAAGTCAAACCTGAGGATATTTCTGAATTGCTTGATGCTAAACGCGAAGGACCCATGTTGATATGGGTGCCTAAGCAAAACTAATTGTCTTTTTTGCAGGCCTGTCGATTGTGGGTAATAGATTCCGGATGTTCACGCCACATGACAGGATTCAAGCACCTCTTACATAACTATGTGGAGGAGCCTGCCGGAGCAGTTAGATTTGCCAATTCTGAAGCCGAAGGCCACGTCAGAGGATATGGAATGCTCGATAACGGTGTTGTGAAGATTCAAAAAGTGCTATTTGTTGAAGGACTTGATCACAATCTGTTCAGTACCAGTCACTTCTGTGACATGCAATATCAAGTCCGCTTCACAACCACTCATTGCTATCTAGAAGATCACGATGGTTATGAAGTCTTCAAAGCTGAGCGCCATGGAAATCTATACTATGTAGATTTTCCTATACTGTCTGCCACACGTTCAGTATGCCTACTAGCTAAAGCTTCTAAACCACAATCGTGGACGTGGCATCGACGCTTGTCTCATCAAAATTTCTGATCTATAGCGAAGCTACAAAGACAAGGTATGGTCAAAGGTCTACCAGAAATGAGGTTCGAAAAAGACTCACTCTATTCCGCATGTGAGTTGGGCAAAATGAAGCGTAGCTCCTTCAAGTCCAAAGCTGAATCATCGACCTCATCAGCACTGGAACTTCTTCATATGGACCTTTCTGGCCCAATGCGCACAACATCTATCAACGGAAAGAAGTATGTGTTGGTAATGATAGATGACTACTCAAGGTATACATGGCTCGAGTTTCTTCACAACAAGTCAGATGCGCCAGAGTTGATTATCGCTTTTATCAAGCGCATTCAAGTACGCCTTCAACTGCCAGTCAGAACCATTCATAGTGATAATGGCACGGAGTTCAAGAATGACACCCTGAAGTGTTATCTTACTTCCGTGGGTATTTCACATAATTTCTCCGCCGCCTACACTCCGCAGCAAAACGACATTGTTGAACGGAAGAACCACACTCTGGTTGAAGCAGCTCGGACTATGCTTGCTTACTCAGATCTACCCATGTACCTTTGGGCTGAGGCAGTCGCTACAACATGTTTTACACAGAACCGTACCATTGTGGTCAAGCGATTTAATAAAACAGCATATGAGTTAATCAACAATCGTACACCTCATATCAAATTTCTTCGTGTCTTTGGTTGCAGGTGCTATATTCTTAAAGAGCGTCAAGGATTATCAAATTTTGATAAGAAAGCGGATGAAGGATATCTCGTTGGATACTCTCTGACATCCAAAGCTTATCGAATTTACATTATTCGAGCAAAGACGGGTGTTGAAAGCATGAATGTCTCCTTTGATGAGAATTCAACAAGGACTTCTGGACACAACAGTTCAGAACTCGGTCTTAAAGACAAAGCTTCTATTCAATCACGAATAGAACCAGCACCTAAAGGATTCACTTCTTTTAACTCTAACTCTAATTCATCTGAGTTAGATTTACTGTTTATTGATGCCTTTGATGATATATGTGCAGATTTTGAAAAAGGCATATCAACATCAATAACAAGTGGTACAAACTCGGAGGTCCCTACTATCTCTGAAGACATGCCTGGACCTTCCGACGAAGTCACTGACACTTCAACTCCATCAGGTACAACTACACCGTTAGTTTCTGACTCTACTAATACTGAATCTGTCTCTACAGATAGTTCCTCTGGAAACGAAGTCCCGAGCACTTCAACCGCTAGTCCAGAAGCTTCAGTGTCAGAAACACCAGTACAAGATGTCCCGAGTACATCTGTGGAGAAACCTGCCGTACAAGATGACAACGATGCATCAAATACGCAACAAGCAGTTGATGCACTACCAAGCACACATCGTTGGACTAAGGATCATCCCCTGGAAAACGTGATAGGTGACGTACAATCTGGTGTCACAACAAAATCTGCAACAGCTAACTTCTGCATGTTTTCAAGCTTCCTCAGTTCCTTAGAGCCAAAGAAAGCGGCTGAAGCTCTACGTGATCCATTCTGGATTTCTGCTATGCAAGACGAGCTTCTACAATTTGAAAGGAACAAGGTATGGCGCTTGATCCCACTACCTAAAGGTAAATCCGTTATAGGAACAAAGTGGGTTTTCAGAAATAAGAAAGACGAAGCCGGAGTAGCCGTGAGAAACAAAGCTCGATTGGTCGCAAAAGGGTATTGTCAACAAGAGGGCATTGACTATGATGAAACATTCGCCCCGGTTGCAAGGATCGAAGCCATCAGAATCTTTCTAGCCTATGCAGCGCACAAAAACTTTACAGTCTATCAAATGGATGTAAAGTCGGCTTTCCTGAACGGCGTTCTGCATGAGGAGGTCTACGTGGCTCAACCTGAAGGTTTCGTTGATCCTCATCACCCTGATCATGTCTATGGTTTAGACAAAGCGCTTTATGGTCTTAAACAAGCACCGCGAGCCTGGTATGAAACTCTCACTAAATTTCTACTTGCTTATGGTTTCAAGAAAGGTACTGTTGATACAACCTTATTTCTTAAAAGGCAAGGTGAGGACTTGATTCTTATTCAGATTTATGTTGACGACATAATATTTGGGTCGACAAATCCGAAATTTTGTAAGAACTTTTTAAAGATAATGGAAACAAAGTTTGAGATGTCGATGATGGGTGAATTAAATTTCTTTCTTGGTCTACAAGTAAAGCAACTACCCGAAGGCATATTTATTAATCAAGCTAAATATATAAACGATATTTTGAAAAAGTTCAATATGTCAGATAGTTCAGTCATGAAACACCAATGGCTACTGGTACACTCTTAGAAGCGGATCCCTCTGGTACACACCAATCGTAGCATGATTGGTTCTTTACTTTATCTGACTGCCAGTCGCCCGGATATAATGTTTGCCACATGCTTTTGTGCGAGATATCAGTCTAATCCTAAAGAGTCGCACTTAACTGCTGTTAAGCGAATCCTTAGATATCTCAAAGGTTCTCCTAATCTAGGCCTTTGGTATCCAAAGGATTCTCGTTTTGAACTAACTGCCTTTACAGATGCTGATCATGCTGGTTGTAAGCTAGACCGGAAAAGCACCTCTGGATCATGTCAATTCATAGGTGACAAACTTGTGAGTTGGACTTCAAAGAAACAAAACTGTGTTTCAACATCCACTGCCGAGGCTGAGTATGTAGCTGCTGCTAGCTGTTGTTCTCAAGTCCTCTGGATGAAGACACAGTTAAGGGACTTTGGATACAACTACAAGTGCGTTCCGATTTATTGTGATTCCAAGAGTGCAATATCTGTAACTGCTAATCCGGTACAGCACTCGAAGACCAAGCATATAGATGTACGCTATCATTTCATCAAGGATCATGTAGAAAAAGGTAATATTGAAATGCACTTTGTTCAAACTGACTTCCAGTTAGCTGATCTTTTCACCAAGCCATTGGATGAAAAGCGATTTCAATTTCTAATCAGCAAACTAGGTATGTTGAACATGTCTTAAACCTTACTCATGATTCAAGGGGGAGTATTACAAATCTTGATAGTGTGTTATTTTCCAACTGTTGTTAACGAGAAAGGAATCATTTTCATAAATAACTACCATTGTTTCTTTCACTTATGCAGGTTGGTTCAAGTGACTATGGCTTCTAATCACATCGGATTAGAACCCGCACTTCAGTGCTCTATCTATTTTTTATATGCTTTCTTTCCTTATTAATTTAAAAAAAAAAACCTATAGTGATTTAAGGGGGAGAATATCTGTGATATTAACAGATTTTTGGATACTTAAATGCTAATCTGACCGTATGTTCTTAAAAGATAAATACTTGTGTTTTATCTTGTCAATATACTTTGTCAAGTATTCATAAACATAACGGTTCAGAATATTCTATTTGACTTTGTTATTACCATGTATCTAAAGTTTAATCTTTCTGTGGTAATACGCACATTCTTTGAAATCACTGTTGATTGAATCAAACGTCATTTCATGTGCTTTCATTGAAAATATGTTTATATATTGTTCATATAAACAACATTCTTTTTTTTATTCTCCAACATATTGTTCTTCACGACAAAACTCCTATGAGCTTAATCGTCAAACATCTTCTGTTTTGACATCTCCGAATATTATATTCTTCATGTAACAAGTGGTATTTGTGCTTACATGTACAATAGCATGTTGAACAGCATGTACTTTTAGGATCATACATGGGATTCAGTGTGAGAACTTAACAGAACTTCCATGGATTCACGATAACCAGTGTTTCCTACCCCGGAAGTATTCCCTGAGTAATTGAGGGGAGAAGGGTCAAAAGATTTGAGTGTTGGTGTGTGAAAAGAGGTAAAATGGAAAAGAGAGATTGGTTAGACGTGAGAATTAAAAGAAAGAGGGTGAGAGAACAGAGTAAAAGAATATTAAACTCTGCACCAAACTTCTTTCTAAGCCAGGCAGCCACATAATCTGATTGGTTCACATTCTTTGGTGACCATCATTGAAAAAGGCAACTAACCCATGCCATCTCTTGCATACAACCCCACCAGCTACTCATTCTTTTCTCAAAAAGAGAATGTTTCACATTTTCTGGGGACGCAACACATACGCTATTGGTTCTTCATTTGGAAGATACTAATATTGAAAAAGAAAGAAAGTTGCCCCACCTTCGAACTTTTCTCATGCACATTGAGTCTTTGTATAATTTGTTGCTGTCTCAACAAGTTTACATATTTTGAGCCTAAAATGAAAAGCAATCATCTATGCTTAATTTTTCATACACATGCACGAGCACACATAAATTTGTTTTCTGTCAGAACGTTCATAGATAACCATGTGTTATTCGATGATTGAATGGAAGACCTGGGGAGTCTACATCAAACCAGCTCCTTATATAGTAACTTTGTGTTACTCAGTGACTTTGTGTTACTGACAGGCATTCTAACTGAGTCATTTGTTGATTCAGGATTACACCTATTAAGCTGTTTGAATTTGAAAAGATTTGAATGGTTACTATTTTCTATTTTAATCTGAAAAGATTGAAATAATCACTCTTTCCATCTGGGAAGACTGCTCTTATTTCCATACAGGGCTCGTTACATGATGAAGACTATGCTTACATGATCATCATACACAATGGGAGAGATTGTCTTGAAAAGGAGGAGATTGTTTTGCCAAGTTTTGATGATGTTGATTCTCACCACTCATCAAAAAGGGGGAGAAGATATAAAAAGGGGGAGAAGATACAAAAAGGGAGAATACAATCTGAAGATCTGAAGATTTTCAAAATTTTAAAGATTTGAAGATTATTTAAAGATATCAAGTTTTGAAGTTTTGAAGCTATCAACGACATATCTGAAGAAAAGTGAAGACCCGAAGACAATTGCAAATTTTTTTTAATCTTGAATCCAAAGGGGGAGATTGTTGGATCAAATAAATTGTATTCAAGATTAAAGTTAAAGTTAAGGGTTTAAACTGCAATTGTGCTAAAGTTAAGTTAGAGGGTTTAAATTGTAATAGATTAATAGTTATTAGCTATTAAGCCCAAGCCCATTAGAAAGCCCATTAAGCTTAAAGCCCATATGACTTAGGTATTTAAAGTTTTGTTTAATTAGTTTTAGGTTTTAATCCTCACAATTACTTTCATAACTCATAATAGAGTGAGGTGAAGTTTTCTCTGTATTCAAAGGGTATCAAGAACACTCAAGGGTTTCATTGTTTATTCAAGGGATTGGTACGTTATTATTAATCTTTATATCTCTTGATTATTATTGTGTTGCTTGATTACTTGATTGATTGTTTACCAACTAGAATAAATCTGGGATAACAGTTTCCCACACACCATGATTGAGATAATTCCTGCTGGCACTTCTACCCATCTCCTACTTAGTTGTGTTGCCCAATCATCAGAACCGATGATGGGATCCCCAACACACTTAGATTCTGAGCCTGAGCCTGAATCAGAGAGTGATATCTCTGATACTGCTCAAAACATTAACAGAGCGCAACCAGAGGGTGGCTCTGAGAGAGTGAGGAAGAGACAACATGAGAACCCGCCCTCTGACGAAGAGAATAGCTCTGTCAGAGCAGAGGAAGGTGAGGAAAAGAGATTTCCACAGGGTGTGTTTCTAAACTTAGAATCTGAGGGCGGTGAGGTAGAAAAAGATGTCCTTGACGACACAAATGAGAGAATCCAAAGCCCAAATCCCAGTGCAAACAAATTTCCTGTCCAAGGTGGTCCAGCAATAATGGACATTGAAACAGAGGTGCACACCTCGAACCCTTCCCATCCTAACCGCTCAGAGGCATCTGTTTCTGCCTCTGCCTCTGCAACTGTGGCGTTTTGACCATATCTCACTCGCCCGATCTCCGATTTGAGTGATTCAAGATGATCTGGAAACCAACACACACATCAAAAATATTAGTGTTTTGAGTTTTTGGTAATTTGGAGTAAATCTGGGCCGAATCTAAAGTTGAAGTTGGGAGTATAAGACTAGACAGAAAATGAATAAAAGAATTAAAGGTGCTTTTGTAAACATAGAAGAAGATGTGGCAGAATGGTAAGTGTCATGGGTTTGCATGGTTGTGGTTCCAAGATCGAGCCTTATGTGTAGCAGTTGGCATTCTTTTATATTTTTTACTAAAATACCACTTCGGCCCAATTCACCAAATTCGGGCCCAACTTGTGATTATGGCAATATTAGGTTATTAAAATTTAAAAGGAAAAAAAACATGGGAGGGGGGAAGCCGAACGCAAGTTTGCTGCTATCTCTTGTTGAAAAAAAAATATTTTTTAGTTTTTCTAAAGTTTTGTGTGGAACGAATATCAAGGATTCGAAGTTTGGTGATATATTGAAGATTGTACGACGACTACTATACATTGAACTTTTCTGTATTTTTTTTGTAAGGTACATTTTTTCATCATTTTACATTTTTTTTCATTTTTTTCTCAACTATACATGTTTTTTTGTCTTATAACTTTTGAACATCTTATCAAGTGCAAATAGAATTATAGAAATATGCATGCGTCTATTATATAAGTTCATATGCCTTTAGGTTACCCGTCCGAAAATGATCTAATAGAGATTAATTTTAGATAGTCCCCGGTCTTGGGACTACTTTTTGAATATTTTGTCTCATTTAGGATATGAATGTCTATAACATATTTATTATTTAAGAAAAATTCAATAGACATTTCCCTTTGTTCCTACGAATATGTATTTTAATTATACACATATTTGGGGAGATAAAGAGAAATGTTGTCAAATTTTTTCTTAAATAATTATTTTGTTATAGGCATTCACATGTGAGACAAAGTATTCAAAATGTGGGTTAGGATGGCCGCCTACGACCTTTTGTTCTCCATTCATGTCATTCATGCATTACTTAATAATTTGTTTTCAAAATTACAGATGGACCGTGCTGATTGGATGTACGAAATACCACGTGCTACACAAGAATATTTAGTCGGTCTCGGTGAATTTATGGAACTTGCTAAGAACTACCAGTTGAATAGTGGAGAAAGTGGAATTTGGTGTCCTTGTCGAAAATGTAGAATTTTTTTGATACATAGTGATCATAATGTAGTTAAAGAGCATTTAGTTTGTCATGGGTTTATGCAACGATACACTCGTTGGATACGACATGGAGAGGATTTTGATGATTGTAATCAGGGGGTTGATCGTGATTGTAATGACGATAATAATAACTACGAATCGGATAATGATATATGTGATAATGTTGATCAAATGTTGCATGATGTGGAGGGTGATATTGCTGATAAGGATTCTGATAAATTTGAACAACTGTTTGTCGACTCTGAAAAACCATTGTATGTTGAGTGTGCAAAGTTTACCAAACTTTCGGTTGTGTTGAAACTACTTAACTTAAAAGCAAACAATGGTTGGAGCGATAAAAGTTTCACAAGCTTACTGGAGCTTTTGCATGAAATGCTTCTAGAGGATAATGAGTTACCAGTTTCACTATACCAAGCAAAAAAACTGATGTGTCCAATGGGTTTGGAAATAGAAAGAATACATGCATGCCCGAATGATTGGATGTTATACAACAACGAGTATGTTGATCTACATGAGTGTCCTATATGTGGTATGTCAAGCTATAAGCAGAAAAACCAAATGAAAGAAAATAGTGATGTGAAACGAAATGTTGGCCCGCCCGCAAAAGTGTTGTGGTATTTGCCTATCGTTCCAATATTGAAACGATTATTTGCAAGCATCAAGGATGTGAAGATGTTGCGTTGGCATGCTGAAGAGCGTAAAATAGATGGTAAAATTAGACACGTGGCTGATTCTCCTTGTGAGTCCGTGATCGTTACCAGATAATCAAACAACAAACATATAGATGATAAACCAACCTGATTCGATAACAAACGATGATTACAGGGTTGATGTTCTTCAAGTTTAAGCTCTCTCTCTTTTACACCTTTTGAGTGTGTGTTGTGTGTGTTCTTAAAACACCGATATGTCTTATGTGTGTGTTATTGTGAAAGAGTTGTGAGATCTGATATCTCACTTAGCTTCTCAAACACACAACCCAAGCCCACTTGCAAGATTAAACAAATATAAAACTAAAACTAAATATCTAACTTAAACTAATATCTAAATATCTATTTATAAGATATTTAGAATATAGATAAAATACAATAAACAACTTTGACATTTATTACAAACTGACATTAGACTTATATCGAGAGTCGACTTTCCAACTTTAGCTTCAGATTGGATCTTCAGATTGGATGATCTTGAATCCAATAGATTTGTGCGCTAACAATCTCCCCCTTTGGATCAAGATCATTACTAAAAAGATTTAGCAATTCAGTCTTCTTTTTCAGCTCAGAATATTCAATCTTCTTCTTTGTCTTCAAATGTAATAATCTCCAGTTTTAGCTCAGAATGTTTTAGCAAAGTATCTTCAAAGAAAATTTCTTCAAACTCAGCATGTCTTCAGAATACTTGCTCTAAACTTGTGTTATTCCCCATTTCTTGTGTAGGTTTTCTCTCCCTTTTTGATGAAAAGTGCAACGACTTCATCAAAACTTTTAGGTCAAGAAATGTATGTCGTATGGAGCCTCTAATCCGTCAATTCAAAAGACATCCATCCAGATCTTTGCAAATCCAGACAAAATAATCGTGTAACACCTGAATCAACAAATGAATCAGTTAACATACCTGTGAGTAACACTAAGTCACTGTGTGTAACGAATACACATTGGAAAGGAGCTTTTTGATGTTCACTCCCCCAGGGCTTCCATTCAATCATCGAAACACTACAAAGGTAATTTCTATATACGTTATGACAAAGAAACAAATTCCTTCTATGTTCGTGCTTGTGATAAAAAGAATTAAAGCACAGATGACTGCTTATTGGCACAAAATTGTGTAAACCACTGAAACAACAGTAAGTTAAACACAGACTCAATGTGCATGATTGAAGTGCGAAGGTGGGGCAGACTTCCTTCTTTTCAATATCCAGATTTTCCAAATGAAAATCAGATAGCAAATGTACTGCTTCCCCTTTGAAAATGAAACATTTTCTTGTTCAGAAGAAAATGAGTAGGTGGTGAGGTTAATCAAGAGTTGGCATGGCTAGTTGCCTGTTTCAATAATGATCACGAAAAAATTGTGAAACACTAGTAATGTGGCTGCCCGACTCAGAAAAAGTTGGTGCAGAGTTCTGATATTCTTTTAACTCTGTTCTCACACCCTCTTTCTTTTAAACATTTATCTAACCAAACTCTCTTTTTCTATATACCTCATCACACAGTCTACACTCATTTCTTTTGACTTCTCACACTTAATCACTATGGATTAACTTCTTGGGTAGAAATCACTAGTTAACGTGATTCCATAGAAGTTCAAGTAATTCCTAAGCACAATGAAATCCCTTGTTTTCCTAGAAAGCATGAGTTGCTCAGTGGAATTAAGAAAACATTGAAAATTACACTTCCAAATTATAAAATTTGTTTGAGAATCGAAAAGTGATTTCAACATTTAATAACATGTTTTCTATGATTGAAAGTTGTCCTTCTTTCAACCATATATGAGAATAAGATAAAGGATTATACCTTTACGTTCGATCTTACATCTCATGAAGCTAATCTTAAAGTCATAAATATATGATCTTGTAAGCATCTCTCAAAAACTGCAAAAGTCTTATGTCTAAGTCAAAGCAAAATTTATTCACTTAAGTTGAAAAGACAAAAAGCAGTAAAACTATGAAAGTACGAGTTATGATCAGAAATAATCAGAAGTCATATCCATACTCCTTTGACTTGACGACCTCCCCCTAAAATCATGCATTACAAAAAATTTGACATAAAAGGTAAATGCAGAATTTATGAGCTCCCCCTCAAAATAATATTGACCATCTGTCAATTTCTTCTTGTACTCCCCCTTGGATCATGAACAGAATATAGAAGTACAGATATCAATGAGAATGAAGAATGAAGAAATGATGAAAAAGTATACAATTAGAAAACTTTGATTGGTAACTCTGATTATACCTTAAGATTTAGCATACCAAGCTTAGAGACAAGAAATGTAAACCTCCACGTAGATTTGAATTAAAATGATATCGGATTTTTCCTTTTTGATAAACAAAGTGGTATCTATCGTACCTTTTGAAGAACCAGACTTAACTAGAAATTGTGATAGGACATCATACCAGGCGCGAGGAGCTTGTTTCAGTCCATAGAGTGATTTCTCGAGAATGTAGACGTGATTCGGTTTCTCTTGATTGACAAAAACTTCTGGCTGAGACACGTAGACTTATTCTTTTAGAATGCCAATCAAAAAGGTAGTCTTCACGTCCATTTGAAAGACCGTGAAGTTCTTGTGGGTTGCGTAGGCTAGCAATATTCGAATTGCCTCTAAACGAGCCACAGGAGCATAAGTCTCGTCGTAGTCGATTCCTTCCTCTTGCCTGTATCCTTTGGCTACAAGTCTTGCCTTGTTTCTGATAACGGTACCATCTTCGTCTTTCTTGATCTTGAAAACCCATTTCGTACCTATTATGGTTTTACCTTGAGATTTGGGTACGAGTCTCCAGACTTTAAGTGCATCGAACTGATTCAAATCTTCTTGCATTGAAGTCACCCATTCTGGATCAGCAAGTGCCTCTGATACACGAGTTGGCTCAAACTTGCTCAGAAAGGAGTCATGCATACACATATTCATGGAAGCTGACCTAGTTTGCACCGATTTTGATGGATCACCAATGACTTGGCTTATCAGGTGCTCTTTGGTCCATTTTTGTACATGAGGGAGGGATTATATGTAGACAGTTCAATATAAAAAGGAATGGGGGGGTCAGTTGAAGTAGATGGTACAGAAGGCTCAGTAGGTACAACTTGGATAGGCTGTAGATCAGTCCGCATAGAACAACCTACTGATTCAACAACTTCTGTAGCTTCGTTATTGATCACAACTTCAACTGTCGGAGTCGACATTTGAACTAGAATTTCTTGTTGAATCTGAGAGTTAGATTCAATAGGGATATCTGAATAGTTGGATGAGTAGTCGTTAAGTCTTCCATCCTGTCAACCACAACAGATTTCTTCATATTAGATCCAAGAAATTCATCATAGAACAGTTCAAATAATAAATCTAAATCAGATAAATGGTTTGAAGATGTTTATGCTTCATCTGATTTATTCTTTTGAGATGCAGGTTCTGGACTGTGTTGCCCAGAAGCTAGTACGCCGGTTATCACACGTTCTAAACGAATGTGCTCATAAGCTATCTCTTCGTCAAATGTAACGTTGACGCTTTCAACAACGGTCTTTGACTTCTTCAAATAAACACGGAATGCAGTTGATGTAGAAGAATAACCAATGAAGATTCTTTCGTCCGCCTTGGCACTGAACTTGTTCAGACTCTCTCTATCGTTTAGAACAAAACACTTACACCCAAATATAAGGAAATATTTGATTGTCGGTGTTCGGTTGTTGATTAACGCATAAGGGGTCTTCTTGAATCTGCAGTGTATCATGGATCTATTCTGAGTGTAGCATGCAGTCGATACAACTTCAGCCCATAGAAATAGAGGTAAGTCAGATTGACTTAGCATAGTACGAGCAGCCTCGACTAGCGTACAATTTCTTCTTTTGACCACTCCATTCTGTTGAGGCGTACGAGCAGCAGAGTATTGATGTGTTATCCCGACCGATTCAAGATAGTCTTGAACTGTTTTGTTCTTGAACTCTGTGTCGTTGTCAGTTCTTAGAAGCTTGATCGGTTTCTGCAGATTCACCTGGGTCGTCTTCAGGAATGTAATGAGAACATATGGTGTCTCATATTTTGAACGTAGAAACTTGACCCAAGTGTATCGCGAGTAATCGTCCACGATAACTAGTATGTACTTCTTTCCGCCTAGACTTTGTGTTCGCATCGGACCACATAGATCCATATGCAATAACTCTAACGGAGCACTTGTACTTGGTTCAGGCTTTGGTTTATGTGGATCCCTCTTCATCTTTCCCTTTTCACATGTTGCACAAAGGTGTTCTTTTTCATACTTGAGCTCTGGAAGTCCTTTTACTAACTTCCCATTGACCAGCTTGTTTATGTACCTAAAGTTGATGTGAGAGAGTCGTCGATGCCATAACCAGCTTTGTTGCATCGAGGCTTTCGTCAGTAGACAAACCTGATTGTCAGTCTGGACGTTTGACAAATTAAATGTGTAGAGGTCTGACTTTCTCGTGCCGACCAAGAGTTCTTCGCCTTCTTCAGTGCGAACTGAACACCTATTGGCTTTGAAATTGACCACTAAGTCTTTGTCACAGAACAGGCCTATACTGAACAGGTTGTGTCTTAAGCCTTCTACGTAGCTCACCTTCGTGATCGTGACCTTGTCGTGTACCATATCACTATAACCCAGTATTGGTGAAAACTGATCATTGCCAAATCTAACTGTCCCGCAATATTTATATGTATAATTGGACAACATCCCTTTCTGCCCTGTCATATGCTTGGAACACCCGCTATCCAAGTACCACATATGACGTTTCTGCATAAAAGAAATTACGAAACACAAGATTTAGATAACCATTAAACAAAATTGAAGTAAAAACTTTTGAGCATTGAAGTGCGGGTCTTGAACTAATTTGTTCCAAAACCTAAGTTCTATGCTACCCCTTAAACTTTGGGTTCCTGCAACACGGATTTAGCTTTTGGTACCCACTTGTATTTGGGTCCAACTGTGTTGGCACAAGATTTTGGTACCCATTTGAAATTGGGTCCTCTTTTCTTTTGAGAATCAAATAAAGAGTTAGTATGATAAGAGTGAACATTATATGTGCCATACCAAACATCAAAATCTTGACAAGAAGCATGAGCATGTTTACCATAATATGAAGACTTTCTAGCAGATACAAATAACTCTTCATAAATGATAAGTGTTGGTTTCAAAATAGTAGCAACATTCACATTACTAGGCATAATCTTATTACAATCAACAGTACAAAAAGATTTGTCAGTCTTGTCAATCTCCTGTTTTGGTTGCCAGTGAGATTTAAATTCTATTCTTTTGATGTTCAGATCTGAAACATGTGAAACTTGTGAGTTAGACTTTTAAGTAACAAATGAATGCATTTTGTTTGGTTTACCAGTAGTGATCGGTTTCTGTAAATGCTGAGGTTTCTTCTTACCTTTCGCATTCTTAGCTTTCACATAAGCTGATCTATCAACTTTCGTTGATGACTTACCTTTTTCAGACATACTGGTTTTGCCAAATGAATTTACAACAAAAGATGAATGGTTAGGAAGTTTGGCATGAAAATCAAATTGATCAAAACACTCATCTAAAACACCATCGGAGTTTAGAAAATCAAACCCTTCATCAGTTGAACTAAACATGTCATCAGATTTTGAAGCCTTTGATGATTTAGAAAGAACAGTACTTTTAAGCACAGTTGAAAAAACATTTTGTTCAATATCAATCAAAAGTCTTTCATCTGTTAAAGATGTCTCAAGTTCAGAAATTTTACTTTCCAACACGAGAGGAGGGACGTAAATTTTCCCTTTAATAGGCTTCACCTCCATTTCTTTAACAGAATAACTCTGAAAGAAGTCATTTGAAAGAGATTTCTTTTGATATATTGGATCATAATTATAACTATTATTCATCTTCGCATAACGAAATGGAAGTTGAACATTAGTTGTGTTCTTTCGTTTTTCTGTTTCCTTGGCTTTATCCTCTTTTGATAGTCCGGTCCAGAAAGTTTTAAGCTCAGGGATTCTTTGAGCTAGTTTCAAAAATGTAAAATCATAAAGTGCAGGCACTTCAGATTTACCCTTTTTAAGGTAGTTAGGATTCTCGTATCCGAGTCCCCAACTCTCTATTTCCTCTTTGGGTTTGTTCAGATGTATGGTTTGTTCAGTTTGACCTATTTTGTATAACTTCTCTTCCGAAGCTTTTAATTTTGCAAGTAAAGATTCGTTTTCTTTGGAACACGAAGAATACATTTTTGTAAGCTCTATTAAATCAAACTCACCTTTTCTCAATTTAATCTTTGTTTCTAGCAACTTCTTTAAGAATTATGGTCTGTTCTTTAGCGCGGGTGTCAAAGTTTTTGTGTAAAGTCTCAATCAATACTTTCTTTTCAGCAAGGTCATTGCTAAATTTCTGTATTGACTGATTTTGTTCAAGAATAACACCCTTTTCGCGCTTAAGCTTTGACTCTAATTCTTCGAGTTTTGACATCATGGCATGCATTTGATTTATGAAATCAGATTGAGTTAAATCACATACCTCATCATCGTCATCGTCATCGGAGTCAGCTTCTGCTTCGATGTTGCCCATTAAGCACATGTTTGCTTTCTCGTCATTCTCTTCATCGTCATCTTCCTGGTCTGAATGATCAAGACAGTACTCATCTTCTGCCATTAGTGCCTTTCCAGCCTCTTGTAGCTTGGCCAGAAGCATTTTGTTTTTGTAATAGTCTAAGTTTCTGACTTTAGGTTGTCGGCACTCTCTTGCAAAATGTCCAAGTCTACCATAGTTGTAGCACTTTGGAGTTCTGACTGACTAGATCCTTCAGCTTGATATCTTCTCTCTTTCGGCTTCCTTTCCTCTATTATCTTTCCTTCAAACCTTTTTCCTTCAACCCTCTCCTTGTGAACATAGTTGCTTGGTCCAGAAGAATATCTCTGACTGTTAGAACTTGGCTTCTTGTAGAACTTCTTCTGAAAAGCCTTTGTCAGCATAAGCATTGCTTGCTTCAGTTGTTCACAGTCATCCGAGTCAGAGTTCGCTTCAGCTTCGACCTCATCTGATTCAGACATAAGCATCTTCTTCTTCTTCTTTTTCACAACAAGAGCAACTGAGTCATCAATTGTCTACCCAGTCTGCCTCTTTTCATCTAGTATTTCATCCACCTCTTCTTCATTTTGTTTGAGGGTTTCATACACCTCACGAAGTGGAATCTCGTTTAAATCCTTGATCTTCTTCATCTGCCTGGAAAACCTCTTTCATTCAGGTTGGAGAATGCTTAAGAATTTGACATTCAGCTCTATTTGCGATTTGGTGACCTTGTTCTTGCTTAGTTCGTTCAGCAAGGTCACGAACCTGTCGTATGTCTCTGCTAATGTTTCTCCAACTCTGCCTTTGAATTCTTCGTAGTTGTTTAGGCAGTTGGATATCTTTAGCTGATTCCCAACCTTTGAACGTAGCATCATCTTCTCTAGCTGATCCCACATCTGTTTGACAGAGGATTTATAGTTGTCTATCTTCACATAAATTTCATTTGGAATGCCTTGAAGAATATAAGACTTTGCTAATCTATCGCCTTTTGCTCTTTTTAGGTTATCACCATCGAGATCATGATACTTAAGTTCATACTCTGTTTCTACAGTTCCCTCCGTACGAGTCTCATAAACTGGTGCCATAACCCCTTCTTCTATCGATTTCCTAATGAATTCACCCAACTCAGGTCTTTCAATAAAGTCCATGAACCGATCCTTCCACTGTTCATACTCTCCCCTAAAGACTACTGGTGATTTTGAGTCGGTTCCTATAGCGAGGGCTTCTCTGGAAGTCATTCTTTTCGATAATGTGAAATAAAAACCTGATTCGAATTGTTAGTTTAGATAAAATGAATACAGATTAAAATAATTCAGAAATGACCAAGTCAGGTACTGGCGCAAAATTGGACTTTGCGCGAGAGGCGGGTCGTGCGAACTGGAGGTTTGCGCTAGTTTTGAGTGGCGCGAAACGAAGGTTTGCGTGACAAAAAGTTGGCCCAAAACAGGAATTTGCGCTTGTTGTGGATCGCGCAAACTGAGATTTGCTAGTCGAAGGTCGCGCAAACTAAAGTTTGCGTTAGACGTGTATGGCGCAAAGTAAGGAGTTGACCGGTAAAATGTTGTGACCGGAGAGATGTTCAACCGGGATCCTGCTTGACCGGTAAAATATAACGACCGGTATTATGCTCGATCTGTATTAAGTTGTGCGACCGGATAGGAAAGAGTTCGACCGATATGAGAAAATTTCGACCGATATGAGGATGGAAACAGTTCGACTGATTTGAGGAAATTTCGACCGATATGATGACGGAAACAGTTCGACCGATATGAGGATTGAAAACTTCAACTGGGAAGCTGTGAGGTGACCGGTGAGAACAGTGTCCCGACCGGTACTGATGTTGGACCGGTAGTTCGACCTGATATGAAGGTGGTCGACCGGTATTATGTATTCTTGTCAACCGGATCTTTGCATTCTTGACCGGTAATATACAGGTCGACTGGTGTTTAATGAAGTAGTCGTTGTGACCGGTCTATGCTTGACCGATAGTGACCACTGAACAGTCGACCGGAAAAATGTAAAAATGGGTCCACCGATATTAAGCTTGACCGACCGGTATGATGTATTGAGAGAGACCGGTATGTTGTATTGAGAGAGACCGATACCAAAGGTGAGTGTGATTCCCTTCGACCGATGTTTAATAGTGTCGACCTGTATTTAATTTTCGACCGATATGAAACCGTCGACCGATAAAGAGATGCCTTGCGACCGGTATACGTTTCTTCTTCGTTAAATCGGCCCTGTTTATCCCAAATACACCTATCTAGGAATTGACATACATCACCAAATTTTGACACTTTGATCGATTAACCAACTACAACACCTTTCAACCTTTTGATTTCAAAAACAACCTCTGTATCAAAATATGATCGATGATACAGTGTTCTTGAAGAAATGAAGAACACAGAGACTTTAAAATTTTGATTTTGATCTGGTATGGGCTCTAATACCAATTGTGAGTCTATGATCATTACCAGATAATCAAACAACAAACATATAGATGATAAACCAACCTGATTCGATAACAAACGATGATTACAGGGTTGATGTTCTTCAAGTTTAAGCTCTCTCTCTTTTACACCTGTTGAGTGTGTGTTGTGTGTGTTCTTAAAAGACCGATATGTGTTCTGTGTGTGTTATTGTGAGAGAGTTGTGAGATCTGATATCTCACTTATCTTCTCAAACACACAACCCAGAACCACTAGCAAGCCCACTTGCAAGATTAAACAAATATAAAACTAAAACTAAATATCTAACTAAATATCTAACTTAAACTAATTGTGGAAAACATGTGTATATGGGTCATCAAAGGTATCTGTTACACCCCTAAAACCAACCGGGTCGTAACGAAACGTCAATACTTAAAACATACATCTTCTAAAAAAAGTCGCAGCGGAATATTAAACATTACATCGGATAGTCTTTTAAGAAACATACGAAATACTAATCAACAACTTAAGAACATAAATTTAAATCCAAATTCAAGCAGTCTGCTACATAACCAGTCCTCATGCCAGACCTTTGCCCTTATCGACCCCGACCTTTCCTGATCCTGAGATACACGCTAAAGTTAGCTTTACGCTAAGTGAGTTCATGGTTTTCGCATCGTCATCCATCAATCATGAAAATAATTGAGATACAAATAGTCATATCATAATTTACTCACAACGTATCATGCATTTTAAAACATATCTTGCAGTTATGTGAAAAATGCAGCGTGCCATCACTTTATATATTTACGTCCATTGGCATGGTGGGGCTCCGTCATCCCGTCCATCTATAGTCAAGCTCAGAGGTGCTCTCAAACACATGTTTTGACTACCGTCCCATAGTGTAGTCCAGATGTGCCCCTTCCGACACATGTTCTGACTATATTCGTCATATGCGGTTTCCCGCAATCCAATACCAGCGTCCCGATAATGAGCCCCACACTTATAGCCACATCACATCAGTTCAATTTAATCAATCACAACACATGTTGTACGTAGCATGCATTTCGTCCAATATTTAGAATAATGGCAAACCCAGATAACATCACCATACATGCACTTGTGCATATAAATACATATGAATAAACTTTGTATGCATATCTGTTAGCTCCAAATCATCTATTAAAGTGTTGAAAATACCCATCCTACTTCAGAGGACGAAGACTTTAGAGGACGAAGACGTCAGAGGATGAAGACTTCAGAGGACAAACCTGCCTCTGAAGTACTTATCAGAGATTGCAACTTTCAGAGAAGACATCAGAGATGGCTTCATCAGAGGCTCTGAAGACAACGTCAGAGCTCTGAAGACATTCTCTCTGAAGATGTTCACACTGAAGTTTTCTACGAATAAACAGAAGAACATATGACACGTCACTTAGTGATAAGATTTACTTTCTAGAGTAGGTCACTGTTCAGCAAGCTCTTTTTTGTCATGCAAGTACACTGCTTACTTTATGGTCCTATAAATAGGACCATCACCTTATTGTTCAAAGTGTGCTTAAGAAGTTATATATATGATAATATAAGTTGAATATTTTATTCTAAGAATATCTTATTTATCTTTATCTGCTTTATGAACTGTGATATTTGAATCTCCTTTGATATTAAACTGTATTACTTCCGCTGTCATTACTCTTATTGTTTATATCATTGTTACGAGATTAGATCTGAGATCCAACAATTGGTATCAGAGCCTCCTTTGTTTCTAAAACAAAGAAAGATCATATCTGCATACTCGGATAGATTTACATCTCATTGATTCTAAACTTTCAATATTTGTGCATGTTCATATAAACCCAGTTTATTCAAGAACATCATATGCTCTAGATTTGATAGTAAATCACAGTTCATTACAAAAAGCATCAGTTCTTCAAATCTTTTTTTTAAATGGCAAACTCAAGCATAAGTGCCATGTATACAGCTGGGTCATTAACAAAACCTCCTACACTTTTAAGGGATGAATATCCCCAATGGAAAATAAGGATGGTAAATTTTCTAGAAGGTATGGACAGGGATCTTTTTAGATATGTGAACGTTGGACCTCACATTCCAATGGTGTTGGTACCAAGAGTTCCTGCAACAGCAGATACTACCGAAATACCTGCATATTATGAAAAGAAAACCACAAACATCACTGATGAAGAAAATAATATGATGGATAATGACTCAAAAGCTGTTAGATTACTCATAATGGCCATTCCCAATGATATCTTTCAAGAACTTGATTCTTGTAAAACTGCAAAAGAGATATGGGATCAGTTGTTAAATCAACTTGAAGGTGGCCTACAAACTCAGAAAAATAGAAGAAATCTATGCATCAATGAATATCATGATTTTCATGCTCTACCAGAAGAAAAGTTACACCAAACTTACTCAAGATTCAACATTCTAATAAACAAATGTAGAAAGTTTGGAGTGATAAGAACAAAAGAGGAAAACAACATTCTTTTTTTGAAAAGCTTGAATGAAGAATGGTCACAACTGTCCATGTCTATACAGGCTAATCAAGATCTTGAGTCATGGTCATTAACTGACATTTATGGTACTCTTGTTGCACATGAAAAAGAAGTTATGAAGCAAAAATCAAAAACCTCTTTGGGTGGACCCTTTGCACTTGTTTCAAAACAAACATCGAAAGAAAACAACTGTGAAGAGTCACAAAAATGTTTGGAAACAAAAAGAAGATCCAAAAAGGTTTTGATAGCAGAAGAAACTCATACTGATTCAGACTCAGATGAAGATATAAGTGCCTTTGCCAAATCTCTTGCATTAATCACTCATCAGTTTAACAAGAAATTTGGTAAGAAGGTATTTGAAGGAAGGAGAGAGAATGAAGAAAGAAGAAATCCGGAGAGAAGATTTCAACAAGAACCCAGATTCACTCCATATAGCGATCAAAAGGGTGCAAACTTCAACCATGAAAATGAAACACCACAAACAAGACCACAACAACCATTCCAACCAAGGTATCCACAACCACAAAGATACTTCAAACCTCAAGAACAGAAGCCAGAGACAAGTACTGTCACTCTTCCACCAAATCAAAATGATGGAAGATGCTTCAGATGTGGAAAATCAGGCCACTTCTCTGCAAACTGCAGAGGAAAACTTGTCAAAGATCAAGATTACTACAAGAACAAATACAAATACAATGTAAAAGAAAGAGTTCTTGTAGCAGAAATGGAAGACTGGCTATCTGACTCAACAAGTGATGGTGAGGAAGAGCCTACCAATCTCTGTGGTATGGCTTTATCAGATGAAAATCAAACTGATGAAGCATCCGAAGACAACTATGAAAAGGTAAACTCTCTTTACACCTCTGACAGTGATCCTGAAATAGATGCTTTTAAACTAATTAATGAACTTCAGGATCTAAAGCAAAAGTTTGTTGAAGAAAAAGAGAAAAGAGAGCAAGTAACAAAAGAGCTCATTTTTTACAAAAGAGAAAAGAATCTTTTGGAATCAGAAAAGAAAGAAATTTTTCTTGAAAAACCCAAACTTGAAGAAACCAACAAGCAAAAAGAAAAATCATTTTCGGAAGAAATAAAAGAGATTGAAAAAGTTTTAAAAGGAAAAGAAGAAGAGGTAAAGAAATCTGAGTATGAAAGGCTCAATTCTATTGCCTTAACCAAATATTTTCAAAAGGAAAGAGAAATCCTACATCAATCTCTAGATAGACAAAATCTTCGAATCAAAAGCTATGTCAATGCACAAAGTGTTTTCCACCAAATAAAAACTCAGATGGACTCTCAAGGGCTAGGATTCAATGAGTTGAATTCATTTAATGGATTGGAGAAAACTTCACTTTCTTCCACTTTCTGTATAGGAAAGGTCCAAAGCTCTGAAGATCCATCTCTGAATAATTTCAAAAGAATGAAAACATCAGAGGGATCAAAAGCAAGAGCTTTAATTTTCAAAAATACAAAGTACTCTGAAGTAAAAGACATTAAAGAATCTGTGTTACAGATAAAAGAAGAAACTTCAGAGGTACACTTTACAAAACCTCAGAGCTATGATTCCAAAGAAATTTTCAGATTTGATGCTTTCATCTCAAGAGAATCAGAGACATTTGAATCAAGTACCTCTGATACAAGTACTTCTGAAAATGAATCTCAAAGTTCACTTAATCCGAATGCTCCTCTATATTCACCAAAGTCAGATGAAAACATCAGAACTACGTTTAAAGATGATGTTCAAAAGATTTGGGAAGAAAATGTCATGGAGGACTTAAAAAGAAAAGAAAGCATGAAACGGATCATCAAAGTCTCTAGATCAAAAGAAATTAAAAAACCAATAGAGGTAGATATCTCTATTAAATCTAAGAGAGACTTTCTTGACTCTGATTCAGAATCTGATTTAGAGATTGATGAACAGATTTTTTGTAAACCAGGGAATGTAATTCACAAAAAGATAGAAACTGTTGGCTCTGGTATTTTGAATGTTCCAATTTCAGTATGGAGAACCAAAACCAGAATACCAATAAGTCCTGATTTTGCAAATATGTGTTTACAAGCAAAAACATCTCTGGAACTTGAAAAAGAGTTGCAAGAAAAGGCAAAGAATAAAACAAACACTTCTGGTTCTTACACCTATAAAACAATAAAATTCTCTCCTGAACAAAAAGGCAAATGGACAAAAATTAACCATATTGATCCTGTCTGTGCAGTAAGCAACAAAAGAAAAGAAGATGTTTTTGAACAAGAAAAAGCAACTTGAAAAGAAGACTGTCTATCAAGCAAAAAGAAAAGAAGTAGTTAGGGATAAATGTAATATTCCTAGTGCTAGTTACAAAAGAAGTCAAAATGTAACAAATGCTTTTAATAAAAAGAAAAACTTTGCTCCTACTTCTTCTTGTTCCATTAATTGTAACTGCATTTATCTCTTGATGAAACTGAAAAATCATTTTAAAGGATCTCACTGCCTTTTGAATAAATCTCTGAAAAACATCTCAGAGACAAAATCTCAAAAGAAGACAAGTAAAGGCAAGACATCAAAAGATGAGATGGGTACCTAAGAAACAATAATCTGTCTTGCAGAAACAGTCAATGCCAATCTGGTACCTAGATTCTGGATGTTCAAGGCATATGACTGGAAACAAAGAACTGCTATCCTCATTCAAAGCAAAATCTGGAGGAGGAGTTACTTTTGGAGACAACAAGCAAGGACAGATTAAAGGATATGGTGAGTTATCAAGAGGAAATGTTTCAGTATCAAAGGTTGCTTATGTGGATGGATTAAAACACAATCTGATAAGCATAAGTCAACTTTGTGATCATGGTTTTGATGTGAAATTTCAAAGAAAATATTGTTCACTTCTTCACTCAGAATCAGGTCAAGAAATGCTAAGAGCAGACAGAAAAGGTAACCTCTACAGAATGAACTTTACCAAAATCACAGACACTGATTCAGAGAAACTTTGTCTTGTATCTCTGAATAGTGAGGAAATCTGTCTCTGGCATAAAAAGTTTTCACATCTAAACTTTTCCTCACTTGATAAGTTAGTTAAACTTAATTTGGTTAAGGGATTACCATCTCTAAAGTTTAACAAAGATCATCTTTGTTCTGCTTGTGAGATGGGAAAAATGAAAAGATCTTCCCATAAAACCAAAAGTGAAAACAACTATCCTAGACCTCTGCACATGCTTCATGTGGACCTCTGTGGTCCTATCTCTGTACAGAGTCTAGCAGGTAAGAAATACATTCTGGTTATGATTGATGAATTTTCCAGATACACATGGATAGAATTCATTAGAGCTAAATCTGATGTACCTAACATATTAATAAGGTTGTTGAAAAGATTACAGGTTCTATTCAGCAGCAAAGTTCAGAAACTAAGAAGTGATAATGGAACAGAGTTCAGAAATGCCAAAATCAATTCTTATCTATCAGAAGAAGGCATTACCCCTAACTTCTCTGCAGCAATAACTCCTCAACAAAATGGAGTAATTGAAAGGAAAAACAGAACACTTGTTGAAGCTGCCAGAACAATGCTTGCTGAATCTGATCTTTCCACAAATTTTTGGGCATAAGCAGTAGCAACAGCCTGCTTCACTCAGAATAGAGCTACAATCGTCAAGAGATTTCAGAAAACATCCTATGAACTTATTAACAATAGGAAACCTAATATTAAATATTTTCATGTTTTTGGATGCAGGTGTTACATTCTGAAAGATAGAGAATATCTTGGAAAGTTTGACAAGAAAGCTGATGATGGCAAATTCATTGGATATTCATTAGCCTCAAAAGCTTTCAGAGTGTTCAATCTTAGAACAAGGACTATCCAAGAAAGCATCAATATCACTTTTGACGACAATAAAAGCTCTAAACATCAAGAAAGTTCATCACCAATCTCTGAATCATCAAGGGAATCTGAATTAAACAAAATATTTGAAGATTTCTTTGATGATGAAGATATCTCTGAAGTTATCTTCAGAGATAGACAGAGAGAGAATTCAGAAGAACCTCAAGAAACGGGTACAACCCTTTCAGGGCCCTCTGAACTAACACCTTCTGTTTCACCAAATGCAGATCAGCAAAGTGAATCAGAAAATGATCAAGAAGTATCTGAAGCAACTCCAGAACCAAATGATGAAGAACAAGAATATGCATCTCTGGAACAAAACTCGGAGCCTCTAAACAGTACAATAGAGGCATCACCAACAGAGCCTCTAAACAGTACAACAGAGGCATCACCTTCAGAGCCTCTGAATAATACAACAGAGGTGTCACCAAACGTCAGAGCCTCTGAAACTCAAACTGCACAAATTATTGCTCCAACCACCAGATGGACAAAAGATCATCCAATTGATCAAATCATTGGATCCTCATCCGAAGGAGTTAAAACAAGATCTGCCACCATCAATGAATGCTTCTATGTAAACTTTTTGAGCATTATTGAACCAAAGAAGGTAAAAGAAGCTCTTGAAGATCCTCATTGGATTTTTGCAATGCAGGATGAACTTCAAGAGTTTGTAAGAAACAAAGTCTGGACCCTAGTTCCCCTTCCCAAAGGAAAATTTGCAATTGGAACGAAATGGGTTTTCAGAAACAAAAAGGATGAGGATGGAATAATAATCATAAACAAAGTCAGTTTGGTTGCAAAAGGATATTGCCAGGAAGAAGGCATTGATTATGATGAAACCTTTGCACCTGTAGCTAGGTTAGAAGCAATCAGAATCTTCTTAGCCTATGCTGCACACAAAGGATTCAAAGTTTATCAAATGGATGTTAAATCTGCCTTTCTTCATGGTAAATTAAATGAAGAAGTATATGTCCAGCAACCACCTGGATTTGAAAGTACAGAGTATCCTAATCATGTTTATTATTTGGATACAGCTCAGTATGGACTCAAACAAGCCCCAAGAGCTTGGTATGAAACTCTGTCCACTTTTCTGATTAACAATGGATTCGAAAAGGGCACAATTGATACTACCTTATTCATCAAAAGGTACAAGAATGAGATGCTTTTAGTCCAAATTTATGTTGATGACATTATATTTGGCTCTACCAATCAAAAGTATTGTGACAAGTTCTCAGAGTTGATGAAGAGTGAATTTGAGATGAGCCTCATGGGAGAATTAACTTTCTTTCTAGGCTTACAAGTAAAACAAACTTCAGAAGGTACATTCATAAGTCAATCTAAGTATGTCTCTGAAATTTTGCAAAAATACAAACTCAATGATTCAACTTCGATGAGAACACCTCTATCCACCGGAGTCAAACTTGACTCTGATCCATCAGGAGAATCTGTGGATTTAAAAACCTACAGAGGCATGATAGGTTCACTATTATACTTAACTGCAAGTAGGCCTGGCATAATGTTTGCAACATGCCTTTGTGCTAGATATCAAGCAAATCCAAAGGTATCTCATTTAACTGCTGTCAAAAGAAATTTCAGATATCTCAGAGGGACACAATCATTAGGCCTCTGTTATCCAAAACTTTCAAGTTTTGATCTAACAGCTTACACTGATGCAGATCATGCTGGATGTAAGCTTGATAGAAAAAGTACCTCTGGGTGTTGTCAGTTATTGGGCAATAAGCTGGTAAGTTGGTCATCCAAGAAACAAAACTGTGTTTCCACTTCAACTGCAGAGGCAGAATATGTTGCTGCTGCTAGTTGTTGCTCACAAGTATTATGGATGAAAACTCAGCTCAGAGATTATGGCCAACAATTTGACAGAATTCCAATTCTCTGTGATTCAAAAAGTGTCATAGCCATCTCTGCCAATCCAGTACAACACTCCAAAACTAAGCACATCGATGTAAGGTACCACTTTCTGAAAGATCATGTTGAAAAAGAAACAATAGAGATGTATTTTGTACCAACTGAACTTCAACTTGCTGATATTTTCACAAAAGCTTTAGATGAACGAAGGTTCAATTTTTTAATTAGCAAGTTGGGAATGTTGAATATGTCTACCTAACAAAAGAGAAACTCAGAGTATCTGATAGTATATCAGAGTCTCTGAATCGAGTAGAATATCATACTTAAATGAAAACATCAGAGTCTCTGATCCTTTCATCAGAGCCTCTAGACTTTTTCAAATATGGTAAAAATCACTCTTTTGAATCTCCAAGCATGTGTCAAGGGGGAGACAACGACCCTTTCATCTTTCAAGGGGGAGAAAAGATCTTGTCTCTGATGTTTTTATCAGAGCCTCTGATCTTGTCTCTGATGTTTTTATCAGAGCCTCTGATCTTGTCTCTGATGTTCTTATCAAAGCCTCTGATCTTGTCTCTGATGTTTTTATCAGAGCCTCTAATCTTGTCTCATTAAACAAATATTCTAGGAAATTCTTTTAAATAATAAATCTTTTTGGATAACCACTCGTTTCTTTTCAAAAACCCAACTGGCGGTTTTCTGACACAAAGCGGTTCTCCCCTACACGCCTAAACGTGTCACCCATCAATTCAGGGATGATGGAACGTCCTTTCTAACATTGGGACTCTCATTCGCCGCTTCAATAACCTCTCCCTCTACCTTCCTTTTGTAGCTATAAAATACCCTTGTTCACTTCTCATTATTCTTTACGCTCTCAAAATCCAAAAGTCGAATCTCTCTTTCTAAGCTTTCATCTTTCTCAACCTGCAACAATGGCGGCTCATTCCCAAACTTCAGATAACTCAAGCAAACTTGTTCCAAGCTTGAATATGGTACAGTTCGATGTTCCAGTCAAAGGAAACAACTACTTTCTGGACGTCACCCCATCAAAATACGATGAACAGTTTCGCCCAATCCTCGAGTTTTTCACCAACTGCGAACTCAATGATGTTCTAACCAAACATGCCTCAGATATTCCCCTTCGCTTTGTCCAACAATGGTGGTATTCAAGTGAATACGACGATGAAAAGGAAGGACTGGTTGGGCACATTGACCTAGGTGAACAAAGCTACAACAAAGAAATAACACGCCTCAGTCAATTCAGACGTCAGTACCTGCCTCCCAAATGGAACTTTATGTCCAGTGTTCTCAACCGAACAATAACCTGCAAGATTGGAAGTCAGGATCAGACTCATCCAGCGATAATAGCCATAATGTATGCTCTCTTTTTCAACAAAAGCATCAATATGGCTCACATTCTCTTCTGTGAGATGCTGACAGCGGTGGACAAGAAGAACATGGACTTGGCCAAAGGAAAAAACCAATATCGGTACTGTTTCCCTGATTCATCTCTGTGGTCATTCAACGAGCAATGGAGAAATTCTCCATCACTGAGGAGGGCCCAATGACACCTCTGTTTATGATGAACTCATTCAAAGCCACAGAGGTTCCTCCTTATCTACATGACCGACGTTTCCCACACACCATGACTGAGATAATTCCTACTGACTCTCCTACCAATCTCCTACTTAGTCGTGTTGCCCAATCATAAGAACCGATGATGGGATCCCCAACACACTTAGGTTCTGAGCCTGAGCCTGAATCAGAGAGTGATATCTCTGATACTGCTCAAAACATTAACAGAGCGCAACCAGAGGGTGGCTTAGAGAGAGTAAGGAAGAGAGAACATGAGAACCCTCCCTCTGACGAAGAGAATAACTCTGTCAGAGCAAAGGAAGGTGAGGAAGAGAGATTTCCAGAGGGTGAGTTTCTAAACTTAGAATCTGAGGGCGGTGAGGTAGAAAAAGATGTCTTTGATGACACAAATGAGAGAATCCAAAGCCCAAATCCCAGTGCAAACAAATGTACTGTCCAAGATGATCCAGCATCAATGGACATTGAAACAGAGGTGCACACCTCGAACCCTTCCCATCCTAACCGCTCAGAGGCATCTGTTTCTGCCTCTGACGCATGCACCAGAGGGGAAACCTCTGATACGGCTAAGTCCTCCCAAAAGGACTTAGACCAAGATAAAAATACTCAATCACCCCAGAGTATGTCACCTCCACCCACACATGATGCCTTTGTGGCTCAAACTAAGTTGGACCGTCCCTTAGAACGTAAGGATTGCCTGTCAGAAAAAGAATGGCACGACCTTCTTGCACAAGGAATCCTTAGCCTGGACAGCAAGGTTTCCAAACACATTCGGTTCTCATCATCAGATTCTGACTCTGATGATCAGAGACCAATCGGAACCATTATAGGGAAATCCTTGAAAAAGGGTCCCCAAGGATTAATGGGAAGTCCTTCCGGAGAAAACATCAAACCACCTCCGAAAGAAGTCCCCTTTGAACTCGAGGGAAATTTAGAATCATGTGTTGATCCTAAGGTAACCCCCTCTGATTACGTTACCAAAGAGGAGTTCAAAATCTTTGGTGATGAAATCAGAGAATCTCTGAAGGAGATAAAACTTCAAATGGAGAAGACCTCAGAGGCCTCTGCCTCTAACTCTGAAGTTGAAAAGGTCACTTCAGAGGTCTCTGAGCTGCGCACGACGGTTCTCAATCAGAACGAAAAACTGGATGCTCTGGAAAGCTTGGTCATAAAGAATGACTCCGTATTGTCCAGAGAAATTCAGAACTCAAAAAAACAGAGATCCTCCAGGCAATTCCACCTACCTCTGCCCCCACTCCAACACATGCAGACTTCTCTCAATTCAAAGAGGAAGTCTTGCGTTCTTTGACAGAGGTAATTGCAAAGATCCCTACCTACTCTGCTCCTGCTCCTGCTACAACAGAATTCATTACAAAGGCTGACCTGACCAACTTCTCCAAGAAGATCACCAATAATGTAATGAACATCTCCAGCAAGTTCGTCTCCAAGACCACTCAGCAGAACAAGAAGATTGAAGACCTTCTGAATAATATCAAATCTTCAGAGGGAGTATTGAAGAGAAAAGAACTAGAGGTCGCATGCTCTGAAGAAGCGAGAAAGAAGGCTAGATATGAAGATTCTGATGACGACGATGACCAACCTCAGGGGTCATCCGATCTTCATAAGGGGGAGAAGACTCCTACTCCTAAACCTGTTGAAACACAAAAGGAGTCCACTCCCTCTGAACCAAATCAACACAAGGAGAAAGGAACAGAGAGACATTCAACCTCCACCTCTGCTGAAGATATTCAGGCCACTCTAAAGTCGCCAGTACCGATCATCTTTTTAGGACCATCCACTTCAGGTGCTCCAATAGTTCCAATCACAGCTGAACAAATCACAGCTGCATCTCAAGAAACTATTGGAGCTCTGGACGAAGAAGAAGATGAACAACTCGTAGACTTCTCAACATCAGAAGATGCATTCTCATCACCAGAAAGACCAACTTATGTGATGAGAGATGCTTACGAATCAGAATCTGAAAAAGAAGAAAAATCAGATTCTGGAAAAGAGGTTGAAGAAGAAGTTGAAGTAGTTGATGTCGAAGAATATGTCTTCAAGAATGCTCAACCACATCATACTTCAATAATGTCAGAGCTGAGGGAATCACCAGAGATAGATGGATACATATCTGAACCCTCAAAAGAAGATCCTCCACAAACTATAGAACCAGAAACCATGGTTGTTGATGAACAGGCTCCTTCAGAGAATCCTGTTCAGAAAGCAAGCATCGGTCTTCCAGCAAAAGTGTTCAATAAACCTCCCACATTCCTCGAATCAAATCCCGAAGATTCCATAGAAGACCACTTCAGATACATTTACTATGAGTTCAACATGGCAGACACACTAGTCATTCCTCTGAATCCAAGAATCAGAGAGAACATGCCAGACTATGAGAGAAGATTTATCAGAGATAAAACCAAACCAAGAGCACAGGTCCTCTCTGATGATCCAATCATCAAAATCAACAAAATCTCAGAAAAGACCTTTGCTTACAACAAGATTATCTATAGGAATTATGTGGTAACTCGATCTGATCAGAAGATTTACGAGTTCAATGACAATGATCTCGTAAATCTAAATCCATATGATTTACCACATTTATATGCCTATTGCTCTGCCAGGTATGATCATGGAAGAAGGGAAATCAGGATGGGCATGGTTGAAGTCTGATGGGCAATGGAGGCCTATGTCAAACACCGAGCAAAACGTGACTTTCAAATAGCTCTGAACCTAGGGGAAGAGAAGATGGAGGTAACTGAACCTGTGGAGTCATTCGACAAACTTAAAGAACAGAATACTGGATCAATCGTTGCAGAACCTCTGGGTTTCGTCTTCAGAGTAAATCAAGAAAAGAAGATCTTTCTAGCTTCGGAAGTGTCGAAGTACTCTGATGAAACCTTGAGAGGTATAAAGAAATTGATCCATGCAAAGGAAGAAAGGCACAGAGCAGATTTACTGGCAAAGCTTGACTTAGAGATTGACTCGATGATCAACTTCAGAGCTCTGATCATGAAATTCCATGGAATCTGTTCAAGTGACAAATTGTAGTCTGTTTCTTTATTATTATTTTTTTATATTACTTTCTTTGTATTAAACTTCCAAATGTTTAAGAAGTAATACTTAAGAGGATGTTTTTCTCCTCTATGCTTTCTAGTTTAAAATTCAATTCTCTGTTATTTTTTGTATCTTTTATTTTCGACACTTAGGGGGAGATTGTTAGCTCCAAATCATCTGTTAGAGTGTTGAAAATACCCATCCTACTTCAGAGGACGAAGACTTCAGAGGACGAAGACGTCAGAGGATGAAGACTTCAGAGGACAAACCTGCCTCTGAAGTACTTATCAGAGATTGCAGCTTTCAGAGAAGACATCAGAGATGGCTTCATCAGAGGCTCTGAAGACAACGTCAGAGCTCTGAAGACATTCTCTCTGAAGATGTTCACACTGAAGTTTTCTACGAATAAACAGAAGAACAGATGACACGTCACTTAGTGATAAGATTTACTTTCTAGAGTAGGTCACTATTCAACATGCTCTTTTTTGTCATGCAAGTACACTGCTTACTTTATGGTCCTATAAATAGGACCATCACCTTATTGTTCAAAGTGTGCTTAAGAAGTTATATATCTGATAATATAAGTTGAATATTTTATTCTAAAAAATATCTTGTTTATCTTTATCTGCTTTATGAACTGTGATATTTGAATCTCCTTTGATATTAAACTGTATTACTTCCCCTGTCATTACTCTTATTGTTTATATCATTGTTACGAGATTAGATCTGAGATCCAACAATATCGGTCACAACAAAATGTAACACGTTCATGTAGTCGTCATTCCATGCGTCATCCAAAAACTAGCATGCTTTTCATATTTAAAAAGGTTATAGCATGCTCAACAAATCATCATCAATATAAAACGAACATACCTTTGTACATTCGTGTATCCCAGTTAAAAGTCACATGAAACTCACCTCGATTAGCGTCGATTTCCTCGCTACTTGGGAGCTCCCGATCCTACACGGATTCATAAAGTTCCTCTAAGTATTCACATTTTAATAAACAATTCACCTAATTATCAAACTTCCGAACAAGTTCTTTACTCTCGATCCCATTATTTTCTAAACCGTTAAATTAATGAACATCCTCACTTTCATCCGCATTTTACCATCACTTACGGATATACATACACCTTTATATAACTTTTAACTATTAAACCCATTTGTGTTTTCATTACAGTAACCTCAACACATATGAATTATTTATAAATAATCATCACATCCATCACCATATGCTTTACGTCACCCATGATCAAATTCTCCTTGTTAGAGCATAAATATGTTGGATACAAGATCAAGAAGACTGAAAGGTCAAAGTTCAAGAAAGTCAAAGCTGAGAAAGTCAACTTTCATTAAAGTCAATGTCTTTTGTAATAATAGTCAAATGTATTTGTATTTTGTATTTTAGTTTTTCTTGTATTAGGAGTTGGTATAAATAGTCTTTTAATTTCTGTTTTGTAGAGTAATAAGTATAGAAGAGAACTTAGTTGAAAAAAAAATTTAGTTGTATTTTTAGAGAGAGTAATATCAGAGAAAGAGAGATTCGTAGAGAGAGAGAGGGAGTTCTAGAGAGAGAAAGTTGTAAACATTGAATTTGAAAGAAATCAAACAGGTAATTGTTTTGTTAAATCTTGTTTGTTTGATTATATTGTTTTAGAAACTAGAATCTGGAACACACAATTGGTATCAGAGCAGATTCAAAGGTGAAATCAAATCAAGAAATTCAAGTTTTTGGTGGTTCGTCACTGTTCTTGAAAGGAAAAATCGGATTCTGAGTTTTTGAGTGTTTTTGGAGCAGATTTTGGTTAGGAATTGTTTTAAAAGTGTATTAGATTGAGTCTTTGTAATTCAATTTCAGTATTGCACTGTAAATCACACGAATTTTGTGATTTTTGTTGAATTTTGTTCACGAGTCGAAATTTACTGTTTCATCGATTTATTTTTGTATAGTAAGTGTTTGTTTGTAACTTTCTTGAGTTGTAATCTGTTCTAGCATTGTAATCGAGCAACAATTCAAAGTTTCAGATCAATTGGACAAAGTTTAGATCGAATTCAGATGGAAAAATCAATTTTGGGTCGACTTTTAGAAGAATGCGCTAGATCTCTCAAACGCGCAAGTTCTTCGTCCAAACGCGCAAGGTTCATCCGCAAGAACACGCAAGTCAAATGATATATTTTTGTTTAAAACGCGCAAGGGTTATCTGCGAGTTCTAAGAAACTCGCTAATCAAGTCAGTGAGTTTGAAAAAGTGAGAAATTTTTTCTAAGGACCAGAACGCGCTAGTAGTGTTCAGCGAGTTCTACAAACACGGTCATCAAAGCTAGCGAGTTTAAAGAGGAATAGTGTTTTGCGAGTTCTTCGTCGTACGAGTTTGGAGGAACAGTGGTTTGCGAGTTTGAAGCATCAGAAAATATTTCCAAGTCTTGAAACGCGCAAGTGAAGCTAGCGAGTTTTGTTCAAACGCGCAAGCTTCAATGAGCGAGTTTAGTAAACGCGCACGCCTCTGTTAGCGAGTTTCAGCGTGAACAGTCTTCAACGCGTTTAGGCACTTGCGAGTTTCATTCTTCTGCGAGTTTGATCTGAGAGTTTATCTGTGAGTTTGCTTGAGAATTTCTAAAACGCGCAAATCTTGATCTGCGTGTTTCTCAGTCTGCGATTTTAAGGGCTTGCGAGTTCAATAGTGATTTGCGAGTTCTGATACTTACTCAAATTTTTCGAAATTTCTGATTTTTTTTATTTCAATTTTCTTTTTGATTTTATTTTGGACTAACGATCAGTTCTAGTTTCTTATTTGATATATCTTTCAAACAGGTTTAAAGAAGATGACTTCCAAAGATGCACTTTCAATTGGCACCGATGTCAAGCCTCATGTGTTGTTTAAAGGAGAATATGAACAATGGAAGGACAGATTCCTGGATTTCATAGACCGACATGCCAATTACAGACGGTCCTATGAAACCAATCACTGTTAATGTACCTGCTGCTGATGATTCATCTGACAGTGGACATGGTGATGTGGAAAAAGAACAAAAGACAAAACGAGTAAAAGTGGATTTATCTGAGTATTCTGAAGAACAGAAGAAAAGATATAAAGCAGACAAGAAAGCGAGATCTCTTCTACTCCAAAGCATTCCCAATGACATCTACATCAAGATTGATAGCTACAAGGATGATGCTAAACAGATGTGGGATCATTTGCAGAAGATGATGATGGGATCAAAGGTAGGGAATCAAATAAAGGTGGCAAACTGCATCAATAGCTATGAGGAGTTTAAAGCTAAAGAGAACGAGAGTCTAGAAGACACATATGAAAGATTTACTTTGCTTCTGAATGAGCTGACGAAGAATAAAGTGACAAAGAATCAACTGGAAAACAATGTTAAATTCCTGAGTATCCTACAACCTGAGTGGAAAAAACATACACGTAGGATTAAGCAGATGAAATACTTAAGTGAGATACCTCTTCACGAAGTCTATGAGGCTTTACGTCAGAATGAAGAAGAGGTAGAGAAGAAAAGAGCTAAAAAGAAGAAGGCTGAAAAGGTTCCTGATCTGATTGCTTTGGTTGTTGGAGAAAAGAAGAAAGAAAAGAAAGAAAAGATAGAGAAGAAGAAGAAGAAGAAAGTACTGACAAGTTCTGAGTCGGATTCTGAAACAGATGGTGATGATGGAAAAAGTTTGAAACAAGCCATGTTGTTGCTGACCCGTGCCTTTCAAAAGAAATTTTACAAAAAGTCGGGTTCAAATTCTCAACGTTATTCTTCATCAAGTTCGAAGAATCACGAGCATCGTGAGAGAATAGAAGGAAGGAGATATGAAGAGGATAGGTATGTTGAGAAGAAACCAGTTGAAAAGTAGAAATTTGTGAATGACTACACAGTTGTTGGAAAGACAGCAAGTGATCCAGTTAAATGCTACAACTGTGGTAAACTTGGTCATTTTGCAAAAGATTGTAGAAAGCCGAAAGTTCGCAACTCTCAGTACTATCAGAACAAACTGCTCTTGGCCAAACAGCAAGAAGAAGGAATAGCTCTAATGGCCGAGGACGAATTTTGGCTTGATCATTCCGAAGGAGAAGATGAGGAGAAGGAAGAAACAGCTCATCTCTGTCTCATGGGCAAAGAAGTCAAATATGATGAGTCTGATGATGAGATATCTGATGAGGTATTAAACTTAACTCAGAAAGATTTCATTATCAAAATGGAAACCATGGTGGTTGAGCTTCAAGATTTACAAAATAAACTGAAAAAAGGAAAAGGAAAGGGTTGTTAAAAAGAACAAGAAGATCTTTGAACTTAATACGTCTGTTATTTCGAACAAAGATCTGATTGATTCTTTACGTAAATCTGAATCTGATTCTAAATCTAAAGTAGATGGTTTTGAAAAGAAGATTTCTGAGTTTGAAGTTAAAGTTTCTAAATATGAGTTTGAGAAACGAGAATCTGCACTAACAGTTCATAAATTGCAGGTTGAGAACAAGTTCTTAAATAAGAAGGTAAATGGTCTGGAAGTCAAATTATATAAAAGAGGCCAAACAGATCAAACTATTTTTCTTAATGCTCCTGATGAAGAGGCTGATGTTAAGCAAAGATGGGGACTTGGTTTTGACAACCCCCATTATCTTAAGAAAGCCATCAGAAAGCAACCAACTCTTTATAATTTTGATTTTCTTGCATGTGTTGGTAAACAACCTCATTTGAAACCCAAATTTGTTATAAAATTACCAGAAGAAGTTGAGGTCCAAGAAACTGAAAACAGAAAGAATATAAATAAAATGCAACTACCATTTAACTATGCCAAGTTAAATGATAGTTATCTTAAAGAAACACCAAAAGTTCTTTCAAATGACTATTTTGTGAGTTATTCCGTTTCAGAGATGAAGGCTAAACCTGCAGTTGAAAAGGTTTATGTTCCTCCTCTCATTTTGGAAAGCAAAATAGTTGAACTTGAAAATGCTTTATCTGATGAAAAACTTTTGGTGGACATTGAACAAATTGTATTTTCTACCGTTATAAAGAACAATGTTTTTCAAACTAAATCTTCAAAGTGTTCTACAGTTTCACAGACTTCTTCAACTTCATCTGATAGTTTTGATGACTTATTTGAGTCTGCAAATAACTTTCTAAATTCTGATGAAGGATGCATAAAAGAGATTGATTTGTTTGACTTTAATGCTAAATTTCTTGATCATTCTACTTGTCTTAAAACTGAAAAGGTGTTACCAAGTGTTTCTAAAATGGCTAAATAATCAACTAAGGTTGGTGACTCAGTTTCTGTAACTACTGATTACTATGCTCATGGTAAGAAACATAAGAAGCAGCGATTACAGAAACAAAAATACTTTGGTACACAAAAGAAAACTCAATCTCAGATGTTTGCTTTTCCTAATAAATCTACATCTTGTGTTTCAGATTTAAGCAAGAAAAGATTGAACGCTCAAACCAAATGGCGACCAAAACAGAAGGATGTTGAGATAGCTGAATCAGTTACTGATAATACTTGCACTAGATCTGTTAGTAGTGATTCAGATGTAGTTGATCAATGTGCTTCTCATAAACAAAACCTTGTAACTTCTTACAAGCGTTACTCAATAAAGCAGTTGATTCAATTATCATCTATTACTACTAAATTTCATCATAATTAACGGAAAACGGACTTTGCTTATTCTCATAATTCTTCTGATTGGTATGGATCTTCTCATGTATATTCTTCAAGATCAAATATTTTTAAAGGTTTTCAAAAGAACAAAGGGTCCATTTTCAAATGGATACCAAAATCTTGTGCTAATCTGTTAGGTACCGTTTTTAAATGGGTACCTAAAGTTATTGTTTCCTGATTTCTCTTGCAGACCCGGCATATGTGGTACTTGGACAGTGGATGTTCCAAGCATATGACTGGGCAAAAAGCTTTATTGTCTAATTATACAGAGAAATTCAGTGGAAATGTTAGATTTGGAAACGATCATCTTTCACCTATCTTAGGATATGGTGACATTATTCAAGACAACATAACGATAAGTAAGATGACTTATGTCGAAGGATTGGGGCACAACTTATTCAGCATTGGTCAATTCTGCGATAAAGGGTTAGAGGTCAACTTCAAGTCTAAGAGTTGTTCAGTTCGTACTAAAGACGGCACAGAACTCTTAGGTGGACATCGAAAGACAAACCTCTATACCATCAATCTTTCCAAAGTACAGATTGAAAATCAAGTATGCTTGATGACAAAAGCTTCAACGCAACAAAGTTGGCTCTGGCACAGACGTTTATCTCATTTGAACTTTCGTTATATCAACAAGCTGGTTCGTGGGAAATTGGTCAAAGGACTTCCTGAGCTGAAATATGAACGAGAACACTTATGCGCAACATGTGAAAAGGGTAAGATGAAGAGAGTCGCACATAAACCGAAACCTGAACTAAGCACTAGTTCTCCGTTAGAATTGTTACACATGGATTTGTGTGGTCCAATGAGAACTCAGATTTTGGGTGGAAAGAAATATGTGTTGGTTATTGTGGACGATTACTCAAGATATACATGGGTCAAATTTCTTCGATCAAAAGATGAGACGCCGGAAGTTCTCATTACTTTCTTAAAGACGACCCAGGTGAAAATGCAGCGACAAGTCAAGTTTCTTCGAACTGACAACGGCACAGAAATCAAGAACAAGATTGTTGATGAATATCTCGAATCAGTCGGGATTTCACATCAGTATTCTGCTGCTAGAACGCCTGAACAAAATGGAGTAGTCGAAAGGCGAAATCGGACGCTAGTTGAGGCCCCTCGGACTATGCTTAGCCAATCGGATCTACCTCTATTCTTGTGGGCAGAAGTTGTGTCGACTACATGCCATACTCAAAATCGTTTCATGATACACCGCCGGTTTCAAAAGACTCCATATGAGCTGATTAACAACAGAACACCAACAATCAAGTATTTTCACATATTTGGGTGTAAGTGTTTCGTGCTTAACGACAGAGAGAGTCTGAATAAATTCAGTGCTAAGGCGGACGATGGTATCTTCATTGGTTATTCTTCAACATCGGCAGCATATCGTGTTTATCTGAAAAAGCAAAGACAGTTGTCGAGAGCGTCAATGTAACATTTGATGAAAAAATGGCTTCTGATCAATTCAGTTCAGAACCCGTTATTACTGGAGTATTAGCTTCTGGGCTGATCAGTCCAGAACTTGTTTCTATAGCGACAAATTCGAATAACGCTTCTACTTCTACTTCACATTTATCTGATTTAGATTTGTTATTTGAATTCTTTTATGATGAGTTTCTAGGTTCTAATGTATCTAAATCTGTTGTGACTGACAGGTCTGAAGACACAAGTTGCAATCATCCAGTCACTTCAGAAGTCATAACTGAACAAGAATCCCCCGTTCAGTCAGAAACTCACATTCCTACTGTTACTCCTACAGTTGAAGATGTACAAGCAAATGCTGAGCCAGAAGTAATAGTTTCAGTTGGGTGTAATACACTGTCAACTCAACAGCCTCAATCTGCTGTTCCAACTGACACTTCTGTACCTGAGACTTCAACTGCAGACCCCCCCTCATGTTATTCAATCTGAAGATTCTCAAAGTGGATTTCTAGATGATGATCATGTTCAATCAATATCTACTCCACTTCCTCATGAGCATCGCTGTACCAAACTACATCCACTACACCAAGTAATTGGAGATCTCAACAAGCCTGTACAAACTAGGTCAGCGACTTTGAATCAATGTATGCATGACTCATTCCTTAGTAAGATTGAGCCAACACGAGTATCTGAGGCTCTTGCTGATTCGGACTGGGTATCTGCCATGCAAGAAGAGATCAATCAGTTTGAAGCCCTAAAGGTTTGGAGACTAGTTCCTAAGCTAGAAGGTAAAACCGTGATAGGTACTAAATGGGTATTCAAAAATAAAAAGGATGAAGATGGTATCGTCATCAGAAACAAAGCTAGACTTGTTTCCAAAGGTTACCGGCAAGAGGAAGGCATAGACTACGATGAGACGTATGCTCCAGTAGAGCGTATAGAAGCAATCCGCATGTTTCTCGCATACACAGCTCATAAGAATTTCACAGTCTTTCAGATGGATGTGAAAACAGCCTTTCTGAACGACATTCTTAAAGAGGAAGTGTACGTGTCTCAACTAGAAGGGTTCGTCAATTCAGAGAAGCCAGATCACGTCTTATCCAAATTCTTGGTCAAGTCTAGTTTCTCCAAAGGTAAGATTGATACCACTTTATTAATCAAGAAAGAAAAAGCTGATATTATCCTTATTCAAATATATGTTGATGATATAATATTTGGTTCTACTACTCCAAAATTTTGCAAAAACTTTTCTAACCTCATGGTGTCACGTTTTCAAATGAGTATGATGGGAGAGATGAATTTCTTTCTCGGATTACAAGTTAAGCAGTTTTCTACGGGGATTTTTATTAACCAATCTAAGTACATTTTGGATATTCTTCGGAAGTACAAAATGGAAAATTGTAAACCTATTGGAACCCTGATGGCACCAGGTACTAAAATTAGCACTGATCCTTCGGGTAAAAGTGTTGATGTTAGAACTTATAGAGGTATGATGGGATAGTTAATGTATCTTACATCTAGTAGACCAGATATTATGTTTTCAACATGCTTATGTTCTAGATATCAGGTTGCTCCCAAAGAATCCCATTTGGCTGCTGTCAAACGGATTTTTAGATATCTAAAAGGGACTGCAAACCTTGGTCTGTGGTATCCTAAGGATACTGGATTTCAACTGATTGCATATTCAGATGCAGATCATGCAGGTTGCATGTTGGATAGAAAGAGTACTTCAGGTCACGTTCAATTTCTTGGAGACAAGCTCGTTAGCTGGGCATCAAAGAAACAATTATGCGTTTCCACATCGACTGATAAAGCAGAGTACGTAGCTGCTGCCAGTTGCTGCTCTCAAGTCTTGTGGATGCGAACATAGCTACGAGACTATGGATTCAAATTTGATAAAATTCCAATCTATTGTGACTCGAAGAGTGCGATTGCAATATCTGCTAATCCTGTCCAGCATACGAAAACCAAACACATTGATGCCAGGTATCATTTTATAAAAAGTAATATAGAAAAAGGAACAATTGAACTTTATTTTGTAAAAATAGATTATCAACTTGCAGATTTATTTACCAAACCCTTAGATGAAAAGAGATTTATTGTCTCTAAGCTTGGTATGTTAAATCTTAAGACGTAATCAGTTGTTACCTAATAAAGTTACATATTGTTATTTTTCATAATTTTCTTTATCTTTATGATTGAAGGATTTATGCACTTTAATTGTTGGCTCATGATCTTAGGGGGAGTAAGAGAAGATTTTAGATGATCTACATTCATTTGAGGGGGAGCATAGCTAATTTTTGCATTTTATTTCATTGACAAAAATTTTTGTGATGCATGATTTTAGGGGGAGCATATAAGTCAAGTCAAAAGGAGTAAGACTATGATTTCTGATTATTTCTGATCAGAACTCGTACTTTAATCGTTTTATTGCTTTGTGTCATTTACATTTGAATAAATTTTGTGAATAAATTTTGACTAGACTTTGAGACTTATGCAGGATGAGAGAAGCTGACAAGATCATATCTTAATGACTTCAGCTTGACTTCATGAGATTTAAGATTGCTCGAAAAGATAAATTTCTTATCTTAATCTCAAATATATTTGAAAGAAGGACAACTTTCAGATATAGAAAACATGTTCTGAAATGTTCAAACCACTTCCCGAATTTTAAACAGATTTTATAATTTGGAAGTGTGATTTTAAATGTTTTCATTTTATTTTTGTGCTTAATTGATAAACAAACCGTGTGTTTCCAAAGATTAATACTTGCGTATTGTCTTTTCTATATACTTTCAAGTATATTCACACACACCGGTTTCAATTTTTGTTTAAAATGTTCTTACCATGTCTCTAAATTGAAACAATTTTTTCAATGGTAAGACACTCCGCTTGTACTTCAAAGAATTTTTTAGTGATATTTCATTTCGAAAGTCTTAATTGATCTATCATTCATTTCTGATCATTTTCATACAATGTCAAATTTTCAAACAAGTTTTTTGTATTCATATTCATTCATTCAATATACTTCTTTGAAAATATTTCAATGTTTCAAATGCTCAAATATTCATGATTATATTTTATGAGCTTACATTCATCTGACATTTGTATTTGAGCTTTAACTGATAAAGTTAAACCATCTTGAGCAATACGTTCTTTTAGGATTATATATGGGTTATTTGTGCTAGGAATTAACTGAACTTCTATGAAATCACGTTAACCAGTGATTTCTACCCAAGAAGTTAATCCATAGAGATTGAGTGTGAGGAGTCAAAAAGAAATGAGTGTGGGTGTGATGAGGTAAAATGGAAAAGAGAGTTTGGTTAGAAGTGAGCTTAAATGATTCAAAAGAAAGAGGGCGTGAGATGAGAGTAAAAGAATATCAAACTCTGCACCAACTACTTTCTGAGTCGGGCAGCCACATTACTAATGTTTCATAATTCTTCGTGAACATTATTGAAACAGGCAACTAGCCCATGCCAACTCTTGCTAAAACCCCACCAGCCACTCATTTTCTTCTCAAAAAGAAAATGTTTCACATTTTCAAGGGGACGCAGCATATATGCTATCTGGTTTTCATTTGGAAAATCGGGATATTGAAAAAAAAGGACGCCTGCCCCACCTTCGCACTTCAATCATGCACATTGAGTCTGTGTTTATCTATTGTTGTCTCAGTGGTTTACACAATGTTGAGCCTTACTTAAAAAGCAATCATTCGTGCTTAATTATTTCTACACATGCACGAACACACAAAGAATTTGTTTCTTTGTCATAACATTCATAGAAATTGCCTTTGTGGTATTTCGATGATTGGATGGAAGCCCTGGGGGAGTGAACATCAAAAAGCTCCTTTATATTGTGTATTCGTTACACACAGTGACTTCGTGTTACTGACAGGCATCAAAAAGCTCCTTTATCTGTTGATTCAGGAGTTTCCTGTTCTTATTTTGTCTGGATTTGCAAAGATCTAGATGAATACTTGGTTATGGATAACAAAATTCGAGGTTCAGTTTGACATATCAGATTGGTCAAAGACATTTCTTGGGATAAAAGTTTTGATGATATAGATGCTCAAATCATCAAAAAGGGGAGATGATATCAAGAAATGTTAAAGTTTTGTAATTTGGGGGAGATAGTATTAAGAAATGTTAAAGTTTTGAGAGAAGATCAAAATATTTCTGAAGTCAGAAAATTCAAAGAAAAGATTTGAAGAAGATCAAAGTATTTCTGAAGATTTGAGGAAATTTTCTTTAAAGATTATTTGCTAAAGCAATTTGAGCCGATTTTGAAGATAATTTCTTTCCAAAGTCTAAAAGTGTTTTGTGAAAGTTTTAGGGAGATTGATAATCGTTTGAAGACTGTTTTGGAAAGAATACCGTCAAGAAAAAGGGGAGATTGTACTGACAGAGCTTAAAGTGAAGACTGAATTGCTAGATCTTTAAACAGTGATCTTGAATCCAAAGGGGGAGATTGTTAGAGCATAAATATGTTGGATACAAGATCAAGAAAACTGAAAGGTCAAAGTTCAAGAAAGTCAAAGCTGAGAAAGTCAACTTTCAATAAAGTCAAAGTCTTTTGTAATAAAAGTCAAATGTATTTGTATTTTGTATTTTAGTTTTTCTTGTATTAGGAGTTGGTATAAATAGTCTTTTAATTTCTATTTTGTAGAGTAATAAGTATAGAAGAGAACTTAGTTGAAAAAAAAATCAGTTGTAATTTTAGAGAGAGAGAGAGAGTTCTAGAGAGAGAAAGTTGTAAACATTGAATTTGAAAGAAATCAAACAGGTAATTGTTTTGTTAAATCTTGTTTGTTTGATTATATTGTTTTAGAAACTAGAATCTGGAACACACACTCCTCCATTGATTTATATACATATAATATATATGTTTTCTTATGCATCACTCACCTTCCAATGAAAAGCCATGCATATGGCGTCGTGTGTGTATATATATATATATATATTTCTCTTTTGAGTCACTCCCACACACACAGGCGTAAAAGGAACTATGCACAGAGGCTTTCTCAAGATTTTTACAATGTATATGTGTGTGAGTCATGCATTTATCTATCCCTCCTCCCACTGTTTTCCGTTTTTGTTTCAAACCAAACCATGTAAGCTTTATTAATCTGGACCAATATGCCTTCCCCAAACTCGATCAACATGGTCTAAATCTGTCGACTAAACAATACAGTTCACCCACAACACCAATATTATTTACATGATTTTATTTCCATACACAATTAAGCAACTTTATAGACGTCGGTTCACATCGAAACTCCATCGTTAATTAAGACTCTACCTTGGGTTTTAACCCAAAACTCATAACAAAATTGTGAAGGGCAAAGCCCTAAGTTCTTTGGTTGCCCAGGGCCTTAAGGCCTCAGTTTCGAGTTCGTTCCCGAGTTAAAAATCAGTACATTCTCATATATCCGAAATTTGTGGTTTAAACCTTTGCATAAAACAAGTATGAACATTGTTATTGCATCAAACTTTCCATATATAACTCACACATGGACTCTCGATCGTTTCACGCAACACAAAACCACATTAGTCGTTACCGATAGAGTATAATTTCCAGATTTTACGGGAGTTTCTTACCTCGCACAACAGAATTCGTGCTTGAACATGGCAGTCCTCCACCCTTGCTCCTTTTCTGTGAAATCTCTCTCTCTCTCTCGATCGATCGATCGATCGGTTATACCTCTACCAAAAGAATGACTAACTATCCCTCCTCCAAAGAATGGCAAGCGTCGACCTATTTCCCTTGTATATACGATCATAACCGTTGCCGCTCCTAGCATTTCGCAACCTTACTCCACGTCTAAGATGAATCTGATGACTACAAGTTACAAATTTTAAATCGCCACTTCCTATTTTATCTGACAATTGCAACTCCAAGGCCAAAGGTTTGGAACTTTAACACTTTAGATCCTTGAACTTTCTTGAGTTAATTATAATAAGCGCATCGAAACTTAAGGAGTTACAGTATCTTCCAAAGAACCACCACTATCGCAAACTAAAGTTAGTGTTTGATGAGAAAACTGAGTATCGAGTAACAAGGAAACCATTAGATGGAAGAAATGTGTATTCTCGAGTTAAAGATCTAGACATTGTGTTTGGGAAAAGTCGTCCAGAACCTCCAAAAAATATTTGGGAAAAGTCGTCCAGAACCCTCACTTCCACCCCGGCCTCTGCCTCCCCTGCCTCTGCCCCTCCCTCGTCCTACGGGCACACTCAGTTCGGAATCGTTCACACCCACATTAGCATTCATGTTTCGTTCATTGACCGATGTTGTCCTTCCCGATCGTCTAGACATCTTGAGTTACTGAAAAAAAGGATAACATATATTTTATTTCATAACCACTCCAATCTCATGGTTCTAAATAACATCATAACACAAAATCGTATGCTCAAAAACAACATTTCCATTACACCTAACTCATAAAGTTTGTACATTGGACACGAATAATTAAGAAAATACGTCGAAGAAACCAAACGGTTTAACATTGATGATCAAACACCTAAACTAGAAACTAACATCTCCTACTGGAACCGTAAAGACAGAAAATCCATAGACACTATCTTATATAATCCATCACCATCCGTCATGCCCGTCCTCCTCCTCCTCATCATCATCATCGTTTTGTTGCCCATGGAACGCCGGCTCCTCAACTTGGTAATATCGCATGTTGAGCCATTGCTCGTAAGGCTGAACTGGGTTGTACAAGTATGCAAACTCCGCATGGGGTCCCTGTTGGAACCATTCAATCCATTGACTGACAAATATTGCCGTCATTGAGTATGCATCCTGTACGACCTCTCTAAGGTACCGAAACCAATCAACAATCCTGGTCAACATCGACCTTACCGCTATGCGTGCCTCTCTCCTAGCCATCCGGTAAGCAGTAATAGCCATAAAGTTACGAAACTGCAACTCTTCTATGTAATCATTATGATGTTGGATCACATTTACTGGGACCAAAATCCTCCTTGCCACATGCTCGATTGGCTGGTCTACAGCCTCATACTCGATACCGGCCTCTATCTGCCTCTCTAACGTCTGTCCCTCCAAGCTATCCGCCGAGTGAGTCATGCCTACCATCTTCCTACAAAAGAAGGTAAATTAAGTCACTAACTTGATTTAGACTTAATATGATCACTATTAGAGTCATCAAACTCAAGTCATAAGGTTTAAGCTTAGGCTAAATCATAACCTATTTCTCTTAAACCTAGGCTCTGATACCAACTTGTTACACCCCTAAAACCAACCGGGTCGTAACGAAACGTTAATACTTAAAACATACGTCTTCTAAAAAAAAGACGTAGCGGAATATTAAACATTACATCGGATAGTCTTTTAAGAAACATACGAAATACTAATCAACAACTTAAGAACATAAATTTAAATCCAAATTCAAGCAGTCTGCTACATAACCAGTCCTCATGCCAGACCTTTGCCCTTATCGACCCCGACCTTTCCTGATCCTGAGATACACGCTGAAGTTAGCTTTACGCTAAGTGAGTTCATGGTTTTCGCATCATCATCCATCAATCATGAAAATAATTCAGATGCAAATAGTCATATCATAATTTACTCACAACGTATCATGCATTTTAAAACATATCTTGCAATTATGAGAAAAATGAAGCATGCCATCACTTTATATATTTACGTCTATTGGCATGGTGGGGCTCCGTCATCCCGTCCATCTATAGTCAAGCTCAGAGGTTCTCTCAAGCACATGTCTTGACTACCGTCCCATAGTTCAGTCCAGAGGTGCCCCTTCCAACACATGTTCTGACTATATTCGTCATCTGCGGTTTCCCGCCGTCTAATACCAGCGTCCCGGTAATGAGCCCCACACTTGTAGCCACATCACATCAGTTCAATTTAATCAATCACAACACACGTTGTACGTAGCATGCATTTCGTCCAATATTTAGAATAATGGCAAACCCAGATAACATCACCATACATGCACTTGTGCATATAAATACATATGAATAAACTTTGTATGCATATCGGTCACAACAAAATGTAACACGTTCATGTAGTCGTCATTCCATGCGTCATCCAAAAACTAGCATGCTTTTCATATTTAAAAAGGTTATAGCATGGTCAACAAAATCATCATCAATATAAAAAGAACATACTTTTGTACATGCGTGTATCCCAATTAAAAGTTACATGAAACTCACCTCGATTAGTGTCGATTTCCTCGCTACTTGGGAGCTCCCGATCCTACACGGATTCATAAAGTTCCTCTAAGTATTCACGTTTTAATAAACAATTCACCTAATTATCAAACTTCCGAACAAGTTCTTTATTCTCGATCCCATTATTTTCTAAACCGTTAAATTAATGAATATCCTCACTTTCATCCCCATTTTACCATCACTTACGGATATACATACACCTTTATATAACTTGTAACTATTAAACCCATTTGTGTTTTCATTACAGTAACCTCAACACATATGAATTCTTTATAAATAATCATCACATCCATCACCATATGCTTTACGTCACCCATGATCAAATTCTCCTCCATTGATTTATATACATATAATATACATAAGAATATATATATATATATATATATATATATATATATATATCTATATCTTTTGACTCACTCCCACACACACATGCGTAAAAGAAACTATGCACATAGACTTTCTCAAGATTTTTACAATGTATATGTGTGTGAGTCATGCATTTATCTATCCCTCCTCACACTGTTTTTCGTTTTTGTTTCAACCCAAACCATCTAAGCTTTCTTAATCTGGACCAATATGCCTTCCCCAAACTCGATCAACATCGTCTAAATCTGTCGACTAAACAATACAGTTCACCCACAACACCAATATTATTTACATGATTTTATTTCCATACACAATTAAGCAACTTTGTAGACGTTGGTTCACATCGAAACTCCATCGTTAATTAAATCTCTACCTTGGATTTTAACCCACAACTCATAACCAAATTGTGAAGGGCAAAGCCCTAAGTTCTTTGGTTGCCCAGGGCCTTAAGGCCTCATTTTCGAGTTTGTTCCCGAGTTAGAAATCGATACATTCTCATATATCCGAAATTTGTGGTTTAAAACTTTGCATAAAACAAGTATGAACATTGTTATTGCATCAAACTTTCCATATATAACTCACACATGGACTCTCGATCGTTTCACGCAACACAAAACCACATTAGTCGATACCGATAGAGTATAAATTCGAGATTTTACAGGAGTTTCTTACCTCGACCAACAGAATTCGTGCTTGAACATGGTAGTCCTCTACCCTTGCTCCTTTTCTGTGAAATCTTTCTCTCTCTCTCTCGATCGATCGATCGGTTATACCTCTACCAAAAGAATGACTAACTATCCCTCCTCCAAAGAATGGCAAGCGTCGACCTATTTCCCTTGTATATACGATCATAACCGTTGCCGCTCCTAGCATTTCGCAACCTTACTCCACGTCTAAGATGAATCTGATGACTACAAGTTACAAATTTTAAATCGCCACTTCCTATTTTATCTGACAATTGCAACTCCAAGGCCAAAGGTTTGGAACTTTAACACTTTAGATCCTTGAACTTTCTTGAGTTAATTATAATAAGCGCATCGAAACTTAAGGAGTTACAGTATCTTCCAAAGAACCACCACTATCGCAAACTAAAGTTAGTGTTTGATGAGAAAACTGAGTATCGAGTAACAAGGAAACCATTAGATGGAAGAAATGTGTATTCTCGAGTTAAAGATCTAGACATTGTGTTTGGGAAAAGTCGTCCAGAACCTCCAAAAAATATTTGGAAGAAGAAATCTATTTTTTTTGGGATTTACCATACTGGGAGCAGTTGACCGTTCGACATTGTCTTGATGTAATGCATATAGAAAAAAATGTATGTGACAACTTGGTAGGGTTATTGTTGAACATTCCAGGAAAATCAAAAGACGAAGTTAAAGTTAGAAAGGACATGGTAGAAATGGGGATTCGACATGAAAGCGCACGTATCTGCCACCGACTTGTTGTACCTTGTCGAAGATTGAGAAAACCAGATTCTGCCAGTGCTTACATGGTATTAAGGTTCCATCCAGCTATTCTGCAAACATTAGGAAATTGGTGTCAATGAAAGACTTGAAGTTGATTGGTATGAAGTCCCACGATTGTCATGTTTTAATGACACGTATGATTCTTATTGCAATTCGTGGAATATTGCCAGATCGCATCCGACACACAATTACAAAACTTTGCTTGTTCTTTAACATGATTCATTTGAAAGTGATCGATCCTGAGGTTTTGGATTAATAGGAAAGTGATATTATCCTCACTTTAATTTCTATTTTATTTTTTATCTGGAGGGTGTTTGGGATTGCTTATTTAAATGATTTATCTTCTTATTTCATTTTGTTACTGCAAATAAGTTTTTTTAATAAATTAATCTATATTAACTTATCAACTTATTTGAAACAATTTATGACTTTTTCAGTTATTGTACATATATAAGCAATCCCAAACACCTATAAATAACAACTCATTAGCTTATTACGTTTTGGTACTACAATAAGTTAATCCAAACACTTTTTATAAAACTATTTTTTCTCACCACATAAATTAATAAACACTTTTAAGAAAGTCAAAGTTGTTTTAAATTAGCAATCCCAAACAGCCCTAATAATGATAATTATAATAATTAATTATAATATTTTTTATAGTTATCTTGTAACAAGTAATAATAATATTTATAATTACAGTAATTAATATTTAAAATATAAAGATATACATATAAAGATGTGTATATAAGAAATCTTCTAACTTAAAAAAATATAGACAGAAAATAAAGAGGGAAGTTCTCCCGCTTAAAAATTTACCTCCATTACATCGACTCCATCTTCTCCAGGAAGTTCTCCCGCTTCAAAATTCACCCATTCAATCGACTCCATCTTCTCCACGCAGGTTTCCATGGACGATGAACTTTGGCAATGGCGAGGACGACCTTTTTTTTGAGGATGCACTTGGCAATGACGAATTGACGATGATGCGGCTTCTCCATCTTCTCCAACAGGTCTTGTTATTCTTCATCTTCCTAGGGTTTATTTGAAGTTAGGATTGATTTGAGTATAAAGTGGTTCAAATGTTGGTTTATTTCTAGGGTTTATTTGAAGTTATTTGGATTTTTTGATTTGGTAGGGTTTTTTCTAGGGTTTTTTTCTATTGATTCTATGATGCATCAGTAATGACACTAACATTCACTGATTTGTTTCACTAACATTCACTGCTTTGTTTCACCAACAGTCACTGATTTCATTCGGTCTGTTAACCATTGTGTATAATAATGATACCTTGAAATTGATACTCAAGATACTTGTTCCTAAATTGATTGTTCGCACAAACCTTAGATATTGTGTAACATTACCTAGAAGCTCTGTGCACCTAGATATTGAGTTTCTTGTATATCAGACTACTAAGAAGAGGGCAAGTGGACCTAAACGTCCTGTTACTAGGAAGAGAATCCAAGGGGTATGTATGTTTGTTTTAGTTTAATGTGGCTTATTTATATATTTTTATATCAGTTTTTGTTAGATTAAACTGTGCTTGCACTTGTCATTGCTCCAAAATGTTAACCATTGTAGTTGGTTTGTAACTCAGAATTCTTAGGAATGTTAACCATTGTGGTGTAACAACTAGTGAATGTTGGGACGTTTGATAGTATAAATTGTTTGGATCGTTTTATATGTTTATAACAATAAGAGAAAAGTGTTCATCAGTATCACTGCTAATATTTGTTGTTAAATCAACCTAAAGAGTGAGATTACATGATGCCTTTTTTTTAACGGACATTAGCGCTTATCCTGGGTTCACTACTTGAGCTCTTCTCAAAACAAATTTTTTCAAACACAAATGCTCTTAAACTTCAACAAACAAATGTAAGGCTTGATTGCTTTGTTAAGGCTAGTGCATTCAATGTCAAGTGTGATCATGATTGATACGGTGCAAAGTGATGCAGAATTTCTTTCTCTGCTTTAATAATACAATATGCCTTCCTCATAAATGCTTAGGAAAGAAGACCAGTAAAGGCCTAGACTTATACCCCTTTAAAATTTTGTTAATCCAACTACAGAGTTATAAAATCCCCCTAAATTAGCATCCCTCACTTTTTTAATGCAAACCACGATTGAACAAAAGAACTTGTATACGATACAGTTTTAATGAATTAAAATCTCCGATGGATATGACAATGACCAATAATCTAACCGGTAAGATTATTGGCAATGGTTGAGAGTCTTAGGGGTCGTTTACAAAATGCTTACCCGGTAAGTGCTTACCAGGGAATTTACCATAGCGGATGAACATGACAAGAGGATAGGATCTTACCCGGTAAGAGAGAGGATAAGGATGAAGAGTCTTACCCGGTAAGAGAGAGTGACAACTCTTACCCAGGTAAGCGCTTACGGGGTAAATTGATTAAAATCTTACCCGGTAAAGCAAGTTAGTGTGTCGAGTTTTATTGGTAAGTGCTTACCGGGTAAGCATTTGGGTAAACGACCCCTTATACGGTATGTGAGGGCGACGACTCTTACCCGGTTAGCGCTTAATTACCGGGTAATTTTTTGCCTACGATACCGTTTTAACGAATTAAAATCTTACCGATAAAGGTAAGTGATGACATTGAATTTAACCGGTAACTACTTATCGAGTAAGTGTTTGGGTAAACGTTTCTTCACTAAAGTAACCAATTGACTAAAAACCTAGACCTAGAAGATAACAATATTTAAGAACTCCTTAAAAATTTATGAAATACACCTCCAAATTATGAGCAAGAAGCTGAAGTAGTTTGATAAAGAACAAACAGATCCACATGGAGTTAAATAAGATTGGAATCAATGGAGTGTAAATATGTTACGTAATCAGGATGATCACGTAATGATTTTATTGAAAAAGTAAGGGTAAAACAGAGGGTTACAATGGAGAAATGATTACAGACTCAATCCAACAATGGATCCCAGGGAAGATTTCCCTTCTCTAAGCTAGAGCTCAGAGCCTAACAGAATACGTATCATTTTGCATGACCCCCTACACAAGCCATACACTTCTTATTTAAAAACCAAAACACAACTAACTTTCTTTATGGGTTTTGGGCCTTCTAGCATAAACTTTCCAAACAGTGGGCTGGTTATAACTAGTGGGGCTAAGACTAGTTGGATTTGTATCATTTGGCACCCCTTCAAAAATGGTCTTGTCCTCAAGACCAACATCGGGAAACTGACTTTGAATAGTCATAGCATCCTCTCACGTGGTTTCATCTAGCGAACGCCCCCGCCATTGGATAAGCCATTGTTGCACCGTTTCTCCCTGTCGGTTCCAAGAACGAGTCGCTCGAATTGCCTCGGGAACTAATTGATTTGCGACCTCTAGATCAAAATCAGAAGGTAACGAAGGCTCTATACGAACGTTCGACATAGCCTTCTTAAGCAGCGAAACATGGAACACCGGATGGACTTTTGACTCTGGGGTAATTGAAGACGGTAGGCAACTGGACCAATCTTTTCCAGGATCTCGAATGGTCCAAAGAAACGAGCCGCTAACTTCTGATTGATGCGCTTAGCCACTGATGGCTGACGGTAAGGACGTAATTTAACATAAACCAGTTGTCCTACTTGAAAATCGACTTCACGATGCCTCTTATCAGCCTGCGTTTTCATTGCTGACTGAGCTTGTGCTAAATGTAATTTTAATTGTTTAAGAGCTTCATCACGGTCTTGAAGCTCCTGGCTTACCACCTCGACCCGTATTTCCCCCGGTATGAATTGAGAGATGTTAGGTGGTTTACGGCCATAAACCACCTCAAACGGTGAAACACATGTAGATTCATGAAAAGTAGAGTTGTACCAAAATTCAGCCCATGGAACCCACAAGGACCAAGAGCGGGGCTGATCAATTGCAAAACATCGAAGATAGAATTCTAAGCAACGGTTGATCACTTCCGTTTGTCCATCCGACTGCGGGTGGTTAGAAGAACTCATGTGGAGACGGGTACCTTGTAAACGAAAAAGTTCCTGCCAAAATTGACTCATGAAAAGAGGATCACGATCACTTACAATTGACTTAGGAATGCCATGAAGTCGGACGACCTCGCGAACAAAAATGTCAAGCGATATTAAGAGCCGTGTAAGGATGTCGAAGCAAAATAAAGTGACTATATTTAGATAGTCGATCAACCACCACAAGCAAAGCATCAAAACCCTTCGATTTGGGTAACCCGAGGATGAAATCCATAGACAAATGCTCCCAAAGGCTGTAATAAACCAGCTGGGGTAAGCGAACTCGATTTGCAACGTTGACATATGTCACACGCTTGCACAAACCGTTGGACTTAAGAACTCATACCTGTCGAATATAAGTTCGTTGCAAGACGACGATAAGTACGGAGGTAACCTGAATGTCCGCCGGTAGCCGACTTATGGAACTCTTCCAACAACGCTGGAATGAACTTAGAATTCCGAGGAATGACTAACCGATTTTTGTAATACAAAATACCCGCGTGAACTATATATCCTGGAATCGAACCGGGGTTCTGTTGGCATTTCTGGATCAATTCTTGTAAGGTCGGATCAGCCCTTGCTTCCTTCAATAGCCCAGCCCCCTGAACCCAAACCGGTTGATAAACCATCCTCCCAAATTCCACTTCATCATCGCGTCTTGATAAGGCATCAGCTGCTTTATTCTCTCGACCTGCCTTATAACAAATTTCAAAATGATAACCCAACAATTTAGCAACCCAATTTTGTTGATCAGGAGTGGTAATCCGTTGATGAAGCAAGTGTTTTAAGCTCTTATGATCTGTATAAACAGTAAACGTCGTACCCAACAAGTAACTTCTCCAATGTTGCACCGCAAGAGCTAGAGCCATAATTTCACGCTCATATGCCGACTTAGCTAAGTTTCGATCACTCAAAGCTTTACTAAAAAACGCTATGGGACGCTGCTGCTGCATCAAAACCGCTCCTATTCCCCGACCGGAGGCATCACATTCTACCACAAAAGGTTCTGAAAAATCAGGTAAAGCCAAAACGGGAGCCGAAGTGACCGCTGTTTTGAGGAGGTCGAACGACTGTTGTGCCTCTGTGTTCCACAGAAAATTGTCCTTCTTTGTCAATTCTGTTAGAGGCTTAGCAATTGCCCCGTAATTACGAACGAATTTCCGATAATAACCGGTTAATCCGAGAAATCCACGTACTCCCTTCACTTGCTTGGGAGTAGGCCACTCCAAAACCGCCTGGACCTTCTTTGGATCCATAGAGACCCCATTACCATTGATTCTGTGACCCAAATATTCTACCGATGTCTAACCGAACGAGCATTTTTTCTGGTTCACCACAAACTGATACTCATAATGACCATCGTCAAAAAAGTTGTAAAGTGGTCGATAGATCACGTAAATGTTGTTCCCATCGTCAAAAAAGACGACAATACATTTGCGTAAATGAGGTCGAAAAATATCGTTCATAACTGCTTGAAACGTGGCCGGAGCATTGGTAAGCCCAAACGGCATTACTAAATACTCATAATGACCATCATGTGTGCGAAAGGCCGTTTTCTCGATGCTCTTCGGTCGCATTCGAATTTGATTATACCCTGATTTCAAATCCAGCTTCGAAAAATATTTAGTACCTCTGAGTTCGTCAATTAACTCATCCACAACCGGAATCGGGTGTTTATCCGGTATGGTAGCCTTGTTTAAGGCCCTGTAATCTACGCACATCCTCCATGTTTGATCCTTCTTACGAACCAAGATCACGGGGCTTGAGTAAGAGCTATTACTCGGTCGAATAACCCCTAACGACAGCAACTCTCGAACTTGACGTTCGATTTCTGATTTGTGCGCATGTGGATAACGATAAGGACGAACGCACACCGGTCCCTGATTCGGTACTAGATGAATGGCATGATCTCTCGCTCGGGTTGGCAGCAGTCCTGAAAACTCTTTAAAAACAGCAGCAAATTCTTCAAATAACCCCAATAATTGTTTCGACTAACTCATCGAAAGATCAGGAGACACTACAGAAGTTTGTCCTTCTGGATACAACACCGCTTCCGTCGACGATAACCAACTCTGTAAAGACGATTGCACCGTAGTAGGTGACGGAGTTCCCTGTAAACATACATCACGTCCATGATATTGGAATCGCATCGATTGGGTCTCCCAATTGTGAACAACATCGCCAAGAGTTTGTAGCCACTCGATTCCAACGACCATATCCAGATTTCCCATATCAAACAACAGAGCATCGACGGTGAATACGCATTCTCCTAGAGTAATTGGAAGAGCAGAACATTTTTTAGATACAAATACCTTATGGCCATCTCCTAATTTGATTTATAAACCCAGAAACGACGTGACCAACAAATCCAAAGCATCTGTTAAACGTTTAGAGACGAAATTATGGGTAGCGCCGCTATCGACTAAAATAACGATAGGAATTCCGTTTAGTAATCCTTCCAATTTGACCGTATGAAACCGAGCTTTAGAAGTCGTATCTGCACCCAAAAACTCAATAATAGCACACTCACCAGTATCAAATTTACCTTCGTTCAGAACATCTTCAACCTCCGATTGATTTAACGTATGATGTTCCCCATTTCCATCAATTTCCTCATCATCGCCCAACAAAATCACTCGAAAATTGTGACCAGGACCGAACTGTTTTCCACACTTGAAACATAACCCCTTCCGCCGACGATCCTCCCATTCAGACCTCGATAGCGATTTCGTTCCTCGATTCCGTGCTCCTGACTGTTGTGTGGTATCGTCACGATGAGGACTGACCACAGACGTAATAGAAGACGACCTAATCGATTCCACCCGATTATGCAGTCGTCGATCCAAATTAGAATTAACACTTTGGTCCTTAGTCACACTTTGGCCCACTGGACCAGAAGGAAACCCAAACGAATTTTTCTCAGAAAACTGATTTCGTCCCTGGTAACGATATCTGGCCGACAACGCTGCGTTTTCTGAATGATGTAACATTTCCTCCACATCCTTAGCTAGATACATCGCATCCAAACGAGTTTGAGGACGATGAAGCGTCACCCATTTTTTTACTTCAGGACGAAGCCCAGCGATAAAATATCCCAGGGCTTGAGATTCAGGAAGCAGAGGAACCAAAGAGAGTAAATACTCAAAATCATCAATATAATCGTGAATAGATTCTACCTGTTGAATCGTTGAGAGCTGCTCATAAGGATTCTGGATCTCTAATCCACTGAATCGTTGTAAAAGTTCCTGAGTCAATTTCTCCCAAGTCAGATCCACGTGAATGTCCTTCACCACCGAAAACCAGTGTTGCGCCACCCCTGACATACTTAATTGAGCCAAACGAGTTCGGAGTTCAGGTGATGTTCCATGGATCTCAAAATATAATTCGGCCTTCGTAATCCATCCCCGAGGATCATAACCGAAAAATTCCGGTAGCTTAATCTTCTTCGCTGCACAGAATTGGTTTTCTCCCAATCTTCCAGAATTGAAATTGGCATTACCAGGTGTGACTGGAGGAGTGAATCCTGATCCAGTAGCCGCATTTGGAGGAGTGGTATGTCCCGATCCAGAAACTCCACCCATTTCAGACCCCTTCCCCTGCTGATTTTTCACCCAGGTCATCATATACGATCGAAATTCCTTTTGTTCTGTTTGATCCTCTTCCAGAGTTTTCAGAGCTTCCTTGATCTCCAGAACATCAGAATGTAACTTCAGAATCCTTTCTTCATGATTTTACACATGAGCTTGCAGGCGAGTCTCCATTGAATCCGGCAGGTCCAGTGTTACGTAATCAGGATGATCACGTAATGATTTTATTGAAAAAGTAAGGGTAAAGTATCAAAATACTTCTTAGAAATTCAAGAAAATGAATAACAAAATCTGAATCAGAACCAAGATAAAGTATGAATAATAACCAAGATAAAGTGAAGTTTACTTGACGAGAAAGAACATACTTTTAACCTAACTAATTAATATAATTAGTTCATATAAAACATAATTTCTACATGAATCAAATAAACGTTAAGCATTCAAACCGGTTAGTTATCGGCATAAATGTCTAGATAAGAATTAAGATCACATGCTAGAGACCTATATGGCAAAATATATTCACGGTCGTTGAACCGGTTGATGTATTTGAATTGATGAAAAACGTATGCTTATGTCAGTTATGTGTATTTTTTTAATGTATTTGGTTGACCCGGAGGTTGAACCGTGACCCGGTCACCACACTGGGTCAACCAAAAAACCGGCTTTTAAAACATTGCAAATAAGTTACCCAGGATAAGAAACTACTTCTCTGATATGTAATCCAGTTGCACCTTGTTGTTCAATTAACTGTTCAACCTCTACTCAGGCATTGTCCATCATGGTAATCATTTTGGATGCATATCCCACATACTTTAGAGATAAGGGGCTGTTTGCATTTGATTTATGTCGCTTGGTTGGATTTTGATCAGATTACATATTATGCTAAAGTAATATACTTTGATGATACATTTTGGTTTACTACATCAAATGCTTTAAATGTAATCCACAATCTTCATCTGCTTGTTTTTGCAGGTTGAGTTGATTTCACAAAACAGATGAAATTTTTTATTATCTTCATTTATATATTTATTGTTTAGTTCCTTTAAAATTTTTAAATTTGAATATTAAATTTGGTTTAGATGCATTGCCTTTTAAATTTGTCATGGAGACAATATTCAAAACTATGATGCATAACATAGATAAAGAGTTCTTTTTGGCACCGTACGCACAGGGGTGAGTTTATATATATATATATATATATATATATATATATATATAGTTTATGCTGTAAGTTTTACTAACATTATTATTTTAACCTTTTTGAGGCATCATTGGTCGTTGCTAATCATTCGGCTTAGACATCGCTTAGTATATATATTGGACTCGAAGATGTCGGATGGAAAGAAAGCCGAAACTTATTTGATCAAAGAGATGATGGAGATATAAGTAATGTATTACATTGATATAAAAAGTATGTTTATTTTTATTGTTAATTGATTATTGAAACAAAGGTGTTTATGGTTTCTTTTTAGGCTATTACAAAGTACAATCAATGTGAAAGGTCTTCTCGTGCCGTAATTTCCACTCCCGTCACATGGAAATTGAACATGGTAGAATTCACATATCTCGACAATCTATTTCATACTTTAGTTTTTCTAATATTATAAATTTTCTTACAATGTAGTGTAATCAACAAAAGGATGGCTGGGAATGTGGGTATTATGTAATGAAGCAAAATTTCCATTATGCAATGTACGAGCAATACGATTCCCCTCACAAGGTACTTATTTGTTAAATTTCAGTCATTTATATATTATACAAAACAACTTTTTAGATAACACATCTATACATTTATATGTAGGACATATGGACGACCAACTTTTTGAAATGAACAACTAGATCAGATAGCTTGTCATGTGGCCAAATCATTTACTTTAAAACGTATGACAGAGCGTAAAATGTGGTAAAGGTATGTGTTTTATGCACTCCACTAGTGAACGATGTCTTTATATGTTTGAATAACATAGTTATTCTTGTTATTATGTATTTGCAATATAAACTCGTATTATATGTTCAGAAAACGTGACGTTCTTATATATAGAGCCCTTTATTTGTTTTCAGGATAAGAGATCGATGAATTGAAATGCACAGAAGAATGTTGAGTTAATCCTAGAAAGAAAGACATGTTGGGTGTCAACAAACAACTGAGAGGTAGAATTACGGATTAATGTTTGATGATGTGTTTGAAAAAACAAGTTTGTGGATATTATTGTAATGGCTATTAGTTTTTAGTAGGAATTAGAGTTCCATTTATATGTATGTTGTTGGAAGAAATTTAATGGATATGGTAGTTGTAGTGGTTATTGGCTTTTAATAGGATTTGGAGTTCTATATGTGAATTTATGAAAAATATTTTGGCATTTGGTATGTAATGGTTGTTAACACATTTTCTACACGATTTTAAGAATAGTCAAAAAAAACGTTTAAAATTGTATACATTTTTAAACGGTTTTTTAAAAGGTATACAATTTTAAACTTTTTTTTTTGACATTTTTAAACGGTTTAAAAACCGTTTAAAAAAGTGACTTTTTTAAACGGTTCAAAAACCGTTTAAAAAAGCCCGTGACCTTTTCAAACGGTGCCCTTTCAAACGGTTGTAAAACCGTTTAAAAATGTCCAAAACAACCGTTTAAAAAATCTATTTTTGTAGTAGTGAGATTTAAGACTTTATGCATAAAAAAGTAGCACATTGTGCTTTAAAACTTGTTTTTAAGACTTTTCTAAATCTGCTTTATAAGGTAGTATAGATTTAAGGAAAAAATTCTTAAAAACAAAATTTTATGCATCAAGTATTAATTGTTTATTGATGAATATTATTTAAAATTCAAGATTACAATTAATATTGCATAAGTACATTTTTTTTAAAGCTAAATGTTTGAATTCATAATTAACTGATAAACATAATCAAATATAGAATAAATATCGCATTTTAAATCTAAAGATTCTAAAATATAATTAAGAAATTATTGAATTATAACAAATACCTAATTATTTATTTTATATAAATAGTTACATTATTAAACTTAAAATAAATTATATCATTATTAAGCCTAAATCGACAAAACTGTATTATAAAATCGACAAAGACAAAAAAATAAAAACAAAACATTAAAATCGGGATGTATCGCGTTGCATTACACAATTGCATTTCTAGTATATATAAAAGCAAAACCCAAATGTGATCACGTGGCATACTCATGGCTTAGGAATTGCTACAAGAAATTTCCTCAATTTTTTGATTTTTTTAATTGTTTAGCTTGTTAAAGATTTTTTTTTGTCCCTGTATGGAAAATGTAAGTTTTATTATGAGTGGTTTTTTTTTGGTAATTTTATGTTGCTCCAACCTATTCATCCCTCTCTAATAATTGTTATTTTAATCTCTCAATTATTCCTCTCTATTCGGTTATAATTTTTCATCTCCTCACGGTACATCTCTCTAATAATCGGTGTCTTAATCTCTCAATTCTACATCTCTATGCGGTTATAATTTTGTGGAGGCGATTTGCACATTTGTTGATTTGAGGCATCATTCAAGAAACAAATCATCGTATGAGTTTTTGCTAATGTAAATATAGTATTTCATTTTTAGATTCCTTTCTAGACAACATGTCCTCCTTATTGAAATCAAATGAAATTTCAATTGGAGACGTTCACATTAAAGTTGGAATTATGCAGACACATGAATCATTTTATGTTTGTGGATTAAGTGGCATATGAATCCTTGATGAAAGCATATATATATATATATATATATATATATATATATATATGTTGAACATAATAAGGTAACATTTTTTTAGCATATGTAGAACATAAAAATGTAACTAATTATTTTGTTTGCTTATCCATGAACTTGATAAACGGTATGTTAGAATATTTCTGCATTGATGCTACAAGAATGTATTAAGAAACATGGATTTTGATCCTTTTATATTGGTAAGCTTCCATATAGTTTTCAAGATATCGATGTTCATCGGTCTGTTAGGTTTTTTTTTTCCATTCCACCACAACATTTTCTTGTGGTGTTTAGGGCAACGTAGTGTCATGGATGATTCCTACGGATTGGAAATACGTGGGGTCATAATACTCTCCACCTCGATTGGTGCGTAAACATTTATAAAACAATTCATTTGCAATTCAACATCCGTTTTATAAATATTAAATTTGTCCAACGCTTCATCTTTTGTATATAACAAAAGTACATAGAAAAATAGTGAAGTATCGTCAATAAAAGTAACAAGATACTTTTTATTACTCAAAGACGGAGTTGAATGCAAATCACAAAGATCACTATGAATTAACTCAAGCACCAACGAGCCCCTTTTCACATTAGGAAAAGGTTGCCTAGTGATTTTTGTTAACATGCAAGTTCTACATTTTTCAGTTTTAATGTCAAAAGCCGGAATAAAACCATCTTCTAACATTTCAACCATTTTTTTAAAATTCACATGACCAAGCTTTGATGTCATAAACTAGAATCAACATAGTTTTCATTAGCAACATAAACAGAATTTGAAAAACTCTTTTTATTTAAGTTTAACATAAATATTTCATTCATAAAATATCTGAAGCCAATAGCAAGAGAGTGAATAAGGAATGATCCTCAAAACTAAAAGAGTGATTGAGTCCGACTCAAGCGAGTGAGTGAACATGACTCGGATCTGTGACCGACTTTACCGCATTAAAAAGAAATCAAACGGATAAATACTCAATTCTCTGAGTTCTTTTCCCTAATCTAATTGAACTTTAGGGACCAAAGGCTTGTTCAAATTCATTTCAACACTTATGCGTGCAAAATTTCCCCTTGTTGGCTGTATGTTCGTCGACTCGCACCGTTTTACCCACTACAAAAGAACCACCTTTTGACAAGACAAACTTGTTGGACTCAAATACTTTCCTATATCCTAACCTAACCAAATTCTTTCAAATTTGTGGTACAAACAAAACGTCTAAAAGTTCAATTATTTTGCTAGAACTAAACTCTATCCTAACTAAGTCGCGTCCAAGAATGGGAGCACTCGACTCGTTCCACATGTGTAACACGGATCCGTCTTCAACCATTTAAGGAAGTGAACCAACGTTGATCCTTGCACACATGACTCATGAACGTGAGTCAATTCACCAAGCAACATCATCATCCTGCACATAAAATGATTCAAATATTAGTGGTACATAATTCAATTTCAAATTAAAACCAAAGTCAAGAAACTAACCTTGTCGTGGGTTTTGTGCTTTTGTCTTTCATTTGTTTGTCCACGTGTCTCATCTTAATTAGTATCACATGTCTAAAGTCACGTTAAAATACCAAGTTAATTTAAACAAATAAGTTCTTATTCTTCTTTACGTTTAACGCATAGAAGGAACCAAAAGCACCTAAAATTTAGGTTTGTAGATATAGAAAGTACAGTTAGTAGAACTTAGTAAGAGTTTATGCAATTAAGGGCTATAATGTTTCACTTTAAAAACTGCAAAACTTTATGTACACAAGCTCATGGAATCAACATTGATGCAAAACCATCATGGTCTCATCTTATCATAGTGAAAAAATTTACGGTGTTTTGGAGGCTTATGTGGGTTTTTATATTAGGTGCTAAGAGTTCAATCATACATCAGATTCGATAATTATTTTACTATTTTTCCTTCTTTATTATATAATTCATTTTTTTACTGATTCTCTCTTACGTATGTTGGGCATGACAATGCAATTGTACATCGTTGTCTATTTCCTTATTGCGTTAACTCACGTAGCGATTTTTTTGCTGCAGAATCAGCCATTGATGTGGTTTTGTAGACCATAATTGCCTTTTAAACCTTTATTTTTGTTCTTTTGTTAAGAAAGGGTGAGAACATTAGCCTAGGTAAGACCAACTGATTAAGCTAGGTAGAATGGAAGAGACACTAAGCCCCTTTTTGCTCCTTTCTACAAGGTGAATGCTTTAGGAAAGGTCCAAGTTGTAAGGAAGTAGTATCCGAATACACAGTTGTGGAGTTGGGACATCACACTTTGGACGAAAAGGGATCTCATGCTTACCCATATTACTCAACAATTATGCAATTAAGTCGTAGGGTTCTTTTTTTGGTGATGAAATTAAGCATTTTTGTGAATCCATATTTAATAATTCTTGCCATTAATTTTCTTTCAGTATAATAAATATATATTGATGCCATTAATTCCTTCCATTAATTTTCTTTCAGTATTAATTTTCTTTCAGTATAAATATCTATTTATGCTTAAGAGCATGATTGAATTAATCTTCGTGAAGTTAGAGATTGCAAAATGTGAAATAATTTTTAGAGAATTTGGTTTTGATGTTTTGATTTTCGTGTATAGAAGGTCAAGTTCCAACCCCACCATTGCCACCCCATCGACAAACCTTATTCTAACATCACATACCATATTTAACAAACCACCAATTATGTAATGATGGCAAAGCTAGAAACCACACATTGATAGGGTCAATACCGGAGTTAGAGAAGAATTCCATAAATGGGATTCAGTTTCGAAAAACAAAGTTGCTCCATAAGTCGGTTGGCCCCTTCTTCTCTGTCGGAACCTAATTCATGTTTCTCCAACAAAGATACAGAATCAGATGACAAAGAAGACCAAAACCCATCAGGTGACCATCACCCGTTGAAGTTCTCACTTTATATTTAATTAAACAAAACCCTTGATTTAGTTGGTGTTTCACTTGAATTTTGACGCAGTAGTTTGTTGAGTTTCTTAATTCTATTGCAGTTGCCTAAAGGAGACATTAGGTATCTACGAAAATTCTTGACTTATATGGTAGTGGGAGGACACCCCTGTATATCCCGGAGTAAGTTTTTTGTATTTAATAAAAGCATTCATGCTTTCCTTTCTCATTTGGATTGAGTTTTTAAGATATGTTGACCGGTTACCCCCCCCCCCCCCAACTTATTGTCCTCATATATCATCTACTACTTTAAGCTTCTATGCTTAAATTATCCCACCAAATAATGCCTAAATATATCAACTCTTTATTGAAAATAAAGGAAATCAGCCAAAACCACACCTTTGATCATATATTATAACCATATAATCATTTTTCTCTTGGTATGATTACTTTTTTAAGATACATTTTTCTCATGAAATATGTCTCTCGCAAGGGACCACATTTTGTACTTTGATTGCAAGCTTGACTGAAAATTCATCATACCAAACTACCAAGGGTAAGAATATGGTTAACCAAGCAAGTAAGATTATTATCGAGGCTCTTGTGGATTTTCAATTAAGGGTGAGCATGGGACTAGTACCGTACCGAACCGGTCAGTTCCGAAAATTCCGGATACCGAAAATATGGAAAACTCAATATATCGAATACCGTATCGATTAGATCGGTATGGTACCGGTATTTCGGTACTAGTACCGGTTCGGTATTTCGGTACCTTCTTGACAATCAAACAATCGAACAAACTTACTCATCCATATTTTATGATATAAAACAAGCAAACAAACTGACTTGTGTATCTTTAATAGAAGGGGTTGATCAATTGCAAAAATTAGAATTTTTTTAAAGTTTAGGGTTGGTATTTCATCACTATGGTAAGGAACCGTTTCATATTTTGGAATGGATTGGAATTTTGAAATAAGAACAGGAATGGATTTGTTTGGGATTTATGAAAAAAAGGTGTCTTTTCGACTTTCGGTACCGATACATATTACCGAATACCGATTATAGGAAAAACAAGGAACCAATTACCGTACCGAAATACATGGGATGGTCCGGTACCAGTATAGTACAAGTTCGGTATCCGGATTTGGGGCTCCTTTCACATCCCAATTTCAATTAGAAATAAGTTTTTTTGTACGTTGTATTTATTATAAAACTTAACGAAAACTAGTCTTATTATTTTTTTCCTTCTGTCATTTAAGGATGGTATTATGTTCTTATACTGGGTAATTGGTGCGCACTACACAATTTTAATCACTCAATTCTTAATAATTCTTGAAAGATAAATATGATCACTCGGTAACTTACATGGCTTCTTTAATTTTTACTGGTATTCTTATAGTGATTCATATTTCCTCGAGGAACTATCATGAACACTATATTGAAAAGAGTATATGTTTTTCATACTTTGAGGTTTGACTCTAATTAGCAACTTATAATAAGTTTTCAATTGCAATATTTGTTGGAACAAAGTGGTGATGAAGAAGGGGTTATTGCCTATGAAAGACATTTGTGGCAAGGAGGAGAAATTTTATGGGAAAGAAGCTTTGGTCAAGCTCTTGAAATGGCATGTTGGGCATTCAGAGTATCAGTAAAGCAATTGGAAGGTAACTAAGAACAATTTGTTGATTTTTCATGTAGTCTTTTGAAGGTAACTTCAGTTTATCGTCAATTAGTGTTTGCATATATTCGTTCATTCTTCCTAGGTTAGGATGATATGATATCTTCCTAGAGCTTGCAATATCACCATCTCCTTTGCATATTTTGAAATGACAAATAAGTCCTTTTCTCTCTTGGCATCTCGGTCAATGTACTAAGTAACTTCAGAGTTGGTACATGTCAGAGTTAGAGCAAAAAACAGAAGGGAACATCTTTCTAGATGAATTCTATCTTCATGGCACTCCAACAGCCCATACAGAGGTGATGGACCAAAAAACAACTGAGGTGAAATCCACTGGTTAACAATTAATAAGGATTATATCGAGAAGATGCAGAAAGAGATTAAGGGCTTGTTTGTTTTTTTGAAAATAAGCACTTAATTGGTTCTTTAAGTCTGATTTGGTCAGACATTTATATGTTTCATACCATTTTTTTTAGTTTCAGAGGCTCTTACGTCTAAATAATCTCTAAACAAAAAAGGGGTGCCTTAACCTTTAAATCGCTTAGACATCGACCTCCTGTCCTTCATTACGCTTTTTCTATTATCGATTCCAGACCTCCATCACCGGATACCTCCGTCGCCTCCATTCTCCTTCAAAAGAGCTGTCGATCTCCAGCAGGTTCGTCCTCTTTCTTTCGTTTCTCTTTTCCTTCTCGATCTCCATCATTGTTGTTCTCTATTATTGCATCAAACCATTCCAAATCTTCTGCATCAAATCATTCAACATCTACCATATCAGTTGGAGGTAGGATGTGTTGAAAAACTTAAATCAGATAAGTTTTTATTGGTGTTGTGTAACTCACCAAACACAATGTACAAGTGTTTAAAGCTTGGATATGTGGATTAATATGAACCACACATCTTGGATGACATCATCTATATGACATCATCCATATGTCATCCTCCATTCCTTCCCCTATAAATACATGCCTCCATTCCATCCCAAAACACACAAACAAGAAGTTAGAAGTCTTCTTTCTAACTTTCTTCTTCTTCTTCCTTGTTCCCTTTTGTTGATATATATATATATATATATATCATTGATATATATTTATATATCTTGTTTTGGGGGAACATTTGGTTAGCTGATTTGTTGATCCAAGGATCTCGTAAACACGTTGTAATTTCTCCCGGTTGGTAATATAAAGATCTCTCTCTCCCTGTGGATGTACACTATCACACTGATAGTGGAATCACGTTAAATATTGTTGTCTCGATTTATTTGCTGTTTCGTTATATTTTATCGTATATTCGATAACTGCTATATTTACGCTTGTGGATCGGTATGAATCAATAGACCAAAATATACAATATTTAGATCTTGTTATTCCGCATTTGTTGTAACGGGTCAGTTGCACGTGATTTATTGTTATCATTTTTGGGACCGTAAATCACTTGAAATACGATTTTGTAACTGCCACCAACCCTTACAATTGGTATCAGAGCTGCTAGATCTAAATTTGTTTTATATTGTATATTTTTAGTCGCACGATAAGTGCTTGTTAAAAATGTCTGTTGATTCAGGAAATCCATTCGCCGGTTCCGTTTCCAACTCGGACCCAAATGTTTATCAAAAAGGATCTTTTAAATTATCGGGGGCCGGGATTAGAATAGAAAAATGGAACGGGGAGGGTGATTTTGGTAAATGGCAGTTTACTACAGCAGCAGCACTTAGAAAAAACGATGTTCACCCCGTAGTCTTTGCTCCGGAAGAAATAAATCCGGATATGTCCACCTTAGAAGTTAAGGAAATGGAGGCTTGGACCTTCACTATCTTACAAATGGCTATGGGTCCAAATGTAATTTCTGAAGTCGTTTCTAAAAAGACAGCCGCAGGGATTTGGAAAAGACTTGAGAATCTTTATCTCAAGAAAACTTTGACTAACCGACTGTTATTGATGAGGTCGTGTCTGTTCTTCAAAATGAAGGAAGGCACTACCATTCAGGCCCACATGACTGAATTCGAAGACATCATAATGAAGTTGAAGGCAACAGATTCTATTTTTGCCACAGATAATGAGGCACTCGCTTTGATTCTGTTGTATTCACTTCCCGAAAAATATTCCCACTTCACTAACAGTTTTATTTATGGAAGAGATTCCATATCTTTGTCTGAAGTGAAAGCAGGGATAATCTGTGAAGAACAGAGAATTCAGATGAAAATCGGTAACAGTTCGCGGGAGAACAACCACAACAGTCATGGTCTATTTGTCGAAAGAGACCAAGACGATCAGCTCAGGGGAAGAACTCGTGGCCGCTCCCAATCTCGTAAACCTGGTCATCGCGGGAAATCTAAGCAACGTGGTAATTGTAATTATTGTCACAAACCAGGTCATTGGGTCAGAGATTGTCCGAGTTTGAAAAACAAGGACAAGAACAAAGCAGAATCTTCAGCAGTTGCAACCGAACAAGATACAGGATTCTCAGCAACGATTACTGCACCGCAAGGCGACAGGCGTTGGGTGTTGGATACCGGAGCTTCGTGCCATATGACACCATTTCGGGACTGTTTCACTACTTTCGAGGAGTTCGAAGGTAACCATATTTATATGGGAAACAGTACATCGTGTGTCACTCGGGGCATCGGTTCGGTCAGAATCAAAATGTTTGACGGTACTATTCGAACTTTATCAAATGTTAAATTTGTACCGTCTATGACTCGTTCTTTGATTTCTGTTGGACAACTGTCCAAACTTGGCTGTAAGATTTGAATAGAGAATGGGAGTATGCGCATTTCCAGAGGGAACTTTGTTGTGATGAAAGGTGAGCAGGCAGAAAATAACCTGTTTCATCTGGTAGGCGAAACAGTCAGTTCTGATGCGTGTGTCGCGGATAGTTCGAGAAACTTAGATGCTACCCGTTTGTGGCATCTTAGATTGGGGCACACTTCGGAGAAGAATTTGGAGATTCTGCGCAAGCGGAAACTCATTGCAGTTGACACGCCTACGAGTCTGGACGTGTCTCGGGTAAACAGACGCGTGTTTCTTTTGGTGTTGGAAAACACAACACCAAAGGGATCCTCGATTATGTTCATACTGACGTCTGGGGACCATCTTCGACACAATCCCTCAGTGGAGGTAAGTACTATGTTACTTTTATTGATGATTTCTCGCACAAACTTTGGGTGTATGTGATTAAGTTAAAGTCAGACGTTTTTGAAATATTCAAAACTTGGTTAGCACTAGTCGAAGTCGAGACTGGTAGAAAATTAAAAGTGCTTAGATCTGACAATTGTGGTGAATACACTAGTGGTAACTTTAAAGACTTTTGTTCACGTAGAGGTATTCACCGACACTACACCACACCTGGTGATCCGCAATCAAACGGAGTCGTCGAGCGGATGAATAGGACTTTGTTAGAAAAAGTCCGATGTATGTTAGTTACATCTGGTTTCCCTAAAATGTTTTGGGCTGAAGCACTTCACACTGTTGTACACATTGTGAATCGGTTACCGTGTTCAGCCATTGGGGGAAAAATTCCGGAAGAAATTTGGAGGGGTAAGGGTTGTATCTGTTTGAAATACATACGTGTATTTGGATGTCCTGTGTATATTCATGTGACAGGTCAGGACAAGTTGGATCCCAGAGCCACCAAGGGATTCCTACTCGGCTATACAGATGGAATCAAGGGTTACCGAATCTGGAACCCGGTCACCCGAAAGGTGATTCACTCTCGACATGTGACCTTCGATGAGTCGACTATGTTCAAGTCTAATCATAATCGACAACCCGCTCCAGAACCGGAAATTATCTCTTCTGTTTCTCCAACAGCCGATGGAGATGAGATAATTGTCAGTCCTATTGTACCCAACTCATCTGCTCGTGGTTTTACTTTGGGATCAGAATCTGAAGAAGATGTTAGTCCACCAGATACATCTACTTCTGATCCAGTTAGCTCAGTTCAGGAAGAAATTCTGAATGATGGTGGAGGTCAAGGCGATACAATTCCAGTATCAGTACCTGTGAGTGTGAGGCAGAGCCAGAGAACTATCCGTCCTCCTAATAGGTATGGTGATTGGGATTTTGCAAATATGAGTTTTACTGACCAGCTAGAGTATGCTTTGCATGTTGTACAGGATAAGCCGTTTGATTATTCGGAGGCCGTAACTTCGAGCCACTGTGATAAGTGGTTAGGAGCTATGCATGAGGAAATGGAAGCTCTATCTAAAAATAACACTTGGGATCTTTGTCCATTACCGAAAGCCAGTCGTGCAATTGGCTGCAAATGGGTCTATAAAGTCAAAGACGATAAGCGTTATAAAGCTCGCCTGGTTGCGAAAGGCTTTGCACAGCGAAAGGGTATCGAGTATGACGATATCTTCGCACCTGTGGTTCGACACACATCTATCCGGGTCCTTCTGGCCCTTGTGGCAATTCTTGATATGGAGCTCGAACAATTAGATGTGAAAACAACTTTTCTGCACGGAGATCTTGAAGAAACCATCTACATGAAGCAACCGGAAGGTTTCATCTCCGACAACAAACCTGATTGGGTCTGTAAGTTGAAAAAGTCCCTGTACGGACTCAAACAATCGCCTAGACAGTGGTACAAGAAGTTTGATTTATTTATGCTCTCGTTGGGTTTTGAGCATAGTGAGAAAGACGCTTGTGTCTATCATAGATCAAGCGGTGGCGTTTCTATTTATCTACTTCTTTATGTTGTTGACATGCTGATAGCTTGCAGGGATCATTCTGAAATCAACCGTTTGAAAGATAGGTTGAAATCAGAATTTGAAATGAAGGATCTCGGTGAAGCTCGTGTTATTCTCGACATGGAAATCGTTCAGGACAGAAAGTCTCGTACTCTCAGGTTAACACAGAAGGGCTATATTCAGAAGATTCTGAAGCGGTTTAATCTTGATGAAGCAAAGTCGGTGTCTACGCCACTTCCAAGACACATCAAGATTACAAAAGACGATTGTCCGGTAGACGATATTGGAAAGGCTGAGATGGCAAAGATTCCGTATGCCAGTGCAGTCGGGAGCCTCATGTATGCTATGGTATGCACCCGTCCCGATCTTGCACATTCCGTTGGTGTAATTAGTCGGTTTCTATCAAACCCGGGTAAGTCATATTGGAATGCAGTGAAAACTGTATTTCGTTACTTGAAAGGTACGGAAACTCACAGTCTGATTTATGGTATGCAAAACAACTATGATATTCTTGGTTACTGCGATTCAGATTACGCAGGTGATCGTGTCAGTTGGAAATCCACATCTGGTTATGTTTTTACATTAGGTGGAACAGCTGTCAGTTGGAGATCTCGTTTACAGTCTGTTGTTGCATTATCGACTACCAAAGCTGGGCTTATTGCAGCGGTCGAGTCTGCTAAAGAAGCAGTTCATTTACAGAAACTCTTGTATGGTTTGGGCCTGAAGCAGACTACTATTCGTATTAATTGTGATAGCCAGAGTGCTATTCACTTGGCAACAAATTTGGCGTTCAGCTCTCGAACGAAGCACATTAATGTGCGTGATGCATTTCTGGTAGCTTTACACGACGCAAAGGTTGTGTACTTGAAGAAAATGTTATCTAAAGATAATGCTGCCGATATGTTCACCAAGTCGTTACCACCAGCCGCATTCGAGCGTTGCTCGAATTTGATCCAGCTCAGATTGTGTTAGTGCCGTTTGGCACCTTGTGGGAGAGATGAGAATATTGCTACAAATGACATAGCAACATCTTTGGGGAGATATTACTTGGTACGTGTTTTCCGGTTGCTTAACTCGTTCGTCTATTGAGATTGCTCACTTGAGGATTTTTGCTTTTGATTTTGACGGGTGATGGCCGAGCCGAAGCTCGTCACGATCAAAATGCATTCTGTTACCTTGTGTCAATCTCTATCAGCTATTTGTCCGTATTCGGGGGATTGGTTCGTGCTTTGGTTTCGTCGGGTGATTTGCACATCATGGTGGAGTGTTGAAAAACTTAAATCAGATAAGTTTTTATTGGTGCTGTGCAACTCACCAAACACAATGTACAAGTGTTTAAAGCTTGGATATGTGGATTAATATGAACCACACATCTTGGATGACATCATCTATATGACATCATCCATATGACATCATCCATATGTCATCCTCCATTCCTTCCTCTATAAATACATGCCTCCATTCCATCCCAAAACACACAAACAAGAAGTTAGAAGTCTTCTTTCTAACTTTCTTCTTCTTCTTCCTTGTTCCCTTTTGTTGATATATATATATACATATATATATATATATATCATTGATATATATTTATATATCTTGTTTTGGGGGAACATTTGGTTAGCTGATTTGTTGATCCAAGGATCTCGTAAACACGTTGTAATTTCTCCCGGTTGGTAATATAAAGATCTCTCTCTCTCCCTGTGGATGTACACTATCACACTGATAGTGGAACCACGTTAAATATTGTTGTCTCGATTTATTTGCTGTTTCGTTATATTTTATCGTATATTCGATAACTGCTATATTTACGCTTGTGGATCGGTATGAATCAATAGACCAAAATATACAATATTTAGATCTTGTTATTCCGCATTTGTTGTAACGGGTCAGTTGCACGTGATTTATTGTTATCATTTTTGGGACCGTAAATCACTTGAAATACGATTTTATAACTGCCACCGACCCTTACAGGATGTATGTAGACTTCATTGATATAAGTCACGAAATGATGGACCAAAATCTCTCTCTCTCTCTCTCTCTCTCTGGGATCGTCTTTAACCTATTCTAGTGTTTCATACATGGAAGTCGTAATGGGTACATTTTATTATTCCTTTATATATTGCTTAGTTGGTGATGAGTGTGGGAAATTATATATATATATATATATATATATATATGTGTGTGTTTGGGAAGTGGTTAGTTTGTAGGTTTTTCAGTTTATTTCTGAGATGACTTGACTCTATTTAGTATTTGAGGCAAACACCTTTTGCATTTTACTAAAATATTGATGCATCAAATTTGTTATAAAGTTTTCAAATGGAAGTAGTTTGTTTGTTTGTATTGCATATATATATATATATATATATATATATATATATATATATATATATATAGAGAGAGAGAGAGAGAGAGAGAGAGGGGAAGGTTAATGCTAACTATTTAAGAAACAAGAAAAAGCAAAAAAACAACAGACCATTTACAAAATTATATGTGATTTTACACTAACCCGAAAAAATCAGACGCGGGCGATGTCTAGCGCGATCTAAAGGTCACGTGCATAGTCGCATGAATCATATATGATTTTGTACGTGAATCATATATGTTTTTGTATGTACTCGGATGTTTTCGTGTTTTATTAAAACCATATACATCCATAAGATTAACATCAAGTAGGAAGGAAATAGAACAAAAAATGAAACATGATTTTTCGTTTCGAGTTATCGGTTTTGATTTTGAGTTGCTTTGCGCTGCATTGCATGCAGTACGTAACTAGTTTATTTATATAAATCTTGTATTGGAGATTCCCTTAACCGTAACTAGGGTTGTAAACGAACCGAACGAACACGAACGGAAGCTTGTTCGTGTTCGTTCATTTAACTTAAATGAACAAACGAACGGTAAACGAATGAAATTTTTTGGGTTCATGTTCGTTCTTCAAGAAAATTTGTTTGTTCGTGTTCGTTCATCGAAATTATTTGAGAAAAAAAGGTATACATATTTATATAAGGGACAAAAAGGTATACATATTTATATAAGGGACAACGGTAACTGTAACACCCGAAAAAATTGGTAAGAAAAGTGCATCATTGAAGTGTTTGCCAATACTCAAATTCTGGATTACAGTAGACTCTATACTATGTTTTACCTTGCTTGATACAGGAGATTCCGAGTGGGAAAAATCAGCTTTTGGGTTTCGGTACTGTTTGGGTGATTATGCCCCATGACAGTGACATAGTCACTATCGCCTTGTCAAGGTCGCCGGGGTCCATGTAGTCTCGGTATAATCTCGGCGATAGTACCAGAAAAATATGCCCTGGTAACTATCGTGTGTCATTTCCGCGTGGAGTGTACCGCGGGCCTCAGGTAAATGGAGATTGTGCCGGCGAAAGTGACAAGTGTCATAATCACCGGGCACTTTCGCTTAAATGAGGGACCGGGTATTTAAATGAGCACGTCGCGATTTTATCACTTTATCTGATTTTGGAAGATTTGAGGTGCGATTTTCTCTCTAAAAGTCTGGTAAGTCTCTCCTCCAACATTCCCTTTCCATTAATGTCTCCTATCTACCCAAAAACTTTTTGACCATTAATGATATTATAGGTTCTCTTAGAGCATTTATTGTACAAGGTTCAAGTCTCCTCAAGGTCCCAACCTTATCTCACTAGTTTCTTGGATTCTCGGGTTTTAAGCTATAACCCTACAAGGTGACTTCAATCTCATTTTACAAACTTTATACATGTTAAAATATGTGTTTTAACCTCCTAAGCATCTCCTCTTTGACTACTTCATGATTTAGATGAGTTTTCATCAAAACCTAAATTTTGGAGATTTTATTGTTTACTTGTATGAATATGTTTGGAAAGTTGAATAACTAATATTTTTGGGTTATTTGTGGTTTACACATTTGTAGAACATGTTTCCCTCAAATTTTAAGTCTAAGTACTTTGAGTCAAAACTATGGTTTTGAAATGTTGGAATATTTTGAGTGAGTAACTTGTGGAAATTGAGTTATTATGTGGAAATGATATTCAAATGGATATTTTGGGAACCATGGAACTTTATGAGGATTTATTTGAAAACTTGGTTATGCCATTAATGACTTCTTATTTGTTTTGAGAATCTTGATGGAAGATTGATTATAGAAATTTAATGGTATTTGGTTAAATATAATTTGTTGTTTGGTTGGTATTGAGTGTAATGGATCCATAAGCGCTAGAGTCATTATGCCCAATGATGGAACGCTAGTTTTCCACATTGAGGCACCGTTAGGCATCGACGGTATGGTATAAGTCCTACGTGCTAGTAAATTTTCTTGGATGAGGATAACTCGATGTATAAACCTAGAGAGGTTGAAGTTGACATTCCATCGGTGTACGTTTTAAGCAGCCAAGCTCGACATTCAATATGTGTATTTCTATGTGATTGGTTTTACTAACGTGATAAATGGCCTACTTTTGTGTTTCGTCACTTATGTTGGTAAGCGGGACTCCCACATCAACCCATGAGATATTTGTATAGAAGTGAATTTCTACCAATTCTTATCTATTTGTTTCCGCACTCATTTCATTAAAACTTATTGTCTTCCCCAACATAAATGTTTGTTCTCACTAGGCTTTAGCCTAACACTTTTTCTTAAAATGACACATATAACAGATCACTCTAGCGGTGGTACTTCTCAGGTTTGAGCAGAGAGTCTCAAAGAGAAGTAGCATTTTTGGGAGTTTATAGAGGCGTGCACTTTGGTATAGAAATAGCATACTTTTGGAAGTGAGATACCAACACCCGTCCATAATCTAAACTTCGTCAATCTAGATTAATAGGTTGTTGAGTTTTATTTCACTTGATTATTCGTAATGTAAACGCAATACAATTGTCCTCCTTTTAGGGTGATTTGTTTATGATAGCTCCGATTTATTTCACATTTATTCAGGTTTAAATTAACCTATATTTTTAAGGGTGTTACAGTAACTATCAGTTTTATTATTTATTTTTTTCGAAAATTGATATCTCTTTATTAAATTATTATTATTATTAATTATATCTATTATATTTTAATAATAATAATTATTTAATTGTTAATTTATTATTATTATTAAACGAACGTAAACGAACACGAGTAAACGAACATAAATGAACGAAGGAGGTCTTTGTTAATGTTCGTTTGTTTAATTAAACGAACGAAAAAACTTGTTCATGTCTGTCCGTTTATTAAATAAATGAACATAAACGAACCTCCCGCCGAATGGTTTACGAATGGTTCGTTAAACGTTCGGTTCGTTTACATCTCTAACCGTAACCACCCAAGTAAACGGGTAAAAACCCTCTTCGACCTGCCAAATTTCTTGTGAATTTCGATTAGGAAGGTAAAACGTTTGTTTCTATAGGATATTGAGGATCCGACACCGTAATTCTAAAAAATAATATTTCTTTATATTTGAAATTTCATATTCTCTTGATTTAGGAAACTCGTATCTTCGTTGGTTGTTATTATTCTTTTTGCACCACTATATAAACAAACCTATTGATTTGATGTAATCCGGAAGAACCAACTTCTTCCATCCTTTACAGTTTCTTAGAGCAGCGAGTTCAAATAAGTAAGCTCCCTTCTTTTCCTTTTGTTATCTTACTAGGTTTTAACATTAAGAGCATCACCAACAACTTCTACAAAATGGAGAAAATGGAGATTTTGAGCAACTTTTTGCTCCAACAGCTTCTCCAAAACATTCTCCAAAATGGAGAAAATAAGAGAGAGAGTGTAGTTTTCTCCAAATTTGGAGATATCCCCAAAAATGATTACCAAGAGAGATAATGTTTTTTTTTTTATTATATCCCACCAATAAGAATCTTTAAAATGAAATCTTTAGGTCAGATAAATAAAATATTATTAAATATATAGAATATTTTAATAATATATTAAATGATTTACCTCCAAAATGGGGAATCTGTTGGAGATGTATGTATTTTTTTTTTTTTTTTGAGATTTTGAATTTTGGTTCTCCATTTTGGAGAAATTTTGGGGAAGCTGTCGCACTACAAAAAAGAGGCCTATCACCAAGGGAAAAATCCATCGGCAATCCGTCGGTGAAGGATATATCCGTCGGTGATCCGTCGGTAAATGGCCCTCAGAAATTCAGTGGTCGGCGTTAATATTTCCGACGGATCACCGACGAATATTGTGAGTCCGTGATAGTTACCAGATAATCAAAACAACAAACAATAGATGATAAACCAACCTGTTTCGATAACAAACGATGATTACACGGTTGATTTCTTGAGTTAAGCTTTGTGTTTGTTTTCTCTGTTTTTACACCTTGATAGTATGTGTTTTGTGTGTGTGATTGTGATCTGATCTGATCGATTGTAAAAGAGAGATAGATAATATCTGTTTAAGATATTATCAAAACTTTATAAGCTAATATTATAACTAAAAACATAATATCTAAATAATAAATATCTAGATATTATAACTTTGACTATTATTACAATTTAGACCCTATACTTTGGTTGAGAGTAACTTTCAGCTTTAACTTCAGATTGCGATCTTCGTTTTGGATGATCTTGAATCCAATGAGACTGTGTATTAACAATCTCCCCCTTTGGATCAAGATCATTAGGAAAATGATTTGTCAATACGATATTCTCTTTCAGCACAGAAGATGCAATCTCTTTCTCTAGCTCAGAATGCTTTAGCAAAGTATCTTCAAAGAAAATTTATCTGAAATCAGCATGTCTTCAGAATACTTTGATCTCGCATTTCTTGGTTAGCTTTTCTTGTAATGAACATTTCTTCAAGCTTTATATTCTCCCCCTTTTTGATGGAAAGTGCAACGACTTCATCAAAACTTTGAGTAAGAAATGTCAACCACTTGGAGTCTCTGATCCGTCAATTCAATAGTTATTCATCCTGATCTTTGCAAATCTAGACAAAATAATCATGTTAGAATGCCTGTCAGTAACAGTAAGTCACTGTGTGTAACGAATACACATATGGAAAGGAGCTGTTTGATGTTGACTCCCCCAGGGCTTCCATTTAATCATCGAAACACCACAAAGGTTATTTCTATAAACGTTATGACAAAGAAACAAATTCCTTGTGTGTTCGTGCTTGTGATAGAAAGAATTAAGCACTTGATGATCGCTTATTTGGCTAAAAATTATGTAAACCACTGAGACAACATTAAGTTAAACACAGACTCAATGTGCATGATTGATGTGCGAAGGTGGGGCAGATTTCCTTCTTTTCAATATCCAGATTTTCCAAATGAAAATCAGATAGCATATGTGTTGCATCCCCTTAGAAAATGTGAAACACTTTCTTGTTGAGAAGAAAATGAGTAGATAGTGAGGTTTGATCAAGAGTTGGCATGGGCTAGTTGCCTGTTTCAATAATGATCACCAAAGAATTGTGAAACATTAGAATTGTGGCTGCCCGGCTCAGAAAAAGTTGGTGCAGAGTTGTGATATTTTTTTAACTCTGTTCTCACATGCTCTTTCTTTTAAACATGTAGCTCACTCTAATCAACCTTTCTTTTTCAGTTATATCTCATCACTCAATTCTTTTCGACTTCTTACACTCAATCACTATGGATTAACTTCGTGGGTAGAAATCACTGGTTAAGGTGATTCCATAGAAGTTGTGTGAATCCTAGCACAATGAAATCCTTGTTTTTCTATGATGCATATGATGCTCAGAATGGTTTAACTTAACAGTTAAAGCACAATGAAATTTTGAAAACATTTAAAGTCCCACTTCCAAAATATAAAATGTGTTGAAAAATCAGGAAGTGGTTTGAACATTAAAAACATGTTTTCATTGATTGAAAGTTGTCCTTCTTTCAACCAGTAATGAGATTAAGATAAAGGATTGTACCTTTACGTTCGATCTTACATCTCATGAAGCTAAGCTTAAAGTCATAAAGATATGATCTTTTAAGCTTCTCTCAAACTTCTGCAAAAGTCTTAAGTCAAATCAAAGCAAATTTATTCACTTAAATTGAAAAGACAAAAAGCAGTAAAACTATTAAAATACGAGTTCTGATCAGAAATAATCAGAAGTCATCACCTTTTTACTCCCCCTGAAATTAAGCATTAGTACATTATCAGTAAAAAAGATATGCATTTAAAATTTCAGAAAAGTATGTACTCCCCCTTGATGGTTGATTTCCTCTTTGGAGTATCTGAGTACAATCTTCATGTTCAGCACGGAGTAAGGTCTTTTGATCTTTGAAGTGCGAGTCCTAAACTGTTGTGTTTAGAAGTCATTACTTCGTTGAATTACGGGTTCTAAGCTGATTTAGTTAGAAGCCTTTTTGACATTTAAGTCCGGGTTTTGAACTGGTGTGTTCAAAAGCCTCATTTTGACATTGAAATTCGGGTTCTAAACTGCATTATTCAAAAACCATTTTCTCTCCTACTCCCTTTGACAGTAGGTACCTGCAACACAGAATCATTCCTTTTCTTTGGTATCCATTTCCAATTGGATCCAACTGTGTTAGAAAACGATTTTGGCACCCAGTGAAATTTGGGTCCGCTTTGCTTTTAGAATCAGTTAAAGAATTTGAATGATAAGAGGGAACATGATATGATCTAAACCAAATGTCAGAATCCTGACAAGAAGCATAATCATGTCTATCACAATTTGAAAACTTTCTAGCAGACAAAGATAACTGCAAATAATTGTTGTTTGGAAAATTTCTTGCGAGAATCAACAAGTTTTGGTTTAGAAAAAGCAACATCCACAATTATATCATCTTTACTAGTAGAAATCTTATTACAGTCAGCACTAGAACATGATATAGCAGTCTCGTCAAACTCCTGTTTCGGTTGCCATTTAGACTTAACTTCAAGTCTTTTCTTGCTCATTGTTGAAACATTTGAAACTGGTGAGTTAGACTTCTGAGCAACAAACGAATGCTTCTTCTTAGAATTACCAGTAGTGTTCGGTTTCTGTGAATGCTGAGATATATTCTTACCTTTAGCATTTTTAGCTTTCACAGAGACTGACTTATCAACTTTCGTTGATTTTGCACTGTTCACAGGCATATTGGTTTTTCCCAAAGATTTCTTAATAAAAGATGAATGGTTAGGAAGTTTCGCATTAAAATCAAATTGTTCAAAACACTCATCTGAACCACCGTTAGAGTTAAGAAAATCAAACCCTTCGTTTGATGAACCAAACATGTCATCAGAAGTAGAAGCCTTTGTAATAACAACATTTTTCATAACGGTTGAAAAACTTTTTGTTGAATCTCAATCAAAAGTCTTTCATCTGATAAAGAGTTCTCGAGTTCAGAAATTTTACTTTCTAACACGAGAGAAGGGACATAAATTTTACCTATAACAGGCTTCGCCTCCATCTCTTTTACAGAATAACTTTGAAAGTAGTAAGTTGAAAGAGATTTCTTTTCATTATTTGGATAGTCATAACCATTATTCAACTTTGCATAATAAAATGGAAGGTGAACTTTAGATGACTTCTTCCGTTTTTCAATTTCATTGGCTTCATCCTCCTTTGATAGTTTAGTATTAAAAACTTGAAGTTTAGAGATTCGGTGAGAAACTAGCATAGAGGTATAATCATAAAGTGCAGGCACTTCTTTTATACCCCTTTTAAGGCAATGAGGTTTCACATAACCGATTCCCCAATGTTCTTTATTCTTTTTCGGTTTGTTAAGATGGATGGTTTGCTCACTTTGACCTAATGAGTATAACTTCTTTTCCAAAGCATCTAATTTTGCAATTAAGGTCTTGTTTTCTTTAGTACATGAAGAATGCATTTTCGTAAGCACATAAAAATCAAGCTCACTTTTTGTCAGTTTAGACTTGAGTTCAAAATTCTCTTTAAGAATTATTGTCTTTTCTTTGGCGTTGGTGTCATTGTTTCTATGTAAAACCTCAATCAATACTTTTCTCTCAACAATTTCATTGCTAAGTTTCTGTATCGATTGGTTTTTGTTTGTAATGACACCTTCTTCCCGCTTAAGATTCGACTCTAACTCTTAGAGTTTTATCTTCATGGCATGCATTTGAGTTAAGAGTTCTGAATTAGATAAAACACATACCTCTTCTTCAAATCCTTTCTTAGCACCCTTTTGATCATTTGCCTTTCTCTCTTTGGCAAACTGATCTCTTTCCAATATGATTACTTTCTCAAAGTCTTCAACTTTTTGAGAAAGCATTAAACTTTGAAGCTTAATCACCGTCTTCTCCTCCACACCCTGCTTTGACAGATCTGAGAACTTCTTTTCAAACTCAGATATTTTCTTTTGTAGCTCAGAGTTCTCAGCTTCCAAAACCTTAACTCTTGATGACACTGTTGATCCTCTCATCAGCTTCTCAATATGTTCCCATAACAGCTTTCCTTTAGTCTCTTTGCTTTCTAATGTAAAAAAGATCTCTTTTGAAATCTCCTCAGACATTCCATTCAGTAGGAAAGATAAAGCTAAGTTCTCAGCGTCATATCTTATTCTTTGCTCGTCTGAGTACATACGAAGTGGTAATGGATAATCTAGATCTACTCTTTCTCCATTCTTCTTTGTAGTATAACACATTGTCCTTGGAGCTGTCATACTCCCTTCACTTAGAGATTTTCTAATGAATATACCCAGATCATGTCTTTCAATGAAGTTCATGAACCGATCTTTCCACTGCTTATACTCTCCTTTAAAGAGAACTGGTGGCTTGGTGTCAGTTCCGATTGCGAGGGCTTCTCTGGATGTCATTTTGAATAAAGTTCTAAGTCTTGAAAAACTTTGCGTTTTGAGAAGGTTTGCGCGAGAGGTTGATTGCGCAAAGTGAGGTTCGACCGGTAAGACGTAAGAACCGGTAAGATGTAAAGACCGGAAACAAGGAATTTACTCGACCGGGACAGTTAATTCGACCGATACTTTGTAAAAGATCTCGACCGATATATAATGAAATTCGACCGGGAGAGATACCAAGTGAGAGTAATGACCGGAGGTGTTTATGATAGACCTGTATTGAGAAAAATATTCGACCGGTAAACTGTTGCGACCAGTAAAAATTAATTGACCGGTAAGAAATTATGCTTCGACCGGTATTCGAATAACAAATTGTGAGTTAATGGAATAGTGAGTGGAGATGTGTGGCTTTTCTAACAAATGTCCACGTAACAAATGTCCATGTATTCGAATAACAAAATGTGTGGTTTGCATGTAATTGGAATTGTGAGTTTTGCATGGTGGAAATGTGAGTCCAAGTAAATGGAATAGTTTAGACACGTGGAGAGTTCTTTGTGAGTTTGGAAATGGAAAGTGTGGAAATTTGTGTGAGTGGGTCGAAATGTGTTGATTAGAGTGAGTGTTGTGAGTGGACCGAAATGAAGAGGGATTTGACTGGTAAAACTTCAAAGACCGATATTGTGTGAAGGTTTGACCGGGATAGTTTCTAAGACCGGGGCTGTGGGGTGAAAAGTATGACCGGGAAAGGTTTGAGTGGAAGACCGGAATTGGTTTTATCAGGATTGTGGGTTTGACCGAGAGATAGGCTGATAAGACCGGAAGTGCAAAGGTGGTTCGACCGGGAGTGTGGTTGTGATGTCTTTGACCGGGACAGGGAAGTGTTTGAACGATATTAAAATGGTTATGTGTGATTCGACCGGAAGTGAGGTAATGTTTGATCGGTATTTGTTATGAGTGATTCGACCGATAAACAAACAATTCGACCGGTATTTGGAGTGTTCTTCGACCGGTATTTGCAAGAGTCCGGTCGAATGCTTAAGACCGATAGAGTGTTGTTTCCTAAGGTTCGACCGGTAAAAAAATATTATCGGTCAATTGGCTTAGACCGATATATTACAAAGAACTGGTACGTCGTCTTTTTCGATAAAATCGACCTGTAACTCTAAAATTAACCCAACTAGAGTTTGTTTTACCACACCAAATTTTGACACAACGATCACTTTATCAATTAGAACAATGCACAACACTTTGATTTCGAAAATAACCGCAAAATCAAGATTTTGATGATTGATTAGTGTTCTTCAAAAATGAAGAACACAGAGAGTTGAAAATTTTGATTTTGAATCTGGATCAGCTCTGATACCAATTGTGACTCCATGATCGTTACCAGATAATCAAAACAACAAACAATAGATGATAAACCAACCTGTTTCGATAACAAACGATGATTACACGGTTGATTTCTTGAGTTAAGCTTTGTGTTTGTTTTCTCTTTTTTTACACCTTGATAGTATGTGTTTTGTGTGTGTGATTGTGATCTGATCTGATCGATTGTAAAAGAGAGATAGATAATATTTGTTTAAAATCTTATCAAAACTTTATAAGCTAATATTATAACTAAAAACATAATATCTAAATAATAAATATCTAGATATTATAACTTTGACTATTATTACAATTTAGACCCTATACTTTGGTTGAGAGTAACTTTCAGCTTTAACTTCATATTACGATCTTCGTTTTGGATGATCTTGAATCCAATGAGACTGTGTATTAACAAATATTATCGACGGATCACCGACAGCTACATTTTCCGACCGTTCGCCGATGGTGTGGGTTATTTCCGATGGATCACCGACGGTCTCCAATTACCGACGGATATTTTCCGACAGAATTAGCGACGGATTTCCTACGGATTATTAATAAATAAAAATTAAATTAAAATACATTTACCGACGGATTATCCGTCGGTAATGTAATTTTTTATTAAAAATTAATAAATGCCAGTTTATAACATGTATAAAACCTGCCAATTTTTCATTTAATATCCAGTTTAAAACTGTACAAAACCTGCCCATTTTTCATTTAATATCTAGAAATTAAAATGTAATATCAAAAAGTTAAAACGTAATGCAAACTATCCTACATCGGGGGAGGGGGGGGGGAATGGGTGATCTTGAAACTTCTTCATGAACACCTCAAACTAGTCAAGTCGCTCCTGCATCCGGATCCTCTCTGCTTCCTCTCTCTCTAGTCGCTCCTGCATCTGGATCCTCTCTACTTCCTCTTTCTCTAGCCGCTCCTGCATCTGGATCCTCTCTACTTCCTCTTTCTCTAGCTTCTGTCTCAGCTCATCCAACTGAAATTCAACATTTGACCAACATATATATAACAATGTTAGACAACATTTATATAACAATGTTAGACAACATTTAACAAACATATAATTAACAATGTTAAACAACATTTGACAAGCATACCTCCTCATCACGACTATCGCGCGAGCTCCCGCTCGTACCGGTCATAGCATAATAGGGATCCTGACTGGTCCCCCATCCAAAAATACGGCCATTACGCCGTCCTCCAACACTATGCTCCCACAACTCGGCGTCATTGGGAGTTACAGTGTCGGGAGGTAAGTCCGGGTACTCCTCCTCCCTAATCCGATGGTAGTTATCCTACAATTTACCAAGTTAGACATTGTCAAGTCAACTAACCTATAGAAAATTCGGCAACATTTCAACTGTAATTCGAATATATATGTCCATGACCTGCTTTTATCAAAACAATCCAATCGTTTGCCCAACAATGGCAGCCCAAACTAAGTTTTCTATAAGTTCTATCTATCTTATAAAAAAAACAAAAATCTAAACATACATAGATGAAATTACCACCATACGAGTCGCCTTTGGGTAAACGTAGATCGGAGGATCCGTGGGCGGACCAGTCGCACCCAGAACAAACTTCTTGCTGGTGCAGTATGTAGCCTTCCAAACCTCGTCGCTAGTAGGCTCACGACCCCATGCATCTCTCTACAATAGACAACTTAAATTATTAGTAGTTAACGAAATCATGTATATATATATATATATATATTCATCAACTATATACATTTACTCTAGTGGATGATAAATTACCATGTGGTCCCGATGCATAGCGGTACTAATAGATCCGGTACAGTGTCTGGATGTCATCCCCTCATACTCGGTGGCCCAATTGGCCGTATTAGCATATACACGCCTGAACGCATCGGTGTTCCATACATGTTAAAAAGAAGAAATAAATCAATATAAATCCTAGTACAACCATATACAAGTATTCAAAATAAAACAAACCTGATCAATCATCTCGACCCAAAAATCATGTCGGATCCACTATGGATTGTGTGCCTTAAGAACCTGTAGTCATGTCTGTCGAACCGGACACCATCTATAGCTAAATCCCTATCCCTGGCCGAATTATGGGGATCTCTCATAATTTCCGCGTACCTATTCGTCAGGGTATGCCGGAATGCAAATAATACGTCGACGTCCATCTCAGGAGGCCAATAATACAACTGCATGCACATTGTTTGGATTAAGTAAAAATAAATCCACTCAATTAGTTAAATAGAGTAAAATACATACTGGTAAACGATCCATCATCCGTGGATAGTGCTTCTCAGGGACATCCCTAATATTAGCCCATGGACCAACGAACATGGACCGAAAGATGGCAATGGCCCTCCGGACCACTAACTGGTCCTTAAACCTTCACAATTGAAAAATATACAACATAAAAAACATTAGGATCGTTTTATTATATACTAGAATTAATAATATATCACATCTACTTACCCGTCGACGGCAGACAACACAAGCGTCGGTCGCTGACTCGGGTGGGGCGTCTGTGATGCAATATTGGGGCCTCTAACCCTCGAGCCCACTCTAGGCGACTCAAGCTCGTCCTCAGGCTGAATCTGATCTAGTCCCTCGTCGGTAGATGCAACAAAGGTGGACTCGTACATAGGCTCGTCGGCGTGGGGGTCACCATGCCTGGCGGAGCTGCTACTGCCCCTGCTAGCGCCTCTACCCCTACCCCTACTCCTGGTACACCCAGTGCCGCATCCCACAAATAGAGAATAGTTCGCACATAATGATATAAGTGTACATAAATCATAAGACACAAAAATATGAGTGTACAAACATATAATAAGGATATAATTATTATGAATAATGTCTACATAAGAACGACACACTAGTGATCAGACGATTGATCAGATTACATAAGTTCGTCTTCGTTATCTTCATCATCATCCACATCTTCAAATTCTTCTTCCTCGTTGCTAGCTTCGTGATCTGATGCATCTTCCTCGTCACTAGATTCGTCATTTGTGGTGACTACGTTGAGCTCCCTAGTGACAAGAAGGACGGAATAGAGGTCCTCATTTACCTAATTTTTTGTATTATGAGTTACCTGTTCGTTGATTTGAAAGAACGGTTCTCCATCCACGTTATCATCATCCAACTCATCGATAGACCTTTTCTGCAACTTCATATATTCCACGGGCTTTGGTCTTCACAACTGTCCACCAGTCCTTTAAATCTTTACTTCCTGAAGGATAGGGTGTGTAATACACTTGTTCCGCTTGTGATGCTAGGACGTAATAGTCCTCATCTCTGATTCTAGACTTGTATTTGATATCAACCAACCCATGTTTAGGGTCGACATTAACTCCCTCTGGACTATCAAACCATGTACACTTGAACAAAACTACAACACAATATCCCACACAGTAATACTTCACCTCTAACACGTCATCCAACAATCCGTTATAGTCAAACTTCGAGTCATCATAACAATATCCTCTCACACATACGCCACTATTATGTGTGACACTCCCAACAACATGTGTTACCAATAAACTTGTAACCATTGACAAAATATCCCTTATGCGACCAAGCATATCGGTCCGGTCCACGTGTTAGGGATTTCAAATGATCGGAGAAATCTGTTGATCCGAGCATGACCTATAAAACCACAAATAAGAAATAAATTACTTATGTGTAACATTACATACGTAAATTTCATATTTCTGTACTCACGTGTTGTTCAAACCAAGTAGAAAACCTTTAATCCCGAGCTTTATCTCGCGGAACTACATCAAGATGAGGTTCTCTTTGCCGTATCCACTCATCAAAGGTCCATTGAAAAGGTTGAACTTCTTCACAATTCAACAACACATATGTGTAGATCTTGTGAATCTCGCCTTAAGTCAAGATCGTCTTCCCCCCCCCCCCCTTCTCGAATAATCTACAAGATGGAACCTTGAATATGCTCAATTGATCGTCTATTCCTGAGAAACTAGAAATATCTGAGGCAAAGTTTCTTGATTTGCGATTATGCCGAGTTTCTATCTGTGGATAAAAATAAGGGAGCAATAGGTGGAGAGTTCATTTACAAAACAAGACTCAAAGATAGACCCCTCCACCCTTGCTTTGTTTTTAACAGTCCTCTTAAATGACCCAAGTTTCCTAAACAACGATTGAAATACGTGTTAGAAAATAAATGGGTGAGTATTTGAATGGAAAAGTTCATTTACCACTCATAAAGATACATCCATCTATATTGGACCGACCAACCATTTATGGATTCTCGTGTCAAATGTATCACTAAGTGTTCCATATAATCAAAGAATCCTGGCGGGAAGACTTTTTCTAACTGACAAATTGTTTGAACGATACTTGTTTGCAATGGAATCAAGTCTTCTAAGTGTAACACCCTTGAGCAAAGTGCACAAATGAATGTGCATAACTCTGTTATCGCATCCTATATGGGAGTCGATATCATCCCTCGTAAGGCAATAGGGAGCAATCGTTGCATAAACACATGACAATCATGGCTCTTGAAGCTATAAAAGTTGTAGTCTACCATGTTTACACCCCCCCCCCCAATATTCGAAGCATACCCGTCCAGAAACTTCGGTCTCTTCAACCATTCACATACTTGTTTTACTTGTTGTTTGATCAAAGTGTACGACGACTTCGGCTTCACTGCTTTATTGCCTGAAATGGCAATGTGCAACTACGATTGGTTGCAATAAATCTCTACATCCCTCCTTGCTTTTATATTGTCTTTCATTTTTGACGTGTCCATGACAGTGTTAAAGAGATTCTCAAATACGTTCTTCTCAATGTGAATGACATCCAGGTTATGTCGGATTAACAACTTCTTCCAATATTGCAACTCCTAAAAGATGCTTCTCTTCACCCAAATAGTTGGAAGATGACGGACCTGCTCCTATATTTCTTCACCGGTTAACTCGGGTGGTAGACCGACTAACACCCTAGATCCGTCCAAAAATCCTGTTTGATCACGTCGGAAGAGGTGTGAACTAGGTAACCATCTCTGATGATAGTCAAACAAACAAGATTTACCTCCATTTTTTAACTAAAACGAATCGACTGTACCCATGCATAACGGGTAGGCTAGCTTGTCGTGCGTGCTCCAACTCGACAACATTGCGTAGTCAGGGAAGTCGCTGACGGTCCATAGAAGTATAGCCCTCGTCTGAAAATTGTTCTTACGATAAGCATCATACGTAAGAGCACCCACTGTATACAACATCTTGAGATCATCTATTAGCGGCCTAAGAAACACATCCAAATTCTGACCGGGGGCTCTTTCTACCAGGAATGACCAATGCAAGTTTAACATATGAATCTTTCAAACTCAATCAAGGAGGTAAATTGTAGATGGTAAGAAACACTGGCCATAATGAATACGGATTCGAATTTGAATTATTTGGGTTGAAACCGTCGGTGCATAAGCCAAGACACACATTCCAGACCTCAGAAGCGAAGTTAGGATGTACCATGTCGAAATGCTTTCAAGTCGCACCATCACCTGGATGTACCATCACACCCGGTTTTGTCTGATGATCGTTGTGCCAAGTCATCTCTTTAGACGTCTTCTTTGACATATACAATCTTTGATGTCTAGGAACAATAGGCAAGTACGTCAACACCAATTTGGGGACTTTGCTTCGTCCACTAGTCTTGTAACGACTTTTATTGCAATACCGACAAAGGGTCAACTCAGAATTATGCTTGTAAAATAGCATGCAATGGTTTTTGCAAGCGTCAATCTTTACTTTTGGTAGAGCAAGCTTTTTCAAACTATTCTTCGTCTCGTAGAAGTTACCGAGTAGTTTGTCACCCTCGGGTAGCATCTCTTTAATTATAGGAACAACTCGATTATAAGTCGTCTCGGGTACATTACATTCTGCCTTCCAATTCAACAATCTCGTCGCAACTCCTAATTTCGAGTAAATTGGACACCCGTCCCATAATGGCTCGTCAGCAGCTTGTTACATGTCATAAAATCCTTGGGCAGAAGGATTAGGGGTTTCTTCTTCCCATGCCATGCCATCATGTATCATGTGATCGTTCACCATTTCAACATACCCTTCATTAAGATCTACTTCCGAAGATTGACCCACGTCTTGATGCCCTTCATTATGGTAATAGGTTTCACCATGTGCCTACCATGTGGGATAATCAGGCATAAAACCGTGCTTCATCAAATGCAGCTTCACGTCATCCTTTTTTTATGGCGTAAGTTTTGACACTTCTTACAAGGGCATCTGATACGAAGCACTATTCCATCACGTGTAGGTTTCCTATCAACAATCCTTTCATTGCCAAAGGTATAGTCCAAAAACCAGTCCATTGCAACAATATAGTCGATGCTAAGAAACCCCCGACCGTCGTTCTTTCTATACATCCATCCTCTATCAGTCGACATATTCAACAACTACAACAAAGAAAGAAGTAGTTAGTCGACATAATCAAGATAGAGGTGGTGTAATGGTTTGACTATTTAAAAGTCATACCGTAGGTGTCAATGAAGTTAGAAGTCTATTGATCACTACATGTAATGGTTTGCATACTTGAGAGTCAAACCGTAGGTTTAGAGGAGCTTTGGATGACTTTAAAACTCTAAGTGTAATGGGTTGACTATTAGAAAGTCAAAGCCGTAGGTTACAATCAAAGAAAGGTGTTTTGGAAAGTTTAAAACCCTACGTGTAATGGTTTGACGATTTAAAAGTCAAACCATAGGTGTCAATGAAGTTAGAAGGCTATTGAACACTACATGTAATGGTTTTCCTACTTGAAAGTCAAACCGTAGGTTTAGAGGAGCTTTGGATGACTTTAAAACTCTAGGTGTAATGGTTTGACTATTGGAAAGTCAAAACCGTAGGTTACAATCAAAAAATAGTGTTTTGGAAAGTTTAAAACCCTACATGTAATGGTTTGATTATTTAAAAGTCAAACTGTAGGTGTCAATGAAGTTAGAAGGTTATTGAACACTACATGTAATGGCTTGCCTATTTGAAAGTCAAACCGTAGGTTTAGAGGATCTTTCAATGACTTTAAAACTCTAAGTGTAACGGTTTGACTATTGGAAAGTCAAAACCGTAGGTTACAATCAAAGAAAAGTGTTTTGGAAAGTTTAAAACCCTACGTGTAATGGTTTGACTATTTAAAAGTCAAACCGTATGTGTCAATGAAGTTAGAAGGCTATTGAATGACTTCAACATATGTTTTTTAAAATTTTGGCTGAATAATGACTATAAAATGAATAAAGTCGTATATCAAACAATGTTTGCCCAACAATTGGCAACCCAAGTAAAATAAAGAAATAAAATCAAGCATAATGTTTGACCAACAATTGGCAACCTAACTAAATAATATCATAAGTTTATCAAATCATCATCAACCTAATGTTTGTCCAACAATTGGCAACCCAGCTAAAATAAATAAATAAAATCAAACATAATGTTTGCCAAACAATTGGCAACCCAACTAACTAATATCACAAGTTTATCAAATCAGCATCAACCTAATGTTTGCCCAGCAATTGGCAACCCAACTAAAATTAATAAATAAAATCAAGCATAATGTTTGCCCAACAATTGGCAACCCAACTAAATAATATCACAAGTTTACCAAATCATCATCAAGTTTATCATAAACGATATCACACATAGATACATAAATCCACACCCACGTATTCATAGATTTCGTACATAATCTTCTGTTTATCATATTCATAGATTCCATACATACATTCTACACAAAACTACAACACATTCTACAACACATTCTACAACACATTCTTATATATGCAATTTGATTAAAATTCCAAGCACGAAGACTTACATATCGATAGAGCAAATCACCGTGGCACAAAAAGGAGAACTTGTTTAAGTCAAGGGTAACAGCAGACCCTTTGGCTCAAACAAGACATGCAGCTGGGAGGCACAAACATATACGATTCAGAATCTGACAATGGCAATCCGAAAAAAGCTCTAAAAACCCAAAAAAATCAACACATTGATGGTTAAAAGACGACAACGCCCTAACATATATCGATTCAGTACTTTAGAAACATTAAACCTTTTCAAATTTCAACATTCAAACACCCAGTGTTAATGAATGTTTCTGCAATATGAATTTCAATAAATAAAAAAAAACACACTCATCAACGCCTCTTTCTTTTTCAAACAGCCCTGGAAGGATGTTGGCTTGAACTTTGTAGAAAGCATTATGATAATGCTAACTGTCAATTCTGGCACCTTCATAGATCCAATTGTAGATTCAAGTAAACATGACCACATATGCTCAACAATGATTGAAAATGACAAAGTGTCTTATTGAATCTATAAGATTTCTTACATTAAATCCAACTTTCTTTCTTTCAATTTCAAATTTCACCACATCAAATTAACAAATGTCCGATTTCATTAATTTTTGTAAAACTCAGATTACAAAGATCTATTCTGTTGAATATTCATCCAGTACCCATATAAACTGCATACCATCAAAACCTTATGTGGAAACTAAACACAACTTGAAAGCAATTTATCTCCATATTTCCATAAAGTAGTGCATTAAAACACAAAGAAATGCTCAAACATTTGATCAAATCAATCACATTTCCAGAAAGCAATTACAAAGAAATGCTCAAACATTTTATCTCCATATTTACTGAAAATTACAAAGAAATGCTCAAACACCCTTTTCAAACAAAAGATCAAGCAGCGGTAGAGAGAGGAAAATACCGTGAGTGATGGCAGTGAGTGAGAGCGATGACAGTGAGTGAGAGCGATGGCAGTGAGTGAGATGGTCGGTCGCCGGAGTGATCGATGGTCGGCGAAGTGAGTGATGGAAGTGAGTGAGAGGGAAGAAAGGAATGTGTCGTCGGAGAAGTGAGGGGTTTGGTCGGTCGCCGGAGTGAGGGAGATGGTCGGTCGCCGGAGTGAGGGAGGAGCGTTGAGAGGAGAGATCAAGAGGGAGGAGCGATGGCAGTGAGTGAGTGAGTGAGAGGGAAGAGAGGAGAGATCGATGAGAGGAGCGATGAGAGGGAAGACTTGAAAAATTAGGGCTTTATGCCCGCCATTTTTTTTAGAAATTTCGGAATATCACCGACGGATTTCCGACGGAATATCCGTTGGTATTTACCGACAGAAATAATCCGTCGGACAGATTTCCCTTTTTTAAAATTAAAATAAATTTACATTTAATTTATTAATGATTATTAAATTATATTGTTTTTAAAATTATCAATAATTATTAAATAAATTATTATATATTATTTAATATTAAAAGTATTAAATAAATTATTAATTTATCAAATTATATTTAAATTGACTAAAATACCTTTGAAGTAACTGGACTTAACGGAAACAGTTAACGACCGTTATCTTTTCTCGTTAATTCCAGTTAGATCTGGGACTAAAAGTGTTATACACATACATACATCTATAGACATACATACATACATACATACATACATACATACAAAGACATACATACATAGACATACATACATACATCTATATAGACATACATACATACATAGACATGTACATGACATACACACATTTATATGCATACGACATATACATATACATACAAGCAATACATATGTATATAATACACCTATAGACATACATATGTACACATGATATACATATGCATACTATACGACATATACATATACATGCATGCATCTATAGACATAGATACATATATACGTACATATATACATACATATACTTGATATAGACATATCTATATACATACAAGCAATACATATGTATACTATACATCTATAAACATACATACATACATACATACATACATACACACACATACATAGACATGATATAGACGTAAATGCTATATACATACAAGCAATACATATGTATACAATACATCTATAGACATATATACATACACACACATACATAGACATGATCTATAGACATACATACATGCATACACACATACATACACACATACATATACACATACATACATACATACATACATACACACATACACACATACATAGAGAAGATCTATAGACATATACACACACATATATACATAGCTAGACATGATATAGACATATGTGCTATATACATACAAACAATACATATGTATACAATATATGATCTAGACATATATACACACACACTTACGACATACACGTGTATACATATATATATATATATATGTACTATATACATACGAGCATACACATACATACATAATGATCTTGGAAAAAAATTAGTTTCCGATGGATTACCAACGGATTTCCTAAAGGTCATCAGAAATCCGTCGGTAATTTGCGAAAGATTAAAATTTATATGCATTCATGTTCGTAATCATCTATGGGTATATATTAGGATTTTATTGTATGTATTACTGTAACTTTGGTAGGGGTAACGGCTACATTGAAGCAGGTTGATCATTTTATTTTCTCGTAACCCCTAGTTTTTTTCTTCAATTAGTTATCAACAAAATAAGTAATGAGTAAATAAATTAGTTGTTTAAGAACATAAAATGGAAGTCTGCTAATATCACATGTATAACGTGTAAATTTGTTATATATCCTAATGCTCAAATAGAATGGTAAGAAGGGATCTCCATTCTTGGATGCACATTAGGATGAGATGCATCCGATCAATCCCGCACGATCTATAGGCGGGTTTGATATCTTCTTACCTTATCACAGTCACTTTTTTTTCTTCGTCTATATATATATATATATATATATATATATATATATATATATATATATATATATATATATACTAGCAATATGCCCGTGCAATGCACCGGGCAAGCAGGGAGTGAAATTTTATTGTAATGGAAAATGAAAAACTCTCCGGTGTCAAGTTCTAGTTCGAATCGTGAGGTAGACAAGTTTGAACCCTCGGCTAGCTGCAACCACTACGTGATTCCATATGTTGTTGGTTGTTGTAGTGGATACGAATCTAACATTGAGGGTACTTTTATGATGAATAACGTAATTGGCAAATATAACAATGAAGAGGGTGTATGCATGATTAACAAAGCCAAATGTATTTTGTTGTTTTTTTAGTTTTGTTCGAAATGTCCTGTATGATTTGAGTTTGATAAATATTGATGTGTTTTGATGGAATGGTTATTCTATTATTCGGTGCACAAGTGAACACATATTCGGTTTGATTAATCTTCATTCGTTCCATTGCCGAAATTATAAGAATTTATGATTTTTTCATCAATATTTCTTGTTTCATCATTATTTCCGTTTCATTTTACGTTAAAGGGACTTTAAGTCTTTAACAATGTATAATGTAATCGACGAATATAACAATGAAGAGGGTGCATGCATGATTAACAAATCCAAAGGTATTTAGTTGTTTTTTTAGTTCTGTACGACTTGTTTATCTTGGCAACCAACAGGGACAATTCAGCAACATTCTTCTTTACTCCTGGTCACCAAAACATAACATAGAATTACATTTAACATAGACAAATGCCAACAAGCATACATTGTGATATGGCAGCAACAAAGCACATTCATGCAAAACACAATCAATATTGATGATAACATCTTTCATATTTCAATAACTACGTGAACTTAAATGCAATTGATGTCATGAATCCATGTTAAACAATATTGATCTGACCAGCAACAATTGAAACCGTATACAACTAATTTATAAAAACCACCTACAACGATAATGACCAGACCAGATGCAACAATTAAACCAGAAACACTGCACACTGCAGTCTTGTGCTTATGGCAGTCCGTCCATGTAACTGAGCCAAATTAAATAGAGGTTTAAATGCTTAAAGCACCTGCAAGAAAAATTGGACATGAAACAGAATGGTGGTTGCTCAACACCAATCACAAGAAATTAAGATAACAAAGAAATACGAGTAAAATTAAGTTAAACAACTTTTATATCCCTTGTTTCATTTTAACATTTTAAAATCTGAGCAACAAGCACCCAACTTATTACATACATATGAGTTTTAATAAAGCACTCAACACAAATAATATCAATATCCAATCAAACATTGCACTGAAAAAAATGTATGCATTACCAACTCAAATGAGGTTTTTGACTGCTTAACTTTAAAACAATATGAGCCTCTAAACTCTTCCTGCAAAATCAGTGAATTATTGCATGTTTGAGTACCATTTGACAACAACAATTCACAGCAGTACAATATCACATCAAAGGACAGCCGATGATTCTGATATATTATCCGGCGTCATGTTTGAATTCTTTATGTCTAGTAGAGATATGCTCAAAATATTGAGTTCATATAACATATGTGCCACACAAGAAACAGAGTCCAGTCATTCATATATTATAGGTTTGCAGGTGGTATATTGATGTGTTTGTGTGTGCTGATGCATGCATATTTGAGAGAAGAACAACAAACCTGGACTTCCAAACTTCTACCTATGGTGAGCTTGTCATCACCAACCAGAAACACATCATGACTTTGATACTTCTTTAGACACTTCATATGTCCCAAATCAGTTTCATCTAGCTTGGCTATTGGTACCAATTTAGTAAAGCCTTAAAAAAGTTTGATATTCAATAATCAGTTCGTATTCATGATTAGTAGCTCCATCATTTTGATATTGAGAATGTATTCCTCAAAAAGTTATGCTGAGCAAAAAAGTTTATATTTTGAATGAATACATCATCAAGGTGGTTGAGGTTTCAGGTAAATTAAACCATTCCAAAATCCAACCACTCTTGTCTCCTTTGCTTACGTAAACATGTTGTTAAACTAATTCAGTCCATTTCATGTCCAATTACTTAAATTGTTAAATATATATATTAAATTGTTAAATAAGCATACATACACACATGTATTTTAGGGATACAATTTGGAATACACAAAACAATAGAAAAAATTAAAATTAAAAATAAAAAGGATACATAATTACTTCTATTGGATACATGTTTTTAAACTCGATTCACAAAGCATCAAAACGTAGAAAAACATTGAATTTAAGCTTCACATACAACAAATCCATTCCATGAGGACCAAAAAATTGCAGAACAAAATCAATATCCCTTTCATACACATTTCCATTTTTAAAAACAAATCCTTTGTTTCTCATGAAAAGACTTATACCTACAGTCAGAACTCCCAAAAACATTAACGACTGTAAATTAAGATACTTAAATATGATTGTAAATTTCAGGGCTTTTCTATGCCAAATTACTCTAAAAAGGTGGAAGAACACAAGTATAGGTTCTGATTTGGTTAAATCTGAAACAATGTAAGGAAATTGTTCAAGTTCTGGTTTAGGAAGATAATAAACATCAATTGTTTGTGTTCATACTGTCATGAAATTTTTAGATCATCAAAGGTGTAACACCCTGTTTCTATATTAGTCAAATTTCAACATCTTAAGCCTTAAATACAAGAGTTATGATTTAATTAAGTACACAACAGTTTTCGGCCGTTGTAGCATCTATTAAGTAATTATATACTCAATGACAAGTAGCTTACAAGAGACTTACAAAGCAAAGAATGAGAAATCAAAGCTACCTAGATAACTAGGCAAGCCTGAGAAGCATGCCAAGGCAAACCTAAGAAGCACGAGGTGTCGATCTTATCCTTTAAGCACGATGTGTCGATCTTATCCTTTAAGCACGAGGTGTCGATCTTATCCTTTAAGCACGAGGTGTCGATCTTATCCTTTAAGCACGAGGTGTCAATCTTATCCTATAAGCATGAGGTGTCGTGTTCCTATAAGAGTGCAACCTTGAAAGCAAGAAGAACAAGTACTTAATGCATTGTGTTTACCTATAAATAGAGGATGAAGTGAAGCTATTAGGTTAATATCTAAATCATTCACTCACTCTCCCTTAATGCACTACTAAGCTTAAAGTAAGAGATCAAGGAAAAGCTAGGAGTAGTCAAGGTAAGTACGTCATGTGATTTACTGAGATACATACATGCTATATGAAACTATTTTATGCACTATGAAAGTTTTGATATGATTGTTGTACATGAAATTATGATGCATTTTATGATCAAAACATATGATGGCATGAATGACACGAGCATATGCATTTGTGCATACAAGGCATGAAAGTTTTATACATGTTATGTATGACCATAAATATCCAACGTACGGGATATAGAATGAAGGGACGTCTTGCAAATGGACCTTATGGGGCAGCCTTTTTTGGACCCCGGGGTTATTGAACCTCAAAGAAGTATATGGCATACTTACATGTGAGAAGTGAGATCTCAAAAGAATGTTTTATGCATGAGCATGAGAAGTATTTTTCAAGCATTATGAAAGTTGTTTATCCATGAAACCATGACTACTTACTAAGCTTAAAGCTTATATACTTCGTGTATGTATCTCAGGTAAGGAGTAAAGAGAGAGAAAGCATGAAGTAGTACTATTCTAGTCAACAACAAAGTTTGTTGTATAATAAGCTATGAAGTACGTTTCCGTTGATGTTTTAACTCTGATGTAATAGTTAGATTTGCAAGAAATAAAGTTCAATTTAGTGCACATGCAAGCTTTGGTAGTATCAAAGGTTAAAGAAAGTAACGGTACCGATTTTGGAAACCGGGGCGTTACAAGTTGGTATCAGAGCAAGGGTTTAAGTGAATTAGGTTTTGTAAACCTAGTCTTAAACCAATATCTAAGTATGTAAGTCATGACATGACTTGGTCAAGTTATTATATATCTTGACATTGTTGAAAATGTCAATATGACTAATAAATATTGCTAGTTAGGACAACACATAGATGAAAAGTTGAAGATAAAAGTCTTAGGTAAAGTTATGGTAATGTTGCATATGGACAGAAAGATGTTAAATGTCAAAAATAAGATAAGATGGAGCCTAGAGGTATAGAGGATGTACAGAAAATGTCAATATGGCTATGATAAGATTTAACCAAGGTGTGTAGTATACTTAGTTTTGAGATGACTTAACTATCAAGGTTGATGAGATGATAGAAGGTTCTAAGGCCACACAGATAATGTAGATAACAAGGTACTAGGAAATATTGTGCAAGGATAATATATATCAATCTATCACAGTGAAACAATGATCAAATTGCAAGGAGAAAATGTGGAATGGCTAGAGATTTGAGATTCTAGGTACACTTAATATGTGTTTAAGGAATCAAATTTGGTAAGTGAATAACCAAAGTATTGATCGAATATAAGTTGCAAAAAGAAAAGGAAAAGTTGTTCGAGTAGTTTGCGGTTTAGAGAACCATTTAGACAAGTTGAATGATGGAGGTTTATGGTTGTCTGAACTTTCATAGACATCATGAGTATTGTCAAGAGTATGTATGTTAAATAAACTGATACACGTAACGATTGTGTACTTTAAGATGAGGCCTTAAAACGCAATCCACCATATGGAGGAAAATATGTTTTAGGTTTTGAAATTTCTAAGGTTAAAATGTGACTAATAGAATAAGTAAATCTTGAAATCGTTGCTCATGAAGTTGTGGTTAAGTATGACAATTATAATGGATTATTAATTTACAATGAGAAGTATATAATGATGGAATGAGATACGCATGGAATAACATGAAAAGCTATAAGATAAGCATGAGATTCAAGAGTTTCCTAGGACGATAAGATCTTGCATTTAACCGAAAGATTGGCCGTTGATTTTACGAAGGGGCTTGGCAAAAAAAAAAAAAAAAAAAAGTTTAAAAAATAAATAAATAAGAAAAGAGTCTAGATGTCGACATAAGGAAGTTCAGTTAAAAGTGGGATGGGAATAAGAAGGAACCAAAGGCAAATAAAATAGCATATGTGACAAACGAGGCCAAATAAACCATTGGTATTGTTTCTTGTCAAAAATTATTTTATCCTAGTGTTATATGATTCAAGTACATCTAAAGCTTTGTTTCACTACTTAAATAGTGATGCTAAGAAACTAAGATAAGAGTTATGTAGTAGTAAGCTCATTGCTCACCGATAATGGTCGGATAAAGGTTAAAGAAATTATTGAGGATTTTTAAATCAATCTAAATGGTAGAGTTACCTAGCTAAGTTGATATATTAGGAGATGGTTTCATCGCCAAAGAATGACGTTAAAGTACTATACAATTAAGATGTGAATTACATGTGTATAATGATGGATGGAAAGATTAAAAAAAAAAAAAAAAAAAATTCTCTCCGGCAAGATTAAAGTAAGACATGAAGGGACCGAAATGAAGAGTTATAGTTCTTATAGTAGCCATTATACGTGTTAGGCTATCGAACTATTCCGCAAATACAAAGTTTGTGATATTATTCGATCAAACTAAGTTGAAATGTAAGTATGATATAGTAAGTTATAAGATATTTTGCGTTTGTATACATCTAAATGGTAAGTAAGGGAAGATAGTTGGTGACGACTTTTGATGTTATGGGAACAAGGTTGAAGATATCTTAGTTGATAAAATCAACTTCGTAGAAGAACCCATAGCTATCACTGATCACGAAGTTAAGAAACTTAGAAACAAGGAGGTGTCCTCGGTATTAGTTCGTTGGGACTATTGTCATGGATCAGAGGCAACATGGAAGTCGGAAAAAAAAAGAGGAATTAATACCCACATCTTTTGAGTAAAATTTCGAGGACGAAATTCTTGTAAGAAGGGGAGAATTGTAACACCCTGTTTCTATATTAGTCAAATTTCAACATCTTAAGCCTTAAATACAAGAGTTATGATTTAATTAAGTACACAACAGTTTTCGGCCGTTGTAGCATCTATTAAGTAATTATATACTCAATGACAAGTAGCTTACAAGAGACTTACAAAGCAAAGAATGAGAAATCAAAGCTACCTAGATAACTAGGCAAGCCTGAGAAGCATGCCAAGGCAAACCTAAGAAGCACGAGGTGTCGATCTTATCCTTTAAGCACGATGTGTCGATCTTATCCTTTAAGCACGAGGTGTCGATCTTATCCTTTAAGCACGAGGTGTCGATCTTATCCTTTAAGCACGAGGTGTCAATCTTATCCTATAAGCATGAGGTGTCGTGTTCCTATAAGAGTGCAACCTTGAAAGCAAGAAGAACAAGTACTTAATGCATTGTGTTCACCTATAAATAGAGGATGAAGTGAAGCTATTAGGTTAATATCTAAATCATTCACTCACTCTCCCTTAATGCACTACTAAGCTTAAAGTAAGAGATCAAGGAAAAGCTAGGAGTAGTCAAGGTAAGTACGTCATGTGATTTACTGAGATACATACATGCTATATGAAACTATTTTATGCACTATGAAAGTTTTGATATGATTGTTGTACATGAAATTATGATGCATTTTATGATCAAAACATATGATGGCATGAATGACACGAGCATATGCATTTGTGCATACAAGGCATGAAAGTTTTATACATGTTATGTATGACCATAAATATCCAACGTACGGGATATAGAATGAAGGGACGTCTTGCAAACGGACCTTATGGGGCAGCCTTTTTTGGACCCCGGGGTTATTGAACCTCAAAGAAGTATATGGCATACTTACATGTGAGAAGTGAGATCTCAAAAGAATGTTTTATGCATGAGCATGAGAAGTATTTTTCAAGCATTATGAAAGTTGTTTATCCATGAAACCATGACTACTTACTAAGCTTAAAGCTTATATACTTCGTGTATGTATCTCAGGTAAGGAGTAAAGAGAGAGAAAGCATGAAGTAGTACTATTCTAGTCAACAACAAAGTTTGTTGTATTATAAGCTATGAAGTACGTTTCCGCTGATGTTTTAACTCTGATGTAATAGTTAGATTTGCAAGAAATAAAGTTCAATTTAGTGCACATGCAAGCTTTGGTAGTATCAAAGGTTAAAGAAAGTAACGGTACCGATTTTGGAAACCGGGGCGTTACAAAAGGTATAATAATAAAGATAGAAACATAAGCATAATAATAATATCAAGAACCTAAAAGGGAATGAACAGTAATTGCAAATTTTACCTTAAAGTAATACTTAAAGTAGTGTTGCTGCTGCTGCTGCTGTTGCTGCTCCAAACACAATGAACAAGAGTCTAAGCCTTAGATCTCTTACAGAAGAAGCCAAATGGAAAGGAAGCCATATCAGAAAATCAAATGTATGAGATTTCCATTGCTTTAAAACCAAAAGGGTATGTATATGTATATGTATGAAGAAACTCAACAGATCCCTTAAATTGGAGGAGATTGAAGAGTGAAAATAATGAAAAAAAGAGGGTTTTTTTTTTCAATTGAAGGGAATTGTTGCAGAGGAAATAAGGAGGTGTGGACTCATCAGTAGCAGGTGATATCTAGAAACAAATAGTAGTAAAACACAAGCATGAAATGAAAGATGCAAAATTTTCAAGTTTATTCTTTAATCTTTTTTGAAGGTTTAATAAAAGTGGGCGATTGTAACCTATATTTACATTCAATTTACTGCTCAAATACTTTGTAAAATGGTGAAGTCAAAAAGCATTAGCTTTAAACGAGAAAAAAATGTGTAGAAATAATTATGGTTCAAGAGACAAACTATTCAGAATTTATCTTTCTCTGTTGTGCTGTATCAAGATTAGAAGAAAAGATAAACCATTAAGATGGCAAAAAACTTTGACTTTATGTTAAACTAGATGCAAGTTTATATCAGATAAAAAAGAAATCTACATGCTTTGGAGTTGTTAGGACAGGTTTCATATTATTAGATTTCAGCAGCCCTGTGCATATGTTGGTTTAATTGTTGTGTATAAACACAAATAGATGTTGTTGGCTATATATTTTCTTCAGGAATACAACACAACCCTACCAGCATCATATCCCAAAATCCAAAGAAGAAAGTATAACTATAAGCCATTATAAATCAAGAAAACACAAATCCACAAAGGAGTTCTTTATGATTTCCTAAAACAAAAACAAACTTCTACAAGAAGCATCTAATTAAAGAAATCATCTGATAGAACCTCATCAAAAATTAAATTGCATAATAAATATCATCTGATATAAGCTCCAAAGTAAACATACCTAAATCGTGAACCCAAATCAAAAGATGCTGAGATGTTGAGCTGCAAATCCTGAACCCAAATCAACAGATGGAATGTTGAGCTGCAAATCGTGAACCCAAATCAAAACAAAATAAAAAGCAAACAAAAAAGGGAGTTACCAATGGATGAAATCAAGTAAAATCAGAAAGATTTCAGGTTTCCATACACTACCTGAAATCAAAATCGAGGAGAAGTAGTGTAGGGTTCTTCAAATCAAAATCACACAAACAAAGCTTGATCGAGAGAGAGGGGGGGGGGAGGGATTTCACCGATGAAAATAACTCTCAAGTATCTAGAAGGATTTATATGCGTGAATGGCTTACTTTGTTGTAGGTAATCTTCCATTCCAGAATGGCTCACTTTGTACTCTGTATACTGATAGGTGAAAGAGCAGAAGAAGAAAGAGTGTGGTATTGAATGTATGGGTTTAACTTTGTACTCTCAGTATGGCCTAGTTTACAGCCTGAGTGGTGTTTGGGATTGCTTATTTGAGGGGCTTATTAGCTTATTGCGATTTGGCACCGGAGAAAAGCCATTTTGAGTGTTTTGATGGAAGAAATTAAAAACAGCTTATAGCGGTGTCAAACCGCTGAAAAACTATTTCTGATAAGTCATTTTGTTTTAACTTATGACTTATTGACTTATTGGTCATTTTTACATGTATAAGTTAAAATTGCCAAACACTTTTAAGTGCTTAAATAATCTCATCTGGCAAATTGCTTATTCTATCTTCTTCTTCTTCAATGATAATTGCTCCATCGTGTTCCAGATCCATCAGCTCTGCAATGAGCCTTGCTCTATATTCTTGGATAACGCTTTCCATTTGAAGCATCTGAATTTTGTTAATGTAGATCAGTACAATTAGTTACAGAAATAATCATACTTAGGAGCCGTTTACCAAAGTGCTTACCAGATAAGCGCTTACCGATAAAGACATTACTCTTATTTACCGTATAGTATAGCATTCCTGACCATTAAAATTGGTTGTTGGTAAGCTTCTTAAACCCGATAAGCGCTTACCGGGTAAGAGTCATTACCTTACATACCGGGTAAAACTCTCGGTGCTTGTTATGGCTCTTACCGGGTATGATTCTAAATAGTTTCCATGATCAATAGCTAAGGACCATAAGGTAAGTGATACCAGTAAGCGCTTACCTGGGTAAGTATTTAGTAAACGACCCCTTAGACTTGTATTGAAACGAAAACTGAACAATATCGCCATACAAGAAATAAGAAAGAAAAATTGGAAGGAAATTAAAGAAAAAAGAAATAAAAACCACACTATACCAAAACAAGTAGACTTAGAACCTTTGCTAAACGAGCAAATCTTTTTATACAATGCAACCCAATTCAAAGGCTATGACCTTCAAAGATCTACAACACTAGAATAACTACTATGAGGTACCAACCTTACTTAAAAAAACAATGAAAAGTCGTAGATAGTTTTAATGTTACACAAAATAACAATTCAGAATTATATAAAACTTCCCCTCCAATGAATTGCAACAAAACCATTTTTCAACAAGCCTTTTATCTCCATCTAAAGCTTTAAGGTAGGTTACAATGAACCCAATACATATATCTATACTACCTTAATATACATTTAGACCAAATGTCTTAAAGACAAGTCTTAAAGCACAAATTACTACCAATTTAAGCATTAACCGCTATAAGCTAATCCAAACACTTTTTAAAAAACTCCGGTTTAACACCGCATAAGCTGATAAGCACTATTCCAAATAAGCATTTTTCCAAATAAATAAGCAATCCCAAACACCCCCTCACACATTGCGTAAAATAAGGGTTTCTACTTGTACATTATGCTTTAAAAGTTGTATTTAAGATATTTTTGAATTTAATGCTTAAATTGGTAGTAATTTGTGCTTTAAGACTTGTCTTTAAGACATTTGGTCTAAATGTATATTAAGGTAGTATAGATATATGTATTGGGTTCATTGTAACCTACCTTAAAGCTTTAGATGGAGATAAAAGGCTTGTTGAAAAATGGTTTTGTTGCAATTCATTGGAGGGGAAGTTTTATATAATTCTGAATTGTTATTTTGTGTAACATTAAAACTATCTACGACTTTTCATTGTTTTTTTAAGTAAGGTTGGTACCTCATAGTAGTTATTCTAGTGTTGTAGATCTTTGAAGGTCATAGCCTTTGAATTGGGTTGCATTGTATAAAAAGATTTGCTCGTTTAGCAAAGGTTCTAAGTCTACTTGTCAACGACTGCATTTAGTCAAAACTGAGCCAACGACCCAACGGTTTACGTAAATACCCAAATGAAAGCCGAAATAAATATTGAAACACGTTTGACCAACTATTATGCCAACACGACCAAAAGTATAATTAACTAAAATCTCATCGTTGGTTGAAACAAATCGTTTTCCAAATGAACTCATACCCTTATGTTTTCAAAAGGCCTCATAACACAATAATATGCATTTTCTGAAAAAAGTTTATAAGATCAAATACACCAAATGACACTTACGTCAATTGAACTCCAATTAAATATGTAACATCATCAAAGAAACACTTCAACATGATTTATTTACCAAAATAACTAAAGATCCCAAAATGGGTGTCTCACATGTTCATAAAACTAAACATTTCAAAATAACCGAAACTTATCAGCAGTTAGCAATTTAATGTAAAACACAAACACTTTAAGAAAATAAACATTTTGGCATGAACATCTTTTTCACAAATCAACTTTAACTCACCAAAAATACAAATAAACCCCATCATACGAAAATCTTTCATTGCGGTTATAAATCCGGACAAATGTCCACACGACTCTTTCAGTCAAAACCCGAGCCAAAGGCCCGACACTTCACGTAAATTTCCAATGAAAGCCTCGTATACCTTAAAACGCATTTTAACCGACATTTATCGGTTTTCCCAAATAATGCAATGTATTTAAACCATGTTTATGAAAACACACACCACCAGGATATGATTTCTCAAAACTCAACACGTATTGAGGCCAAAGATTTTTCAAAAGTTTATGAATGCAAATATACTAAGATGCACAAAATCATCAAAGACGCATAAATCATAATGTAGATTTTACGTATACAAAATCACCCAGAACATGTAAATCACATTATTTACTTGTTGAAATATTCAAGCTCGACATAAGCAATTTATAATGTTAAAACAATCCAAGTTACCGAATACGAAAACTTAACAAAATACTTGCAACTTTGAGAATTACCGAGTAAAACATACACAATAGTTTATACTATAAACGTGAAAATAGGTTCTTGCACTTCAACATATGCAACAATTCATTCCCCAAAGGGCGGTAAAATAACGGGGATGCAAATAAGATTTCAAATCAAGTTTAAAGCTTCACGTTGTAAAGATAAACACATTTGACAGAATAGAAACTACAACGACAAAAATACTGCTAATTCGCTAAATGCTTTGCGGAAATTTTAACAGTAAGAGTTAATGATGGAATACGATCAGAACGAAAGTCTTGTTTTAAAAATAACATAAATCGTTTATGCAATCATTCACACCAACGTTATACTTAAATCCAATGCACATAGTACACGACATATGATACTTGATAATAAGACCCCGAAATTAACACACACAAAGATGCATATGCACGTGTCCCTGAAATTATTTACGCGACACAAAAGTCGTAAGATGAGACACCATAATCCCACTGGATTTCATAAAACTCATTAACGCTAAAATCAAGTGGTCTCCAAATTTCTATTTTTCAACATAAGGTAAGGCGACCATTTTGACAAGATTTTTGATGAGATACGACGCCCAAAGAACTCATAACTTGCACGCAATGAAATTAAACTCATGCATCACAAAATATACACATGCGACAAAAGAATCCGTAAAACAAAATTCCATGAAATTCAACAAAACTCGTACAAACTAAAATCTCCAAGAAACTCCGACTCAAGGCATGGAAATAACTTTTCCTTTAAAACCATTGACATACTTGGAAGAGATCCAATGTCAAGGTCAAAATTCTACAGCTACTTGCCCATTAACTCAAAAAGCGTTAAAACACAAATATTTCGACATCCAAAAAAATAGCATTAAAACACGAGACTTGAATAAAGAGAGTTTTGATAAGAATTTGAAATCAGGTGCAACAAACCATTTTAAGCATGCTTATGCTCATAGTTTAAAATATGATGAGTGTTAAATGTTTTGCCAAAACGTTACAATGTAATTTACTTTATGGTTAGCGATCATGAAAAGCAATCTATGCAACCTTATTTTAGAAATAAATTTAATGCATGAATTCGGTCGGCACTCGCATCTTAATACTACGCTTCCCAACATCCCGACGTACTATAATCAACCGGATGCCTCAGGCATCTTAGGGCAACCATCCCATAAATTAACTTACAAAACTCCTTGAAATAGAAACGATCTAACAAGATATAGTCCTAATTCTACCAACAAATCTGGCTCAAGATGATTAACTTAATGCGTTCCACGCACTTACTATAATTCCAAAGAGACATTGCTTAAAAACAACAATCATTCCTTAGCTTACTCACTTAGAAACTTTCGCACTACTCTAACGGTCAACGTACTAAGGTAGAGCAGATAAACACAAACACGAGAAAGGGTAAGGAAGAGTTTAACTGAAATACGCACGAAAGAAACGTACCGCTACGTCTACCAATTGTCATAACATTAGCAAACCAATTACACTTATGTAAAATATCCTCATAATCACATTAGCTAAGTGAGATTATGAACATATAACACATAAGGGTTCTTGTTACCTTCATCGCAACGCTTGATTAACATAACCTCCGTTGATTCTAAGACTAGCCCATCTTAGAAGTTTTACCCAATCTCACAATCAATGCCTATCAAACTCAGTCTAAGTCTAGACATCTTACATTCATGCCTAGTTCGCTTAAACTAGAGCTCTGATACCAACCTATAACACCCTAAAAATCAGAGTGAACTAAAACCTGCAAAACTTGGCAACATGACATTCATATTGATAATAAACTCCCAAGAAGGGGATTAGTCCTTAAGACTTTACAAAAACCTTCATCGATATCGAGTTTGTCAACAAACTAATCTAGATACCTATATCAAGATTACATCAGTTGACGATCCAAATGTACCAAAAGAATGGGACTTTAACAAATGCCTTGAAATAATACTAGTCATCTCAAAATGCCTCGAGACCAAACCCGTCTCTCAAAACCCCGGCAACCCCCGCTAAGGAAACCTGTTATACACATCATTAGAGAAAAAGTGTCAGACTTAAAGCCTGGTGAGAACATACAGTTTATAAAACTCGAAAGATATAAACATCAATGTCATAAGGAAGTCTTTTCATAAAGGTTTAATTCATAAAGAAAACATTTCGCCACAACCGGACCTTTTCGGTCCAAAACTCATTAAACGATGACAAAAGGACCATTTTACCAAGGATTGTGGTGTAACACAAAGTAGACCACCAAATCCGAGTTATGAGCTAAATACATGGAACCATGGCCACGAACTCTTCAGTCCGTACTACGATGTGAGGGAGGGCCCCCAAGGAACCATGTCATACTCGTTCATTAGACTACATCTGAACCATGGCTAGGATCGGGTCTCACATAACCGTACCTAAGTTGCCCCCGAGGATCAAATGTAGCTAACTACAACGGAAGGGGCATATCCTTCCCAGCCATAACAACGGAAGGGGCATATCCTTCCCAGCCATAAGTCGACTCGATACCTAGGGATCCACTAGTACAGTCAGGACTTGTCACAATATTTCATGTGACCAACAAAGCTAGATAAATAGCTATCAACACATTTATATTTCAAAATGCCATTTTCCAGACCAACTGTTGGTAAGAAAGATAATCATAAAATCAGTTTATATACATTCTTTCAATAAGCCACCAACATGGGCAAGTAAAACATTATTTTACTTTTGATAAGGCGGAACCCGTCATTTTAGTCAATACTGATCGGGAACCCCAAAAATCACCAAAAACTTCAATTATATCAAAATGTAGAGAACATAAAATCATACCGTAGAAATACTTCAGATTTCGCAAATAAGAGTTTTGACATGTATAAAGTTTGTAAAATGGTAGTAGGAACTCACCCAATAGGTTTATACGAAAACCCAAAGAACCAGATATCGACCACGACGAAGAGGTGAAGCTTTATACACCGAAACCCCGAGCAATGCACTTAATACTAGCGATCAACGGAGCTTCAAAGATCGAAGAAACCAAAGAGAAATCTTAGAGAGAGAGTGAGAGAATTTGAAGAGAGAGAATGATTTTAGAGAACTGAGAGATATTTTGGGTGGAAACCCTTAAGTCGGCCAGGAGAGCTTCGCGGGTTATGCCGCGACTTCCACTCGCGGCATAACTCGGTCGTGTCCCTAAAACCCAAGACATCCAGTGGGTTTTGCGGGTTATACCGCGACCTCAACCCGCGACATAACTCGCGTAGTTCACTGTGGTTTGTCCAAAACCACCAAAGGCCAAACTCAAACTTGGTAACAAATGCCGTGCTAACGACAAAAGCTAAACACTAGAATACCAAGGTTACGTAACGAAATTCGGGGTGTTACATCTTAATCGGTAAGAGGTAGAGTCTGTTAGGCAAAAAAAAATTGACCTGTTAATGGTTACAATTACCTCTGAACCATTTTGATCCTTGGGTTGCAATAAATGGTTCAGATCTTGATTGTTCCACTTTTGCCCTTCCCACCCTATCACACGCCTCTCTCCCTCCACAGTCCACACCACTCGATCGACTTTGATTTCTCACTCGCCGTCTTCTCCATCAACTCCGGCGGTCTTCTCCATCAACTCCGGCCGTCTTCTCCATCAACTCCGGCGGTCGTCTCCATCAACTCCGGCGGTCGTCTCCTCCCTCGACTGCCCTCACCTCGACACCCCCTCCCTCGACAACCCTCACCTCGACACCCCCTCCCTCGACAGCCCCTCATCTCGACAACCCTCACCTCGACACCCCCTCCATCGACAGCCCCTCATCTCGACAACCCCTCACCCAACAACCCTCACCCGACAGCCCCTCACTCAAAATTTCTGTTTTTTTTCTTTGAATCGTGTGTTAATCCCCTCACCCAACAACCCAAATTTCGGTTTTGCACCAGGTACAGGAGTCAAAAAGATACTGCTTAATAAAGGAGTCAAAAAGATACTGCATAAACTGGTGCTTGCTGTTGTGGTAGCCTTGATTAATATGAAATAGTTTTTTGAATTAATAATGTTAATTATGTTCCTTCAAAAAAAATAATAATATTGATTATGTAGTTATATTTGCAAAATAATTGTTTTATTCAGATATCTGCCAAACAGCTATATGTCATTCAGAACTAAATCATTCAGAGGGTTAAAATGGTAATTTGTTGTCATTCAGACTATCCATTCAGAGCAGTTACCAAACAACCATATTTCATTCTGCACTAAATCATACAGAGCCTCTCAACCATTCTGACCTCTTAACTATTCTGCACTCAACCATTCAGCAACTACCAAACAGCCCATAAGAAATGTGTTAGAGTATATCCTTGGCTGCCACATCATCATAACAACATCTCGTTTATGATTAGCTCACATGATCGATTTCAATGTTTATCTTAGTATTAGTTGTTAGCATCCTTATCACTTTATTATTTGGTTAGTTAGTTTATGATCAGGTGTATAAATAGTCATCTCTGTATACACCTTTATATATATAAAAATATAGATTTGAATCTCAAACTTGAGATTATAGAAGATACTTGAACTGTTTCAAAATGGAAGCATATTTGGATTTCAACACCCTGTCTTAACTTAAATAATGAAATGTTTCGTACTTTCCCTGAGTTTTCCAAATTCGGGGAACATACACTATCTCACCACAACCATCATATAGAAGTCTCTGCAGTTGAGCTCTCATTCACAGGAGCATCCACTCGGTCTATTGTCAAAAGTGTCATAAACTATGCATATTGGCATAATGTTAGGCAATTGATTTTGAGACGGCTCAGGTTCTCTAGAAAAGTCTTTGAGTTCCCACAATGTCTTTTTACTTCTCACACTCTCGAACATGTCACCCTTGCAACCAAACGACGATGCTTATATGCTGGTTCTTGCGTACCTAATTCAGCTTGGGATTTTTCGGCTTTAGAAACCTTGAATTTCCGTAATCAGCAATTAAGTGATCAAAGAGATGCGAGTCTCGATCTTTTTTTCAAGTGTATGAATTTGACATGCCTCACTTTACATCGTTGTTCCATGTTCGCCTTGAGGTTTTCAATGTTTGTGCTCCACAACTTTCTAATCTTACAGTTACAAATCCCAGACAGCTTTCCTGAGGTTTTCCATTTGGTTGCTCCTCAACTTAAGAACCTGACAGCATCAGTCCAGGACTATGACCGCAGTTTTTCTTCAGTTGTACACAGAAGGCTTGGATTCTCTAGAGGAAGTGAATCTCTCTTTGGATACCTCTCATAAGATTGAAGATAGATGTTACAAAACTACTCGATTTGTTCCAGAAACTCTGGAGTGCCAAATGTCTTATCGTTGATATGAACGTCATTAAGGTATACAATTTTCATGGTTATTAATTATTATCATCCTTACTGTAATTATTTAAAATTAATGAATTGTGGATAGATGAGGTCAACGATTCTTAGCAATAAACTGGTCCATAAAGAAAGGAATGCAATTTTCTTCTAGTACATCCCCAAAAGGCACACTAGTGTCCAAAACCGGACAATCACCAAACAATTTGTTCCATGATGTTATATATAGGGTATGATCTATGGAATGTTATTCTTTCTCAACATTAATTCCATCATAACAGACCTTCTACTCTTTAGCACAAACCATAGAAACAACATTTAACAAACTCAATGTCCTCCATCTGTCAAATGCCAAATCTTTTGACAAAAGTTTTAACAAACTGGAACTGTTGAAGATATTTTTGCCATAAAATGGATTAATATTATGCAGTTCTTTATGATTTTTATGCTCAAGTGGTTGAGTACTAGAATCATGAAAAAGAATTTTAAAAAGTTTTGAACATCATTCAGAAACTAAAGGAAATATAATTTTGGAAAAAGATAGAAACCACATAGAGATATTAATGAATAGGTTACCAATTACTGTACATTTTTACTCCCATGATTGTTTTTGTGTCAATCTGTTGGCCATTTTTTTTTTATCAAAAAAGAAGTTTTAATAGCTATTAACCTCTTACTTGAGAAAAAATATTGGCATATATTCATAATTCATAGTTATCTTATTCTTTTGTAAATGTATGAAGACAATATTGACCGTTTCTATTTTCTTATGTTTGTATATATATTTTTTTGTATGTTATGTTCCAACTCCCAAGGTTATCTCCAAATGCTTGGATCGACTCTCGCTTGAACCTTGTCTATTCAATAACTTGAAGTGTTTGAAGATGAAAAGGGTGCCACGGGACCATATACCAACAATGCTCGCTCAAGTCAGAAACGATTTACATCAGAGCTCTCCAAGTGCCACTTTCCTCATGGATATACCTCAGGTATTGACATTATTGTATGATCTATGTATTTAACATCATATTCTTGTTCATCACTTCTTTGACAGATTATTTAGTGAAGTTACAAATTTTAATGATATATCTCATTATCTCTCAGATAAATAAATTGTTTTCATAGTACATATAATAAATATCTTAAAGTCAATGGAATTAGAATATAGATTGATTAGAACAACTATGGGTGCTTCGGTTAGAAAGACAAAAGGGTTTTTCTGGCTATTTGAGAGGCCAGAGGTCTCCTAAGGAAGACACTCAACAATTTTTTGGAAGATCTTTCACTCTTGCTTACTCCCTATTTATTAATAGACTCTAGGGTAAACAATGCCATAACTACCTGATGTGAATCGTGACTGAGACCGTTGGGGTTTGGTTTATCGTCGCAAAAGGAAGGGGGGCAGGGGATCAATTGAAGCTTGAAGGAGGTTGTGCGCCATTAATTATAATTAATTATCTAATTTTGTCTTTATTAGCTATTTTAGGTACGTTTTGGTATTTTTGGGAGGGGGATCGTTTATAGCCTAGGGGTTCATTGCCTCTAGGGTTTAGGCAGAAAATTACTTTTGTTTATTGTTGTTAAAGCATTCGATTTCGGGTACGGTTCATCAATAAAATCTGATTCTCAATTTGATTCTCATCAATTGGTATCAGAGATAGCATCCTGCAACCTGTGATTTTTTTGGGACAACCATGACGAAAATTGTTGATGTGGAGAATGATTTGGCTCAATAAAAGGCACACGCAGGGGAAAGATTCGAGAAGCTAGAAATGACGGTTGATTCCCTGCGTTCAGATTCCGAAAAACGGCACGCGGAGGTGATGAAGTTGCTACTGCAGCAGGCGCAGACCTCTACGCCGCCGCCGCCTACGACGGCCATGCCGACGTCAACGATCAATCGTAGGGCTTGGTTTTTGACGAGCAGGGGTTCCCAATTCCGCAATATCAGGAGGTCAACATCTCATTTTCGGCTAAGTTTCCACCAATAACGGGTCATGGGTCTTATTATTCGGGACGGAAAAATTTTCGATGGGGCGACAGGACTGCCACCATGGGGCAGCGGGTTGGGGTCTGGGTCGGGACCAACAGGTTAAAAGGTGTGGGTTCCAGGCATAGATTATCGTTTCCGGAAATTGAAAAGGCCACTATTTGAGGGGGAGGATGCGTATGGTTGGGTGTATCGGGTTGAGCAATTTTTTAAATATTTAAAGATTTGCTACTACCGGGGAAAAGTTGAAGGCAACAATTTTGTGTATGGAGGGGCAAGCATTATCATGGTATCATTGGAGTGACCGACGGGAACCGTTCCCTTGTTGGGAACATTTGAAATCCCGTCTACTAGACCGCTTCCAACCATCACAAGATGGAAACCTATATAAACAGTTTTTGACCATTAAAGAGAAGGGGACAACAAGGGAGTATGTTAGCTTGTTTGAATCCTTGGCTGCGCAGTTGGAGGGAATATCGAAGAATATTTTGGAGGGTACATTTATAAAAGGGTTGAAGGCTAATTTGCGTACTTCAGTGCGGGTGTTTCAACCTGCTGGGTTGGGTCAGGCTATGAAACTGTCCATAATGATAGACGAGAACCGATCTGGGAGTAGTGGGGAGCAGGGGAAGAGTGTTCCGAGAAGTGGGATGGTCCACACTACCGGAGGGGGAGGGGTACGACCGCCTCTTATCGCCCCAACCGGGGGGCATAAACCTACAACGGGAGAGACAAAATCGCCTTTCAAGCGCATGACAGAGACTGAACTGGCAGGTAAAAGAGTGAAGGGCCTTTTTTTGGTGTGATGGGAAGTTCAGGCCCGGACATCGATGTCCGGATAAGACTTTGAAAGTCATTGTGGTTTATGAAGGTGAAGAGGGATCCGAGGATGAGGAGGGGAACCCGGCAGAGCATGTGCACTTGGATGCAGATGAGGTTTCAGCTCATTCGGTCGTGGGAATTACGACTCCTCATTCCATGAAATTATGGGGTAGTATTCACGAGGTTGAGGTACTGGTATTGATCGATAGTGGGGCAACCCATAATTTTGTGTCGTTGAGGCTGGTTGAACCACTACAATTGGTGGTAACGAGTTCGCGGGAAACCGGGTGATTTTGGGAAACGGAAAGGCAGAGAAAAGCTACGAAATGCGTCGAGGGATAGAGTAACAGTTGCCTGGACTAATCATTTCCGATGACTTTTATCCGTTGGAGTTAGGGAGTACAAACGTCATTTTGGGGGTAAAGTGGTTATGACAGTTAGGGGATACACGGGTTAATTGGAGGGAATTGACTATGACTTTCCAACACGACGGGAAGAGGGTGACTTTGCACGGGGAGCCCGGGTTACAGCAGGGAGAGGCCTCTCTACGGGCTCTAGCACGAAGACTTGATGACATCGATGAAGGATATTTTGTCACCTTCGCGAGCTTGGATGGGGGAAAACATGCCCAAGTCGCAGGTGCATCCGGCCTTGGATGAGTTACTAACTGATTTTTCTGATGTTTTCATGATGCCTGCAGGTTTACCACCCTTAAGGGGTCATGAACACGCTATCACCTTGAAAGGAGGTACCAAACCGATCAATGTCCGACCCTACCGTTATCCTCAACTGCAGAAAGACGAGATTAAGAGATTAGTGGGGGAAATGATGGAGTCGGTTATTATCCGACCTAGTACCAACCCATTCTCTAGCCTTGTGCTGTTGGTAAAGAAAAAAGATGGGAGCTGGCGCTTCTGTGTATATTATTGGGCATTAAACAAGTCAACGATGCTAGACAAGTTCCCAATACCTGTCATCGATGAATTGTTGGATGAATTGCACTCGACTTGAAATCGGGGTATCACCAAATTCGCATGAGGGACTCAGATATTCATAAAACGACTTTCCGAACTCACGAGGGGAATTATGAGTTTGTGGTCATGCCATTCGGGCTGACAAACGCACCTTCAATATTTCAAGCTCTGATGAATTGGGTGTTCCGACCCTATTTACGCAAGTTCGTGTTGGTGTTTTTTGATGACATTCTAGTTTACAATCGGAATATGGACGATCACCGGGAACATCTTGCTGTGGTATTTCGATGTCTACGGAAAGAAACGTTGTATGGCAAACGGAAGAAGTGTGGGTTTGGGCAGAGCCGAGTGGAGTATTTGGGGCATATTGTCATAGGGTGAGGGTGTGAAAGTTGACCCATCTAAAATCACAGCGATGACAGAATGGCCCATCTCTCGGAATGTTCGGGAATTGCGGGTATTTTTGGGGTTGACAGGGTACTAGCGGAAGTTTGTGCAAGGGTATGGGAAAATTTCTCTAGTCCTGATGGATTTATTAAAGAAAGGGGGGTTCTAATGGACGGGTGAAGCCACTCGAGCCTTTCCTCAGTTACAGGAGTGATAACCCGAGTACCCATCTTGGCGCTTCCAGATATCTACCAAAAGGTTCACGATTGAGACAAACATGTTGGGGCATGGGGTTGGGGCGGTGTTGATGCAGGAGGGGAGACCGATTGCCTACTTCAGTCAGGTGTTGGGGCCACAGGCACAAATGAAATCGGTGTATGAGTGGGAACTAATGGCGATAGTAATGGCGGTACATAAGTGGAGGCCTTACGTGTTAGGTTATCCTATTACAGTCATCACTGATCAGAAGAGTCTGAAATATGTTTTGGAACAGCGAATTGTAGCAGGGGAGCATCAGAAATGGATCTCGAAACTATCAGGTCTTGAGTTTGAGATTGTGTATCGACCGGGTCGGGAAAACGGGGCAGCCGGTGCATTGTCAAGGCGAGGAAGTGATGCGAGTTTGGGTACGTTATCAATTACGTCGGTCGGGTTGCACGACCAGTTGTCGTGGGATTTGAAAACGACCTGAAGATTGTGGCATTGAAGGGACGCAATGAAGAAAGTGATGAGCGGCTGGTGGGGTACAGTCTAATCTTGAAGGAGGGGAGGGAACCACATTGAAACTGGTATAACACGTCCTATCATTTGTCCACAGGGACAACACCCTTTAAGGTATTGTATGGGCGGGATCTTCCACTTCCTGTGAGTTATGATCAAGGTTCGGCAGTAACATTTGAGTTGGATCATTATTTATTAGATCGAGATCGGGTTTAAGAGGAGTTGCGGGGTCAGTTGCTTCAATCTGAACAGGTAATGAAGTTCAATCCCAGCAGGTAATGAAGTTCAATCCCGGTAATGAAGACACAGGCGGATGGGAGACGGAAGGACGTTATTTTCGAGGTTGGGGATAAGGTTAACTTGAAACTCCGTCCGTACCGGTAAGTAACTGTGGGTAGATGGGCGAGTCAGAAATTGGCACTGCGATTTTATGGCCCGTTTGAGATAGTGGAACGGATCAGGCCGGTAGGTTATCGTTTGAAGTTGCCATCCACTTCGGCTATACATCCCGTTTTCCAATTGTCCCAATTGAAACGAGTGATTGGGGATCATCAGGTTGAGTTTGAACTTCTGGGTGATCTAGGTGATGAAACCGTTATCGAACCAGGTGTTGAAAACTCGGGAAATGGAGGGTCAGTGGGAGGTATTGGTGGCGTGGAAAGGTTACCATTATCAGAGGCAACGTGGGAGGCGTATATTAGATCCAACAACAATTTCTTGACATTCATCTTGAGGACAAGGTGATTTCTCATGGCAGGAGTGATGATATGAACCGTGACGAAAACCGTTGGGGTTTGGTTTATCGACGCAAAAGAAAAGGGGCAGGGGATCAATTGAAACTTGAAGGGGGTTAGGCGTCATTTATTATAACTAATTATCTAATTTTGTCTTTGTTAGCTATTTTGGGTATGTTTTGGTATTTTTGGGAGGGGGATCGTTTTTAACCTAGGGGCTGATTGCCTCTAGGGTTTAGGCAAAAAATTACTTTTGTTTATTGTCTTTGAACGGGAGATTTCCGGGTATCGAATTCCATACGCGATTGTTGTTAAATCATTCGATTTCGGGTGCATTTCATCAATAAAATCTGATTCTCAATTTGATTCTCATCACTACCCCTTCTAGAACATATCCTATTAATGGGCTTGGGCTTGGGTTGGTGCATAACATGTTAATTCTAATTTGGGTCGACGATAATATACAATATAGACGTAATTTATGTTATATTGATCAACCATGAAATCCCACTATATGTTAAACATATGGCATACATTGGTCCTCTAAGAAAAATACTTATCCAACAGGAAAATAAAAATGGAAGTTAAGATTTTATGTGTTAAAAGACGCAAAGATTTGGGGTTTGTGCGTGTTTAAGATGGTGATTTCTTCTTTATATCTTCTTCGTGTCCCTTGTTTTTCACGTTTCTTAAATATTGTTGGGCCATGTTATAATTCATAGGTTTTCCTTTAGAGTGATTTGAAATGTATTATACGATAAAAAAATACAGTATGTGGGTAATCAATCTACTATTGAAGTTGCCACAGAAGAGATCAAGGCAGCAGGTAGATAAGGGCATTAGGGCAAAGAAGGTGGCCAAGATGGAGGAAGAAACACAAGAAGAGCCTATGGTCAAAGAACAGAGAGTGTTGGAGGCAAAAATAACGATTGAGGCAATGCTGGAGGCAAGGAAGTTGAAGCTCGAGGAATTGATGTCACAAGTGATTGGTTGGAAGATGGGAAAACTGCAAGTGAAAGTTGTGGGTGGGAAGCCAGACTTTGAACTAAACCGGTTTATCAAACCAATCATGGAGTTGACACCAGAGTACTCGAGGGTAGCTATGGAGGCACAATTTTCTCGTTGGTATGAAGAGATGAAGAGTCTGTTCCTTACCTACATTGATGCTAGCCAGTGGGCAAATATTGAGATGGAGCTGGGTATTACAAAGAGGACAATTCACTCTAATAACATTGACAACTCAGATGTTCCTGTTGCTGCACTTCTGCCATCACTATCACCGTCATCACGTAATGTAAGTCTTCCATTTAATGATCTAACTTTCAACCCAAGAAGGTGATAAATTTATCAGCAACAAACATCTAGAGTGACTTGATACACACATACACACACACACACACACACACACACACACATATATATATATATATATATACACACACATAGGAGACCTCTATACGCATACATAGCGTTGGGTTCCGGTGACAAGTGACGTTAACGTGAGAAGCATGAGAAGTGATTATCAACAATTGAATTATTAGGATGAGATGCACCGAGATGCATCAGATCAATCCCTTCTAGAAGCAATTCATGAGAGAGCATGAGATTTGAAAGTTATCAACGATTTAGATGCATTTCTGACGCTTCTCACGTTAACCTCAATTTGTCACACGATTATTCACCTATATACATACCTCTCTCTCTCTCTCTCTCTCTCTCTATATATATATATATATATATATATATAGGGTTGGGTTCCGGTGAGAAGTTGAGTTAATGGTGAGAAGCGTGAGAAGTGGTTATCGACCGTTGGATGAGAAATGTGTCAGGATCTGATTCTTAACAAGAATAATGAACTCAGAAACAATATGAAAGGAGTTTGCGGAATAACACTTTAATATTCAAAAGATCAATGTAACAGTGAATCAGAAATCACAATCTTGTAAACTTTATTTAATGATTCAAAGCTACAAGATTTCACACAAAACCACAATATTGATGAACAGGCTCACCAATACGAATTCTACTTCTCTAGAACTAGGGTTCTAAACCTTGAGGTTAATTCTCTCTATTAAAACAAAAAACTCAGAATATTGTCTATCAAACTATTCAAACTAATTCTATATATATACTAAAGATAAAAGATAATTACAAAATAATAAAAGATCTTCAGTATAATCTTTCATAGTTATCTCCAAGCCTTCCATGATTATCTTCAGTCTTGATCTGCACGTATCTTGATTATCTCTTAAGCAACATTAAGTTGTAACAGTATTAACACTCTGAGCAGTATTAATCTTCTTCAGCAGTAGTAATTGTGCTCAGCAGTATTAACTTCTTCAAGCAGCATTAATCCTTTAGTAGTACTAACCATTACAGTACTAACTATTGAAGTAGCAGTACTAACTTGTCAAGCAGTATTAAATCTACTAGCAGTAGTAATCATGTTGTGGTAGCAGCATTAACCATACTTGTGCAATTCTCAATTCCCAACAATCTCTCCCTAACTTGACTTTTAGGAAGAGAAGTTAAGTTCTTCAATTATTGTCTTCAAGATGCTTCCAACACTACAGGTTAGTTGCCCAAATTCGGATCCAGACCCAGACTTTGATTGATTGTTCTTCTAACCATAATTCTGGCCATTTCTGATTCATTTGAACACACTAGCTTTGCTTTCAGCATCCCATTCAGCTTCTCCTTGCTATGATCATATATTTTGTCCACCAGGTAGTATTCATGGTAACATTTATCTATTGTAATCATGTATACACCACAATTTTCAAATAATATCCAATGATCAATCTTTTTGAAACCATACTCATGATGTAGATCTTTAATCCTGTACACTACCTTTTCTGGTTCAAACATCATACAAAGATATTCCATAGCTACTTTGCGTAGGCTGTCTACAGTACCTTTCAAAACATGTTCATAAAGCTTCATGCCCACTTTGTGCATTTCTTCTTGATCTGCTCTTGAACAACTTCTGATTACTTTTCCCCAAGTGGCATATACTTCAAATATATCACCAACTCTTTTCATCCTGAAGTAATCCTTTCTATTTTCCCTTAATATATCCTAGAAGATGATCTATGGAGCCTTCATAGAAATTGGAACAACCTGAACTAGTTCTATTATAGTCATGTAAAGACCCACATGCTCATCAGATTGCTTATTGGACTGCTCTGGGTTCTGCACAGATTCTGCCTCTTTTTCAGCTTCTTCAACCCTTTGCTTCTTGGACTGATTCTTGGAAGCTATGGTCTTCACCCTCTTTGTAATTTTAGCTTCCATACCAACATTCTCTGGCTTTTCCTTCTTTTCTTTTGTAGGTGTGACTTCCTCAGGGAATGGTTGTTGAATGTTGAGATCATGCCTCTCTTTCATTCTTCTTTCAGCCTCTTCCCTTTATGAGGAGTCCCCTTGAAGCTTAGCCATTTCTTTCTTATACAGCTCCTCAACTTGACTGTATGCCATATTAGTAAACATCTCTCCTTTGACACCAATTGCACCTTTGAGAAAAATTTATCATTTTTCTCCTTTCCTGATTGGCCGAAAAGGTCTTAGAAGGTTGTCTTTTCTGCTTTTTGAATGACATTCTTTTGACTGGTATTTTCTTGGCCTCAGCTGCAGTTTGCATGCTCTTTTGATATTCTTCATTTAGCTTTTTAGCCATATCTAATGCAAGCTCTCTATCCTTTGCAGATTGGAGTTGTTCCTCCTTTTCCATTTCTGCTTGAAGCTGCTTTGCCACTTCTTCATCCATCTCAATCTGATTCTTCTTCTTTGAAGGTTGTTCAGGTTCAATCACCTTTCCCTTTCCCTTTGTATCCTTCAAACTTGTCTCACTGGTTTCTTTTATTTTCTTTGAAAGACCTCCTTCATTGATGACCACTCCCTTGGCCTTTTGAGTAGCCTTAGGAGTGTCATTCTTGTCTTTTACCAATGTTTCTGCTATTTCCAACTCTTCAACAGATAGCCCTGTTACTGCTGCTACCTGTTCTGTTACTGCTGCTGCTTGAACCTCATCTGTTTCTACTGCTTGTGTTTCTGTTTCTGCAGCTTTCTCCCCCTCAAACTCAAATCCCATCCCAGAAGTACTTTCCTTCTCTGCTTCAGCCTCTTGATTCTCCCCCTTGTTGAAAGCATCATTAGCATTTGACCTCTTCTTCAAAACAAACTACCTTCTCCTTTTCTTTTGCACCAATCTTGTCACCATTTTCTTCAGTTTGGTAATCTGTACTTGTTGAGACAGAATTACCAGTTTCATCTCTTCAATGTCTTTGCCTTGCTTGATTACATATAGATTGATGTTGCCCATAGTTTCCATCAATTCATTATAGTCATATATGTCCTCACCTCTTTTGGGTGTTTTTACCACCTTTGGAGGATCATTGGATCTTTTTGTAGTAGAGGTCTTCTGCCTAGCAAAAGCACCTGCTACCCCCTTGGTTTCTTGGCACCTGGGACCTTTGGATGATTGCTCACCCAAAGTTGCCATGGGGAAGGTCTTATTGATGTTACCACTAGCCTCCTCTGTGCTAGTAGGAGTAGTGGCAGCCTTTGCACCCATATGCTCATTCATCTCCTAAGTGAGCACCTCCTTGGGGTTGTGAGACACCCCAGTGGTTTCCCTATAGATATTCTCTAATGGAGAATTCTTCATTAGAGGGCTTAAAGGCTCTGTGGGTGATGGTATAAGAAGGGAAGGAGCCTTCTTTACCTTTTTCCTGATGTAAGTATTGGTAATTGGTGAAGTTGGTTTTTAAAGAAGGGACTGTGGGATTGATATGGTGATTGAAGGTTGGGATAGGCTCTCAGTGGGATGGTCTAGTGAGGGCCTTGACCCTGATGCCATACCTTCTTGATTTTGGGACACCACCATCATTGTAGAGAACAATGGGGTGTCAACTCCTTCCGAGTCCTTGGCAGATCTCTTCATATTTGAAAAGACCTTGCCTTTGGGGATTTTAGGTACATATACCTCATCAAACTGAGGTATATCCATCAATTCAACAGTAATAACTACCTGGACAAATCTTGGATACATGTAAAAACTCTTTTTATTGTCCAAGTTTGACACAAGGTCATTGAAAATCATTTGAGAAAAATTGTACTTTCTGGCAGTGGCCAAGCAGACCAAAGCATAAGGAATGGTGCTACTGAACTCACTCCATCCAGTAGTTTTTCTGGAAATACTATGCATAAGGGTATGAACAAGAAAACGCCATTGGGTATAAAATTTAGCTTTTGATAATTTGAAAACACCCAATTGGCCTCCATACCCCATTCTTGAAAGATTGGAGAACAAGTCCTCATTAGGAATATAAGTAATACCTGCAGCATCGTCTAGTCGTAGACAGATGCGAATCACCTCTTAAGAAACTGACAAGGGTTTGTCACACACCTTTGTCTTGATTAACTGCACACCATTTTCTGTAACAGCCGTGGCATTCGCCCAAAATTGTCTCTGGTGCTCTATGTAGATTGTTGGAGACACTGTAAGAGCATAAGCGATATGGCTGGACTTAAGAAAATCTACTATCTGGTGAAATCCATCAGCCTGCTTCGGCTTTTGAAGCATTGCAATTTCGTTGTGCTCATCAATGAATGCCATGGATGCCATTGAGGTTGAGTGTTTTTGCCTGAAACTTACTAGGTGCTTGAGAGAAAAATGGTTAGAGAGAAGATGAATAGTATTCAAAGAGTCGTTTTGAGCTTTTAGGTGGGAAAAAAGAGTATTTATACGATTCAGGACATAAGCAGTATTAACTCTAACCCACTAGCAGTATTAACTGAGAGCACTATTATCTGAGAGCAGTATTAACTGAGAGAAGTATTAACTAACTACCAGTATTAACTAACTAGAAGTATTAAAATTGCACTGCAACATTAACTGCACTTACACTTTTGAAGCTTGTGTTAGACTGAGCAAGGTAATAACTTCCTAAGAAAGATGATTAGTAGCACCAAAGAATAACAAATAACAGGTATGTAAACACTTTTTAAAACATGAGCTTATTCAGATTTGATCATGCCCACACTTGTGACCAAGAAAGTGAATCTACCCACATCAAAAGCTTTAGTGAATAGATCAGCAAACTGGTTGTCAGTATGAACTTTAGCAACTTGAATAAGCTTCTTTTCATTAGAGTCTCTAATAAAGTGATACCTGATCTCAATGTGCTTTGTTTTGGAGTGCTTGACTGGATTGTTAACAATGCTTATAGCACTGCTATTGTCAATGAAGATTGGAGTGTGAATAAAGGTTACCCCATAGTCCAACATCTGATTCTGAATCCATAGAACCCGAGAGCAGCAATTTGCAGCATCAATGTACTCAGCTTCTGTTGTAGATAAGGACACTGTGGTTTGCTTCTTACACTGCCAAGATACTAGTCTTTCTATCCATATTAGCACCACCCAAGTCACTGTCTGAATATGCAATCAAGTCAAAGTTGGATTCATAAGGATACCAAAGACCTAATCTAGGTTGCCCTCTTAAGTATCTGAAAATCCTCTTAACATCTTAAAGGTGTGATTGCTTTGGCTGACTTGGAATCTGGCACACAAACACACTGGAAACATGATGTCTGGTCTTGAGGCTGTGAGATACATGAGAGATCCAATCATTGATCTATATAGATGGACATCAACATCCTCCCCCTCAAGATCAACAGTGATCTGTTTATGAGTCTCCATTGGTGTGCTTGCTGGCTTTGAGTCTGTTAAACCATACTTATCCAGGATGTCTTTCACATACTTTGATTGAGTTATGAAGATCCCATCTTTCTGCTGTTTTACTTGAAGCCCAAGGAAAAAGGTGAGTTCACCTATTGAACTCATTTTGAAGCTCTTGTGTATGAACTTTTCAAAGTCTCTACACATCTGATCTTTTGTGGATCCAAAAATGATGTCATCCACATAGATCTGAACAAGTAGGATGTCCTTCTTACTTCTTTTAATAAAGAGGGTCTTGTAAATTATTCCCCTTTCAAACCCATTTTCTAAGAGATAGGTAGACAGTGTATCATACCATGCTCTTGGGGCTTGATGTAGACCATAAAGTGCTTTCTTCAGTTTGTATACTTTGTCAAGATATTATGGATTTTCAAATCCAGGGGGCTGACAGACATATACTTCTTCATCAATAGTACCATATAGAAAGGCACTCTTCACATCTATTTGATATACCTTGAACTTCATGTATGAGGCATAGGCTAGAAATAGCCTAATTGCCTCTACCCTTGCAACTGGAGAAAAAACTTCTTCATAATCTATCCCTTCTTCCTGAGTGTACCCTTGGGCCACAAGCCTTGCTTTGTTTCTGATGACTATTCCTCTCTCATCCTTTTTATTCCTGAAAATCCACTTGGTGCCAATAGCTCTATGACCTTTTGGAAGGTCCACCAAGTCCCAAACTTCTTGCAGTTTGAACTGTAGTAACTCTTCTTGCATGGCTTCTATCCATCTGGAATCTTTCATTGCATCATAAACCTTCTTAGGCTCAATCTTAGATATAAAGCAAGAGAGTACTGTATGTTGCTGATCCTGCAACTCTTGAAGTCTGCTTTGATTCCTAGTTACCATAGGAGAAGAGATGTCTCCTATTACCAGCTCTGGAGGATGGTTCTTCTGAGTTCTAGTCTGATGACTAGATTCTTCATTGATTCCCAGTTCTAGATTGGAATCATTTAAGTCAGCTGAGGGGATCTCATCGGCTACTTTTGGCTCTTCATGCTCTGGATTCTCCTCATCTCTTCTTTCTTCTTCACTCTGACTTGGTTCAGTAACAGTCTCCTTTTCACAGATTTCAACAGGTTCTATTGTAGCTATGGGAAAGATCACAGACTTAGGAATAATGTCTTGCACTTGTGCATCCCCTGATCCTCCACTTCCTGAACCTGCATGATCATCACTACTGAAACCCAAAGAGTTAGTTAGTGAATCAATGTCAAACAACCAGTGAGGACCTGAACCAATAGGATTTGGTGTGTTCTCATTGCATTTGACATTGTCACTTTCCTCAATTATTCTAGAAGAAGAAATAAACACTCTGTAAGCCTTACTCTGAGAGGAGTAACCAACAAGAAAACCGTCATCTGCCTTGCTATCAAACTTTCTTAAGTGAGTTTTGGTATTGAGAATGGTACAAGGACACCCAAAAGGTTTGAAAAATCCAATAAATGGTTTCCTTTTATTTAAAAGCTCATATGGTGTCTTGTTCTTAGGCTTGACTACTAGAACTCTGTTTTGGACATAGCAAGCAGTATTAACTGCTTCAGCCCAGAAAGTAATTGGAAGTTTGTAATCAGCTAACAGAGATCTAGCAGCCTCAATCAATGTCCTATTCCTTCTCTCAGCAACACCATTTTGTTGTGGAGTCCTAGGAGCACTGTATTGCCTCCCAATTCCTTTTTCCTCACAATAGGTGTTTAGGTCAATATTTTTAAATTCAGTTCCATTATCAGACCTAATGATTTTAACTCTTTGATTTGTTTGGTTTTCAACTCTGAGAATAGAGGATTTGATCAGTCCACTTGTCTCATTCTTTGTCCTCAGAAAATAGACCCAAGTGAACCTAGAGAAATCATCAACAATAACTAAGCAGTAAGATTTTTTTGCCAAAACTCATCACATTTGTAGGACCAAACAGATCCATATGCAATAAAAGAAGAGAATTAGAGATAGTGTTCAACTCTTTGGACTTATGAGAAGTTTTGTGTTGTTTGCCTTTGAGACATGCAACACAATGATCATCACATGAAAAGACTTTTGAAGGCAAACCTCTTACAAGGTTGTTTTTAACAAGTTTATTCATTGTTTTAAAATTCATGTGACACATCCTTTTGTGCCAGAGTGATGATTCATCCAAAGATGCTTTTGAAACAAGACAGTTTAGGGATGAATCAGTTGAAACATTGTCCATATCCAAACAATAGACATTATCCTTTCTGGGAGTTCTTATTAGTATCATATTTTCATCAACTACCTTGAATCCAGGAGAAAGGATAATGCATTCAGAATCTATGAACAATATACTATGCTTTTTGTCACAAACCTGTGATACACTTAACAGGTTGTACCTTAACTGCTCAACATAGAACACATCCTCAAAGGTCATCTTACCTTTTGTTAAATCACCCTTACCACTGATCTTACCTCCATCTGGAGTATTACCAAAAGCAACATGTCCTCCATCAATTTTCTTGAAATTCTTGAGGCAAGCCATGTTCCCTGTCATGTGCCAAGAGCTCCCACTATCAACATGCCGAATGCTCTTTCCTTTGAGCTATTGGTTGCCCTGCACATAGAATAAAACAATTAGTATTGATTGGGAACCCAAGCCAAAGTGGTCTTGGGTCTCCCTTTCTCATCAAAGTATTTACACTCCTTTTTGATGAGGTTTTTAAAATCAGAGCACTCTTTGCTGGAGTACTTTGTCAAGATAATTGGCTTAGCAGCACAAACACTAGAAGAATTACTAACTTTAGAAGTACTAACAGAGTTAGCAGCACTAACAGGTTTAGCAGTACTAACCTTGTTAGAAGCACTAACAGAGTTAGCAGTATTAACATTTGAAGAGATATTAACAATGTCAGCAGCACTAACATTGGTAGCAGTAGTATTGCTTCTAGCAGCACTATCATTGTCAGCAGCACTATTTGTGATAGCAGTACTAACAGTTTTAGTGCTCTTTGGAATCCACATCTTGACACTTTCTTTCACAGTCTCTTTCTTCATGTGTCTTTTAGATTTAACAGGTTTCTTAGCCACATGGTTCCTTTCATTCTTCCTATAACTAAAGGGTTTTTTGCATAGATCTTTGAAAAGTCATCCTTTGGTTAACAGGATTAAAGTAACAGTGCTTGGCAAGATGATTCAATTTGCCACATATGAAACAAGGTTTTGGTCTGATGATTTTACTCAGATCAACTCCTTGTTTCTGAGCCCACTGATTATTCCAATTCCTTTGATTTCCCCTCTTTTTATCATGTTTTAGAGGCTCATCCTTATTACCTGCACACTGTTTGCAAGGAACAGGATTCACAACTGTGGTCTGCTTGTAATGGACCTTTCTAGACTTTCCCTCAGTCTTCTCTATGTCATTGGATTTGATCCAAGCCCTTCCACGGTCCTCATTGGTGATAATATTATTTTCTAAGGGAATCTCACCACTCATAGTATCATTCTTACTCTTACCAGCTTCTTTCTTAGTTTTTTCCTAAACAACTACTTAATCTAAGGGATCTATCTCAGTGGCTCCCTCAGGCAGGTCCTTCCTATCCTTGGTCTCTAGCAAGTCTGATATAGGAGGGATGTAGTTGTTGTTGTATGGTGGCGGTGTGGTATTGTACCTAATTCCTCTTCTTAGTTTGTCATGAAACTGAGTTTGTAGTAAAGAGTCCATTGCTTTAGAAGCATTGGAAAACTTTTCCACATCCAGCTTAACCTTGTCTAGTTCTCCTCTCAACTTTTCATTCTCCTCCTTGGACTTTGTCAGTTGGAGTTCTAGATCATTCTTCTCCCACTTCCAGTAATTGGTATCATATGTGTGTTGCAGTTCATTGGCTTGGAAGCTTTTAATTTGTTCGTCAAACCTCTCAACAGTTTTCACATAGTCTTTTATATCTTTTTCTAATCTCTTAAGGTCATCACTCATCTTCTGGTTGTGATCCCTGTATCTTTTAACAGTGTCAATGCAAGTTTGAGAACAGAGATTAGAAAGTACCTCAGTTGGGAGATCAGATACCTCTGCCATGAGAGCTTGATTTTGAATAGCCTCTTCTGCTTGATCACTCCAGTCAAACCCCATTCCTTGTTGAGAAACAAGGGCTTGAGCAGAGTTTCTGTTTTGATTGAAGCTTCCAGTCTGAGCTTGTTGGTGGTTGTTTTGAGACACTCCACTTCTGCATTCTCTGGCAAAGTGTCCCTTCAGATGACATTTATAGCACTCCACCTTTGACTAATCGAAGCCTGCTCCATCTTCTCTTCTTTGGGAGAAGTTGTTCCTCCCAGTCCTCTTGATGAACTTCTTCACCCTCATAGAAAGCATGGCCATCTGCCATTTAATATCCATCTCTTCAAGATCATCAGGATGAAGCTATTCCAAGTCATCATTGATTAAAGAAGAGTTTCCATGGCTGGACAGAAAGGCTTCAAAAACAGATTCAATGCATTTTTCTTGATTTACTCCATTAGCAGCATTAACTGATTCAGGGTTAGCAGTAGAATCAATTGATGCTGATAGGAGTGTAGCATTATGAACATTTCCAGAAGGTTTCTTCTTTGCCTCCACCTCAGATTCAAATACTCTAAGGTCATTGTACAGATCATCTAGTTCTTTTTCTTCTAGTTGTTCATTCTGTCTGAATGAAACAATATACATGGTCCATTCATCTCCAAGGGACCTTAAGAACTTTCTGTTTACATCATCTTGATCAATCTGTACTCCCACAGTAGCTAGTTCACCAATAAGCTTATTAAACCTGTCAAAAGTTTGAGTCATGGATTCATTCTTAGTTGACATAAAGTTTTCATACTGTTGCTTCAATATTGTCTTCTGATTTCTCTTGGTACTTTTGGTACCAGAGAATCTCTTCTCTAGAGCATTCCAAAGCATCTGTGCATCAGTGCAATTGCAGAATTGGTGTTGATACTCATTGGGAATAGCCAAGAGCAGTGTACTCAAGGCTTTCATCTCTGTCTGCCTTGTCTTCCTCTCTGCATCCGTCTTTGGTGGAATTCTTTTTCCATCTGCACCAATCTTTCCTTCATCAGATGGTCCATTCTCAATGATGTCCCACATAGAATAATCTGTGAGGAGAATGTATTGCTTGATCATAATCTTCCACATATCAAACTCATTAGATCTGAGCATTGGAACCTTTGAGACAAGAGTACTGTTTGATTCAACTGTGTTTTCCATGATGAATCAAGGTTTCTGAGAAAACTTGCTCTGATACCACTTGTCAGGATCTGATTCTTAACAAGAATAATGAACTCAGAAACAATATTAAAGGAGTTTGCGGAATAACACTTTATTATTCAAAAGATCAATGTAACAGTGAATCAGAAATCACAATCTTGTAAACTTTATAGAACGATTCAAAGCTACAAGATTTCACACAAAACCTCAATATTGATGAACAGGCTCACCAATACGAATTCTACTTCTCTAGAACTAGGGTTCTAAACCTTGAGGTTAATTCTCTCTATTAAAACAAAAAACTCAGAATATTGTCTATCACACTATTCAGACTAATACTATATATATACTAAAGATAAAAGATAATTACAAAATAATAAAAGATCTTCAGTATAATCTTCCATAGTTATCTCCAAGCGTTCCATGATTATCTTCAGTCTTGATCTGCACGTATCTTGATTATCTCTTAAGCAACATTAAGTTGTAACAGTATTAACACTCTGAGCAGTATTAATCTTCTTCAGCAGTAGTAACTGTGCTCAACAGTATTAACTTCTTCAAGCAGCATTAATCCTTTAGCAGTACTAACCACTAGCAGTACTAACTCTCCAAGCAGTACTAACTATTGAAGTAGCAGTACTAACTTGTCAAGCAGTATTAAATCTACTAGCAGTAGTAATCATGTTGTGCTAGCAGCATTAACCATACTTGTGCAATTCTCAATTCCCAACAAAATGGACGCACACTAGGATAAGATGCACCGAGATACACCCGATCCATTACCTTCTAAGCCGCAATTTATGGGAGGGCTTGAGATTAAAAGAGATCAACGGTTTAGATCCACTTTTCACGCTTCTCACCAATAACTCAACTTCTCACCCTATCCTTTGCCTATGAGAAACGTCATAAGTGTTTATCAAGCATTGGATGAGAAATGGAAGCAAATTAAGATAAGATGTACCGAGATAAGATACACCGAGATGCACCAGATCAATTCCCTTCTAAGACGCAATTCATGGGAGGGCTTGATAATAAAAGAGATCAACGGTTCAGATCCAATTCTCACGCTAATCACTGTTAACTCAATTTCTCACACGATCCTTCGCCTATATAATACATCCATACATATAGGCAAAGGACCGTGTGAGAAGTTGAGGATAACGTGAGAAGCATGAGAAGTGGATCTAAACCGTTGATCACTTTTAATCAAATGCCCTCCCATCAATTGCGCCTTAGAAAGGAATTGATCCGGTGCATCTCATCCTAATATGCGTCCACTTCTTATCCAATTGTTGATAAACATTTCTCACGTTAACCTCAACTTCTCATCGGAACTCATCCATATATATATATATATATATATATATATATATAAGGTCAGGTTCAGAGAAAAACCTCAAAAAAATGGAAAACTGAGGAACACTCTGGTAACCCTTCATCTGGACGGTATGCACTTGTGCATACAAGTAATTTGTAACATGCACATGTGCATATGCACAAATGCATAATATCAAAACCAAAAAATGACTTAATTTACTTGTATGTACAAGTGCATACCGTCTAGATGAATGGCTACAAGGGTGTTCCTTAGTTTTCCGTTTTTTGAGGTTTCCCCTGAACCTCCCTCTCTCTCTCTCTCTCTATATATATATATATATATATATATATATATATATATATATATATTACGTCCTAGAAAGGAATTGATTCGGTGCATCTCAATGTATCATATCTCGGTACATCTTAGTGTATCTTATTTCGGTGCATCTCATTCTAATATGCGTCCATTTCTCATCCAATGGTTGATAACCACTTCTCATGTTAACCTCAACTTCTCACCGGAACCCAACCTTATATATATAGGCGAAGGATCGTGTGACAAGTTGAGTTAATGGTGAGAAGCGTGAGAAGTGGATCTAAACCGTTGATCTTTTTTAATCTCAAGCCCTCCCATGAATTGTGGCTTAGAAGGGAATTGATCTGGTGGATTATGGTGCATCTTATCTTGATGCATCTCATCCTAATGTGCGTTCATTTCTCATCCAACGGTCGATAACCACTTCTCACGCTTCTCACCGTAAACTCAACTTCTCACCGGAACCTAACCATATATATATATATATATATATATATATTTATAGGAGAATGATCGTTTGATAAGTTAAGTCAATATGTAAAGTGGTTTTGAACCCAAGATAACTTTTAATCTCAAGCCCACCATGAATTGTGCTTGATACGGGGAATTGTTATTCCCAGATTCTAGTTCCTAAATGCAATTAATCAAAACAAACACAAATAAGAATCAATTACCTGTTTGATTTCACTTTCAAATTCTACGATTACAATCTTTCTCTCTCTATAACTATCTCCCTCTCTCTCTAGAGATTTCTCTCTCTAAACGTATTCTCCCAATTAAACTCCCTCTGATAGTTACAATCCTTAACAAAAAATACAAGGTACAAAGTATTTATACCTACATCTAAAATACAAGGAAATTAAAAACAAAATACAAATACAATACAATTTGACTTTTATTACAAAATACTTTGACTTTGATGAGATTTGACTTTCTTCATCTTTGACTTTCTTGAACTTTGACCTTCAGTCTTCTTGATCTTGGATCCAACATATTTATGCTCTAACAATCTCCCCCTTTGGATTCAAGATCACTGTTGAAAGATCTAGCTATTCAGTCTTCAATTTTAAGCTCTGTCAATACAATCTCTCCTTTTTCTTTGACGGTATTCTTTCCAAAACAGTCTTCAAACGATTAACAATCTCCCCAAAACTTTCACAATAATGCTTTCAGACTTTGGAAAGAAATTATCTTCAGAATCAACTCGAATTGCTTTATCAAATAATCTTCAAAGAAAATTTCCTCAAAAATCAGCACATCTTCAAAAATTCTTTGATTTTTCTTGAAATCTTTACTTTGAATCTTCTGACTTAGACATTTATGAAAATCATCTCTCAAAACATCAACATTTCTTGATACCATCTCCCCCTTTTTGATGATTTGAGCATCTATATCATCAAAACTTTACTTCCAAGAAATGTCTTTAACCATTCTGATTTGTCAAACTGAGCCTCTCATTCTGTGATCCATAGCCAAGTATTCATCCAGATCTTTTCAAATCCAGACAAAATAAGAACATGTAACTCCTGAATCAACATATGAATCAGTTAAAATGTCTGTCGGTAACATAAAGTCACTGTGTGTAACGAATACGTAATATAAAGGAGCTTTTTGATGTTCACTCCCCCAGGGCTTCCATCCAATCATCGAAACACGACAAAGGCAATTTCTATGAATGTTATGACAAAGAAACAAATTCCTTGTGTGTTCGTTCAAGTGTAGAAAGAATTAAGCACGAATGATTGCTTTTTAAGTAAGACTCAAAGTTGTGTAAACCACTGAAACAACAGTAGATAAACACTGACTCAATGTGCATGATTGAAGTGCGAAGGTGGAGTAGACTTCCTTCTTTTTCAATATCCAGAGTTTCCAAATGAAAACCATATAGATAATATGCTGCGTCCCCAGAAAATATGAAACATTTTCTTATTGAGAAGAAAATGAGTGGTTGGTGGGATTATAATCAAGAGTTGGCATGGGCTATTTGCCTGTTTCAATAATGTTCACGAAAAAATTGTGAAGCATTAGTGATGTGGCTGCCCGACTCAGAAAGTAGTTGGTGCAGAGTTTGATATTCTTTTACTCTGATCTCACACCCTCTTTCTTTTTAATCATTAAGCGCACTACTAACCAAACTCTCTTTTCCATTTTACCTCATCACACCCACACTCATTTCTTTTTGACTCCTCACACTCAATCACTAAAGGATTAACTTTTTGCGTAGAAATCACTTGTTAACGTGATTTCATAGAAGTTCATTTAAATCATAGCCCAAAGAACCCATGTAATCCTATGAAAGCATAATGTTGCTCAAAATGATTTAACTTTATCAGTGAAAGCTCAAATACAAATGTCAGATGAATGTATGCTCAAAATATAATCATGAAGATATGTAAAACATTGAAGTATTTTCAAACAAGTATATTGAAATAATGAATGAATATGAATGCAAAAGACTTGTTTGAAAATTTGACATTGTATGAAAATGATCAGAAATGAATGATATAGCAATCAAGGCGTATGGTAAAAAACAACGGATATTGTCCATACGAAACAAAATATAGACATTCTTGAAAAACCGTTTCGAAATGAATAAACGCTCAAAATTCATTAAAGTACAAGCGGAGTGTCTTACCATCGAAAAAATTGGTTACAATATGAGACATGGTAAGAACAATTTGATCAAAAAATTAAACCGATGTGTGTGAGTACTTGAAAATATAAAGAAAAGACAATACGCAAGTATTTATCTTTGGAAACACACGGTTTATTAATCATTGAAGCTCAAAATGAAATATGAAAACATTTAAAATCACACCTCCAATTCATGAAATCTGTTTAAGAATCAGGAAGTGGTTTGAACATTTAAGAATATGTTTTCTATATCTGAAAGTTCTCCTTCTTTCAGATATATTTGAGATTAAGATAAGAATTTTAACCTTTCTGTGCAATCTTAGATCTCATGAAGTCAGCTGAAGTCATAAAAATATGACCTTGTCAGCTTCTCTCATCTTGCATAAGTCTCAAAGTCATGTTAAAGCAACTTTATTCACAAAGTTTATTCAAATGTAAAAGACATAAAGCAATAAAACGATTAAAGTATGAGTTCTGATCTGAAATAATCAGAAATCAAAGTCTTACTCCTTTTGATATTATATGCTCCCCCTAAAATCATGCATTACAAAAACTTTGTCATTTAAGTAAAATGCAGAATTTAGTTATGCTCCCCCTAAAAAAAACAATGTAGATCATCTTTAATCTTCTCTTACTCCCCCTGAGATCATGAGCAAACAATTAAAGTGCAGATATCCTTCAAACATAAAGATAAAGAAAATGATGAAAAATAACAATTCGTAATTATATTAGGTAACAACTGATTATGTTTTCAGATTTAACATACCAAGCTTAGAGATAAGAAAATTAAATCTCTTTTCATCTAATGGTTTGGTAAATAAATTTGCAAGTTGATAATCTGTTTTTACAAAATAGAGTTCAATTGTTCCTTTTTCTACATTATCTTTAATAAAATGATACCTTACATCAATGTGTTTGGTTTTCGTATGTTGGACAGGATTAGCAGATATTGCGATTGCACTCTTCGAGTCACAATAGATTGGAATTTTATCGAACTTGAATCCATAGTCTCGTAGTTGTGTTCGCATCCACAGGACTTGAGAGCAGCAACTGGCAGCAGCTACATACTCTGCTTCAGCAGTCGATGTGGAAACGCATATATGTTTCTTTAAAGCCCAACTAACGAGTACTCTCTGTCCAACATGCAACCTACATGATGTGCATCTGAATAGGCAGTCAGTTGAAACCCAGTATCCATAGGATACCACAGGCCAAGGTCTGCAGTCCCCTTTAAATATCTAAAAATTCGTTTGACAACAGCCAAATGGGATTCTTTGGGAGCAGTCTGATATCTAGAACACAAGCATGTTGAAAACATAATATGTGGTCTACTAGATGTAAGATACATTAACGATCCTATCATACCTCTATAAGTCCTAACATCAACAATTTTACCCGAAGGATTAGTGCTAATCTTAGTACCTGGTGCCATCGGGGTTCCAATTGGTTTACAATTTTCCATTTTTAACTTCCGAAAAAATATCCAAAATGTACTTAGATTGGTTAATGAAAATCCCCGTTGAAAATTGTTTAACTTGTAATCTGAGAAAGAAATTCATCTCTCCCATCATACTCATTTGAAAACGTGACACCATGAGGTTAGAAAAGTTTTTGCAAAGTTTTGGATTAGTAGAACCAAATATTATATCATCAACATAAATCTGAATAAGAATAATATCAGCTTTTTCCTTTTTGATGAATAAAGTGGTATCAACCTTACCTTTAGAAAAAACCGGACTTGACCAAGAATTTAGATAAAACGTCATTCCATGCTCGAGGGGCTTGTTTTAAACCGTACAGGGCTTTGTCCAAGATGTAGACATGATCTGGCTTCTCTGGATTGACAAACCCTTCTGGTTGAGAAATGTACACTTCCTCTTTAAGAATGGCATTAAGAAAGGTTGTTTTCACATCCATCTGAAAGACTGTGAAATTCTTATGAGCTGCGTAGGCTAGAAACATGCGGATTGCTTCTATGCGCGCTACTGGAGCATACGTCTCATCGTAATCTATGCCTTCCTCTTGCTGGTAACCTTTGGCAACAAGTCTAGCTTTGTTCCTTATGACGATACCATCTTCATCCTTTTTATTCTTGAATACCCATTTAGTTCCTATCACAATTTTACATTCTGGTTTTGGAACTAATCTCCAAACCTTTAGGGCTTCAAACTGATTTAACTCATCTTGTGTGGCAGATACCCAATCCGAATAAGCAAGAGCCTCTGATACTTGCGTGGGCTCAATCTTACTATGGAATGAGTCATGCATACATTGATTAAGAGTCGCTGACCTTGTTTGTACAGGCTTGTTAAGATCTCTAATTACTTGATGTAAAGGATGGTCTTTGGTCCAGCGATGCTCATGAGGGAGTGGAGTAGATGAAGATTGATCATGATCATCATCTAAAAATCCACTATCAGGCTCTTCAGTTTGAATAATAGGAGGCGGGTTTGCAGTTGAAGTTTCAGGTGCAGAAGTTTCAGTGGAAACAACAGAATCTGGCTGTTGAGTAGACAATGTATGACACCAAACTGAAATAGTTACTTCTGGCTCAGCAGTTTCTTGTATAACTTCAACTGTAGGAGTAATTGTAGGAATGTGAGCTTCTGACTGGACAGGGAATTCTTGTTCAGTTATGACTTCTGAAGTGACTGGATGATTGCAACTTGTGTCTTCAGACCTGTCAGTCACAGCAGATTTAGATACATTAGAACCTAGAAACTCATAATAAAAGATTTCAAATAACAAATCTAAATCAGATAAATGTGAAATAGATGTAGAAGCGTTATTCGAATTATTCGCTGTAGAAGCAGGTTCTGGACTGATCTGCCCAGAAGCTAATACTCCAGTGATCACAGGTTCTGAACTGAGTTGTTCAGAAGCCATGTATTCATCAAATGTTACATTCACGCTCTCGACAACTTTCTTTGACTTCTTCAGATAAGCACGATATGTTGCTGATGTTGAAGAATAACCAATGAAGATACCCTTGTCCGCCTTAGCACTGAATTTATTCAGCCTCTCTCTGTCGTTAAGCACAAAACATTTACACCCAAATATGTGAAAATACTTGATTGTTGGTGTTCTGTTGTTGATCAGCTTATATGGAGTCTTTTGAAAACGGCGGTGTATCATGGACCGATTTTGAGTATGACATGCAGTCGACACAGCTTCTGCCCACAAAAATAGAGGTAGATCGGATTGACTAAGCATAGTACGAGCGGCCTCGACTAGTGTCCGATTTCGCCTTTCGACTACTCCATTTTGTTCAGGCGTACGAGCAGCAGAGTAGTGATGTGATATCCCGACTGATTCGAGATATTCTTGAACTATCTTGTTTTTGAACTTGACGTGTCTTTTCATATTCACTTGGGTCATCTTTAAGAAAGTAATGAGAATTTCGGGCGTCTCATCTTTTGATCGAAGAAATTTGACCCATGTGTATCTTGAGTAATCGTCCACAATGACCAACACATATTTCTTTCCACCCAAACTTTGAGTTCTCATTGGACCACACAAATCCATATGTAACAATTCTAACGGAGAACTAGTGCTTGGTTCAGGCTTCGGTTTATGCAGAGCTCTCTTCATCTTACCCTTCCCACATGCAACACATAAGTGTTCTTTCTCGTATTTCAGCTCAGGAAGTCCTTTTACCAAATTCTCACTAACCAGCTTGTTGATATAACGAAAGTTCAGGTGTGATAAACGTCTGTGCCGGAGCCAACTTTGTTGCATTGAAGCTTTTGTCAATAAGCAAACTTGATTGTCAATCTGAACTTTGGACAGGTTGATGGCATAGAGGTTTGTCATTTGATTTCCAGCTAAAAGTTATGTGCCATTTTCAAAACGAACTGAGCAACTCTTAGATTTGAAGTTGACCTCTAACCCTTTATCGCAGAACTGACCAATGTTAAACAAATTGTGCCCTAGGCCTTCGACATAACTCACCTTACTGATCGTTATGTTGTCTTGAATAATGTCACCATATCCTAAGATTGGTGAAAGCTGATCGTTTCCAAATCTGACATTTCCACTGAATTTCTCTGTATAATTAAACAATAAAGGTTTTTGCCCAGTCATATGCTTGGAACATCCACTGTCCAAGTACCACATATGTCGGGTCTGCAAGAGAAATCAGGAAACAATAGATTTAGGTACCCAATTAAAAACGGGTCCTAACAGATTAGTACAAGATTTTGGTATCCATTTGAAAATGGACCCTCTGTTCTTTTGAAAACCTTTAAAAATATTTGTTCTTGAAGAGTAAACATGATAAGATCCAAACCAATCAGAAGAATAATGAGAATAAGCAAAATCATTTTTCCGATAATGATAAGATTTAGTAGTAATATGAGATAATTGAATCAATTGCTTTATTGAATATCGCTTGTAAGAAGTTACAAGGCTTTGTTTATGTGAAGCAAGTTGTTCAACTACATCATTATCACTACTAACTTATCTATTACAAGAGTTATCATAAACTGATCCAAACTTTCGACCTTTTCTTGCTTATATCTGAAACAAACGATTTAGATTTATTAGAAAAAACAGATTTCTTAGATTGATTTTTTTTGTGTACCAGTGTATTTCTGCTGTAATCGCTGTTTCTTATGTTTCTTACCTTGAGCATAGTAATCAGCAGTTACAGAAACTGATTCACCAACCTTAGTTGATGACTCATCAGTTTTAAGAACACTTGGTAACACTTTATCATCTATAAGACAAGCAGAATGATCAGGAAGAGAGGCATTGAAGTCAAACATATCAATTTCTTCTATGCACCCATCATCAGAATTAAGAAAGTCATTTGCAGACTCAAATAAGTCATCATAATTATCAGACGAAGTTTGAGGTGCCTTAAAAACTTTAGAACACTTTGTAGATGTAGATTGAAAAACCGTGTTCTTTAAAACTGTAAAAAATACACTTTGTTGAATATTAACCAAAAGTTTTTCATCAGATAAACACATTTTCAAGCTCAACTATTTTGCTTTCAAGAATGAGTGGAGGAACATAAACTTTTGCAATTACAGGTTTTGCATTCATCTCAAAAACATAATAACTAGCAAAATAATCATTTGAAAGAACTTTTGGTGTTTCTGAAAGATAACTATCATTTAACTTTGCATAGTTAAATGGTAGTTGCATTTTCTTTACATTCTTTCTATTTTCAGTTTCTTTGGCCTCAACTTTTTCAGGTAATTTGGTAACAAATTTGGGTTTTAAATGAGTATGTTTACCAGCACAAGCAAGAAAATCAAAATTATAAAGTGCTGGTTGTTTTCTGATGGCTTTCTTAAGGTAATGGGGGTTTTCAAAACCAAGTCCCCATTTTTCTTTAACATCAGCCTCTTCGTTCGGTGCATTAAGAAAGATAGTTTGATCTGTTTGGCCTCTTGCATAGAGTTTGGCTTCCAGACCATTTACCTTCTTATTCAAAAGCTTGTTCTCAACCTGCACTTTATGAACAGTTAGTGCAGATTCTTTCTTTTCAAACTCATACATAGAAATTTTAACTTCAAAATCAGAAATCTTCTTTTCAAAACAATCTACTTGAAGTTTAGAATCAAAAGCAAACTTGTGTAAAGAATCAATTAGATCTTTGTTCCCAATAACAGACTTATTAAGCTCAAAGATCTTGTTGTTTCTTTTAGCAACTCTGACTTTTTCTTTCTTCAGTTTTACTTGAAGATCATTAAGCTCAACCATCATAGCTTCCATTTTGGTTATAAAATCTTTTTCAGTTAAGTTTAATACCACATCAGTTGTCTTGTCGTCTGACTCATCATACTTGACCTCTTTTCCCATTAGACAGAGATGAGCAGTTTCTTCCTTCTATTTATCATCCTCTTGATCAGAATGATCCAACCAAAATTCGTCCTCAACCATTAATGCTATGCCTGCTTCTTGCTATTTGGCCAATAGCAGTTTGTTCTGATAATACTGAGAGTTTCGAACCTTTGGCTTCCGACAATCTTTAGCGAAATGTCCAATCTTTCCACAGTTGTAGCATTTGATTGGATCATTTGCTGGCTTTTCAGCAACGGTGTAATCATTCACGAACTTTTTCCTTTCTTCCGGCTTCCTTTCCATATACCGGTTCTCTTCATGTCGCTTTCCTTCCACTCTCTCTCGATGCTCATGATTCTTGGAACTTGATGAAGAATATCTTTGAGAATTGGATCCCGGCTTCTTGTAGAAATTTCTTTTGAAAAGCTCGGGTTAGTAAAATCATCGCTTGTTTCAGACTTTCTCCATCATCACCATCTGATTCAGATTCCGACTCAGAACTTGTCAGCACTTTCTTCTTTTTCTTTTCTCTTTCTTTTCTTTCTTCTTCTCTCCGGCTACCAAAGCAATAGGATCTGGATCTTTTTCTGCCTTCTTTTTCTCAACTCTTTTCTCTTCCACTTCTTCTTCATTCTGCCTTAGAGTCTCATAAACCTCATGTAATGGTATGTCATTCAGATCCTTCATTTGTTTCATCCTACGCGTATGCTTCTTCCATTCAGGTTGTAGGATACTCAGGAATTTGACATTATTCTCCAGCTGCTTCTTTTTCACTTTGTTCTTTGTCAGTTCATTCAGAAGCAAGACAAACCGTTCATAAGTATATTCCAGGCTTTCATTCTCTTTGGCTTTAAATTCTTCATAACTGTTGATGCACTTAGCCACTTTCATTTGATTCCCGACCTTGGATCCCATCATCATCTTTTGCAATTGATCCCACATCTTCTTAGCATTTGCTTTATAACTATCAATCTTGATGTAGATCTCATTCGGAATGCTTTGAAGAAGTAAGGATCTCACTTGTTTATCTGCTTTATATCGGCTTTTCTGTTTATCAGAATACTGAGAGATATCCACTGCCACTGTTTTCATCTTTTAATCTCTTTCCTCAGTACCATCTTCACTATCAGATGAGTCATCATCAGGTATTTGAACTGTGATTGGTACCATAGGACCTTCTGTGATTGACAGCATAATATTTTCCCCATTTGCATGTCTGTTTATAAAATCCAGAAATCTGTCTTTCTACTGTTCGTACTCTCCTTTGAACAGAACAGGAGGCTTGACATCAGTGTCAATGGAAAGTGCATCTTTAGAAGTCATCTTGATAAAACCTGTTTGATTAATATTTGCAATAAGAAACTAGAACTGATCGTTAGTCCAAATGAAACAATAAGAAAAAAATACAGACAAATGAAAAACACAGAAATACACTACGGATCGAAATGAAAAAAAATCACAAAAATATTTAAATACACCAAGCTTTGCACAACACACGAGATACGCAAACCACTACTTTGCGTGTCAAGTTGAATACGCAAACCACACTTTGCGTATCACTCTTCTTGCGCAAACTACACTTTGCATGTCGAACAGCTTACGCAAACCTTCCTTTGAATAATGAACTGATTACGCAAACCTTCCTTTGCGTTTTGAGTAGGTTACGCAAATCAACTCTTGTGACGAGTAGCATTGCATGATGAGAAGGTTACGCAAATATGACTTTGCGTATCTAGTTACTTGCGCAAAACTCACTTTGCGATTCAAGAAGCTTACGCAAATCACACTTCGCCTATCAAGTAACTTACGCAAATCACACTTCGCGTATGAAGTAGCTTATGCAAACCTCAAAAAGATCACTTGATGAATTTTCTCGATGAATCTTGCGCAAACCTATGATGAACTTCCGCAAACCTCGACGAACTTGCGCAAAGTTTGGATCTTGCGCAAACTTCAAAAAACGTACAAATTTCTACCAAAAACTACTCTACACCTCAAATTACAGTACGAAAATTTGACAATTCGTTCGCCTAAACATTTAGAACACAACTCTAACAACTAATTTCGATCAAATACATAAAAATGTACAAAATCAAAGTGAATACAGTGCATTCGACTCGTGAACACGAACAAAGCAAAAATCAAAATCAAAGATCTATTACAATACAAATTGATCCAAAACTTATATAGAATCGATCGATAATGCTATATGAACAACCCTGAACGATTACAACTCCAGATTCGCACTAAAACTCGGATTTGATTCTCGCTCAAGAACACAGTGTCGAACTTTCTGAAATTTCTTGATTTCGATTTGGATCTGCTCGGATACCAATTGTTATTCCCAGATTCTAGTTCCTAAATGCAATTAATCAAAACAAACACAAACAAGAATCAATTACCAGTTTGATTTCACTTTCAAATTCAACGATTACAATCTTTCTCTTTATAGAACTCTCTCTCTCTCTCTACAGATTTCTCTCTCTAAACGTATTCTCTCAATTAAACTCCCTCTGATAGTTACAATCCTTAACAGAAAATACAAGGTACAAAGTATTTATACCTACATCTAAAATACAAGAAAATTAAAACAAAATACAAATACAATACAATTTGACTTTTATTACAAAAGACTTTGACTTTGACGAGATTTGACTTTCTTCAGCTTTGACTTTCTTGAACTTTGACCTTCAGTCTTCTTGATCTTGTATCCAACATATTTATGCTCTAACAAGATTGATCTGGTGCATCTCGATACATCTTATCTCGGTTCATATCATTCTAATGTGCATCCAACGGTTGATAGCCACTTCCCACGTTAACTCAACTTCTCATACATATACATATACATATACATATACATATACATATACATATACATATACATATACATATACATATACATATACATATACATATACATATACATATACATATACAGAAGAATGATTATGTGAGAAGTTGGATTAACGTGAGTAGTGGATCTTAACCATTGATCACTTTTAATCTCATTCCCCCATGAATTGCGCCTAAGAAGGTAATTGATCTGGTGCATCTCGGTGCATTTCATCCTGATATACATCCAATGGTTGATAATCACTTCTCATGCTTCTTACGTTAACTCAACTTCTTATATATATATAGATATATATAGGTTCAAACGAGAAGCTAAACATTTTGCGAGAAGGCGAGAAGTGTTTAATCATGTAAGATACACAAACTTAATCATATATGATTAATCACATGTTATATTGGCAATACATAGACGTTTAAACATATATGACTAAGCGCACCCACATGCCGTGTAATCATATATGATATAACACTTCTCGACTTCCCCCCCCCCTCTCTCTCTCTCTCTCTCTATATATATATATATATATATATATATATATATATATATATAGGGTGCGTTTCTTTTGCAAACCAAACAATTTGTACAAACTATGCAAACCACTATTTTAGGAAACAATAGATATATTTATGGATAATGATTATGATTCATTAATAATGATTGTGATATATATGGAAAATGTTAAGTTTATTCATTATAATCATGATTTTAAATTAGGAAATGTTAAGTTTATTCATTATAATCATGATTTTAAATTAGGAAACATAATAAAATTATATATTCATTAGACTTGATGAACGGCTAAGATTGGTTCACAAAGTTTGCACAATCTGACTGATTTGCAAAAGATACGTCCCCTATATATATATATTCTAATGTTTTCTTGCACTTTAACCGTAAATATGTACTTGCTTTTGTCAGATGGACACATCTCCAAGCGATGCTATTGTTGGGTAAGGTTCACGAAGCAACACGGTCCTTCAACATTAATAGACCTCTCACTATTTGACTTTAATACCATGCATCTTTTTGTCGTCTTATAAATTTCTCATCAACATTTGCAGGTTGAAATCAAAAGTTTGTTCTTGTTACAACATACCTCTATCTAAGGCTTTTGGTTCTTGCTTTGGTTGTCTTTTGTGCTGATAACATAGTTTCACCAAATACCACCAAATATAAATGTAATAGCAGAATGCAATAATTTTCATCAATTTCCAATCAAACTGAAACTGCAGATCCAAATCACCCATAAAATCAACCTTTTGTAAATCTTCTGATAAATGCACACTCAAAACAATGCAAAATACCGATAAATGCAATCAGAACTAGTTCTAGACCTAGAGTGCAAATGCAGTTAAATTTTACATGAAGGAAGGAGCAGAATCAGAATAAGAAAAATGAAATTAGCAAGTTTCTTTGTAGGGTACAACTCAACAAACAAAATCTTATACATATTCTTACCAAATGGAGAGAGACGCCAGAAGAGACAGATAGATAACAAATAGACTAGGGTTTTCGACGAACACAAAGAACATATCGATAGATGAGGAAAGCGGCGAAGTGAAATGAGGGAATATTTTTGAACTCTGCTTAATACTCTATCTTATATATTTTTAGAGTAAATTACAAATTATGCCCCTAAGGTTTCATGTCGGTTACAAAGAAAGTCCCTGAACCCTAATCCTCGGGGTTTCATTTTCTTTATGGATTAAGTCTCTTACCCTAACTTTGTTAAAAAATCTATTGATTCAGGGGTACTTTCACCCTCTTTTTTAGTAATCGTGGGTTTTCGGGCCAGCTTATGCACACCGACTAATCCTCGAACGACCACGAATGGCCTGGAGTTATCGTAGGTGAACCTCCATGGCCACAAAGGCTTTTACCCTGGATTTGAACCTTGGATTTAAAGACATATTTTATAAGTGTATAAAACATTTACCAATAAGACCCAAACAAACTCATAATTAATATCAAGAACTCATAATCGAAAACCAAATCCAAACAGAACCAAACTTTGATGATGATGAATTGAGAAGAAAAGAAAAAAAACAAAAAATTGGTGTGGTTCATGTTGGAGAGGTATGTGGTTTTGGTGGTTCTTTTCTTGATGAAGAAGAGGGAGTTTTAGGTTCTCGGTGAGGAATACAGAGTTGTTAGTTCTTGGTGAAGAAGACAGGGGAGTGGTGGATGATGGAGTTGAGGTCGGTATTTGCCATACGTTGGTGGGTGGACGATAATGTTGAGGTCAATGTTTGTCGGAGGTTCGTAAGAGGGGGATGATGTGTTGGAATATGAGATCCATACACTCAGTGGAAAATAACCGCATTCCTCCAAGAATCCATACGAAACGGGGTCGGATGGGTGTTTCAAAATTTTACGAGTATGAGCAGTAACCATTTGATATTGTATCTGAATCTTAGCAACGAACTCAACTCGTTGCCTCCATGGTATCCATTCAAATGTTCTGAATCCATTCGATGTCCTACGCCAAGAGAGGATATCATCTTTGTTAGAGCATAAATCTGTTGGATACAAGATCAAGAATACTGAAGGTCAAAGTTGAGAAAGTCAAATCTCATTAAAAGTCAAAGTCTATTTGTAATAAGTCAATGTATTTTGTATTTGTATTTTCTTTGTAATTAGTAGTTAGTATAAATAGTTTGTTTTCTTTGTATTTTGAAACATACGAATTAGAGAGAACGGAAGTGTGAGAAGTCAGATTGTAGAGAGAGAAAGAGAGAGTTCTAGGGAGAGAAAGTGTAAAGATTGAATTTGAAAGAAATTAAACAGGTAATTGATTTGTTTTATCTTGTTTGTTTGATTGTTTGATTAGAAACTAGATTCTGGAACACACAATTGGTATCAGAGCAGATCCAAAGTGAAATCAGATCAATATTGTGTTGTTTCATCACTGTTCTTGAGCGAAATTTCGAATTCTGAATTTTAGAGAGTTTTTGGAGCAGATTTGTGTTAGGAAGTGTTCGAATTGTGTAATAGATCGAGTTCTTGTACTTTAATTTTCATATTGCACTGTAATTTCAATCGAATTTTTTATTTTTGTTGAGTTTTATACACGAGTTGTAAAGTTACTGTTTCATCGATTTATGAATTGTAAAGTTGTTGTTTGTAAATTTCTTGAGTTGTAATTTGTTCTAGAGTTGTAATCGAGCAACAATTCAGAGTTTCAGATCATTTGGACCAAGAAAAGATCGATTTCAGTTGAAAAAGATGATTTTTGGGTCGACAAACGGAAGAACGCGCTAGTTCATCGTGAAACGTGTAAGGTTCATCAGGGTAGAACGCGCAAGTCAAAAGTAGAATTTTGGTCTAAAACACCCAAGGGTTATCTGCGAGTTTCAAGGAAACGCGCTAGTAGTGGTCAGCAAGTTCTATAAACTCGCTAATCAAAGCCAGCGAGTTTCGGGAGGAATAGTGATTTGCGAGTTCTTCGGCCTGCGAGTTTGAGGAGAAACAGTGATCAGCGAGTTCATCGACCTGTGAGTTTGAAAATTCAAGAAATAAATCTAAGTGTTGAAACGCGCAAGAGTAGATAGTGAGTTTTGTTCAAACGCGCAAGCTTCGACGTGCGAGTTTGGGAAACGCGCACATCTCTGTTAGAGAGTTTAGGCACTTGCGAGTTTAATCGTCTGCGAGTTCGATCTGCGAGTTTCATCTGCGTGTTTGATCAGCGAGTTCTATCTGCGAGTTTTCTTGTAAGTTTGCGTGCGAGTTTGTCTGCGTGTTTGCTTGCGAGTTTCTCAATCGCGCAAATCTCTGTGAGTTTTATCAGTCTGCGAGTTTATTAGTCTGCGAGTTTTAGGGCTTGCGAGTTCAATAGAGACTTGCGAGTTCTGATACTTAGCCAAATTTTTTCGAAATTTCTGATTTTTTTAATTTTGTACTTTGGACTAACGATCAATTCTAGTTTATTATTTGATATATTTTTCAAACAAGTTTAAAGAAGATGACTTCAAAAGATGCACTTTCGATTGGTACTGATGTAAAGCCTCTAGTTCTATTCAAAGGCGAGTATGAACAATGGAAGGATAGGTTTTTGGATTTCGTGGACCGGCACTCAAATGGAGAAAATATACTTCTGTCTATCACTGAAGGTCCCATGAAACCAATCATAATTCATGTACCTACTGATGATATTGATGGTGATGATGTTGAGGGTGATGATGGAGATGTGGAAAAATAAATAAAGACAAACCAGTTAAAGTTGAATTCTCTCAGTACTCAGAAGAACAGAAGAGTAGATTTAAAGCTGACAAGCAAGCGAGATCTCTTTTATTCCAAAGCATTCCAAATGGCATATACATTAAAATTGATAGCTTCAAACATGATGCTAAACAGATGTGGAATCAATTGGAAAAGATGATGATGGGATCAAAGATAGGGCATCAGATAAAGGTGGCCAACTGCATTAATAACTATGAGGAATTAAAGGCTAAGGAGAATGAGAGTCTAGAAGACACATATGAAAGATTTACTTTGCTTCTGAATGAGCTGACTAAGAACAATGTCAAAAAGAAGCAGCTGGAAAACAATGTAAAATTTCTGAGCATCCTACGTCCTGAATGGAAGAAACACACACGTAGGATGAAACAAATGAAAGATTTGAATGAAATACCTCTTCACGAAGTTTATGAGACATTACGGCAGAATGAGGAAGAGGTAGAGGAGAAAAGAGCTGAAAAGAAAAAGGCTGAGAAGGTTCCTGATCCTATAGCTTTGGTTGTTGGTGAATAGAAGAAAGAAAAGAAAGAGAAGATTGAGAAGAAGAAGAAAAAGATAGTGAGTTCAAGTTCAGAGTCTGGTTCTGTATCAGATAGTGATGATGGCGAAAGTTTGAAACAAGCTATGATATTGTTGACTCGTGCATTTCAAAAGAAATTTTATAAGAATTCAGGATCAAATTCTCAACGCTATTCGTCATCAAGTTTAAAGAACCACGAGCACCGAGGGAGGGTGGAAGGCAAGAGATTTGAAGAGAATAGGTATGGTGAGAAGAAATCGGATGAGAAGAAGAAGTTTGTGAATGATTACACTGCTGTTGAGAAGCCAGCAACTGATTCAATCAAGTGCTACAATTGTGGCAAGTTGGGTCATTTTGCTAAAGATTTTCGGAAGCCGAAAGTTCGCAACTCTCAGTACTATCAGCACAAGTTGCTTTTGGCAAGACAACAAGAAGCAGGTGTCGCTCTAATGGCTGAAGATGAGTTTTGGTTGGATCATTCAGAAGGAGAAGAAGATGAAAAGGAAGAGAATGCTCATATCTGTCTCATGGGCAAAGAAGTAAAAGATGACAAGTCAGATGATGAGGCAGATGATGAGGTATTAAATTTAACTCCAAAAGATTTCATTACCAAATTGGAAACCATGGTGGTTGAGCTTCAAAAATTGCAAAACAAACTGAAAGAGGAAAAGGAAAGGGTTGCTAAAAAGAACAAAAAGATCTTTGAACTTAATACGTTTGTTATTTCAAACAAAGATCTGATTGATTCTTTACGCAAATCTGATTCTGATTCTAAATCTAAAGTAGCTAATTTTGAAAAGAAGATTTCTGAGTTTGAAGTTAAGGTTTCTAAATATGAGTTTGAGAAAAATGAATCTGTACTAACTGTTTATAAATTGCAGGTTGAAAACAAGAATTTGAAAAAGAAGGTAAATGATCTGGAAGTTAAACTTTATAAAAGAGGTCAAACAGATCAAACCATTTTTCTTAATGCTCCTGATGAAGAGGTTGATGTTAAACAAAGATGGGGACTTGGTTTTAACAACCCCCATTATCTTAAGAAAGCCATCAGAAAACAGCCGACACTTTATAACTATGATTTTCTTGCTTGTGCTGGTAAACATACTCATTTAAAACCCAAATTTGTTACCAAATTGTCAAACGAAGTTGAGGCCAAAGAAACTAAAAGTAGAAAGAATAAAAAGAAAATGCAATTACCATTTAACTATGTAAAGTTAAATGATAGTTATCTTTCAGAAACTCCAAAAGTTCTTTCAAACGATTATTTTGTTAGTTATTCCGCTTCTGAGATGAAGGAAAAACCTGCAATTGCAAAGGTTTATGTTCCTACATCTATTCTTGAAAGCAAAATAGTCGAGCTTGAAAATGTTTTATCTGATGAAAGACTTTTGGTTGATACAGAACAAAATGTATTTTCTACAGTTTTAAAGAACACTGTTTTTCAAGTTAGATCAACAAAGTGTTCTACAGTTTCAAAGGCACCTCAAACTTTCTCTGATAATTCTGATGACTTATTTGAGTCTGCAAATGATTCTTTCAATTCTGATGATGGGTGCATGGAAGAATCTGATATGTTTGATGTCCTTTCTAAACTTCCTGACCATTCTACTTGTCTTAAAAATGAAAGAGTGTTACCAAGTGATGTTCATATTGGTGAAACATCAACTAAGGTTGGTGATTCAGTTTCTGTAACTGCTGATTACTATGCTCACGGTAAGAAACATAAGAAACAGCGATTACAGATACAGAAATACACTGGTACACAACAGAAAACTCAATCCCGGAAATTTGCTTTTCCTAATAAATCTATATCCTATGTTTCAGATCTAAGGAAGAAAAAGTCGAATGCTCAATCTGAATGGAGACCAAAACAGAAGGATGCTGAGATAGCTGAATCAGTTACTGATAATTCTTGTACTAAATCTGTTAGTAGTGATTCTTACATAGTTGGTCAATATGCTTCTCATAAACAAAACCTTGTAACTTCTTACAAGTGTTACTCAATAAAGCAATTGATTCAATTATCTCCTATTACTACTAAATCTTGTCCTAATTATCGGAAAACTGATTTTGCTTATTCTCATAATTCTTCTGATTGGTATGGATCTTATCATGTTAATTCTTCGAGATCAAATGTTTTTCAAAGTTTTCAAAAGAACAGAGGATCCATTTTCAAGTGGATACCAAAATCTTGTCCTAATCAGTTAGGGCCCGTTTTTAAATGGGTACCTAAAGTTGTTATTGCCTGATTTCTCTTACAGACCCGGCATATGTGGTACTTGGACAGTGGATGTTCCAAGCATATGACTGGGCAAAAAGCTTTATTGTCTAACTATATAGAGAAATTCAGTGGAAATGTCAGATTTGGAAACGATCAGCTTTCACCTATCTTAGGATATGGTGACATCATTCAACACAACATAACGATAAGTAAGGTGAGTTATGTCGAAGGCTTGGGTCACAACTTATTCAGCATAGGTCAATTTTGTGATAAAGGGTTAGAGGTCAACTTCAAGTCTAAGAGTTGCTCAGTTCGCACTGAAGATGGAACAGAACTCTTATCTGGAAATCGAAAGACCAACCTTTACACCATCAATTTGTCCAACGTTCAGATTGACAGTCAAGTATGCTTGATGACAAAAGATTCAACGCAACAAAGTTGGCTCTGGCACAGACGCTTATCTCACTTAAACTTTCGTTACATCAACAAGTTGGTTCGTGGAAAATTGGTCAAAGGACTTCCTGAGCTGAAATATGAACGAGAACACTTATGCGTTGCATGTGAGAAGGGTAAGATGAAGAGAGTCGCTCACAAACCGAAGCCTGAACCAAACACTAGTTCTCCGTTAGAATTGCTACATATGGATTTGTGTGGTCCAATGAGAACTCAGAGTTTGGGAGGAAAGAAATACGTACTGGTTATTGTGGATGATTATTCAAGATACACGTGGGTCAAATTTCTTCGTTCAAAAGATGAGACACCGGAAGTTCTAATTACTTTCTTAAAGACGACCCAAGTGAAAATGAGCGACCAGTCAAGTTTCTTCGTACTGATAATGGCACGGAGTTCAAAAACAAAATCGTTGAAGAATATATCGAATCGATTGGGATATCACATCAGTATTCTGCTGCAAGAACGCCTGAATAAAATGGAGTCGTCGAAAGGCGAAATCGAACGCTAGTCGAGGCCGCTCGGACTATGCTTAGCCAATCGGACTTACCTCTATTCTTGTGGGCAGAAGTTGTGTCAACTGCATGCCATACTCAAAATCGATCCATGATACACCGTCGTTTTCAGAAGACTCCATATGAGTTGATCAACAACAGAACGCCTACCATCCAATACTTTCATATATTTTGGTGTAAATGTTTTGTGCTTAACGATAGAGAGAGTCTGAATAAATTCAGTGCTAAGGCGAAGAAGGCATTTTTATAGGTTATTCTTCAACTTCTGCTGCATATCGTGTTTATATAAATAAGTCAAAGACAGTTGTGGAGAGCGTCAATGTTACATTTGATGAAGAAATGGCTTCTGATCAAATGAATTCAGAACCCGTTATTACTGGTGTATTAGCTTCTGGCAGATCAGTCCAGAACCTGTGTCTACAGCGACAAATTCGGATAACGCTTCTACATCTACTTCACATTTAACTGATTTATATTTGTTATTTGAATTCTTTTATGATGAGTTTCTTGGAACTAATGTATCTAAATCTGCTGTGACTGACAGGTCTGAAGATACAAGCTGTCATCATCCAGTCACTTCAGAAGTTATTACTGAACAAGCATCTTCAGTTTAAACAAAAATTCATATTCCTATTGTTACTCCTATAGTTGAAGATGTTCAAACAAATGCTGAATCAGAAGTAACTATTTCAGTTGGTTGTACTACTTTGTCTACTCAACAGCCTGAATCTGTTGTTCCCACTAATACTTCTACACATGAAACTTCAACTGACAACCCCCTCCTGTATTTCAAACTGAAGACTTTGAAAATGGATTTCAAAATGATGATCATGTTCAAAATTCATCTATTCCACTCCCACATGAGCATCGCTGGACCAAGGACCATCCATTACATCAAGTAATTGGAGATTTTGACAAGCCTGTTCAGACAACGTCAGCGACTATTAATCAGTGTATGCATGACTCGTTCCTAAGCAAGATTGAGCCAACACGAGTATCCGAGGCTCTTGCTGATTCGGACTGGGTATCTGCAATGCAAGAAGAGCTCAATCAGTTTGAAGCCCTAAAGGTTTGGAGATTAGTTCCTAAGCCTGAAGGAAAGACAGTGATAGGAACTAAGTGGGTATTCAAGAATAAAAAGGATGAAGATGGTGTCGTCATCAGAAACAAAGCTAGACTTGTTGCCAAAGGCTACCGGCAAAAGGAAGACATTGATTATCACGAGATGTATGCTCCAGTAGCGCGCATAGAGGCAATTAGAATGTTTCTCACCTATGCCGCTCATAAGAACTTCACAGTCTTTCAGATGGATGTGAAAATAGCCTTTCTGAACAGCATTCTTAAAGAAGAAGTGTACGTGTCTCAACCAGAAGGGTTCGTTAATCCAGATAAGCTAGATCATGTCTACATATTAGACAAAGCCCTTTATGGATTAAAACAAGCCCCTCGAGCCTGGTATGATGTCTTATCAAAATTCTTGGTAAAGTCTGGTTTCTCTAAAGGTAAGATCGATACCACTTTATTCATAAAGAAGGAAAAAGCTGATATTATTCTTATTCAGATTTATGTTGATGATATAATATTTGGTTCTACTAATCCAAAATATTGCAAAAACTTTTCTAACCTCATGGTGTCACGTTTACAAATGAGTATGATGGGAGAGATGAATTTCTTTCTCGGATTACAAGTTAAAAAACTTTCTACGGGGATTTTTATAAATCAATCTAAGTACATTTTGGACATTCTTCGAAAATACAAGATGGAAAATTATAAACCAATTGGAACCCCGATGGCACCTGGTACTAAGATCCACACTGATCCTTCGGGTAAAAGTGTAGATGTTAGAACTTATAGAGGTATGATTGGTTCATTAATGTATATTACATCTAGTAGACTAGATATTATGTTCTCAACATGTCTATGTTCTAGATATCAAGCTACTTCCAAAGAATCCCATTTGGCCGTTGTCAAACGGATCTTTAGATATCTGAAGGGGAAGCAGACCTTGGTCTGTGGTATCCTAAGGATACAGGGTTTCAACTGACTGCATATTCAGATGCAGATCATGTAGGTTGCATGTTTGACAGAAAGAGTACTTCTGGTCACGTACAATTCCTTGGAGACAAGCTCGTTAGTTGGGCTTCAAAGAAACAGTTATGCGTTTCCACATCGACTGCTGAAGCAGAGTATGTAGCTGCTGCCAGTTGCTGCTCTCAAGTCTTGTGGATGCAAACACAGCTACGAGACTTTGGATTCAAATATGACAAAATTCCGATATACTGTGACTCGAAGAGCGCGATTGCCATATCTGCTAATCCTGTCCAACACACCAAAACTAAACACAATGATGTAAGGTATCACTTTATCAAAGATAATATTGAAAAAGAAACAATTGAAATTTATTTTGTAAAAACAGATTATCAACTTGCAGATTTATTTACCAAACCCTTAGATGAGAAGAGATTTAATTTTCTTGTTTCTAAGCTTGGTATGTTAAATCTGAAGACATAATCAGTTATTACCTACTAAAGTTACGTATTGTTATTTTTCATCAATTTCTTTATCATTATATCTGAAGGATACCTGCACTTTAATTGTTTGCTCATGATCTCAGGGGGAGTATGAGAAGATTGTTAGATGATCTATATTCATTTGAGGGGGAGTAAAACTAATTCTTGCATTTTACTTAAATGATTAATTTTTTGTGATGCATGATTTTAGGGGGAGCTTATCAAAAGGAGTATGACAATGATTTCTGATTACTTCAGATCAGAACTCGTATCTTAAAAGTTTTATTGCTTTATGTCTTTTAAGTTTTGAATAAATTTTTGTGAATAAATTTTGACTAGACTTTGAGACTTATGCAGGATGAGAGAAGCTGACACGATCATATCTAAATGACTACAGCTTGACTTTCTGAGATTTAAGATTGCTCGAAAAGTTAAATTTCTTATCTTAATCTCAAATGTATCTGAAAGAAGGACAACTTTCAGGTATAGAAAACATGTTCTTAAATGTTCAAACCACTTCCTGATTTTTAAACAGATTTTATAATTTGGAAGTGTGATTTTAAATGTTTTCATTTTTTTTTGTGATTAATTGATAAACAAACCGTGTGTATCGAAAGATAAATACTTGCGTATTGTGATTAATTTATTCAACATGTTCTTACCATGTCTCTAAATTGGAACAATTTTTCTTCGATGGTAAGACACTCCGCTTGTATTCAATGAATTTTGAGCGATATTTCATTTCGAAACGGTCATTTCAAGAATGTCTATATTTTGTTTCGTATAGACAAATATCAATTATTCTTGACCATAAGCTTTAATTGCTATATCATTCATTTCTGATCATTTTCAAACAATGTCAGATTTTCAAACAAGTTTTTTGTATTCATGTTCATTCATCCAATATACTTGTTTGAAAATACTTGAATGTTTTAAAAATGCTCAAATCTTTATGATTATATCATCTGAGCATTCATTTATCTGACTTGTATTTTGAGATTTAACTGATAAAGTTAAACCATATTGAGCAACACGTTCTTTTAGGATTACTGGGTTCTTTGTGCTAGGAATTAACTAAACTTCTATGGATTCACGTTAACCAGTGTTTCCTACCCATTAAGTTAATCCCTTAGTGATTGAGTGTGAGGAGTCAAAAGAAATGAGTGTGGGTGTGACGAGGTAAAATGGAAAAGAGAGTTTGGTTAGTAGTGAGCTTATTGATTAAAAGAAAGAGGGTGTGAGATCAGAGTAAAAGAATATCAAACTCTGCACCAACTACTTTCTGAGCTGGGCAACAACATTACTAATGCTTCACAATTCTTGGTGAACATTATTGAAACAGGCAAATAGCCCATGGCAACTCTTGCTTAAACCCCACCAACTACTCATTTTCTTCTTAAAAAGCAAATGTTTCATATTTTCAAGGGGACGTAGCACATAATCTATCTGATTATCATTTGGAAAATCTGGATATTGAAAAAGAAGGAAGTCTGCCCCACCTTCGCACTTCAATCATGCACTTAGAGTATGTGTTTATCTAATGTTGTCTCAATGGTTTACACAATGTTGAGCCTTATTGAAAAGCAATCATCGTGCTTAATTCTTTCCACACATGCACGACCACACAGAGAATTCGTTTCTTTGTCATAACATTCATAGAAATTGCCTTTGTGGTATTTCGATGATTGGATGGAAGCCCTGGGGGAGTGAACATCAAAAAGCTCCTTTATATTGTGTATTCGTTACACACAGTGACTTTGTGTTACTGACAGACATATTAACTGATTCATCTGTTGATTCAGGAGTTACCTATTCTTATTTTATCTGGATTTGAAAAGATGTAGATGATTCTCTTGGAGGATTGACAGAATCAGAGGCTTAGTATGACAGATCAGAACGGTCAATGACATTTCTTGGAAGTAAAGTTTTGATGATATAGATGTTCAAATCATCAAAAAGGGGGAGATGGTATGAAGAAATGTTAGAGATTTTCAAGATTGGGGGAGATGATTTTCTCAAATAGCCAAGACAGAAGATTCAAAGTAAAGATTTGAAGATGATCAAAGAATTTCTGAAGATTTGTGGAAATTTTCTTTGAAGATTATTTGCTGAAAAGCAATTCAAGTTGATTATGAAGACAATTTCATTCCAAAGTCTGAAAGCGTTCTATGAGAGCTTTGGGGAGATTGTTCATCATTTGAAAATAACTTTGGAAAGAAGTCTGTGTTAAAGGAAAAGGGGAGATTGTTCAGACATAGCTTAAAGTGAAGATTTAATTGCTAAATCTTTCAACAATGATCTTGTTGGGAATTGAAGAATTCATCAAGTATGGTTAATGCTGCTGGTTCAGAGTTAATACTGCTAGAGATATTCAAGGTTAATACTGCTAAGTATTACTACTGCTAGTAGTTAATACTGCTAGTCAAAGTTAGTGTTGCTTGAACAAAGTTAGTACTGCTTAGCTAGTTAGTACTCCTAGTAGTTAGTGCTGCTTAGTAGTTAATGCTGCTAGAACAAAATTAATGCTGCTGAAGATTAATACTGCTTATAAGATGGAGATTCGCATGAAAGAATAACAGCTGGATGGACTGAAGATATTCATGGAATGCTTAGAGATATACATGGAAGATATACTGAAGATATGTTTAATTTTTTTGTAATTATCTTTTTGTTTAGTATATGTATAGAAGATACAGAATAGTTTTAGAAGAGATTGATTCTAAGATTAAGAGAAAAATCAACCTCAAGGCATAGATCCTAATTCTAGAGAAGTAGAATTCGTATTGGTGAGCCTGTTCATCAATATTGAGGTTGAGTGTGTAATCTTGTAACTTCAAAGCATTCAATACAAGTTTACAGTTTGTTCTTCATATTTACTGTGTTGATTTACTGTTTCATTGAATATCAAAGTGTTATTCCGCAAACTTCTTTGATATTGTTTCTGAGAATTAATTCTTGTTGAGAATTCGATCCTGACAAGTGGTATCAGAGCCAAACTCTCTCAGAAACATCTATTCATCATGGAAAATCTTACAGAATCAAGCAGTACTTTGGTCTCTAAGGTTCCAATGCTCAAACCCAGTGAGTTTGACATGTGGAAGATCAGAATCAGACAATATATTCTTCTCACTGACTACTCAATGTGGGATATCATTGAGAATGGTCCTTCTGAAGCTGGAAGGATAGGACCAGATGGAAAAAGACCTCCACCAAAGACAGATGGTGAGAGGAAGATCAGACAGACAGAGATGAAGGCCTTGAGCACTCTGCTCTTGGCCATCCCCAATGAATATCAGCATCAATTTTGCAACTGCACTGATGCTCAGATTCTCTGGAATGCTCTAGAGAAAAGATTTGCTGGAACTAAGAGCATCAAAAGAAATCAAAGAGATGTTCTAAAGCAGCAGTATGAGAACTTTACTTCCTCAAAGAATGAGTCTATGACTCAAACTTTTGATATGTTCAACAAGCTCATTGGTGAACTGGTTACTGTAGGAGTAAAGATGGAACAAGATGATGTCAACAAAAAGTTCCTCAGGTCTCTTGGGGATGAATGGACTATGTACACTGTCTCATATAGACAGAGTGACAATCTGGAAGAGAAAGAACTTGATGATCTATACAATGATCTAAGATTTTTTGAAACTGAGGTAGAGATCAAGAAGAAGCCCACTGGTTATGTCCACAATGCTGCACTTCTTTCAGCATCCACTGATATTACTGCCAACCCTGAAGCAGTTAGTACTGCCAGTGGAGTAAGTTCAGAAAAAGGCACTGAAACTATCTTTGAAGCCTTTTTGTCCAGTCATAGCAACAATTCATTGATTAATGATGATCTGGATCAACTTCACCCTGATGACCTGGAGGAGATGGATATTAAATGGCAGATGGCCATGTTATCCATGAGGGTGAAGAAGTTCATTAAAAGAACAGGAAGGAATAACTTCTCTCAAAGAAGAGAAGATGGAGTTGGTTTTGACAAGACCAAGGTGGAATGTTATAAGTGTCACATGAAAGGACACTTTTCTAGAGAATGCAGGAGTGCTGTTCCAAACAACAACCACCAACAAGCTCAGAATGGAGGCTACACTCAGAACAAGAATCCTGCTCAAGCCCTTGTTTCTCAACAAGGAATGGGATTTGACTGGAGTGATCAAGCTGAGGAAGCCATTCAAAATCAAGCTCTTATGGCAGAAGTATCTGATCTCCCCTCTGAGGTAATTTATAATCTTTGCACTAAATCTTGCATTGACACTGTCAAAAGATACAGGGATCACAATCAAAGTATGTGTGATGACCTCAAAAGATTAGAAAAGGATAGAAGAGATTATGTGTTAATAGTAGAGAGATTTGATGAGCAAATCAAAGGCTTTCAAGCTAATGAACTTCAACACTCTTATGACACTAACTATTGGAAGTGGGAAAAGAATGAGTTAGAGACCAAACTGTCTAAATCCTTAGAAGAGAGTGATAGGCTGACGGAGGAACTGTCTAAAGTTAAGCTTGACATAGAAAAGTTTTCATATGCTTCAAAAGCAATGGATTCTCTTCTAAAGGCTCAGATTCATGATAAGATGAAGCCTGGTATTGGATACAACAGTACACCTCCTCCTTACAACAACAATTATATCTCTCCTACTTCAGACTTGTTAGAAACCAAGGAGAAAAAGGACTTATCTAAGAAAGCCTTTAAGATAGATCCGTTGGATGAAGTAGTAATTAAGGATTTAACTAAGAAAGAAGCCAGTGAGAATAGGGATAATGATGTGAGTAAAGTGATCCCATTAGAAAACAACATTATCACCAATGAGGGATGTGGGAAAATCTGGATCAAGTCCAAGGCGATAGAGAAGACCAAAGGAAAACATAACAAGGTTCATTACAAACAAACCACGGTTGTGTATCCTGGATCTTGTAAACAGTGTGATTGCAGCAAGAGCCTAAATTCTGGTTTAAAAAGAGGAAATCAAAGAAACTGGAATAATCAATGGGCTCAGAAGCAAGGAGTTGATCTGAGTAAAATCAATAGACCAAAACCTTGCTTCATATGTGGCAAGTTAAATCATTTGGCTAAATATTGCTTCTTTAACCCTATTAATCAACAGATGACCTTTCAAAGATTTGTACAAAAACCTGTTGGTTATAGGAAGGCTGGAAAGAAACATGGTGAAAAGAAAGGCCCCATGAAGAAAAGGATTTTAAAAGAAAGTATTAAAATGTGGGTGCCCAAAAGCACTAAAACTGTTAGTACTGCTGACAGGGTTAGTGCTGCTGGAAGTATTACTGCTGCTACCTGTGTTAGTACTGCTGAAAACATTAATGCTGCTAATACAGTTAGTACCTCTTCAAAGGTTAATACTGCCAACACAGTTACTGCTGCTAACACAGTTACTACTGCTAACAAGGTTAGTACTGCTAAGCATGCAAGTGCTGCTAAGGCAGTTAGTACCTCTAAAACCAGTACTGTTTCTAGCACAAATGTTTCCAAGCCTATAATTGTGACAAAGTACTCCAAGAATGACGAGTTAAAATTCAAAAATCTTGTCAAGAAAGAATGCAAGTATTTTGATGAGAAAGGGGTACCCAAGACCACTTTGGCTTGGGTTCCTACTTCATACTAACTGATCTATAATATGTGCAGGGTAACCAACAGCTCAAGGGAAAGAGCATATGGCATGTTGATAGTGGTTGCTCTAGGCACATGACAGGCAACATGTCATGCCTTCAGGATTTCAAGCATATCAATGGAGGACATGTTGCATTTGGAGATAATCTTACTGGTGGTAAGATAAGTGGAAAAGGTAATGTCACCAAAGGTAAGATGACATTTGAGGATGTCTACTATGTTGATCAATTGAAGTACAACCTGTTAAGTGTATCACAGGTATGTGACAAAAAACATAGTATATTATTTACAAATACTGAGTGTATGATCCTTGCTCCAGGGTTCAAGGTAGTTGATGAAAGCATGATACTACTTAGAACTCCAAGAAAGGACAATGTTTACTGTCTAGATATGGACAATGTTAATAGTGATTCATCTCTAAATTGTCTTGTTTCAAAAGCTTCTGTAGATGAATCCTCTCTATGGCACAGAAGGATGTGTCACATGAATTTTAAGACTATGAACAAACTTGCTAAAAACAACCTTGTAAGAGGTTTACCATCTAAAGTCTTCTCATGTGATGATCATTGTGTTGCTTGCCTTAAAGGCAAACAGCATAAAACTTCTCATAAGACCAAAGAGATAAATTCAATTTCTTCTTGTCTCCATTTATTGCACATGGATCTGTTTGGTCCTACAAATGTTATGAGTATAGGCAAGAAATCTTACTGCTTGGTTATTGTTGATGATTACTCTAGATTTACCTGGGTATATTTTCTAAGGACTAAGGATGAGACAAGTGGACTGATCAAATCCTTTATCCTAAGAATTGAAAACCAAACTAATCAAAAAGTAAAAGTCATTAGATCAGATAATGGGACTGAATTTAAAAATCTGGATCTAAACACCTTTTGTGAAGAAAAAGGCATTGAGAGACAGTATAGTGCTCCTAGGACTCCTCAACAGAATGGTGTTGCTGAAAGGAGAAATAGGACACTAATAGAGGCTGCTAGATCTCTGTTGGCTGATTCAAAACTGCCAATTACCTTCTGGGTTGAAGCAGTTAATACTGCCTGTTATGTCCAAAACAGAGTTCTAGTAGTTAAGCCAAAGAACAAGACACCATATGAGCTTTTAAATAAAAGAAAACATTTCATTGGATTTTTCAAACCTTTTGGGTGTCCTTGTACAATTCTCAATACCAAATCTCACTTAGGTAAGTTTGATAGCAAAGCAGATGATGGATTTCTTGTTGGGTATTCATCTCAGAGTAAGGCCTACAAGGTTTTTAACTCATCTTCTAGAATAATTGAAGAAAGTGACAATGTCAAATGCAATGAGAACACACCAAATCCTATTGGGTCTGGTCCTCAGTGGCTATTTGACATTGATTCACTAACTAAATCCTTTGGTTTCAGTAGTGATGATTATGCAGGTTCAGGATGTGGAGGATCAGGGACTACACAGGTTCAAGAAAGTATATCTAAATCTGTGATCTTTCCCATACCCACAGTGAATTCCTTTGAAGACTGTGAAAGGGAACCATCTACTGGACCAAGTCAGAGTGAAGAAGAAAGTAGAGATGAGGAGACTCAAGAAAATAAAGAATCAGAAGTGGCTGCTGAAAACACTTCAGTTGAGTTGAATGACTCTAATCTAGAGGCTGGACTTAATGAAGAACCTAGTCATAACACCAGAGTTCAAAAGAATCATCCTCCACAGCTGGTAATAGGAGATATATCCTCTCCTATGATGACTACACACCAAAGCAGGCTTCAAGAAATGCAAGATCAACAGCATACAGTGCTTTCTTGTTTTCTATCCCAGCTTAAGCCTAAAAAGGCACATGATGCTTTGAAAGAATCCAGTTGGATAGAAGCAATGCAAGAAGAACTGTTGCAGTTCAAACTACAAGATGTATGGGATCTAGTAGACCTTCCTAAAGGTCACAGAGCAATTGGCACAAAGTGGATTTTCAGGAACAAGAGAGATGAAAGAGGAATTGTCATAAGGAACAAAGCAAGGCTGGTGGCTCAAGGGTATACTGAAGAAGAGGGTATAGATTATGAAGAAGTTTTTGCACCTGTGGCTAGGATAGAAACAATCAGATTATTCCTAGCCTATGCTTCTTACGTGAACTTCAAAGTCTATCAAATGGATGTAAAAAGTGCTTTTCTCTATGGTTCAATCGAAGAAGAGGTATATGTCTCTCAACCTCCAGGGTTTGAAAACCCAAACTATCCAGACAGAGTATACAAATTGAAGAAAGCTCTTTATGGACTGCATCAAGCTCCAAGAGCATGGTATGACACTCTGTCATCCTATCTCTTGGAAAATGGCTTTGAAAGAGGAGTCATTGATAAGACTTTATTTATCAAGAGAGAGAAGAAGGATATCTTGCTGGTCCAAATCTATGTTGATGACATTATCTTTGGATCTACAAGACACAACTTGTGCAAGGAGTTTGAGGATCTAATGCATCAAAGATTCAAAATGAGTTCCATGGGGGAACTTACTTTCTTCCTTGGACTCCAAGTTCAACAGAAGTCAGATGGCATCTTCATCTGTCAATCCAAGTATGTGCAGGACATTCTAACCAAGTTTGGTTTCTCAGATTCAAAACCTGCCAGCACACCTATGGAGACACACAAGCAGATAACAGCAGATCTTGAGGGGGAGGATATGGATGTGCATCATTATAGATCCATGATTGGCTCTCTCATGTATCTCACAGCATCAAGGCCAGATATAATGTTTCCAGTCTGTGTATGTGCAAGATTCCAAGTTAGGCCAAAGCAATCTCACTTTCAAGCTGTTAAGAGGATATTCAGATATCTCAAAGGGAAACCCAGATTGGGACTTTGGTATCCTCATGACTCACCCTTTGACCTAATAGCATACTCAGACAGTGATCTAGGTGGGGCAAACTTGGACAGAAAATCTACTTCTGGAGGATGTCAGTTTTTGGGTGCTAGACTAGTTTCATGGCAGTGCAAGAAACAAACCACAGTGTCCACATCTACAACAGAGGCAGAGTACATAGCAGCTGCAAGTTGCTGTTCTCAAGTCTTATGGATTCAGAATCAAATGCTGGACTATGGGGTAACCTTTCTACACACTCCCATTTTTATTGATAATAGCAGTGCTATCAGCATTGTAAATAATCTAGTCAAGCACTCTAAGACAAAGCACATTGAGATCAGGTATCACTTCATAAGAGACTGTAATGAAAAGAAACTTGTTCAAGTTGTAAAAGTTCATACTGACAATCAGTTTGCTGATCTATTCACCAAAGCTTTTGATGTGGGTAGATTCACTTTCTTGGTAACAAGTGTGGGAATGATCAACTCTGAATAAGCATTCTCTCAAACAGTAGTTAAATATCTGAATTTTATAGATTCTTGGTGTTACTAATCTTCCTTTGTAGGGCATACAAAGCAGTACTCAATTCGGCTAAGCTTCAAAGAGTAAGTATGGTTAATACTGCTAGTGGTTAATACTGCTAGTTGGTTAATACTGCTTGCAGTTAATACTGCTCTCAGTTAATACTGCTAGTGGTTAATACTGCTAGTGGTTAATACTGCTAGTTAGTTAATACTTCTCGCTGTTAATACTTCTAGTGGTTAATACTGCTAGTTGGTTAATACTGCTCGCAGTTAATACTGCTAGTTGGTTAATACTGCTTGCTGTTAATACTACTCTCAGTTAATACTGCTAGTGGTTAATACTGCTAATTGGTTAATACTGCTTGCAGTTAATACTGCTCTCAGTTAATACTGCTAGTGGTTAATACTGCTAGTGGGTAATACTGCTAGTGGTTAATACTGCTAGTGGGTAATACTGCTAGTTAGTTAATACTGCTCGCGGTTAATACTACTTGCAGTTAATACTGCTCTAGGTTAATACTACTTATGTCCCGAATACTATAAATACCTTTTGCCCGCCTTAAAGTTCATAACGACTCTTTGCATACTGTTCACTTGCGCTCTAAACCCTTTCTCTCTCAAGACTCGAAGTTTTCAGGCAAGCTTTGCACTAAGATCAATGGCATCCATGGCATTCATCGATGAACACAATGAGATCGCGATGCTACAAAAGCCAAAGCAAGCTGCAGGATTTCATCAGATCGTAGATTTCCTCAAGTCAAGCCATATTGTTCATGCTCTTATTGTATCACCTACAATCTATATAGAGCATCAAAGGCAGTTCTGGGCTAATGCCACCATTGTTGCTGAGAATGGTGTGCAAATGATGAAGACAAGGATCTGTGACAAGCCACTAACAGTTACTGAAGAGGTTATTCGCATCAGTCTACGTCTAGACGATGCCTCTGGTATAACTTCTATCCCAAACGATGAACTGTTCTCCAATCTTACAAGAATGGGGTATGGAGGCCCATTGGGTGTTTTCAAATTCTCTAAAGCCAAATTTTCACCCTAATGGCGTTTCTTTGTCCATACTCTTATGCACTGTATCTCCAAAAAGACTACTGGATGGAGTGAGTTTAGTAGCACCATTGCTTATGCTTTGGTGTGCTTGGCCACTACCAGAAAGTATAACTTTTCTAAAATGATTTTCAGTGATCTTGTCTCAAACATGGGAAACAAAAAGAGCTTCTTTATGTACCCCAGGTTTGTTCAAGAAGTTATTACTCACGAATTGACGGATATACCTCAACCTGTTGGGGTATATGTACCTAAACCCCCAAAGGCAAGGTTTTCTCAAATATGAGAAGAACTGCTGGGGACTCGGAAGGAGTTGACACCCCATTGTTCTCTACAATGATGGTGGTGTCCCAAACCAATGAAGGTATGGCAGCAGGGTCAAGGCCCCCATTAGACCATCCTACTGCTAGCCAATCCCAACCTTCCCACTCTAAATCTATCCCCCAGTCCCTTCTTGAAAAACCAACCTCTCCCATCACACAAACTTACAAGAGGAAACAGGTAAAGAAGGCTCCTTCCCTTCTTGTACCATCATCCTCTAAGCCTTTAAGCCCTCTAAGGGAGAATTCTCCTTTAGGGAATATCCATAGGGAAACAAAAGGGGTGTCTCCCAACCCCAAGGAGGTGCTCTCTAAGGAGGAGGTTGAGCATATGGGTGATGAGGCTGCCACTACTCCTGCTAGCACAGAGGAGGAAAGTGGTAACATCAATAAGACCTCCCCCATGGCAACTTTGAATGAGCAATCATTCGAAGGTCCCTGGTGCCAAGAAACCACGGGGGTGGACAGTGCTTCTGCTAGGCAGAAGACTTCCACTTCTAAAAGATCAAATGATTCTTCAATATGGGGTAACACTCCTGGAGAAGGTGAGGACAGATATGACTATCTTGAATTGATGGACACAATGGCAAACATCAACAGGGATGTGATCATCCAAGGAAAAGATATTGAAGAGCTGAAACTAATAGTTCTGTCTCAACAAACTCAGATTTCCAAACTGAAGAATATGGTAAGGAGCTTGCTACAGAAAAGGAAGAGGAGGCAGTTTGTGCTAAAGAGAAGGGAACCAGTATCTGAAGCTCCCAAAAAGGGGGAGTCAAAGGCTGAAGATAACTTGGAAGAGGAAAAAGAGAAAGTTGTGTTTGAGGGGGAGAATAATGGGGAGAAGAATGGGGAGAAACACAGTGTTGAGGGGGAGCTAGAAGCAGAAACTAAAAGAAATTCAGAACAAGCAGTAGCAAGTGAACAAGCAGCAGAAACAGTTACTACTGCTGAGGTAAATAAAGCAGCAGAAACAGTGAAAGAGGTATTAACAGATCTTGAGATTGCAGAAACCTTACTTAAGGCCAAGAATGATACTCCCAAGGTCACTTCAAAGACCAAAGGAGTAATCATCAAAGAACAAGGTGAAGTGATCAAGAAAGATAACAGTAAGAAGGCACTCAACAAAGACAAAGGAAAAGCAAAGATGGTGGAATCTGAGCAACCAGTCAAGAAGCAAAGGTTGGTTGAATCAGATGAAGCCTTAGCCAGGAAGATGCAAGAGGATATTGAAAAGGAAGAAAGAGTTCAGGTGGAAAAGGACAGGGAGATGGCAAAAGCTCTAGCTGCTGAACTGAATAAAGCTTATCAACAGAGTCTGGCAACTGAAATTGCACAGAAGAAAGCTGCAACTATGAAGAAATCAGTGGTGAAAACAGTTGCAAAGAAGAGACAACCCTCAAAGACTTTCCTAGGTACCCAAGAGAGAAACAAGATGATTATATTTCTCAAAGGTGCTGTAGGAGTCAAAAGGAGGTGTTCTCAAAGATGTCTTTTGAGAAGATTAAAGAGCTATATGATTCAGAGATGAGAAAGCTTCAGGGAAATGAAACTGCTAGGGTGGAGATGGAGAAGAGGATGAAAGAAAGTAATGACTTTGATTTTCAAAAGCCATTTCCAGATGAGCAAGAAACACCTCCTAAGAAAGAGGCCACTCTGGGAGAAAGTATAAGGACTTTAAAGAGAACAAAAATGATGGCTAGGAGAAAGTCAATCAAGAAGCCTAGAATAGTTGAAGAAGAGGCTGAAAAGGCTGCTGAAGAAGAAGAGGCACCTGAGTCATCTAAAATGCAAGAACCTGCAAGTACTGAGAATGTCAAATTATACATGGTAGTGATGGACAAAGTGCCTGAACCAATTTCAGCAGAACCTGTAGGGGTTAAACCTCCTGAAGTCATTCACTGGGATATCATGGAGGTGGATGGCAAGGAGTACATCAGACTGAAGAGAAAAGATGATAAATATGAAGTGTACAGCACTTGGAGCAAGATTGTCAGAACCTGTTCAAGGTCTGATATTGAAAAAATGTTTGCAATAGGGATGAAGTTATATGCAGATGAACTGAAAGCTCCAGTGATTTCAATTAAAAAGCTGGTAATGGAGTATCTGTGTATGATGTTCAAACCTGATGAAGTAGAGGAGGTAATAAGAAATGTTTTTCAAACAGTGAATAATTGGACTCTATATGAAACTAGTGGAGTATATGCAGTGACTTTGGATTTAAATCACACTGAGTACTTCCTAGTGGATAGAGTGTACAATCATAGCAGATTGAAGCTTCATGCCATGCTGAAGAAAAAGCTAGGGTGTATTCCAGATTCAGAGATGGCTAAATACTTGATCCAAAGAACCATCAATCAGAGTTTGGGATTGGATGCAAATACAGGAATATAGGCCATTATGAAGTTTGGGAGCATCTTGAAAAGCATCTTGAAGATCAATTCTGAAGAACTTGACTTCTTGTCCTAAAAGTCAAGTTAGGGGGAGATTGTTGGGAACTGAAGAATTCATCAAGTATGGTTAATGCTGCTGGTTCAGAGTTAATACTGCTAGAGATATTCAAGGTTAATACTGCTAAGTATTACTACTGCTAGTAGTTAATACTGCTAGTCAAAGTTAGTGCTGCTTGAACAAAGTTAGTACTGCTTAGCTAGTTAGTACTGCTAGTAGTTAGTGTTGCTTAGTAGTTAATGCTGCTAGAACAAAATTAATGTTGCTGAAGATTAATACTGCTTATAGGATGGAGATTCGCATGAAAGAATAACAGCTGGATGGACTGAAGATATTGATGGAATGCTTAGAGATATACATGGAAGATATACTGAAGATATGTTTAATTTTTTTGTAATTATCTTTTTGTTTAGTATATGTATAGAAGATACAGAATAGTTTTAGAAGAGATTGATTCTAAGATTAAGAGAAAAATCAACCTCAAGGCATAGATCCTAATTCTAGAGAAGTAGAATTCGTATTGGTGAGCCTGTTCATCAATATTGAGGTTGAGTGTGTAATCTTGTAACATCAAAGCATTCAATACAAGTTTACAGTTTGTTCTTCATATTTACTGTGTTGAGATTTACTGTTTCATTGAATATCAAAGTGTTATTCCGCAAACTTCTTTGATATTGTTTCTGAGATATAATTCTTGTTGAGAATTCGATCCTGACAGATCTTGAATCCAAAGGGGAAGATTGTTAGAGCATAAATCTGTTGGATACAAGATCAAGAATATTGAAGGTCAAAGTTGAGAAAGTCAAATCTCATTAAAAGTCAAAGTCTATTTGTAATAAGCCAATGTATTTTGTATTTGTATTTTCTTTGAAATTAGTAGTTAGTATAAATAGTTTGTTTTCTTTGTATTTTAAAACATACGAATTAGAGAGAACTGAAGTGTGAGAAGTCAGATTGTAGAGAGAGAAAGAGAGAGTTCTAGAGAGAGAAAGTGTAAAGATTGAATTTGAAAGAAATCAAACAGGTAAATGATTTGTTTTATCTTGTTTGTTTGATTGTTTGATTAGAAACTAGATTCTGGACCACACAATCTTCCTTCCCGAACGCTAGATACGGTCTCCAACTCCTGGAAGGAAAGGAAGAACAATTTCTGGGATATATTGAGAGAAGAAGAACATTTCTTCAATCCTTAAAAAAGGCATAAGGCGCATGGTCTCAAAATAGCCTTTATATATATATATATATATGAGTGTAATGATAGTACCTATCCCATATGTAGTACTATATGGAGAGTGGCTCAATTTTTTAGAAGATCTCATATTTTCTAAAAGCTTTTTTGTCTCTTAAACTAATATAAAGTAATGATATGACAAGTCAATACTTGTCATATCTATCCCAAGCATGTCAAACAAGCTAGATATATAATCTGAATTTATCTCAATAGATTGGATATATATGTCTTTATATATAAAAACTAATCTTTTACTTTAGTTAATTATTAATTATTAATTATTTTTATTCAGGTATACATTTAATGCGTGTGACTTATTGGGACTTTATCACGTTGACAATAATTATAAATCCTATTTATAATTATAAACGAAGACCGACATCTAGCAATACATCATCATTACCCAAATGATAAAGTTTGGTGATTCAGCTAATCAACAAGTTGTGTGATCATTATCAGTGTACACATATATGTCTATTTTTTTAGATATTCATATCGAACATGAGTGTTGGATGTGTCATCATCGTTATGTTTGATACTTAGTTTCTCGATTCCAGAATATACTAGTAAGACAATATCAGTATCCTATATTGATTACCATTATCCTATACTGATTGTAAATACCCTGGTCATCTGAGCTTGCATGCACTTCCACAGTACTATTAAATCGAGCGGTCAGGGATATCACTCTCAACATAAAAGAGGAACAAATCATATCTTGATCTATGCTAGTACTACTAAGTGATATGCGGTGTACCCAACAATTATTCTGTCAACCAATTACGGAATGATTTAAAACCAATTATCAAAGTACACCACTCATGCAAAGCAAATTCTATGATCTCAAGTCAAGGGACTAACTGTACAATTATCACATGAGAAATGTCTATGACACTAATATGATACCTAATGAAACATTCTCATAGCGAGTCACGTCCGATACAGACCCCATCTTGTACACATATGTGGATTTTGTATCTCCATATGAATCTCTTCATATACTAGCTGTACCATATCAATTCAACTTAAACCAAAATTAATACTTTGGGCTAAGGACATTTCGGAATACCTTATTTTAAGGTTATTATTATGTTTAGATATAACATAATGTCCATGACATAAACATAATAATTGGGCAATGCCTTTTATTTAATTAATATCATGACATAATGTCCAAATAAAACTATCCAATGTTTCACTTCTGGACATACACACTAACACGATGGGTGAGTGGTTCACCGGGAAAACGGGTTTTGTCGAACGTTTGCAAGGGGGGAAGATGGGTGAGGGGTTCACTGAAAACAGGGTTCATCGGAGGTTCGTACAGGGGAGGACAATATTCGGAGGTATGGGGAGTCTTTGGAGGAGGACGGTCACCATGGAATGGGAACTGAATGCTTAACCGAGGAGCTTGGGAAATGGGAGTGTTCTTCATGCATTGGTGTGTGTGTGTGTATATATATATATGTCTAGTGGAAGGATATTTTGCAACCCTGAAAAAGGTTGCAACATTTGCAACCCACATCTTAACCGTTGGATTTATGATCGACCGTTATTTTATTTAATTTTTTTGTTTTTTTAAATTAAAAATATTGGGCCCCATATCTATTGTAACTGTCGATCATGAATCTGACAGTTAAGATGTGGGTTGCAAGGCTTGCAACCTTTTTAAGGGTTGCAAATAAAACAACCCCTATATGTTTATATCATAAACATATTAAATAATATATTAATACTTTATTTTAAACTTAAATTGTAAAATAGTAAATAAATGAAAATCAAAATCCCAACCCAAACAAAACCCAGATGATGATGCATCGTAGAAGAAGAAAAAAAATGAAAAATAGAAAGAGCTACTCTGAGTTGTTCAAATCTAGAACCACAGAAGTCAGTGTGGTTCATGTTCTCATCAGACTTGGATTTAGAGGGGTATGGGGTTCTAGTGGTTGGGTTCTCGGTGAGGAAGACAGAGTTGTAGGGTCTTGGTAAGGAAGATAAAGTTTATAGGTTATCGGTGAAGAAGACGTAGGAGGGGTGGACGATGGAGTTGAGGTCGGTATTCTCGAGACGTTGATGGGTGGACGATGGTGTTAAGGTCAGTTTTTGGCAAAGGTTCTGTTAAGATTGTTTTTTGTAGTAATCATTGTAATTATTACCTTGTGCTTATACTGTGCTTAGATAGCTTTATCAGATGTATTGGCCAAGGGTATTTAAGTCTCTTGTGGCCTTTGTTCTTTGTAACTTTGCACTCATATTGAATATATCAGATTACATTTGGCGCTCTCTACTTTCTCTCTCTACTTTCTCTCACTAGATTTAGTGATCTTGGACTTTCAATTGGTATCAGAGCTAATCTGAATCTTGAGAGGACTGAGAGAATTCATTTTTGATTATGAGTTTGTGGATTAAAGCAGAAAATTTGATCGATTTTCTTGATTTTTTCAAGAAAATCTCGTTTTTTGCTTTTTCATCAAATTTGGATTGTTTTCTGGACGAATTTGTTTGAAAATTGTTTCTTTGGACTCGATTTGGTTGTAGAACATTGTTGATTTTTATAATTTTGCAAGAAAAACAATAATTGTTCATCAATTTTGAGATTTAGTGAATTTTCTGGAAACTCGTTTTACACACTGTTTCATTCTTGAAATCGTGATTTTGTGGTTTTTTTAATCGTTTTTGTTGATTGAAATGTGTTAGAAACCTGTTTTCGTTCAAATCTGTGTGATTTAGTTGGATTAATTTCATGGTTTTAATCGAGTCTTGCGAGTTTTACTTGATTTTCATGGTTTGCTCTAGATCTACTGTTTGCCCGAGTTCATATAGGTTTGCGCAAGTCCATACTAGTTTGTGCTAGTTCATATTGTTGTTCTAATCTTTGCGTTAGTGTTTCAGGTTTTCGTATTAGGTTATTCACGCAAAGCTAAGTTTGCTTCTCCCGTGTTTCACGAGAAGTAAAGTTTACGTATTCCTCAGCTCAGGCAAAACTACTTTACGTATTCTTCAGCTCAAGAGAAGTTCAGTTTTCGTCTCCAACTTGTCACGAAAAGTTTGGTTTCGTCTTCAACGACTCACGCAAAGCTCAGTTTGCGTCTTACTCGTCTCACGCAAAGTTCTGTTTGCGCGACCTTCTACTAACGCAAAGTTCGTTTTGCGTATCACTTGGCTTACGCAAATCTGGTTTGCGTCTTTCACTATTCACGCAAACCTTCTGTTTGCGCAAGACTTCCAGTTCAGACTTAGCAGTTTTCTGATTTTATGAATTTTTCAAGATGTCTCTTCAAGCACAGTTCTACAAGAACGATCATATGATGTCTTTGGGATCCGATACTCACCATCCGGTACTGATAAATGAGAATGAGTTTCAGCAATGGCAGGACTGATTCATCAACTTTATAGAGAGACAACCAAACAGTGAAAATATGATGAAATCTCTGACTGATGGTCCAATGGTAAAGCCAATGAAAGATATTCCTGCAGTTGGAACCATACCAGCTACGAGGGTTGAGAAGCTGATGAGTGAATATGATGCAGATGAACTTTTCAGATATCACGCTGATAGTCAAGCAAAGTCATATTTGATTCTTGCACTCCCAAACTCAATCTACAACAGAATTGACTGTTTTCAAGCAAAATCCTATGCTTATGTGGACTCAACTAGAAAAGATAATGCTTGGTTCAGCTGTGGCTCAACTTCGCCAGACCAGATACATGAACAATTTTGAGAATTTGAGGCAAAAGATGGAGAAAATCTGAAAAGTGTATTTGATAGATTTTGGGTTGTCATCAATGATCTGTACAAGATAAAAGTGACAAAGACAGAACTGGAATCGAATATGAAAATCCTGAATGCTCTTCAACCGGAATGGAGCAAATATTGTCACCAGATGAGGAATGATGTCAGGATCTCCACTATGCCAATTCAAAAACTGTATGAGATCTTAATGTCTGATGAGAATCTGGTTTTGGAAAAAGAAATCTAACATGGAAAAGAAGAATAAGCCAAAGACTGTTGATCCGGTTGCTCTCTTGGCTAGTTAGTTGGTTGAACAAGCTTTGACATAAAGTGCTTATGATGGGTCAACAGACGATGATGGTGAAGCCTTGGAAAAAGCTATGATCCTCCTCTCTCAACATTATCAAAAGAAGTTCCAACACAGATCTGGATCAAACAATCTTCGCTTCACATCCGGATCAAAGAAAGTGGAACCCGGTGTTCCATCAAAACCATACACTCCAAAGTATGAATCTGCTAAAGTGATAGAGCCGAAAAAGGAAGAGAATAAGGTGATGAACTGCTTCAATTGTGGCAAAACGGGACACTTAGCTAAGGAGTTTCGAGTGAAGGTGGTAAAAGATTCAGCTGTCTACAGAAAGAAGTTGGAACTTGCTGAGAAGAGAGAAAATGGAACGACTCTCCTTGCTGAAGAAGAGTACTGGCTGGACCATTCAGATAATGAAGCTGAGAATGAGGAGACAACAGCTATGTGCTTTATTGGAGATGACAAAAGCGATGATGAAGATGAGGATACTTCAACAGATGAATCTGAGGTAATTTTTGAGTTTGATTATTATTTCAATTTATCTCAAATGAACGTTATTATCAATGCTTTACATGATTTACGTTCAAAGTTCACATCTGAAAAGCTGGAAAATCAAGAAAAGTATGTTTTGATTAAAAAACTGCAAATTTCGTTGAAAGATGAAAAATCTATTTTAATAGATACAAAAGAGAAATTTCAAAAGCAGTTGGGTGAGTTAGAAAATTCAAATCAGACTTATCGTGATTCTTTGACTGAACTGACCAATTTAAATAAAAAATTTTCTGATAAAATAATTGATTTAGAAGAAAAATTATATAAGAGATAACAAACTGAGCAGACCATTTATATGAATAAACCAAGGAGTGATGAAGCTATAAAGGAAAAGTGGGGACTTGGTTTTGAAAATCCGTATTTTTTAAAATATGCTAAAACAGAAGTTCCTACTTTATATGAATATGATCATCTAAATCTTGCTAAATACGCACCTCAGTTTAAATTCTTTTGGACTAGTGAAAAGCAAGTCTTAGAAGATGAAAATGAGAAAAGAATGAAAAACAAGAAGATGGAAATGCCATTTGTTTATACTTCTGAAAATGCCAAGTATTTTCTTGACCAATTAAAGAAATACAGAAAATCTCAAAATGTTTTAAATGTCAAGTCTTCCAATAAATCTTCATTACCAACCGAATTTTTTGATATATATGCTAATACTAATAAGGAAATTGTATCTCCGGTTTCTTATGATTCTAGGAAATACATTCCCCCATTAGTGTTAGAAGGTAAGATAGTTGATCTTAAAGATAAATTGGAAGAACAAAGTCTTCAAACTGATTTAGAAAACAATTTATTTCTTTTAATAATGAAAACAAGTTTTGAAGACAAAATTACTTCTAGATTTTATATCGATTCCAAGGAAAATACTCAAAATCTTCAAAACAGTGTGCATTTGTGCCACCAGTTGGTAGCGCAAAATGACAACTTGCGCCCGACATTGGTCGCGCAAAGTTCAGTTTGCGCCACCAAAGGGAACACGCAAACCTCCTTCTGACTTGTGTATTTTTTAAAATTCTCACTCCAAGGCTAGTTCTAAAATGTCTAATGCTCAGTCTGATTTCATAGATAAAATTTCTTCTTTTGATTCAATTGTTTATGATTCTTTAACGCTAAATGCTTAGTATTATAAAACAAAGCGTAAAAGAAGAAGGTCAAAGAAGTCAAAGAAACAGGATAGTCTTGTCAGAAAATTCTAATTCTTCTGATTCTTTTGTTTCAAATAGGACTGTGAAGAAGTCACCAAAGCTGATATGGAGGGTTAAGCAGCAATCACTAGAGTCTGAATTGTTAGGAGTTAAATGTGTAGAGAATCTTTGTGAAACTGATACATTTGCCTTTTGTAATAAAAACACAAAATATTCAATTCATCAAATGATTCATATTGCAAAAAATGTCTCATGTTCTTCTTCTAATTCTGATTCTGATGATTATGTTTCTTCCTCTTTTGATGATTGCATTCATGATTGTTTGAAAAATATTTTTTCGAAAAATAAAATACACAAATCTAACAAGAGGGGACCCATAAGCATATGGGTACCTAAATCTGTGTAGTTTCTGTATGTGCAACTTAGTCATTTATGGTATCTGGATTCGGGGTGCTCCAAACACATGACGGGCAACAAATCACTGCTTTCCAATTTTAAAGAAAAATGTTGCGGTCGTGTTAAGTTTGGAAACTGCGAGACTGCTCCCATTCTAGGTTATGGTGATCTTGTTCAAGGTAATATTACTGTCAAGAGAGTCAGCTACGTCGAAGGTCTAAGCCACAACTTATTCAGCATCGGTCAGTTCTGTGATAAAGATCTTGAAGTCAGCTTCAAATCTAAAAGAGTTGCTGTGAAGAATGATAGTGGCAGGGATTTACTGGTAGGAAATAGAAGATCCAATTTGTATACAATTGATCTTTCCAAGGTTAAAATCCCATCAGATATCTGCTTGCTTTCTAAAGCCTCTGTTCATGAAAGTTGGATATGGCACCGACAACTAGCTCATCTCAACTTTAAATACATGGATCGACTTGTCAAGACATATTTACTGAGAGGTCTCCCAGTACTTCATTTTTAGAAAGACCACCTATGTCAAGATTGTGAGAAACGAAAGATGAAGAAAGCTTTTCATAAGCTAAAGCCTGAACCTTGCACTTCGGACATTCTTGATCTCCTTCACGTTGATTTATGCGGACCTGTAGTTCCCAGTTTAGATGTTCTTTAACTTGATTTAACCTTTTACTACACACAGATTATATAACTAGAGTGCGGAAGCGTTTAAGATGTGTAGAAGAGATTGAACATGCAAGGTAGTAAACACACAGGTAATTAATGAACAGGAAGTAAGTATTACATGAAAGTTACTCAAAGAATTGTTTCATTAATTACCCAAGAACACCAAGAACACCAAGAACACGCACTGGTATGTGCAAAAAGGTGCTCAAGGATAATGCAGACTTGTGTTTTTGTGTGTGCTCTTTCATACTTGGAGCTCTAAGGTCGTGCTCCTTAATATAGCAGAAGGATGCACCCCTTAGTACAAGACAAGAACTGAAATTCCATAAACGGAATGCCACCTGTAAAGTAAACATCGTGGGACGCCCATTACTTTGATCTTGAGGATCTTCGTACAACAGGTCTCACGTGTTCTGTACGTGGTCTTGTCTTGAACTCTAAGAAAAATTTCAACAGCTGATCTTCAGAGGTTGGCCTTCACAGAGGCTCTGTGAGAGATCACAGAGGCTCTGTAATCCAAGTATCATTCAGGTTCTATTCTGATAGATCTTCTGCGGGGTAACCTCCAAGCTTTGCACCTTCTGTGGTGTATTTGAGTGTTCAGCGGCAGGCTTCTGCGAGTTCCATACTTAGCCTATTTTTCAATACTTCTATACAAAGTGAGTGGAGCTAACAATCTCCCCCTAAGTATTGGAAAATAAAAATTTGGAATTTAGAGCGATGGCTAAGCTAGAAGCAAACGAGGTGAAAGGAACTCAACCTCTGAAACTTGATTTTCATTTAAAATAGGATAATGCCAGAAGGCAATTACATTTGACAAAAAAAAAATTACAGGTCATCAGAGCCTATACTTTGGCGTCTGGAAAATCATTGATCTTCTTTCCAAACCCACCTTCTTTCTTTAGTTCCCTGTAGTAGCATACGCATAGGTCTTTGAAGTTTAAGGTTGCACCTATGTTTGTCAGAAGGGTGTCTGCGGCTTCTGCAGGTACGAGTGGGGTGCCTCTGTGTTTGATAGGTAGATCTTGAATGAGTAGAAGAGATTCGGTTGAGTACTTTTGGCTTTCCATCCCTATGAACAATTTCTTTTCTCCTTTGAGATTTAAGTACACAAAGCCAAAAGAAGGTGAAGTGGTGATGGAGTTTGGCAAAATATTGGCAGAGGATGGTAAGCTGTCTTCTGGTGGAGGAAAGTTGACCTTTTTGACTCCCAGGTCAAGTGCCACTTGAAAGTCAGCTATACTGTAGAACAACAGCTTTTCTCTCATGACCCTCTTGATTGTGAGATGTGCTTCTTGGTGTTCCTTCTTCCAGCCGAACTTATCCTCTGTCCATTTGAATAGCTCTGGAAGATCATGAGGATGAAGATTGGGTAGATCTGCGTCTGGGAAAGTCCATATCTTCGTATCTTCCCTTTTTACAGCGTATTCACTGAACCAGAAGTTCTTACACTTTGTGTGCCCAAGCTTGATTGCCACGACCTCTGTGATCTTGGCTTGGCTTTATCTTTGTAGAATCTCCTTCGCTCCTCTGATATAGCTTCCTCTGAGAGTCTGACTGTTGGAAGATCTTGAGCTCCGCAGCTATACATGTATTTGTATACTTCTTCTTCGATGTCCTTTTTTGGAGGAACAGGGAAGGGTCTTCTTAGGCTCTCAAAGCCTTGGATAACCTCTGCAACTCTATCCTCTGATAATGTGTCAAGTGGTTGTAGGATGGGGAGTTCTGACAGAGGTTGTAGATCAAAGGCCCAGTCTTCCTCTTCAGGTTTCACTCTTTTGAAAGCATCAAAAGAGCTTTTTAGTAGTTTCTCAGAGGTGGGAGGAGGAGATTTGACCTTCTTCAGAGGTTCTGTAGCTATTGCCTTGGCTTTGTCTTTTGCAGTTGGTGGGGATTCAGTGATTTGGATTATGGTGGGAGAGGGGGCTGCAGAGTCCTTTTGTTTAGATGATCTCTGTGGTTCAGGTTCTGAGCTCATAGGGACTTGGTTTAGGGGAGACACTGATATTGGTGCTTCCTTTGTGGATTGCAGATTCTTCCCCACATGAGGACCATGGCCGGAGGCATCAGGATCTTGGTCTTCATGTCTTGCCCTCTTCTATCCTGCCTGGGTTTGGCAAGAGACAGGTTCCTTCCTCTTCTTTGGCGTACAGAGGTTGTTGTCGACATGATCTGTGATCTTCTTGATTGCGTACTCTGCAGCCAATGACAGAGCGTTGATTTCTATATCTGACTTGAAATGAAAAGTGGCTATAGTGCGCTTCAAGTCAGCTGATAGCTTCTCTCCTTGGTCTTTGAAGTTGGATCGAAGGAGTTTTTGGTCTTGCAGAAACAGATTGCCCATTGCTTCCAAGTCAGCTTTTGTTGCAAACGTAGAGGAGTCTGGGGCAGAGGTTGATGCCTGTGTGTGAGCCGGGACCATAACACTGCGAGTTATGTCCTTTATTTCCTCTCTGAGCCTGCCCATTTCGACCACTCCGGTCTTAACGCCGTTCGAAGCATATTTGGGGAACTCCTCTGGGCAAAGATCGCCCAGAACTTGAATTTGATGGGAGTGTGCGATGATGGCTTGTCCACAAGCTTGAAGATCATCCCTTTTTGCGCAGTTAGAACTGAGTGCTTGCAGAGCTTCAGTATTAGCTTATAGAGCCTCTGCAAGGATTTGAGAGTTGGCTTTGGACTCTCTGGAGATCGAGCTTTGCAACTAGTCAAGTTTTTTGAGCACCATGTCAGCAAAGGCTTTAAACTCGTCCTTTGTGACGAAGGTGTCAGAGGTAACCTCTGGAACAAAACATGTTCTAGATTTAGCCAACGAGTCTTTGGCACCTTCAGAGCCTGTTTTTATGATGAGCTCTGGAGGATTTCCTTCCAATCCTCGATGTTCCACAGAGGAAGCACCTATGGAAGTTCTGTCAACACGTTCTTTGAGGGAGGGTTCAGAGACTCCCTTAAGATCGATGTTGAATGGATTCTATGGTTGTTCTAGAACCACAGAATCATCGTGTTCTCGCACCATCAACTCTGAGATGGTTTGGATGTCACTCTTGTGTGTGACAGAGGTAACGAATACCTCCGTGTGAGAAAGAGATGTGTCCTCCAGAGTATTGAAGAGAGACCTCGCGTGCTATTGCAGAGGCTATTTGAGTTGGGCTTTGAGGTCCATCCTCAGGGGACTGTGCAAGGACTAGGGCTCTTCTTGCCTTCTGCAGGGGCTTTGTCTGACCCTCTGTCTCTACAACTCACTTTCTCTTGTTTTTTTTCTTCTTTCTCTCACTCCCCTCCCCTCTAACTAATGGGTTCTCTTTTTCACTCTTTTTAGCCTCTGCAGCTTGAACTTCTGTTCTCACTTCCTCTTCTCTCAGGTACACTAAAATGTCTCCTACTTTGAATCCTACGCGAGGGGGGGTTACAGGACGCGGTTCTGGTGTCCTGTTCCCTCGTATGTAATCCCTAGCCTCTTCTTCGCTACCCAAATAAGTCAACATCTTTGTTGACAGAGGTCTGGCTTCTGGATATCCGGTTTTGATGGTGGTGGGTTTATGAGACTTCATCTCATATAATTTGATTGTCTTATCCTCTGCTGGTAGTTTTCCTTCTCCGATCAAGTCATCGCCTAGTAGCAGTCCTAGGAAACGTCCAAACACGATGTTCTTTGGTTCTATTCCTCTGTCTTGGTCCTGTTGTTTGGTAATCACGGCATTTTGGATCTCCCTAAAGATAAGTCCAGCGTAGTCTAGTGGGAGATCGTAGTAAATCCCATACATTATTGCCAAAATTGTATGGCTTGATTGATCAGGGCTTCCAACCTTCGATGTTAGGCATCGGTTCAGAATCGAGAAAAGGACGTTCCACAGAGGGGGTAGATTCTGTCGCCTGAAGTTCGTTCTTTTGGTGATTGGAACTGCGTAGCCAATGAACCTCAGAAATTCTAGTATCTCTTCCTCTGTCGGCTCTTCTGAGAATTTTCGCAGGTTGAGATCTGTTTTGGTGGGAAGTCCAAAGACATCGGAGAGTTTTCTACGATTGATCCCTAAGTCCAGAATTTTTTCAGTTGAGGGATGGGTTGCATATCCAATGATGCAATGACCATATTTGTCCATTTTGACATGGCGGGCACTTAGCCAGAACTGTTGGATGTAAGATTCCAGGATGTCATCTCGTTTCATCGTTAGGGCTCTAACTAGGAAATGATTCTTGAGGAGTTGAATCAATGGTCCTGCTTCAGTGGGAAAACCAGAGGGATTTAGGGTGACAAAGTGGTTATTTGGCTTGTTATTCAGTTGGGTCAAGTGATAGTCATGTCTGGTGAAGGACAACATCCTGCTCGTGAGCACATGTTCTTGGTCGACGGAGTCTGAATCAGCCTTTTGAACCATTGAGTGATGAGAGTTATTGGATTTCTTGGATCCATTAGAGTTCTTGGAGGAAGATGAGGGAGAAGCCATTGAAAGAACAGAGGAGAAGAGGAAAGGCTTTTTGCTTGACGTTCTTGAGAGAAAAAGGTGCAGGTAAAAAAAAAGAAAAGAAGGGGCAAAAGGGATTTTATACATGGAAGGTAAAAAGAATGAGCGGTAAAAAAACTAAGTTTTCAAATCCGTGATGAGTGAAAACGGATAAGAAGCCGTTTCATAAAAACGACGGTACAAATTACGATCCAATCAAATATTGCCATGTCAGATGATGGCGGTGCACGATCTAGGACGTGCGCCACCCTATTCTCACGCGCCTAGCATTTTCTATTCTCACGTGACAGTGAGTTTCAAAAATAACCCGCATCACATGACCTGAGTTTCTCAAGAGATGAGAATGACAGATGCTCTGTGAATAAGAGGATTCTGAGGTCATAGGCAAGTTTAAGAGGAAGAAAAGTGCGATGAAATGATCGAGTTCCTTTTAAAGTGCATTTGCTCAAGCACCCAGTTTAGAGGTGCAGATACTGTGATAGATCACAGAGGCTCTGTAGTCGACCTCAGAGGTTCTGAGATCAGAAATTTCCTTTTTAGGAAAGATTTTCAAAGATTTGATCATTTCAAAGTTTTGATTGTGAAATTAGTACAGAGAGGGATCTTTCTGAGGGCATAGTGCTCGAGAAAGAGTTTTGACCCTTGGTTTGGATGGACTAACCTCACTCTGTAGTCTGTTGCGAAGAACAGTATTGCTCCCCCTTGAAAAGTCGCGATTTGTGATGGTTAGATCTGCTCCCCCTTCAACTATGCTTGGATCATATAAAGATAAGATTTGCACAAGACATAGAATTTGCAAAAATAATGTAATATAAAGAAAGTTAAAGAGATTATTTACAAGCAAGGAATAAGTTATATACAAAAATGTGCAACAGAGGCTCTGTGCAGGGGTACAGAGGCTCTGTGGTCAACCCATGTTGAGCATACCAATCTTGCCAACTAGAAAAGTGAATCTTATCTCATCCAATGCCTTTGTGAAAAGGTCGGCAAGTTGGTAGTCTGTGGGCACAAAATACATCTCTATTGTGCCCTGCTCCACATGATGTTCAGAAAGTGATACCTGATATCGATATGCTTGGTCTTAGAGTGTTGTACTGTATTGGCAGAGATCGCAATGGCACTTTTTGGAGTCACAGAGGATGGGAATTTTTTCGATATCGAATCCATAGTCTCTAAGTTGGGTCCTCGTCCATAGAACTTGGGAACAACAACTTGCAGCAGCAACATATTCCGCTTCTGCCGTAGAGGTCGAGACACAGTTATGTTTCTTGGAAGTCCAATTTACTAGTTTCCCTCCTAGGAATTGGCAACTCCCAGAGGTACTTTTCCTATCGAGCTTGCATCCTCCGTAGTCGGAATCTGTATAAGCCATGAGATCAAAGCTAGAGTTCTCCGGATACCAGAGACCAAGATTTTTGGTTCCTTTTAGGTATCTGAAGATTCTCTTGACAGCATAAAGATGAGATTCTTTGGGGTTAGCTTGAAATCTTGCACAGAGACATGTGGCGAACATTATATCGGGTCTACTTGCGGTTAAATAGAGCAGAGACCCTATCATGCCTCTGTAGAGTTTACACTCCACAGGCTTGCCTTCTGGATCTGCATGAAGTTTGGATCCAGTGGACATAGGAGTCTTCATTGGTGAGGAGTCAGAGAGCTTGTATTTTTCAAGTATGTCAGAGACATATTTTGATTGGTTTATGAAAATGCCCTCTGTGGTTTGTTTGACTTGCAATCCTAAGAAGAATGTGAGTTCTCCCATCATGCTCATCTCAAACTCACTCTTCATCAATGATTCAAATTTTTTGCAGTATAAATCATTTGTAGACCCAAAAATAATGTCATCAACATAGATCTGTACAAGTAGAATCTCACCTTTTCTCTTCTTAAAGAATAAAGTAGTATCAGTTGTACCTCTTTCGAAACCATTTGCAAGGAGGAAGTTTGAAAGTCTGTCGTACCAGGCTCTAGGAGCTTGTTTCAGTCCATACAGAGCCTTGTCCAAGAAGTAGACATGATTTGGGTACTTGGAGTTCTCAAACCCTGGTGGTTGTTGGACATATACTTCTTCTTGAATCTGTCCATTCAGAAAGGCTGACTTGACATCCATTTGATATACTTTGAAACCTCTGTGGGCTGTGAAGGCAAGAAAGATTCTAATTGCTTCGAGTCTTGCCACAAGGGCAAAGGTTTCTTCGTAGTCGATGCCTTCTTCTTGGCAATATCCCTTGGCCACCAGTCTTGCTTTGTTCCTGATCACCACACCATCCTCGTCCTTTTTGTTCCTGAAGACCCATTTGGTTCCTATTGCGGTTTTGCCTTTCGGCAGAGGCACTAGGGTCCATACTTCGTTTCTTTCAAACTGCAGAAGCTCTTCTTGCATAGCTTCTACCCAGTTTGGATCTTTAAGTGCTTCAGATATCTTTTTGGGTTCGATGATACTCACAAAATTTGTATAGTAAGAAAAGTTTGCAGTACTCGATCTAGTTTGGACCTTGTCAGAAGCGTCACCGATGATTTGGCTCTGTGGGTGACTTTTGGTCCATTTTATCATGCGGGGTAGGTGATCATTGGAAACTTCTGTGGTAAGTTCAGGAGCACATTCATTTTGATGTAGATCATCTTCTGTTGAAAGAAATTGATCATTTGTACTTTCCACAGGACTTGGTTGTTCACCATGAGCGGAGGTAGAGAGTTCTAGAGAGCATTTATCTGGTGTTGACCCTTCTGAGAGGTTTTGAAGATGACCATCATCTTGATTGAGCTTGGGGCCTTGAGTTGTATTGTCCTCAGAGTGCTCCCCCTCGATGGTTGTACCTGCAGCATTACTGGAGGAGGGAGAAGCATTACTAGGACCAGTTAGAGAAGTACCTGTTTGGTCCTCAGAGGGTTCGGCTTCAGAGGCTCTGCGGTCACCTTCAGAAGGTTCATCATCATTGAACATCTCTTCAAACAGATGATGAAGATCATTTGTTCGTGATGATCCACCAGAATTTTCATCCTGAAGTTTGAGTCCTGAGATGATTTGCTCAGAAGTCATTTGAAAAGAATCATCAAATGAAACATTAATACTTTCGAGTATATGCTTGGATTTGAGTACATAGATTCTGTATGCCTTGGAGTTTGATGAATAGCCAACAAATTTGGCTTCATCGGCTTTGGGACTGAATTTCCCTACCTGGTCTCTGTCGTTTAGTACGAAACATCTGCAGCCAAAAACATGGAAGTATTTAATGTTTGGCTTCCTCTGATGTAGTAAGTGATATGGTGTCTTAGCATGTCTCTTTACGATCAAGGATCGATTTTGGGTGAAGCATGCAGTTGAAATTGCTTCTGCCTAGAAAGAAATAGAGAGCCCTGAAGCAGTAAGCATAGTCCTTGCGGTTTCCACTAGTGTTCTGTTCTTTCGTTCAACAACACCGTTTTGTTGTGGAGTCCTTGCAGCAGAGAAGTTCTGTGAAATTCCTTCTGTCGACAGATAGGCTTCAATGGTTGAATTCTTAAACTCTGTCCCATTGTCACTTCGGATTCTCTGTACCCTGCAGTCATAAAGGACTTGTATTCTCTTGATAAGCTTGATTAGTACTTCAGGAACATCTGATTTCTTTCGAACAAATTCAACCCAAGTATATCTAGAGAATTCATCTATGAGTACAAGGATGTACTTCTTGCCACCAAGACTTTGCACAAATATAGGACCACAGAGGTCAACATGAAGCATCTGCAGAGGTCTGGTGCAAGATATGTCAGACTTGGTTTTGTGAGCAGCCCTTTTGAGTTTGCCCATCTCACAAGCTGAGCATAGATGATCCTTGTCGAATTTAATATTTGGTAGACCACTTACTAGATCTAGTTTCACAAGTTTGTTAAGTGTGTGAAAGTTTAGATGACAAAACCTGTTGTGCTAGAGCCAAGCTTCTTCATTCTTACTTGAGACTAAGCAGAGCTTTTCTTTTCTGTTAGTAGATTTAAAGTCCATGAGGTATAGATCACCTCGTCTTTTGGCTCGCAGAAGCTCTGTGGTTGTATCTTCCTTCAGCAGAGAGCAGTACTGTCTTTTGAACATCACATCGAGTCCATTGTCACAGAGTTGACTTACACTCAGATGGTTGTGCTTGAGGCCATCCATATAGGCAACTTTGTTGACATCGATGTCTCCTTTGGCAATGATTCCATATCCTTTTATTTGACCCTTTTTATTATCTCCAAAAGTTATAGATCCTCCTCCATGTTTTTCTTTGTAGGAGGAAAGCAATCCTCTGTCGCTAGTCATGTGTCTTGAGCACCCGGAGTCTAGGTACCAGATAGGAACATGTCGTTTCTTCTGTGGACAGATTAGAGAGTTTTAGGTACCCATTTCCAAATGGGTCCATTTTTGTTAGTAGACTTTGAAGATGCCTTAACATCTTTGGTTTTGGGTTTATCCTCATTTGCAGAGGTACCAGTTTGTCTCTTCTCACCCTTGAATTTTGCATTCTTGGGCTTGGGGTGAGATATAAGACAGGAGGGCCATGAGAAATGTTGATTCAAAGAATGCATGAGATCAAAGCATTTACAATAAGGAACATTTGAAGCAAATTTCTTGAAAATTTCATTAAATTTGTCAAAGGAGGGTACAGAGCAAATTTTACTACAACCCATTTTAGATTTGGGTTTCTTTTTACAGAAAGCTTTGTCTAATCTAGGTTGAGTTTTTTCAAAAACTCTTCTTGAGTGACTCTTTGGTTGTACTCTCCCTTGATCTTCTTTCCTTGCTTTCACTGTAACAAAAGCATCAAGTTTATCAATTTTAGGCCATTTATTCTTCTGTTGCCAAGTGAGTTTTTCATGAAAAGGTTTTAATGGTCTTGGAGCTTTTGAATCATGAGGGATCTTGTTCCTTTTAGATCTTTCAAGCTCAAGAGAAGTCTTTGCTTGCAAGCACATGTCCAGGAAATCAGGACAGATAGATACACCTGTGGTTTTTCTTTTGGGAAGAACTGTTCTATTAAGAATGCCAGAGGTAAGTTTACTCTTCTCTGGACCACAGAGGAGTATCTTAAGTTGCACAGAACTTGTCTCATTTCCAACAGAGAACTCTGATTCTGACTCAGAGTCTGAATCGAGGAAGTCTCTGTGAATAAAATCTTGACCTTCTGCAAGTGCCTTGCTTTGTCCATTGGTGTCCTATGACGTATTTAGAATTTTTGAGATACACGGAATGACCATAGGAACGTTAAGACAGTTTTGTAGATCTTGCTCAAAGATTTCTCGTACATCAGAGATAATATCAGGATGATTAAGAAAATGGTTTTCATAGGTCTTTCTCAAGTCATTTTCCAGAAATCTTTTAAAAAGTTTTTCTTCCACAGAGGCCGGAACAAACTCTGGAGCTTCAGAGGACAATTCCTTTTTAGGAGTCATCAAGCATATAAAAGCCATTTGAGTTTGTGTTTCTGGATGACCGAATCTGAAGATTCCTATCTGTTTTTGAGACAGATATTTCCTTCGAATAAAATTTCTCTTTGATGAGAGAGAAGAAGGTAGATTATTGTTTTCATACCATGTATCTATCATCAATAGAGGATTCCTCAGATGTGGTTCTTCGGATGTTTTTCGCCTTTTAAATGTGGATAGAAGGTTTGGAAGACTTGGATTTAATGATTTTCCAACGCAGAAGATATTTGCTAAAGATTTGTTTCTTTTATTTCCAGTATAGGGATCGATATCATCGAACCCTATACCTCTTCTGCCAATTTGGGTGTTGACCTTTTCAGTGACTTTTTGAGCATCCTGATACCTTTTGATTTTGAGATCTCTGTCGAACAGATCTCGATGAAGAGCTTCTCTTTCCTTTTGAAAGAAGTTTTTCAAAGAAATGGCATTTAGATGATCACTCTCACATTTCTTAAGCTCTTTGACCTTTTCATTCAAAGCTCTGTCGAGATTTGTGATTTTGTCCTTGAAATCCCTTTTTGTTGAAATATGCTCAGAGATGAGAGTTTTGTTTTTAATGTAGAGCTTATCCTTCTCCTCTGCGAGAAGTCTAGTTTCTTTTTCAAAGAAGGCAAGCTTTTTCTCAAGATCTGAGCATGTATTTTTGTAAGATAGAAGATCATTTTATATTTCAAGAAGCTTGCTTTCAAAGTCTGAGTTGCAAGAGTTAGAAGTAGATACCTCACTTTCGTTGTCAGAAGAGTGCGTTATTTTCTTCATCAAATGATTCATCGGTCACAAGGTTCTCTTGTTCTGCCATTAGGGATTTCTGAGTGTAGTACTCTGCTTTCTTTTTGTAGAAGACAGCGTCCCTTGTGGGTTTCCCTGTGTTGGCAGAGGACCTGCACTCTGCTGCATAGTGGCCTGGTTTCCCGCATTTGAAGCATCCTTCAGTTTGCTTCGGGAATTTGTCACCAGCTCTGCCGTCTGACTTTTGTCCATTTTTCTCTTCTTGCCTAGGTTCTTCAGACCACTCCTTTCTCTTGGCCTCACTATATCCTCTGCTTCTGTCATCTCTTTCTTCTCTTCCTCTGTACTCTGGGTTCTTCTTGAGACCGCGATTGAACTGTCGAGTCATTGGTGCGAGAGTTTTGGCCAGAGCAGACATGTCAATCTCCTCCTCAGAGTCTTCTTCACTTTCACTCTCTGCTACAAGTACCTTCTTCTTTTTCTTCTTCTGAGCTTCCTCAGCTGCCTTATCCTTCTTTCCCTTGTCTTTGCCTTCTCAGGCACATCCTACAAGAGCCAGAGGACCTCCGACAGAGGTTGATAGTTTGGAAATTCTGTTCTCTTGGCTAATTAGTGTTCCGAAGAGATCAGGTATGGATCAAACATCAAGATCCAATGTGGCGTGCATGGACATGGTTAAATGAAGCCATTCATTATTCAGGCTCTGTAGAAATCTTATATTGTTTTCTTCGGAGGTTCTGTGGATCCCATATCTCTTGCACTTGTTTATCAAAGAGTTGTATCTATTGTAAGTGCTTTGACTGGATTCTCCCGGCAGAGCTTTGAATGCAAAATACTCATTTATGCATAAGGCTCTGTTGTTCTTTAGGGTTTTGGCACCACCCTCAAGTTGTTTCTCCAGCTCTAACCATAGGTCCTTTGAAGTTTCACATGAGTCAAGAGATTGAAAGATATCATTTGGAATAGCAATTATGATTAGTCTTTTGGCTTTCTTTGCAAGCTCATGTTGTGCCTTTTCTTCTTCACTCCATTCAAGGACAGGTTTGGGGTGTTGAAATTCAGGAGGATTGTGAAGAAACTCAACCAGACCAGGATCCACACCTTCAAGGAGTGGGAGGTTTGGATTGAGATCCCGCACTGAAGTAGTCGACAGTGTTGGCCATTTTGGATTCAGGGAGTAAAATAGAGTATGGCACGAATCAGAAAGAGTATTACAGTGATGATTTGTGAAGATGAGAATATGAATTGGTAAGAACAAATGATCAACCAACTAACTTTGAATCTGTCTTTAAGTGAAGAACACACTTGAACCTATTACTATATCAAACAGGTTGATATAGCTTCAGAAAAGCAGAGTGTGACTGTGAGTGAAGTTTGGAACGAAGAACAGACTCAGATTACTACCTTGAGTACTGGAAACAAGTATAGAACAGGATCGTTTGATATTGAAAATCAAAGTTTGCTTTGATACCAATTGTAGTTCCCAGTTTAGATGTTCTTTAACTTGATTTAACCTTTTACTACACACAGATTATATAACTAGAGTGCGGAAGCGTTTAAGATGTGTAGAAGAGATTGAACATGCAAGGTAGTAAACACACAGGTAATTAATGAACAGGAAGTAAAGTATTACATGAAAGTTACTCAAAGAATTGTTTCATTAATTACCCAAGAACACCAAGAACACGCACTGGTATGTGCAAAAAGGTGCTCAAGGATTATGCAGACTTCTGTTTTTGTGTGTGCTCTTTCATACTTGGAGCTCTAAGGTGGTGCTCCTTAATATAGCAGAAGGATGCACCCCTTAGTACAAGACAAGAACTGACATTCCATAAACGGAATACCACCTGTATAGTAAACATCGTGGGACGCCCATTACTTTGATCTTGGGGATCTTCGTACAGCAGGTCTCACGTGTTCTGCACGTGGTCTTGTCTTGAACTCTAAGAAAAACTTCAACAGCTGATCTCCAGAGGTTGGCCTTCACAGAGGCTCTGTGAGAGATCACAGAGGCTCTGTAATCCAAGTATCATTCAGGTTCTATTCTGATAGATCTTCTGCGGGGTAACCTCCAAGCTTTGCACCTTCCATGGTGTATTTGAGTGTTCAGCGGCAGGCTTCTGCGATTTCCATACTTAACTTATTTTTCAATACTTCTATACAAAGTGAGTGGAGCTAACAGGACCGTTGAAGACAAAGAATATAAGAAAGAAAATATATTTCTTGGTGGATGTTGATGATTACTCAAGGTATACATGGGTAAAGTTTCTCAAGTCTAAAGATGAAACTCCTGACATTCTCATCAACCTCATCAAAACAATCCAGACCAACAAGCAAAAAGCAGTCAAGGTTGTCAGATCTGACAATGGCACTGAATTCAAGAACAACACTCTTCAAGTTTTTTACGAAGATCAAGGTATTCAACAACAGTTTTCTGTTGCTCGAACACCGCAACAGAATGGGGTAGTTGAACGAAGAAACCGAACACTTGTCGAGGCTGCCAGATCAACGCTTGCTTATTCTGGTCTTCCTTTGTCTCATTGGGCTGAAGCTGTCTCAACTACTTTTCATACTCAGAACAGATCAATTATGCATCGCCGATTCAACAAAACACCATATGAGCTTAGGAACGGTATCAAACTGAATGTGAAATATTTCAAGTCATTTGGGTGTAAGAGCTATGTTCTGAATGACAGAGACAATCTCAACAAGTTTAGTCCAAAGGCAGATGAGGGTATTTTTCTTGGTTATTCATCTAACTCTGCAGCTTATCGAGTCTTTCATTCTTCTGCAAGAAAAGTGATAAATAGTGTCAATGTCAAATTTGACGAAGCTGCCGACTTGGTTTCTGGTCAATCAGATCAAGAACCCGCACCAACAGGAAATTCAACTTCTGAACAACTAAGTTCAGAACCTTCACTTCAACCAACAAATCAGGTTCTTTCTACTTCTTTGAATAATCTTTCTGATCTTGATTTTCTGTTTGAGAATTTTTATGATGATGTGCCTAGATCTAACACTGATAATATTTCAAAATTTTGAATTGGGAAACTGTGAACGCATCTACTCCAAATTCCGCTGCATGTATCTCTGACACTGATGTTGTTCCAATACCTCCTGTTATTCAAACCAGTGTTTCTGAACAACATATTGCTGAACCTGAATCTGCACAATCAGAAACTGAGCCTATTCAAGAAGATTCTGTTCAAGAACAACCTATTTAAGAAGAATCTGTTTAAGAACAACATGTTCAAGGAAAGAGGAGCTCAATCAATTTGACGCACTGAAAGTTTGGAGACTTGTACCACGGCCAAAAGGAAAGAGCACACTTGGAACAAAGTGGATATTCAAGAATAAGAAAGACAAAGATGGTATCGTTATACGGAATAAAGCAAGATTGGTAGCCAAGAGATATCGACAAGAAGAAGGAATTGACTATAATGAAACGTTCGCGCCGGTCGCATAATTAGAAGCTATCTGTATGTTTCTGGCTTTTGCTGCTTATCGGAACTTTACTGTATATCAGATGGATGTGAAGACAACTTTTCTGAATGGGAAATTGAAAGAAGAAGTCTACGTTTCTCAACCAGAGGGGTTTGTTAACAAAGATCATCCAGATCATGTCTAGTTTGTCGATAAAGCGTTGTATGGCCTAGAACAAGCACCGCGAGCGTGGTATGATGAGTTGTCAGCCTTCTTGATCAAATTCGGGTTTACCAAAGGATCAATAGATACCACTCTTTTCATTTATAGATCTAACTTGGATATTTTCTTAGTTCAAATATATGTAGGTGATATTATATTTGGTGCGACTAACAAATCTTTATGTACTTGGTTTTCTGATTTAATGGCCTCAAGATTTCAGATGAGCATGATGGGTGAAATCAATTTCGTCCTCGGTTTACAAGTGAAGCAGCTTCCAGATGGAATCTTCATCAATCAGTCAAAGTATGTATTTGACATCTTGAAGAAATTCAAGATGGACAAATCTACTTCAATCGGCACGCCAATGGCTCACGGTGCCAAAATTGGATTAGACCCAGGTGGAAAACTGTGGACGTCAAGACTTATCGAGGAATGATCGGATCACTGATGTACCTCACAGCAAGTCATCCGGATATATTGTTTTCAACTTGCCTATGTGCCAGATTTCAAGCCAAACCAAAGGAATCGCATTTGTTGGCAGTCATGCGCATATTTCGGTACATCAAAGGAACTCCATATTTAGGTTTGTGGTATCCTAAGAGTTCTGACTATAAACTGATTGCTTATTCTGATGCAGATTTTGGTGGAAATCAGTTAGACCAGAAAAGCACATCAGGTCACCTTCAATTTTTGGGTGATAGACTGATAAGTTGGGCGTCGAAGAAGCAGAACTGTGTTTCTATCTCGACTGTAGAGGCAGAATACCTCACCGCAGCTTGTTGTTGCGCTCAAGTACTATGGATGGCGACACAACTTCATGATTATGGGATGTTGTACAAAACAGTGCCTATATATTGTGACAACAAATCCGCAATCGCAATATCAGTCAATCCGGTCCAGCACACTAAGAGCAAACACATAGATATGCGGTACCATTTCATAAAGCATCATGTGGAAAAAGGTACTATTGAATTATATTTTCTCTCAACTGAATATGAACTTGCTGATATATTTACAAAAGCTTTAGATGAAAAACGTTTTAATTTTCTGTTTACAAAACTTGGCATGTTGAATTTAAAAGTTTAAATATTTACAAATTTTAATCAATAAAGAAAAAGCGTTACAGATTTTCTTTTGGTTGAATAAAATGTGTGTCGAGGATAAATTTTCAAGTTGCTTTGTTTATATTAAAGTTTTATATGTTCAACTTTCAAGTCTTATAAAAGTCGAAAAGTCAGCAACAAGTTTGAAGCTTTTGATTCTGATTTAAAGTTATGTGAGTCGGAATATTTATAGTTTACTTTGCTTTGACTTCCTAATTGATCAGAATTATAGATCGGAGTGAAAATATGGGCTAAGCACTTAGATGTAGAACTGAGTGATTGAGATGAAAATATTATAAATATATAAAATACATAAATCTCTGAGTTTAAAAGTTTGTACCTGTGGCCTTTCTGGTTTGGGAAAGTAAGTTCCGTGGGATGCTTGTCATCTAATCCCCTAAGGTCAATTGGTCTAGGAGTGATCGAACACAAATCCTTCTATAGAACCAGATCGAAAGTCATGTTCTACTGGTATGAATGGGTTTAGGATATGTCGATGTAGCCTTTCTGATCCGGGAAAGTAAGTTCCAAGGGGTGCTTGACACCTAGTCCCCAAGGCCAACTGGTCTGGGAGCGGCTGACCCGAATCCTGCAATAGAATCAGATAGAAAGTTACGTTTACGACATGTTCTTTACTTACCAAACTTTTTTATTAAAAGATGCCAACGTGCATATACTTAAAAGATGCCAAAGAGCACACTCATGTGAAGATGCCAATGTGCACAATGCTAAAAGATGCCAATAAGCACACATCTCATGATCCTTGGTGATATGTTTGAGTTGCGATAAACCTGTAAATTTGTGAAAGTCTTAAATTTTGATGCCTTAGTGTTAGTACATGCAAAGTTCTCTATAATAGTTTTTAAATTGCATTTTTTTGAAGCTAATCGATATTCGCATGCGAGCACACTGAATAGATACCTGGAAGTTTTTGAAACTGAACATGTCTTAACTTGATATGCAATGAAACTTGTTCTTGTATCCAACAACACACGCTTGATTTCAACTGATTGATAAATTTGTGATATTTTACTGAGTAGACTTTAATTTGTTTAGTGCTTAAAATTTTATATGTTCAGTTGTTTCAAAATTTATATTCAGTATGATTTTCTTTTTACACTGATGTCTTAATGTTTGTGTATCCATATTTTTGTACAATGGTCTGTGCATTTTTCGTGGGGGAGAGAACTTTTGACTGCAAATTTGGCAACATTCTGTTTTTGAGGGGAAGTGAATCTACCTACTAAAATACTTCACGTGTTGATCAAAATTTAATCAGGTAAGTATTTCTGATAATTTTATGCAAATGTTGATCTGATTTGTTAAATATTGTGCATTTGTGTAGATGGAGTAAAAGGGTTATTCAGGTAAAATTTCAATTTTATGTACGTTTATTTTTTTTAGAGTGTTATATTTTTTTAAGTGTTCTTTATTTTTTTTAAGTTTTGTGTAAAAAGGGTTGGATATGTTCAATTTTACTTTTTCTCGCTCCATTTTCATTTTGAATTCCTCTTGAACTGTTCATCTTCTTCCTCTCTCACTCTGCGCCGATTTTTTTCTCATTGTTTCAGATTGTTGTTCTTCAATCAGGTTTGTTTTTTCTTTTTCCTTGTATTGTATTAGTACTGTAGTATGTTTAGTATAACATTGCTATTATTTGATTTTGATTGTGTGTTTCTTTTTGTTCATCTTCCTCAACATCATATCGAGCTTATTTGCTTAAATAGAGTATTGGGTTTGATTTAGTTCTCATTTTCGAACCTCAGGTAAGTGTTCTTACTATATAATTTTTTGATTTGTTGTTTTGATTTTGTGTTTTGAGATTTTCGTGACTGTTCATCTGGGATTTTCATGTTTTCAAATATTTTAGGTTGAAAACTGATTTTAATCAGTATATCTATGCTTGAAATTGGTTTATAATCGTTTCTATATATTTTTCGAATCACCAATTTCAGTTTTAAACCGATTTATTACCATTTTTGAAATATTAAAGATGAACTCGCGAAAACTTGTGTTCTAGGGTTTCTTTGCGTCTTTTGAACATAACTTAAGTCAGCTTTGCGTATCACATTGGTTTGCGTTACCCATTGGTCACGCAAACCTAAGTTTGCGTTACATGTTGGTCACGTAAACCTAAGTTTGTGTTACTTGTTAGTCACGCACACCTGATTTGCGTTATGTTCTTGACATGCAAACCTTGTTGTGTGTTGTTCTTTGTTTGAAGTAGTTTGCGTAACAAGTAGGTCACGCAAAGTGTACTTTGCGTTACCTGTTGGTCACGCAAAGTTTACTTTGCGTCACCTATGTGTCACGCAAACCTTTGTGGTTGTGTGTTGAAAATTTTCAGGTCATCTTTTCGTTACAAGTTAATCACGCAAACCTCAGTTTGCGTTATGAACTGAATACGCAAACTTCAGTTTGTGTCTCAAGCCTGTGACACAAACTTTCCTTTGGGTCTCACGTTCATCGTGCAAACCTCAGTTTGCGTTTCCTTCTCGACACGCAAACCAGACTTAGAATTTTTTTTTCATTTTGGTGTTTTTCTTACTTTGTCTAATTTTTCATCATTTTTGTTTTCTAGGTGATACAATGGCTTCTCAGACTAACACTGATCCTGTAATTCAAGACGAGAATGTTATTCTCGATGATCCATCTGATCGTGCTTCACATGAGACACCGATGCCGTCTATTCCTTCTGTCGGGGCAAATCTTTCTGCATCTCGTCGAACACCGAACGATGTCTTTCCAACAATGATGTACATCTTGCCGTATAAGCCGAACAACTACTACGTGGGATTTGACAGAATCAATATTCATCCAGTTAACGTGATATTCTCAACGGTCATCCACTCGCTCCAGCTCTTACATATTGTGCAGATGTTCTGGAAGTATATCTTCAACATGCATGGCATTCAATCACAAAGAATGAGCTCGTTCGACCTCATCGCTTTGATCTGCAGATTGATCAGTTTGAATCGTTTCTATCTTACAAGCGTCTTCGTCTCATTCTGGGGCTTCCTGAGCCAAATTCCAGACCTGGTCGCACTTCTTACGATCAGTTTTCTTCTGAAGAGGATGTTCTCAACGGTATTCGGAATCTGGGCTATCTTGGTAATTTGAATACGGTAAGTGACTTTGACAAGTCAAATCTACCTCCAGTTTGGTATGCATTGTTTTCAGTTCTCAACAGGTGCCTTACATCGAAGATTTCTGGCATGAAAAATGCAAGTCTGCATTATTTTCGTTTGTTCCATGCAGTTGTCTATGACCTGCATGTCGACTACACATACATCTTTTGGACCGAACTTTCGAAGAGGGTGCAAGACAAAAGGACGAATAAGAAGCGTAAATTCATTCCTTTTATCCGGTATTTGAAGCTGATAGTTCGCAGTATGCTCAGAAGCAATCAGGCTATCCCTCGTAGATTGAATTGGCCTCATATTCCAGATACAGAGATGACATATATTCAGAAACTGAAGCAGACTTTCAACTTCTCTATGCCTATTCCTCAGGATCTTATTGTGAAGTATGTTGATCCATCTGATACAAGTATCATTGAATACTGTCTGGACAATGATCTTTTTCTGGATGTTGACCAACCTGACCCATCTCATGATGCCCAAGAAGCATCCTTTCATGGTGATCAAGAAGTCGAAACAACTGTTGACCAAGAGGTTGAAGAATATGTCGATCAAGAAGTTGAAGCAGCCGTTGCAACTCAACAAATTGATGATGTTCTTGCTGATATTGTTCCCGATGTTAGTACTGCTGCTGGTATTGATATTGAGGATGATGATGCTGCTACTGCTGCTGATGATGATGATCTTGCTGGTGATAAAAATGGGAATGATGATGACACTGTTGATAATGATGGTAATGACGGTGACCAGCCTGATATTCGTGTGTATGAAAGGAAGACAAAGAAACCAGAAGTGATTGTTCAGGAAGATGCTATGTCTGAAGAAGAGTCTGTTCTGATTAATGCTGCAGTTGCTAATATTTATGTTGATGAGCTTGATTTAGCATTTGCTAATGCTTCAACTCATCATCGGGTTCAAGGTACAGAAGTTTCTCATTCTTCTCCTCAGCTCTCTTCTACTGTCGATACTTCTTCGGTTGAAGTTCGTGATACAACGGAGAAGTTTTCTACTCTGAATGAGGTTATTCGTCAACTGACTGATCATATGGATACTAAGAAAGAGGCATAAGTTCAGAAGCTAAAGACTCTTTTCAAAGGTAAGATGCCAGAGATCGATACATCTTTGATTCCTCAAGAGATACCGTTCCGAAGACCATCTAGGGTCGTTAGCCGTGACTCTACTCATGTATCTTCTGCTACTCCTCCGATCGTTTCTCTTCCAATTCCTCCTTCTTTTACTCAGTCTGCGGGTATATCTTCTTCAGTTCCTCATATTTCTACTTCACGGTCTGCAATTCAAGATCTTCCAATTACAGAGTTGATATATCTGCTCTACGAAATCGGGTCTCCCCCGTCACCGGAAGGTGTTATGACAGAGTGTCTGCCCTTTACGAGGAATTCACTTCTTTTCGTACTGAAGCTCGGACTAATTTTTCAGATATCAAGGAAGGCTTATCTCTTCTGACTCAAGCTCTCACATCTCTTTCTGATCGCTTTGATCGTCATGGACAGAACTGTAGGACTGAAGCTGGTCCATCTCTTAAGCGACGACATGACCAGGATGATCCAGATCCTCACGGTCATGAGGGGGAGATGAATAAGAGACAGAGACTGGAGAGTTCGTCAGCCAGAGATGATCAAACGCAAGAAGAGGCGGCTGGTATAGAAAAGAATACTGATAATGTTCAAGATTGCAGTATTGAAGATCTCATGAATGTTATGATTGATAATGTTGATTTATCTTCCATGTCAAATGTACTGAATATTTCTGAACAGAATGTAGAAAATAATATGCAGATTGTTGTGTATGTTGATCCAGACATTTCAACAAGGGTACATGAGATTGAAGATTCTGAAGCAGCTAATGACATGAGATCCTTCTTTGCAAATTTCATAGAGATATATTCTGATGATGATGATGACATCAGATTTGAGAAGATTTTCCAAGTTAAAGAAGAGGATTGTGATGACATAGTCATTATTTCTGATGCTGAAGATGATTCTGTGTTTATGGATGCTAAGGATGATGAAATTACGAACATGTTGTACAGAGATCTTCCTTCTCAAGAAGAGATTCCTGAAACTTCTCCAAGTACTGAAGCTACTCAAGTTCCAGAATCTGCTTCAATTACTTCTTCTCCTATTTCTAGTACAGCTCCGACCACCACTGCTCTTCCAAGCTCATTCGAAGTTGGTCAGTCATCAAGAGCACAAGCTGATGTTCCTCCATCTGAACTTGTGATTCCTCCGACAAATCTAGAGGAAGGACCAGCTATGACTAGACAGCAGAGACAAAGAAGTCTTCAACAAAGGTATATGGCTTCAAGACAAAGATATGCTTTTCTAGAAGATTCTCAGAGTAATATTTTCGTTTCTAGAAGAAGACCGATCAACATTTATGCTATCCTTAGTGTTGAAAAGGAGTCAGAGGTATATCAATATGAATACTTGATGCTTATCAAGTGTCAGCGCCATAGAAACAATCTCGTTTCTTCTCCACATTTGATTGCCCGAGTTATCAGCGTCACGATAAACGATATCTGGTATCCGGAATTTGAAGTGGAAAGAAGAGATTGCAAATGATATACTTTCTCAGAGGCAGATTTTTCTGATCTTTCTATTGATGATATTGAGTTTTTATATGATCATTTCAGAAATCTTTATCATAGAACACAAGATGTTTCTCAAGCACTGTTCGTTATCAAAAGTATCATTCGACGGCAAATCAGATTCCTCAGAGTATTTGATTTTTAGATGGTCGTTGAAAGCTTTCAGTCAGTTGTAAATCTTCAAAGGCCCCATCGAAGCTTGCCAGACTTAGATTCTTATCCTTTATTCACCATTGTTCAAGATCCATTTGGAGTTATCTACAAGAATGGCTCAAGTCAAAAGTGCTTTCTCAGATTTGAAGAAATTGGTCATTACTCTGATGGAACTTTAAAGGTGATCAAGCTTCAGTTGGAGCAACGTCTAAAAGAAGCTAAAAGAAGATTTTTGGAAACAAGAAGTAATACATTTCTGATTGATAATGATGAAATTCGCCTCATCCAGAAGACTTTGAATACAATTCATGAGAGGTTGAATTTCCGCTCAACTCTAAGACACCTGGAAGTTTTAATTGGACTAAATAGACTTCGTCAAAGAGAGGAGCGTCAATGATAACTAAGGGGGAGATTGTTAAGACTGTTTTTGTAGTAATCATTGTAATTATTACCTTGTGCTTATATTGTGCTTAGATAGCTTTATTAGTTCTATTGGCCAAGGGTATTTAAGTCCCTTGTGGCCTTTGTTCTTTGTAACTTTGCACTCATATTGAATATATCAGATTACATTTGGTGCTCTCTACTTTCTCTCACTAGATTTAGAGATCTTGGACTTTCAGGTTCGTGGGGTGGGGGGGGGGGGAATAGGTGAGGGTTTCATCGGGAAAACAATGTTCGTCATAGTTCGGGGGGTACGATGGGTGAGGGGGTTCACCGAGAAAACTAATTTGCCAAAGGTTCGTAAGTGGGATAATGGATTGTAGAAGGGAACATAGAGAGGTGGACGACAATGAACAAGGTTCATGTAGGGGGTGTCTACCAAAGGAGGACAGTCACCATGGAATGGGAATTGGATGCTCGACCGGGGGGCTTGGAAAAATGGGGTGTTTTTCATGTAATGTTTTTGTATATATGTGTTTATATTATAAAAATATTAAATGTTTTATTAATACACTTTTTTAATGTAAATTGTAAAAATTGTAAATAAACCCAAATACCTCTAACTTAACGAAGTTTTTTTAACGGAAGTTAGTGCAAGGGACCTGATCCGTAGCAAAAATGAAACCCTAAGGATCTTAGTCATGAATTTTAGGGTTTGGGAGTCTTCTACGTAACCGAGATGAAAAAACATGAATTATAATTTGTAATTTACTCTTTTTTTATTTATTAATATTTTGAGTAAATTATGAACTTGGTCTGTAGTATGTATAAATTTATAGATTTGGTTCTTAATCTTTGTTTTTCACTAGATAATCCTTCATGTATACAATCTGTGCTAGAATTATTCTCACTTGGTAACGTTCATCAACTACCTTTGTAACTAGGAGGCATCTCCATCGTTTTGTTTTCTTCCATTTTAACGATTTTCTTTTTGTTGAATGTTCATCTTATTCATCAGTACAAACCATAAACCCTAATTCAAAAGTTTAAATCAAATCCAAAATAAAACTCTATGATTTAGTTGATTCGTGGTTTGCAAGACAATTTGCATGAAATCCATATATGAAAAACCAAGGGTAGTTGTTATAGTTACGAAAGGGATGGTGGGTCGTAGTTTTATGCTTATAAACTGCTATGGATAACCCATGCTCTATATTACAACCAAGAACATTTAGGCACCTTTTACGCGACTTCTTTTCCTCTCCCATTTTCTTCTTTGATCTGGTTCAGGTGTGTGTGTGTGTGTGTTTTACAGATCCAGGTGGAGGATTGTGTTAAAGATGCAAGCCTCGAAGGTTTTGGCACGACAAATACCTTACACTTGAGTGGAAAAGGAATGTGAGACCTTACCCACAACTATATGTGTTTCTTTGATCAGCCATGCTCTACAACGAAGATCTGAGACTTAAAGGTGTTAGTGAATGCCCAAAAACCAATCATATGATGTCTGCATTATATTATGTGTTTTAGTTATTCATAATAAATAACTTTAGAACAATGTATTTTAAATGTACCTAGCTAAATATTATTTCGGGTTTAAGGTTGAAGTAATATGATTATGACTAACATATGTAGGGATTCATATAGAGATATTGAATCTGCATAAGGGTATAAAATGGAGATTTTATGTATCAGACGTGACTCGTTGTGAGAACACTGCATTGGATGTCATGTGAGTGTCCTAAGTGTTTCTCATATGGTCAATGTACACGTAATTCTTTGACTTGAGAGCATAGAGTTTGTTATGACTACAAGTACGAGATTTATATTTATTATCAACATGTCGAGAACCCATCAGGTCACACGCTTTGAACATATCTGAATAAGGAGTTTCAATAATTACAAGGTTTAATTATTATATTTGATTTGTATTGGTTTATTCAGATTAAATAAAAATCAGATATTATTTATGTTGGACATAAAATAAGTTGACTAGGTATGGTCTTGTAAGAGAGTGATAGTGTATGGCCACTCTTACGCTCAAGTAAGGTGAGGAGATGGTGGTGATTTTATGCCATACTTCCATCACCATATAAAATTTATGATATTTTGCAAGAGTTTAATCTTTCACTTCTCTTTCAAAAATCACCTACAACCATATGCTCCCTTTCATTTTAAGTTTTGAAACTGTGACTAGCATCACAAGAAGGCAAATGATTTGGATTGTTCGAGTGGATACCATGGAGGCATCAAGTTTTGTTTGTTGTTGTGATTAAAAGTTTAACTAACTGTGAGGTATACATTCGAAACACCGAATTTATTCCAATTCGTATGCGTCCTTGGTGGGTTAGGGTATTCACCGCTATTCTTAAGATCACGTAACCCAACAGTCGTATTAAAGTTACGAACCTCTAATTCGGTTTTTGTGACATGCATGAAAATTAAAAATTGGTTTGCCGTTGTATGTTTGTGTTCGTAAATGTTTTGGTTTTTTCGTCCCAGAAATGTTCTGAATCTTAGAAAACTTATAATATGAAAAATGTAAATATATTTGTTAGCTTTTCACAGGCTTGTGATAGCATCGTTTCGACTTCTTATGAATGCTTATGAATTTTTTACGATAGTGTCGCAATGCTATTCCAAAATCGAAGTCACTACGGGTTTGGCTTAGATTTCGACCCATAAGGGTTCTAGATCTTTGAAATCCTAAAACATAAAAGATGTAGATCTTTTTGTTACTATTCAAAAGAACTTTGAATGACCTTATTTTAATATCGTATGAATTATGTATTACTAGAAATGTGATATGATTCTCCAAGATACGTACAATTAGGTTCCACACAATACAATTATAAAGACAAGGTATTTATACCTAGACATATTACAAGTAACACGTAAGCAAGCTAACTAAACAAGCTGACTTTGGTTGACTTTGACTTTCCATATTAAACAACTTTGACTTTGACTTTCAATCATGAGGATTTGACTTGAGCTTTACACTTTCAATCTAGATGATCTTGAAGACAACAATCTGTGCTCTAATATTTTCCCTTTCTGGATTCAAGATCATCTTCAAAAACAAAATTCATCTTCAAAACAAATCTCCCCATTTTATTCATAAACAAGTGATCTCCCCCTTTAAGTAAACTTGCACTTATCTTCAAATGAATTTCTTCTTTAAAGCACAATCTCTCCCTTTCAAGAACATTCTCCCCCTTTGGGACAAAAACTGATTTTCTCAGGTAATCAACATTCTCCCCTTATTGTGATGAAAATTGATAATCTTCACTTTTAAACTGATAATGATAGCAACAACTATCTTGAACATTGATCTCCCTTTCTTGTGATCATAATATTCTCCCCAAAAGACTTTGATAAACATCATCATCTCTAGCACATAAATTATTTTCGGTTGTAGCTCACTTTTCTCTTTCCAAAATAATCTTCAATGAAAATTTCTTGAACTTTCTTGACTTCTTGAAATTTCTCCTCATATCTCTGAAAATGAACTTTCACAAACTTTCATTTCTTGACAATTTCTCCCATATATAACATTTCTTGACTATTTCTCCCCCTTTTTGATGATGAATAGCATAGAAATCATCAAAATTGTCTTCAAGAAATGCCATGTATCAATTTCTGACCAATGATCTTTTCAAATTGAATATCTGAACCATCCGTCAATTCATAATGTATTCATCCGAATCTTTTCAGATTCAGACAAATAAAAATGTAACCCTGAATCAACAAATGAAACAATTAGAATGCTTGTAAGTAGCATGTAGCCACTTTGTTCAACGAATGTACTGTACAAGGAGTTTTATTGATGTTCACTCCCCAGGTCTTCCATTCAATCACCGAATAAAACAAGATTATTCTATGAATGTTACGACAGAAAAACGAATTTTTTATGTGTTCGTGCTTGTGTATGAAAGAATTTAAACATGAATGTTTTCTAATAGGCTCAAAATGTGTAAACCATTTAGACAACAACAGTATTACATGGACTCAATTGTGTATGATAGAAGTGCGAAGGTGGGGCATACTTCTTTCTTTTTCAATATCCATAACTTCTAAATGAAGATGATATAGATTATGTGTTGCGTCCCCAAGAAAAATTGAAACATCTCTTTGTTGGGAAAGAAATGAGTAGCTAGTGGGATTTAAAGCAAGAGTTGGCATGGGCTAGTTGCCTGTTTCAATGAAGTTCACAAAAGAATTGTAAAACAACAGTAATGTGGTTGCCCGACTCAAAAAGTAGGTTGGTGCAGAGTTTAATATTCTTTTACTCTGATCTCACACCCTCTTTCTTTTTATCATTTAAACTCACTTCTAACCAAACTCTTTTTTCATTTTATCTCATCACACACCCACACTCAGATATTGACCCCTCGCCTCTCGATCACTCAAGGAAAACTTCATGGGTAGGAAACACTGGTTAACGTGAATCCATAGAAGTTCAATTAAAATCTCACACAATGATCCCATGTAATTTTCCTAAAAGCGTTATGTTGCTTAATGGTTTAACTTCAACAGTTAAATCATATTACAGATGTCAGATATATATATGCTCATGAAGGTAATCATGAAGATTTGAGCATTTAAATCATGGAATATTTTTTCATAACAAGTATATTGAAAGAATGAAGTGAATACAAACTGCTTGTTTGACAATCTGACAATGTATGGAAAAGACCAAATAAGAATGATTTATCATTAAAAGCTTAGGTCATGAAAAATTGGATGTTGTCTATATGAATCAAATATAGACATTCTAGAAAGAAGTGCTTTGAATGAATCAATGCTCAACAAACTTTGAATTTCAATCGGGGTTTATTACCATCGAAAAATTGTTTCATTTTGAGGCATGGTAATAATAAAGTCAACAAAAATAGTAAACCGTTGTGTATGAATACTTGACAGTATATAAAGAAAAGATAATACACAAGTATATATCTTTAGAAACGCACAGTTAGATAACAATAAAATCTCATGTAAGAAAACATTTAAAATCACACTTCTAAATTTATGAAATCTGTTTTGAGAATAAGAAGTGGTTTGAACATTTAGAAACATGTTTTCATGTCTGGAAGATGTCCTTCTTTCAAAACATAATGAGATTAAGAGTAGAATAATCCTTACGTCAGTATTAACCTCATAAAGTCAGCTTAAAAGTCATTAATTGATATGATCTTGTAAGTTCCCCCTCAAATTTTGCATGTAGTCAAAAAGTCGTCAAAGTATAAAAGTCTTAGTCAAAGTAAACACTGAAAAATGAGTTTTGATCTGAACTAATCAGAAATCATTTACTCCCCCTGAAAATATGCATGCGCAATATCATCAGTAGAGGTAATATGTATACTCCCCCTTGAAGGTTGATCATCTCTTTTGATGCATTGGAGTACACTTTCTTTTTATCATTGAAGTATGAGTATTAAACTATTCTGTTTAGAAGTCGAACTTGATCTTTGAGATTCGAGTCCCAGACTACTTTGTCTAGAAGTCAAACTCTTTGACATTGATGTACGGGTCTTGAACAGTGTTATTCAAAAGCCATGGTTCCTTTACTCCCCCTAGACTTGAGGTGCCTGTAACACTGAGAAATCTTTTGGCTTTAGTATGCACTGATATTTGGGTTCAGGTTTGTTTGTTGCAGTTCTGTTTCGAGCAGTATAATAAGAACCATACCAGTAATTAGCAAAATCTTTACCAACAAAATCATTTGAGCCACAGTAAGAACAGTTAATTTTCCTTTTAGCTAACCCGATTAATTGATTTATCGAATAAACAAGATCAGGTTTATCTTTATGCATAATGTTCTTCTTTGCATTGAGTGTATGCACAAATGATTTTTGGTCATTCTTCTCATCAGAAGATGCTTTCACTCTCCATACGAACTTCTCATTACCATTCCTTCTTTTAAATGTACATGAACTATCAACATTCTGATCATAAAAAAGGTTAGTAGTACAAATCTGATCATTTGAATTAACTGACCTTTTTGTAGAAACAGTTGTATGAGGTGAACTTGATGTTGTATTATTTCTAGGTGTTTGAATTATTAACTCTGGAGTCTTCTGCTCAGTCAAAACCACCTTATAGAAAATATCTTCAAGTTTTGTTATCTTGGAAGATAAACTGTTCCTTTCCTTGGTGAGCAGGTCAATCTTTTTCTAAAATTCAGACTTCGTATTTTTCTCTTTCATGGCGTTTGTTGACAGTTCAGATAATGACTTTGTAAGCATCTCAATCTCAGTCTCAAATATCTTTCTTTCTTCTTAAAAATCCTTCTCCACATTCTTTCTTTGATCAAATATTTCTTTGAAAATTCCAACATTTTTCATTTCAATTAACTTCTTCTCTTTTGCAAAATTGTTTCTTTCTATAATGATTACTTTCTCAAAATCTGACACTTGTTGAGAAAGTTTGGCACACATCAGATCAACCGCTTTCTTTTCTTAAAAAGTCTTTCTTGAAAATTCAAAGAACTTTTGTGCAATACTTTACTTTTCCTTTTCAAATTCATCTCTGTCATTGGCAATCTTCTGATCCAAATATGAAATCTTCTTTTTTAGCTTTGCATTAGCACTTTCCAAACTCTTAGTTGTCTCCTCATTCCTACTGACAAAATCTTCTTTTGGATTTTGACAATTTGAGCTTCCAGATCTGAAATCTTACTTTTCAACTCAATATTTTATTTTTCCAAATCCTTTGGTTTCTCTTCATTGCTCTTACCATCTTTTAACTGTTGAGAATCAGAAATCTGCTTCTGAAGATCCTCATTAATCTTCTTTAACTCATTTACTTCTTCATGTAGCAATCTCTTTTCAGCATGATATTTCTTTTATTTCTTTGAATAATAATCAACAGGTGAAGTGAGTTTTTCATTCTTTGTTTTGAGTTTAATAATTTCTTCTTCGTCGTCAAAATATCTCATCTTGATAACACTTGCACAAATGATCTTTAAACACAAAATCAAAAAACGATTAATCACAAACAGAAATATATTCCCCTGGAGAAAAAAAATTTGACATTGAAAAATCATATTTCAGCTTTGAAAATTTGCTAAGTATGAAATTCACACACAACTAAGAAGACATTTCACACACTACACAAAATTCGCACGCCAAAAGATGCGGATTCCTAGAATTCGCACGATGAAGGGTGCAAATTTCTCACTTCACGCACGCTGAAGGATACAAATTTCTAAATTTCGCACGCTGAAGGGTAAGAATTCTGACTTTTCGCACGTAAGGTGATGTGGATTCTGACTTATGCGGATTCTAATTAGCCAAAATTTGTATCTCAAACTTTCCGTATTGATACGAATTCCACACTTAGAAAATTTTCGGACTTGAGAAGCAAATTCCTCAGAATCCGTATGCTTCACGATATGGATTCTTCACTTCTCGTATCCTTCGAGATGCGAATTACTACTTTTCGCATGTAAACAGAAGCGAATTTCTCACTTTTTGCATATAACAAGATGCGAATTCTTTTCTTAGCTTTCTCAGATCACAGTGCGATGCAAATTTTATCATGCGAGTTCTTCACTGTTGATGCGAATTTTGTAGATCTTGGCCCAAAAACTTCAAATTTAACAAAAAATCGATCCAATACTTCAAATCAGTAACAATCGATTACAAACAAATCAACTAAAAATTACAAATTGAACAAGAACCCAGTGCGTATTTCAACTCGAATGAAACTCAATAAAAATCCAAAATTCACACAATTTTGTTGTGAATTAGACAACCTAATCGACACAAAACATGTTCTAGAACAAATTACGATTACAATACAATTGAAATTACAATAAAAAACATACAACAACATAAAATCGATTGTAGAATAGTAGATTGTGCGAGTTCTTGTAGTATTCGATCAAATTCTCATATTATGATCATGATTTTGATTTTGTGCATGCTCTGAGACCAATTGTTATTCCCAGTGATGTGCAGGATTATCAAAAATGACAATGAATTTCTCAATTAAATCTCATATTCATTGATCTTTGAATGTCACAGTATACAAACTTTCTCTCTCTACTTCCTTACTATAGAAATGTGATATGATTCTCCAAGATACGTATAATTAGGTTCCACACAATACAATTACAAAGACAAGGAATTTATACCTAGACATATTACAAGTAACACACAAGCAAGCTAACTAAACAAGTTGACTTTGGTTGACTTTCACTTTCCACTTTAAACAACTTTGACTTTGACTTGCAATCTTGAGGATTTGACTTGAGCTTTAGACTTTCAATCTAGATGATCTTGAAAACAACAATCTGTATTCTAACAGTGGTGTTGCAAATCGGTTATTTGTTTCTATGTGATTGAATATGTATAATGTGATTTGCTTGGTTAATGGTTATAGCCCTTAGTTATTGATGTATTATATTTGCTAAATACGACTTGCACATCGTGCCTTTCTCTATATAATTTCTTTGTACATTTCTTCTCTCGTCTAATCCCCTCAAATGTAACTCGAGGTTTCTTTGTTTGAAATGTAAAGTATTTTATATTAAAGAAAGCAAGAGACAGAGGAGTTATGAAGTGATAAAGATGAGAAAACTTAGAACCATAGGAGTTTATTTAATGTAATGATATTCATACAAGGCTCTATGAATATCGCATAGGGGGTTTATAACCATTTCACATTTATTTTACGCTTTATATATATTGTGATATATTATGCCTGGTTGTATGTATGTGATACTTGTTACAACATTTTAAAAGAAAATATGATTTAAAATATAAGTAACAGGGGTTTAACAAATCAAAATGAGTTTTGATATAATAAAAATTGATATTTATATAAGATATAAAATGGATGGTCGATCTTGAGTGATAAGGTCTTAGTGCATCATAACAAGATTTTAACAAATTTTGTCACAAATGCCTAAACTGCCAAAGAAAGAAAAGTGTTCAAGTAATCCTCGTGATCTTCCTCCAATCTGGATTTTGGATAAATCAAGCTATGAGGAAACGATCTATTACAAAAGAAAGAATGGTAAAATCAAATTAACTAAAATCCTTCACCAAAATATTAAGTTTAAGATGCCTTCCAAACATGGCCCTTGCAAAACTTTGATCATCGAGGGTGGGTCATGCTAAAGTTGGGTACTCTATTTAATATTAGTAAGATAAGGTAAGCATAGAATTCCTACAAGCCATTTTGGGTCAGACTTAACAAAATTAAGCCTACTAGGATTAGGGATTGGAGGCATGTGTTGGGAACATTCATATGATGAATTTAAATAAAATTTATTCACTCAACTATCCAAGAGTTACATAGATATGTAATTAGCAATGTTTTTGCTTACCTAAAATATTGTTGATTGGTCGGTTAGGTATAACTAAATTGATTGATTTTAATGAGAATATGGATCTTGGCCCGTTAGAGAACTTATTGTAACACTTGGAATTTTAAGGTAAGTTGAGAACTTGACTTTAATTCCCTTATATGTTTATGTCACCAAAATTTAGATTTGCTAAGTGAATTGCTAAAGTTAGTCTTAAGTCATTAAGCCATGCATTCAGTTCCCTTGGGAAGTCGATTCGGGAATTCGGATAACCAGTCGGTGCATGCATGTGTGAGTATATGAAAGAGTGACCGCGAGAGTGCCCAAGGGTACAACCGCTGGGGAGTAACCACTCTCGGTAAACTCTGGGTGAGAGTGACAGCGAGAGTGCCTAAAGGCACATCTGAATTTAAAAGCTTTGTAAAACTAGATACATGTCTAAATGTGTTAAATTATCTCCATTACATACTTTATCTTGCTTTTTCTTTCCTCAATTGACGATTTTCTCATATTTGCATAATTTGGAAACTTTATTGGGTATTTTTGTTTTAACCCACCATGTTGGTGACTTGATGAATATAAGTTTACACGCAGAGTATATTGGGAATATTTTATGGAAATTCATTGGTATTTTAAAGTGTTTATACAAATTTACAATCTATGGATTTATTGACCTAACTTGAGGATTATGCCTATATGTGATATTCTCATGTTTATAATCATATGTTTATGGTCTTCCACCTTTGTTCCATGATATTTGGTTCTACTACTTAACGATGACCCATTTGAGGTCATATGCTTATTTGACCTAATTGGAGGTGCTTGAGTATTTTGGAAATCTCATTCTGTGATTTGATATAGTGGTTGGACCACTTGCTTATCTCTATTGGTAACATGTACATTTTACTTAGAGTAATTGATTACTATTGTATATATAGAATTTGTGGATAAACCTTTCAAGTAGACACTATTAGAATTTAATCTAGTGGTTCCACCTTAGAGGTATGCACTAATATCTCCATCATTTAGGGTAATGCCTTGGAGGTAGTCCTCAATGTGCCGAGCCTTGTGGCGTTACTCATAAGAGTAGGCACTAAGGTAAATTCTCTCTTGAGGTGAAGCTTGATGGGTGCTATGGGTCTCCCCACTTAGCGATCAATACTTGAGAAAGAAAAACTAAATGGAAAATTTTTTATCAATTGCTATCGTAATTTGAGAATTGTCTCTCGAAGCTACAAATCCCTTATGAGCCTAATTCTAGTGTTCCTAGAACTAAGAGGGATATTTTTTAAGAAACATGATGAGGATGCTTTGGACGTCTCATGTCTAATGCTAATAACCATGCAACCTGATCTTCAAAAGCAACATGAAAACATGGGGTGTTCGATATGATCGAACACCTAAAATTGATACTCCAAGAGCAAGCTAGACGTGAGAGGTACGAAACATCCAAGTAACTGTTCAATTGTAGAATGGCCGAAGGTAGTTCTGTTGGCACTACTATGCTTAAAATGATTGGGCATATTGAGCGCCTTGAAGGACTAGTTTTCTCTTTACGAAAGGAGTTAGCCATTGATGTAGTTTTGCAACCGTTGCCAAATAGTTACAGTGAATTCATGATGAACTACTGTGGGTCCCACAATACAAGTTCAAAACAAGATCAATAACAAGAAACTCAGATCAAATCGTCATATGTCATTGACTAGATTCCACAGTTTACAAGATTGAACACATAAAACTTTTTCTGTCTAGGATGCGAAGTCTCTCTGGGTATACTTACTTGCACTTACACTGGAACTTCTTGATACACGCTTACAAGAAAGAAATCTATTTATACAAAGGATTACAAAGGGAACTAAACTAAAGTAGTTGACTTTGACTTTGATTTATTAAAAAAGACTTTGACTTTTGCTTGAAGGTTTGGCTTGAACTTTGACTTTAATTCCCCTCTTCATGATCTTGGATCCAACATATTTGTGCACTAAAAATCTCCCCCTTTGGATTTAAGATCATCTTCAAAAATATATGTATTGAAGCTCCCCTTTTATATTTAGAATATATTTCTGCATCGAAAAACAATCTCCCCCTTTCAAATAAATATGTACTTCTCTTCAAATGAATTCATCTTTAAAGCACGTTCTCCCCTTTTTAAAAACATTCTTCCTCTTTAAGTTTCTGACAAATAATTTTTTTTGAAAGTCAATCTTCTCCTTTGAATAAATCTGTTCAAAATCAATATTTCCTTTTCTTTGAATTGTCTTCAGGTCTTTTGTAATCTCCTCCAAAGTCCGTAATTATCTTTTGCAAGAATCTTTAACAATCCCCCCCAAGGTAATAAAACCTCTTTCAGACTTTAGAAAGAAAAAAATATCTTCAGATTTAGCTCACTTTTCTTCAGCAGTTCATCTTCGAAGAAAATGTCAACAAATCTTCAACAAACTTTCCGAATCTTTGAACTTTTTCATTCAAATCTTGAACAATCCCCCCATAACAAATACTAACTTGTCTACCATACAACATTTCTTGAAATTATTTCTCCCCCTTTTTGATGATGTAGTGCATAGAAATCATCAAAACTTCTTCAAGAAATGTCATAAATCTTTTTCTGATCATGATCTTTCCATATGAGCCACTGGACATCCGTTAATGCATAAAGTATTCATCCGAATATTTTCAAATTCAGACAAATAAGAATGTAACCCTGAATAAACAAATGAATCAGTTAATATGCCGGTAAGTAACACAAAGTCACTTAGTACAACGAATGTACTGTACAAGGAGTTTTATTGATGTTCACTCCCCATGTCTTCCATTCAATCATCGAATAACACAAGGTTAAACTATGAATGTTCCGACAGAAAAACAAACTTTATGTGTGTTTGTGCTTGTGTATGAAAGAATTAAAACATGAACGTTTATAAGGCTCAACATGTGTAAACCATTGAGACAACAATAGTAATACACGAACTTAATTGTGCATGATCAAAGTGCGAAGGTGGGGCAAACTTCCTTCTTTTTCAATATCCAAATCTTCCGAATGAATACAGTATATATTATGTGTTGCATCCCCAACAAAATATGAAACATTTCTTTGTTGAGAAAAAAATGAGTAGTTGGTGGGGTTTAAAGCAAGAGTTGGCATGGGTTAGTTGTCTGTTTCAATGAAGTTCACGAAATAATTGTGATACAAAAGTAATATGGCTACCCGACTCAGAAAAAGTTGATGCAGAGTTTGATATTCTTTTACTATGATCTCTCAACCTCTTTCTTTTTAACATTTAAGCTCACTGCTAACCAAACTCTCTTTTCATTTTATCTCAGCACACACCCACACTCAGATATTGACTCCTCGCCTCTCGATCACTCAAGGGTAACTTCTTGGGTAGGAAACACTGGTTATCATGAATCCATAGAGGTTCAATTAAGCTCACACAATTCCCATGTATATTTTCCTAAAAGATGTTGCTCAGTTGGTTTAACTTTTTCAGTTAAAGCACAAAATGAAATACAAGTCAGAGATATATATGCTCAATAAGATAATCATGAAGATTTGAGCATTTTAATCATGAAAGATTTTCTCATAACAAGTATATTTGAGACAATGAAATGAATACAAAAAAACTTTTTTGAGAATCTGACAATTTATCGTTAAAGCTTAGGTCATGAAAAATTGATGTTGTCTATAAGAACAAGTATAGACATTCTTGAAAGAAATGTTTTGAAAGAAATAACGCTCAAATATCAATGAAGTTCAAACGGGGTGTCTTACCATCGCAAGTTATGTTCATCTTTGAGGCATGGTAAGAACTTAGTCAATAAAGGTATGAAACCGGTATGTGTGAATACTTGATAGTATATGGAAAAGATAATACACAAGTATTACTGTTTGGAAACACATGGTTTGTTAAACAATGAAGTCCATAAACGAAAACATTTAAAATCACACTTCTGTATTCATGAAATAAGTGGTTTGAATGTTTAAGAACATGTTTTCATATTTGAAAGTCGTCAATCTTTCAAATATGTATGAGATTAAGGTTAGAATAATCCTTACGCTCTGCTTAAATCTCATAAAGTCAGCTCCAAAATCATGATAAATATGTTCATGTAAACTCCCGCTCAAAATCTGCAATTAGTCAAAAAGTCGTCTAACTACAAAGTCTTATTCACAAACTTTATTGAAAAGTAAAGACATAAAAGCAGTAAAACTTTTTAAGAACGAGTTCTGATCAGATGTAATCAGAAATCAATTTCCTTACTCCCCTTAAACATATGCATCACAAGATATGTCAGTGACAAATATATGCAACAAAATTTAAAACTCCCCCTAAAATGTAGATCAAATTAACTATATCTCAGTCCCCCTGAAACCATGAACAAAACCTTTCAGTGTAGATATCGTTCAGATTAAAAAAATAAAGAAATGAAGAAAAATAACATAAATAAACTGTATTAGGTAAGTACAGATTATGTCTTGAGGTTTAATATTTCAAGTTTCGAAATGAGAAAATTAAATATCTTTTCGTCTAACGAGTTGGTAAACAAATCTGCAAGTTGATAATATGTGTTTACAAAGTAAAGTTCAATTGTACCTTTTTCGACATTTTCTTTGATAAAATGTTACCTCACATAAATATGTTTAGTCTTGGTGTGTTGAACAAGATTAACTGATATTGCAATGGTGTTCTTCGAATCACATTATATAGGAATCTTGTTGAACTGGAATCCTTAGTCTCGAAGTTTTGTTCTCATCCACAACACTTGAGAGCAGCAACTGGCAGCAACTATAACTCTGCTTCAGCAGTTGAAGTGGAAACACAAAGTTGTTTATTTGACGCCCAGCGTACGAGCTTGTCTCCAAGAAATTGAATGTGACCCGATGTTCTTTTCCTATCTAGCATACAACTTGCATGATCTGCGTCTGAATACGTTGTTAGCTCAAAACCTGTATCTTTAGGATACCACAAACCAAGTTCTGCAGTTCCTTTCAGATATCTAAATATGCGTTTTACAGTCGACATGTGAGATTCTTTAGGAGAAGCTTGATATCTAGCACATAATCATGTAGAAAACATAATATCTGTCCGACTAGCCGTTAAGTACATTAAAGAACCAATCATTCCTCTATAGGTTCTAACATCAACAACTTTTCCCGAAAGATCAACTCCGATTTTAGTTCCTAGTGCCATCGGGGTTGAAATTGGAGTACAATTTGACATATTAAATTTCTTTAAAATGTCAGAAATATACTTATCTTTATTTATGAAAATCCTTATAGAAAATTGTTTAAGTTGTAATCCGAGAAAGAAGTACATCTCTCTCATCATACTCATTTGAAAACGTGACACCATGAGGTTAGAAAAATTCTTACAATACTTTTGATTAGTTGAACCAACTATGATATCGTCCACATATATTTGAATTAAAATGATATCAACTTTCTCCTTTTTAATGAATAAAGTGGTGTCGATTTTACCTTTGGAAAATCCAGACTTGACAAAGAATTTATATAATACGTCATACCAGGCTCGAGGGACTTGTTTGAATCCTTAAAGTGCTTTGTTTAGAATATAGACATGATCAGGTTTGTCCGCACTTACGAATCCTTTAGGTTGAGAAACGTACACCTCTTCTTTTAATAATCCATTCCGAAAGACTGTCTTGACATCCATCTGATAGACCGTAAAGTTCTTATATGAAACGTAGGCTAGGAACATCCTTATGGCCTCAATACGCTCAATTGGTGCATACGTCTCAGCATAATCAATGCCTTCCTCTTGTCTGTATCCATTGGCTACAAGTCTTGATTTGTTTCGAATAACAACACCATCTTCATCCTTCTAATTTTTGAATACTCACTTGGTGCCAATAATTGTCTTTCCTTCAGGTCGGGGCACCGATCGCCAAACTTTAAGCGCTTTAAATTGGTTGAGCTCTTCTTGAATGGTTGTAACCCAATATGGGTTACGAAGAGCTTCTGAAACTTTTTTTGGCTCTATTTTGCTCAGGAATGAATCAAATAAGCATTCATTTGTTGTTGCAGACCTAGTTTGCACTGGCTTTGACAGATCTCCAATAATTTGATGAACTGGGAGCTTTTTGGTCCACTTGTATATGTTAGGAAGTGGATTAGATGTAGATTGATCATGTTGAACATCTAGATATCCACTTTCTTCTTCTTGTTCAGTATGGGGTTCAGTTGAAGTACTCGATCCAAATGTTTTTGTGGATTGGACATTTGATGTCTGTTAAGTAGGCATTACCGTACATCCAACTGAATGTGTAACTTCTGGCTCGATAGTTTCATTAGAAACTTCAACTGAGTGAGTAGGGGATTTAATTCATTGGAGTTTCTTTCTGAATCAGGGGATTTAATTCAGTTGACACATCTGAAGTGATTGGATGATGACTACTTGAATTTAGTCAATTTAGAACCAAGAAACTCATCATCGAAAAATTCAAACAATAAGTCTAATTCTGTTAAATGAAATGTAGACGTTGACGCTTTATCAGAATTAAAAACGTTAATCGCAGGTTTTGGACTGATTTGTCCAGAAGCTAACACTCCTGTTATAATGGGTTCTGAAACGCTTTGATTATAAGCCATTTCTTCATCGAATGTGACATTTACGCTCTCCACAACTATCTTGGATTTCTTCATGTAAACTCTGTATGCAGCAGATGTCTGAAAATATCCAATGAAAATGCCTTTATCAACTTTCGGACTGAACTTGTTCAAGTTCTCCTTGTCATTCAGCATAAAACACCTACATCAAAGCATATGGTGTTTTACCAAACCAGCGGTGAATGATTGATCTATTTTGCGTATAACATGTAGTTGATACAAGCACCAAGTACCACATATGACTGGTCTGTACAAGAGAAATCAAGGAACAACAGGTTTAGGTACCCATTTATAGATGGGTCCTAGCAAGTTAGTACATGATTTTGGCATCCATTTGAATTTGGACCCTTTCATCTTTTGAAAAAACTTTTGAAGCAATATTATTATGATAGACATGATATGATCCAAAACAATTATCAAAATATTGTCGAGATACAAAATCATTTTGTTGATGTATTATTTTAGAAGAAAGTTTTAGAATGTAAATAATTGTAAAAGGCCTTGGGCCTATTGGGATTAATTGTAAAGGGCTTGGGCTTAGAGATGTAACAAGGGTAGGTAGGTGATATGTTGGACTATAAATAGGAGTGTTAAGCTTGTAATTCATTTTCATAATTCAATATTACAAAATGTAGTTCCTAAAGTTCTCTCTTTCTCTAGATTAGTTTAGTTTCTCTCTCTAGAATAATAAAGTTCTTCTTGTATCCTTTTCTACCTAATAAATCTCAAACATGAAATGCTCCAGATCTCGGACCTAACAAGTGGTATCAGAGTCGAACGATGAAACTTTTCTCGTAACGATTATTGATCTCGACATTTCGTGTTTTTTTAGCCTATCTACATGTAAGTGCCTTCGTATCTCATTTGCTCTTGAAGATTTGTTCCTTATACGATTACATATCTACTACAATTTTTGGATTCAAATTTCGTTGAGTTTTGAAGATTTTTTGAATTTTCTTTCGAAATTTTCGGTGTTCTTCGCGTCTATTTTTAGATCCGAAAGTTTTCTTGCATGAGGTGATTTAACTTGCCTAGATCTGTTCTTTGTCGAATTTCGAGCATTCTACAATTTTTAGAATCCAAAAAGGATGAAAAATGAGTGAGATATGAGGTTTTAAAGATCGTTCGCCGGAAAAATGCATCTTACCGGAGTTCTCGCCGGAGTTTGAGGTTTGAACTTAGATACTGTCAGATATTTTTCACAGATCTATTCTTAATCTTTATCTCGATTGTTTGTCAGTTACGTGATGTATTTTGAGCATAAAATCGAGAACTTATAATCTCTTGAACATTACCTCACCGGAAAAAACGAGATAGCCGGAAAATTTACCGTTCATCGCCGGAAAATCAAAATTTAAGCTGTAATTTTGTCAAAATTTCGATCCAGGTCTGTTTGTTTTGACATGTTGATCAGTTTGCACAACTAACTACAATGATTTTTGGAATGAATTCGAGAATTTTAAGTTGTTGAAATAAATCTCGCCGGAAAAGCGATCTGGCCGGAAATTGACTGTATCGCCCGGTGTTTGCTGCATCTTCGATCCATATCGTGTTTGTTTGCTCATTTTGATTGATTTGCATGTTGTTTACAAGAATTTCCAGAAAGAAAACATCAGTTTTAGGTTCTTGGAAGCAGATCTCGCCGGAAAAATTAGTTATCTCGCCGGACCTAATCTGTTACATCGTCGAACGTTTTTCACAATGCTTGGTTGTCTTGCTTGCTGAAATATGTTTATTTGATGACTAATCAAGTTGTTGGATGCAATGCACACCTGTTTGAACGTGATTATGTTGATGCAAAGAATTTTTTTTTGAACAGTTCGTGTTATTTCATGTAAAGAGATGGTGAATAGTGAAATTAACGGACCGTTAGTGTTCCGTTAGTTTTTCTAACATTGTTGGTCCAACTTCCGTTAGTTTGGTCCAAAAGTGTTTCTCAACCCCTACCATGTACTGTGCGCCCTATCGTTCCTCCTTCAAGCATAATGTTTACGACTCTCAAGCCGAATTCCTACTCGACTCGCGGTTAATGACGGATTCTTTGTTATTAACTAAGATTGCACTCGGTTTGTCACGTCAAACTCACTCGTTATCATTCTTGTGGGCTTATCGGAACGAGTTGGATTTCTACATTTCGATATGATGTTCGTGCACTTAGTCAAGGTTACGTTGTACATTGGATCCGGTTTAATGTCGAAAATATGAAAAATGAGTGCAAATTTCAAGGGGAAGCCGAACCTACAATTGAAGATGCATCACTAAAGTTTTGTTCAAGAAAAAATCAAGGTGGACGGGAGGTTAAAGTCTTGAAGATGATTTACTTTCCAAAACTTTAAGGGGAGAATGTTGATGTATTATTTTAGAAGAAAGTTTTATAAAGTAAATAATTGTAAAAGACCTTGGGCCTATTGGGCTTAATTGTAAAGGGCATGGACTTAGAGATGTAACAAGGGTAGGTAGGTGATATGTTGGACTATAAATAGGAGTGTTAAGCTTGTAATTCATTTTCATAATTCAATATTACAAAATGTAGATCCTAAAGTTCTTTTTCTCTCTAGATTAGTTTAGTTTCTGAGAGTCCAAGATCACTGATTCTTAGAGAGAGAAAGTAGAGAGAGAGTGACTAGGAAGCACAAAGAGTAATTCTAATCAAGTATGCGTGTGTTTCTTTCTTACAAGGAACAAAGACCAAAGGGACTTAAATACCCTTGGTCAGATACAACACTGATAGACCTAAAACACAGTATAAGACCAAGCCCTATAAATACAATGATTACTATAAAATCAGACCTAACAATCTCCCCCTTAGTAATCATTGGCGCTTTGATCTTCAAAAATCATCTTCTATAACAACACGGACCAACAAAGCGACTTTGAGAAGCTTTCTAACTTTTAAAGGAAAAAATTTCTTCTCAGCATCTTTCAGAATAAAAATGTCTTTGCTGCTTGAGCTCTAGACGATACACCTCTTTTGAATGATCTTGAATGAACTATGGTGTTCGGAGCAGGAACAACAAAAGAATCAGTTGAAACTGAGAGAATAGAATCTTTGAGTGAATCTTGATCAACAGATAATCTTTTGAGCTCTTTGTCTCTTAAACTTCTCCTTGAATTCTCCCCCTCATGACCTTGATGATCTCGATCAACTTGGTCATGTAAATGTTGGAGACGATACAGCGTAAGATCTGCAAAATCAAAGAAACAGAGAAAACAGGGAGGTTTGTGCTTCATGTTGGATGCGCAAAGCAAGATTTGCGTTTCATTATGGGCGCCCAAACCAAGGTTTGGGTTTCATGAAGGGAGCGCAAATCAAAGTTTGCGTTTCATGTGGGACGCGCAAACCAAGGTTTGCGGGTCATGCTGGAATCGCAAAGCTGACTTAGAAAAATTTTTACCTTTTGAAACCCTTTGACTCCCCTTAGACAAATGCACTAGATATGACAATTCAGATTAGCATTCATATAATGAAAATCAGATACTCCCCCTCAAAACCAGATAAAATCTTTGAAATACATTCACTTTGTTTACTCCCCCTTGAATAATGCATAAACCCATTAAAATATATTTATGAGAACACAATGATCAAATATTAATGTAGAAAGAAAAATATACTGAATGTAAATTTTGAAACAACTAAACATATAAAATTTTAAACACTAAACAAATTAAATTTTACAGAGTAAAATATTACAATTTTATCAATCATTTGAAATCAAACATATATTGTAGGATACAAGAACAAGTTTCATTGCATATCAAGTTCTGACATGTTCAGTTTCAAAAACTTCCAGCAATCTATTCAGTGTGCTCACATGTGAATCTTCGATAAGCTTCAAGAAAATGCAATTCTAAAAATATTATAAAGAACTTTGCATGTACTCACACTAAGCCATCAAGAATTAAGATATTCATAAACTTACAGATTTATCGCAACTCAAACATATCACTAAGTATCATGAGATGTGTGCTCATTGGCATCTTAACATGAGTGTGCTCTTTGGCATCTTTTAAGCTCGTGCACTTTTGGAATCTTTTGATCAAAAATTTTATTAAGTAAATAACATGTCATAAACGTAACTTTCTATCTGACCCTATTGCAGGATATGGGTCAGCCGCTCCCATACCAGTTGGCCTTAGGGGACTAGGTGTCAAGCACCCCTTGGAACTTACTCTCCCATATCAGAAAGGCTACATCGACATATCCTAAACCCATTCATACCAGTAGAACATGACTTTCGATCTGATTCTATAGAATGATTTCTGTTCGATCATTCCCAGACCAAATGACCTTAGGGGACCAGATGACAAGCATCCCAAGGAACTTACTTTCCCAAACCAAAAAGGTCACAGGTACAAACTTTTAAAATTAGAGATTTCTGTATTTTAAGAATTTAATAATCATCTCACTCACTCAGATCAACGTCTAAATGCTTAGCCCATATATTCATTACGATCTGTAATTCTGATCATTTAGGTAGTCTAAGCAAAGTAAACTATAAAAATTCCGACTCACATATCTTTAAAGCATTAATAAAAGTTTCAAACATGTTGCTGACTTTTCAACTTTTGTAAGACTTGAAATTTGACCATATAAAAACTTTAATATAAATAAAATAATTTGAAAATTTATCCTAGACACATATTTTATTCAAAGGAAAGAAAAAATGTAAAACTTTACTTTATAGATTAAAATTTGTAAAGATTTAAAGTTTTAACTAATATTTAGTTGGAACAAAATAAAATTCAACTATTTCATCTTTTACTTAGAAGAAAATAAATTTGTGTCCCATATTAGAAGAAAATTTTGGGTAATACAAATTCATGAGATAGATAAACAAGCTCAGATTTTTGAAACATTGAGAAAAACTAGAATAACATCATTATCAGAGATAAATGCAGCGGAATTAAAATTGATGTACTCACAGTATCTCATTAAGTCAGAAGCTTAATCATTGAAGAACGAGTTCTAAACTGTTGTGTTTAGAAGTCGTAGTCTATGAAGTACGGGTCCTGAGCTGAATTACTCAGAAGCCAAATTTCTCTTACTTCCCCTTAACATGTGATGCCTGCAACTTTGAATCAGATAAAGATTTGGGTACCCACTTGTATTTGGGCCCGTGTTTGTTAGTTGCAGTTCGTATGGGGAAACAATAATTGACAGAATTGACATTAGAAGCACGATGAATATTATTAGAAAAATAATGAAAACCATCAGAAGAGAAGTCATGATCATCTGAACTAGAATCAGAAGACGAATGTGAGACATTTTTGGAAATTTGAAACATTTGCTTTATAGAATATTTTGAAACTTTATTACAAATAGCAAATGAATCACTATGATAAAGTTTGTCTACACATTTATCCCCATCAACAATAGGTTCATCAGATATCCGCCCCGCTCTCAAGATTTGCTACTTTGATTTAGTGCTCAAAGTCCTTTCTGTAAGAATTATATCAGAAGAATTAGAACAATCAGAAATAACTTTATCTTGTTTCTTCGACTTCTTTGACCGTCTTCTTTTACGCTTAGGTTTATAATATTGATTATTGAGCGTAAAAAAATCATCAAGAATTTTAGACTTAATATTTAAATCAGAAGAAATAAATTTATCCAAGCAACCAATCTGATCAACTAATAAATCTGAATTAGCCTCGGAATCTGAAGAATTTTGAGAAAGGTTTTTAAAATTTGAAATTTCTTTTTTGTTTTATTTAAAAGCAGAAGATAGGCTAGAAATAGAATCTGATTTTTGAGAAAATAAATTTTCTTCAAGACTTGAAGTCATAAAAGAAAGAAAAATATCATATTCAATTTTCTTCAAAATATTTTGATCTTCTATCTGATCTTCAAGATCTATGATTTTTCCTTCTAATACTAAAGGAGGAGTATATTTCTTCGAATCATAAATGATTGGAGAAATATTTCCTTTATCAGAATTAGGTGCATAAGGAGCAATAAAATCATTAGACATTGAAGATTTGATAGGAGATATATCATTTAAAACTCTTTTTCCTCTTCTTGATTTGTGAGGAAAATATTTAGCATTTTCGGACGTATAAACAAAAGAAATTTCATTTTTCTTGTTATTTATCCTTTTCTCATTTTTCGATTTCTAACACTTGCTTCTCATTCATCCAATCAATTTTAAATTGAGGAGCATAATGAGGAAGAGTCAGATAATCGTATTTATATAAAGTTGGAGATTTTTCAATCGCATTGTTTAAACAATGAGGATTTTCAAAACCAAGTCCCCATCTCTGTTTTAAAGCTTCTTCACTCCTCGGTTTGTTCATATAAATTGTTTAATCAGATTGGTCTCTTCGATAAAGTTTTTCTTCTAACTTAATTATTTTATCAGAAAACTCATCTTTTAAAGAAGTCATTAATGTCAAAGATTCAAGATAAGTCTTGTTAGAATTTTCCAAAACATCCAATTTCTTTTGAAAGATGTCTTTAGTATTTTCTAAAATAGATTTTTCATCCTTCAATGAAATTTTCAGCTTTTCAATTAAATCTGACTTTTCAGAATTTAAATTCTTTTCAAATAAAATCTTTGAACGCAAATCAGATAAAGCATTTATCATGATATCAAACTGAGAGGTAATAAATTTGTAGTCAAATTCAGAATATACCTCATCCTCATCCGTATCAGAATCGTCTGACTGATCATCACCGATTAAGCACATCTGAGTGATCTCGACGTTTGAAGCTTCATCATCGGAATAATCCAACCAAAATTCTTCTTCTGCCAGCAAAGTTGTTCCATTTTCTCTTTTCTTAGCCAGCTCCAATTTTCTTCTGTAACAAGCTGAGTCCTTAACTTTCTTTGCTCTACACTCCTATGAGATGTGACCCGGCTTTCCGCAGTTGTAGCAAACAGCAGTCTTTGGCTCGAGTACTTTTACTTTAGCACCAGAAGTGAAGCGAGGAGAATTGGAACCCGATCTAGGTTGGAACTTCTTCTGATAGTGTTGAGAGATAAGGATCATAGATTTCTGTAAGGCCTCTCCATCGTCATCAGTTGACCTGGTGTAAGCGTTATCAGACAAAGCTTGTTCATTCAGTTGCTTCGTGAGAAGAGCAACCGGATCTTCTGATTTCTTCTTTTTATCCAGCTTGGCCTTTTTCTCTATCACCAAGCTCTCATCAGTTAGCATAATCTCATACAACTCTTGAATTTGCATCGTGGAAATTCTGACATCGTTCCTCAGTCTATGACATGATTTGTTCCACTCTGGTTGTAATGCGGGTCTAGAAGGAAACGCAAAGTTGAGCTTTGCGGGTGTGGAAGGAAACACAAAGTTGAGGTTTGCGTTTGCAATGAGAAACGCAAGATGAGGTTTTCGGGTGTAGTGGGAAACGCAAAGTGAGATTTGCGGGTGCTATGGGAAACGCAAAGTGAGGTTTGCGTGTGAAGTTAGAACCGCAAACTATAACTTTACGTATGTAATGAGAACCGAAAACCTGAAACACAAAAGATCAAAAATAGAAGAACACGCGCAAACGATGATGAATGAGGCGCAAAGTATATGAATGACCCGCAAACTATATGAATAACACGCAAACTTAAGAAAGACACATATATCACGCAAAATCGATTCTAACAAAGAAATTAAATCACGTAAATCACACAAAAATGCTCGAAAACAACATTCTAACAACTTTTGATTATCAGACTCGATTAAAAATAACAAAATCTAAATTTTAAAATGTAACAGTACCGAAACTCGCTTTTTCAGAAAATCACAATTTTGCAAAATCGAATATCTAAACTTGAATTTTATGCAAACCAATATGAATCCAGTATGATCGAATATCAAAAACGCATCTAAAGAAATCAAAATCAACCAAATTCGACCAGAAACACTTCCAAATTTGATGAGAAATCAAGAAAACGAGATTTTCTTGAAAATTTCAAGAAAATCGATCAAATTTTCGATTTCAATCACAAATTTAGATTCAGGAAATCAATCTTTCAATTCTCTCAAGATTCAGTTGGCTCTGATACCAATTGAGAGTCCAAGATCACTGATTCTTAGAGAGAGAAAGTAGAGAGAGAGAGAGAGTGACTAGGAAGCACAAAGAGTAATTCTAATCAAGTATGCGTGTGTTTCTTTCTTACAAGGAACAAAGACCAAAAGGACTTAAATGCCCTTGGTCAGATACAACACAGATAGACCTAAAACACAGTATAAGACCAAGCCCTATAAATACAATGATTACTATAAAATCAGACCTAACAATCTTTAATATAAACAAAGTGACTTGTAAAAGATCCTAGAAACACATTCTATTGACAAATTCGATCAAAACACTCCAAATCTCAAAAAAATCAAAAATAACAGAACACAGAACTCGACTTTTTCAGAAAATACTCAAACTCAAAATCGAAGCACCAAATCACGTTTTTATGCAAAACAACAAGAATCAAACTCGATCGACTATCTAAAATGCATCTAATAACATCAAATTCATAGCAATTCGATCACTAAAATGACTGAAATTGGTGAAAATCCAGAAAACGAGATTTTTCTTGAGAAACAAAAAAAAAACAATCAAATTTTCGAATTAATCACACAAATCAAAAACAAAATATACACTAATCTCAATCCTCTCAAGATCTTGAAGGCTCTCTCTCTCTAGAATAATAAAGTTATTCTCCTATCCTATTCTACCTAATAAATCTCAAACATAAAATGCTCCAGATCTCGGACCTAACACATTTCGACGATATGTGGAAGACTTATTAGTAGACGTAGATAATTAGAGTAATTGCTTTATTGAGTAAGTTTTGTAAGAAGATACAAGTTTTGTTTTATGAGAATCAATATTACCAATTATATTAGTATCACTAACAACAATTCTATTACATTCTGTATCAGAAAATGATTTTGTAGTCTCATCAACTTTTTGCTTTGGTCTCCATTCTGATTTCACTTCAGGCTTTCTCTTTTTCACATCTGAAAGATATGAATTTTGAAAGTTAGAAATGTGAGATTTAAAAGATTGTCTTTTCCTAGATTTGCTAGTGTTAATCTGTTTCTGTGAATTCCTATTCTTTTTCTTCTTACCTTTGGCATGTTTGGTACTCATAGAAACTGGTTCATCAACATTCGTTGATGATTCACCCTTTTTCAAATACACTTGGTAAACCTTTGGAATTTACAATAAGTTGAGAATGATCTTGAAGTTTTGCATTAAAATCAAATTGATCAACATAGTCATCAAAACAACCATCAGAGTTTAGAAAATCAAATTCTTCATCAAACAGAACATTAACATCATTTTACTTAGAAACTTTGGAAGACTTTGAGAAATCAGTGTTTACAAGAATAGTTGAAAATACCATTTGTTCTAGTCCAGTCAAAATTCTCTCTTCTACAAGAGTATCCTCAAGTTCAGAAATTTTACTTTCTAAAATGAGTGGAGGAACATAAATTTTGCCTTCAATTGGTTTTGCCTCCATTTCCTCTGTAGAATAGCTTTGAAATAAATCATTAGAAATAAATTTTGACTGTTTGGAACTATAACTAGAGTTCAACTTCTCATAACGAAATGGAAGTTGCATTTTAGTTTTATTTTTCCATTTCACATCTTCCTTCGCTTCTTCCTCATCTGACGATTTTGTCCATTTAACTCTGAGTTCAGGATATTTAGGTGCCAATTTTAGAAAACTAAAATCATATAAAGCAGACACTTTAGAAATACCCTTTTTCAAATAATGTGGGTTATTGTAACCAATACCCCAACCTTCACTACTCTCTTTTGGTTTATTAAGATGAAAGGTTTATTCAGTTTGACCTCTAGTATAAAGTTTTTCTTCAAAAACATTCACTTTATCAACCAAAGACTTGTTTTCTTTCTTTAAAGATACACACTTTTTAACAACCTCTTTAATCTCAAGTTCACACAATTTGAATTTTGAAGATGTTTCAGATAATTGATTATGGATTACAGTCTTTTCTCTAGCACTGGTATCAATATTTTTATGTAAAGTCTCAATCAATACGTTCTTCTCAGCAATATCATTGTTGAGTTTCAGTATTGCTTGGTTTTTCTTTTCAATGATACCTTTTTCGCGTTTAAGTTTAGACTGCAAATCATGAAGTTCAACCATCATGGATTGCATTTGAGTTAAGAAATCAGATTCAGACATATCACATACCTCTTCAGAATCATCCTCATTCTGACGTAAAGTCTCGTAAACTTCATGTAAAGGAATCTCATTGAGATCTTTCATCTGCTTCATTTGACGAGTAAATCTTTTCCACTCAGGCTGTAAGATACTCATAAACTTCATATTCAGTTCAATCTGAGACTTATTTACTCTGTTTTTGCTAACCTCATTCAGAAGAGTAACAAATCTGTCATAAGTAGCCTCAATACTTTCACCTTCCTTCGCTTTAAACTCTTCATAGTTGTTGAGGCAGTTTGAAACTTTCAACTGATTGCCAATCTTTGATCCTTTAATCATTTCTCCAGTTGATCCCACATTTGTTTTCCAGTAGCATTGTAGCTGTCTATCTTTGTTGGAAGTTTCATCACTCCTTCTTTCAAAGATAATCTGATGTAGTCGCCAAGTTCATTTATGTCAATGAAGTTCAGAAATCTGTCTTTCCACTATTCGAATTCTCCTTTGAACAACACTGGTGGTTTGACATCGGTTCCGATAGAGAGTGCATCCCTTGAAGTCATCCTGACAAATAAACTGTAAAATAAGAACTTAAAATGATCGTTAGTTCAAAAGAATTCAACAATTAAAAAACTTACAGATTTTCAGAAAATAAATTTCCCAAAAGTTTCTAAGTATATAATCCTTACACAATTGAGATTAGAAAGCAATTCTCACAAAAACAATCTTTAGAACTCACAGAACCTAAGGAATTCGCACACACAAGATCAAAATTTGCATGAAACAAACAATTTGCATGCAAAAGATAAACGAGTTCTACACAATTCGTATGAAGCTATATGCGAGATCTAAGGAATTCACATGTAGCTATATGCGAATTCTTAACAATTTGCACAAGACTGTTATGCGAATTCTTGACTTAGAAAATTTTGAACATTCAAGATTTTCGCATGAGCTTTTCGCATGAGCTTTTCGCATGAGTTTTTCGTATCACTAGGAGATGAGGATTATTTACATAGAAAAATTTTCAAACTTTAAACTTTTCGCATCGATACGAATTCCATACTTTAAAAAAAATTCATGCGAAATGTTCAAGAATTCGTATGATGTATATATGCGAATTCCGCACTTTTCGCATAAAAGCATATGCGAATTCTGTCGTTGGAATATTTTTCAATCAACTTTTCGTATATGGGTGTTATGCGAATTCCTACTTTTCGTATAACTGTTTATGCGAATTCTGAGGATTTCGCTCACAACTCTCATGCGAAATTGTTAGGTCTGATTTTATTGTAACCATTGTATTTATAGGGCTTGGTCAAATACTGTGTTTAGTGTCCTATTCTGTGTAGTATTGAACAAGGGTATTTAAGTCCCTTTGGTCTTTGTTCAGTGTAAAAAAAAACACACGCTCATATCAATACACTCTTACTTTGCGCATTCAAGCTCTCTCTCTCTACTTTCTCGCTCTTCAGATTCATTGATCTTGGACTCACAGAAATCAACACTTATGAAATTTTCAAGGAAATCTATGTGAATTCTAACATATGCGAGTTCTTCATACGAAATGTATGGATCTTGCGATTTCTTCAAATATACGGTCCAAAAACACTAAAATTGGTCCAAAATCCCAACAAATCTACGAATTGAGAGCTGTAACTTCACCAAATCAATCACTGTAAGTGTTAGAACCAAATCAAAACAATGAATTTCAATAAACTCGACTCAAATTAAAAACTCCATGATCAAACAGTGTGTTTACTCGTGCGACTCAAAGACTCACAAAAATTCAAATTGTGTGATCAAATACAGTTCAAAAGTGAAATTTATCTTCAAAGAATCATTCTATGATGTAAAACTAACATTATCAAATCAAGAATTTGATCAAAAACCTTTTAAAACCAAGAATATCTCGAAAACTCTAACTTAGTGTGCGTAAACCATATTTTCTGTTGATTTCAATCGAATTAAGCTCTGATAACACATGTTAGGATCAAACGCTTACCACTACGCCAAAAGCAATTGCTGATAGAGAAGGCTGAGAGTACAAGATCTTATGAATCCTTAGAGAGAGAAAGTAGAGAGAGAGTAACAAGAGAGCACAAACAGTGTGTTGAATGAATAGTGCGTGTGTTTCTTACAACAAACCAAGACCAAAAGGACTTAAATACCCTTGGTCAAATACAACACAGTATGACTCTAAACACAATATTTGACCAAGCCCTATAAATACAATGATTACTATAAAATCAGACCTAACAATCTGCCCCTTAGTAATCATTGGCGCTTTGGTCTTCAAAAATTGTCTTCTATAACAGCACGGACCAACAAAGCGATTTTATGAAGCTTTCTGACTTTTTAAAGAAAAAATTCTTCTCAGCAACTTTCAGATTGAAATTGTCTTTGTTGCTTGAGCTCTAGACGATACATCTCTTTTGAATGATCTTGAATGAACTGTGGTGTTCGGAGCAAAAACAACAAAAGAATCAGTTGTAGCTGAGAGAATAGAATCTTTGAGTGAATCTTGATCAGCAGATAAACATTTGAGCTCTTTGTCTCTTTAAAATCTCTTTGACTTCCCCCCTCATGACCTTGATGATCTTGATCAACTTGGTCATGCAAATGTTGGAGACGAGACAACTTAAGATCTGAAAAATCAAAGAAACAGAGAAAAAGAAGAGGTTTGCGCTTCATGTTGGACGCGCAAACCAATATTTGCATTTCATGTTGGACACGCAAACCAAAGTTTGTGTTTCATGAAAGGAGCGCAAATCAAAGTTTTGCGTTTCATGAAGGAGACGCAAAGCAAGGTTTGCGTTACATGAAGGATGCGTAAACCGAAGTTTGCGTGTTATGCTGTAAGCGCAAATCTGATTTAGACAAATTTTTTCCTTTTGAAGCTCATTGACCCCCCCCCCCTACACAAATGCACTAGATATGACAATTCAGATTAGCATTCATATAATGAAAATCAGATACTCCCCCTCAAAACCAGATAAAATCTTTGAAATACATTCACTTTGTTTACTCCCCCTTGAATAATGCATAAACCCATTAAAATATATTTATGAGAACACAATGATCAAATATTAATGTAGAAAGAAAAATATACTGAATGTAAATTTTGAAACAACTAAACATATAAAATTTTAAACACTAAACAAATTAAATTTTATAGAGTAAAATATTACAATTTTATCAATCATTGGAAATCAAACATATATTGTAGGATACAAGAACAAGTTTCATTGCATATCAAGTTCTGACATGTTCAGTTTCAAAAACTTCCAGCAATCTATTCAGTCTGCTCACATGTGAATCTTCGATAAGCTTCAAGAAAATGCAATTCTAAAAATATTATAAAGAACTTTGCATGTACTGACACTAAGTCATCAAAAATTAAGATTTTCACAAATGTATAGATTTATCGCAACTCAAACATATCACCAAGTATCATGAGATGTGTGCTCATTGGCATCTTTTAACATTGTGCACATTGGCATCTTGACATGAGTGTGCTCTTTGTCATCTTTTAAGCGCGTGCACTTTGGCATCTTTTGATCAAAAAGTTTATTAAGTAAAGAACATGTCGTAAACGTAACTTTCTATCTAACACTATTGCAGGATTTGGGTCAGCCGCTCCCAGACCAGTTGGCCTTAGGGGACTAGGTGTCAAGCACCCCTTGGAACTTACTTTCCCGGATTAGAAAGTCTACATCGACATATCCTAAACCCATTCATACTAGTAGAACATGACTTTCGATCTGACTCTATAGAAGGATTTTGGGTTCGATCACTCCCAGACAAAACGACCTTAGGGATTAGATGACGAGCATCCCGAGGAATTTACTTTCCCAAACCAGAAAGGTCACAGGTACAAACTTTTAAACTCAGAGATTTCTGTATTTTATGAAATTATTATTCATCTCAATCACTCAGATCAACGTCTAAATGCTTAGCCCATATTTTCATTCTGATCTATAATTCTGATCATTTAGGTAGTCTAAGCAAAGTAAACTATAAAAATTTTGAATCACACAACTTTATAGCAGTAATAAAAGTTTCAATCATGTTGCTAACTTTTCGACTTTTGTAAGACTTGAAATTTGACCATATAAAAACTTTAATATAAACAAAAAAACTTGAAAATTTATCCTAGACACATATTTTATTCAAAAGAAAGAAAATTTGTAAAACTTTTACTTTATAGACTAAAATTTGTAAAGATTTAAACTTTTAATAGATATTTAGTTGGAACAAAATAAAATTCAACTATTTCATCATTTACATTGAAAAAATAAATTTGTGTCTCATATGAAAAGAAAATTTTGGGTAATACAAATTCATGAGATAGTTAAACAAACTCAGATTCTTGAAACATTGAGAAAAACTGGAATACATCATTATCAGAGATAAATGCAGCGGAATTAAAATTGATGTTCTAACAGTATCTCATTAAGTCAGAAGCTTAATCATTGAAGAACGAGTTCTAAACTGTTGTGTTTAGAAGTCGATGTCTATGAAGTGCGGGTCCTGAGCTGAATTACTCAGAAGCCAACTTTCTCTTACTCCCCCTTAACATGTGACGCCTGCAACTTTGAATCAGATAAAGATTTGGGTACCCACTTGAATTTGGGCCCGTGTTTGTTAGTTTCAGTTCGTATGGGGAAATATTTCGAAGATATGACATTTAAAGCACGAGGAATATGATCAGAAAAATAATCACAACAATCAGAAGAGAAAGCATAATCTTCTAAACTAGAATCAGAAGACGAATATGAGACATTTTTGGAAATTTGAAACATTTGCTTTATAGAGTATTTTGAAACTTTATTACAAACAGCAAACGAATCACTTTTATAATATTTGTCTACATATAAATCTCCATCAAACATAGAATCAGTAGATTTCAGCTTTACTCTCCAGGTCTACTTCTTTGATCGAGTGCTCAAAGTCCTATCTGTATGAATTATATCAGAAGAATTAGAACAGTCAGTAAGAACTGTATCTCGTTTTCTTCGACTTCTTTGACCGTCTTCTTTTACGCTCAGTTTTATAATATTGATCATTGAGCGTAAAAGAATCATCAAGAATTTTAGACGAAATATTTAAATCAGAATAAATAAATTTATCTAAGCAGCCAATCTGATTAACTAATAATTCTGAATTTGCCTCGGAGTCTGAATTATTTTGAGAAAAGATTTTAAAATTAGAAATTTCCTTTTGGTTTTCCTTAGAAACAGAAGAAAGGCTAGAAATAGAATCCGATTTTTTAGAAAATAATTTTTCTTCAAGACTTGACGTCATGAAAGAAAGAAAAATATCAGATTCAATTTTCTTCAAAATATTTTGATCTTCTATCTGATCTTCAAGATCTATGATTTTTCCTTCTAATACTAACGGAGGAGTATATTTCTTTGAATCATAAATGATTGGAGAAATATTTCCTTTATCAGAATCAGGGGCATAAGAAGGAATAAAATCATCAGACACTGAAGATTTGATAGAAGATATATCATATAAAATTCTTCTTCCTTTTCTTGTTTTTCAGGAAAATATTTTGCATTTTCACTTGTATAAACAAAAGGAATTTCATTTTTCTTGTTATTTATTATTTTCTCATTTTCAAGATCTAACACTTCCTTTTCAGTAGTCCAATGAAATTTGAACTGAGGAGCATAATGTGCAAGTGTCAGATAATCATATTTATATAAAGTAGGAACTTTGTTTAAACAATGAGGATTTTCAAAACCAAGTCCCCTTTTTTGTTTTAAAGATTCTTCACTCCTCGGCTTGTTCATAAATTTTTTTTGTTCAGATTGGTTCCTACGATAAAGCTTTTCTTCTAACTTATTTATTTTATCCGAAAATTCATCACTTAAATTAGTCATAGCCGTCAAAGATTCACGATAAGTCTTATTTGAATTTTTCAAATCATCCAATTTCTTTTGAAAGATGTCTTTAGTATTTTCTAAAATAGATTTTTCATCTTTCAAAGAAATTTTCAATTTGTCAATCAAATCTGACTTTTCGAAATTTAAATTCTTTTCAGATAAAAGTTTTGAACGAAGATCAGATAAAGCAGTAATTATAATATTCATCTGAGAAGAAATGAAATTAAAATCAAATTCAGAGTATACCTCATCTTCACCAGATTCAGAATCATCTGACTGCTCATCTCCGATTAAGCACATCTCAGCGATCTCAACGTTTGATGCTTCATCATCGGAATAATCCAGCCAGAATTCTTCCTCGGCCAGCAAAGCAGTTCCGTTCTCTCTTTTTCAGCCAGTTCCAATTTCCTGCGGTAGTAAGCTGAGTCCCTAACTTTCTTTGCTCGACACTCCTTTGAGTAGTGGCCCGACTTTCCACAGTTATAACAAGATGCAGTCTTAGGCTAGGACACTTTGACTGTAGAAGAAGAAGTGAAGCGTGAAGAGTTGTAACCCGATCTCGGTTGGAACTTCTTCTGGTAGTGTTGAGAGAGAAGGATCATCGCTTTCTGTAATGCCTCGCCATCATCTTAAGTTTATCCGGTATAAGCATTTTCAAACAATGCTTGTTCGGATATGTGCTTCGTGAGAAGGGCAACCGGGTCTACTGATTTCTTCTTTTTATGACATGATTTGCTCCATTTAGGCTGAAGAGCATTGAGGAATTTCAGATTCGTCTCAAGATCAGTCTTTTCCACTATAATATTTCTACGATCATTAATCACAACGCAAAACCGGTCAAAACTAACCTTCAAAGAATCATTGTCCTTTGCCTTAAATTCATCAAAGTTATTCATGAAGCGTGTCTGGCGTATTTGAGTAGCAACTGATGATCCAATCATGATCTTTTCTAATTGATTCTACATCATATTTGGATTATGTTTGAAACAATCAATACGATTGTAGATTGAGTTAGGCAGAGCTAGCATCAAATTGGACTTTGCTTCTCTATCGGCTTTTTCACGATTGATTTCATCATCAGTCAAAGGAATGTAATTTTTCAGTCTGATGAATGGTCCTTCAGAAAAAAATTTCATCATATTTTCTCCGTTACTCTGACGCTCAATGAAATTTATGAACCTATCTTTCCACTGTGTCAACTCATCTTCGTTGATTAAGACTGGAGGACGAGTATCTGTTCCCAATTGCATCATCAGATCATTTGAGTAGAACCTATCTTGGAAAGCAAACTTGGCATAATCCATTTCTGATATACCAGAAAATCAAAAATCAGATTGAATTGAAAAAATTCGAAAAATATTAAAAATTGAAAATTTGAAAAACACTTGTTATGACACAAAGTTTTAAAAAAATATAGATGACACACTAAAAAAAATTCCAGACAAGGTTTGAGGATGTAGGCAGAAACGCAAACTAGAGGTTTTCGTTGCAAGAGAGAACCGTGAATTGAACTGAACCGCGAACTAGAGGTTTGCGTTTGCTTAGAGAAACGCAAAATGAACTTTGCGGGTGTGACTTTGCGGGTGTGACTTGAAACGCGAACTTGGCCTTTTCGGTTGAAGGCAGAAACGCAAATCAAACTTTGCGTTTGTAGAGGGAAACACAAACTTCACTCTGCGGGTTGAACTTGATACGCAAAGTAGATTTGCGTTTCCAAAGAGAACCGAAAACCTGAAAAACAAGATCAAGATTAGTAGCACATGCAATTCAACTAAAGGAAGGAAACGCAAAGTAACAATGAATGACGCGCAATCCACATGAATGAAGCGCAAACCACATAAAATCAAATATAATGCGCAAGATCAAATGAAGAAACAAGAAATTTACATGAAAAAACACATACTGAATATCGAAAACACCTTTCTAACAGCTTTTAATCAACAATATCGATTAAAATCAACAAAAACTAAAAATCTAGAATGAAACGGTACCAAACTAGTGTTTTTCTAGAAAACTTTTAAACTCAAAAATGATGATCTAAACTTGATTTTTATGCAAAACAATATAAAGCAAACATGATCGATTATCAAAAACGAGACTAATGAGCCCAAAAACAATCAAATTCGATCACAAACAAATCCAAATTTTATGAGAAATCAAGAAAACGAGATTTTCTTGGAAAATTCAAGAAAATCGATCAAATTTTTGATTTCAATCACAAATTCAGATACAGAAAAACAATCACTCAATCCTCTCAAGATTCAGTTGGCTCTGATACCAATTGAGAGTCCAAGATCTTATGAATCCTTAGAGAGAGAAAGTAGAGAGAGAGTAACATGAGAACGCAAACAGTGTATTGAATGAATAGTGCGTGTGTTTCTTACAACAAACCAAGACCAAAGGGACTTAAATACCTTGGTCAAATACAACACAGTATGACTCTAAACACAGTATTTGACCAAGCCTTATAAATACAATGATTACTATAAAATCAGACCTAACAAAGGCACAACTTTATTTCCTTATAGCGTAGCAGCCAGTGCCACGTTTCGATTTATCCAGAGAGACTTCGCATCCTAGAGAGAAAAAGTAGAGAGAGAAAGTTTTATGTGTTCAATCTTGTAAACTATGGAATCTAGTCAATGACATATGACGATTTGACCTAAGTTTCTTGTTATTGATCTTGTTTAGAACTTGTATTGTGGGACACATAATTGGTATCTGAGCAGGTCACAGGTTCGAATCCCATGGAGTACATTTAAATGCCAAAGGCATGCTGTATAGCCATTGACTTCTAGCGAAGATCTTGTTAGTGTTGGTTGATGTTGTTGATGTTGGTTGACTACAACATGCATGACTTTGACAAATCCCTTCTAGAATTGCTTAACATGGTAAGAGCTTGCAAAGAACAAGTCCACCATTTTGATGGTACGTAAGGACAAGAAAAGGAAAGGCAAAGGAAAGTTCATTACCAAACCCACTTATAAATCTTTGAACCAAAATGAGGCATTCAGAAACCCAAGGTAACTGTACCTAGGGATGGTGATTTGCCCCAAGCGGTTCACCCGACCCGGACGGGGCCGAAAAATCCCCACAAAAACGGGTCCAGGTGCTTGGGACGGGTAACCCCGATAAGCTCAAACCGGGAGTTGGGGCTGGGTGACATATTTCCCTAGTCGCCCGGTACCCGGTATAAAATTTCCCAAATCTAATTATGTCTTTCCCCCAACTCTCGTTTCCTAGCTTCCTAAATCGGTAAACCAATACCCAAATACTCCATCGATATCGACCAGACCATCGTATTATGGACTCCTTCGTCGTCCATCAACCTCTGCCCCTCCACCATTCCTCGTCGGTTGTTGCTTTGGTCTTCCTTTGTCGCCCTTTTCCTTTGACTGTTGCACTGCAACACCACCAGCACAGACACAGAGGTACATTCATACTCCATTATTTCTTTTGTGTGTGCAATTCTTACTTCTTACTGTGTGTAGTTCTTACTTTGGTTTAGTTTTTGTTTCCGTGTGTATAGTTCTTACTTTGGTTTAAGGTTCTTTGTTCTTACCATGTGTAGTTTCTGGATAGAAGGTTTAATCTCATACTTGCTTCTTGTCCAATTTTGGTACTTTAATCTTGATTCTAACTTTGGTTCTTAGTTCTTACTGTGTGTATCTTGATTCCATTCTTGCTTCTTGTCCAATTTTGGTACTTTAATCTTGATTCCATTCTTGATTCTTGTCCAATTTTGGTACTTTAGTTCTTGATTCCAATTTTCGTTCTTAGTTCTTACTGTATGTAGTTCTTATTGTGTGTAATTTCTGGATAGAGTTGGATGATATATGATCACCGAGCATGATATATTTGAAATGACAGAGTTGGATGACTATTTGGGGGATAAATTGTTACCAACTGATATATTGTTGTGGTGGAAGTGCAACAATGCTAAGTTTCCTGTCTTGCAAAGGATTTCAAGGGATGTCTTATCCATTCCAATTTCTATGGTAGCATCAGAATCAACTTTTAGAATGAACGAGAACAAGATAACAAAACAACATAGTCGGCTAAAAGCGCTAACAGTTAGAGCATTCATGTGCACCTAAAGTTGGTTGAAGAAAGATCTTGAAGGTAATAATGATATAAATTATGTTAGTGCACATAAAGTATTAAAGTTGGATCCAAGATAATTGTGATGAAAGTCAAAGCTTAAGTCAAAGACTCTTAAAGCAAAGTCAAAGTCAAAGCTTCTTAAAGGGGGAAAGTCAACAAAGTCAAGGGTGTTAGTTTAGCTTGTTGTTTTTGTCTTTGTAATGTTCATATGTATAAATAGCTTTTGTTCCTTTGTTAATAGTGTGGCACTTATCAGAGAGTTATCTTTTAGAGAGAGAAATATTCCATTGCAGAGCATTTGTAATTCATGATTAAAGATCAATGACATATGGCTAATTGAATCATAATCTTGATCTTATTGTACAATTTAGGAATGATAATTGGTATCAGAGCAAGCACGAAATCAGAAAATCAATCAAGAATCTGCAAAATGGTAGAATTTTGAATAACTCGCACACCTCATTGTTCCAAGATCAATTTCATTATTTTTGTGTGATTTTGATTGTAATCTTTGTTGCACTGTAATCGTTTTGTGTTCTAGAATAGATTTGAATTGAATTACTTTGTCAAATTCACAACAGATTTAGGGAATTTGGATTTGATGAGGTTTTCGTTCGAAATTTGTAAACACATTGTATTTTGATCAATCTTGTAATTTTTGGCATTTTGTTTGAAATTGATTGATTGTAAACTATTCTAACTGTTCTAATTTATCGATTGTAAGTAGTTCTAACAGTGTTCGTGAACAAATTGACAAAGTTTCATGGACTGAATTGAAGGATTGGATCGAGTTTGGGTTGAAACTGAAGTTTTTGGGCCGAGATCTAAGATATTCGCATCGACAGTGAAGAACTCGCATAGTACTGTGGTTGAAGAAATATTAAGTACATATTTGCATAAGCCTGTGTATGAGAAGAAAGGGTTTCACATAGAGTTTTATGCAAAAAGTGAGGATTTCGCTTATTGCGGCATACGGAAAGCAGGAATTCGCAAAGTGTGGTGTACGAAAAGTGTTTTGGTTAAAATTACTAAGGATGAAATTTGCAGAGCACAGTGTGCGAAAACTGAAATTCGCATCCCCTTGTATGCGAAAACTCAGAATTTGTCTCACTCGGTGTTCAAAAAGCTTGGTTTGCATATCCATTTGTGTGCGAATTTCTTGTTTTGTGCGAAAAGTGTTATTAGTTGTGTGAGGATTCTATACTTGGTCATTTTTCTGACTGAGTTTTCAGGAATTTTGACATTTTCTGATTTTGTGTATAAAGATCTGTGCATTTGGTCAAGATGACTTCTAGAGATGCTCTTGCTATCGGAACGGATGTCAAACCACCGGTTTTATTCAAAAGAGAGCATGAGCAATGGAAAGATCGGTTTCTGGATTTTATAAACAGACATGACCTTGGTGAATATATCAGATTATCTTTGAAAGAAGGTCTTATGAAACCTCAAACTAAAGTACATATTACTCAAGAAAATGGAGTAGAAGTTCTTACTCAAGCATATGAGATAGATCTAGATGAGTACTCAGATGAAGAGAAAAAGAGATACAAGGCTTATAAATTGGCTAAGCCTTTCTTACTTCAAGGGATACCTCATGAGATATATGTGAAGATAGACAACAATAAGGCAACAGGTAAACAGATGTGGGATCAACTGGAAAAGATGATATTAGGTTCTACGCCGGGTAATCAACTGAAAGTTTCAAATTGCCTCAACAATTATGAAGAGTTTAAAGCAAAAGATGGTGAGAGTCTAGAGGCTACATATGACAGATTTGTCACTCTTCTGAAGTTTCTGAGCAAGAACAGAGTGAATAATTATCAAATAGAGTTGAATGTGAAGTTTCTGAGCATCTTACAGCTAGACTGGAAAAGATTTACTCGTCAAATGAAATAAATGAAATATCTCAATAAGATTCCTCTTCATGAAGTTTATGAGACTTTGCGTCAGAATGAGGAAAAGGTAGAGGATATAACAGATGAAAAGAAGAAAGCTGAGAAACCCATAGCTGATCCAGTTGCCTTGGTAGTCAAGAGAAAATAGAAAAGGTCAGTCAGTCTGAAGAAAAAGAAGGTGATTATGTCTGAATCCGAGGAAGAGAATAATGATGATTCTGATTCTGATGATGGTGAGAACATAAAGCAAGCAATGCTTTTACTGACCAGGGCCTTCCAAAAGAAGCTTTACAAGAAGCCTAGGTCAAACAACAACGATATTCCTCAGTATCAAAGAATTATGAGCATAAGGAAAAGGTAGAAGGAAAGAAAAGGTTTGAGGCGAAAAAGCCTGAAGAAAGAAAGTATGTGAATCAATATTTAGAGAAGAAAGCATATGAACCAACTAAGTGCTACAACTGTGGCAAGATCGGCCACTTTGCCAAGGATTGCAGGAAGCCTAAGGTGAAGAATTCTGATTACTACAAGAATAAAATGCTCCTGGGAAAGCAGAAAGAGGCAGACAAAGCTCTTATGGCTGAGGATAATTACTAGTTGGATCATTCTGAGTCTGTGGATGAGAAAGAGGAGACTGCCCATATGTGCTTAATGAGACAGACAGTTGATGAGGAAAATTCAGATAAAGAGGATTCTGAAGAGGTAAATGATATGACTGAATCTAATTTTCTTTCACAAGTGCAATCCCTGATGGTTGAACTTTAGGATTTATAGTCTAAGCTTAAACGTGATAAAGGTGTCATTGAAAAGAAAATTCATGCAATATTGAACCTCAACAAAGACATTGTTGAGAAAACTGTATTGATTGAATCTTTAAACAAAAACATTGATACCTTTAATAAAGAAAAGACTGCAATTCAAAGTTAATTATCTGAAACATCTTGTAAATTAAAAATATGTGAATGTGAGACAAAAGAAGTTGATAAAAAGTGTTTATCTTTAATGTCAGAAAACAAATCGTTGGTTGAGAAAATAAATGTTGTTGGGAACTGAAGATGTGACCAAGTCATTAATGCTGCTAGTTCAGAATTAGTACTGCCAGAGCATGTCAAAGATAATACTGCTAGGTATTACTACTTCTAGTAGAATTAATACTGCTAGTCAAAGTTAGTGCTGCTTGAACAAAGTTAGTACTGCTTAGCTAGTTAGTACTGCTAGAGGTTAGTGCTGCTTAGTAGTTAATGCTGCCAAGACTTAGTTAATGCTTCTAAGGTGATCAAGGTGATTAATGATGCTTCTGAGATAATGCTGAAGAGAACGTGTCTGAAGATATTCTTGGAAGATATTTTGAAGATATTTTATTAATTGTAATTATCTTTTATCTTTAGTATATATATAGTATTGTTTAGAATTGTTAAGTAATCTTTTGATTAGAATTAATTCTGAGTTTTTGTTCTAGAGAGAGAATCAACCTCAAGGCATAGTTCCTAATTCTAGAGAAGTAGAATTCGTCTTGAAAGAGCTTGTTCTTCAAGATTGAGGTTGTGTGTGTAATCTTGTAACTTCAATCATTCAATACAAGTTTACAAGTTGTTCATCATATTTACTGTTTGTTTACTGTTTCATTGAATATCAAAGTGTTATTCCGCAAACTTCTTTGATATTGTTTCTGAGTATTCATAATTGTTGTTGAGAATTCGATCCTGATAAGTGGTATCAAAGCCTGTATTCTCAGAAATCTTATCCATCATGGAAAACTTTGTTGAATCAAACAGTACCTTGGTCTCAATGGTTCCTATGCTCAGACCCAATGAATTCGATATGTGGAAGATCAGAATCAAGAGTACATACTCCTCACTGACTATTGTATGTGGGACATCATTGAGAATGGTCCTTCTGAAGCAGGAAAGATTGGTGCAGATGGAAAGAGAACTCCACCAAAAACTGATGCAGAGAGAAAGACTAGACAGACAGAGATGAAAGCCTTGAGCACTTTGCTCTTGGCTATTCCCAATGAATATTAACATCAGTTCTGCAACTGTACTGATGCAGAGATGCTCTGGAATGCTCTAGAGAAGATATTCTCAGGTACCAAAAGTACCAAGAGAAATCAGAAGGCATTCTGAAGCAACAGTATGAGAACTTTATGTCAACCAAGAATGAGTCCATGACTCAAACTTTTGACAGGTTCAACAAGCTAATTGGTGAACTAGCTACAGTGGGAGTACAAATTGATCAAGATGATCTAAACAGGAAGTTCCTAAGGTCCCTGAGTGACGAATGGACCATGTATACTGTGTCTTTCAGACAGAATGATCAACTTGAAGAAAAGGAACTTGATGATCTATACAATGATTTAAAAGTTTTTGAATCTGAGGTAGAGGCTAAGAAGAAGCCTTCTGGGTATGTTCACAATGCTGCACTACTTTCAGCATCAATTGATTCTACTTCCAACCCTGAATCAGTTAGTGCTGCCAATGGAGCAAATCAAGAGAAAGGCACTGAAACTGTATTTGAAGCCTTTCTGTCCAGTCATGGAAACTCCTCTCTAATTAATGATGACTTGGAACAACTCCATCCAGATGATCTTGAAGAGATGGACATTAAATGGCAGATGGCCATGCTCTCTATGAGAGTAAAGAAGTTTATCAAGAGAACTGGGAGGAACAACTTCTCCCAAAGAAGAGAAGCTGGAACAGGATTTGACAAGTCAAAGGTGGAATGCTATAAATGCCATCAGAAGGGACACTTTGTTAAAGAATGCAGAAGTGGAGTGTCTTACAATAACAACCACCAACAAGCCCAGCCTGGAAGCTTCAATAATAACAGAAACTCTGCACAAGCCCTAGTCTCTCAACAAGGTATGGGGTTTGATTGAAGTGATCAAGCTGAAGAGGCCATCCAAAACCAAGCTCTAATGGCAGAGGTGTCTGATCTCCCAACAGAGGTAACTTCTAATCTATGTACTCAAAATTGCATTAACACTGTTAAAAGGTACAGGGATCACAACCAGAACATGAGTGATGACCTTAAGAGATTAGAAAAGGACATAAAAGATTATGTGAGGATTATTGAGAGGTTTGAAGAGCAGATTAAGGGTTTTCAAGCCAATGAGCTTCAACACTCTTATGACACAAACTACTGGAAGTGGGAGAAGAATGACTTAGAACTTCAACTGACCAGATCCAAAGAGGAGAGTGAAAAGTTAAGAGGAGAGCTAGCTAAAGTCAAGCTAGATGTAGAAAAGTTTTCCAATGCTTCCAAAGCAATGGATTCTTTACTACAAACTCAGATTCATGATAAACTGAGAAGAGGAATAGGGTACAATACCACACCACCACCCTACAACAACAACTACATCCCTCCTAGTTCAGATCAAGTCCAATGAGATTGAGAAGACTGAGGGAAAGAACAAGAAGGTTCACTATAAGCAGACCACTGTTGTGAACCCTATCCCTTGCAAGCAGTGTGCATGCAATAAATCTGAGCCCCAAAAACATGATAAACCAAGGGGAAATCAGAGAAACTGGAATAATCAATGGGCACAAAAACAAGGAGTTGATCAGAGGAAAATCAATAGACCAAAACCCTGTTTTATTTGTGGAAAGCTTAATCACATTGCCAAATATTGCTATTTCAATCCAATGAACCAAAGGCTTAACTTTCAAAGACCTATTCAAAAACCCTTTGGTTATAGGAAGAAAGAAAAGAAGCATGTGGCTAAGAAGGTTGTTAAAACTAAAAGCCACATGAAAAAAAAGAATGTAGAAGACTGTGTCAAGATCTGGATTCCTAAAAGTACTAAAACTGTTAGTGTTGCTGCTGCAAATAGTGCTGGTGATAGTGATAGTATTGCTAGAAGCAATACTGCTGCTAGCAATGTTAGTGCTACTGACATTGTTAGTACTTCTGCAAATGTTAATACTGCTAACTCTGTTAATACTGCCAAACCTGTTAGTGCTGCCAACTCTGTTAGTACTTCTAAAGATAGTACTGCTTCTAGTATTAGTGCTACTAGACCAATAATCTTGACAAAGTACTCCAATAACAAGTGTTCTGATTTTAAAAATCTTATTAAAAAGGAATGCAAGTATTTTGATGAGAAAGGGAAACCCAAGACCACTTTGTCTTGGGTCCCCAATCAATACTAACTGATTTATCTTATGTGCAGGGCAACCAACAGCTCAAGGGAAAGAGCATCTGACATATTGATAGTGGTTGCTCTAGGCACATGACAGGCAACATGTCATGCCTTCAGGATTTCAAGCATATCAATGGAGGACATGTTGCATTTGGAGATAATCTTACAGGTGGAAAAATAAGTGGAAAAGGTAATGTTACAAAAGGTAAGATGACATTTGAGGATGTCTACTATGTTGACCAGTTAAAGTACAACCTGTTAAGTGTATCACAGGTTTGTGACAAACAACATAGCATATTATTTACTAATACAGAATGTATGATCCTTGCTCAAGGGTTCAAGGTAGTTGATGAAAGCATGATACTACTTAGAACTCCAAGAAAGGACAATGTTTATTGTCTAGATATGGACAATGTTTCAAGTGATTCATCCCTGAACTGTCTTGTTTCAAAAGCTTCTGTGGATGAATCCTCTCTTTGGCACAGAAGGATATGTCACATGAACTTCAAGACAATGAACAAACTTGTTAAAAACAACCTTGTAAGAGGTTTACCATCAAAAGTCTTTTCATGTGATGATCATTGTGTTGCTTGTCTTAAAGGCAAACAACACAAAACTTCTCATAAGTCCAAAGAGTTAAATACAGTTTCTTCTTATCTCCAGTTATTGCATATGGATCTGTTTGACCCTACAAATGTTACGAGTATAGGGAAGAAATCATACTGCTTAGTTATTGTTGATGATTACTCTAGATTTACTTGGGTATATTTTCTAAGGACTAAGGATGAGACAAGTGGACTGATCAAATCCTTTATTCTAAGAATTGAAAACCAAACTAATCAAAAAGTAAAAGTCATTAGGTCTGATAATGGAACTGAATTTAAAAATATTGACCTAAACACCTTTTGTGAAGAAAAGGAATTGAGAGACAATACAGTGCTCCTAGGACTCCACAACAAAATGGTGTTGCTGAGAGAAGGAATAGGACACTAATAGAGGCTGCTAGATCTCTGTCGGCTGATTCTAAATTGCCAATTACTTTCTGGACTGAAGCAGTTAATACGGCCTGTTATGTCCATAATAGAGTACTAGTAGTCAAGCCAAAGAACAAGACCCCATATGAGCTTTTAAATAAAAGAAAACCCTTTATTGGATTTTTCAAACCTTTTGGGTGTCCTTGTACAATTCTCAATACCAAATCTCACTTAGGAAAGTTTGATAGCAAGGCAAATGATGGATTTCTTGTTGGTTACTCATCTCAGAGTAAGGCTTACAGGGTTTTTAATTCTTCTTCTAGAATTATTGAGGAAAGTGACAATGTCAAATGCAATGAGAACACACCAAATCCTATTGGGTCTGGTCCTCAGTGGCTGTTTGACATTGATTCACTAACTAACTCCTTTGGTTTCAGTAGTAATGATTATGCAGGTTCAGGAAGTGGAGGATCAGGGACTAAACAAGATCAAGAAAACATACTTCAGTCTGTGATTTTTCCCATACCTACAGTGGATCCTATTGAAGAATGTGAAAAGGAGCCAACTACTGAACCAAATCAGAGTGAAGAAGAAAGAGGAGATGAGGAGAGTCAAGAAAATAAAGAACCTAAAGTAGCTGCTGAAATCACCTCAGTTGAGTTAAATGACTCCAATCTAGAGGTGGGACTCAATGAAGAACTTAGCTATCACACCAGAACACAAAAGAATCATCCTCCTCAGCTGGTAATAGGAGATATATCTTCTCCTTTGATGACTAGAAATTAAAGCAGGCTGGAAGATATGCAAGACCAACAGCATACCGTACTTTCTTGCTTTCTATACCAACATGAGCTTAAAAAGGCTTATGATGCTATGAAAGAGTCCAGTTGGATAGAAGCCATGCAAGAAGAACTGCTACATTTCAAGCTGCAAGATGTTTGGGATCTAGTAAACCTTCCTAAAGGTCAAAGAGCTATAGGCACAAAATGGGTCTTCAGGAATAAGAGAGATGAAAGAGGGATAGTAATAAAGAACAAAGCAAGGTTGGTGGCACAAGGGTACACACAAGAAGAAGGAATATATTATGAAGAAGTATTTGCACCAGTGGCTAGGATAGAAGCAATCAGATTGTTCCTGGCCTATGCTTCTTATATGAAGTTCAAAGTCTACCAAATGGATGTAAAAAGTGCATTTCTATATGGCTCAATTGAAGAAGTATATGTCTGTCAACCACCAGGGTTTGAAAACCCAAGCTATCCAGATAGAGTATACAAACTGAAGAAAGCACTTTATGGACTGCATCAAGCACCAAGAGCATGGTATGACACTCTGTCATCCTATCTATTGGAAAATGGCTTTGAAAGAGGACTCATTGATAAGACTCTGTTCATCAAGAGAAAGAAGAAGGACATCTTGCTGGTCCAAATCTATGTGGATGATATCATCTTTGGATCCACAAGAGAAAGTATGTACAGGGAGCTTGAGGAACTAATGCATCAAAGATTCAAAATGAGTTCCATGGGGGAACTTACCTTTTTCCTTGGACTCCAAGTCCAACAGAAGTCAGATGGTATTTTTATCTGTCAGTCCAAGTATGTGCAGGACATTCTAACCAAGTTTGGTTTCTCAGATTCAAAACCTGCCAGCGCACCTATGGAGACACACAAGCATATAACAGCAGATCTTGAGGGGGAGGATACAGATGTGCATCACTATAGATCCATTATTGGCTCTCTCATGTACCTTACAGCCTCTAGGCCAGATATAATGTTTCTAGTCTGTGTGTGTGCAAGATTTCAAATTAGGCCAAAGCAATCACACTATCAAGCTGTTAAGAGGATATTCAGATATCTCAAAGGGCAACCCAGATTGGGACTTTGGTATCCTCATGACTCATCATTTGACCTACTTGCTTACTCAGACAGTGATCTAGATGGAGCAAACTTGGACATAAAATCTACTTCTGGAGGATGCCAGTTTTTGGGTGCAAGACTAGTGTCATGGCAGTGCAAGAAACAAACCAAAGTGTCCACATCTACAACAGAAGCAGAGTACATAGCAGCTGCAAGTTGCTGTTCTCAAGTCTTATGGATTTAGAATCAAATGTTGGACTATGGGGTAACCTTTTTACACACTCCAATTTTTATTGATAATAGCAGTGTTATTAGCATTGTTAATAATCCTGTCAAGCACTCAAAGACAAAGCATATTGAGATCAGGTATCACTTTATAAGAGACTGGAATGAAAAGAAACTTATTCAAGTTGTAAAAGTTCATACTGATAACCAGTTTGCTTATCTATTCACCAAAGCCTTTGATGTGGGTAGATTCACTTTCTTGGTAACAAGTGTGGGAATGATCAACTCTGAATAAGCCCCTTCTCAAAAAGTGGTTAAATACTTGTAGATTGTTTATTCTTGGTGTTACTAATCTTCTTTTTCAGGAAATGTCTAGCATTACTCAGTTCATCACAAGCTTAAAAGTGTAAGTATGGTTAATACTGCCAGTACAGCTTTAGTACTGCCAGTACAATTTTACTACTGCCAGTCTTCAGTTAATACTGCTAGTGGTTAATACTGCTCTCAGTTAATACTGCTAGTTAGTTAATACTGCTAGAAGTTAATACTGCTCTTAGTTAATACTGCTAGAAGTTAATACTGCTCTCAGTTAATACTGCTCTAGGTTAATACTTCTTATGTCCCGAATACTATAAATACCCTTTGCCCGCCTAAAAAGTTCATAACGACTCTTTGCATACTGTTCACTCGTGCTCTAACCCTTTTTCTCTCAAGTACCAAGTTTTCAGGCAAGAACATTCAAGTTCAATGGCATCCATGGCATTCATCGATGAGCACAATGAAATCGTGATGCTCCAAAAGCAAATACAAGCCGAAGGTTTTCACTAGATAGTCGACTTTCTGATGACAAGTCACATCGCTCATACGCTCACTGTGTCTCTCACCATCTTCATAGATCATCAGAGGCAGTTCTGGGCTAATACCACCATTGTTACTGTGAATGGTGTGTAAATGATAAAGACAAGGGTGTGTGAAAAACCCCTAACCCTTACTGAAGAGGTACTACACATCTGTCTACGTCTAGATGATGCTGCAGGTATAACCTCTATTCCTAATGAGTAACTATTCTAAACTCTTTCAAGAATGGGGTATGAAGGCCAAATGGGGATTTTCATGTTTTTCAAAGATCAGTTTTCACCCCAATGGAGGTTCTTTGTTCATACCCTGATGCATTGTATTTCAAAGAAAACAACTGGCTGGAGCCAATTTAGCAGTCCAATTTCCTATGCATTGGTATGTTTATCCACTGCTAGAAAATACAATTTTTCTCTGATGATCTTCAATGATCTTGTCTCAATCCTGGACAACAAGAAGAGTTTCTTCATGTATCCCAGGTTTGTTCAGGCAGTTATTACTAATGAATTGACGGACATACCTCACTTTGATGAGGTATATATAACTAAACCCCCTAAAGGCAAGGTCTTCTCAAATATGAGAAGATCTGCTAGGGACTCGGATGGAGTTGACACCCCATTGTTCTCAACAACGATGGTGGTGTCCCAACCACAAGAAGGTATGGCAGTAGGGTCAAGGCCCCCATTAGACAATCCCACTGCTAGCCAATCCCAACCTTCCCACTCTATATCTGTTCCCTAATCTCTACTTCAAAAGCCCACTTCTCCAATTACCCAAACTTACAAAAGGAAACAGGTAAAGAAGGCTCCTTCCCTTCTTGTACCTTCACCCACTAAACCTTTAAGCCCTCTAAGGGAGGATTCTCCTTTAGAGAATATCCAAAAGGAAATCAATAGGGTGTCTCCCAACCCTCAGGAGGTTCTCTCTAAGGAGATGGAAGAGCATATGGGTGAGAAGGCTGCCACTACTTCTGCTAGCACAGAGAAGGACAGTGTTAACATCTATAAGACCTTCCCCATGGCAACTTTGGCTGAGAAATCAACCAAAGGACCCCGGTGCCAAGAAACCAAGGGGGTTGTAGGTGCTTCTGCTAGGCAGAAGGCCACTACTAAAAGATCCAAGGATCCCTCAAGGATGGGTAAAACATCCAAAAAGGGTGAGGACAGAACTGAAACTGATGAATTGATGGCAAAACATTCCAAGGATCCTTCAAGGGTGGGTAAAACACCTAAAGAAGGTGAGGATAGATATACTTACTGGGAATTGATTTAAGCATTAGCCAACATTAATGTTGATGTGGTTAATTAAGTAAAGGAAATCAAAGAATTGCAGCAAGTGGTCATCTCCCAACAAGAGCTGATTTCAAAACTCTAGGAATTGGTGGGAAAACTTATTGCCAAGAAAAGACGAAAGGAGTTTGTTTTAAGGAGAAGAAAGGGGCAAACAAAAAGGAGGAGAATGCTTCCAAAAAGGGGGAGAATTCAAGCTCAGAACAGATAGATCAACAGATTGAGGGGGAGTTTGTTGAAGAAAAGAAAGCAGCAGAAACAACACCAGCAGCAGTAAAAACCCTAGAAGCAGAAACTGTTACTACTGCTGAGCCAAAACAAGCAGCAAAAACTGTTAGTGGTGCTGAAACTTCAAAAGCAGCAGTAACAGAGTTAACACCAGCAGAGATTGAAGTAGCAGAAATGCTTGTCAAAGAAAAGAATGACACTCCCAAAGCAAAGGGAGTGGTCATAAATGAAGGGGGGGGTGCAAAAAGAATAGAAAAGAAAGACATGGCTGAAGCTGCAAAAAGAAAAGGGAAAGAGAAGATGATAGAAGTTGATCAACTAACTAAAAAGCAAAAGATGGTTGAGTCAGTTGAAGTATTAGCCAAGAAAATGCAAGAAGAGTTAGATCAAGCAGAGAAAGAGCAGGTTGAGAAAGACAGAGAAATAGCCAGAGCACTTGCAAATGAATTAAATGAAGCATTTCAGAAAGGGTTGGAAACAGAGAAGGCAAAGCAAAGAGCAATGAGCTTGAGAAAGGCTATGATGGCCAGAACAAGTGCTAAGAAGAGAAGACCTTCACAAACTTACCTTGCAACTCAGGAAAGAAACAAGATGATAACTTTCTTGAGGAGTGCAATTGGTGTAAAGAAAGAAATGTTTGTGAAGATGACTTTTGATCAAATCAAGGACCTCTATGAGAAAGAAATGGGAAAGCTGAAGAGCAATGAAAAGGATAGAGTGGAGTTTGAAAAGAAAGCCAAGGAGAGACATGATGTGAATATCAATCAACCCTTCCCTAAAAGTGAAGAGGGAACTCCAACAAAAGAAAAGGTTGAGATAAAGGCAGAAGAGAAAAAGGAAGCTACTATAGGGAAAAGCCAAAGGATTCTGAAGAGAACTAAGATGATGGCCAAAAGAAAGAAGATTGTAAAGAAGCCTAGAGTAGAAGAAGAGAAAAAGGTTGTTGAAGAAGAAGAGGCACCTAAGAATGAAGAAAAGAAAGCTGAATCTCAGGAAGTATCACAGAGTTCAGATGTAAACATGTACATGGTGGTAATGGATAAAACTCCAACGCCTATCTCAGTTGAACCTGTTGGATTCAAACCTCCTGAAGTTATCCACTGGGATACTATGGAAGTGGATGGCAAGGAATATATAAGATTGAAAAGGAAGGATGAGAAGTACCATGTGTTTGCTACATGGAACAAAATTGTCGGAGAATGTTCAAGATCTGATTTGGAAGAAATGTTTGAAGTTGGAATGAAACTACATGCAGATCTGTTGAAAGCTCCAGGGTTACCAATAGTGAAGCTCGTCATGGAGTACTTGTGCATGTTATTCAATCCAGAAGCAGTGAAGCATTTAATCAGAGATGTGTTCAAAACTGTTAGAGGATGGACTCTATATGAAAGGAGTGGAGTCTATGAATTAGCCTTGGATACTTTTCACATGGAGTATTACTTGGTGGATAGGGTCTACAATCACACTCATCTGAAGCTTCATGCAATGATAAATAAGAAGCTGAGTTGTGCACCAAATTCAGAAATGGCAAAGTACTTAATTCAGAGAACTATCAATCAGAGCATGGGATTGGATCCTAATATTGGATTGGATCAGTGAAAGTTTTGGAAGCATTTGAAGAACTTGACTTCTCTTTCTAAAAGTAAAGTTAGGGGGAGATTGTTGGGAACTGAAGACGTGACCAAGTCATTAATGCTGCTAGTTCAGAATTAGTACTGCTAGAGCATGTCAAAGATAATACTGCTAGGTATTAGTACTTCTAGTAGAATTAATACTGCTAGTCAAAGTTAGTGCTGCTTGAACAAAGTTAGTATTGCTTAGCTAGTTAGTACTACTTGAGGTTAGTGCTGCTTAGTAGTTGATGCTGCCAAGACTTAGTTAATGCTTCTAAGGTGATCAAGGTGATTAATGCTGCTTCTGAGATAATGCTGAAGAGAACGCGTCTGAAGATATTCTTGGAAGATATTCTGAAGATATTTTATTAATTGTAATTATCTTTTATCTTTAGTATATATATAGTATTGTTTAGAATTGTTAAGTAATCTTTTGATTAGAATTAATTCTGAGTTTTTGTTCTAGAGAGAGAATCAACCTCAAGGCATAGTTCCTAATTCTAGAGAAGTAGAATTCGTCTTGAAAGAGCTTGTTTTTCAAGATTGAGGTTGTGTGTGTAATCTTGTAACTTCAATCATTCAATACAAGTTTACAAGTTGTTCATCGTATTTATTGTTTGTTTACTGTTTCATTGAATATCAAAGTGTTATTCCGCAAACTTCTTTGATATTGTTTCTGAGTATTCATAATTCTTGTTGAGAATTCGATCCTGACAAATGTTTTGGAGAAAAGTTATATGCAAGAGGTGAAACTGATCAAACCATTCATCTTAATTAACCAAAAGAATTTACATCTTTTAATGAATGTTGCGGTGTTCGTTACAATAACCCACATTACTTAAAAAAGGGTATTTCTACAACGCCTACTTTATATAATTTTCATTTTCTAAAACTGGCCAAGAAATGCCCCGAACTCACAGTCAAATGGACAAAGTCATCTGATGAGGTAGAGGCTAAGGAAGATGAAAACAGGAAAAATAAAGATAAAATGCAACTACCATTCCGTTATGAAAAACTAAATGCTAGTTACAGTTCTAAACCATCAAAGTTTCTCTCAAATGATTATTTTCAAAGTTACTCTATTGAAGAGATGGAGGCGAAACCCATTGAAGGTAAACTTTATGTTCCTCCACTCATCTTGGAAAGTAAAATTTATGAGCTTGATAATATTTTAGTACAAGAGAGAATTTTTATTGATTTAGAACAAACGATAATTTTTATTCAAATCTGATATTTCAAAGGATAAGAAGTTGTTTTCAAATTATTCCAAAGCTCTTATATCTAATGATTATGATATTTTGTTTACTGAAGAGACTGATTTTCTAAATACTGATGATTGTTTTGATGAATGTGTTAAACAATTTCATTTTAATGCAAAACTTCCAGATCATTCTCAATTTGTTATTTCTTCTAATCGTTTACCAAGTGTTTATGAAAAAGGTGAATCGTCAACGAAAGTTGATGAACTGGTTTCTGTGAGTACCTATTATACCAAAGCTAAGAAACAAAAGAAAAGGCACTCATAGAAATGGAAAAACCATGGTAAGTCAAGAGAGAAACAATTTCGGAAATCTCACAGTTCTAACATGCTTAATTCATATTTTTCAGATATAAGACAGAAAAAGTTTGAAGGACGACTTGAGTGGAGACCGAAGAAGAAGATTGATGAGTCTACAAAATCATGTTCTGTATCGATTAGTAGTAGGATTATTGTTAGTGATTGTGATAAAATTGATCATTTTGATTCTCATAAACAAAAACTTGTACATCCTTACAAGTCTTATACAATAAAACAATTGATCCAATTTAACCCGTCTACTACTCGGTCTTCTACATATCGTAGATATGATTTTGTTACTCGACAATATTCCGATCATTGGTTTGGTTCATATCATATATATCATTCTTATATGTCAAAAGTTTTTCAAAAGATAAGAGGACCTAAATTCAATTGGGTACCAAAATCTTGTGCTAACATGATAGGACCCATCTATAAAAGGGTACCTAAACCTATTGTTGCTTGATTTCTTTTGTGCAGACCTGTCATATGTGGTATTTGGATTCAGGATGTTCCAAGCATATGACATGGTAGAAAAATATTTTATCTAATTATACATAGAAATTTTGTGGCAACGTGCAGTTTGGAAATGACCAATTTTCACCAATGTTGGGATACAGAGATGTTGTGCAAGAGAACATAACGACCAAGAAGGTGAGATATGTGGAAGGATTATGACACAATCTGTTTAGCATCGGTCAGTTTTACGATAAGGATTTAGAGGTCAATTTCAAAGCCAAGAGATGTTGTGTCAGAACTAAAGACGGAAAAGAACTGTTGGTCTGTAAGCGAAAGTCAAACCTCTACACTATCAACTTGTCCAATGTAAAGCCAGATAAAGTTGTGTGTCTACTGTTTAAATCCTCTATGCAACAGAGTTGGTTATGGCATAGAAGGCTATCTCATCTCAACTTCAGGTACATCAACAATTTAGTGACTAGTAATTTGGTAAAAGGATTACCTGAGCTGAAATATGAACGAGAACATCTATGAGATGCATGCGACAAAGGAAAAATGAAGAGAGTTGCACATAAGCCTAAGCCTGAACCTAGCACAAGTATACCTTTAGAGTTATTGTATATGGATTTATATGGTCCTATGAGAACTCAAAGCATCAATGGCAAAAAGTATGTCTTGGTAATAGTAGATGACTATTCAAGATACACTTGGGTTAAATTTCTGAGGTCAAAAGACGAGACACCAGAAATCATTATCTCGTTTCTTAAGAGTGTACAAGTAAACTTGCAGAAGATAGAAAAGCTGATCAAAACAGATAATGACACGGAATTCAAGAACAAAACAGTTGACGATTATCTCGAATCGGTCGGGATAACTCATCAATTTTCTGCTGCCCGAACGCCAGAACAGTAGTTGAAAGAAGAAACATAATGTTAGTCGAGGTTGGACGCACGATTCTCATCTATTGATCCAAACTCTCTCAGTGATTTGATTACGACCCTCTTTTATACTTAGTGAAAATTACGTTTAATATGTATTAGTGTTTCACCATCAGCGATCAGACTGAGTCTGTTCAGTTATCGCTGATAGTCTTTCTTACAAACATTTATATATTAGTGTTTCACTATCAATGATCAGACTGAGTCTATTCAGTTATCGCTGATAGTTTTTGATGTAAACAGTAACGTAATCCCTGAAGACAAGTCTCGCGTCAACATATGTTCATAGCTGAATCGAAGACAAAGTTGCTGAACAAAGACAAGTCTACTAATGACCTGATGCGGATATCAGTGAAGCAAAGACGAATCTACTTATACGCGAAGGAACATGAGGAAAAGCTTCAGCGATAGTTGAACCTCTTTATATCTCTGAAGGAAGAGATATTCAGCGATCAAACGATCAGGAAGCTTATACCTCAAGTCTCCTTTTGTCTTATCTTGCACAACCAGTACGATGTGTCAGAACGAACATGTCTCTGCCATAAATCGTATAACTCCTCTGTCAACTACACTGTTCATGATATGGCCAAAAGCATGTCTCCCAAAGTCAGACTCCCAAAACCAATCACTGAACGCCACGTGTAAAGTGCCCCGCAATGCATTTAATGTATAGGGTATAAATAGAAAGATTACCTCTCCATCTGAGGGAGTGTTCACCTCTAGCCTTCATCTTTCTATATCATAGAAACCCTTGTTTTCTATACTCTCAATCCCCCATTCTCTATATTCTTGTGCAACCATCTTAGTGTTTTTTAAGTTTGTTTAGATTGAGTCTGTCTTAATCTTATTCCGCAACAAACATGTAAATTGTGTTTGATTTATCAATAAACAATTTATTAAACTTTAATTTATATGTTTGTATTCAACCCCCCCCCCCCTCTACAAACTTGGTATTAGAGCAGACTGTTTAATCTGATAAACAATATCTTGCTTTATTCTCTTCCTTGTTATTCTAATATGACACCATACACAAACACAAACTACTTCGATAATGGTTCACTCTCTAAACCTCCCCGATTTAGCAGAGATAACTTATCTCTCTGGAAAAATCGAATGATGCTATTTCTTTAAGGTGCAGATCCCACTATAACTGAGTACGTAGCAAATGGACCCTATGAACCTGTCCAAATCATAGCTGTCGTTCCAGCTACTACCACCACTCCATTTATTCCTGAACACTATATTGCTAAGGAAATCAGACAATGGAGTGATGAGGACAAAAAGAAACTTGGTATTGATGCAAGGGCAAAGGCCATTATATCTATGGCTCTTCCTGATGAAGTTTTCCATTCCATCATGCATCTTAAAACTTCTAAAGAAATGTGGGAAACCATATGTGTTCAATATGAAGGAACTACTGAAATCCAAGAGACTCGAAAGATTAACTTGGTAAGACAGTATGAAAGTTTTATCGCTGGTAAGAATGAATCTCTCTCTGATGTTCATCAGCGGTTTAACTACTTAATCATTGATATAAGAACCGTTGGCAGGACCTATTCTAATTCTAAGGTCCTAACAAAATTCTTGGAATGTCTTCCTGAATGCTGGGACAGTTATTCAATATGTCTCAAGCTGACAAAAGACTTAAATTCTCTTTCTCTCAGCACCTTGTTTGGAATATTGCTCAACTATGATCAATGAAATCTCTTGAAGAACAATCTTATAAAATATTCTAAAGACTCCAAAAGCACTCCTGTTGCTTTAGTCTTTTCAGAAATAATTCCATCTCAGCTATCTACTCTCACTATCACTGAGTTAGATTCTGAAACTAAGGATCTATCAGACACTGATCTTTCAGAGTTTGATAAATCCTTAGCACTCTTGACAAACTCTTTTAAGAGATTTGCAAGAAAGAGCAATTTAAGAAGAAATAAGCCTTTATCCCTCACTGACAAGCCTAAATCAACCCTTGTTGATAAGGCTACTGCTACTTGTTTTAACTGCGAAAATATTGGACACTTTGCAAGTGAGTGCAGGTCAAAGAAAGTCTTCAAACCTTCTTTATCAAGAAGATCCAGTGATGATAAATACCTAAAGCTGAAAGACAAATATCAAAAGCTGGAAAGCTACAAGCAAAAAGGTAAAGGTCTCATTGCTGAGGAACATGACTGGGCTGAATCAGAAGATTCAGGTTCTGATGAAGAAGAAGTCGCTAGATTTTGAATCATGGCTGAGATTAAAGAAGAAGTGGAAGAACAAGCTGAAACTTCTATAAGCTTTATATCATCTCAGGTATCTATCTCTACTAATCCCTCTCTACCTGAAGAAGAGAGAAGTCGCGCCGTTGACGTGCTGACGATTGATCTCTACAATGCTCTAAACGGCAAAACTCTAGCTGAGAACAAAAACATTGATTTAACTGAACAGCTAGAGAAATGTCATGAAAAGATCAAATAACTGACTCTTTTAGAGGAAAGTTTGAAAGATCAAGTCATTGTAAATGAAATCATCAACATTGAACGCGAACATGCCATCGCTGCTCTAAATACAGAAAAGGCTACTGCTGAAAAATGGTGCAAATCATCAACAAAGATCAATGAGATAATAAATGCTCAAACTCCTGACGATGATAGAACTGGTCTTGGTTTTTGGAAACCACAAGATGAATCTCAAGAACATTGTTCCACGCCTAAGTTTGGAATATTTGTCACTTCTATCTCTGACACTTCTTATAATCAGTTTTATCCCTCTTCTTCTTCTAATCCCATCCCTGAGGAAATATCAAAAGCCTTTAAGTCTACGGATAAAGGAAAATCCAATCTTCATCGTCAGAAGGCTACCAAGAAAGTAAAGCGGAAAGTTCCTTCTAAACCCTCAGCGAATCAATCGTCTAGCTCTGTGATAGAAATCTTTGATCTCTGTCCTCCAAAGCTAAAGATTGATCTTAAGCCTAAGAGATCTGAATAAATAAAAATTCCTCCCAGATCTCATGAGAAAAGCATTCTTGGAGCTTGACCTGCTCATCTCAAATTCTTAAAACCTTTCACTCCTGGTCCTAAAACCACTTTTAAATATAGAAAATGCTATCAATGTGGATTTACTGACCATATCGCAAGCAAATGTCCAACTGCCACTAAAGCTGATAAAATAGCTAAAGTGAAGATGAATGCCTCAAAGGCTGAGAAGGTCTCCAAAGCTGAAAAATTGACCAAAGTGAAAAATACCACTAAGGTTAAGAAATTAACCAAGATGAAGGTTACCACTGAAGCTGAATCTTCACCTGTTGTGAAGATTACTGAACCTTACATCTCCACTAACTCTAAAGGACCCATTGAAAAGTGGGTACGAAAGAAAACTTAAACTTCCTTATGTTTGCAGGGATCAAAGGGCATCTCGTATCTCGATAGTGGATGTTCTCGTCATATGACTGGAAAAAAGACCTGCTCACTGAATACAAGGAAGAGAAAGGTCCCTCTGTGACCTTTGGTGGAGATGGAAAGGGATATACCCGAGGGTTTGGTGTCCTCAACAATGGGAGAACTACCTTCAGAAGAGTCGCTTATATAGATGGACCGAATCACAATCTTCTGAGCATCAGTCAACTATGTGACAAAGACTATGAAGTTCGCTTTTCTAAGAAAGCATGTTCAGTGGTGAATAAGAAAGGAAAACTTGCTCTTAGTGGTTATCGTGAAGAAAATGTCTATGTAATAGATATGGACTCTACTACCAATGAGAACGTGTGTTTTCTCTCTAAAGCCTCTTCTGATGTCAATTGGCTATGGCACAAAAGGCTCTCTTATCTAAACTTCAAAACCCTGAATTCTCTCTCTTCTAAGGAACTGGTTTCTGGTCTTCCTCAGCACTCATATGCTAAAGAATATCTCTGTTCAGCATGTGAAAAAGAAAAACAGACAAAAGCTTGTTTCAAGTCTAAACAAGTTTCCTCAGTGACAAGTCCTCTTCAGCTCTTACATATGGATCTATTTGGCCCTGTCAACATCCAATCAATAGCTGGAAAGAAATATATGCTTGTCATTGTAAATGAATACTCTCACTACACCCGGGTTATCTTTCTTCGCTGCAAGACTGATACTCCAGAAGAACTGATATCTTTTTTTAAAAAGACGAAAGTGCTGAATAATCTTACTGTTCGTTCAATAAGAAGTGATCATGGAACTGAATTCAAAAATAGTTCTCTGAACAATTTCTTTGAGAACAAGGGAATTTCTCGTAACTTCTCTTTAGTAAGAACACCTCAGCAAAACGGAGTCGCTGAAAGAAGAAACAAAACGATCATTGAAGCTGCAAGGTCAATGCTCAGCTATTCTCATCTCCCTACTCAATTTTGGGCTGAAGCTGTAAATACTGCATGTTTTACTCAAAACCGATCGCTGATAGTAAAGCGATTCAGAAAGACAGCTTATGAACTTTTTCATGGAAGAAATCCTTCTACCAGTTTTCTTCATATCTTTAGTTGTTAGTGCTTTATTCTAAACAACAAAGATCAGCTTGGAAAGTTCGACCCAAAAGCTGATGATGAAATATTTCTTAGATATTCCTCCATCTCTAAAGCCTACAAAGTTTTCAACAAGAGAAGACAATATGTGGAAGAAACAATTCAAGTCACTTTTGATGAAACTCACTCAGCGAACTCTAAACCAATCGCTGACAATGAAGAATTAAATTCTTAGATGTTCTCTCATTACAGAGAAACAGAACCCTTCTTCTCAAACCATCAGCATTCAAATCCTCCGGCTGGTGATGATGATCCAAACATCATACCTCCTAACGCTAAATCCAACTCATGGATCTCAGCAGAGCCTCTAAACACACTTCTTCCATCAGAACCATCTTCATCTGAACACCTCTCAGAAAACAATGGTATGTCTGACACTTAACACTTGATAGCTGATGAGCCTCAAGCTTCATCATCAGTGAACATTCCAATTGCTGATCCAATCTCCGAAGTAAGCGATCATGCTCCTCCTCAGCGATGGACCAGAGATCACCCCATTGATCAAATCCTTGGTGATCCCGATGCAGGTATTCAGACACGACGAAGTTCAGGTTATATCAGTCTCTTTGTAAACTTTATTTCTTAAATAGAGCCAAAGAAGGTTGATGATGCCCTTAGAGATCCAAACTGGGTCAGTGCTACGCAAGAAGAGCTAACTGAGTTTACTCGTAACAAAGTTTGGAATCTCGTTCCTAGACCATCTGATAAAACTGTTATAGGCACCAAATGGGTGTTTAGAAACAATTTAGATGAACATGGAACTGTAACCCGCAACACGGCTCGACTTGTTGCTCAGGGATACAGACAAAGGGAAGGCATAGACTATTATGAAACCTTTGCCCCTGTGGCTAGGCTCGAAGCAATTCGACTATTCTTAGCTTATGCAGTTTACAAAGACTTCATTGTGTATCAAATGTATGTAAAATCAGCATTCCTAAATCGAAAGCTGAATGAAGAAGTCTATGTAGAACAACTTCCAGGGTTCTATGACCCTAAGTATCCAAATTATGTTTATAAATTGGATAAGGCTCTCTATGGTCTAAAACAAGCCTCTCATGCTAGGTATGACACTCCCTCATCCTTTCTTATCTCTGAAAACTTTGAACGTGGCAAAATTGATAATACACTATTTTTCAGAAAGATAAAAGGTCATATTATTCTTGTACAAATATATGTCAATGACATCATATTTGGTTCTACTAACCCATCTCTGTGTACTCGCTTCACTGAAAGAATGAAGAAAGAATACAAAATGAGTATGATGGGTGAGTTGACATATTTTCTTGGTCTTCAGATCAAACAATCTAACAGAGGTACTTTTATCAGCCAAGGTAAGTATGTTAAAGATATGCTAAAGAAGTTTGATCTTACACAAACTTCATGATGAAGACTCCTATGGCACCTCCACTGACACTTAACAAGGATCCATCTAGAAAACCTGTTAATGTCACTGCCTATAGAGGAATGATAGGCTCCCTGCTGTATCTTACAACGATCCGACCTAACATCATGTACTCTACTTGTTTATATCCACGCTATCAATCTGGACCAAAGGAATCCCATCTGGTCGTTGTTAAGCGAATTTTCAGACATCTCAAAGGGACTCCTAACCTCGGTCTTTGGTATCCCAAAGACTCAGGGTTCGATCAAACTGGATATTCTATTAGTGATTTTGCAGGTTGTATATTCGATAGAAAGAGCACCACTGGTGGATGTCAACTTCTAGGAAGAAAGATGGTAAGTTGGACAAGCAAAAAGCAAAATTCAGTGTCCACTTCCACAGCTGAAGCTGAATATGTAGCCGCTGGAAGTTGTTGTGTTAAGACACAGTCTCATTGGATTCAAGATCATCCAATCTGAAGATCGCAATCTGAAGCTAAAGCCGAAACGTAGACTCTCGATATTAAAGTCAATGTCGTTTGTAATAAATGTCAATGTAATTGTTTTAGTTTACTTAGATTTAAATATCTAAGTTATAGTAATGTAATAGTTTAGTTTGTTAGATATTAGTTATTAGTTACTTTCTAGTCTAGTTTATATTAGAAATAATATCTAGATATTATCTTAGGTAGTGTGTTAGACACACTTAGAATAAACTTTGTTATATCTCTCAATCTCTCTAACAAGATCAGATCACACATAAACAAACACTAAAAGGTGACAAGAGAGAAAACAGAGAACACACATCAATAGCTTGAATCGATCAACCTTGTAACCCATTTGTTATAATCAATACAGGTTGGTAATCATATTGTGTTGTTATTCTATAAAAACTTGATATAGTATTGTTGGACCGACAATTGTTGTCAGAGCCTGATTAAGATCAAATAAAGTTTTATTTCTGAAAAACGACTCTGTGTTCTTGTGAAAAATCGATTTCGAGTGATTGATGTGTTTTAGGTGTTAAAATCGACCAGGTTGTGATCGATTAGCATGCTAGATCGATTTGTTGTTGTTTGATTTCACTACTAAGCTTTAATCGAGTTTCACTTTGTGATTTTAGTGGTCTAACAGTCGACTTTGGTAAGTTACTGTGCCATCGATTTGATTTTTAAAAAGTGATTTTTATTGCGATCGAGTGCTTACAATCAATTCGAGAAGTGTTTCTAGACATAAGGGTAGAGTTTGGTATTGCTAAATCGTTTTAATATAGATTTTAGACGATTTTTAGAAGTACAAGACGAATAAAGCGCAAAGCAGAGGACAAACAAACGCAAAGTTCAAACTTTGCGCGTCCAACATCAATCGCAAACCTCAACTTTGCGCTCCTCAATAGAAACGCAATGCTCACTTTGCGCCTCTCAAGCCAAACACAAAGCCTACTTCTCGGTTCCAAAAGCATACGCAAACCTCGATCTCACTTCTCGCAATAAGTCAACAAACGCAAACCTCCGAAACGCAAACCTCAGAAACGCAAAGCTCAAGCCATCTTGTTCATCTCTTCAAAAAGATCAAGTCAACTTTGCGCTTCCAACTTGAACCGCAAACCTCAACTTTCCGCTTCCCACTTGAAACGCAAACCTCACTTTGCGCGTCCCACTTGAAACGCAAACCTCTCTGCTCCAATCCAGACTTAGATTTTTCTTCAAAATGACATCCAGAGAAGCCCTTGCAATAGGAACTGACACCAAGCCACCAGTTCTCTTTAAAGGAGAATACGAACAGTGGAAAGATAGGTTCCTAAACTTTGTTGACAGACATGAGATGGGTGATTTCATCAGGAAATCTATAGAAGAAGGGGTTATGAAACCAGTTAAGACGACTCGCCTGGTTGGAAATGTGCCTACTGAAGTTGATCTTAAGTTTCATGAGCTAGAAGGTGATAATCTCGGAAGAACTAAAGGCGATAGATTAGCTAAGTCATATATCCTACAAGGAATTCCAAACGAAATATATGTAAAGATTGACAGCTACAAGGCCTCCGGCAAAGAAATGTGGGATCAGCTTGAAAAGATGATGCTGGGTTCGAAGGTTGGGAATCAGCTGAAAATCTCCAACTGCCTAAATAATTATGAAGAATTTAGAGGTAGAGTGGGAGAAACTTTAGAAGAAACCTATGACAGGTTTGTGACTTTTTTGAACGAACTTAGCAAGAACAAAGTCCACAAATCTCAAACTGAGCTGAACGTCAAATTCCTGGGTATTCTTCAACCGGAATGAAAAAGATTTGCTAGGCAGATGAAGCAGATAAAAGATCTGAATGAGATTCCACTTCATGAGGTGTATGAAACCCTCAGACAAAATGATGAAGAGGTGGATGAAATTCTAGAAGAAAAGAGGCACAAAGGAAAGACAGTTGAAGACACAATTGCTCTTGTTGTCCAGAAGAAGAAGAACAAGACAATTATGTATGAATCAGAAGAAGATGAAGGTTATGCAAACTCTGACATAGATGAAAATGACCAACTGAAGCAAGCAATGCTTATGCTGACAAGTGCTTTTTAGAAAAGGTTCTACACAAAGCCAACTTCAAATAGTCAGAGATATTCTTCTGGTCCGAACAACTACGCTCATAAAGAAAGGGTTGAAGGAAGTAGGTATGAAGGAAAGCGATTTGAATGGAAGAGAACAGAAGAGAGGAAACCTGAAGATAGATGGTATCAGGCTGAAGGAAAGGGGCTAGAGGAGAGGAAACCAGAAGAGAGAAAGTTCAAAGTTGAAGGATCCAGTCAGACAGAACCACCAAAGTGCTACAACTGTGGAAAAACAGGTCACTATGCCAGAGACTGTCGAAGGCCAAAAGTCAGGAACTCCGATTATTACAAGAACAAGATGCTTCTTGCAAAGCAACAAGAGGCTGGCAAAGTACTGATGGCTGAAGATGAATACTGGCTTGATCACTCAGATGATGATGAAGAGGATGAAGAGAAGGATGAAGCCGTCAACATGTGCTTGATGGGAAAGATAGAATCAGATACTGAAGCTGATTAAGATAATGAAGAAGAGGAGTTATGTACTTATCAGATTCAGATTTCTTGAATAAAATGCATGCCATGAGTTTAAAACAAAAATAGTTAGAATCTAATCTTGAGCAAGAAGATGGTGTCATAATTGACAAAAACCAATTGATACAGAAACTTAGCAATGAAATTGCTGAGAAGAAAGTATTAATTGAGATTTTACATAAAGAAAATGACACCAACGCAAAAGAAAAGACAATAATTCTTAAATAGAATTCTGAACTCAAGTCTCAACTGCTAAAGAATGGGATTGATTTATATGAGCTTAGAGTACCAAAGAAAACTTTTCTTTACTTGGAAAACTAAAAAGTTTGGAAGAGAAGTTATATAAAATGCGTCAAGCTGAACAGACTATTCATCTGAACAAACCCAAAGAGGAAATAGAGAGATGGGGAATTGGTTATAAGAATCCTCACTGTCTACAAAAAGGGATGTCTGAAGTGCCAGGACATTATGACCATCTTTCTATGAAATTAGCTCGAAAAATCTCTGAGTTTAAAACTTTCTGGGCTAAACTGTCGGAAGAAGATGAAGCCAACGAAACTGAAAAACGTTTGAAATCATCTAAAGTTCATCTTCCGTTTTATTATGCGAAGATGAATAATAGTTATAATGAAAATCCAATATATCAAAAGAATAAATCTCTTTCAAGTGATTTCTTTCAAAGCTATTCTGAAAAGGAAATGGAGGCGAAGCCTATTCAAGGTAAACTATATGTCCCTCCTCTCGTTTTAGAAAGTAAAATTTCTGAACTCGAGAATTCCTTATCAGATGAGAGACTTGATAAATATTGAACAAAAGGTTTTTTCAACAGTGTTCAAAAATGTTATAATTTCTAAGGCTTCACATTCTGAGGATATGTTTGGTTCATCAAATAAAGGATTTGATTTTCTGAACTCTAACGATGGTTTAGATGATTGTTCTGAACAATTTGACTTTAATGCAAAACTTCCTAACCATTCATCTTTTGTTAAGAAATCTTTGAGAAAAACAAGTATGCTTGTGAACAGTGCAAAATCAACGAAAGTTTTCGTTGATAAATCAGTCTCTGTGAAAGCTAAGAGTGCTAAAGGTAAGAATATATCTCAGAATTCATAGAAACCGAACACTACTGGTAATTCTAAGAAGAAGCAATCGCTTGTTGCTCAAAAGTCTAACTCACCAGTTTCACATGTTTCAGATCTGAGCAAGCAAAGGCCAGAAGTTAATTCTCAGTGGCAACCAAAACGGAAGCTTAACAAGACCGTTAAATCGTTTAGTAGTGTTAATTATAATAAGACTTCGCTTAGTAAAGTTGTTTTAATTGCTGATGTTGTGATTTTAGAATCAAAACTTGTTGTTTCACGTAAACAATAGACAATGAATCAATTATTTCAGTTATCTTTATCTGCTAGAAAGTCTTCTATTTATGATAAACATGTTTCTATTTCTTGTCGAGATTCTGACAATTGGTTTGGCAATTACCATGTGCATTCATCTCATACTAATTCTTCAAATGCATTTCAAAAGAAAAGAGGACCCAATTTGAAATGGGTACCAAAATCTTGTGCTAACACAGAAGGACCCAAATTCCAGTGGGTACCTAAGGCTAAATCTGTGTTGCAAGCACACAAAGCTTAAAGAGAAATCGACTTTTGATTATGTACAGATCAGAACTCATTCTTCAATGTCAAAATAGGTTTTTGGATAATGCAGTTCAAAACCCGAACATCAAAGTCAAAATAGGCTTTTGAATAAATCAATTCAAGATCCGCACTTCGATAATCAAAGTGAATATTCCAATGTTGTCGTATGAAGATCTAAATTTGTAATTTCTCTTATGCAGACTAGTCATACATGGTTCTTGGACAGTGGATGTTCCAAGCACATGACAGGGCAAAAGGAGATATTGTCCAATTTTAAAGACAAATACTGCGGAACAGTCAGATTTGGCAACGACCAGTTTTCTCCAATCATGGGATATGGTGGTGTACAACATGACAATGTCACGATCAAGAAGGTGAGCTATGTAGAAGGCTGACGACACAACTTGTTCAGTATAGGCTAGTTCTGTGACAAAGACTTAGAGGTCATGTTCAAAGCCAAGAGATGTTCAGTTCGCAATGAAGAAGGCGAAGAGCTCTTGGTCGGTACTCGAGAATCAGACCTCTATACAATCAATCTGTCAAATGTCCAGACTGACAAGCAAGTTTCTCTACTGACGAAAGCCTCGATGCAACAGAGTTGGTTATGGCATCGAAGGCTCTCTCACCTCAACTTCAGGTACATCAACAATCTGGTCAGTGGAAAGCTCGTCAAAGGACTTCCAAAGCTCAAATATGAAAGAGAACATATTTGTGCAGCATGTGAAAAAGGAAAAATGAAGAGGGCTCCACATAAACCAAAGCCTGAACCAAGTACAAACGCTCCGTTAGAGTTATTGCATATGGACTTATGCGGTCCGATGCGAATTCAGAGTCTAGGCGGAAAGAAGTACATACTCGTGATCGTGGACGATTACTCGTGATACACATGGGTCAAGTTTCTACGTTCAAAGGATAAGACACCAGTTGTTCTCATCACATTCCTAAAGACAACCCAGGTGAATCTGCAGAAACCGGTCAAGTTTCTACGAACAGACAACGGCACAGAGTTCTAGAACAACAAAGTTGAAGAATATCTCGAATCTGTCGAAATTTCACATCAATACTCTACTGCTCGTACGCCTCACCAAAATGGAGTGGTTGAAAGAAGAAATCGAACGCTAGTCGAGGCTGCTCGTACTATGCTAAGTCAATCAGACTTACCTCTATTTTTGTGGGCAGAAGCTGTTTCGACCGCGTGCTACACACATAATCGCTCCATGGTACATCGCTGATTCAAGAAGACTCCTTATGCGTTAATCAACAACTGAACACCAACAATCAAATACTTCCATATATTTGGGTGTAAGTGTTTCGTTCTAAACGATAGGGAGAGTCTAAATAAGTTCAGTGCTAGGGCGGACAAAGGAATCTTCATTGGTTATTCATCGACATCAACTGCATTCCGTGTTTATCTAAAGAAGTCAAAGACGGTGATTGAAAGCATCAAAGTCACGTTTGATGAAGAGATGGCTTCCGAACAAAACAGTTCAGAACCCGTTATAACCGGAGTACTAGCTTCTGGGCAACTCAGTCCAGAACCTGCGTCTCAACAGAATAAATCAGATGAAGCATTAACGTCAACTAATAATATATTTGATTTAGACTTATTATTTGAATTGATTAATGATGAATTTCTTGGATCTAATGTAAAGAAATTTGTTGTGGTTGACAGGATGGAAGACTTAACGACTACTCATCCAACCAGTTCAGATGTTCCTATTGAGTCAAACGCCCCGATTCAACAAGAGATTACAATTCAAATGCCGACTCCAACAGTTGAAGAAGTGACAAATGATAAAGAAACAGAAGTAGCTGAAACAGAAGGAGATACTATTCAGATCAATCTACAGCCAGATCAAGTTGTACCTGCTGAGCCTTCTGAACCTGCCACTTCAACTGAAACCATAATTCCTCCTAAATAAACAGAAGAAGGTACAAGTGGATTTGTAGATGATACATATGACATACAATCATCTAATCCACTACCTCATGAACATAAATGGACCAAAGAGCACCCGCTAAGCTAGATTATTGGCAATCCATCAAAACAAGTGCAAACTAGGTCAGCATCAATGAACATGTGCATGCATGACCTCTTTCTGAGCAAGTTCGAGCCAACACGTATATCAAAGGCACTTGCTGATCCAGAATGAGTGATCTCAATGCAAGAATAGCTAAATCAGTTCGATGCACTTCAAGTCTGGAGACTGGTACCAAAGCCTAAAGGTAAAACAATTATAGGTACGAAATGGGTTTTCAAGATAAAGAAACACGAAGATGGTACCATTATCCGAAACAAGGCAAGACTAGTAGCCAAAGGATACAGACAAGAGGAAGGAATCGACTATGACGAGACATATGCTCCTATGGCGCGATTAGAGGCAATCAGAATGTTTCTAGCCTACGCAGCCCATAAGAACTTCACGGTCTTTCAAATGGATGTGAAAACAACATTCCTGCATGGAATTCTAAAGGAAGAAGTCTACGTCTCACAGCTAGAAGGTTTTGTCAATCAAGAAAGCCGAATCATGTTTACATTCTCGACAAAGCACTCTACAGTCTGAAACAAGCACCTCGAGCCTGGTATGATGTCCTTTCCAATTTTCTAGTTAAGTCTGGGTTTTCAAAAGGTACGGTGGATACCACTTTGTTTATCAAAAAGGAAAAAGGGTATATCATTTTAATTCAAATCTATGTAGATGATATTATCTTTGGCTCTACAAATCCTAAGTACTGTAAGAATTTTGCAAACCTTATGGTGTCTAGATTTCAGATGAATTTGATAGGAGAGATGAATTTCTTTCTCGGTCTACAAGTAAAACAATTTTCATCGGGTATTTTTAATAATCAATCAAAATACATTAGGGATATTCTTCGGAAATTCCAAATGGAAAATTCAGAAATGATTGGTACCCCAATGGCACCAGGTACTAAGATTGGCAGCGATCCTTCAGGAAAGGCTGTTGATGTTAGGACTTATCGAGGAATGATAGGTTCTTTAATGTATCTTACTTCTAGTAGGCTAGATATAATGTTTTCAACATGCTTATGTGCACGATATCAGGCCAATCCTAAAGAAATCCATATGTCTACTGTGAAGCGCATATTTAGGTATCTAAAGGGTACTGCAGATCTTGGTATATGGTATCTTAAAGATACTAGTTTTGAACTAACAGCCTACACAGATGCAGATCATGCAGGTTGTATGTTAGACAGGAAGAGCACGTCAGGATACGTACAGTTCCTCAGTGACAAACTCGTAAGTTGGGCATCGAAGAAGCAACTTTGTGTTTCAACCTCCACGGCCGAAGCAGAATATGTAGCTGCTGCTAGCTACTGTTCGCAGGTCTTATGGATGAGAACTCAATTTTGCGACTACGGTTAACACTTCAACAAGATCCCGATATACTGTGACTCCAAGAGCGCCATCGCAATATCAGCAAATCATGTTCAACACACCAAAACAAAGCACATAGATGTCAGGTATCATATTATTAAAGATCATGTTGAAAAATGAACAATTGAACTTTTCTTTGTAAAAACTGATTATCAACTTGCCGATTTGTTCATCAAACCCTTAGATGAAAAGAGGTTCAACTTTCTTGTCTCTAAGCTTGGTATGTTAAATCTTAAAATCTAATCAGTAATTACCTATAAAAGTTTTCTAAATTGTATACTTTTTCATCATTTCTTCATTCTTAACTCTGATTGATATTTGCACTTCTATATTTTGTTCATGATCCAAGGGGCAGAATGAGAAGAAATTCACAAGTGGTCAATATTACTTCAAGGGGGAGCTCATAAAATTTTGCATGTACCTTTTAATGCCAAATTTTTTTTGTAATGCAAGAATTTAGGGGAGCTCTTCAAGACAAAAGGGGAGTACGGATATGACTCCTGATTATTTCTGATCATTACTCGTACTTTAAAAAGTTTTACTGCTTTTTGTCTTTTCATTTTAAGTGAATAAATTTTACTTTGACTTGACATAAGACTTTTGCAGAGTTTTTGAGAGAAGCTAACATGTTCATATGTTTATGACTTAAAGCTTAGCTTCATGAGATGGAAGATCGTATGTAAAGGTATAATTCTAAATCTTCATCTCATATATGGTTGAAAGAAGGACAACTTTCAATCATAGAAAACATTGTTTTTAATGTTCAAACCACTTCCTGATTTTTCAACATATTTTATATTTTGGGAGTGTATTTTAAATGTTTTCATAATTTAAATTGTGCTTTAACTGAAATAGTTAAACCAATCTGAGCTTCACGTGCAACATAGGAAAACAAAGAATCATTGTGCTAGGTATTAACACAACTTCTATGGAATCACCTTAACCAGTGATTTCTACCCAAGAAGTTAATCCTTAGTGATTGAGTGTGAGAAAGCGAAAAGAAATGAGTGTGATTAGAGAAAGATTAAAGTTTAAAAGAAAGAGCGTGTGAGAACAGAGTTAAAAGAATATCAAAACTCTGCACCAACTTTTTCTGAGTCGGGTAGCTACCATTCTAGTGATTCACAATTCTTTGGTGATCATTATTCAAACAGGCAACTAACCCATGCCAACTCTTGATCAAACGTCACTATCTACTCATTTTCTTCTTAAAAGGAAAGTGTTTCATATTTCAAAGGGGATGCAACACATTTGCTATCTGATTTTCATTTGGAAAATCTCGATATTGAAAAGAAGGAAGTTTGCCCCACCTTCGCACTTCAATCATGCACATTGAGTCTGTGTTTAACTTACTGTTGTCTCAGTGGTTTACACAATTTTGAGCCAAATAAGCAATCATCAAGTTCTTATTTCTTTCAACACAAGCACGAACACACAAGGAATTAGTTTCTTTGTCATAACATTTATAGAAATTACCTTTGTGGTGTTTCGATGATTAAATGGAAGCCCTGGGGAGTCAACATCAAACAACTCCTTTCCATTGTGTATCCGTTACACACAGTGACTTAGTGTTACTGACAGGCATGTTAACTGATTCATTAGTTGATTCAGGTGTTACACGACTAATTTGTCTGGATTTGAAAAGATTTGGATGAATATCTTTTGAATTGACGGATCAGGGGCTCTAACCGCAAGATAGACATTTCTTACAAATAATTTTGATGAAGTCGTTACACTTAACATCAAAAAGGGGGAGAATGACTACACAAGAAATGGCAAAGATCACATTTTTCAAGAATCACGTCAAAGACTGAATTCTTCTAAAGAAAGTAGATTGAAGACATGTTGATTTAAGATCTAGGGAAAGAGATTGCATCTTCTGAGCAGAAAGAGAAGACTGAATTGCTAAAATCATTTTCGTAATAATCTTCATCCAAAGGGGGAGATTGTTAAGACACAGTCTCATTGGATTCAAGATCATCCAATCTCAAGATCACAATCTGAAGCTGAAGCTGAAACGTCGACTCTCAATATTAAAGTCTATGTCGTTTGTAATAAATGTCAATGTAATTGTTTTAGTTTACTTAGATTTAAATATCTAAGTTATAGTATTGTAATAGTTTAGTTTCTTAGATATTAGTTATTAGTTACTTTCTAGTCTAGTTTATATTAGAAATAATATCTAGATCTAATATCTAGATATTATCTTAGGTAGTGTGTTAGACACACTTTAGAATAGATTTTGTGATATCTCTCAATCTCTCTAACAAGATCAGATCATACACAAACACACACTAAAAGGTGAAAAGAGAGAAAACAGAGAACACACATCAATAGCTTGAATCGATCAACCTTGTAACCCATTTGTTATAATCAATACAGGTTGTTAATCATATTGTGTTGTTATTCTATAAAAACTTGATATAGTATTGTTGGACCGACATGTTGCGCTCAGGTCTTATGGATGAGAAATCAACTACTGGACTATGACCTTCAGCTATCTAAGATTCCAATCTATTACGATAGCACTAGTGCTATCGCTATAGCAAATAATCCTGTACTACATTCGAAAACGAAACACATTGAGATCAGATATCACTTTATCAGAGATCATGTGATGAATGGTGATATTGAACTTCACTTTATCCCCACTGACTATCAGCTAGCTGATATGTTTATCAAACCTCTTGATGAGACAAGGTTTAACTTTCTCATCAGTGAGCTTGGAATGCTAAACCTTGAAGAGTAAATCTTCACTGTTCATGCATTATGTCAGTGCAAATAAGTTCCCCTCTATCACTCTATCTCTGATTATTATTCTGATTCTCAGGTATGTTATCTCACTCTCTGCAACTAAATTTTCATTTCAGTTAAGATTTTTTTTTAAAGTATATACCTTAATCACTGAATTTTCTTGAAATGATTAAAAGCTTTTTGATAAACAAAATCTATCGCTGATATTTCTCTTCAGTGATCCTTCTTCAAAGAAAATATATCCCTAAATTTCTATAAGGGATACATTCAAAAAGAAAAATTTATCGCTGACTTTTCTTTAGCGATATTTTCAAAAAGGACAAATGAAACGGTTTTCTTTCTCCTATTACGTCATTTGAACCGACAGTCCGTGGCATGCTTTTCTCTGACACCTTCGCCCGTTGCCATTGCATCCAATCAACTCTTTCAAACGTGTCCATGTCATGATGAGCATTTGTTTTCCCACCTCACTCTCTCTCTCCTACTCTCAAACGTATAAAAAGAATGTTTTTTCCATCCAATCAACTTTTTGAGTAAGAAATTATCTTTCAAGCTTCTGCATCGTCTTCATTCAAGATCACCAGGTTATTTTAATCTTTAATCTTGTTTCCATTTCAATCTTGTTATTAAAATCTATTTATGTTATATCATTATGGTTTTTTATAAGATTTTCTCTCTATAAAATCATTTTTTTTATTTTATTTCTCCAAAACCTTTGGTCTTTCTTACTATTCTTCTACCTTTCTTTAAGAACACTGTTTTTAATCTTTAAATATATTGGTTTTTCTACGTTTCTTTCCTCAAATAGAAACTGGCAACACCTTTATTTTTAAGCTAAACTCTTTTTCTACTCTTCTGTATTTCTATATTCAGAAATGGCTCAATCTACTCTTGTTGCTTCCAAAAACGTCAAATTCGCCATCACTGACTCAGATATCCCCAAGAACAACCATCTTAGACGCCTAGACTTCGATGAAATCAAATACCCACACCTGGTGGATGCTGCAAAATTCCTGAATCAATCCTACATTGCTCATGCTCTTAATGTGGATCCCAAGCCATCCAAAACTCTACTCCAACAGTTTTGGTTCACCGCTGAAGATTCCACCATCACCAACAAGAAAGTTGAACAGGTTCCTTCCATTTCTTTCTGCACTGAAATCGGACCAGGGATAATGACTGCTTTCGGCTTAAGGAAGGCTCTCAGGTTTCCTGATAGATCAAGGAGTGGTTTTGATGATTTGCCCACTGATGTTGCACTCATTCAGTTTCTGGACGCAATGGAATACTTTTGGGAACATATGCCCCGGTCAACCATTCCCAACAAGAAGCTGACGCTCATCAAGAAGGCAAACATGCCTTCCCAATTGAATTTCATCTTTTCTCACTTCATTTAGTGCATGAGTGGGAAAAGTGGTTCTCTTTATCAAGCAAGCAAAGTTCAACTCCAGATGGCTTACTCAGTCATCGTTGGAAAAAACTTCGACTTTGCCACCGCTATCTTTGATGATCTGAAGTCAAAGATAGAGAATACGGAGAGGGATTCCTCTACAAAGACTCCTACCCCACTACTACTGATGGTTCCTTCGCCAAAGTGGGTCAGCGTTTACTGGAGGTTAAACCGCTGGCAAACGAGGTAAGTATCTCTACCCTACGCTTCGACTCTCTCTCCACACTTCTTTTACTTCAGCGGCCACGCAGGAAGTTCATTCTTCTGCTATCCTTGCCCTATCACTGGTTCCAAACGACCATCTATTAGTTCCTTTGGTCCTTCGAAGAAGGCCAAAGTGACTACGGAGACAAGCGCCACTAGCTCAAGGCCTGAGGAAGTTTCTCGACAAACTTCCTTGGATGATTTTGTGGTCCTCTCCTTCACATCCTCAGCTCTCGTAACCTCAACCGTGCCAGCGATCTCGGTCGCTGTCACAACAACAGTGACTCAACCTACCATCTCAGTTCTTCAATATGAGGTAACTATTACTCTCCCAACTTCTTCTATCCCCATCTCTAATCCCTCTATTTCATTGGTATCTAACTTTCCTTCTATTTCTCAACAGCCACAGCTTGGACCCATAGGACATGATCATCAAACTTTTGAAGAATCTATGTAATTCTACAAATTGTTTGATAACTCAAGTACTCCTATATTCCCAAACACTGCTCCCATCTTTCCATCTAAGACTGTTTCTCAACAACTAACGTTTCTTTCAGGTCCTAATATGGCCACTATTGACGCTAATGTCAACAGTTTGGGGGTCAAGGTGGATTCTCTCACCACCGTAGTCAACGGAACCACCAGCGCAGTCATTACCGCTGGTGAAGAGCTGAAGACTTTGACAGCTATCTACTCCACCAAAGCTGAAGCTTCTCAAATCTCTGCTCTTCAATATGAGATTGTCAAAGTCAAGGAGTATACTCAGCGATAGTTTGACACTCTGTCCTCGAAGTTCGATTGTTGCACTGCTCTTCTTCAGCAATTCCTTGACAAACTGAATGCACCAGCTCCGGATCCATCCCCTTCCTTCACATCGGACGACCGCACCCAACTGAACATAGTCTTCCTCTCTACCTACTCCATCCCCTTCCTTCATTCATCAGGCTACTTCATATATCTCGGTGATTGAAGGACGACTGGATAGTCTAGAGGCTGAAGTCCGAAAGTTGGCCTCTTCACAGCCTTCCTCTCTGATAATGACAAAGAGGGGGAGAAAGCGGCTGAAGAAAATAGGGACGAAGCTGCTGAAGTTATTGCTGCTGAAGCTGAGGTTCAACAGGAAGAACCTCCCTCTCATGTTTAAGGGGAGAAGGTTGTTGTCAAAGCCCCTCCTTCGTTCGAAGTCTTAATCGAAGAAGAAGAGGAGGAAGAGGAAGAAGAAGAAGATCCTGATCTCCAAGATCAAGATGAAGAGCAACACCCAGATGATGATGATGATGAAGAGGATCAATCGCTATGGTTTTTTGCAGCTACCACATCATCAGTGATAGCATCGAAAGAGGGTGTCACAACAAGGGGGAGTCATGAAACATCCTCAGGAACCCCTTCCCAAAGCAAATCTAAGGATGCAGTTGTTGAGGGATGCCTGAAGACAGTATCACTATCTAAGGAGAATCCTTCTCAGGAATGCCTTTCACTTGTTCCCATATCCTACAATAAATTCCCTACCCCTGTTTCCTTCTAGCCTTTATCTTTCTTCTTCCCAAAATAAACACTAACTTCTTTCTTTCTATTTTCTGACCAGACAGTTCTCTCCCCTGCTTAAGGGTAAAGAACTACAAATAATCCCAGCTCCCATAGTTGATGAAGAATTAATCCCGATCTCTATAAGAGAGATTGATGAAGAAGATGAAGAAGAAGAATCCTTGCAACATCCAAGAAGGCCATCTAGACCATCTCACTAGTCAGAGGAAGAGATAAAGAAAAGAACAGAGATGATCTCTCATATAGAGAAACAACGACTGAAGATCCCCTCTCAATCAACAGATCTAGAGTTCCTGGCTGAAGCAGAAATCGAAGAATCTGTCAGGGTTGAGAAGGTGATAGCTGATTGTCAAAGAGATGCCTCTCTTGCTCTCAACATTCAGTCCTCTCAAGTCAAAGACAAGAAGCTGAAGAAGAAACTAGTTGAAGTCCAGGTTGCTCTATTGAAAGATATTGAAGAGGAACGCTCAAAAGAACAAAGGCTCAGCAATAGCATAGTCGAATGGTGTAAAAAGAAAATTGACTATCGCTCTGACCCAATATAGATCATAGCCGTTGTCATCTCAGGGAAAAAGAAGAAGGACCGAGTTTCTGTCACTATGGAGATTACCAGAGAGGATGGAAGCTGTAAGGCCATGTTCGTTTCAAAGCTGGAAAGCATCGGTTATATGGAATGGCTAGAGTTCAAAGATGCGCTGAAGAAATCCAAATCAACCAGTAGAGGCTATGTCGAAGGCATCTTAGAAGCCCTCATCAACAGAGTCTCCACTGTGTTAAAAGTACCATCTGCTCTTCCTTCCAAGCCAAGGCAGCTCAAAAGAAAGCCTGTCTTCTCCTCTTCTAAAAATGTCGCAGTGATAAGAAATGAAATCTCCATCAAATTCTCAAGAGAAGCTCTGTTTGGTCCTCCTTCTGATCTTTCAGTTCTCGATCTATCTCTGACCCCTGGTGGACCATATGGTGCAGGAAAAGTAATCAAAGAAACTTTTGGAATCTTCTTTAGAGATGATGAGGAAATGCTCAGATTCCAAAGAGTCTCCGAAATTCCTATTTGTCCCCTCAGTCATCTCAAAGATCTCTTATGCTTATGGTGTGACTACTTCCCTTCCGCTGAGCAAATCAAAGCAATCATTAGCCAAGAATCTCTAGAGCGAAGGCAAAAAGGAGAAGAAATACCTGAGTATATGGTCAATCCTCCAAAATCTTCTTTAGATAGCTGATATATTAATTTCCGACTTTCTGTAATCTATTAGTAAAACTTACAGTAGTTAGTACATCACTTGTACTTGTAATTTTCATACCTTGTAATTATTTTCTTCAATTAATGAAAATTTCAGTGAAGTACTTAACTCTATCAGTACTGTAAAGGATCCCTCAAAATAGTAATTGGGACATCTATGTTATGAGTCCTGATTATTTCTTATTTTGAACTATAAAGTAATTTTCTTCAGTTACTTTGTCATTATCAAATAAGGGGAGATTGTTGATCCAAACTCTCTCAGTGATTTGATAACGACACTCTTTTATACTTAGTGAAAATTACGTTTAATATGTATTAGTGTTTCACCATCAGCGATCAGACTGAGTCTGTTCAGTTATCGCTGATAGCCTTTCTTACAAACATTTATAGGTATTAGTGTTTCACTATCAATGATCAGACTGAGTCTGTTCAGTTATCGCTGATTGTTTTTGATGTAAACAGTAACGTAATCCTTGAAGACAAGTCTCGTGTCAACAGATGTTCATAGCTGAATCGAAGACAAAGCTGCTGAACAAAGACAAGTCTACTAATGACCTGATGCGAATATCAGGGAAGCAAAGACGAATCTACTTATACGCGAAGGAACATGAGGAAAAGCTTCAGCGATAACTGAACCTCTTTATATCTTTGAAGGAAGAGATATTTAACGATCAAACGATCACGAAGCTTATGCCTCAAGTCTCCTTTTGTCTTACCTTGCACAACCAGTACGATGTGTCAGAACGGTCATGTCTCTGCCACAAATCGTAAATCTCCTCTGTCAACTACATTGTTCATGATACGGCCAAAAGCATGTCTCCCAAAGTCAGACTCCCAAAACCAATCACTAAACGCCACGTGTAAAGTGCCATGCCATGCATTTAATGCATAGGGTATAAATAGAAAGATTACCTCTCCATCTGAGGGAGTGCTCACCTCTGGCCTTCATCTTTTTAGTTCATAGAAACCCTTGTTTTCTATACTCTCAATCCCCCATTCTCTATATTCTTGTGCAACCATCTTAGTGTTTTCTTAAGTTTGTTTAGATTGAGTACGTCTTAATCTTATTCCGCAACAAACTTGTAAATTGTGTTTGATTTATCAATAAACAGTTTATTAAACTTTAATTTTTGTGTTTGTATTCAACCCCCCCCTCTACAAACTTGATAAGCACCTCCGAGACAAACATCATCCAATCAGAATTACCCTTATTTTGATGGGTTGAAGTTGTATCTACTACTTGTAATACACAGAATAGATCTATCATCCATCGTCGGTTTGGTAAAACGCCGTATGCCTTGATTAATAATAGAAAATGAAGCATTATATACTTTCATATTTTTGGATGCAGGTGTTATGTACTCAAGGACAAAGAAAGCTTGAATAAGTTCAGTCCCAAGGCAGAATGAGACATCTACATTGGCTACTCTCAGACGTCTGCATCATATAGAGCCTATCTAAAGAATTTGAAGAGCGTGGTAGAGAGCGTCAATGTTAAATTTGATGAAGACATGGCTTCTGAACAAAGCAATTCAAAACCCGTTATTACTGGAGTATTAGCTTCTAGATAAATCAGTCTAGAACCTGCGGTTAACGTTTCTAATTATGATAAAGCATCTTCGTCTACATCTCATTTAATAGAGTTAGATTTATTATTTGAACATTTTTATGATGAGTTATTGGTTCTAAAGTGACTAAAACCGTTGTGATTGACAGATCTAAAGATTTGAGTAGTCATCAACAAATCACTTCAGATGTCTCAACTGAATCAAATTCCCCGTTTCAGACTGAAACTCAAGTTCAAACACCTACTAAATCAGTTGTAGGTGCACATGACAATGTTGAGAAAAAAGTCACAAATTCAGTTGGATGCACAGTAATGCCTATTTTGCAGACATCAAATGATCAACTAGCTGAGACTTCTGCACCAGTTACTTCAACTGTACCCCAAACTGAACAAGAAGAATAAAGTGGATATTTAGAAGATCAACATAATCAATCAACATCTAATCCACTCCCGCATGTATACAAGTGGACCAAATAGCATCTGGTACCTCAAATTATTGGAGATCCGTCAAAATCGGTGCAAACTAGGTGTGCAACAATGAATGAATGCATTCTGATTCATTACTTAGTAAGATTGAACCTACAAAAGTTTCAGAAGCTCTTCGTGATCCAGACTGGATTACAGTTATGCAAGAAGAGCTCAACCAATTTGAAGCACTTAAATTCTGGAGACTCGTGTCTCGACCAGAAGGAAAAAACAATCATTGGCACAAAATGGGTGTTCAAGAACAAGAAGGATGAGGATGGTATCGTTGTAAGAAACAAAGCAAGATTGTTGCTAAAGGATATCGACAAGAGTAAAGCATAGATTATGATGAGACATATGCTTCAGTTGCGTGTATTGAGGTAATAAGGATGTTTCTAGCCTACACTGCACACAAGAACTTCACCGTCTACCAAATGCATGTGAAGACTGATTTCTTGAATGACATTCTTAAGGAGGAGGTCTATGCCTCGCAGCCTGAAGGTTTTGTCAATGCGGATAAACCAGATCATGTATATATCCTTGACAGGGCTCTTTACGACTTAAAGCAAGCTCCTCGAGCCTGGTACGATGTTTTATCCAAGTTTTTAGTCAAGTCAGGCTTCTCGAAAGGTAAAATCGATACCACTCTTTTTATTAAAAAGGAAAAAGCTGATATCATTCTTATTCAAATATATGTCGATGACATAATTTTTTGTTCAACAAACCCTAAGTATTGTAAGAACTTTTCTACTCTAATGGTGTCCAAATTTTAAATGAGTATGATGAGAGAGATGAATTTTTTTCTTGGATTACAAGTTAGACAATTTTCAATAGGTATTTTCATTAATCAAGCGAAGTACATTTATGATATTTTACGAAAATTTAAAATGGAAAATTGTACTCCAGTTGGCACCCCGATGGCACCGTGAACTAAGATCGGAGTTGATCTTTCAGGAAAAGTTGTTGATGTTAGAACCTATAGAGGAATGATCGGTTCTTTATTGTACTTAACAGCAAGTAGATCGAATATTATGTTCTCTACTTGTTTATGCGCTAGATATCAAGCTAAGCCTAAAGAATCCCATCTTTCGGTGGTCAAGCGTATTTTTCGATATCTGAAGGGAACTGCAGATCTTGATGTATGGTATCTTAAATATACTGGTTTTGAGCTAACAACTTATTCACACGTTGATCATGTAGGTTGTATGCTAGACAGGAAAAGCACTTCGGGTCACATACAATTTCTGGGAGACAAACTCGTTAGCTGGGCGTCCAAGAAATACTTATGTGTTTCCACATCAACCGTTGAAGCATAGTATGTTGCTGCTAGAAGCTGTTGCTCTCAAGTATTGTGGATGAGGACACAACTTCGAGACTAAGGATTCAAGTTCAACAAGATTCCAATATATTGTGATTCGAAAAGCTCCATCTCCATACCAGCTAATCCTGTTCAGCACACAAAGACCAAACACATAGACATGCGGTAACATTTTATAAAAGAGAATGTCGAAAAGGTACAATTGAACTTTACTTTGTAAACACAGATTATCAACTTGCTGATTTGTTTACCAAGCCATTGGACGAAAGGAGATTTAATTTAACTCATTTCGAAACTTGGCATGTAATCTCAAGACATAATTTGTAGTTACCTAGTACAATTTAGTTTTGTTATTTTTCTTCATTTCTTTACTTTTACATTAACTGATACGTGCATTGAAAGGTTCTATTCATGATTTCAAGGGGAGGGTGCGTAAAAGATAAGATGATCTAAATTTGAGGGGGAGTTAGAGTAAAAGTTTTTGCATATGACTTGTTCTTGACAAATATTTTGATGCATATTTTCAGGGGGAGTAGATGACTTCTAATTACATCAGATCAGAACTCGTTCTTAAATGTTTTACTGCTTTCATGTCTTTATTTTTAAATAAATGTTTTTCTTTCAATAAGACTTTATTGCTTTAACGACTTTTTGACTGAATGCAGATTTTCAGGGGGAGTTTACATGATGATATCAATCATGACTTTGGAGCGAACTTTATGAGATTAATGTTGAGCGTATGGATTATTCTACTCTTAATCTCATCGTGTTTGAAAGGTGGATAACTTTTAGACATGAAAACATGTTTCTAAATATTCAAACCACTTCTTGATTCTTAAACAAATTTCATGAATACATATGTGTGATTTTAATTTTTTTCATTCTATGTACTTTCATGATTAACTAATCGCGTGTTTACAAAGATAAATACTTGTGTATTATCTTTTCCATATATTATCAAGTATTCATACACACCGGTTTAGTACTTTTATTGCTTATGTTCTTACCATGTCCCAAAATGAAACTATTTTTCGATGGTAAGACACCCCGTTTTGTACTTCATTGATATTTGAGCATTAGTTCATTTCATTCAAAACGTTTTTTTCAAGAATGTTTGTATTTTATTCGTATAGACACATTCCAATTCTTTCATGACCTAAGCTTTAAATTATTATCATTCATATTTGATCTTTTCATACATTGTCAGATTCTCAAAACATATCTATTGATTTCACTTCATTCATTCATTTTCCTTGTATTGAGAAAATCTTCCATATGACACCCCGTTTTGTACTTCATTGATATTTGAGCATTAGTTCATTTCATTCAAAACATTTTTTTCAAGAATGTTTGTATTTTATTCGTATAGACACATTCCAATTCTTTCATGACCTAAGCTTTAAATTATTATCATTCATATTTGATCTTTTCATACATTGTCAGATTCTCAAAACATATCTATTGATTTCACTTCATTCATTCATTTTCCTTGTATTGAGAAAATCTTCCATATTTAAAATACTCAAATCTTCGTGATTATATTCTTGAGCATACATATATCTGACATGTATTCCATACTATTGTGATTTAAATGCTAAAGTTAAACTATTGAGCAACATTTTCTTTAGGACAAAATACATGTGCTTAGTGTGAGAGCTTAAAGGAACTTTTATGGATTCACAATAACCAGTGTTTTCTACCCAAGAAGTCAGCCTGAGTGATCGAGAGGCGAGGGGTCAATCTCTGAGTGTGGGTGTGTGATGAGGTAAAATGGAAAAGAGATTTTGGTTAGATGTGAGCTTAATAGATTAAAAGAAAGAGGGTGTGAGAACAGAGTCAAAAGAATATCAAAACTCTGAACCAAAACTTTTTCTGAGTCGGGCAACCACATCTACTATTGGTTCACATTTTTTGGTGACCTTCATTGAAACAAGCACTAACCCATGCCAACTCTTGAATTAAACCCCACCATCTACTCATATTTTTCTTAGCAAGAAGATGTTTCAATTTGATTGGGGACGCATCACATAATCTATCTCATCTTCATTTGGAAGATGTGGATATTGAAATAGAAGGAATTCTACCCCACCTTCAAATTTCGATCATGCACAATTGAGTCTGTGTATTACTATTGTTGTCTCAATGGTTTACACATTTTGAGCCTATTCTTTCATACACAAGCACGAACACACAAAAAATTTGTTTTTCTGTTAGAACGTTCATAGAATTACCTTGTGTTATTCGATGATTGAATGGAAGACCTAGGGGGTGATCATCAATTAAACTCCTTGTACATTACATTCATTGCACTAAGTAGCTTCGTGCTGCTTGCAGGCATCTTAACTGATTCATTTGTTTATTCAGGTTTTCAATCTTATTTGTCTGAATTTGAAAAGATTCGGATGAATACATTATGAATTGACGGATGGTTCAGAAGTTCTTTTGGAAAGATCACACACTGAAAGAGGTCAGAGATTGCATACATGACATTTCTTGGAGACAATTTTGACTATTTCTATTCTCTACATCATCAAAAAGGGGGATAAATAATTTCAAGAAATGTTGTTTGAAGAACAGTTTGTAACAGTTTTGGAGAAAGTTATCAAGAAATGACAGAAATATAGAGAGAATGTTCATAATGAAAAAGAAAGTTCGAAAGCTCAGAAAAGTTGATGAAAGTTTGTTGTAATTTTCTTTGAAGATTATTAGCTGGAGCAAAGTGAGTTGAATCTGAAGATAATTTCTCTTCAGAAGTCTGAATAAGTTTTTCATAACCGTGGGTGAAGATTGTTAAAGTTCTTAAAATGCATTTTCACAGACTTTGGGGGAGATTACAGAAAAGCTGAAGACATTTCATAGAAAGAGAAGTTTGTCAATGTGTTGAAGAGGTTTATCAAAGAAAAAAAATGTATGTATTCATGATAAAGGGGGGGATTGAATCCGTTAAAAGAACATACAAAGGGAGAGATTGCTCGTTATTGCTAAATTTCAATTTGAAGATGATCTTGAATCCAAAGGGGGAGTTTGTTAGTGCACATAAAGTTAGATCCAAGATCATTGTGATGATAGTTGTTATGTTTATTTTGAATAGTAAGCAAGGTATTTATTATATGTGGTCTAAACAGTGTTTAGTTAGCTTATCTGTTCTGTTTAGGCCTTGGGGTATTTAAGTCCCCTTGGTGCCTTTGTTTTGTAACTTTGGAACGTCATTTGAATATACATTTACATTTGGTGCACTCTACTCTCTCTCTCTCTCTAAGATTTAGAGATTTTGGGATTATCAATTGGTATCAGAGCTATTATGAATCTGAGAGGATTGAGAGAAATAGTTTTTAGTAACTGAATTTGTGATAAAATCAGAAAATTTGATCGATTTTCTTGATTTTTTCAAAAAAAATCTCGTTTTTTGATTTTTCATCAAATTCAGACTGTTTTCTGGTCGAATTTTGTTGCAATTTGATTAGTTGGATTCGTTTTTGATAGAGGAACATATTTGATTCACGTCATTTTGCAAGAAAAACGGTTTTTGATCTTTAATTTTATAAATTTTCATCTTTCTGGAAAAAGTCGTTTTTCGAATTGTTCTTTTCTCGAATTATTGTTTTTGTGATTTTTGATCGATCTTTTTGTTTGAAAGTGTTAGAAATCTGTTTTTCGCTCAATTCTGTGTGAAAAAGTTTTATCAAGTTCATGGCTATAATTGATTTTGGAAGTTTTTCTGGATTTTTCAGCGTTTTGCGCCAGATCTGAACTTTGCGCTAGTTCATCTCAGGTTTGCGCTAGTTCATCTGGATTTGCGCGAGTTCATCCAGTGCATATTGTGCGTCTTCAGGTTTTCAAGAGAAGTTCAGCTTTTCGCCTTGGATTCATCACGCAAAGCTATCTTTGCGTCACCTTTGCATCACGCAAAGTACAATTTGCGTCTCCTACAGTTCACGAGATTTACAGTTCAGTGTTCTAGTTACCTTTGCGCCATCATCATCTCACGCGAAGTTCTATTCGCGTTACTTCTAAATCACGCAAAGTAACATTTACGTCACTAGCGGCTCACGCAAAGTTTGGTTTGCGTCATCAACGCCTCACACAAAGTTTGTTTGGGCCATCAACTGATCACACAAATCTGTGTTTGCGTCATCCACTGCTCACACAAATCTGTGTTTGCGTCATTCTCTGCTCACGCAAACCTTCAGTTTGGGCCAGTTTACCAGTTTTCAGACTTAGCTTTTTCTGACTTTCTGATTCGGTCAAGATGTCTCTACAAGCTCAGTTTTACAAAAAAACGACATAATGATGTATTTGGGATCAGATACTCGCCCTCCTGTTCTGATAAATGAGAATGAATTTCAGCAATGGCAGGACATATTTATTAATTTCATAGAAAGACAACCAAATGGTGATAATATGATGAAGTCTCTGACTGGAGGTCCTATGGAGAGGCTCATGAAAGAAATACCAGCTACTGCAACTACTCCGGCTACAAGAGTTGAGAAGGTTTTAAGAGAGTATGATGTTGAAGAGCTTTTGAGATATCAAGCTGATAACCAGGCAAAATCTAATCTGATTCTTGCTCTACCCAATTCAATCTACAACATAATTGACTGTTTCAAGCAGAATCCGATGCTAATGTGGAATCAACTAGAAAAGATAATGTTTGGATCAGCTGTGGCTACTCAACTCCATTAGAATCGATACATGAACAACTTTAAGGAGTTTAAAGCAAAAGATGGAGAGAGTCTGAAAAGTGTATTTGATAGATTTTGGGCGGTAATAAATGATCTGTACAAGATAAAGGTGACAAAGACTGAATTGGAAGCCAATCTGAAATTCTTGAATGCTCTTCAACCAAAGTGGAGCAAATCATGTCATAGAATGAGGAATGATGTTCGGATCTCTACAATGTCAATTCAGGAACTTTATGAGATCTTAATGGCTGATGAGAATTTGGTTCTGGAAAAGAAAGCTAAGATGGATAAGAAGAATAAACCAAAGACTGTTGATCTGATTGCTCTTCTAGCAAGTCAGCTGGCAGAACAAGCTCTATCTGAGAGTGCTTATGATGGATCAACTAACGATGATGACGAGGCCTTGGAAAAAGCTATTATACTTCTCTCTCAACATTATCAGAAAAAGTTCCAACACAGATCAGCATCAAACAACCTTCGTTTTACTTCTGGTTCAAAGAAAGTGGAACCCGGTGCTCCATCAAAGCCATATGTTCCAAAATATGAGCCTGCTAAAGTGGTTGATCCGAAAAAAAAAGAGAAGAAGGTAATGAACTGCTTCAATTGTGGAAAACCGGGACATATAGCAAAGGAGTGTCGAGTGAAGGTTTTCAAGGACTCTGCTTTCTACAGGAAGAAGTTGGAACTGGCATAAAGAGAGAAAATGGAACAATTCTGCTTGCTGAGGAAGAATATTGGCTTGATCATTCAGATAATGAAGCCGAGAATGAGGAAACGGCTACAATGTGTTTTATTGGGGATGACAAGAGTGATGATGAAGAAGAGGATACTTCAACTAATGAATCTGAGGTAATTTCTGAGTTTGATTACAACTTTATATCATCTCAAATGAACGTTATTATCAATGCTTTACATGATTTACGTTCAAAGTTCATATCTGAAAAGCTTGATAATCAAGAAAGGTTTGTTTTGATTGAAAAACTACGAATTTCTCTGAAAGATGAAAAGATTATTTTAACTGACACAAAAGAGAAATTTCAAAAGAAATTAGATGACTTAGAAAATTCAAATCAGACTTGTTTTGATTCTTTGACTGAAAAAACCAATTTAAATCAAAATCTTTCTAATAAAATAATTGATTTAGAAGGGAAATTATATAAAAGAGAACAAACTCAGCAAACAATTTATATGAATAAACCAAGGAGTGATGAGGCAATAAAAGAAAGATGAGGACTTGGTTTTGAAAATCCACAATGTTTAAACAATGTTATCATAAAAAACCCCACTTTGTATAATTTTGATTATCTAAATCTTGCACATTATGCTCCTCAAATTAAAATTGAGTGGATGAACGCAAAGCAAGAATTAGAAATTGAAAATCAGAAAAGAATGAACAACAAGAAAATGGAAATGCCATTTGTTTATACTAGTGAAAATGCCAAATATTTTCCTAAGCAATTAAAGAAGTCCAGAAAATCCAAAAATGTTTTAAATGTCAATTCTTCCATTAAATCTTCATTATCAACTGATTTTGTTGATATATATGCTAACAATACTAATAAGGAAAATGTATCTCCGGTTTCTTATGATTCTAGGAGTTATATTCCCCCATTAGTGTTAGAGGGTAAAATAGTTGATCTTGAAGATAAATTGGAAGAACAATGTCTTCAAACTGATTTAAAAAACGATTTATTTCTTTTTATAATGAAATCAGATTTTGAAGACAAAATTACTTCTGGATTTTTTGTCGATTACAAGGAAAATACTCACAAAGTACAAAACAGTGTGCATTTGCGCCAACCGTTGGTCGCGCAAACTTACAACTTGCGCCAGCCGTTAGTAGCGCACAGTTCAGTTTGCGCCACCAAAGGGTCGCGCAAACCACTTTCTGAAAGTTCTCACTCCAACGCAAGTTCAAACATGTCGAATGCTCAGCTTGATTTCTTAGATAAAATTTCTTCTTCCAATTCAATTGTTGATGATTCTTTTATGCTAAATGATCAGTATTATAAACCAAAGCGTAAAAGAAGAAGATCAAAGAAGTGAATGAAACAAGATAATGTCTTGTCTAAAAATTCTAATTCTTCTGATTTTTCTATTTCATATCGGACTGTGAAGAGGTCAACTAAGCTGATATATGGAGGGTTAAGCAAAAATCAATAGAATCTGAACTGTTAGAGGATATATGTGTAGAGAATCTTTGTCATACTGATACATTTGCCTTTTGTAATAAAAATACAAAATATTCAATTCAGCAAATGATTCACATTGCAAGAAATGTGTCATATTCTTATTCTAGTTCTGATTCTGATGATTATGTTTCTTCCTCTATTGATGATTGCTTTCATGAGTTTTCTAAAAATAAATGTTCGAAAAATAAAAGACACAAATCTAACAAGAAGGGACCCATAAGTATATGGGTACCTAAATATGTGTAGCTTAGTCATTTATGGTATCTGTATTCGGGGTGTTCCAAACACATGACGGGCAACATATCACTGCTTTCAAATTTTGAAGAAAAATGTTGCGGTCGTGTTAAGTTTAGAAACTGCGAGACTGCTCCCATTCTAGGTTATGGTGATCTTGTTCAAAGCAATATTACTGTCAAGCGAGTCAGCGATGTTGAAGGTCTTAGCCACAACTTATTCAGCATCGGGTAATTTTGTGATAAAGATCTTGAAGTTAGCTTCAAATCTAAACGCGTTGTTTTGAAGAATGACAGTGGCAGGGATTTACTTGTTGGAAAAAGAAGATTCAATTTATATACCATTGATCTTTCCAAGGTTAAAATTACATCAGATATATGCTTGCTTTCTAAAGCTTTTGTTCATGAAAGTTGGCTATGGCACCGACGACTAGCTCATCTCAACTTTAAATACATGGATCGCCTTGTTAAGACTAATTCTGTGAGAGGTCTCCCAACACTCCATTTTCAGAAAGACCACCTTTATCAAGATTGTGAGAAAGGAAAGATGAAGAAAGCTCCTCATAAGCCAAAGCCTGAACCCTGCACTTCGGACATTCTTGATTTACTACATGTTGATTTATGCGGACCGATGAAGACAAAGTGTGAGTCCAAGATCAATGAATCTCTAGAGAGAGAAAGTAGAGAGATAGAGAGTTCAAGGCGCAAAGTAACAATGATATTCAGTATGCGTGAATAGTTCTTACAAAGAACCAAGACCAAAGGGACTTAAATACCCTTGTCAGATACAACACAGTGTAAGACACTGTACACTATATAAGACCAAGCCTATAAATACAATGATTACTATAAAATCAGACTTAACACAAAGAGTATCGGAAAGAAAAGATATGTCTTGGTGGTTGTTGATGATTACTTACGGTATACATGGGTCAAGTTTCTCAAGTCTAAAGATGAAACTCCCGACATTCTCATCAACCTCATCAAAACAATTCAGACCAACAAGCAAAAAGCAGTCAAAGTTGTCATATCAGACAATGGTACTGAATTCAAGAACAACACTCTTCAAGTTTTCTACGAAGATCAAGGTATTCAACAACAGTTTTTTGCTGCTCGAACACCGCAACAGAATGGGGTTGTTGAACGAAGAAACAGAACGCTTGTCAAGGCGGCCAGATCAATGCTTGCTTATTCTGGTCTTCCTTTGTCTAATTAGGCTGAAGCTGTCTCAACTGCATGTCACACTCACAACAGATCAATTCTGCATCGCCGATTCAACAAAACACCATATGAGCTTAAGAACGGTATCAAACCGAATGTCAAATATTTCAAGTCATTTGGGTGTAAATGTTATGTTCTGAATGACCGAGACAATCTGAACAAGTTTAGTCCAAAAGAAGATGAGGGTATTTTTCTGGGTTATTCTTCTAATTCTGCGGCTTACCGAGTCTTTCTTATCTTAGCCAGAAAAGTGATAGAGAGTGTCAATGTTAAATTTGACGAAGCTGCCGATTTGGTTTCTGGTCAATCAGGCTCAGAACCCGCACTTACAGGGAATTTAGCTTCTGGACAAGTCAGTTCAGAACCTGCAATAGAACCGTCAAATTAGGATCCTTCTTCTTCCTTGCTTAAACTTTCTGATCTTGATTTTCTTTTTGAGAATTTTTATGATGACGTACCTAAATCTAATTCTGAAAATGCTTCATCTGTGAATCAGGAAACTGTGAACGCATCTACTCCTAATTCCGTTGCATCTATCTCTGACACTAATGTCGTTCAAGTTATTTCTGAACTCCCTCAACATCAATCAGAATCTGAGCATGTGAATACTGAATCTGGGTAAGAAGCATCTGTTCAAGAAACATCTGTACAAGCAGAACCAGTTCCAGAAGCAGAACAAGATGCTGATATCCCATCAACAATTCCAGAATCTGATTCAGAAGTTGTTGAAATACCTCCTCCTCCATAGACGTAACTGAAGTTCTCTCTCAACAACTAGAAGTTGTTCAAGAAGTTATATATCATCTCCCTCACACCACCAAATGGACAAGATCTCATCCTATTCATCAAATTATTGGTGCTCCTCAAGCAAGTGTATCTACTCGTTCCAAGGCGGCAACTTCCAACGAATGTCTTTTCACTTGCTTTCTAAGCAAGATTGAACCAACAAAAGTATCTGAAGCATTGGAAGATCCATATTGGATTATAGCGATGCAAGAGGAACTCAATCAATTTGACTCACTAAAAGATTGGAGACTTGTTCCACGACCGAAAGGAAAAAGCATAATTGGCACAAAGTGGATATTCAAGAACAAGAAAGACAAAGATAGTATTGTTGTTCGTAACAAAGATAGACTGGTTGCCAAAGGTTATCGACAAAAAGAAGGAATCGACTACGATGAAACTTTCGCGCCGGTTACAAGACTATAAGCTATTCGTATGTTTCTCGCTTTTGTTGCTTATCGCAATTTCACTTTGTATCAGATGGATGTCAAGACAACATTCCTCAATGGTAAACTGAAAGAAGAAGTTTATGTTTCTCAACCAGAGGGGTTTGTTGACAAAGAACATCCTGATCATGTCTACTTTCTCGAAAAAGCACTGTATGGCCTGAAACAAGCACCGAGGGCATCGTACGATGAGTTGTCACCCTTCTTGATCAAATACGGGTTTACCAAAGGATCTATAGATACCACTCTTTTTATCTATCATTCTAACTTGGATATCTGCTTAGTTCAAATTTATGTAGATGATATTATATTTGGTGTGACTAACCAATCATTATGTTCTTGGTTTTCTGATGTTATGACCTCCAGGTTTCAGATGAGCATGATGGGAGAAATTAATTTCTTCCTCGGCTTACAAGTGAAGCAGCTTCCAGATGGCATTTTTATTAACCAATCGAAGTACGTGTTTGACATCTTGAAGAAATTCAAGATGGACAAATCTTCTTCAATTGGCACGCCTATGGCTCATGGTGCAAAGATTGGTCTGGATCTGGATGGAAAAGTTGTGGACGTTAAAACTTATCAAGGTATGATTGGATCGCTCATGTACTTAACAGCAAGTCTCGTCGGATATCATCTTCTCTACTTGCCTATGTGCCAGATTTCAAGCCAAACCAAAGGAATCGCATCTGTTGGCAGTCAAGCGCATATTTCGATACATCAAAGGAAATCCATATTTAGGTTTGTGGTATCCTAAGTGTTCTGATTATAAACTAACTTCTTACTCTGATGCAGAATTTCGTGGAAATCAGTGAGACCGAAAAAGCACATCAGGTCACCTTCAATTTCTTGGTGATAGACTTATAAGCTGGGCGTCGAAGAAGCAGAATGGTGTATCTATCTCAACTGCAGAGGCAGAATACGTCGCCACAGCTAGTTGTTGTGCTCAAGTGCTTTGGATGAAGACACAACTTCGTGATTACGGGATGCTATACAAGTTCCTATCTATTGTGACAGCAAATCCGCAATCGCGATATCAGACAATCCGGTCCAGCTCACAAAGACCAAACACATAGATATGAGGTACCATTTCATAAAGCATCATGTGGAAGAAGGTATTATTGAATTATATTTTGTCCCAACTGAATATCAACTTGCTGATATTTTTACAAAAGCTTTAGATGAAAAACGTTTTAATTTTCTGCTTTCAAATGTGTGTCTAGGATAAATTTTTAAGTTGCTTTGTTTATATTAAAGTTTTATATGTTCGACTTTCAAGTCTTACAAAGATCGAAAGGTCAGCAACATGTTTGAAGCTTTTGCTTTCTGCTTTAAAGGTATGTGATTTGAAATATTTATAGTTTACAATGCTTGGAAATCCTAAAAAGTCTGGATTATGGACTGTAATGAAAATATGGTCTAAGCACTTAGATGTAGAATTGAGTGATTGAGATGAATTATATATAAAATACAGAAATCTCTAAGTTTAAAAGTTTGTGACTGTGGCCTTTCTGGTTTGTGAAAGTAAGTTCCATGGGATGTTTGTCATCTGGTCCCCTAAGGTCAATTGGTCTGGGAGTGATCGAACCCAAATCCTTCTATAGAACCAGATCGATAGTCATGTTCTACTGGTATGAATGGGTTTTGGATATGTCGATGTAGCCTTTCTGATTTGGGAAAGTAAGTTCCCAGGGGTGCTTGACACCTAGTCCCCTAAGGCCAACTGGTGTGGGAGCGGCTGACCCAAATCCTGCAATAGGGTCAGATAGAAAGTTACGTTTGTTAGGTCTGATTTTATAGTAATCATTGTATTTATAGGGCTTGGTCTTATACTGTGTTTAGAGTCTTATCTGTGTAGTATTGACCAAGGGTATTTAAGTCCCTTTGGTCTTTGTTCCTTGTAAGTTTTGATCGATTTTCTTGAATTATTCAAGAAAATCTCGTTTTCTTGATTTCTCATCAAATTTGGATTGTTTCTTGGTTGAATTTGTTTGAAATTGATTTGTTTAGCTTCGTTTTTAGTAATCGATCATAGTTGATTCTCATTATTTTGCATAAAAAACATGATCTGATCGTCAATTTTATGAATTTGTGATTTTTCTGAAAACACGAGTTATTGTACTGTTTCATTCAAGTTTTTGAGATTCTGTTGTTTTTAATCGAAATTGTTAGTTGATTTGTGTCAAATAGGTATTTTCGATAATCAGTATGTGTTGTTCTTGCATAAATCTCTTGGTTTGATTTGGTTTTGCCAGTTTTATTTGAGTTTCTGCGGGTTTGCGTTTGTTCTTAGCACTTTGCGTTTCATTCATATGCTTTGCGCCTCATTCATCATACTTTGCGTATGATTCATATAGCTTTGCGTTTGTTCATATTGATTTTCATTTTCTATTAATCTTTGTTCGCTTGTTTCAGGTTTTCAGTTCACATTAGACCCGCAAAGTTCATTGTGCGCTTCAGGCTACTTACGCAAACCCTGTCTTGCGTTTCCCACTGCAATCGCAAACCTCAGTTTGCGTTTCCCTCAGCACCCGCAATGTGTGTCTTGCGCTTCTTCCTACACCCACAAAGTTTACTTTGCGTTTCCCTCTTCACCCGCAAAACTTCACCCGCAAAGTTCAGTTCGCGGTTCTCTCCTGACCCGCAAAGCTCCACTTTGCGTTCCTCTCTGCACCCGCAAAGCTCCACTTTACGTTTCAGACTTCGCACGCAAAGTTCCACTTTGCGCTTGTTCCAGTCTTAGTTTAAAAATAAAAGTCTGGAATTAATTTTTTTTTTTTGTGTGTCATCTATATTTTTTTTACAACTTTGTATCATAATAAGTGTTTTTCAAATTTTCAATTTTCAATATTTTTCGAATTTTTTTTTTCAATTCATTCTGATTTTTTTTTTCTGGTACATCAGCAATGGATTCTGCCAAGTTTGCTTTCCAAGCTAGGTTCTACTCAAATGATCTGATGATGCAATTGTGAACAGATACTCGTCCACCAGTCTTAATCAACGAAGATGAGTTTACACAGTGGCAAGATAGGTTCATAAATTTCATTGAGCGTCAGACAAATGGAGAAAATATGATGAAATCGTTTACTGAAGGACCATTCATCAAGTCAAAAGATGACATTCCTTTGACTGCTGATGAAATCAACCGCGAAAAAGCCGATAGAGAAGCAAAGTCCAATTTGATGCTAGCTCTGCCTAACACGATCTACAATCGAATTGATTCTTTCAAACATAATCCAAATATGATGTGGAATCAATTAGAAAAGATCATGCTTGGGTCATCTGTTGCTACTCAGATACGCCAGACACGCTTCATGAACAACTTTGAGGAATTTAAGGAGAAGGACAATGAATCTCTAAAGGCTATCTTTGACCGGTTTTGCGCTGTGATTAATGATCTTAGAAAGATTAAAGTGGAAAAGACTGATCTGGAGACGAATCTGAAGTTTCTTAATTCTCTTCAGCCTGAGTGGAATAAAACATGTCATAGACTGAGGAACGATGTACGGATATCTACAATGCAAATTCAAGAACTGTATGAGATTTTGCTGACTGATGAGAGTTTGGTACTGGAAAAGAAGGCCAAACTGGATAAAAAGAACAAGAAAACAGTTGATCCGGTTGCTCCTCACTAAGCAACTGAATGAACAAGCGTTGTGTTGGGAACTGAAGAATTTACCAAGTATGGTTAATGCTGTTGGATCAGAGTTACTACTGCTAGAAGACTTCAAGGTTAATACTGCTAGGGTCAAGGCCCCCATTAGACCATCCTACTGCTAGCCAATCCCAACCTTCCCACTCTAAATCTATCCCCCAGTCCCTTCTTGAAAAACCCACCTCACCTATCACCCAAACATACAAGAGGAAACAGGTAAAGAAGGCTCCTTCCCTTCTTGTACCATCAACCCCCAAGCCTTTAAGCCCTCTAAGGGAGAATTCTCCTTTAGGGAATATCAATAGGGAAACCAAAGGGGTGTCTCCCAACCCCAAGGAGGTGCTCTCTTAGGAGGAGGAGGAAGAGCATATGGGTGATGAGGCTGCCACTACTCCTGCTAGCACAGAGGAGGAAAGTGGTAACATCAATAAGACCTCCCCCATGGCAACTTTGAATGAGCAATCATTCAAAGGTCCCTGGTGCCAAGAAACCACGGGGGTGGATAGTGCTTCTTCTAGGCAGAGGACATCCACTATTAAAAGATCCAATGATCCTTCAACAGAGGGTAACACTTCTAGAGAAGGTGAGGACAGATATAACTACCAGGAATTGATGGATACAATGGGAAACATCAACCTAGATGTTATGAAACAAGAAAAAGAAATAGAGGAGATGAAGCTGGTGATTCTGTCACAACAAGTCCAGATTGCAAAACTAAAGAAGATGATGACCAGGCTGATTCAAAAGAAGAAAAGGAAACAATTTGTGCTAAAGAGAAGGGAACCAGTGTCTGATGCTCCCAAAAAGGGGGAGTCAGAGGCTGAAGTAAACCTGGATGAGGAAAAAGAAAAAGTTGAGGGGGAGCATGATGGGGAGAAGAACAGTATTGAGGGGGAGCTAGAAGCAGAAACTGAAAGAAACTCAGAGCAAGCAGCAGAAACTGTTAGTGCTGCTGAAACTTCACAAGCAGTAGTAACAGAGTTATCACCAACAGAGATTGAAGTAGCTGAAATGCTCATCAAAGCAAAGAATGAAACTACCAAAGCAAAGGGAGTGGTCATAATTGAAGGGGGAGCAAAAGGAACAGAAAAGAAAGAAATGGCTGAAGATGCAAAAAGAAAAGGAAATGAGAAGATAATAGAAGTTGATCAACCAACTAAAAGGCAAAAGATGGTTGAATCAGATGAAGCATTAGCCAAGAAAATGCAAGAAGAATTAGATCAAGCAGAGAAAGAGCAAGTGGAGAAAGACAGAGAAATAGCCAGAGCACTTGCAAATGAATTAAATGAAGCTTATCAGAGAGGGCTTGAAACAGTGAAAGCTAAACAAAGGGCAATAAGCTTGAGAAAGGCTATGATAACCAAATCAAGTGCTAAGAAGAGAAGACCTTCACAAACTTATCTTGCAACTCAGGAAAGAAACAAAATGATAACTTTCTTGAGGAGTGCAATTGGGGTAAAGAAAGAAATGTTTGTGCAAATGACTTTTGATCAAATCAAGGATCTTTATGAAAAAGAAATGGGGAAGCTGAAGAGTAATGAAAAGGATAGAATAGAGTTTGAAAAGAAGGCCAAGGAGAGACATGATGTGAATATCAATCAACCATTCCCTGAAAGTGAAGAGGGAACTCCTATCAAAGAAAAGGCAGAGAACAAGGAAGAAAAGAAGAAGGGAGCTACTTTAGAAGAAGAGCAAAAGGATGCTGAAGAAGAAGAGGCACCTCATACTGAAGCTAAATCTCAGGAAGTACCACAGAGTTCAGATGTAAACATGTACATGGTGGTAATGGATAAAATTCCAAAGCCTATTTCAGATGAACCTGTTGGATTTAAACCTCCTGAAGTTATCCACTGGGATACTATGGAGGTGGATGGCAAAGAGTACATCAGATTGAAAAGAAAGGATGAGAAGTATGAAGTCTACAGCACCTGGAACAAAATTGTCAGAGAGTGTTCAAGATCTGATTTGGAAGAAATGTTTGAAGTGGGGATGAAAGTTTATGCAGATCAGTTGACAGCTCCAGGGTTACCTATAGTGAAGCTGGTCATGGAATACTTGTGCATGTTATTCAATCCAGAAGCAGTGAAGCACTTAATCAGAGATGTGTTCAAAACTGTTAGAGGATGGACTCTCTATGAAAGGAGTGGACTATATGAACTGGCACTGGATACTTTTCACATGGAGTATTACTTGGTGGATAGGGTCTACAATCACACAAACCTAAAGCTTCATGCCATGTTGAATAAGAAGTTGGGTTGTGTACCAAATTCAGAAATGGCAAAGTACCTAATTCAGAGAACTATCAATCAGAGTATGGGACTGGATCCTAACATTGGAGTAGATCAATGAAGATTTTGGGAGCATCTGAAGAACTTGACTTCTTTTCCTAAAAGTCAAGTTAGGGGGAGATTGTTGGGAACTGAAGAATTTACCAAGTATGGTTAATGCTGCTGGATCAGAGTTACTACTGCTAGAAGACTTCAAGGTTAATACTGCTGAGTATTACTACTGCTAGTAGAATTAATACTGCTAGTCAAAGTTAGTGCTGCTTGAACAAAGTTAGTACTGCTTAGCTAGTTAGTACTGCTAGTAGTTAGTGCTGCTTACAGTTAATGCTGCTAGAAGAGATTAATGCTGCTGAAGATTAATACTGCTTATATGATGGAGAGTCGCATGGAAGGATAACAGCTGGATGGACTGAGGATTATGGAAGGCTTAGAGATATACATGGAAGATATACTGAAGATATTTTTATTTATTGTAATTATCTTTTGATTAGTATATGTATAGAATGTATAGAATAGTTTAGAAAATTAATTATTCATTCTAAGTTCTAGAGAGAAATCAACCTCAAGGCATAGATCCTAATTCTAGAGAAGTAGAATTCGTCTTGAAAGAGTCTGTTCTTCAAGATTGAGGTTGAGTGTGTAATCTTGTGATTTCAATCATTCAATACAAGTTTACAGTTTGTTATTCATATTTACTGTTTGTGATTACTGTTTCATTGAATATCAAAGTGTTATTCCGCAAACTTCTTTGATATTGTTTCTGAGAATTAATTCTTGTTGAGAATTCGATCCTGACACGTTGTCTGATAACGCTTACACCGGGTCAACTGATGACGATGGAGAGGCCTTACAGAAAGCTATGATCCTTCTCTCTCAACATTACCAGAAGAAGTTCCAACCTAGATCGGGTTCCAATTCTTCACTCTTCTCTTCTGGGTTTAAAGCCAAAGTACCCGAGCCCAAGACTGCTACTTGCTACAACTGTGGAAAGTCGGGTCACATCTCAAAGGAGTGTAGAGCAAAGAAGGTTAAGGACTCAGCCTACTACCGAAAGAAAATGGAACTAGCAGAAAAGAGAGAGAACGGAACTGCTATATTGGCCGAAAAAGAATTCTGGCTGGATTATTCCGACGACGAAGCTTCCAGTGTCGAGATCGCTCACATGTGCTTAGTCGGAGATGGCCAGTCAGATGATTCTGATACTGATGAGGATGAGGTATATTCTGAATTTTATTACAATTTTATTACCTCTAAGTTTGATATCATGATAAATGCTTTATCTGATTTGCGTTCAAAGATTTTAAAAGTCAGATTTGATTGACAAACTGAAAATTTCTTTGAAAGATGAAAAATCTATTTTAGAAAATACTAAAGACATCTTTCAAAAGAAATTGGACGATTTGGAAAATTAAAATAAGACAAATCTTGAATCTTTGACGGCTATGACTAATTTAAAAGATGAATTTTCAGATAAAATAAATAAGTTAGAAGAAAAAACTTTATCGAAGAGATCAATCTGAACAAACATTTTATATGAACAAACCGAGGAGTGAAGAGACTTTAAAACAAAGGTGGGGACTTGGTTTTGAAAATCCTCATTGTCTAAACAATGCGATTGAAAAATCCCCAACTTTATATAAATACGATTATCTGACTCTTGCTCATTATGCTCCTCAATCTAAAATTGATTGGATGAATGAGAAGCAAGTGTTAGAAATCGAAAATGAGAAAAGGATAAATAACAAGAAAAATGAAATTCCTTTTGTTTATACGTCCGAAAATGCAAAATATTTTCCTGACAAATCAAGAAGAGGAAAAAGAGTTTTAAATGATATATCTTCTGTTAAATCATCAATGTGTAATGATTTTGTTCCTTCTTATGCTCCTGATTCTGATAAAGGAAATATTTCTCCAATCATTTATGAATCGAAGAAATATACTCCTCCGTTAGTATTAGAAGGAAAAATCATAGATCTTGAAAATCAGATAGAAGATCAAAATATTTTGAAGAAAATTGAATCTGATATTTTTCTTTCTTTTATAACTTCAAGTCTTGAAGAAAATTTATTTTCTCAAAAATCAGATTCTATTTCTAACCTATCTTCTGATTTTAAGGAAAATAAAACGGAAGTTTCAAATTTTAAAATCTTTTCTCAAAATAATTCAGACTCCGAGGCAAATTCAGAATTATTAGTTGATCAGATTGGTTGCTTGGATAAATGTATTTCTTCTGATTTAAATATTAAGTCTAAAATTCTTGATGATTCTTTTACGCTCAATGATCAATATTATAAATCTAAGCGTAAAAGAAGACGGTCAAAGAAGTCGAAGAAACAAGATAAAGTTATTTCTGACTGTTCTAATTCTTCTGATATAATTCTTACAGATAGGGCTTTGAGTGCTCGATCAAAGAAGCAAATCTGGAGAGCTAGGCGGCCATCAACTTATTCTATGTTTGATGGAGATCGATGTGTAGACAAACTTTACAATAGTGATTCATTTGCTTATTGTAAAAAATTTCAAAATACTCTATAAAGCAAATGTTTCAAATTTCCAAAAATATCTCATATTCGTCTTCTGATTCTAGTTCAGATGATTATGTTTTCTCTTCTGATGATTGTGCATATTTTTCTGATGATATTCCTCGTGCTTTAAATGTTAAATCTTCCAATTATTGTTTCCCTATACGAACTGCAAATAACAAACACGGACCCAAATTCAAGTGGGTACCCAAATCTTTATCTGACTCAAAGTTGCAGGCATCACATGTTAAGGGGGAGTAAGGGAATTTGGCTTCTGAGTAATTCAGCTTAGGACCCGCACTTCCTAGACATCGACTTCTAAACACAACAGTTTAGAACTCGTTCTTAAATGATTAAGCTTCTGACTTAATGAGATACTGTGAGTACATCAATTTTAATTTTGCAGCATTTATCTCTGATAATGAAGGTATTCCAGTTTTTCTCAATGTTTCAAGAATCTGAGCTTGTTTATCTACCTCATGAATTTGTATTACCCAAAATTTTCTTTTAATATGAGACACAAATTATTTTTTTTATATAATGTAAAAGATGAAATAGTTGAATTTTATTTTGTTCCAACTATATATTTATTAAAAGTTTAAATCTTTACAAATTTTATTCTATAAAGTAAAGTTTTACATTTTTTCTTTCTTTTGAATAAAATATGTGTTTAGGATAAATTTTCAAGTTCTTTTGTTTATATTAAAGTTCTATATGATCAAATTTCAAGTCTTACAAAAGTCGAAAAGCCAGCAACATGTTTGAAACTTTTATTACTGTTTTAAAGTTATGTGATTCGGAATTTTTTATAGTTTACTTTGCTTAGACTACCTAAATGATCAGAATTATAGATCGGAATGAAAATATGGGCTAAGCATTTATACGTTGATCTGAGTGATTGAGATGAATATTAAATTCTTTAAATACAGAAATCTCTAAGTTTAAAAGTTTGTACCTGTGACCTTTCTGGTTTGGGAAAGTAAGTTCCTCGGGATGCTTGTCATCTGGTCCCTTAAGGTCATTTGGTCTGGTAGTGATCGAATATAAATCCTTCTATAGAATCAGATCGAAAGTCATGTTCTACTGGTATGAATGGGTTTAGGATATGTCAATGTTGCCTTTCTGATCCGGGAGAGTAAGTTCCAAGGGGTGCTTGACACCTAGTCCCCTAAGGCCAACTGGTCTGGGAGCGGCTGACCCAAATCCTGCAATAGGGTCAGATAAAAAGTTACGTTTACGGCATGTTCTTTACTTAATAAAGTTCTTGATTAAAAAGATGCCAAAGTGCACGAGCTTAAAAGATGCCAAAGAGCACACTCATGTTAAGATGCCGATGAGCACAATGCTAAAAGATGCCAATGAGCACACATCTCATGATACTTGGTGATATGTTTGAGTTGCCATAAATCTATAAATTTATGAATCTCTTAATTATTGATGGCTTAGTGTTAGTACATGCAAAGTTCTCTATAATATTTTTAGAATTGCATTTTCTTGAAGCTAATCGAAGATTCGCATGTGAGCACACTGAATAGATTGCTGGAAGTTTTTGAAACTAAACATGTCTTAACTTGATATGCAATGAAACTTGTTCTTGTATCCTACAACATATGTTTGATTTCAAATTATTGATAAATTTGTAATATTTTAATCTGTAGAATTTAATTTGTTTAGTGTTTAAAATTTTATATGTTTAGTTGTTTCAAAATTTACATTTAGTATATTTTTCTTTTTACATTAATATTTGATCATTTTGTTCTCATAAATATATTTTAATGGGTTTATGCATTATTCAAGGGGGAATGAAGAAAGAAAATATTTTTCAAAGATTATATCTGTTTTTGAGGGGGAGTTTATGTTTTTCTATATAAATGTTATCTTAAATTGCCATATCTAGTGCATTTGTGTAGGGGGAGTCAAAGGGTTTCAAAGGTAAATTTTTTCCAAGTCAGCTTTGCGCTTCCTGCATGAAACGCAAACTTTGGTTTGCGCGTCCCACATGAAACGCAAACCTTGGTTTGCGCGTCTAACATGAAACGCAAATCTCAGTTTGCGCATCCTTCATGAAGCGCAAACCTCCTCTATTTTTTCTGTTTCTTTGTTTTTGCAGATCTTAAGTTGTCTCGTCTCCAACACTAGCATGACCTAGTTGAAATAGTTCATCAAGGTCATGAGGGGGAGAAATCAGAGAAGTCAAGGAGATTTTAACGAGACAAAGAGCTCAAATGTTTATCTGCTGGTTAAGATTCGCTCAAAGATTCTATTCTCTCAGCTACAACAAATTCTTTTGCTGTTCCTGCTCCAAACACCACAGTTCATTCAAGATTATTAAAAAGAGGTGTATCGTCTAGAGCTCAAGCAGCAAAGACATTTCAATCTGAAAGATGCTGAGAATAATTTTTTTCTTTTTCTTAAAAAGTCAGAAAGCTTCATAAAGTCGCTTTGTTGGTCCGTGCTGTTATAGAAGATGATTTTTGAAGACCAAAGTAGAAATGATTACTAAGGGGGAGATTGTTAGGTCTGATTTTATAGTAATCATTGTATTTATAGGGCTTGGTCTTATACTGTGTTTAGAGTCTTATATGTGTAGTATTGACCAAGGGTATTTAAGTCCCTTTGGTCTTTGTTCCTTGTAAGTTTTAACACGCAAATTGAATACATTACACATCTTGCGCTTCAGTGTCTTTCTCTCTCTAAGAATCAGTGATCTTGGACTCTCAACGTTTACGGCATGTTCTTTACTTACCGAACTTTTTGATTAAAAGATGCCAAAGTGCACAAGCTTAAAAGATGCCAAAGAGCACACTCATGTGAAGATGTCAATGTGCACAATGCTAAAAGATGTCAATGAGCACACATCTCATGATACTTGGTGATATGTTAGAGTTGCGATAAAACTATAAATTTGTGAAAGTCTTAATTCTTGATGGCTTAGTGTGAATACATGCAAAGTTCTCTATTGTATTTTCAGAATTGCATTTTCTTGAAGCTAATCAAAGTTCGCATGCGAGCACACTGAATAGATTGCTGAAAGTTTTGAAACTGAAATGTCTAAACTTGATATGCAATGAAATTTGTCTCTGTATCCAACAACACATATTTGATTTCAATTGATTGATAAATCTGTGATATTTTACTGAGTAGAATTTCTTTTGTTTAGTGTTTAAAATTTTATATGTTCAGTTATTTCAAAATTTATATTCAGTATTATTTTCTTTTTATACTGATGTCTTTATGTTTGAGTATCCATGTTTTTGTAAATTGGTATGTGTATTTTTCGAGGGGGAGAGAACATCTGAATGTGAATCTAACAACATTCCGTTTTTGAGGGGGAGTAAGTAAAGTTGTCAGGTACATATCTGATACAGTGATTAACGTTCAGATCAGCAGTTCATCAGGTATGTATTTTTGATTTTTCTATACAAATGCTATATTGATCTATTAAATTTAGTACATTTGTGTATGGGGAGTAAAAGGACATTCCAGGTAACATTTCATTTTTTTATGTGTGCTATTAGTTATATTTTTTATAGCATGATTTTTTTCGTGTTATTATTTTTAGTTTAAATAGTATTTGTCCTATTTCAATTTCTTTTTCTCGCTCCTTTTCTCAATTGAATACTATCTCTTCATTTTATCTCTCTGTGCACCGAGTTTATTTTCTTCGATTTCAATTCTTGATATTTGAATCAGGTATGTGTTCTATCTTTTTTTTGTATTTGATTTATGGTTATGTTTAGTATAGCATTGTTCTTTCTTGTTTCTTGGTTTTACGATTTCATCACTGTGCGATTTGATTTTGAACTGTTAATCTTCTGGTTTCATCAAAATCGAGCTTATTTGTTCAAATCGATTGTTGGGTTTGTATTAGATATTATTTTCGAATCCCAGGTATGTGTTCTTACTCTTTGATTTGTTGTTTGTGCCTCGATTTTTGTGTTTAAGATTTGCGACTGTTCATCTTTGTTTTTCAAAATTTTATGTTTCATATTGATTTTAATCAGTATTGGTTTGGTCGAAATTTATTTCTAATTGTTCATTTATGTTTTTCGAATATTTATTTTGTCCTAAAATCGATTTCTTTAAAACCTTTGCCAAACACAGAAGAACTCGCGCAAACTGTTGTTAGTGTTCTAGGGTTTTGCGTATTCAGTTGGTCACGCAAAATTCACTTTGCGTTACCCATGGGTCACGCAAACTTAAGTTTGTGTTACCAGTTGGTAACGCAAAGTTACCTTTGCGTTACCTTCTAGACACGCAAACTTTGTGTTGTGTTTTTCTTGTCTCAAGTGTAGTTTGCGCAACACGTTGGTCGCGCAAAGTTTACTTTGCGTTACCTGTTGATCACGCAAAGTTACCTTTGCGTTACCTTTGTGTCACGCAAACCTAAATGTTTTCTCTTATGAATGAAAATTTTCTTAAGTTCAGTTTACGTCACAAGTACATCATGCAAACTTTGCTTTGCGCCACTCGTATGTCACGCAAACCTTATTTTGCGTCTCAAGTTCATCACACAAACTTTAGTGTGTGTCTCACGCTTCTCACGCAAACCATATTTAGAAATTTTTTTGTTTTCATTTTTTTTGTGTTTTTCATTTTCTCTTTCCTTGTCTAATTTCTTTTCTGTTTCTTAGGTATTCTCATGGCTTCTCAAACCAACACAAATCCCATGATTCAAGACGAGAATGTTATTCTTGATGACCCATCTGATCGTGCTTCTCATGAGACGCCTATGCCGTCTATACCTTCTGTTGGGGTGAATCTTTCTTCTTCACGCCAAACATCGAATGATGTGTTTCCCACGATGCTATATGTGCTTCCATATATGCCCAACAACTACTTCGTGGATTTTGACAGGATCAAGATCAATCCAGTGATACGAGCCATTCTCAAAGGACATCCTCTAGCTCCGGTTCTCACTTATTGTGCAGATGTTCCTGAGGTCTATCTTCAACAGGAATGGCACTCTATATCTAAGAATGAGCAAGTTCGTCCTCATCGGTTTGACTTGACGATTGATCAGTTTGATTCCTTTCTATCATACAAGCGCCTTCGACAGATTCTGGAGCTTCCTGAGCCCAATTCTCGACCCGGACGCACTTTTTATGACAATTTTCCTTCTGAATTGGATGTATTAGAGGGTATTCGCAATCTGGGATATCTTGGTGCTTTGAATAGAGTAAGGGACTTTGACAAAACCAATCTACCTCCGGTATGGTATGCTTTATTCTCCGTCCTCAACAGGTGCCTTACATCGAAACATTCTGGCACGAAAAATGCGAGTCTTCACTATCTCAGATTGTTCCATGCAGTTGTCTATGACCTGCATGTCGACTACACGTATATCTTCTGGACCAAACTTTCAGAGAGAGTGCAAGACAAGCTGACGCATAAGAAGCGCAAGTTTATTCCGTTTGTCCGATATATGAAGTTGATTGTTCGCAGTATGCTCAGAAGTAATCCTGCTATTCCTCGTCGGTTGACTTGGCCTCAAGTTCCGGATACTGAGATGACATACATTCAGAAACCGAAGCAGACTTTCAATTACTCCATGCCAATTCCTCATGATCTTATTGCAAATTATGTTGATCCATCTGATGACAGCATAATTCAATACTGTATAGAGCATGATCTTTCTTTGGCAGCTGACCAAGTTGAACCGTCTCGTGATGAACAAGCTGTATCTTTTCGTGCTGAACAAGAGGTTGAAGCAGATGTTGAACAAGAGGTTGAAGAAGCAGTTGTTGCAGATCAACAAATAGGTGATGTACTTGCAGCTATTGGTACTGAACCTACTGATATAGTTCATGATGATGATGCTACTACTGATGGTGATAATGATGGAGATGGAGATGGAAATAGAGATGCTGATGTTGGTGATGTTGGTGATGAAGATAATGATGATGATAATGGTGATGATGCAGATGATGATCAACGAACTCTTACTATTCTAGAAAAGGAGATTAGAGCATCAGACTTGAATGAACCGATGGTGGTTATGTCCGATGAAGAATCTGAGCCGATCAATACAGCAGTTGTTAATATTCAGGTTGACGAATTGGATTTAGCTTTTGCTAATGCTTCAGCTTAGATACAGAGTCAAGGTACAACTTCTTCTCTCTCTGTTATTCCTTCTTCAGCTTCATCTACTCAAGTTGTTGAATCTTCATCCGTTCAAGCTCGAGATCCAACCGAAAAGTTTATGACTTTGAATGAAGTCATCCGACAAATGAGTGAACGGTTTGAAGAACAAAAGAATGAAGAAAGTCAGAAAATGTGGCCTCTTTTCAAAGGTAAGATGCCAGAGATTGATACTACTTTGATTCCGCCAGAGATTTCGTTTAGACGCCCATCTGGGGTGGTGATCCGTGAACCGTCTTCTAATGTTTCTACTATGGCTCCTGTGATCGTCTCTATTCCACTTCATCCACCATTCACTCAGTCTGTTGGCGTATCTACTTCAGTTCCTCCTGTTTCTACTTTACGATCTATAGTTCAAGATATTCCGATTACAGAGTTATCAGATTTGCTCTATGCTCGCCTTATTTCTATGTCTCCGCCTGATCAACAGAATCAAGACTTGATTTCTCTGCTAAGGACTTTCCAGCCAACTCCGCCACCCGCTCCTACTTCTGATTCTGCTAGGATTTCTGCGTTATTTGACGAGTTCAATTCTTCCAGATCTGAAGTTCGAACAAATTTTTCTGATCTTAAATCTTTCATGACTCAAGCCTTCTCTGAGTTATCTAACAGGTTTGATCTTCATGAACAAAGCTGCAGAACTGAAGCAGGTTTATCTCATAAACGGCGACATGATCAAGATGACCCAGATCACCAAGCTCATGAGGGGAGATGACGAAGAGACAGAGAGTGGAAGGGTCTTCAGCTAGAGAAGATCAAACTGAAGATGAGGTGGCTGACAGAGAAAAGGATGCTGATATTGTTCAAGAATGCAGTGTGGAAGATCTTGTAAACTTTATGATAGACAATGTTGATTTATCTGCTATGTCTAATGTGATTAATATTTCTGAAGAGAATATTGAGAACAATATGCATATCGTCGTCTATGTTGATCCAGATACTGCAACAAGATCAATTGAGCTCGATGATTCTGAGATTGCAAATGACATGAGATCCTTCTTCGCAAACCTCATAGAAATCAACTCAGATGATGACGATGACATTAGATATGAGAAGCTTTGCAAAGTTAAAGAAGAGGATTGCGATGACATAATCATCATTTCTGATACTGAAGATGATACTGTTTTTATGGATTCTAAGGATGAAGAAATTTCAAGCACGCTGTACGGAGATCTTCTTTCATAATATGAGATTCCTGAAGATACTCAAGTTCCTGAAACTGCTCCAGCTACTTCTACTCCTGTTGATGGTACAACTCCGACTACCACTGCTCCTTCAAGTACATTTGAAGTTGGTCAGTCGTCCAGAGCACAAGCTGATGTCCTTCCTTCTGAACATGTGATTCCACCGACTATCCTAGAAGAAGAACCAGCTTTGTCTAGGCAGCAGAGACAAACAAGTTTTCAACTACAGCATATGGCTTCAAGGCTAAGATCTGCTTTTCTAGAAGACTCTCAGAGTAATATTTTTGTTTCTAGAAGAAGACAGATCAACATTCATGCAATTCTTGGGGTTGAAAAGGAGTCTACTGATTATCAGTATGAATACTTAATGTTGATGAAGTGCCATCATCGTGGAAAGAATCTCGTTTCTTCTCCGCATCTGATTGTCTGAGTTATCAGTGTCACGATAAATAAGTTTGTTAATATCTGGTATCCAGATTTTAAAGTGAAAAGAAGAGATTGCAAGTTATATACTTTCTCGGAGGCAGATTTTAATGATCTATCTATTGATGACATTGAATTTCTGTATAATCATTTCAGGGATATTTATCATAGAACACAAGATGTCTCTCAAGCACTGTTTGTGATCAAAAGGTTTATTCGGCGCCAAATCAGATTCTATAGAGTATTAGATTTTCAAATGGTTGCTGAAAGCTTTCAGCCGGTGGTTAATCTTCTATGGCTCAATCGTAGTTTGCCGAGCTTAGACTCTTATCCACTATTCACCATTCTTCAAGATCCATTTGGAGTTATCTACAAGAATGGTTCAAGTCAAAACTGCTTCCTCAGATTTGAAGAGATCAGTCATTACTCTGATGGAACCTTAAGGTGATCAAGCTACAGTTGGAGCAACGTTTAAAAGCAGCTGAAAGAAGATTTTTAGAGACAAGAAGAAATGCATTCCAGCTTGGAAATGATGAAATTCGACCTCTCAAGAACACATTGAATATTATTGGTGAGAAGTTGATTCTCCGCTCAACTCTAAGACGCTTAGAAGTGTTGCTTGGACTGAATAGACTTCGTCAAAGAGAAGAGTGTCATTGATTACTAAGGGGGAGATTGTTAAGTCTATTTTGAATAGTAATCAATGTATTTATTATCTGTGGTCTAAACAGTGTTTAGTTAGCTTATCTGTTCTGTTTAGGCCTTGGGGTATTTAAGTACCCTTGGTGCCTTTGTTTTGTAACTTTGGAACCTCATTTGAATATACGTTTACATTTGGTGCACTCTACTCTCTCTCTCTCTACTTCCTCTCTCTAAGATTTAGAGATTTGGGGATTATCAAAAGTCAAAGCTCAAGTCAAAGCCTCTTAGAGCAAAGTCAAAGTCAAAACTTCTTAAAAGGGAAAGTCAACAAAGTCAATGGTGTTAGTTTAGCTTGTTGTTTTTGTCTTTGTAATGTTCATAGGTATAAATATCTTTTGTTCCTTTGTTAACAGTGTGGCACTTATCAAAGAGTTATCTTTTAGAGAGAGAAATATTCCATTGCAGAGCATTTGTAATTCGTGATTAAAGATCAATGACATATGGCTAACTGAATCATAATCATGTTGTTAATCTTTATCTTATTGTACGATTTGGGAATTGATAGTCCCTGATTTGTTCAAGTTCTTATCTAAATCAAACACAGAAACAAGATTATGTAAACTACCTGTTTGATTAACCACAAGATTCAATTACAAATCGATTGAATTACTATCTCTCTACAAATCTCTCTGCAAATCTGGAACTTGTAACATACAACTCTTTCTATCTCTAAAACTCTCTCTACGAATCTGGAACTTGCTACATGCAACTCTACCTTTCTATTTATACCTACACACAATTACAAAGAAATAAAAAAATACAAACTTTGACTTTGACTTATTACAAAGACTTTGACTTTGATGCTTGAGAGTTGACTTTCAGCTTTGACTTGTTTAACTTTCACCTTCTGTCTTCTATGATCTTGTATCCAATATATTTATGATCTAACAATCTCCCCTTTTGGATTCAAGATAATCAGAAAAAGATTTAACAAATCAATCTCCCCCTTTGATGATTTCTACTCAAAGTCTGTCTTCAAACAAATAACAATCTTCCTTAAAACTCATCATCAATCTTCTCAAAGTTATCTCAAACCTCTTTCAGTCTTCAAAAAGAAATTATCTTCAGAGTTTGATCAGACATCTTCAACAATTATTCTTCAAATAAAATTTTTGTAATTTTAGCACATCTTCCAGAAAACTTTGAATTTTTTTTTCTATCAGTCTTTCAATCTTTGTCATCCTCTGAACGTTTCTTTATCAACTCTCTTATTTCTTCTATCTTCTTCCCACAACTAAAATTATACAAACTGTTCTGTTCTGTTATTTCTGTCTTCTTCCAGACATTTCTTTAACTTTGTCATCACCCCCTTTTTGATGATAGAAACATGAAATCATCAAACCTTTCAACAAAAAATGTCTTTGTAATCTTTCTGACCACTGATCTTTCATACTGAGGCTCTGATTCACCATCGATCCAAAATAAGGTATTCATCCAGATCTTTTCAAATCCAGAGAAAATAGGAATGTAACACCTGAATCAACAAATGAATCAGTTAATATGTCTGTCAGTAACACAAAGTTACTGTGTGTAATGGATACACAAAGGAAAGGAGCTTTTTGATGATCACTCCCCTAGGGCTTCCATCCAATCATCGAAACACCACAAAGGCAATTTCTATGAATGTTATGACAAGAAAAACAAATTTCCTTGTGTGCTCGTGCAAGTGTATAAAGAATTAAGCACATGATGATTGCTATTTATAAGGCTCAACATTGTGTAAACCACTGAGACAACATTAATTATAACACAGACTTAATATGCATGATCGAAATGCGAAGGTGGGGCAGACGTCCTTCTTTTTCAATATCCAGATTTTCCAAATGAAAATCAGATAGATTATGTGTTGCGTCCCCAAAAAAAATATGAAATATTTTCTTTTCAAGAAGAAAATGAGTGGCTGGTGGGGTTTTTATCAAGAGTTGGCATGGGCTAGGTGCCTGTTTGAATAATGTTCACGAAGAATTGTGAAACATTAGAATTGTGGTTGCCCGACTCACAAAATAGTTGGTGCAGAGTTTGATATTCTTTTACTCTGATCTCTCACCCTCTTTCATTTTAATCATTAAGCTCGCGTATAACTAAACTCCCCTTTTCATTTTACCTCGTCACTCATCCCACACTCATTTCTTTTTTACTCTTCACACAAACGATCACTAAGGATTAACTTCTTCGGTAGGAAACACTGGTTAACATGAATCCATAGAAGATTCATTAAAGTCCTACACAATGAACCCATATTTTCCTATAAAGCACAATGTTGCTCAAAAATGGTTTAACTTTATCAGTTAAAGAACATAAGATACAAGTCAAATGTATGTTTTCTCAAAAGATAATCATGAAGATTTGAGCATTTTAAACATTGAAGATATTTCAAGCAAGTAAATTGAATGAATGAACATGAATGCAAGGAACTTGTTTGAAAATCTGACATTGTATGAAATGATCAAATAAAATGATTTATCTATTAAAGATTAGGTCAGCAAAAATTGTATGTTGTCTATACGAACCAATATATAGACATTCTTGAAAGAACGTTTCGAAATGAAATCATGCTCAAAATACTTTGGAATTCAATCTACCATCAAAAATTTGTTTCAATTTAGAGACATGGTAAGAACAATTTCAACAAAAATTAAACCGGTGTGTGTGAATACTTGAAACTATATAGACAAGATAATACACAAGTATTTATCTTTGAAAACACACGGTTTATTAACGTTTAAGCACAAATAAAATGAAAACATTTTAAATCATACTTCCAAATCATGAAATCTAATTAAGAATCGGGAAGGGGTTTGAACGTTTAAGAATTTGTTTTCTATGATTGAAAGTCATCCTTCTTTCAACCATTTATGAGATTCATAATAGAAATAAACCTTTTCCGCTTAGTCATAAATCTCATCAAGTCAATCTTAAAGTCATAAGAATATGATCTTGTAAGCATCCTCTCAGTCTGCATCAGTCATAAAGTCCGTCAAAGCAAATGTATTCACAATCATTATTGAAAAATAAAATGACATAATGCAGTAAAACATTGAATATATGAGTTCTGATCAGAAATCATAATTCTTACTCCCCCTAAAATTATGCATCAGCAAATTCATCAGTGAAAAGCACATGATAGAGATCCACTACTCCCCCTGGAATGTAGATCGTCATATCTCTCGAATGCATATTTCAGAAAAATATGTACTCCCCCTTGAAGGTTGATTTCCTCTTTTGAGTATCTGAGTACAATCTCTTATCAGCCCAGGAGTATCATCTCTTTTTAACGTTGAAGAGCGAGTTTTAAACTGTTATGTTTAGAAGTCACGCTCCGTTGAAGTACGGGTCCTGAACTGATATATTCAGAAGCCTTAGTACTCTTACTCCCCCTTAACTTGAGGTGCCTGCAACACATAATCATCTTTTGGTTTTGGTTTTGGTACCCACTGGTATTTGGGTCCATATTTGTGAGTTGCAGTTCGATTAGGAGTAACTAAGTAAGAACCATACCAGTAATGATCACTAACTTTATGAACAAAATCATATGTATGACAATAAGAACAATACCTCTTTTTAAACAATTTGATCAATTGATCTCTCGAGTAAACAAGATCAGATTTACCTTTTAGGACTTTATTCTTCTTGACTGTTGATGCATGTACACATGATTTGTTACTTTTCTTCTCTTCCTTCTTTCCTTTCTTTTCTTCCTTCTTCTCATCATTCTTCTCTTCATCTACTGGTTTCACCTTCCAGACCAGCTTTTCTTCTTCATATCTCCTTCTTCTTCTTCTTTGTGTACTCGAACCATCTACATTTCTATCATAGAAAATGTTAGTGGTACAAATCTGATCATATGATTTAACTGACCTTCTTGAAGAAACAGTTTTCTGATGTGAACTCGCAACTGTCTTAAATGAACATTCAGAATCAGTTGAATCATCTCGAGGTGTGTGGATTTGTGACTCTGGAGTTGTTTGCTCAGTCACCACCACCTTTGAAACAATATCTTCAAGCTCTTTAATCTTTGAAGAGTAATTGTCTCTTTCCTTGATTAATCGGTCAATCTATGTCTTGAATTCAGATTTCGCTTTAGCAATTCAGATAGCTTGTTAGCAAGCTTTTTAATTTCAGTCTCAAATATAGGGGTACTCAAATTTTCGACCAACCCGGCCAACCCAACCCGAAAAAACGTAAAAAATCTCAAACTGAGGTAACCCGATACATAATCGATACAAATTTTGTTTAAACCGCATCTATTGGGTTGGAAACGGGTTGAGCCCAAAGTAACCCGACCAACCCGTCAACCCAACCAAAACTTGTACGTTTTTACTATTTTTATTGGTTTTAGACTTTTACCCGCTCTTCTTTCTATCAATTCTCAAATCTTCCTATCTTAGTCGTAGTTTAAATATGTCTACGAAACCACGTCGATTAAAATAGTACGAATCTAACCTACAAATATTAAAAAATCTTCAATATCGATAGAATCAAGAGGCAAGAGATAATTTTGTTTTCTTATATTAGTCTTATTTTTATATTTCCATTTTGATTTTAGTTTTTTTAAACGAAATCATTTTGTTAGATTGTAAAAAGATGTATTAAAGTTTCAGCCCGACCAACCCGACTAACCCAACCCAACCCGTACGGTTTGGGTTGGGTTGGGTTGCACTTTTGATTGGGTTGGGTTGGGTTGAGATTTTTCAAACCGCAAACGTTGGGTTGGGTTGTTCAAGTGCCTTTAACCCGTCCAACCCAACCCGTGAGCACCCCTACTCAAATATCTGTCTTTCTTCTTCAAAGACCTTCTCAGCATTTGTTCTCTAACCAAATATGTCTTTGAAAATGCCAACATTTCTCTGTTCTATGGTCTTCTTCTCTTTGTCAATCTTTTCTCTTTCCAAAATGATTACTTTCTCAAAATCTAAAATTTGTTGAGAAAGCTTTATACATTTCAGCTCAACTGCTTTCTTCTCGTCAGCACATTTTCTAGAAAACTCTAAAAATTTCTTAGCAAAATCTTTCTTTTATTTCTCAAAAACTGATCTTTCTTCAACAATTTGCAGTTCTAATTCAAAGATCTTCTTTTTATTAGCGCACCCTATTTGCTGAAACTTGACCATTTGATCTTCTAAGTCCGAGGTCTTGCTTTTTAACTCAGTGTTTTCAGCTTCCAAAATCAGCACTTTTTCTTTATTAATACCAGAAGTCTATTTCAGAAGTTCTTCATTGACAATCTTTAATGAACTAACTTCTTCTCTCAGTAGCTTCCTATCATCAGAACATCTCTTTGATCGCTTTGTGATGAGCCAGGATCACAAGATCATAGAGAGAGAATGTAGAGAGAGAAAGTGAGCTCTGGAAAGTAACAGTATATTCAGATTCAAACAGTGTACGTTCTTTTCAAAACAAATAAGCCAAGGGGACTTAGATACCCCAAGGCACTAACATAACAGATAACACTAAGAAAGCAGTAAAATAAATACAATGATTACTATAAAAACTGATCTAACAATCTCCCCCTTAGTAATCATTGGCGCCGAGGTCTTCAAAAACAATCTTCAAAAACAGCATTGACCATCTAGACGACTTTGAAGAATCATTGACGTTCTTCTCTTTGACGTAGTCTGTTCAACCCAACTAACACTTCCAATCGTCGCAGAGTTGAACGGAGATTCAGTCTGTCTTGAATAGAATTCAAAGATCTACGAATCAGACGAATTTCATCATTTTCAAACAAATATGACTCTTTTCTTGTTTCCGAAAACTTTCTTCTAGCCTCTTGCAAACGATGCTCCAACTGAAGTTTGATCACCTTTAGAGTTCCATCAGAGTAATATCCAACTTCATCAAATCGTAGAAAGCATTTTTCACTTGAGTTGTTCTTCTAAACTACTCCGAATGGATCTTCGATAATGGTGAATAATGGATATGACTATAAATTCTGCAAACTCTGGTTGGGCCTTTCAAGATTAACCACAGGCTGAAAACTTTCGACAGCCATTTGGAAGTCAAAAACACGGAAAAATCGGATCTGTCGTCGAATAAATCGTTTAAGAACAAAAAGAGTTCGAGAAACATCTTGAGTCCGGTGATAAAGATTCCTAAAGTGATCATATAGGAAATCAATATCATCAATTGAAAGATCAACGAAATCAGCCTCTGAAAAAATGTACCGCTTGCAGTCTCTTCTTTCCACTTCAAGATTTGGATACTAAATGTTCATGAACTTACAAATTGTAACACTGAGAACTCGAACTATCAGATGAGGAGAATTAACAGTGTTATTTCTTCTGCGCTGACACTTGATAAATGCTAAGTACTCATGCTGATAGGCTTCTGATTCTTTCTCTACTCCAAGAATGGCATATATATTAAGTGTCCTTCTTCTAGAAACAAATATATTGATTTGTATATCTTCAAGAAAAGCAGTTCTGAGTCTAGAAGCCATATATCTTTGCTGAAGATTTCTCTGCCTTTGCTGCCTAGTTAAAGCTTCTCCTTCTTCTAGAAGAGATGGAGGAATTACTGGTTCAGAAGAAGGAATAACTACTTGAGTTCTAGATGACTCACCAACTTCAAATGCACTTGATGGAATATTGGTTGTCAGAGAGGAAGTAGTTACTGGAGTAGATGAAGGTTGATCAACTTCTAGAATCTCACCTTGACTCGGAAGATCAGCATATAACAATTCAGCCTCTTTTGTATCTCTTGCATCCATGAAAACCGAATCATCCTCTGTATCAGATAAGATAATGATATTGTTGCAATCTTCTTCATTAACTTGAGCAACTTTCTCAAATCTAACTTCTTCATCATCATCTGAATTTATTTCAATGAAGTTTGCGAAGAAAGATCTCATATCATTTGCTGCTTCTGATTCTTCAACTTCATTAGCTCTACCTGAGACATCTGGATCCACATAAACTACAACTTTCATATTATTAAAATTTGCTTCAGACAAATTAAATTCATTATGCAAAGTAGTTACATCAGTATTGTCAATCATGACATCCATTAAGTCTTGAATACTGCAATCTTGAACAGTATCAGCATTCTTTTCTCTATCTCCAACCACTCCTTCTTGACCAACTTCTCTTGCTTCAGAAGAACCTTCTGTTCTTTGTCTCTTTGCCATCTCCCCCTCATGGCCTTGATGATCGGGATCATCTTGGTCATGTCGGCGTTTAAGAGACGGGCCAGCCTCAGTCCTGCATGATTGATCTAGATGATCAATCTTGTTAGATAGATCTGAAAAAGCCTGTGTCATGAAAGAAAGAAGATCAGATAAACTGGATCTAACTTCTGATTTGAATTTCTGAAATTCAGTAGATGAAACATAGATCCTGTCAGATTCAGACAAATAAACTGGAGGCGGCGTAGGTTGGAAATTTCGAAGTAGAGAAATGAGATCTTGATCCTGATGTTCTGGTGGCGATATAGAAATAAGACGAGCATAGAGCAAATCTTTCAACTCTAAAATAGGAAGATCTGGAGTGCTAGAATAAGACACAGGTATACTAGTAGATGAAGAGATACCAACTGACTGTGTAAACAACGGAGGTAGAGGGATAGACATGATTGCTGGAGCAGAAGATTGAACAGCAGAAGACGGCTCTCTTAGAACAACCCCAGATGGGCGTCTAAACGGAATCTCTGTAGGAATCACTGAAGTATCAATCTCAGGCATCTTCCCTTTGAATAAAGCTTTTAACTTCATAATCTATGCTTCCTTTTCAGCATCCATTCTTTCCGATAATTGCCGAATTACATCATTCAAAGTTGAGAATTTATCAGTGGAAACCCGAGCTTGATTAGATGTAAGCTCTACAGCTGCTGAGGTAGACTGAATATCTGCAAGTGTAGTTGTTGGAGCTTGACTTTGAACAAATGCTGTGGCTTGATCAAAAGTTGTATCCAATTCATCAACTTGAATATGTGCAATTGAAGAATTAACTGGAACAGAATCATCATCAAATATCACTTCTGTTGAGACAAGCACTTCTGGTGTCTTGGACTTCCTTTCATACACTTTCATGCGCAATTGATCATCATCATCATCACCAGAATCTGAATTACTAGTTGTATTATCACCATTATCAGAAAAATCATCATTTGTTGCATCATCATCAGCAAGATCAACATCAATCATATCATCATCAGCAACCTTAGGATTTGTCACATCATCATCTGCAACAACCGTTTCATCAAGAGTAACATCCTTTCTAATATCAACATTAACTTCAGATGCAATATCAGCAATGACAGATTCTATGTGAAGTGTAGCAACATCTTGTAGAACTGTAGAATGGTCAACATCTGTCACTATGGTAGTTACAACAGTAGTCACTATTTCCTGAGTGGATGCGTCAATTTGCTCTTCATGAGTAGTACCAGCTGGAGTACCATGAGAAGGTACTTCCTGTTCAGGCTCTTCAAATTCATTGTCTAAGCAATACTCAATGACACTAGGATCTGTCATGTCAGCATAATTGGCAATAAGACCATAAGGAATGGTCATAGAAAATGTGAATGACTTCTTCTGTTTCTTAAGAAAAAGCATCCCAGTATCCTGAACTTGCGGCCAAGATAATCTTCGAGGAATTGCCGGATTGCTTCGAAACATACTTCTAATAATCAGCTTTAGAAACCTGATAAAGGGAATGAACTTCCGTCGCTTGTTGGTTAACTTGTCTTGCACTATTTCAGACAGCTCGTTCCAGAAAATAATCGTATAGTCGACATGCAGGTCATAGACTACTGCATGGAACAGTCGAAGATAGTGAAGACTAGAACTATCCGTGCCGGTGTGTTTGGACGTTAAGCACCTGTTGATGACCGAAAATAATGAATACCAGACAGGAGGAAGATTAGACTCGTCAAAGTCTACAACCCTATTCAGTTGACCAACATAGCCTAATCGTTTGATGCCTTCAAACACTTCTTCTTCAGATGGAAACTGATCATAAGTTGTCCTTCCAGGTCTAGAATCAGGTTCAAGAAGCTCAAGAATCAACCTTAACCGCTTGTAACACAAATACGAATCAAATTGATCTATTTGGAGATCAAATCGATGAGGACGTTCCAGTTCATTCTTAGTAATGGTGTGCCATACTTACTGAACGTAGACTTTTGGAACATCAGCAACTGAACAGAGAGCTTGAGAAAGCGGATGTCCACGAAGAATAGTGTGTATGACAGGATGAATTTTGATGCGATCAAAATCAACAAAGTAATTGTTATGCTTATAAGGCATGTACATGACGTTCGGGAACACATCATTTGGATTTCGCCTTGATATAGAAAGATCAGCCCCAACAGATGGAACAGACGGCATTGGAGTATCATGAGATGCCTGATCAGTCGGATCCTGAAGAATGACATTCTCATCTTGAATCATTGGATCAGTATTTGTTTGAGAAGTCATGATATCCTGAAACAAAACATAATTCAAAGGTTAACAAAAGAAGAAAAGAAATGAGAGAAAGAAAAAGAAAGAAAAGAAAAAAAAATACTAAGTATCGAATGCGGGTCCTTAAGGAGACACGAAGGAAGAAATGCGGGTCCTTCAGGAAACGCATTTGAGGAATGCGTGTGAAGAAAGGAACGCATTACGAGGAATGCGGGTCCTTCATGAAACGCATTTTGAGGATTGTGGGTGAAGAAGGAAACGCATTTATGAGGAACGCGTATCCTGGAGGAAACGCATATAAGGAAATACGTGTCCTTAATGGAACGCATTGCATACTTGAAACAACAAAACAAACAAAAACAAATACACAACAGATACTAGAACAAAATATACTATGAGGATCTCGAGTTAAGAACAAAATAAACTATGAGGGTTCACAAATGCGGGTCACAAATGAAACGCATTGTTCAGAAATGTGGGTCCCAAGTGAAACGCATTTCTTACAATGCAGGTCACAAGTGAAACGCATTTCTTACAATGCATGTCACAGGTGACACGCATTTCTGACTAATACGTGTCACAAGTGAAACGCATTCAAGACTTGTTTAAAAACAAAACCCTAGGAAAACGTATGTTCGAACCTGAAATCCACAAAAAACTAAAAAAGAAGCACTGAACACGAAATTAAAGTAAAAGAAGACATACCTGAATGTCGATTATAAGATCTAAACAAATCGCAAATAGCAAATCGATCTATTTCAACTCGAATCTGAGTCTTAGAAATCGATGAACAGTGAAAATAACGCATATCAGTTAAAACTCACAATACAAAGCCAAAAAAGAAATCAAAACAAACTACAAACATAGAATGAATAACACTAAACAAACTACAAACATATAGAATGAAAAAAACAAAACATACCTGATCTTTCTAAAATCACAATCTGAAATATGAACAGTAAAGGAATACGTAGAAGAATACTCAGATAAGAAGGAGGGAAGAGGAATAGTCACACACGTTCAAAAAAGAATAAAGAAAAGAAAAAACACAATTACATCTATATATTCTAAAAAACAAAACAATAACTACTTAAAAAATAACTATAAAAAAATACCTGATAAGCCCCCATTACTCCCCCTACACAAATGCACAAAATTTATCAAATTAGTTTAGTATTTGCATAGTAAATTCAGAAATACTTACATTATGAATTTCTGATCAGCACATGAAGTAATTAATCAGCAAAAAATTCACTCCCCCTAAAAAATAGAATATAATCAGATAAAGAATTCAGATATACACTACCCCTCGAAAAATGCACAAACCATATGACAAAAACACAGACAACAAACATAGAGACATCAATATTAAAAGATGATCATATTGAATATAAATTTTGTAACAACTGAATATATAAATTTTTAAACACTAAACAAATTAAAGTCTACTCAGTAGAATATTCCAGATTTATCAATCAGTTGAAATCAAACGTGAGTTGTTGGATACAGAAACATGTTTCATTGTATATCAAGTTAAGACATGTTCAGAGTTAAACACTTGCAGGTATCTATTCAGTGTGCTCGCATGCGATCTCTGATTAGCTTCAAGAAAAATGTAATTCTAAACATAAAATGAAGAACTTTGCATGTACAGACACTAAGTCATCAAGAATTAAGATTTTCACAAATTTACAGGTTTATCGCAGCTCAAAATATATCACCAAGTATCAAGAGATGTGTGCTCATTGGCATCTTTTAGCTGTGTGCACATTGGCATCTTCACATGAGTGTGCTCTTTGGCATCTTTTAAGCTTTGTGCTCTTTGGCATCTTTTAATCAAAGAGTTCATTAAGTAAAGAACATGTCATAAACATAACTTTCTATCTGACCCTATTGCAGGATTTAGGTCAGCCGCTCCCAGACCAGTTGGCCTTAGGGGGCTAGGTGTCAAGCACCCCTTGGAACTTACTTTCCCGAATCAGAAAGTCTACATCGACATATCCTAAACCCATTCATACCAGTAAAACATGACTTTCGATCTGATTTTATTGCAGGATTTATGTTCGATCACTCCCAGATCAATTGACCTTAGGGGACCAGATGTCGAGCATCTCTCGGAACTTACTTTCCCAAACCAGAAAGGTCACAGGTACAAACTTTTAAACTCAAGGATTTCTGTATTTTAAATTCTTAAAAATAAAATCATCTCAATAACTCAGATCTATATCGAATAGCTTAGCCCATATTTTCATTACGATCTACAATTTCGATCACTTAGGTTGTTCAAGCAAAGTAAACCATAAATATGCCGACTCACATATCTTTAAAGCAGTATCTAAAGCGTCAAACATGTTGCTGACTTTTCGATGTTTGAAAATTTTGAACATTTAACATATGAAACTTTAAATATAAACAAGGCAACTTGTCAAAGATTCTAGACACACATTTTATTCAACTGAAAGAAAATCTGAAATATTAAACTTTATAGAATAAAATTTGTAAAGATTTATACTTTTAAATTCAACATGCCAAGTTTTGAAAGCAGAAAATTAAATCGTTTTTCATCTAAAGCTTTTGTAAATATATCAGCTAGTTGATATTCAGTTGGTACAAAATATAATTCAATAGTACCTTCTTCCACGTGATGCTTTAAAAAATGATATCGCATGTCTATGTGTTTGGTCTTGGTGTGCTGGACAGGATTGACTGATATCGCAATCACGGACTTGCTGTCACAATATATTGGCACAGTCTTGTATAGCATCCCGTAATCGCGTAGTTGCATTTTCATCCAAAGCACTTGAGCACAGCAACTAGCTTCAGCGACGTATTCAACTTCGGTTGTTGATATTGAAATGCAATTTTGCTTTTTCGACGCCCAACTTATCAGTCTGTCACCCAAAAACTGGAGATGACCAGAAGTACTTTTTCTGTCCAATTGATTACCACCATAATCTGCATCAGAATAAGCAATCAAACTATTGTCAGAACTTTTAGGATACCATAATCCTAAATAAGGAGTTCCTTTAATATATCTAAAAATGCGTTTGACTGCTAAAAGATGAGATTCTTTTGGTTTAGCTTGAAAACGGGCATATAGGCACGTTGAAAACATTATGTCCGGGCGGCTTGCAGTAAGATACATCAGTGATCCGATCATCCCTCTGTATGTCTTTTGATCCACAACTTTTCCATCTGGATCCAATCCGAGTTTGGTACCGTGAGCCATAGGCGTGCCGATCGAAGTAGATTTGTCCATCTTGAATTTCTTCAAAATGTCAAATACATACTTTGACTGATTGATGAATATTCCATCTGGAAGCTTCTTCACTTGTAAGCCGAGGAAGAAGTTGATTTCTCCCATCATGCTCATCTGAAATCTAGAGGTCATTAAATCAGAAAACCAATTACACAGAGATTTGTTAGTCGCACCGAAAATAATATCATCTACGTATATTTGTACTAAGCAAATATCAAGATTAGTTCTATAAATGAAAACAGTAGTATCTATCGAGCCTTTGGTGAAGCCGGATTTGATCAAGAAAGCTGACAACTCGTCATACCATGCCCTTGGAGCTTGCTTCAGACCATATAAAGCTTTATCGAGAAAATTAACGTAATCAGGGCGATCTTTGTCAACAAATCCCTCTGGCTGAGATACATATACTTCTTCTTTCAATTTACCATTGAGAAATGTTGTCTTGACGTCCATTTGATATACTGTGAAGTTGCGATAAGCAGCGAAGGCTAAAAACATTCTGAAAGCTTCCAATCTGGCGACGAGTGCAAATGTTTCATCATAGTCAATACCTTCTTCTTGTCGACATCCTTTGGCTACTAACCTTGCTTTTTTCCGAACGAAGATACCATCTTTGTCTTTTTTATTCTTGAATATCTACTTTGTACCAATGATGCTTTTACCCTTTGGCCGTGGTACAAGTCTCCACACTTTGAGTGCATCAAACTGATTGAGCTCCTCTTGCATTGCTAAAATCCAGTCCGGGTCTTCCAATGCTTCAGATACTTTGTTAGGTTCAATCTTGCTTAAAATACAAGTGTACAAACATTCGTTGGAAGAAGCCGACTTGGAGCGTGTAGAAACACTAGCTTGAGGATCCCCAATGATTTGATGGATTGGATGAGATCTTGTCCATTTTGTTGTATGAGGGAGAGGATCAATAACTTTTTGAACCACTTCTATTTGTTGAGGAGGATCTTCAGAAGTAATAATGTCAGAAGATGACACATATATGGTTTCAACTGGAGGAGGAGGTATTTCCATGACATCAGATTCATGCTCTTGTTGACCAGATGTAGTTTGTACTTCTTGTTGAACATTTTCTTCTGGAACAACTTCATCTCCTACAGACTCCTCATGAATAGTTTCAGCAATTTCTGGTTCATGAAAGACTTGATCATGATGATGTTCAGAAGGTATGTGTTGAATCTCAGGAGATTCTGAAGAGGCATCAGGTTTAGAGATTGATGCAGCGGAATTAGGATTTGATGCACTCACAGATTCCTGATTCAAAATATTTGACACATTATCATAAAAAATTTCAAACAGAAAATCAAGATCAGAAAAATTAGACAGAGAAGTAGAAGGATCATGATTTGTTGACTGAAGTGCAGGTTCTGAACTAATTTGTTCAGAAGCTGAATTTCTAGTAATAGCGGGTTCTGAACTGTATTGTCCAGAAGCTAAATTGGCAGCTTCATCAAATTTGACATTTACTGACTCTATCACTTTTCTTGCCGAGAGAAGAAATACTCTATAAGCAGCAAAGTTAGAAGAATAGCCCAGAAATATGCCTTCATCTGCCTTTGGACTAAATTTGTTCAGATTATCTTTGTCATTCAAAACATAACATTTACACCCGAAAGACTTGAAATATTTGATGTTGGGTTTGATACCATTCATCAATTCATATGGAGTCTTGTTAAACCGGCGGTGTAGAATTGATCTGTTTTGAGTATAACAAGCAGTTGAAATGGCTTCGGCCCAGTGAGACAAAGGGAGACCTGAATAAGCAAGCATAGATCTAGAAGCTTCCACAAGCGTTCTGTTTCTTCTTTCAACAACCCCATTCTGTTGCTGTGTTCTTGCAGCAGAAAACTATTGTTGTATACCTTGATCATCATAGAATGCTTGAAGAGTTGAATTCTTGAATTCTGTGCCATTATCTGATCTCACAACTTTGACTTGCTTTTGCTTATTTGTCTGAATGGTTTTGATGAGATTGATGAGAATTTCAGGTGTCTCGTCTTTAGATTTGAGAAATTTCACCCATGTGTATCTGGAGTAATCATCAACAACAACCAAAACATATTTCTTCTTCCCAATACTCTTTGTCTTCATTGGTCCGCACAAATCAACATGGATTAAATCTAGAATGTCCACAGTGCAATGTTCAGGCTTTGGCTTATGAGATGCTTTCTTCATCTTTCCTTTCTCGTAGTCCTGACAGAGATGGTCTTTCTGAAAACGGAGACTTGAAACCCTTTTAGACTATTCTTTACAGCAACCCTTTTAGACTTGAAACTGACTTCAAGATCTTTATCGCAGAACTTTTCGATGCTGAAGAGATTGTGACTTAAACCTTCGACATAGCTTACTCTTTTGACAATTATGTTACCTTGAACAAGATCACCATAACCAAGAATGGGAGCCGTCTCGCAGTTTCCAAATTTGACACGACCGCAACATTTTTCTTTAAAATTTGTAAGTAGAGATTTGTTGCCAGTCATGTGTTTGGAACATCCCGAATCCAGATACCATAATTGATTTAGCTGCACAATCAACAATTACTGAGATTTAGGTACCCATATAAATATGGGTCCCTTCTTGTTAGTCCTTTCCTTTTTCTTTTTAAAAAATTTATTTTTCCAAAACATCTGAGATTGATCAAATAAAGCATGAACATCATCACATATTAAAGAAGAAACACAATCATCAGAATCAGAATTATTCTTCGAAAATTGAAACATTTGCTCTACAGAATATTTTGTAGATTTATTACAAAAGGAAAATGAGTCTTATTTACAATGAAAATCTACACATTTATCCTCTAGAGAAACAAATTCTTCTGATCTCTGTTTCTTTAGCCAAACACACTTTACAGACTTCTTCAAAGACCTATCTGAAATAGATGAATCAGAAAAATTAGAATTTTCAGAAATATCAAACTCTTTCTTCTTTTTCTTCTTTGACCTTTTTCTTTTACGCTTTGTTTTATCGAAATGATCATTTAGCGTAAAAGTGTCATCAACAATTTTAGATAAAATATTTGATTTAGAAGATGAAGTTTTATCAATAAAATCAAACTGATCAGATATTTTATTTGGATAAACCTCAGAGCAAGAAACATCAGATGAACACAAGTTGATGGAAGATTTGATAAGATCATAATTATTTTCTTTAAAACTTGATGTCATAAAAGAAAAAATGACATCATTTTCAATTTTTCTCAAAATCTCTTGTTCTTCCAATTGTTCTTCTAGATCAAATATTTTGCATTCTAATACTAATGGATATATATATCTCTTAGTATCATAAGACACTGGAGATATATTATCCTTAATAGGATTAGCTGCATTTAAATCAAAGAAGTCATTTGAGTTAGAAGATTTAGTTGAAGAAACAATGTTTAACTTTTGTCTTCTCTTCTTTAATTTTTCTGGAAAATATTTTGCATTTTCTTGAGTGTAAACAAAAGGAACTTCCATTCTCTCGTTATTTATTCGTTTCATGTCTTCCTCAATTATAGACTCTTTAGCACTTGTCCAAGACGGTTTGTATTGAGAGCCATATTTTGAAAGACCAAGACAGTCGTAATCATAGAAATTGGGAATCTCAATTTTAGCTTTCTTTAAAAACTGAGGATTTTTAAATCCAAGACCCCAATTTTCTTTTATCGACTCATAGCTCCTTGGTTTATGCATATGAATTGTTTGTTCAGTTTGATTTTGTTTATATAACTTTCCTTCTAATTCAAATATTTTATCCGAAAATTCTTGATTTAAAATTGACAATTCAGACAAAGAATCATGAGAAGTCTGTTTTTCAAATTCTAAATCTTCAATTCTTTCTTGAAATTTCTCTTTTGTAAATTTTAAAATTGCTTTTTCATCCCTCAGAGAAATCTTCATCTTTTCAATTTGAACAGACTTTTCTTGATTTTCGCGTTTTTCGGATAGGAGCTTTGAATGAAAGTCATGTAAAGCATTTGTGATGACATTCATTTGCGAAGAAATGAAATAAAAATCAAAATCAGATGATACCTCAGATTCATAGTTGATGTGTCCTCATCCTCATCATCACTTTTGTCGTCTCCAATAAAGCACATTGCAGTAGTCTCAACATTGTCAGCTTCATTATCTGAGTGGTCCAACCAATATTCCTCCTCAGCCAACAAAATTGTTCCACTTGCTTTCTTCTTAGCCAATGCTAATTTCTTCTTATAGAAATCCACATCTTTCACAATCTTCGTTCTGCATTCCTTTGAAATATGCCCGGGTTTTCCACAGTTGTAGCAAGTCACAACCTTTTTCTCTTCTTTCTTTGGTTCAGCTGCTGTACTAGACTCATACTTGGGAAAGAAAGGCTTTGATGTAGAACCGGGTTCTACCTTCTTTGATCCAGAAGAAAAACGAAGATTGTTTGATCCTGTCCGTTTCTGATATTTCTTTTGATATTGTTGACTTAGAAGAATCATGGCTTTTTCTAATGCTTCGCCATCGTCATCTGTTGATCCATCGTAAGCAGACTCAGTTAAGGCTTGCTCAGCCATTTGGCTAGCTAAAAGAGCGATTGGATCCACAGTCTTTGGCTTCTGCTTATCTAACTTAGCTTTCTTCTTCATAACCATTACTTCATCAGACATCAGAATTTCAAACATTTCCTGAATGGGCATTTTGGAAATTCTGGGATCATTCCTCATGCGATGACAGGATTTTTCCCATTCTGGTTTGAGTGCATTAAGGAACTTCAGATTGGTCTCCAGTTCATTCTTTATTACCTTGATCTTATACAGATCATTAACTACAGTCCAGAACCTATCGAAGACACTTTTCAGACTCTCCCCATATTTTTCTTTGAATTCTTCAAAATTGTTCATGTATCTTGTCTGACGAAACTGTGTAGACATAGCAGTACCAAGCATGATTTTCTCCAGTTGTGTCCACATCAGCATAGGATTGTGTTTGAAACAATCAATTCTGTTGTAGATGGAATTTGGTAGAGCAAGTATCAAATTTGACTTGGCCTGATTATCAGCTTGGTATCTCAGAAGTTCATCAGCATCATATTCTATCAGGGTTTTTTCTACTTCAGTGGCTGGAGTGTTACCAACAGCTGGTATCACTTTCCTTGGCTTAACCATGGGACCTTCAGTCAAAGCTTTCATCATATATACACCATTTGATTGCCTTTTGATGAAATTAAAAAACCGGTCCTGCCATTGTTCAAATTCGTTCTCATTAATCAGAACAGGTGGACGAGTTTCAGATCCCAACGACATCATGAGATCGTTCTTGTAAAGTTGAGCTTGTAGAAACATATTGAAGAAATCTGGAATTCAGAAAAATGACTAAGTGTTGATGACCCGCAATACTAAGAAATGCGTATTGAGAGAAACTCGGGTCCGTGATGACCCGCACAACTTAGAAATGTGTGTCTAGAAAGATACTCGAAGTTGTAGAGAAATGCGTGTTCAAGAATGCGCATCCAAGAGAAATGCGCGTCCAAGTAAAATGCGCGTCCAAGAGTAATGCGCGTCTAGAGTGATCCGCACTTGTAGAAACGCGTATTAAGGATGACACGCACTTGTAGAAACGCGTGTTAAGGTTGACACGAACTTGTAGAAACGCGTGTAAAGGCTGACACGCACTTGTAGAAACGCGTTTCCAAAGAATTAACAACCTGAGAAAAACACTATCACTCAAAAGTTAGTTTCATACGATTTTAAGAACAATACACATACTAATAAGATGAATGACACGCATTTCATATGAATAACCCGCATTTCAGCAAACAACAACAAATCTGCTAATTTGATCAAAACAATGAAATTACGTACAAACAAATTGCACAAAATTGAATGAAAACAAGATTTTAAAACAATTCAATTAACAATTTCGATCAACACACTATAAAACTCAAAAACTCACATAGAACAGACAACAGAACACGTATTTTTCAGATTATATTCAAACTCAAAATCGAAGCACCAAATCACGTTTTTATGCAAATCAACAAGAAACAAAGTAGATCGATTATATAAAGCGCATCTAAAAACAACAATTTCAAAACAATTCAATCACAAAACAGAGTGAAATTGATGAAAATCCAGAAAACGAGAATTTTCTTGAAAAATAAAAAATTCGATCAAATTTTCCGAATTAATCACACAAATCAGTAGCAATTACACTAAATCTCAATCCTCTGAAGATCTTGGATGCTCTGATACCAATTGATGAGCCACGATCACAAGATCATAGAGAGAGAATCTAGAGAGAGAAAGTGAGATCTGGAAAGTAACAGTATATTCAGATTCAAACAGTGTACGTTCTTTTCAAAACAAATAAGCCAAGGGGACTTAAATACCCCAAGGCACTAACATAACAGATAACACTAAGAAAGCAGTAAAATAAATACAATGATTACTATAAAAACTGATCTAACACTTTGAATATTAGTCAACTGAAGAAACAAGATTTTTATTCACTAATTCGAGCTTGGCAATCTTATGTTCATCATCATCAGAAAAATATCCCATGTTGAATATTTGTTTCAAAAAGAACTTGAATTTGATCGTTAGTCCAAAATGAAATCTCAAGTAAATCAGAAAATCTTAGAAAAATTCAGAAAACTTGAAATAGAAATTTAGAAATGAAGTTTCCAAGAATTCAACAAGTCTAGAATTCGCAAGCTATATTGATGCACAAGGAATCCGCAAAACGAAGAATCACACACAGAATTTGCAAGCAACAGAAACACTTCAGAACAAAGTCAGAATTCGTAAACTCAGAATTAGTAAACAATAGAATTCGTAAGCAATAGAATTTGTAAGCCAAAATATTTCAGAATTCGCAAGAAATATGAAAACAACAAGAATTCGTAGGTCCTTCAGAATTCGCATACTGCACTTTTACGAATACCAACGAATTCGTAGAATAGCTTATTGCGAATCCTATACTTTTCGCAACAGATACGAATGCGAATCCTGTGAAATTCTCAAGTAACTCCTGTACGAAATCTATACTTGTGAATTTCCAGAAATTAAAATAATCTGCGAAAACCACTTAATCTGAGAAATTCCTTTGGGAATCCTGCGAAACTCAACGTATCTGCGAGTTCTTCATGTAGCCCTGCGAGTTCTTGACATGATCTTGCGAGTTCTTGAGATCTATGAAGAAAAACTCTCTGATTTCCTCTAAAACATATCTAGACCTCAAATTTTGATTCGAAACTTTGAAAAAATGCTCTCTAAGACATCGAGAATCAAATTTTACCACTCAATTTCGATAAGGAGCACTAACAATTACAAATTGATATAGAACAATGCATATCAAACTCGTGAACTCTAACTTGACAAATATCAAAAATTAAAGATCAAATACAGTGCAAATCAGTATAAAACCTATACAAACTCGATCTAGCACATGTTTCGATCATCATTTGATCAATTCCAACTCGAAAAAGAAACTAAAAATCAGAATTGATATAAGAACTCAATGTAACAGAGTCGGCTCCATTTCTTGATTTGATTTCAATCTGGATCTGCTCTGATACCAATTGATAGTCCCTGATTTGTTAAAGTTCTTATCTAAATCAAACACATAAACAAGATTATGTAAACTACCTGTTTGATTAACCACAAGATTCAATTACAATACGACTGAATTACTTTCTCTACAAATCTCTCTGCAAATCTAGAACTTGTAGCATACAACTCTTTCTCTCTCTAAAACTCTCTCTGCGAATCCGGAACTTGTTACATGCAACTCTACCTTCCTATTTATACCTACACACAGTTACAAAGAAATAAAAAAAATACAAACTTTGACTTTGACTTATTACAAAGACTTTGACTTTGACACTTGAGAGTTGACTTTTAGCTTTGACTTGTTTAACTTTCACCTTCTGTCTTCTATAATCTTGTATCCAACATATTTCTGATCTAACAGAAATAAAAGATTATTATATGATACGTGGTGTACAAATTTTCTAACTTGTATTATTTTTAACTTCAAATAAAAAAGACGGAGAACCGCAAGAATTTGATCAAACAGTTTCATACGATGAAGATGTTCAATGATGTCATGATGAATTGCTTGAATTGAATATGTTTCTCAGTTGCTTGAAACAATTTTTTAAACTTTTGATGTATTAATTTTAATGTCATGAACTCATGATGAATTGCTTGAATAGGATTTTCTTTGATATTTAATGTAATGAAGTAATGAACTAGCTAATGATGATTTTCAGTTATTTAATGTTTATTTATCATTTTGAGAGAAATGGCAGCAAAACAGTAGCAAAACCGGGTCGAAACCAGGTCGAATAATCAGGTAGGGACGGGGACAGGGGTTGGACCGTGTATTGACCGGGGTTTAACCATTAAATTGACCAGGGTTGGGAGCATCATCCCTTACCCTCCAGGGACCGGGGCCGGGGCCCTTTACTCTAAACCGGTTCCATGTCCGGGTCTGGGTCCGGGTCCGGGTACGGGTCCAGGAAATGGTAGGGCTATAAATGAACCGAAGGAACACGAATGGAGGCTTGTTCGTGTACATTCGTTTAACTTAATCGAACAAACGAACGAACACGAATGGTAAACGAACGAAATTTCTTGTGTTCATGTTCGTTCATTAAGAAAAATATGTTTGTTTGTGTTCGTTTATGTTCATTCATTAAGAGCTAAACGAACGTAAATGGACGAACATAAATGAACGAACACAAATGAACAAAAAAAAACAACCACCATTACTGATCATTTCGTTCGTTAAAAACTAACATAATAAAATGAAAAACTGGGTAAACATAAGGTATAAAAATGAATTCTAAAAAATTATTTAATTAATGATTTTACATATTAATGTCATAATATATAAATAGTGAATAGTCCCAATGGTTTGCTTAAATTTTGGATTTGGTTCCTAAAACAAACTATCTACGTTGGTGGTCCCCAAAATTTTATTTTCATAATACCCATGGTCCCTCTATTTAACAACGTTAGTTATAAACTGTTACGAAGGACTAATCAGTCTTTAAACAAACTACAGGGACCAAAGTGCTCTAAAAACTAATCGGTCTAAAAACTTTTGTTAGGAAGGACAAATCGGTGGAATTTGCCTTCTTCAAAGGAGGCAGAAAGGGTGTTGAAGATCTGAATATCCAGTACACAAACATGTTCGACGCCAATCTCGACACCCTCACCTATTCCCTCAAGAAAGTCGGAGCTCACAATGTTGAAATCATTGTTGGAGAAATCGGGTGGCCCACCGACGGCCATAAACAAACCAACGCCAAAATGGTGCAGAAATTCTACACCAGATTATTAAAGAAGATAGCTTCGAATCAAGGAACCCCACTTCACCCAGGTTACATCGAGGTTTATTCTTTCAGTTTAACCGACGAAAACAGCAAGAGTATTGCTCCTGGGAACTTCGATCGTCATTGGGGGATTTTCCGGTACGACGACCAACCAAAATACCCACTTGATTTTTCTGGCCAAGAGAATGAAAAGATGTCGGTGGATGCAAAACACGTCAAGTACATGAGTCATCAATGGTGTGCTTTGAAAGATGATGTGAAGAGTTTGAAGACGATGAAGGGTAATTTGGATTACACTTGTGGTTTAGGCGATTGCACCACTCTTTCCAATGGACGAACCTGCAATAAACTGAGTGAAAGAATGAAACTATCATATGCATTTAATATGTATTTTCAGATGAATGAACAATGTGTGGAAGCTTGTGATTTTAATGGAGCTGCAAAGACCACTAAATAGAATTTCTTCCATAATGATTGTCTTTTTCCGGTGGAGATAATGATTGGTGCCTGGAAGAGAGTCGCCGGAATTTTGAGTGGTGTTATGGGTTGGATGATCAAATAAAAAAACTGTGAATATCTTAGGGGAGAACACTTTTGGTCCTTATAGTTTATTTAAAGATCGATTAGTCCTTCGTAATGGTTGCTAACTAACGCTGTTAACTGAAAGGACCATAGATGTTATGAAAATGAAAAGTTAGGGACTACTTAGTTTGTTTTAGTACCAAATCCAAAATTTGAGTAAACCACAGGGACCACCGGTGTAATTCGCTCATATATACATATATATATATATATATATACATATATAGTGTTTGGTTCATTTGAGAAATGGTAAATATATGAGAAATAGGGAAGTAATCCTAGTCATTCATATGGTCAAGATCGGATTTGACTAGTCAAATAATGCGGCTTTGACCGGTCCAAAGTTGCGGCTTTTACTGGTCAAAAGTTGCGGCTATCCCAAAAATAGAAGGACAATTTCGTAAATTTTACAAAATACACGGGTTGTGTTCATATATGAACATGTATAATTCACATATGAACTATATGTTCATATATGAACCAGTGCAATTCACAACTGAACACTTTTAACAGATTCATATATGAACCTTTGTGATTAATATATGAATCAGTTGAACTAACTAACAGATTCATATATGAACCTTTGTGATTCATATATGAATCTGTATGAATCACAAAGATTCATATATGAATCAGTTGAACTAATTAACAGATTCATATATGAATCTTTGTGATTCATACAGATTCATATATGAACTTATCCCGTGTATTTTACGAAATTACCCCTCTACCTTCTATAGACCACACAAGGAATTATCCGGTGCTTCGCGGTCAAAGCCGCAAATGTTGACCAGATGAATGGCTAAGATTACTTCTCTATTTCTCATATATTTACCATTTCTCAAATAAACCTCTCCCTATATATATATATATATATATATATATATATATATATATATAGACTTAAGTTCTCGTGAGACCAAACAGTTTCCGTGAGACCGGTGAGACCAAGCTTTAAAGTATAAAACTTCACACAAAAAAACTGTGAATGTAAAAAAAAATCGAACTTTTCATAGGGAAAACACCGTAAATGTTACGTTCATGGTGTTTTTCCCTATGAATGTTCGTTTTTTTTACCTTCACAGCGTCTTCATTGTGAAGGTTCGGATATACCTTCACACTCTTTTATCTGTGAAAGTTTTTTTTTTTTTTTTTATCTTGGTTTAGGTTTTTTAACTTCATAGTGTGATAACATTGTGAAGGTTCGAATTTTTTTACCTTCACAGTGTTTTGGTGTGAAATTTCATGTTTTAAGGATTGGTCTCACGCGGTCTCATGGAAACAGCTTGGTCTCACGTGAACCTGACCCTATATATATATATATATATATATATATATATATATATATATATATATATAAACAAATGTAAACGAACATAAACGAACGTAAACGAACATATATAAATGAACGAACATTAATGAACATAAATGAACGAATGTTCACGAACGTATATGAACGAATGGGACAATTATTCATTTTCGTTCATTTAAGTAAACGAACAAAAAAAATGTCTTCATGTTTGTTCATTTATTAAAAAACGAAAATAAACGAACTTCCCGCCGAACAGTTTACGAACGATTCACTGACGTTTGGTTCGTTTACAGCCCTAGGTAATGGGAAACTCGCGCCAAAACCGCCTTGTTACCATCCCTAAATGTATATAGTGAGGGTGAGTGCTTTCATTGCAACAAAGTCGGGCATTGGAGGAGGAACTTTCTTTTCTACCTTCAGGAAAAGAAGAAAGGAAATATAACTTCCACTTCAGGTGTAACACCTAAAAATCTGGAAAAGGCGACTAAATTAAAACTTTCAATAATACATCAGATGAAGGGTAATTCTCTTTCTATAGCTCAATGCTTAAACTAACTTCAAATAACAAAACTGAATTTAACATCAACATTAGGTAACCAAGTCTTACATCAAGACTAAGTCAAGGTCAGGTTTTACTAAAACCCCATACTAGTCGTTATCTCCGAAAGCGGAAGACATCTTCAATCATCTAAATCCTTCACGCGCATCTAACTAGCTCTCCACTTTTTATGGTGCCACTAGTAACTTTCCCCCAACAAGGACCTGATGCACATGCCGAGAAATAAAAAGGGTTAGGCTTAACGCCTAGTGAGTTCAAGAGTTTTCAACACGAATAAATATATTGTTAAAAGGGAAGAATGAAATTTAAATCATAATCTTTCAAAATGATTTACCTCAGATATGCGAACGACTCGTTTTCCAATAACATGCATTTATAAAGATGAATACCCCAATACAAAACATTTTTCATAAAGTGATACAACCCAAAACTCACTCAAAACGTGAATAGAAAGCGAACTCCCAATTTATAAAAACGCAGATAAAACTTTATATCCCGAAACACCCAAAACGTGGGTGGGGCGTAATACTCAACCCATAATTCATGGATAAAAATCCATATACATAAATCGTCACCGAAAACATGGGTGATAAAATTTAATAACAAAATAACACCTTTCGGTGACGGGGGAGACCCGATTCCATTGTACGTGTCGGAACACAAAGTTAAGCCACATAACAATGTTGTCGAACTACACCTCAGATTGTGACTGTATTGCCTGCTTTAAATAGCTACACCTCCAGTCGGACTTTATTACATGCTTTAAAAAGCTTCACGTCAAGTCCCAATTACACCGTATCTCCTATTGCCTGCTTTGCCAAACTACACCTCAAGGATACGTGATCTTATTGCCTGTTTGTTCTTTAGTGGAGTTTCAACCTTGAGCTTCTCATTCGACCTCTAGTGCCTACTCCCTAGCATTCAAGATACGAGTCTCAACTCCTTACTTGATAACTTATGATGTCTAACCCTCGTGCACAAGAATTAGAGCATCAAAACCACAAAACCCATGGTCCCGGAGTACAAGCCATAAAGGTTCATCTCCACAAAATAAATGACTCCAGATGAATGACACATGCACTCAAAACATTTATTCTCCAAAATAAAGTGCAATAATTGCAACTCACGTCCAAGGCTCCACATTAAGTTATTAAAACCAGACAAATGTGCCCATGACCCGACAAACACGAAAATCGATCCTTAAGCTCAACCAATCAAATGACCATATTCTAAAATCCACAAAATGCAATTAAACGCAATCGACCAACGTTTATGCAAACGCATGCTCCAAAATACAGGAATAAACTCCAACACAATTTAGATTGAGACAAATCATTTTCCAAACAAGTTTATAATCCCATTGATTCTTTCAAAACGTCACATAACACAAAATAAAACATTTCCCCTAACACACATTAAAAGTGCAATTACTCCAAAGGATTTACACTCGTAAGATAAATCGTTAGAATATCAATATCAAAGATTTACTCATCAAAATACTTGAAATACATCTTTCCCCAAAAACCAAAAGGTTTACGATTTCCGAAATGTTCGCAAGGTTGGGAATGACCAAACTCCAATGACCCACACCTTGGTATTTTCAAAACATTCCACAACACAAAATACACATATTTCCAACAAACGCTAAAAATTTATTTTTACCAAATAACCTCCATTTATGCAAATAAATCATCAAAACATTTTTATTATGATTCATTTATCAAATTTCCCAAAAATTCCAAAGATGGGTGTTTCGCAAGATTTATCAAATCAAATACCCTAGATAAGAAAAGTTCATAAAATAATCCGACGTTTGATAATTAGCAAGTAAAATACATAACACTTTAAAACAGACATTTTGGCACGTACATAGTTTTCACAAATCAACTTGAACTCACCTTGCTAGATTTAGGCTAAATCTAGATTTTCCCCAACTTGAGTTCCTTTGAAGAATTTGAATCCTAAAGCCAAAACTTCCAAAAACCTAGATACACAAGTTTCCAACCATAAATACACATATTCAAGTGCTTAGAATCATTCTCCAAACATCTTATATCAAAATCTCCATTTCGGCCAAAAACCCTAATTTGACCTAACTTCCCCAAAGTCATCTAAACCAAAATTTGAGAAATACAACCACTAGGGAGTCATCAATAGAGCATTTATAACTCATAAAGAAGTTTGGAAATGGAAGAGACGAATTTACCACTTAGGTTTTGGTTAGAAAACCCCAAAATTCTTGAAGATGGAGGTGATGATGATGAGCTCTTGATATTTGTTTCCAATCCACCACCAAATACTCTTATATATTCCCAAAACTAACAATATAACCTTGAAAGGATCTCAAAAACGAAACCATAACAACTTGAATCACCAAAACAGAGTAGAAATGAGATATTTATGAAGAAATGAAGAATGGGGTTGAATATCCGACATTTTACAAGTCAGGTACCACTGTGCTACAATGCCATGCGACTTTGACATGTCATTGTCACATGGCATAGTTGCTCAAATGGTCCAGAAGGCTCCCCCTTGGTTGCTACTTTGTCAGTGCGACTATGACAATGTCATAGTCGTCGGGCATTGTAGTCGGACTCGTACCAAGCCCCGAAACTTAAATTTTTCTATGCCAACACTTATGAAACTCTCGGGTACATAAAGTAATGTTTTCCCAACATAAATCCCACCATCTACAAGTTCCAAAAACGTCCGGGCTACCTTTACTTACCGAAAATTATGGGTGTTACATCAGGTATTCATATGATAGAAGTTAATCTTTCTACTTCATATACATCATGGATATTAGATATCGGATGTGGTTATCATATTTGTAGAAACATGTAGGAACTAAAATGGACTAGAAGGTTGAGCAAAGGTGAAATTGATCTGCGTGTTAGAAATGGGGTAAAGTTTGCTGCTATAGCCACAGGATTTATTTTGTTAACTTTACCGACCGAATTAATATTAGAACTTGATGACTATTATTGCGTATCATCTATTTCTAGAAATTTGATTTTTGTATCTTGTTTAGACAGGAAAAATTTTGACTTTAATATTGGGAACAAATGTTGTTCATTATCTTTTGGTAATAAATATTATGTTGATGCAAGTTTGAATAATGGTCTTTATGTTCTTAATATGGATAATCCGATTTATAACATAGATAAAAGGGAGGTCAAATTGAATAGTTCAAATTTAACCTATCTCTAGCATTGTCGTCTTGGCCATATAAATTAAACTCGCATTTTAAAGTCCATAAAGATGAATTATTGAACAAATTTGATTTTGAATCATATGGGACGTGCGAAACTTGTTTAATTCGAAAGATGACAAAGTCTCCTTTTGTTGGAGAAAGTGAGAGAGCAAGTGATGTATTGGGAATCATACATAGTGATGTATGTGGTCCGATGAACATACAATCTAGAGGTGGTTATAGATACTTCTTTACATTTAATGATGACCTCAGTAGGTTCCCATATGTATATTTAAAGCGACATAAGTTCGATTCTTTTGAAATGTTCAAAGAATTTCAAAATGATGTACAAAACCAACATGGAAAGAGTATAAATATTCTTTGATCTGATCGAGGTGGTGAATACTTAGACCATGCTTTTCTTGATCATCATAGAAATTGTGGTATTGTATAATAACTCTCTCCACCTGGAACACCATAGTGGAATGGTCTATCCGAAAGGAGAAATAGTATACTATTGTACATGGTACGATCTATGATGAGTCAAGTTGACATTGTGACGTCCTTTTGGAAATATGCTCTAGAGACAACAACTTTCACACTTAACTGGGTTCCATCAAAATCTATTGAAAAGACTAAGAAGAGTCCCATATTATCTTTTATGAAGATTTGGGGTTGTGAGGTTTACGTACGCCGTCTAATCAGAACTAAATTAGACCCAAAATCTGATAAATGCATATTTGTAGAATATCCCAAAGAAACTATGGGATACTACTTCTATCATTCTCGCGAAAATACAATGTTTGCTGGACGTAATGGTGTCTTCATGGAATAGGAATTTATTTCCAAAGGTATCAATTGGAGGAATGTAGAACTTGAAGTTGTTCAAGATTAAAATATGTCAACACAAATGGAACCAACATAGACACCACAAGTAATTGTGGATCCATAAAGTGATATGGAAAGGTAGTTTGATGTTGTAGCACAAAGTGCTCGTAGATCTGGTAGAAAATTTAATGAGCCAGGGAGATATGGATTTATCATCACTCATACCCGGGATGTCATGCTCTTGGATGATGAGACCATTAGTTACCAAGATGCCATGACAAGCACTGAATCTGTGAAATGGCTAGATGCTATGATAATAGAAATGGACTTCATGTATGAAAACCAAGTTTGGAACTTAGTTGACCCACTCAACGAGGTACGACCTATATGGTGCAAATGGGTTTTCAAGAAAAAGACCGACATGGATGGTAATGTGATTACCTATAAAGCACGATTGGCTGCAAAAGGTTCCAAACAAATTCAAGGTGTTGATTATGATGAAACTTTCTCTCTAGTTGCAATGGTTAAGTCTATTGGAATTTTACTAGTCATTGCAGCATATCACGATTATGAGATTTGGCAAATGGAAGTCAAAACAACTTTCCTTAAAGGAAAGTTACTTGAGGACGTATATATGATAGAACTTGAAGGTTTTGTCACTCACGAAAAATCTCATAAGGTATTCAAGTTACAATGACCTATTTATGGACTGAAGCAAGCTTCAAGGAGTTGGAATCATCGTTTTGATGAAGCAATCAAAGAGTTTGGTTTCTTAAAAAATGAGGATGAACCTTGTGTCTACAAAAGGGTTAGTAGAAGCATTGTGTCATTTTTTTATTGTACGTAGATGACACACTACTCATTGTAATTGATATTCCGATACTTGAGTCTGTAAAGGCTTGGTTAGGAAAATGTTTTTCAATGAAAGACTTGGGTGAAGCTGCCTATGTGTTAGGCGTTCGGATTTATAGAGATTGATAGCTGAAATTAAATGGCTTAAGTTAGAGTACATATATAGACAAGGTATTGAAATGATTCAACATATCTAATAGCAAGAAAGGGTTCTTACCTATGTCTCATGCCATATCACTTTCTAAGATGCAATGCCCTACTACATCTCAAGAGAGTGAAGAATAAGTAAGATTCCATATGCTTCAGCAATTGGATCTATCATGCATGCCAAGATATGTACTCGCCATGATGTATGGTATGATTTGAGCATGACGGGTAGATACCAATCCAATCTAGGTGATGGTCACTGGATTACCGTCAAGAATATCCTAAAATACTTAAGAAGAACAAAGGATTCATTCTTGGTATATGGCAGTGAAGAAGAGCTAGGTGTAAAGGGTTACACTAATGCAAGTTTCCAAACGGATAAAGATGATTTTTTATCGCAGCCGACTTTTGTGTTTTCCCTTAATGGTGGTGTTGTGAGCTGCAAGAGTTCCAAGCAAGCAATATTAGTTGATTCTACAACAAAAGTTAAGTACATCGCAACATCAAATGCAGCCAAGGAAGCCGTTTGGATTAAGAAATTTATTTCTCAACTTGTAGTTATTCCTAGCAGTGATAGTCCTATACAGTTGTTATGCGACAACAATGGAGCTACAAAACATGCCAAGTAACCTAGATCTTACCGTCAACATCTCGTGTTCAATCTGGACATCAAGGACAAAAGAATTAAATGTGTAAACAAAAATTCACTACAAATCGATAATTTGTTATATCACCAACTCTCGTCATTTGGCTGACGATGATGCATTGCTAGATACCGTTCATCGTTTATAACTATAAATACGAGATTTATATTTATTACCAACATGTCAAGAACCCATTGGGTCACACGCTTTGAACATATCCGAATAAGGAGTCTCAATAGTTAAAATGGTTAATTATTATATCTGGTTTGTATTGGTTTAATTTGATCAAATAAAAATCAGATATTATTTACGTTGGACATAAAATAAGCTGACTAGGTATGGTTTTTTAAGAGAGTGGTGGTGTATGGCCACTCTTACACTCAAGTAAGGTATGGAGATAGTGGTGATTTTATGCCATACTTCCATCACCATATAAAATGTATGAGATTTTGCAAGAGTTTAGTCTTGCATTTCTCTCTCAAAAATCACTTACAGCCATATGCTCCTTTTTCTTTCTATGTTTTGATATCATGACTAGCATCATGAGAAGGCAAAGGATTCGGATTTTTCGCATGGATACCATGGAGGCATCAAATTTTGTTTGTTGTTGTGATTCAAAGTTTCACTAACTGTGAGGTATAATTTCGAAACACCCGATTTATTTAGGTACGTATAGGTCCTTGGAGGGTTACGATTTTATTTTTCGTTGTGTTTAAGATCCCGTAACCCAATTTAAGGTACCGATGAACAACTTCTACACCGTGTTGTGACCCATCCCCACCTCCATCTTCTGGTTCATGACACCCCCACCCCGAAAGAAAATCAATGAATGGCACCTCCATTTCTTTTGGCCATGTAAAAAAAACCCACATTATGGTTTCTATTTTTGGGGGTCTTTATTGTTTTTAGTTTAGATTTTAAGTATTAATTTATATGGATTTCATACAGTAAATTTTTTGAATGAATCGCTCTTGATATTCATGCAATTTAATTTTCTTGATGGTTAATTTGGTTTTATGGTTTCTTTGTTTTTAAGAAGATGAAGATGAAATTGAAGAGGGAGAGGGATGCTAATATTCAACAAAAAAAAATCTTAAAATGGAGGAGAACGGAAATAAAGACAAAAATATCTTCATAGTTAACGGAGATAGTGGATGGACATTAGTAAAAGGGACCAAATCTAACACAAATTGCATACATGTAGGCTTATCACGTAATAAATGAAGATTAAAGACCAAATCCATAATTTCCAACTTACCACATGGACAAAATCCACAACTTACTCTAATATTTTTTTGACTTAACTACAGTTTTGGTCCCTATGGTTTCAATAAGTACATAAATGGTCATCGTGATTTGTATTTTGCTTTAAAAGTGGTCCCTCTTGAAGTTTTGTTAATTAAGGGACACTTTTGTCATTTTCCTCATTTTCTAATTTTCCTTTAAAAATTACAACAATATTACATATACGTGTGTATATATATACATAGAGAGAGAGAGAAAGGGGGGGTAAAAAGTAAACCAACGAGCCCCCCCCCCCCTAAAATTCCCGATGACACTTACTACATCTGGAGGGAAATAAGTAAGATACATGTGTAGAGGCAATGACATAGATGAGTGACTATCTAGGCCAAACATAGCGTCAAGTGGGGTGGCACAACCAGGACCCTTGCAATAATTGTGCTTTACATTGGAATTATCAATATATTCATGTTTCACTACCAGACTTCTGTACACATCTTTCTTCTTTCTGCTCTTTCCATCATTTGGTATCACCTGGAACCAATCCAATTAGTTATATACAAAGATAAAGGAGATTGATCTTTGTGAGGTGTTGGGGTTCATTAGTGGAATTCAAGAAGGATAAGAAAGGAGTTGTGAGAGAGGAGTGGACTAATTTGTAAAACATAAAACAACAAGACGACAAAAGAATGTGAAAAGACCAAATTGGACATTACTTAACATACAAAATTTAATGTTGTTACTGTAATGGAACTTTTCCAAAACAAAATGCAAACCAGAATGACCATTATTGTACTTATTGAAGCACATGAACAATGTTCGTAGTTTTGTGTAAACCATTGGGAACAAATTTGTGGTTTACTATTTTTTTTAATTTGAAAAAAGTTCAATTGGTTTGGTTAAAATTAAGTCTGAAAGTGGGACCTAAATTTTTACAAGTCTAGAAACCATAGATGGGGTTTTCATTTTGCTCCGTAAATGGTCCCTGTTCACTAACTCCTTTGGAAAGTATCCGTTTAGGGATATTTTATTTTTTTATCCACTTAATATTCTTCTAAAAAATTAAAAGTAATATTATACATTATAGAGACATGTTTACTTACATACACAACAGGGTATAACAACACTTCTTCATCTCGTCCTCCCATCGTCATTCGTCTTCCTCATCATACCAACTTATCTTCAGTTTCTATCTCAGTGAACTCCTTTCCACTTCCTCCCTACTCCCACAACCTACTTATCCCAAAATACGACCCATTTAAATTGAGTTTGGCCCATTGAGGCGAACTAAGATCCATTATGATCCATTTAGACCCGTTAAAACCCACTGATAGCCATTATGATTTGATTAGGCCCTATCTGACTTATAAGGCCCATTTATGACTCATTATGACCAATTTAGACCCATTTGACTCGCTTACATAGTTAAACCAAATATAGCCCAATAAGACTCATTATGGCTTATTTATACCAATATGTCTCATTTTCTTTTGGGGGAAGGGTGTCGTAGGCTATGCATCTAATATGTCTCATTAAGGTCCAGTAAGACCCACTTAGAGCCAATATGACTAATTAATGCTCATTATAACCCATTAAGACCTACTTATAACAAATGTGACCCATTAAAGACCTAATTATAACAAATATGACCCATGAAGACCTATTATGACCTAGTTAGCTAAATATTATTCATTGAGGCCTAATAAGACCGATTTAGCGTTTTGATCAACTTATGCCAATTGTGAGTTTTGATCAACTTATACCAAATATATCCACGAAGACCCGTCAATGACCCATTTACGGTTAAAAATAATAATAGTTTTTTTAATTCTTCAATTTTTTTTTCAGTAATCCATTGGTAATATAAGACATTAGCGGCATCTTTCTAACGGATTATCGATGGTATTTAAAAAAATTCTCAAACCTGTTATTTACATTTACATGCACATAAATACATACACACAATAGATATAAAGGTCGATTCAAATAAGAATGTTAAATATTGTGAGAAGGCAAGAAGGGAAGCTTCATATATGAATCCATTGATTTTTTTGGATGAATCACATATCAACCTTCCGTTCTTACTTCTCACAATGCTTAATCTTTTTATTTGAGCTTCATACTACCTACATATGTGTATGAATGTATGTATATAAGGTGTATACATATATTTACTTATATGTGTATATATATACTTGGTAGAATATATGTATGTATCACTAGCTAGGTGTTAAATCATGTGAGAACTAAGAAAATGTTAAGAATCGTGAGAACCGATCTAAGATGTAATTTGGTTTTGATCCTATGGATATAATAAAAGTTGTTTCACCATATGAAAATGGCATGATAGACATTTTGGCAACGAAGATTCATCAGATGAAACACATACTATTTCACCTCGTGAAATTAAAACAAAAAATTCATAAATATGATATTTCACCTCATGAAATGCAAACATAATGTTCATATGTACATATATATATATATATATATATGTTATTTCACCATATGAAATCAAACACAATTTTTATTTGTAACCTATTTTAGCTCATAAAATCAAACATGAGTTCCGTCTATATGTCATTTCACCTCATGAAATCAAACACAAATTTCGTCTACATGTTATTTCATCTCACGAAATCAAACGCATTTGAGAAACAAAAAAACCCCAAATTTGAACAAAATCAGAAGTGATAAATTGCTGAAACTGACCGATTAATCTTCACTTCTTGTTCTGCCTTTTTCTGCTCGATCGCTCTCGGCCACACACATATTACAAACTCACGAAGAACGATGAGTTTGTTTCAGTAAAAAGTTGGAGTAAGGGTTTGATTACGAAATTACCGGTGCGTTATTGGAACTCAGCGGACGAAGCCAAAAACGATGCCATCATGATGTTAACGAAGAAGAAAGTTGTGGAGATAGTAATTTGTCAAATCCCTATGTTCGCGAGGGAGCGATGGAAGTTACGAATAGCAAGAACAAGGAGGTCGGCGGAGGTAACATCTCCCTAAGCGAGGACGTTATTTCCAATAGATATGGCGGTGATGTGCGCAAGCGGGTAGAAAGGAACGACGTGATTGTTGATCCAGACTGAGGCGGTAGAACGCTTGTCGGAGATTAAAGGAATGACACGAAAGGGAGAGATGTTAGTGTAGGAGAAAGCTGGGATGATGTTAGGGTCGAAAACAGGGAGGCGGAGGGCGGTGATCTTTATGGATTGATGGACGACGACAACGTTTTCCGATGGTGGGAGATTTGGGGAGGAGATGTGAGTAATGCATATGGTGGTGGCGGTTACAAAAGAAAAGAGGAATAGGAAGAGTAGAGAGATAAAGATGATGAGAGAGAGAGAGGCAATTTGGATATTTTAAAATTACAAGTTTACCCTTATTTCAAAACTTTCCCTAATATTACAAAAAAATGCCATCCTTTTTAATAACCATTGATTAAAACCCTTGAATGCTTGATATTAGTCCTCACAGTCGGTAATCTTTTTATGGTTCTCATTTGATTATCGTCCTCACAAGAAAATGTGTGTGTGTGTATATATATATAGAGAGAGAGGCCCATTATTTTGTTAACCACAATTTTAGTGTTAACTTTGTAAAGTAATTTGGTTCATTCATCTTGGAGATCAACAGCTACAATTAAATTAGATTTTTATACTAAAATAAATAGGTGAACACGATGATAAAGAGTATCCCAAATATGAAGAAGGGTAAAGTACTAAGAAAGTATAAAATTGATATAAGGAAACTATTTGTTTCCATCTTTCACGACACAAAAAGAAACTATTTGTTTCCATCCTTCATGGCCGGGAAAAATCGAAAGGTCTTTGTTTCTGATGGTACTACATTTGATTCGGTTCTCTGACAAGTTCTTACCTACTGATTCCCAATCTTCAGAAGTGAAGACGAAATTAAAGACACCTATAGCGCTAAATGGAAGTGGAACAAGTTGAATAGAGGTAAAACTCCGAAATTTTAGGGTTTATAAACTCCTATTTGTGTTCATCACTCTAAAATCGGTTTTTGTTACACTACAAAAATGAGTGAGAGGATTGCATTGAAGACATCGTTTTCAAATTTCAAGAACACGTTGGGAACTTTGTTGATGTTGATGCCGATGAAGACACGAAACTATGTTGAAATAAAGTGTGAAACTTTGTTGATTATATGAAACATAAGTCATCTTCAATATTTTTTTACTTTATGAAATTGACATTTTCATTTAAACAATTATGAACTGCTAAGACGAAATTGGAATTAATAATTATGTTCTTGTTAAGTTACATGTTCATATAAGAAATCATTGAAGTTTTATGTTCACATATGAAATTGATAAGTTATGTTCACATATGAAATTGATATGTGTGAAATGTATGTTCATGTGAAGTTAAGTGTTCACATATGAAATCATGAAAATATTATGTTCAATAGCATGTGAATAAAGTTATGTTCACATATGAAAATATGGAAATTTTATGTGCATATGTAGTATAAATGAAATTGGAATTGAAGTTCATATATGAAATTGATATATATATATATATATATATATATATAGTAAACTTCAATTTTGGTCCTTAAGGTTTGGTGATTTCTTTGAAAGCGGAACTTGTGGTTTCATAATTCAAGTTTTGGTCCTCATAGTTTGAATTTTGCTCTGAAAGAGGACCTGGCTACTAACTCCGTGAAAAAGCTCTGTTAGAGCCAGAGGTATTTTCGCCCAACCATGTTATATCCCCCTTTTTATAATTCTCTTTTGTTTTTTCTTATATTTGTAAAACATCTCAAACTATTGGGACCAAGAAAAAGATCTCTGCCTAAAGTTAGTGGACCCACAGTCAAAAATCTCAAACATTAAGTATGTGATATGCACAAATATTTCCACCATCTCCAACATACAAAAAAATTGAAATATAATTGAATCATCGAGTATCCATCAGATCTAATCAAAAATGAAATTCCTCAAATATGGAATCAACATAATTGGATGCGTCAAGAAGTGTTTGGATGCGTCAAGAATAGTCTCGAGAACAGAAGCAGAAACCTAACACGAAATAGATAGCAAAAAACAAACTGCAACTCATTGAAAATCACAAATTATCACTCACTACAATGTTGTTTGCACAAATTATACGAACATAGATCAAGAGATTATCGGGGGAGAACCCAAGAAAACGATTTTTTTCTTCTTGGCAGAAGAAGGGGTGAGAGTAGCGGTAGAAGTAGAAAAAACTACGGAAGAAGATGAAAAGGAAGGAATTGGTAAACAGGAAATCTTGAAGGTAGTAGGTAGAAATCTTCCATTTTAGAGGAATAAAGCATATGAAGCTATCCAAATAGGTATGGCGGGTGAGACATGAGACGTGAAATAAGGATGTCGAAGGGTTTTTTGGTCAGAAAGCATGGGGTCCAGGTTGACCCGTTTTATCCAAATAGGTACGGCCGATTTTTTCAAAATAGGTATGGCATGTTTTAAAACTATTGTATGAAAGACTTGTACACTATGCTTTATGAAATGCACTTAAAAGATTTTCTAAATCTATGCTTTAAAGAGCAGTAACTTGTGCTCAAAAGGTTGCACTTTAGAGTTTTGGTTATAATGCTTATTAATGTAGTATAAATATGTATGTGTGTATTTCACTACAAAAAAGACGCTTATCATCGACGGCAAAATCCGTCGGTGATCCGTCGGTAAAAGGTCCTCGGTATTTCAGTGGTCGGCGTTCAGATTACCGACGGATCACCGAAGGATATTATCGACGGATCACCGACGGCTGGTTTTTCCGACGGATCACCGACGGCGTGGTTAATTTCCGACGGATCATTTCCGACGGAATTAGCGACGGAATTCCTACGGATATTTAATAAATAAAAATTAAATTAAAAATCATTTACCGACGGATTATCCGTCGGTAATCCGTCGATAATGTAATTTTTTTTTTAAATAATTAAAAATTAATAAATGTCAGTTATTTATAACCGGTACAAAAGCTGCCAATTTTTATCTAATACTAAGTTTTAAACTGTACAAAATCTTAATTTAATATCTATAAATACAAAATGTAGTACAAAACGTAATCCTACGGAGGGGAAAGAGGTGATCTTGAAACTTCCTCATGAACGCCTTAAACTTCTCAAGTCACTCATGCATCTGCCTCTTCTCTACTTCATCTCTCTCTATTCGCTCATGCATCTGAATCCTCTCTGCTTCATCTCTCTGTAGTCGCTCTTGCATCTGGATCCTCTCTTCTTCCTCTCTCTCTACCCTCTGTCTCAGCTCATCCAACTGAAATTCAACATTTGACAAACATATATAGAACAATGTTAGACAACATTTAACAAACATATAATTAACAATGTTAAACAACATTTGACAAGCATACCTCCTCATCGCGACGGTCGCGCGAGCTCCTGCTCGAACTGGCACCTGAATCACCGATCATAGAATAATAGGGATCCTGACTGATCCTCCATCCAAAAATAAGGCCTTTACGCCGTCCTCCGACACTGCGCTCCCACAACTCGGCGTCATTGGGAGGTACAGTGCCGGGAGGTAAGTCTGGGTACTCCTCCCCCTAATCCGATGGTAGTTATCCTACAGTTTACCAAATTTGACATTGTCAAGTATTCGGCATCATTTCAACTATAATGTGAACATATATATCCATGACCTGCTTTTATCAAAACAATCCTATCGTCTGCCCAACAATGGCAGCCCAAACTAAGTTTGTTATAATTTCTATCTATCTTATATAACAAACAAAAAAGTAGACATACATAATTTAACTTACCGACATATGAGCCGGCTTTTGGTAAACGAAGATCGGAGGATCCGTAGGCGGACCAGTCGCACCCGGAACAAGCTTCCTGTTGGTGCAGTGTGTAGCCTCGTAAACCTCGTCGCTAGTAGGCTCATGTCCCCATGCAACTTTCTACAATAGACAACTTAAATTGTAGTAGGTAACAAAATCATGTATATATATAAATATATATATATATATTCATCAACTATATACATTTAGTATAGTGGATGATAAATTACCATGCGGTCCCGATGCATAGCGGTACTAATAGATCCGGTACAGTGTTTGGATGTCATCCCATCATGATCTATAGACATACATACTACATACAATACATGATCTAGACATACACACACACACACACTTATATGCATACGACACGTATATATATATACATATATACATGTATATACATAACATATATATATACTATATATACATACATACATGATCATATACATACATACATACATCATACATATATATACATATATACATACATGATCATATACATACATACATACATACATACATACAAACATATATATACATACATACATACATACATACATACATCTATACACATACATATATACATACATACATACACACACACACACACACATATATATATATACCCATGAAGTAACTGGAATTAACGGAAACAGTTAACGGCCGTTATCTTTTCACGTTAACGGAAACATGTACATGACATTCAGACATTTATACGCATACGACATATACATATATACATACAAGCAATACATATGTACACAATAAACATACATACATACATATATAGACACATACATAGACATGATCTATTGACATATATGCATACATACACACATGACATAGACATGATCTATAGACACACATACTACATACAATACATGATCTAGACATAGACACAGACACTTATATGCATACGACACATATATACATATATATATATGCATATATACTTATATATACATAACATATATATACTATATATACATACGTACATGATCATATACATACATGCATACATATATATATACATACATACATACATACATGATCATATACATACATACATACATCTATACACATACATACATACATACATGATCATATACATACATACATACATGATCATATACATACATACATACATACTGTTAATCCAAGAATCCTCTAAATCTTAGAGAGAGATAGTAGAGAGAGAGTTTGAAGCGCAAGATACAATCTGATATTAGAATATGAGTGAATCCTTGCAACAACCAAAGCCCAAAGGGACTTAAATACCCATGGTCAATACTACACAATATATGATACTAAACATTGTATTAGACCAAGCCTATAAATACAATGATTACTATAAAATCAGACTTAACAATCTCCCCCTTAGTAATCATTGGCGTTGTGTTCTTCAATATCCATCTTCTAAATCAGCATGAACCATCTAAGCGACTTTGCGAAGCAGCTTCTTGACTTAAAAAAAAACTCTTCTCAGCATCTTTCAGTTTGTGTTGCCTTTTCTGCTTTGGCAAGACTGGACCAGTTTGTAATTAGCTTGAAGGAACAATTGGTTCATCAGCTTGTGCTCTAGACGATTTACCTCTTTCAAATATACTTGAATGAACTTTGATGATCGGAGCTTGAACAGCAAAAGACTAGTATAGCTGAGAAAAATAGAATCTTGAGCGAATCTTGATCAGCAGATAAACTTTTGAACTCTTTGTCTCTTTAACTTCTCCCCCTCATGACCTTGATGATCTCGATCAACTTGGTCATGCAAATGTTGGAGACGAGACAGCTAAAGCCAAAGAATCTAAGTCTCTAAAGAGTGTTTTCGACAAATTTTGCACAGTACTAAATGATCTGCGAAAGATAAAAGTTGAAAAGACTGAGCAGGAACCCAATCTAAAGTTCCTCAATGCACTTTAACTAGAATGGAACAAATCTTGCCATCGCTTGAGGAATGATGTCAGATTATCTTCCATGCAGATCCAAGAAATGTACGAGATTCTGCTAACAGATGAGTGCATAGTCAATGATAAGAAGGCAAAACTGGACAAGAAGAACAAGAAGTCAGTGGACCCAATTGCTCTTATAGCAAATCAGCTGGCAGAACAAGCTTTATCTGAAAATGCATATGATGGATTGACTGATGATAATGGCGAGGCGCTCGAGAAAGCTATGATCCTTCTTTCTTAGCATTATCAGAAAAAGTTCCAACCTCAGTCGGGTTCCAACAATCTTCGTTTCACTTCTGGGTTAAAGAATGTTCAAGTGCCCGAGGCTAAGAAAGCGGCTGCAGCTACAACTGTGGAAAGCCTGGTCACATTTCTAAGGAGTGTAGAGTGAAGAATGTTCGGGATTCAACTTATTATCGGAAGAAACTGGAACTTGTGAGAAAAGAGAGAACGGAACAACTTTGCTCGTAGAAGAGGAATACTGGCTTGATCACTCTGATGACGAAGTTGATTCTATAGAGACTGCTCATATGTGCTTAATCGGAGATGATCAGATTGATGATTCTGAAACTGATGAAGATGAGGTAACTTCTGAGATTGATTTCACGTTTATTTCTTCTCAGATGATCATAATCATAGATGCTTTACATGATCTTCGTTTAAATTTATTATCTGAAAAACAATTAAATTTAGAAAAGTCAGATTTGATTGATAAATTAAAATTTTCTTTGAAAGATGAAAAATCAATTTTAATAAATACAAAAGACACCTTTCAAAAGAAATTAGATGATTTGGAAAAATCAAATAAGTCTTATCTTGAATCTTGGACTGAAATGACCAATTTAAAAGATAAGTTTTCGACTAAAATAAATGAGTTGGAAGAAAAGTTATATCAAAGGAATCAATCTGAACAAACTATTTATTTGAACAAACCGAGGAGTTATGAGTATATAAAAGAAAAATGGGGACTTGGTTTTGAAAATCCTCATTGTTTAAACAATGCGATAGAAAAATCCCCAACTTTATATAAATACGATTATCTAACTCATGCTCAATATGCTCCTCAATTTAAAATTGATTGGATGAATGAAAAGAAAGTGTTAGAAATCGAAAATGAGAAAATGATGAATAATAAGAAAAAGAAAATTTCTTTTGTTTATACAAGCGAAAATGCTAAATATTTTCCTGAAAAATTAAGGAAAGGCAGAAAAGGTTTAAATGATATATCTCCCATTAAGTCTTCAATGTCTGATGATTTTGTTGATGTTTATGCTACTAAATCTGATAAGCAAAATATCTCTCCAATCATTTATGATTCTAAGAAATACACTCCTCCATTAGTATTAGAAGACAAAATGATTGACCTTGAAGATAAAATGGAAGATCAAAATATACAAAAACAAATTGAATCTGATGTTATTCTTTCTTTCATGACGTCAAGTCTTGAAGAATTATTATTTCTCAAAAACAAGATTCAGTTTCTGACCTTTCTTCTGATTTTCAAAATCACAAAAAGGAATTTCCAAAATATGCAAACTTTTCTCAAAAAATTTCTGACTCCGAGGTAAGTTCATAATTATTAGTTGATCAGTTGAATTTCTTAGGTAAAATTGCTTCTACTGATTCTAATATTAAGTCTAAAATTCTTGATGAATCTTTTACGCTCAATGATGCTTATTATAAAACTAAGCGTAAAAGAAGAAGGTCAAAGAAGTTAAAGAAACAAGATAAAGTCATTTCTGATAGTTCAAATTCTTCTGATTCTAATATTTCAGATAGGACTTTGAGCAAGTCTACAAAGCAGCTATGGAGAGTCAAGCGGACATCAGATGATTCTACGACTGATGAGGATCTATATGTAGACAAACAATATAAAAGTGATTCATTTGTTGTGTGTAATAAAATTTCCAAATATTCAATAAAGCAAATGATTCAAATTTCCAAAAATGTCTCATATTCTTCTTCTGATTCGAGTTCAGATGATTATGCTTTCTCTTTCTTCTGATTTATATGTTCATTATTCTGCTCATATCTCTCATGCTTTATCTGTCAAATCTTACAAATTTTCCTCATAAGAACTTCAACTAACTATCATGGACCCAAATTCAAGTGGGTACCAAAATCTCAAATTGCTTCTAAGTTGCAGGCATCTAATGTTAAGGGGGAGTAAGAGATTGTTGGCTTTTGAGTAATTCAGCTCAGAACCCATACTTCACAGACTTCGACTTCTAAACATGTCAGTTTAGGACTCGTTCTTCAATTCCGCTTCTGACTAATGAGAAATTGTGAGTACATCTACTTAATTCCGCTGCATTTTATCTCTGGTTAATGATGTTTCTCTAGTTTTCTCAAACCTTTTCATGAATCTGAGCTTTTCAAACTCTCTCTTGAATTTGTACAACCCAAAATATTTCATTTGAGACACAAATTCATTTTACATTATGTGAAAGATAGTATTATTGAATTATTTTTTGTTTCAACTGAATATAAACTTGCCTGTTTATAAAAAAAATTCGTTTTAGTTTTCTGCTTTCAAATCTCGGCAAATTGAATTTAAAAGTTTAAATCTTTACAAATTTTATTCTATAAAGTAAAAGTTTTATAGTTTTTTCTTTTTGTTGAATAAAATGTGTGTCTAGGATAAATTTTCAAGTTGCTTTGTTTATATTAAAAGTTTTATATGTTCAACTTTCAAGTCTAACAAATATCGAAAAGTCAGCAACATTTATAATGCTTAAAAAACCTAAAAAGTCTGAATTTTGGATCGTAATGAAAATATGGGCTAAGCACTTAGATGTAAAACTTGGTGATTGAGATGAATATTAAATTCTTATAAAATACAGAAATCTCTAAGTTTAAAAGCTTGTACCTGTGACCTTTCTGGTTTAGGAAAGTAAGTTATGTGGGATGCCTGTCATCTGGTCCCCTAAGGTCAATTGATCTGGGAGTGATCGAACCCAAATCCTTCAATAGAATCAGATCAAAAGTCATGTTCTACTGGTATGAATGGGTTTAGGATGTGTCGATGTAGCCTTTCTGATCTGGGAAAGTAAGTTCCAAGGGGTGCTTGACACCTAGTCCCCTAAGGCCAACTGGTCTGGGAGTGGCTGACCGAAATCCTGCAATAGGGTCAGATAGAAAGTTACGTTTACGGCATGTTCTTTACTTACAAAACTTTTTGATTAAAAAGATGCCAATGTGCACAATGCTAAAAGATACCAATGAGCACATATCTCATTATACTTGGTGATATGTTTGAGTTGCGATAAACCTATAAATTTGTGAAAGTCTTAATTCTTGATGGCTTAGTGTGAATACATGCAAAGTTCTCTATTGTATTTTCAGAATTGCATTTTCTTGAAGCTAATCAAAGTTCGCATGCGAGCACACTAAATAGATTGCTGAAAGTTTTGAAACTGAACATGTCTTAACTTGATATACAATGAAACTTGGCTCTATATCCAACAACACATATTTGATTTCAATTGATTGATAAATCTGTGATATTTTACTAATTAGAATTTTATTTGTTTAGTGTTTAAATTTTTATATATTTAGTTGTTTCAAAATACATATTCAGTAGATTTTTCTTTTTACGTTGATGGGTTTGTACCACGGTTTCCCGTCTATTTTCGACCCCTCACAGAAGCCGAGCTTTCTTGATGAGAATTTTCTTGCTCAACTCTTACCTCTACACTTTCATCTTGGCGAATACCATGACTCGTCTTCCCACCTCGAGTTCCCACATTGGAAACCCTTGCCTGGGCTGTTGCTTTCTGAACTGTCTTACCCCTAGGTCGACCGCGACTCTTTCCTTGGATAGCAGTCGGGTTGACAGTTGTCATTCGCTCTTCGGCAATGACTTCATTATCTGGTTCCATTTCAGGATTCAGCATAGACCTACTCCTTGTCACTCGCTCATACATACTTCTAATAAAAAGAAACATAAGATATTCAATCTACCATGCTACACATTATGGCACTTTAAGCACAAGCATGTACTTGTAAATTCACAATTACACTAGCTAGATGGAATTCCAAATTTACCTTACATGCTAGTCCTCACTACCTTAATGTTATCTTCCTACGGTCTTGCTACTACTCAGTTGTGCTTCTACTATCTCAGTTTAAGTATAGGCCCATCTGGTCACCTAGATCCCTTAAACTAATGTTCTGATACCAATTGTAACAACCTGAACAAGTATACATTCAATTAAATAACATTTCTTAATAAATACTGCCCCAGGCTTACATTTTCAGAGTACAAGGTTTACAACTATCTCTTACTACACAACTTAGTTCAAAAAGTAAACTATTGCAGGAAGTCTTCTATCTCTTAGAAATAGCTCACATCTTCTCCTTACCCTTATCTGTACCTGCTACTTTCCGATAACCTGAAACAGGATTATAATTTTGAAAGAGCGAGGGTTAGACCAATGGTCTAGTGAGTCCCCTCTAATCACTGCTGCAACAGTTCAAATATTAATTAAAACATTTAAACAAAACTTTATATCTCAAAATATAACCTGCTCTTTTAATCAAACTTTAAAATACTTTATGTTTCGCAGGCATAACTCAATCTACTGGCCATCACTGACCACTTTTTATGCTTCGCAAGCGTACCTTAAGCTACTGACTAACATTTCCGTCAAAGACGGTATGTCTGTCTCGCACTGCCTTATTTTAGGGACACACCCTAATGGCATAAACGGGTCACACTCCCCTGTACGAGAAGGCGGGTCACACTTCCCGACTTAGATCAGACTTCCGACTCAAATGTATGCATACACCTAGTCCTAACTGTATATAAAACAAGTTTATATAAACTGATCATAAACATGCCAAACTGATTAAATCAACCTTTTTCAATAATTCTGCATAACTTTCAATACTATAAGTGCGCAGTTTATAAAACCCACATTTATCAAATAACTGCTAAAATTATAAAAGATTTAGTGTGAAAAACTCACCTCTGATTCTTCTTGATTAACTCTGACATCTACTGATTAACACCACCTACGATGGTATTAAAAACAAAGGTAAGCTAACTGGTGACTAAAACCCTTTCCTTCTATAAACACATCAAATACAACATACTGCTACTATCCCGGTCGAAACCATCCTGATACCTCTTAGGACAGATTAACAACATACCGGTCGATCACTACACCGGTCGAGCAATACCGGTCCACAACAAACTACTGGTCCAATATAAACTACCGGTCAAATACAAACTACCGGTCGACCTTGGTCCTGGTCGAACTTATATCGGTCAAATACCCTTACCGGGCCTTACAACCTACCGGTCTTTACCACCTATCGGTCGACTAAATTTATCGGTCGACCGATACCTTTACCGGTCGACATCATCTTCCCGGTCATAGATCATACAGAGTTAACGACTCAACAGTTCGAACCCAGAAAACTTTAAATCATGGAACTGATCAAATACACGGTTAAAAGCTTGAATCACAAGACTATTTACTGACTAATACAAGCAGATAGAAGTATTAGGCTAAAATCATACCTTTATTTGACCAAAAATGATCGATCCTTCAAGATCTCTTTCTCTTTCTCTCTTTCTCTCTATGTCGGCTTACACAAATATCAGACTGATATGAAATCAAATATCCGATATTTAGGTTATATAAAACCAAAGTTTCAAATAACCCCCCTGTACTTTGGGTCTCGGTTCACTTTTCACCCAACTTCCAAAATTAATTAAAATTTAGGATCCGGATATTACACAGACCGTCATAGAGCGATTACAAACGAATACGTGATCGGGCAGAACGGCAAAGGAACGAATCAAACGAGAAGAGGCAAGGCCCAAGATGAGAGTTTGGAATGGTAACTGGTTTTCTTCCAAAATTGTGCCTACATCTAGAAGGCATGGGCGCATGGGCTGGTGATGCCCTTTGGGCTTTTGCTGCCTATGGTGGTCGCCCCCTTGGCCTATAAAGACAACGTGTCATGATCTGATTCCTAATTCATAACATTATGAATAATAATATGAAGGAAAATGATAATTTATTCATCTATCATCATATTCCTAGTCGTTCTTAATCCTCCTTGACAAGTGACTTTCTTAAACAACCTTCGATCATATATTCTAAGTTGTGACACACACATAGTATCACTTGCTTAAGCGTACCTATGCAATATTAAAGATCGATCTATATTTGACGAAGAAATGAAATACATGGTTGATCATTTTCGTATTTGATTATTAACTTGTAAAACGTAAAAAAAACATACAACGGTCCTAACTTCTTTTAAAACATTATCATAAGCCTATGTCCACATGTTATTCAACGAAGTCGGGTCATTTCGTGTTTATTGATCCAATAAAAATTGCCAATAGGTTACTACAACTTAAAACCAATTAATTCTACAATGTCACAAAAACCCTATCCACGATATATTAGAAAGAAGAAACTGTTAAGAATAAGGTTGGTCAGTAACTTATTTAAAATAAGGTTATCACCGACCAGGCCAGGACCCTTGAACGAAAAGGGGTTCGGTTGCGCCATGAGTTTTACTTAACTTTTATTATAGTTTATACTATGTCAATTAAATTTCACCATCAAGTCACAAAATTCTTGGATCCACCATTTTCACATAATTCATTGATTCTGTGTCGGTAACCGCTCATTTTGACGGATTTTTGACATAAGTAATCTATCAGAACTGATGCGGTGGTAACACAACAACGACAAGGTTTATCAACAACTTTTCAATTTAGCAACAACCATGTCCGCGCGTCCACATATGTCACTAAACGACGATAATCCTTTAAAAACTAGAATGATGGGCGCAGAATATCGACAAACAATCTTCAGATTACCGAGGGAAAGATAAGGACGGTTTCTCGATGAGCGTATCTTCCAAAGAATTACCAACAACTATGTTGTCGTAATATGGATGGACAATTACGTGTTAAACCACAATTTGTAAACGGGGTACCAACAAAATAGCAAGGGGATAGAAAACCCAACGACCAAATGTCTAGTTTCGTAAGTGCTAGGGACGAGGACTGAGAGGGGAGCGGAAAATATGTTGGCAAACATCATGCCTTCAAAATCTTTCATCCTCGTCTCCATATTTGCATCCATCTCTGCTTTCAACACTTGCTCCCTCGCTGCCATTTGTGCTTGCATTGCTTGTTGCTTTGCTGCCAACTTTGCTTTCAACCGTTGTTCCCTAACTTCCATCTCTACCTGTGTTTCTTCAATTTGCTTTCTTAATTGTTGTATCTACAAACATTGAACACATACACGAAATTAGTAAAAAAAAATGATATAGGGTTGAAATGGGTCATTTAAATTTATTTTGGGTTGTAAAGAGAAAACAAACTTGATATACCTCATCAGCACCAGCAGATGCCCCAGAAGCATTCAATCTATCGGTACTTGAACTTCCTAATCCTTGGGGCAAACCGGTCATCATGGAATCAGTTTCCCAAGGCGCAACAAAGTTGTACAACCTCCCTTTCTTCCTGTTGGATCAAGACAATGACAATAACCAAAGTTTATAGATAATTCTGAGAAAATTCACACTTTGAAATGTACATAATCAAACCTATTTATAGACACCGAAAGGGTGCCATCGAACCATCACAATGGTTCGGTAATGGTTGTGTTGTTTCATGAACAATCACACCTTTTCAATAATAACTACCTATACATAAACTATATATATGTATATTTACATACTATTTAAACATAATTGAGATTAATCTAACATTCACCCCCTTAATCTCGATTATGTTGAAGGATGTCTTTAACTCCAAGTAGTTGTCTCATAGTGACAAATCTTATCCTTGGTAGTGGTTTTGCCAGGATGTCAGCTCGTTGTAGTTCTCCACTGATGTGTTCAACTGCTAAGTCTTCTTCAATGAGATTAGAGTGTTCCGGTTCTTGATCCTTTTCTGGACATTTAGTTGCATAATGTCCATATTTTTTGCATTTGAAGCATTGTGCTTTACTTTTATCAGGAGTAAATTTCTTTGTATTACCAATAGTTTCTCTTTTGAAACTATTTTGTGAGGGTTCCCAGTTCTTTCTTTCTGATCTGAATCTGTTACACCCTCGACCTCGTGATTGATTAAATCTGCCACGGTCACGTCCTCTGTAATATTGTCCTCGATGTTCATGTCGTGTGAACATCAATCCTTCTTGAGTGTCTACGACTCTTGCTTTCTTGTGTTTGAGTCTTTCTTCAAAAGTCTTCAGTCTTCGGATTGCTTCGTCTAGAGACATAGTATCTAGGTCCGAATATTGTTCAATGGACGCAACAATTTGAAGAAAGCGATTGGGTACTGCGTTTAGTAACTTCCGAACGAGAGTGGAATCTTCGTATGTTAGTCCCAAGCTTGATGCTTTGTTCATAATACCTGTTAACTTCGTAGTGAATGAATCAATTGATTCATTTTCTTTCATCTGTAACATCTCAAATTCCGTCTTGAGTGTTTGTAATCTTGCCTTTTGGACACTGGTTATTCCAATGTGTCTGGCCTTCAGTGCATCCCAAACTGCCTTTGCAGTCTTGTATTTTGAAATGAGAAGCAGTTGATCTTCTGGTAGCGATTGCAGTAGCGGTTTTATCTCTTCTCACATCGTCTTTCGTTGTTGGTTGTGGTTCGATTGCTTCCTAAAGATTGTTTGCTTCCAAAATAATTTGCATTCGAATTGCCCATGTTGTGTAATTTGTTGAATTCAACATCGGACATTGAAAATGGACACTATTTCCTTGCAAATTTTGGAATTTTCTCCTTGATCTTTGTTTCCTTTCCCAGTCATAAATTTGTGTAAAATTTATATTGAAAATTTTGTTTGTTTTGATTTTAATAAATTACTAAATAACAATTTTAGTAATAGATTAAAACAATAAACAAAAATTATTTTAAAAGGGTTTTATTTTCTTTTCCTTTAAAAACAATAAAAAAAAAGAAGTTTGGTTTTTTGTTTATAAAAAATGGGAAAAGAAAAGATAGAAGAAAAGGGGAAGGGTGTACGTTTTCTAGATGGTGTCGATTCCCTTAGATGGCGTTTCGGTTTCTCCTTGCGCCGATTGCAATTTCTTCAATTCTCCTTCTGAATCGATGGTTACTGATTCGATTCCTCTTTCTTGGGATGTTGATGATTTGGTGCTGATTCGGTTTTGTACCGATTTTGTTGTTGATTCCTCTTGAATCGATGGTTGTGTTCGATTTTTCTTTCTGAAAATCGCTGGGGTCTTCTCGATTCTTTCTGAATCGATTAATGGTCTTCGATTTCTGATAAGGTCGAAGTTTTTTGGTTTGAATTTATCGGCGGTTACTCCTTTCTCCGATGTGATTTCGAATTTGAACAATTGATTTTCTATCAATATGTTCTATGAAGCGACGCTTGCTGCGTTTTCTGCTTCAAAAAAACACGATGGTCGTTCTGACCAAATGATTTTGTCGGATGTTGTTCCGGTACCGAATTGATGCCAGCAGATGGTAGACTTTTTTCTAATTTCGACCGCCCTGGGTGTTCACCCTGAGATTCTGATTATCCCAAATGATACTTTGATGGTGATAAGTCGTTAATCTTCAGTGGTTTCGGTGACTATCTCTATCTCTCTATCTCTCTCGATTTTTGTATGGAAATCGGTAGATGATGAGAACTTTGGTTGATAAACCAAACGCTATGATACCAAATGTTGCGTAAACTGTTTCAATTCAGAAACTTTGGATGGTTTCTGACCAAAACAGTCTTCGTTATAGATCGTTTGTTCATGTCCCTTAGATGATGAGGAGCCCATGACAATATTGATTACTCACTATAATGATAACAAAGAAGAGAGAAAAGAAAGTATTTAATTGATTTAGATAAACACACACACTTACATAGAGGAGCCGATTAGCATGTTTTATGGATGTTGAATCGGTGCAACAAAGGGGTGTGACGGTTGGCAAGGGTTGCCAAAACCGTTGCCCATAACTTCACAATATGACAACAAAGTCATCGCCTTCAATTGAGCCATCGCTTGGGTCTTGATTTCCTTCTGAGTAATAGCCTTCGATGCTCGGATCTTCTTCTTTAGTTCCCTCACCTTCTGAATCCTTGCTTTCATTTGGTTGACATGCTGTCTTGGTGACGTTCTGGTCTGTTGGGAACTGAAGAATTTACCAAGTATGGTTAATGCTGCTAGTATAAGATTACTACTGCTAGGTATTACTGCTGCTAGTAGAATTAATACTGCTAGTCAAAGTTAGTGCTGCTTGAACAAAGTTAGTACTGCTTAGCTAGTTAGTACTGCTAATGGTTAGTGTTGCTTAGTAGTAAATGCTGCCAAGACTCAGTTAATGCTGCTTCTAAGATAATATGAAGATAATGATGAAGAGATCGTGGTTAAAGATAAACATGGAAAGTTGAAGATATTCATGGAAGATATACTGAAGATATTTTATTTATTGTAATTATCTTTTATTCAGTATATGTATAGAATGTATAGAATAGTTTAAAAATATAATTATTCATTCTAAGTTCTAGAGAGAATAAACCTCAAGGCATATAGATCCTAATTCTAGAGAAGTAGAATTCGTCTTGAAAGAGCTTGTTCTTCAAGATTGAGGTTGAGTGTGTAACCTTGTGATTTTAATCATTCAATACAAGTTTACAAGTTGTTAATCATATACTGTTTGTTTACTGTTACATTGAATATCAAAGTGTTATTCCGCAACTTCTTTGATATTGTTTCTGAGACTTTATTCTTGTTAAGAATTCGATCCTGACGAGTGGTATCAGAGCTTTTTCTCTCAGAAACATCTATTCATTCATCATGGAAAACTTTGCAGAATCAAACAGTACTCTGGTCTCAAAGGTTCCAATACTCAGACCCAATGAATTCGATATGTGGAAAATCAGAATCAAGTAGTACATACTCCTCACTGACTATTCTATGTGGGACATCATAGAGAATGGTCCTTCTGAAGCAGGAAAGATTGGTGCAGATGGAAAGAGAACTCCACCAAAAACTGATGCAGAAAGAAAATCTAGACAGACAGAGATGAAAGCCTTGAGCACCTTGCTCTTGGCTATTCCCAATGAATACCAACATCAGTTATGCAACTGCACTGATGCAGAGATGCTCTGGAATGCTCTGGAGAAGAGATTCTCAGGTACCAAAAGTACCAAGAGAAATCAGAAAGCCATTCTGAAGCAACAATATGAGAACTTTATGTCAACCAAGAATGAGTCCATGACTCAAACTTTTGACAGGTTCAACAAACTTATTGGTGAACTAGCTACAGTGGGAGTACAAATTGATCAAGATGATCTGAACAGAAAGTTTCTAAGGTCTTTGAGTGATGAATGGACCATGTATACTGTGTCTTTCAGACTGAATGATCAACTGGAAGAAAAGGAACTTGATGATCTCTATAATGATCTAAGAGTTTTTGAATCTGTGGTAGAGGCTACAAAGAGGCCTTCTGGGTATGTTCACAATGCTGCACTCCTTTCAGCATCAACTGACTCTACTTCCAACCCTGAATCAGTTAGTACTGCCAATGGAGCAAATCAAGAGAAAGGCACTGAAACTGTATTTGAAGCCTTTCTGGCAAGTCATGGAAATTCTTCTCTCATTAATGATGACTTGGAACAACTCCATCCAGATGATCTTGAAGAGATGGACATTAAATGGCAGATGGCCATGCTCTCTATGAGAGTTAAGAAGTTCATCAAAAGAACTAGGAGGAACAACTTCTCCCAAAGAAGAGAAGATGGAGCAGGTTTTGACAAGTCTAAGGTGGAATGCTATAAATGCCATCAAAAGGGACACTTTGCTAGGGAATGCAGAAGTGAAGTGTCTCACAACAACAACCACCAGCAGACACAGTCTGGAAGCTTCAATAATAACAGAAGCTCTGCATAAGCCCTAGTCTCTCAACAAGGTATGGGGTTTGATTGGAGTGATCAAGCTGAAGAGGCCATCCAAAACCAAGCTCTAATGGCAGAGGTGTCTGATCTCCCAACAGAGGTAACTTCCAATCTTTGCTCTCCAAATTGCATTAACACTGTTAAAAGATATAAGGATCACAATCAGAACATGAGTGATGACCTTAAGAGATTGGAAAAGGACATAAAAGATTATGTGAGGATTGTTGAGAGATTTAAAGAACAGATTAAGGGTTTTCAAGCCAATGAGCTTCAACACTCTTATGACACAAACTACTGGAAGTGGGATAAGAATGACTTAGAGCTTCAACTGACCAGATCCAAAGAAGAGAGTGAAAAGCTAAGAGAAGAGCTAGCTAAAGTCAAACTAGATGTAGAAAAGTTTTCCAATGCTTCCAAAGCAATGGATTCTTTGCTACAAACTTAGATTCATGATAAACTGAGAAGAGGAATAGGGTACAATACCACACCACCACCCTATAACAACAACTACATCCCTCCTAGTTCAGATTTGTTAGAAACAAAGGATAGGAAGGACCTATCTAAGGGAGCCACTGAGATAGATCCCTTAGATGAAGTAGTTGTTAAGGATAAAACTGAGAAAGAAGTTGTCAAGGATAAGTACAATACTGTGAGTGGTGAGATTCCTATAGAAAACCACATAATCACCAATGAGGGATGTGGAAAACATTGGATCAAGTTCAATGAGATAGAGAAGACTGAGGGAAAGAACAAGAGGGTTCATTATAAGCAGACCACTGTTGTGAACCCTATCCCTTGCAAGCAGTGTGCATGCAATAAATCTGAGACCCAAAAACATGATAAACCAAGGGGAAATCAGAGAAACTGGAATAACCAATGGGCACACAAACAAGGCATTGATCTGAGTAAAATCAATAGACCAAAGCATTGTTTCATTTGTGGAAAGATAAACCATTTGGCTAAGTATTGTTTCTTTAACCCTATTAACCAACAGATGAACTTTCAAAGATTTGTGCAAAAACCTGTTGGTTATAGGAAGGCTGGAAAGAAACATGTGATGAAGAAATCTGTTGAAACCAAAGGCCCCATGAACAATAAGGTTTTAAAAGAAAGTGTTTTAATATGGGTGCCTAGAAGCACTAAAACTGTTAGTATTGCTGACAGAGATAGTGCTGCTAGAAGCATTAGTGTTGCTACCAGTGTTAGTACTGCTGATAATTTTAATACTGCTAACACAGTTACTGCTGCTAACACAGTTACTACTTCTAACAAGGTTAGTACTGCTAAGCATGCAAGTGCTGCTAATACAGTTAGTACTTCAAAAACCAGTACTGCTTCTAGTAAATGTGTTTCCAAACCAATCATTCTGACAAAGTACTCCAGAAATAAGGAGTCAAAGTTTAAAAATCTTGTCAAGAAAGAATGTAAATATTTTGATGAGAAAGGGGTACCCAAGACCACTTTGGCTTGGGTTCCTATTTCATACTAACTGAATTACTTTATGTGCAGGGCAACCAACAGCTCAAGGAAAAGAGCATATGGCATGTTGATAGTGGTTGCTCTAGGCACATGACAGGCAACATTTCATGCCTTCAGGATTTCAAGCACATCAATGGAGGACATGTTGCATTTGGAGATAATCTTACTGGTGGTAAAATAAGTGGAAAAGGTAATGTTACAAAAGGTAAGATGACATTTGAGGATGTCTACTATGTTGATCAATTAAAGTACAACCTGTTAAGTGTATCACAGGTTTGTGACAAACAACATAGCATATTATTTACTAATACAGAGTGTATGATCCTTGCTCCAGGGTTCAAGGTAGTTGATGAAAGCATGATACTACTTAGAACTCCAAGAAAGGACAATGTTTATTGTCTAGATATGGACAATGTTGATAGTGATTCATCCCTGAATTGTCTTGTTTCAAAAGCTTCTGTGGATGAATCCTCTCTCTGGTATAGAAGGATGTGTCACATGAATTTCAAGACAATGAACAACTTGTTAAAAACAACCTTGTAAGAGGTTTACCTTCAAAAGTATTTTCATGTGATGATCATTGTGTTGCATGTCTTAAAGGCAAACAACACAAAACTTCTCATAAGACCAAAGAGATAAATACAATTTCTTCTTGTCTCCAGTTATTGCATATGGATCTGTTTGGTCCTACAAATGTTATGAGTATAGGCAAGAAATCTTACTGCTTGGTTATTGTTGATGATTACTCTAGATTTACCTGGGTATATTTTCTAAGGACTAAGGATGAGACAAGTGGACTGATCAAATCCTTTATTCTAAGAATTAAAAACCAATCTAATCAAAAAGTAAAAGTCATTAGATCAGACAATGGGACTGAATTTAAAAATCTTGATCTAAACACCTTTTGTGAAGAAAAAGGAATTGAGAGACAATATAGTGCCCCTAGGACTCCTTAACAGAATGGAGTTGCTGAGAGGAGGAATAGGACACTAATAGAGGATGCTAGATCTCTGTTGGTTGATTCAAAACTGCCAATTACCTTCTGGGCTGAAGCAGTTAATACTGCCTGTTATGTCCAAAACAGAGTTCTAGTGGTCAAGCCAAAGAACAAGACCCCATATGAGCTTTTAAATAAAAGAAAACCCTTTATTGGATTTTCAAACCTTTTGGGTGTCCTTGTACAATTCTCAATACCAAATCTCACTTAGGTAAGTTTGATAGCAAAGTAGATGATGGATTTCTTGTTGGTTACTCATCTCATAGTAAGGCTTACAGAGTTTTTAACTCTTCTTCTAGAATAATTGAAGAAAGTGACAATGTCAAATGCAATGAGAACACACCAAATCCTATTGGGTCTGGTCCTCAGTGGCTGTTTGACCTTGATTCACTGACTAACTCTTTTGGTTTCAGTAGTGATGATTATGCAGGTTTAGGGAGTGGAGGATCAGTAACTACACAAGTTCAAGATATTATATCTCAATCTGTGATCTTTCCCATACCAACAGTGGATTTATGTGAAAAGGAACCATCTACTGGACCAAATCAGAGTGAAGAAGAAAGTAGAGATGAGAAGAATCAAGAAAATCAAGAACCAGAAGTAGTTGCTGAAAACACCTCAGTTGACTTGAATGAATCTAATCTAGAGGTGGGACTTAATGAAGAACCTAATCATCACACCAGAATTCAAAAGAATCATCCTCCACAACTGGTAATAGGAGATATATCTTCTCCTATGATGACTAGAAATCAAAGTAGGCTTCAAGAAATGCAAGATCAACAGCATACAGTGTTGTCTTGCTTTTTATCCCAGCTTGAGCCTAAAAAGGCACATGATGCTATGAAAGAGTCCATTTGGATAGAAGCCATGCAAAAAGAGCTACTGCAGTTCAAGCTGCAAGACGTTTGGGATCTGGTAGACCTTCCTAAAGGCCAAAGAGCAATAGGAACAAAATGGGTCTTCAGGAATAAGAGAGATGAAAGAGGCATAGTCATAAGGAACAAAGCAAGGTTCGTGGCTCAAGGGTATACACAAGAAGAAGGAATAGACTATGAAGAAGTGTTTGCACCTGTGGCTAGGATAGAAGCAATTAGATTATTTCTGGCTTATGCTTCTTATATGAAATTCAAAGTCTATCAAATGGATGTCAAAAGTGCATTTCTTTATGGCTCAATTGAAAAAGAAGTATATGTCTGTCAGCCTCCAGGGTTTGAAAACCCAAGCTATCCAGACAGGGTATACAAATTGAAGAAAGCACTTTATGGACTACATCAAGCTCCAAGAGCATGGTATGACACTCTGTCATCCTATCTCTTGGAAAATGGCTTTGAAAGAGGAGTCATTCATAAGACTCTATTCATCAAAAGAAAGAAGAAGGATATCTTGTTGGTCCAAATCTATGTTGATGATATTATCTTTGGATCCACAAGAGATAACATGTGCAAGGAGTTTGAGGAACTAATGCATCAAAGGTTCAAGATGAGTTCCATAGGGGAACTTACTTTCTTCCTTGGACTCCAAGTTCAACAGAAGAGAGATGGAATCTTTATCTGTCAGTCCAAGTATGTGCAGGACATTCTAACCAAGTTTGGTTTCTCAGATTCAAAACCTGCCAACACACCTATGGAGACACACAAGCAGATAACAGCAGATCTTGAGGGGGAGGATATGGATGTTCATCATTATAGATCCATGATTGGCTCTCTCATGTATCTTACAGCCTCTAGGCCAGATATAATGTTTCCAGTCTGTATATGTGCAAGATTCCAAGTTAGGCCAAAGCAATCTCACTATCAAGCTGTTAAGAGGATATTCAGATATCTCAAAGGGCAACCCAGATTGGGACTTTGGTATCCTCATGACTCATCCTTTGACCTACTTGCATACTCAGATAGTGATCTAGGTGGGCAACCCAGATTGGGACTTTGGTATCCTCATGTCAGTTTTTGGGTGTAAGACTAGTTTCATGGCAGTGAAAGAAACAAACCACAGTGTCCACATCTACAACAGAGGCAGAGTACATAGCAGCTGCAAGCTGCTGTTCTCAAGTCTTATGGATTCAGAATCAAATGTTGGACTATGGGGTAACCTTTCTACACACTCCAATTTTTATTGATAATAGCAGTGCTATTACCATTGTGAATAATCCTGTCAAGCACTCAAAGACAAATCACATTGAGATCAGGTATCACTTTATAAGAGACTGCAATGAAAAGAAACTTATTCAAGTTGTAAAAGTTCATACTGATAACCAGTTTGCTGATCTATTCACCAAAACCTTTGATGTGGGTAGATTCACTTTCTTGGTAACAAGTGTGGGAATGATTAACTCTGAATAAGCCCCTTCTCAAAAAGTGGTTACATACCTGTATATTGTTTATTCTTGGTGTTACTAATCTTCTTTTTCAGGATATGTATAGCAGTACTCAGTGTATCACAAGCTTAAAAGAGTAAAAGTATGGATAATACTGCCAGTACAGTTTTAATACTGCCAGTGCATAGTTAATACTGCTAGTGGTTAATACTGCTCTCAGTTAATACTGCTAGTGGTTTATACTGCTAGTGGTTAATACTGCTCTCAGTTAATACTGCTAGTGGTTAATACTGCTCTCAGTTAATACTGCTAGTGGTTAATACTGCTCTCAGTTAATACTGCTAGTTAGTTAATACTGCTCGCAGTTAATACTGCTAGTAGTTAGTACTGCTTATTAGTTAATACTGCTCTAGGTTAATACTGCTTATGTCCCGAATACTATAAATACTCTTTGCCCGCCTAAAAAGTTCATAACGACTCTTTGCATACTGTTCACTTGCGCTCTAAACCCTTTCTCTCTCAAGTATCAAGTTTTCAGGCAAGAATTTTCAAAGATCAATGGCATCAATGGCATTCATCGACGAGCACAATGAAATCGCGATGCTATAGAAGCCCAAACAGGTCGTTGGTTTCCTCCAGATTGTGGATTTCCTCAAGACAACCCACATTGCTCATGCTCTCACTGTCTCGCCATCAATCTTTATCGAGCATCAATGGCAATTCTGGGCACATGCCACCATTGTTACTAAGAATGGTGTGCAAATGATCAAGACAAAGGTGTGTGGCAAGCCATTGACAGTTACTGGAGAGGTAATTCGCATCAGTCTACGTCTAGACGATGCCTCTGGTATAACTTCTATCTCTAATGATGAACTGTTTTCTACTCTTACAAGAATGGGGTATGGAGGCCCATTGGGTGTGTTCAAGTTCTCAAAAGCCAAATTTTCACCCCAGAGGCGTTTCTTTGTCCATACCCTTATGCACTGCATCTCTAAAAAGACTACTGGATGGAGTGAGTTCAGTAGCACCATTGCTTATGCTTTGGTGTGCTTGGCCACTGCCAGAAAGTACAATTTTTCTAAAATGATTTTCAATGATCTTGTCTCAAACTTGGGAAACAAAAAGAGCTTTTATATGTACCCCAGGTTTGTTCAAGCAGTTATCACCCACGAATTGACGGATATGCCTCAGTTTGATGGGGTATATGTACCTAAACCCCCTAAAGGCAAGGTTTTCTCAAATATGAGAAGATCTGCTGGGGACTCGGAAGGAGTTGACACCCCATTGTTCTCTACAATGATGGTGGTGTCCCACACTGATGAAGGTATGGCAGCAGGGTCAAGGCCCCTATTAGACTATCCCACTGCTAGTCAATCCCAACCTTCCCACTCTAAATCAATTCCCCAGTCTCTTCTTGATAAACCAACTTCACCAATCACCCAAACATACAAAAGGAAACAGGTGAAAAAGGCTCCTTCCCTTCTTGTACCTTCACCCACTTAGCCTTTAAGCCCTCTAAGGGAGAATTCTCCTTTAGAGAATATCAATAGGGAAACCAAAGGGGTGTCTCCCAACCCCAAGGAGGTGCTCTCTGAGGAGGAGGAAGAGCATATGGGTGAGCAGGCTGCCACTACTTCTGCTAGCACAGAGAAGGACAGTGGTAACATAAATAAGACCTCCCCCATGGCAACTTTGAATGAGCAATCATTCAAAGGTCCCAGGTGCCAAGAAACCACGGGGGTGGATAGTGCTTCTGCTAGGCAGAAGGCTTCCACTACAAAAAGATCCCATGATCCTTCAATAGAGGGTAACACTTCTGGAGAAGGTGAGGACAGATATAACTACTATGAATTGATGGAAACAATGGGCAACATCAACCAAGATGTTCTTAAACAAGGGAAAGAAATTGAAGAGATGAAGCTGGTAATCCTGTCCCAACAAGTCCAGATTGCCAAGCTAAAGAAAATGGTGACAAGGTTATTGCAAAAGAAGAGGAGAAAGCAGTTTGTTCTAAAGAAGAGGAACAATGCTCAAGATGCTTCCAACAAGGGGGAGAAGCAAGAAAGGGAAACAGAAAAAGAAAGTTCAGCTGAAAAGAGAGTTGAAGTTGAGGGGGAGACAGAGGATGCAATAGAGGCAGAAACAGAAGTTGCTCAAGCAGCAAAAACTGTTAATGTTGCTGAAACAGCAGAAACAGTTAATGTTGCTGAAACAAAAGAAGCAGCAGAAATAGAAGAAGCAGTAACAGGGCTCTTTGTAGAGGAACTGGAGATTGTAGAGACATTGGTTAAAGCCAAGAATGACACTCCTAAGGCTAGTCAAAAGGTCAAGGGAGTGATCATTAATGAAGGAGGAGGCTCAAAGAAAAGAAAAGAATCAAGTAAAGCAACTTTGAAAGATACAAAGGGAAAGGGAAAGGAAAAGCTTATTGAAACTGAACTGCCTTCAAAGAAGAGGAGTCAGATTGAAATAGATGAGGAGATGGCGAAGCAGCTTCAAGAGCAAATGGAAAAAGAGGAATAGATTCAAACAGAAACAGATAGAGAGCTTGCAAAGATAATGGCCAGAAAACTAAATGCTGAGTATCAAGAAAGTTTAAAAGCAGCAACTGAAGCCATGAAAAGCTCTGTGAAAGTGTCTAAGCAGAGAATGCCAGTAATGAAGCAGAAAAGACAATCTTCTAAGACCTTTTTGGCCAATCAGGAAAGAAGAAGAATGATTAACTTCCTGAGAGGTGCAATTGGTGTCAAAGGGGAAATGTTTACCAACATGGCATACAGTCAGGTTGAGGATTTGTACAAGAAAGAAATGGCCAAGCTTCAAGGGGACTCATCTCAAAGGGAAAAGGCTGAAAGAAGAATGAAGGAAAGGCATGACCTAAATATTCAACAACCATTCCCTGAGGAGACCACACCTTCAAAGGATAATGCTGAAGAAATGAAGGAAGAACAAGAGAATGCTGGTAAAGAAATTAAATCTGCAAAGAGGGTGAAGAAAGAGCAGAAACTGAAGCAGAACCTTCAGTCACACCTACAACAGAACCTGTGCAGAACCCAGAATAGTCCAAAGAGCAATCAGATGAGCATATGGGGTTGTACATGACTATAGTAAAACCTGTACCGGCTGTTCCAATCTCCATGAAAGCTCCTGAGATTACCTTTTGGGACATTCTAAGAGATAATGGAAAGGATTTCTTCAGAATCAAGAGAGCTGATGGTTCATTTGAAGCATATTCAACATGGGGGAGAGTTATCAGAAGTTGTTCAAGAGCTGATATAGAAGAATTATACAAAGTGGGGATGAAACTCTATGAGCCTGTGTTGAAAGGTACTGAAGAGAATCTTATCAAGATAGTAATGGAATACTTGTGCATGATGTTTGATCCAGAAAGAGTGGCTTATAGGATTAAAGATCATAATCATGAGTTTATATTCAAGAAGATTGATAAATGGATACTATTTGAAAACTGTGGAGTATACATGATTATTATTGACAACTGTTATCATGAATACTACCTGGTGGACAAAATCTATGAGCATAGCAAGGAGAAGCTAGAAGGGATGCTTAAAGGTACACTGGTATGCACAAAGGATTCAGAGATGGCTAAAATTGTGGTGAGAAAAACTGTAAATCAAAGTCTGGGGCTAGATCCAAATTTAGGCAACTGAATGAGAAGTGTTGAAATCATCTTGAAGATCAGATCTGAAGAACTTGACTTCTCTTCCTAAAAGTCAAGTAAGGGGGAGATTGTTGGGAACTGAAGAATTTACCAAGTATGGTTAATGCTGCTAGTATAAGATTACTACTGCCAGAGGACTTCAACAGTTAGTACTGCTAGGTATTACTGCTGCTAGTAGAATTAATACTGCTAGTCAAAGTTAGTGCTGCTTGAACAAAGTTAGTACTGCTAGTGGTTAGTGCTGCTTAGTAGTTAATGCTGCCAAGACTCAGTTAATGCTGCTTCTAAGATAATATGAAGATAATGATGAAGAGATCGTGGTTAAAGATAAACATGGAAAGCTGAAGATATTCATGGAAGATATACTGAAGATATTTTATTTATTGTAATTATCTTTTATTCAGTATATGTATAGAATAGTTTAAAAATATAATTATTCATTCTAAGTTCTAGAGAGAATAAACCTCAAGGCATAGATCCTAATTCTAGAGAAGTAGAATTCGTCTTGAAAGTGCTTGTTCTTCAAGATTGAGGTTGAGTGTGTAACCTTGTGATTTTAATCATTCAATACAAGTTTACAAGTTGTTAATCATATACTGTTTGTTTACTGTTACATTGAATATCAAAGTGTTATTCCGCAACTTCTTTGATATTGTCTCTGAGACTTTATTCTTGTTAAGAATTCGATCCTGACATGGTCTTCCTGACCATTCCATCCGGTGCATCTACCGTTTGAGGTACCTACGTCATCCGCCGCTTTGCAACCTTTTGTGACTTGAGTCCTGTCGGGCACACTCCCGTACTTCTGTCTCTCAATGCTCGAGTACTTATTGTACCATTTTTGAGCAAAAACAAAGTATTTGTGTGGGTACAAAAGATAATCTATGAAAAGTTTATTGAATGCCTGACCATAACATTCCGGATACCCAAAACTTTGTGCGATTTCATCCCAAAGTTTTTTTACGGTGATGATTTTGTGTCCTTCATAGGCAATAATCAACTTGTAAAGTTCGAATAGGCATACTTCCAATCCCAATATCTTCGGTGGTACAATGATTTCTTCATTGTCCTTGATCTTGTAAAACCATATAAGTGCCTCATCAAATTTCATTTTGAAAAATTCCTTATTTGCATAAGCAATTTTGTCGCACCCAACTAAAAATATGAAAGTTGTAAAGTCATCGAGAGTTTTAATATATACAGGTACGAAACTCCCACGTATCTCGATCTTCTCTTCCTCGATCATTGGCTTCTTTCCTTTGTCATTCGAATCCGTACTCACGGATTTTTTGTCTTCTTGCTTCGTATGGAGTAATGTCATCAAGTAACTTTGTTGGTGTGCAACTCAATTTCAGTATGGCATGTCTAACTGCTTCTGCCCAAAAATTTTGTGGCAAATTCGTTGCCTCCATCATGCATCTTGTTGCTGAAAGAATTGTCCTATTCTTTCGTTCAACAACTCGGTTTTGTTAAGGTGAATATGGTGCAGTTAATTGCCTTGAGATGCCATTGTCTTTGCAGTATTGTAAGAATTCATTTGATGTGAATTCTCCTCCTCTGTCTGTTCTAAACATCTTCAACTTGATTCCAAGTTCGTTTTCCACCCTTTGCTTAAATACTTTGATGATCTCAAAAGCCTGATCTTTTGATTTTAGAAAGTATTCCCACGTATATCTTGAATAATCATCTATTAGTAGAAATATGTACCTTTTTTCCGGTTGGTGTAGGTGGTGATATTGGACCATAGAGATCTCCAAATACTAAATCCAATGGTGCTTCTGACCTTGATTTTGTTTGTTGTGGAAATGGAGCTCTGCTGTGTTTTCCTATTAAGCATATGTCACAAATATTTATCGTATGTTTGGTGGGAGGTATTCCGTGGACCAATTTCTTTGAAACCATTTTCTTCACTGAGCCAAAATTCAGATGACCCAGCCTTGCATGCCATAACCTTGCCTTGTCTTATAGATTGGCTAATAAGCAAATGGGTTTGCCTATCTTCAGATTTGCTTTATATAGTCAGTTCTTCGATCGCGTGACCCTTAGTAGGATTTTGTTGCTTGAGTCATATAGTAGTAGTAAGTCGTCTTCCATGACTATCTTACAACCATTTTCTTTCAATTGACCTAGGCTTAGTATATTACTCTTTAGACTTGGAATGTAATATACCTGTGAAATAACCCGTTGCTCTTCATTTTTGCATTCCAACAATATAGATCCTTTTCCTTTGATCTCTACGTATGATCCATCTCCGAATCTTACGTTCACGGTAGTCCTTTCGTCAATCTCGTTGAAATGATCCTTGACTCCTGTCATGTGATTGCTTGCACCATTGTCTAAATACCATAGACTTTCATCATTTGAATTCATTTTGCTTACTTCTAGATTCCTTTCGTTCAAGAGAATTTTCTTGTCCTCTTCAATAGTCGCCATGAGTAGCGTTGGTGAGAACTTTGGTATGGAAATCGGTAGATGATGAGAACTTTGGTTGATAAACCAAACGCTCTGATACCAAATGTTGGATCAAGACAGTGACAATAACCAAAGTTTATAGATAATTCTGAGAAAATTCACACTTTGAAATGTACATAATCAAACATATTTAAAGACACCGAAAGGGTGCCATCAAACCATCACAATGGTTCGGTAATGGTTGTGTTGTTTCATGAACAATCACACCTTTTCAATAATAACTACCTATGCATAAACTATATATATGTATATTTACATACTGTTTATACATAATTGAGATTAATATAACACTTCCTTCCTCCCACGGTATCCGTCCACAACTCTGGATCAACACGTGGATGACGAGCTTCTGAATCATAGTTTGTTGATAAGCATCCTACAATACATATAATAGAAAAACATGATAAGTATTAAGATGGAACATATGTTAGTTAATTTCACCATGTGCCCACCAAGTTATATAATCATGCATGAACTCGTATTTCATCAACTGCATCTTAACATCATCTCTTGTTGTGTAGCAGATAGTGTTCCATGTGGATGAAGGGCATTTCAAGTAAGTACCATATATCCTAACCTATGGTATTCCCCTCAACACACTCTTCGTTAGAAAGACAAAGTCCAAAAACCCATTCACATCGAGGCTAAGATAACACTCACTAGTCATCCTTCCGTACATATATCTATCATATATCAGTGAGTTGACAACTAAGAAAGCAGAACCTCCGATTAATTAAGATGCAATCTAGCCAAAAGGTGAAATACTTATATGAGAGATACAACATTAACATCGGCAACTTCACTACTAAATAAACTGCCAGCAGTTTGATAGAAGTGCTGCACAAGAATATACATGATGTGAAATTAATACATATAGATTATACACTAATGTCAATACCTGATCGAGGTAAATCCATGACGAAAGTGGCACTTGGGGAGCTCTCAAGCAAGTAGTTTTTGACATATGTGGGAATTGTTGGTATACATTCCTTTTATGTCAACCAACTCAAGTTATTGAATGGAGTAGGTTCATGTGGGAGTTGATTCGGGCATGAGGAGAGAGCCTTGGGACACAATATACAAAAAAAAATACACATGCATTAACAAAATTAAAACTAGCAACATTGTTTTCACACAAATACAAAAGGATAAGATGCATATAAAAAGTTGGCTACCTTCTTAGCCATAGTGCCCTTATGTACCTCCTGCCTTGATTTCTTATGTAGCACCTTCAATACAAGTAGCTTGATTACTCAAAAAAATTGTATTCTTATCATCTAACACCAACTTGGCATAAGGCCAATGTATAAGCAAAGTGAAAAAATAATGGAGATGAAGAAGATAATGCATTTTCTTCAAGAATGAGTTTTGATAAAAGATATAAAGAAGAAATTCCCATGTTAGAGGCTCAATGTGTGTCTTATCCTTATCATGGTTGATTTATTTAACCAAAAATACATCTATATCTTATACTATTGTCGCCCCAAATTAAAATTAACTGTTGACTTTTAGATATTTAATTCAATTTATTTCTCCTCCAGATACACCATTAACAAACATCGGTAAATTCACAACTAAATAAACTGCCGCAACTCGTGATGAAATGATGAATAACAATATGGTGTCAAATACATAGATCATATAGTCATGTCAATACCTAAGGTAAATCCATGGTGAAAATGAATAAAAATCTCCTGTCCCAAAATCCCATGTCCCATTCCTGTCCGACCAATGAAATTAAGACAAATCAGATTTTATATATTTTTTATTTTATTTAATTCAAGTTTATATTTTCTCTCCGATGACGTGTATTCATGTGATTGGTGGACATGAATGGGACATGATAATTTGGGACAGGAGAGTTTTATCCGGTGAAAATGGCACTTGGAGAGCTCTCAAGCAAGTAGTTTCGGACTTGGGAGGGCATTCTTGGTATACGGTCCTTTTGCATCAAAAACTTCAAGTTATTGAATGGACAAGTTCAAGTGAGAGTTGATCAAGTCATGAGGAAAGATCCTTGGGACATAATATACAAACAAACACACATAAGAAAAATAGAAACTTACAATACTCTCTTTGTACATATACAAAAGGATAAGATGCATATGAATATATGCATACATTTTCTAAAATTAATAGGTTCATTGCTGATAGAACTTCGTTTTTGATAAATAAATGTGCAACAGATTGACACAAAAACAATCATGGGAGTAAAAGTACCTACGGTAATTGGTAATCTATTCACTGTTTTCTCTATGAAAATTCTATCTTTTTCCTAAATTTCCTTTTGTTTCTAAAAGATGTTTTAGATTTTTTTAATCAAGATCTGACGATGCTTGAGATTAACACAATAGCAACCTTTCCAACTTCTTTCAAAAAGAAGGCATCATTCATGAGTCATCTTCTGTTGTTCAATTCAGTAAAATTATTTCATGCATGTTGTGCACTTCAAAGATTTGGAGGACAATTTATGATAATATAATCCTCGTTTGTTTTTACCCATTCAAGAGAACCTCATGTAACATTGCCTGACCATATCCAACATGTATATTTCGACGTACTAGCTTAAGACAAAGTAGTCATAATCAAAACTAATATATAACAGTAAGGATAATAATTAATAACCATGAAAATTGATATTTGTATACCTCAATCACCCCCGTATCAAGGATAAGAAATTTGTGACTGTGGAGTTCCTGGAACAAATCTAGTAGTCGGGGAGCATATCTATCCTTTTCGCAAAAAGGCCTTGGCAAATAGAGATTCACTTTTTCTAAAGAATCCAAGCCCTCGGTGGACAACTACAGAAAATTGAGGCGCTCGGTGCAAGCCCAATGTTCACAGTATAGAGAAGGAAGAAATGCTATGAAGAGATGAATTTTATTCAGTGATTTACATGCCCTTATATAGGCAGATTACAAGATTAGAAGGAGAGCGATTACACGAATTATTCTCAATTACAGGACCTATTCTAGGTAGAATACATATTTGTACATTTAATTTGAATATAGTTTCCTAAATCAGTTGTGCTGACCCTGTATCCTTAATACGCCCTCACAAGATGGAGGATCCGTCGGATACTCCAATCTTGGAGCGATTTCGCAGAAACGGTGCTCGTGAAAGTGGTTTGGTTAACATGTCAGCAAGTTGATCATGTGAGCTGATGTGAAGGACACGTAGATGGACAGTTGAAACTTGTTCCTTTACAAAGTGATAGTCGAGAGCTACATGCTTCATACGTGAGTGATAGACTGGATTCGTACATAGATACGTGGAACCTATGTTATCGCAAAAAAAGGTCGGCGTTTGCGTGGTGGTTATTCCCAGTTCTTTCAGTAAGTTTTTGAGCCAGAGAAGTTCAGCCGAGGCTGTTAAGTCAGATTTTATAGCAATCATTGTATTTATAACCTTGTAGCTAATACTGTGTTTGAGAGCTTTTATATCTTGTATTGGCCAAGGGTTTTTAAGTCCCTTGTGGCCTTTGTATTTGTAGAAGACTTCTGCGCTGCATATTGAATACAGATAATTTGCGTATCACACTTTCTCTCTCTACTTTCTCTCACATACATTAGATCGATCTCAGTTTATCAATTGGTATCAGAGCCTAATCTTTTCTGAGAGGATTGAGAGAAACAAGATTTTATTTCTGAATTTGAGTTTAAATTAGAAAATTTTCTTGATTTTTTTTTCAAGAAAATCCCATTTTTTTATTTTTCATCAAATTCAGATTGAATTTTGATTGTTTTCTTTTGAGAATTGGTTCGTTGGATCCGGTTTCAGTAGCAGAACATCTTTGATTCACATCGATTTGCAAGAAAATCTGTTTTTGGAGTTCAATTTTTGAATTTCGTTGAGTTTCAAATTTTTCACGTGCGACGTTCTGTTGATCCATTTAGTTCGAGTTTTCAGCGATTTTGGTCCAGTTAGTTGATTAGAATTTGTTGAAAAAGTGTAATCGATCATATCTGAGTGGTTAAAAACCATTAGATTTGAGTTTGTGTTCAGATTTAGAAGGTTTTATATCAATTTTCGCCAGATCTTGATTTTGCGCCAGATCATGAATTTTTGCGCCAGTTCTTCAAAGTTTTTGCCAACATCAATCAGTTCTTCAGGGGTTAAGTTTTTAGAGCAAAAGTCAGAATTTCGCCATCAGTTCTTCGCCCAAAACCTTCTTTGCGCCACCTTCTTGTACTCAGCTTCGGTGGAGGGACGTGAGACTGTCAGTTTGCTTTTTGAATTTGCCTTAAATATCTTTTTGAGAGATATTTCTTAAAATATCTCAGTTTCTCTCTCTCTCACCTGGTTTTTTTCTCTCTTCTCTTCTTGGATCATAAGAGCTCGTTTGGTTGCTAGTTTTCGGTGTTTCTAGCAAGGGGTCGGTGTTTTAAGCTTCACCTCTTCGTCGTGATCGATATCTGGTTTTCCGGGTTTTATTCTAAAACCTACTGGTGAGTTCCTACTACCATTTTACAAACTTTATATATGTCAAAACTCTTATTTGCTAAATCCGAAGTATTTCTACGGTATGATTTCATGTTCTCTACATTTTGATATAAATGAAGTTTTTGGTGATTTTCGGGGTTCCCAATCAGTTTTGACTAAAATGACTGGTTCCGCCTTATTGAATTAAAATGATGTTTTACTTGCACATTATGTGGATATGTGAAAAGAATGTTTAAGAACTCATTTTAATGATTTTCATTCTTACCAGAAGTTGAACTGGAAATGACATTTTGTTTATAAAATGTGTTTATACCATATGTTTATTTATGGTTGGTCACATATGTTGTTGTGACGAGTCTGTACCATTACTAGCGGATCCCTAGGTTTTGAGTCGACTGTATGGTTGGGATGTCATATTCCCCATTTTGTAGCTATGGATGCATATGATCCTCGGGGGCAACTTGGTACGGTTATGTGAGGCCGGATACTAGCCATGGTTCTTAGTGATCCTAGTAAAGGAGTATACATTGGTTTTGCTTGGGGGCTCGATCTCACGTTGTAGCACGGACCTATGTGTTCGTATCCTTGAATTCCAATTGTTTAGCTCATAACTCGGATTTTGGCCTACTTTGTGTTACGCCACAATCCTTGGTAAAAGGTTTTATCGTTGGTCCTTTGATGACATGTTTATAACGGAAAAGCCCGGTTGTGGCAAAGGTTTCAATTGTAAAATTTAACCTCTTTGGAAATATTATCTTATGATGCAAATGTTTATATCTTTTGAGCTTTATAAACTGTATGTTCTCACAAGGCTTTAAGTCTGACACTTTTTTTCAAATGATATGTATAAAAGGTTTCCCTTAGCGGTGGGATGCACTGGGTTTTGAGAGACGAGTTGGGTCTCGGGGCATTTTGAGATGACTAAAGTGTTGATAGTTGGGCATTGTTAAGTCCCATTCTTTTGATGAATTTTGGATTGTCAACTGATGTAATCTAGATAGTTATGTTTAGATTAGTTTGTTGATGAATCCTATATCCGTGCAGGTTTTGTAATGTCTTAAGGACTGATCCCCTTTATGGGAGGTTTATATCATTACAGATGTCAGGTTGCCAGGTTTTCCAGGTTTTAATTTACTCTGATTTTTAGGGCGTTACATTGAGTCATAAAGACATCCTCATGAAGTGTGTCGTGAAGGAAGGAATTGTTAACGTCAAGTTGTCTTGACGACCAATTGTTTGATAAAGCAATGGAGAGAATGGTACGAATGCTAACAGGTTTGGTGACGGGGCTGAAGGTATCAAAGTAATCTTTGCCATATTGTTGAAGAAAACCTATAGCTACTAGGCGTGCTTTGTATTTGTCAATTGAGCCATCAGGTTTACGCTTGATACGAAACACCCACTTGCAGCCAATGGGAGATTGGGACGTTGAGTGTACAAGTTCTTAAGTTTGGTTATAAATAAGGCATTAAACTCCAAGTCCATGGCACTACGCCATTTTGGGTTTGAAGGCTTGATTATGAGTAGACGGCTCAAGAGTTGAAGGAATAGGGTGAAAGGTGGTGGAATTAATCAAGTTTTGGTTGTAATATTTGGAATTGGGTTTACGTACACGGTGAGGATGTAATAAGGGGGGTTGATGGTCAGTTGGTAAAGTAGGCGACTGTGATGTTGGTGAGTTTAATGAAGGGGTGCGGGTGCGACGTGATAGCAGGGGGTGGTGAGGATGAGGTTGGTGAGGGAGGTAAAGGAGACGTGGGTTCAGTAGGGGGTTAGTATTACCGTGGAGGGGTGACGTGTTTTGCGTGGGTGTTGGGGAAGGTGGCAAGAGAGTATTTGCATGGGAAGTGAAAGGAATATGATGATGGATAGTATGTGGGGTACGGTGGGTGGGAGTGAGTGGTTGATGGAAAGAATCAGAATTAACAGAGGGCGTGTGAATGAAACTATCAACTGTGGGAAGAGGGAAGGGATTGGTAGTGTCAATTTTGTAGGGGAAAATGTGTTCCACAAATTCGACATGACGGGAATGGTAGAGACGGTGGGAAACCGTATCATAGCATTTATATGCAGATTTTGACGAGGAATAGCCAAGAAAGATACATTTGATGGAGAGCGTGGGTAAATCTTGGATGGGGCATAAGGACGCAACCACGGAAAACATATACAACCAAACGGTTTGAGCTTCATGTAACACGGTGAAGCATTGTATAGTGGATCATATGGAGATTTAAAATCAAGGATGGGTATAGGAAGACGGTTGATAAGATGAACCGCCGTTTAGAAGGCATGAGACCAGAACGTGAGTGGTATTTAGGCATGATGTAGGAGTGAGAGCCCAGTTTCTACAATGTGTCGGTGACGTCTTTCGGCCACCCCATTTTGTTCTGGAGTATGTGGGGGAGTGGTAAAGTGAGATATCCCATTTGCTTGGAGATATGGGAGAAGGTAAATATACTCACCTCCATTGTCTGTAAATAAAGAAACGAGGGGAGTGTTGTGATATTTTTCAACCAAGGTTTTAAAGTGTGGAAATAAGGTAGAAACATCCGATTTACGTTTCATTGGATATAGCCATGTGTATTTGGAATAAGATTCAACAAAAATGACATAGTAGGTATAGCCATCATTTGAGATATGAACCGGGCCCCAAACATCAGAGTACAGAAGTTCTAAAGGTTTGGTTACTGTTAGATCACATATCTATTGGATTCAAGATCATCCAATCTGAAGATCCAATCTGAAGCTAATGCCGGAAAGTCGACTCTCGATATTAAGTCTAATGTCGTTTGTAATAAAATGTCGAAGTTAATTATTGTTTATTGTAATTTAGTATTTACTTTAACTTAGTTTAAATATCTAAGTTAGTTAGATATTAGTTAGTTAATATCTATGTTAGATATCATATTAGTTTAATTATAATATCTAGATATTAGTTTTAGTTAGTTTTAGATGTTAGAGTAGTGTGTTTGAGAAGCTAAGAATCGTACAACAACTCAAAAAATATCATATCACATACACACACACTCAAGGTGTAAACACAGAGAGAAACGAGAGCTTCAAACCGAACACCAAACCTTGTAATCTTTGATTATTAATCTAAACAGGTTGGTAATCTTTATGTATTGTTATTGATAAAACTTGATATATATTATGGACTGACAATTGGTATCAGAGCCTGATTTTAGATTCAAATCAAGTTTTAAAAAACTCGACTCTGTGTTCTTAAGTTGAAAATCATTTTTGTGATTTAAGAGTGTTTTTGGGTTAGAAATCGATCAGGTTGTGATCGATAGGTATGCTAGATCGAGTTGTTGTAGTTTGATTTCAGTATAGAGCTTAAATCGAGTTCCTATTTAGTGATTTTGTGATCTGAAAGTCGTTTAAAAAAGAGCATTGTTCCATCGTATAAATTTTTCAAAAAGTGATGTTTATTGCGATCGAGTGGTAAAAAACTGTTCTAGAACTGTTAGTGGTCGATTTGTCAAATCTGGGATTGCTAATTCAAAGTTTAGAAAGGTTTTTAGTTGAAATTTGAAGTTGCAGGGACGAACTCGCGCAAACACAGGGACGAACTCACGCAAAGTTGAACTTTGCGCGACCCACTTTGCGCCACCAACTGCTCACGCAAAGTCATACTTTGCGCCATTAACTGATCACGCAAACTTCAGTTTGCGTGACCCCCTTGTAGCGCAAACCTCAATTCTCGCGACCAACTTGTCACGCAAACCTCAATTCGTAGGACGCACTACTCACGCAAACCTCAGTTCGCGCGATCAACTTTTCACGCAAAGCATAAGTCAACTTTGCACCAACTCCTTGTAGCGCAAACCATACTTTGCGTCACGTACATCTTGCGCAAAGCTCTCTTGTGCCAGCTACATTTCACGCAAACCTCTCTTTGCGCTAATCACTGTTCCATACTTAGAATATTTTTTCTGAGAATTTTTCAAAGCTGTAATATGGCCTTTAATTGTCAAAAAATTTTAGCGGGACCCCCATGCTAAGTCTTCCTAGGGGGACAAAATTTCTTGTGTGATCAAATTTTATCTGGATTAACGATCATATTCAAGTTCTTTTTATATCAGATATTCAAGATGGAATATTTTTCTGATGATGAGGAAAAGATTAAAGCGCTTAAATTGGATCTTGAAAAACTTACTTCATCAGCGGAACTTCAGCGTAAACGTTCAAAGAAATTATCTAAATATCGTGATGAAAGAAAGGTTCTGAAAGAAGAAGCCAGTGCTTTGAAAAAGATTAATGAGGATGTTCTGAAGCAAATATCTGACTTTGAGAGCAAAAAGGATACATTCGAGAAGAAGATTGCAAGTGTTGAAGAGAAGAAGACACTTAAGCTTAAATGTTGAAAGCTTTCTCAACAAGTTTCTAACTTTTAGAAAGTAATAATTTTGGAAAGAGATCAATTTGCCAAGGAGAAGAAGGCAACTGAACAAAAGAATGCTAGATACTTAAAAGAAATATCAGACGGAAGGAAAGGTGCTAGGAAAGGATTTCAAGAAGAGAGAAGCACCTTTGAAGCAGCAATCAGGAAGCTTAATGCTAAGCTATCTGAACTTTCTAAGAATGCACGGAAAGAGAAGAAGAATAAGCATGAGCTTGAGAAGAAAAATTGACCTTCTCGTCAAAGAAAGAAACAGTTATTCTTCCAAGGTCAATGAGCTTGAAAAGGTTATTTCAACGGTGGTGGTGACTGGGCGCAAAACTCCAGAGTCAATTGTCCACTCACCTAGATATGATTCAGCTGATTCCGAATGCTCATTCAAGTCAGCTGCAAGTTCAACATTCAGGCCTGTTTCTTCAAAGAGGTCAGTTAAATCTTCTGATCAAATTCTTAATTCTAACCTTTTCTTTGACATAGATTGTTCAGGTACACATCAAAGGAAAAGGAGGAACATCTACAAAGAAGCTGAACTGGTCTGGAATAGGAAACCAATTGAAGAAATAAAGAAATATGAGCTTAAAAGTAAAAAGTCATGTGTACATACGCAGAATGCCAAGAAGAACAATGCGCCTAAAGGTAAACCTGATTTTGTTTACTCGAGAGATAAATTAATCAGTTTGTCAGGTAAGAAATACTATTGTTCTTATTGTCGTACACATGATCCTGTTCACAAGACTAGTGACCATTACTGGTATAGTTCTTATTCCATAACCCCCATACGAACTACAACTAACTCATAAGGACCCAAATACCAGTGGGTACCAAAGAAAACAAAACCTGTGTTGCAGGCACCTACTGTCAAGGGGGAGTAGAAGAAGAATGGTTCTTGAGTAAATCAGCTCAAGACCTGGACATCAATGTCAACAATGGTTCTTGAGTAAATCAACTCAAGACCCGAACATCAATGTCAACAATGGCTTTTGGACATTGCAGTTCAAGACCCGTACTTCAACGAAGTTGACTTCTAAACACAACAGTTTAGGACTCGCACTTCAATGATCAAAAGACATTACTCCAGTGCTGATATGAGAGATTGTACTCCGATACTCCAACGAGGAAATCAACCTTCAAGGGGGAGTACATATTTGTCTGAAATTTTAAATGCATATTTTTTCAATGATAATTTTTTAAAATGCATAATTTCAGGGGGAGTAAGAGAAGTTATTTGTTTTACTGCTTTTTGTCTTTTCAATATTAGTGAATAAAGTTTCTTTGACTTGACTTAAGACTTTTGCAGAATTTTTGAGAAGAGCTTACACGATCATATGTTTATGACTTTAAGCTAAGCTTCATGAGATGTAAGATCGCACTTAAAGGTATATTCCTTTATCTTAATCTCATATGTGATTGAAAGAAGGACAACTTTCAATCATTGAAAATATATTCTTAAACGTTCAAACCACTTCCTGATTTTTTCATAAGATTTTATATTTTGGGAGTGTACTTTAAATGTTCTACATGAGCTTACATGATTATAAATCATTTTGAGCAACATATTCTTTATAGGATATACGGGATCAGTGTGCTAGGAATTAACACAACTTCTATGGAATCACGTTAACCAGTGATTTCTACCCATGAAGTTAATCCATAGTGATTGGGTGTGAGGAGTCAAAAGAAATGAGTGTGGAAGAGTGATGAGGTATCATGAAAAAGAGAGTTCGGTTAGCAGTTGTAACAACCCTCGTTTCCGCCTCTAAACTGAGACCCAACGAAGGGTGTTACGAACCGAGTCTCAACCATTTATATATAATTGAAATAAAACATATTACAAAAAATACGGAAGCAAAATCATAGTTTAATTTATATAAAATATTCCACGATGGATCATAGTTACAAAGTATATATTTATCTTCTAATAAACACATACTAAGCTAAGTTATAAAAACCAAATTATACAAACCAAAACAACACCCGATTAAACCACAAAATGAAGCTGTAGATAATCCCTTCGAGACTTCCTTTTCACCTTCTCAAGTAATCTTGTCCACAACTGAGATACATATTTATAATTTTTAAGCCATTGATTGACTTGTGATTACAAATCTCATTTCAATGCACAAAACATTTAGAAAATCAAATTATAGCCTCAAATAAGCTATTGTATCATGTATATGCATGTAAAACATTTAAACATTTATGTTTTCCGAGTTTAATCTCTCCCGGTGGGTGTCGCCCCTTCCGGATTTTATTCGGAACCCTTCGTAAAGGATCTGGGACCGTTTCTACGACCCCTTACCGCGGTTATACCATCTCAGTGGTTCTTATTCCACCGGTGATCAAATTTGTTCCTTTATCATGCGTTTAAAAAAATACATATAACATGTTATACATAGCTATATCATTTAAAGCTGTCCATATTCTTTATAATAACTAAATATGAACAAAACTTCATGAAAACATGTACACAAATATGTATCTCAGGTTTGGAGATCAAACCAAAAGAAAAGATAAGTAATCACCTTGGTTTTTGGCTAAATGACACTTAAATTCTGCAGCCCTTTACCTTTGCTTGCTAATCTCCTCTTTCTATTCACAAAATATGGAATTATATGTGTGTGCTTGATTGTTTTCTGCTGGAGAAAGAACTTAAAAGAGACAAAAGAGGCTAATATTTATAGTAAAGGTTAATGAGTTTGGAAGTAGGTTAGTCACTACTTGATGTGGCATCCTCCCATGCACCATATGCCACCAAATAACACCTCAAGCTGCCACTAACAACCCCCTTTTCCAGCCCCTTTCCAACCCCTTTTTCTTTTGTCTTTAGCACATAACTCAACTTTATCCACAACCCCTTTCTTAGTTTATTAATACTTGATAACTCTTTTTATTTATTTCCTTGTTATTAGTATCCAATAGCTTTTTTTTTATTTATTAAAATTTCAGCAACTATTATTTATTTGTTTTTTTTTAAACTAGGCTGTTACAAATCTCCCCTCCTTCCAAAAGATTTCGTCCTCAGAATCTACTTTCTTTAGAATAGATAGGGAAACTTCGTCCTCATTTCGTTCTCATTTTCCCAAGTGGCATTGCGACCTTTATGATATTTCCACTGTACTTTAACCAACGGAACCTCTTTATTCCTCAATCTTCGAATTGCTCGATCAATTATCCTTTCTGGTTGTTCCACATATGTCAGTTTTTCATTCACTAGAATTTCATCCAATGGAACCTTTATTTCTTCATCAGCCAGACACTTCCTCAAGTTGGATACATGGAATGTATTATGTATCTTTTGTAGCTCAGCAGGCATTTCTAACCGATAAGCCACTTCTCCGACCCTTTGAATTATTTGAAAGGGTCCTATATAACGAGGACTCAACTTTCCTCGCCTTCCGAATCTAATCAATCCTTTCCAAGGAGCAATTTTGAGCATAACCCGATCCCCCACTTGAAATTCTATATGCTTTCGTCTCTTATTTGCATAGCTTTTCTGTCGGTCCCAGGCTGCTTGTAGCCTTTCCCGAATTTGTTTTACCTTTTCTGAAGTTTGTTGAATTAGCTCTGGTCCCGTCATTCCTTTGTTTTCAAAGTTATCCCAACACACTGGGGTTCGACATTTTCTACCATACAAGACTTCATATGGAGCAGCTTTTAGACTTGCGTGATAACTATTGTTGTATGAGAATTCTATTAGGAGTAAGTGATCATCCCAACCACCACCTAAATCAATTACACAAGCTCTAAGCATGTCTTCCAATGTTCTAATGGTTCATTCACTCTGTCCATCAGTTTGTGGATGGTAGGTTGTACTTAGGTTTATTCTTGACCCCATTTCTTTCTGAAAACTTCTCCAGAATCGTGATGTAAATCGGCTATCTCTATCTGATATTATTGATAATGGTACCCCGTGCCTTGAGACTATTTCATCAACATACAGTCTTGCAAGTCGTTCTACTGTATAACTTTCTTTAATTGACAAGAAGTGAGCTGATTTGGTTAACCTATCAACGATTACCGAAATTGAATCATTACCTTTCTTGGTTCGAGGTAATTTCATCACAAAATCCATAGTGATGTGATCCTATTTCCACATTGGAATCTCTAAAGGTTGTAATCCTCCAAAAGGTTTCTGATGCTCTGCCTTTACTTGAAGGCAAGTCATACATTTCTCAACAAAATTCTTAACATCCTTTTTCATTCCCGGCCACCAGTATAGTAACTTCAAATCTCGATACATCTTATCCATGCCAAGGTGAATGGAGTATTTGGACTTATGAGCCTCACTTAACAAGACCTTACGGTGACCGCTTACCAATGGAACCCAAAATCTTCCATTAAATCTTCTACATTCCTTGTTATCTGTGTCTAAGAATTTGGCTTGTCCTACCATACGCTCTTTCTTAATGTGTTCTTTGGTAAGTGCACTAGCCTGAGCTTCTTTTATTTTTACTAAAATTTCAGGCATCACATCTATTCTCAACGCTTTAACTCGTGTGGGCTTCTCGCGTTCCTTTCTGCTCAATGCTTCTGCTACCACATTAGCTTTGCCAGGATGATATCGAATTTCACAATCATAATCTTTAAGCAATTCCATCCATCGTTGTTGTCTCATGTTTAAGTCCTTTTGACTAAACAAGTATTGCAGACTCTTGTGATCAGTATAGATGATGCAATGAGTACCATAAAGGTAATGTCGCCAGATCTTTAGTGGAAATACAACTGCAGCGAGTTCTAAACCATGTGTCGGATATTTCTTCTCGTTTTCCTTTAGTTGCCTTGATGCATAAGCTATCACCTTGTCGTATTGCATAAGTACACACCCTAGTCCCAGTTTTGACGCATCGCTGTATACTATAAATCCTTCTATTCCATCTGGCAATGATAGAATGGGTGCACTACTTAGCTTTCCTTTTAAAGTATGAAAAGCTTGTTCTTGCTTCTTTCCCCATTCAAACTTTTTACCCTTTCTTGTTAATGCCGTTATTGGAGATGCTATTTTGGAGAAGTCCTGAATGAATCTACGATAATATCCTGCTAATCCTAGAAAACTTCGTATCTCTGACACACTTTTCGGAGCTTCCCATTTCATAACGGCACTCACCTTAGCAGGATCTACTTGTATTCCTCGTTCATTAACCACATGCCCGAGGAATTGAACTTCCTTCAGCCAAAATTCACACTTTGAAAATTTGGCATACAACTTCTCCTGCCTTAAAAAACTCAGTATTGTATGTAAATGTTTTCGATGTTCACCCTCATTCTTGGAATAAATGAGAATGTCATCTATAAACACAATCACAAACTTGTCGAGATATGGTTTACATACTCGATTCATCAAGTCCATAAAGGCTGCTGGTGCATTTGTCAACCCAAAAGGCATGACCAAAAATTCATAATGGCCATATCTTGTTCTGAATGCCGTTTTGGAAACATCTTCACTCTTGACATTTAGTTGATGGTATCCCGACCTCAGATCGATTTTTGAGAAGCATTTGGTGCCTTGTAGTTGGTCAAAAAAAATCATCGATTCTAGGGAGGGGATATCTATTCTTGATTGTTCGTTTATTTAATTCTCGGTAGTCGGTGCACATGCGCATCGACCCATCCTTTTTCTTAACGAATAGGATTGGTGCACCCCATGGTGACGTACTTTCTCGGATGAAACCTTTATCGAGTAACTACTGTAACTGACTTCTCAGTTCTTGCATTTCAGATGGAGCTAATCGATATGGAGTTTTGGCTATTGGTACAGTTCCAGGTACAAAGTCAATCCCAAATCGTACCTGTCTGTCCGGAGGCAATCCTGGTAAATCTTCTGGAAACACATATAAATATTCTTGTACAACCGGTACATCTTTTGCTTTTATCATTTCTGATCTTCTTTCACCTATAACATATGCTAAGAATGTTGGGCACCCCTTCCTTCTACAACGTTGTGCTCTAGCTGAACTTACTAGCATCATCGTAGTTTTCTGTTCGTCCCCGTGTATCACTATTGTTTTTCCTTCAGAAGTTCTAACTTCAAGTTTCTTTTGATCACAAATTATCTTGGCATGGTGGTTCCACAACCAATCCATTCCTACTATGACCTCGAATTCACCTAAAGTCATGGGTATTAGGTCAATGGTCATTTGATGTCCGTCAATTTCTATTGTGCAATCTCTACAAATCTTGCTGATCCTAACATGGCTGCCATCAGCTAGTTCAACCTCAAAACCTGGTTTTAGTTCCTTACTGTCTACTTTCAACTTTTGACAAAATGAAAGAGACATAAAAGATCTACTTGCACCACAATCAAACAGGATACGAGCAGGTTGATTATTGATAAGGTGTGTACATGTCACTACGTCCGGTGTTTCATTTGCCTCTTTTTCTGTCATTTGAAATGCTCGAGCCTTCACCTTTCCCTTGTTACCCTCTTTAATATTCCTGTTAGCCTCTGGATGTGTGTTGGGAACTGAAGAAAAGCTCAAGTATGGTTAATGCTGCTAGTTCAGAATTACTACTGATAAAAGACTTCAAAGTTAATACTGCTGAGTATTACTACTGCTAGTTCAGAATTAATACTGCTAGTCAAAGTTAGTGCTGCTTGAACAAAGTTAGTACTGCTTAGCTAGTTACTACTGCTAAGTGGTTAGTGCTGCTTAGTAGTTAATGCTGCTAAGACCAAGTTAATGTTGCTTGAAGAAATTAATGCTGCTGAGCATAATTAGTACTGCTTATGAATTGAAGATTCGGATGGAAAGGATGACAGCTGGAAAGAATCAAGATATTCATGGAAGGCTTGAAGATAAAGATGGAAGATATACTGAAGATATTGTATTTATTGTAATTATCTTTTTGTTCAGTATATGTATAGAATTGATAGAATAGTTTAGTAAGTTTTTGATTTAAAATTTTTATTTATTCTAAGTTTTAGAGAAAAATCAACCTCAAGGCATAGATCCTAATTCTAGAGAAGTAGAATTCGTATTGGTGAGTCTGTTCATCAATATTGAGGTTGTGTGTTTAATCTTGTAACTTCAAGCATTGAATACAAGTTTACAAGTTGTTGATTATAAACTGTTTTGTTTATTGTTATATCAAATATCAAAGTGTTATTCTGCAACTTCTTTGATATGAGTTTCTGAGACTTTATTCTTGTTAATTTTGGGGGTTGGTGGCCATATGCAGGAATTGAGGAGGGTTAGGTCTGGGATAATGGGGGAAAAAGATAACATGATAACAATGCATGATGTTATGGATGCACAATGGATGTACGATAATTACAGAGACGAAACGTATCTCAGACGAGTGATCATGCCATTGGAGGTCTTACTAACTAGCTACAAGAGGTTAGTGGTGAAGGATTCTGCTGTAAATGCTATCTGTTACGGTGCTAAACTGATGATTCCGGGCTTGTTAAGATTCGAGAACTCGATTGAGAATGGTGAAGAAGTGGTATCAGAGCCTAACTCTCTCAGAAACATCTATTCATTCATCATGGAAAACCTTGCAGAATCAAACAGTACTCTGGTCTCTAAGGTTCCAATGCTCAAACCCAGTGAGTTTGACATGTGGAAGATCAGAGTAAGACAATACATTCTTCTCACTGACTACTCAATGTGGGATATCATTGAGACTGGTCCTTCTGAAGCAGGAAAGATTGGACCAGATGGGAAAAGACCTCCACCAAAGACAGATGGTGAGAGGAAGATCATACAAACAGAGATGAAGGCCTTGAGCACTCTGCTCTTGGCCATCCCCAATGAATATCAGCATCAATTTTGCAACTGCACTGATGCTCAGATTCTCTGGAATGCTCTAGAGAAAAGATTTGCTGGAACTAAAAGCATCAAAAGAAATCAAAGAGATGTTCTAAAGCAGCAGTATGAGAACTTCACTTCTTGAAAGAATGAGTCTATGACTCAAACTTTTGATAGGTTCAACAAGCTCATTGGTGAACTGGCTACTGTAGGAGTGAAGATGGAGCAAGATGATATCAACAGAAAGTTTCTCAGATCTCTTGGGGATGAATGGACTATGTATACTGTCTCATATAGGCAGAGTGACAATCTGGAAGAGAAGGAACTTGATGATCTATATAATGATCTAAGAGTTTTTGAAACTTAGGTAGAAACCAAGAAGAAGCCCACTGGTTATATCCACAATGTTGCACTTCTATCAGCATCTACTGATACTACTGCCAACCCTGAAACATTTAGTACTGCCAGTGGAGTAAATTCAGAAAAAGGCACTGAAACTATCTTTGAAGCCTTTTTGTCCAGTCATAGCAACAATTCATTGATGAATGATGATCTGGATCAACTTCACCCTGATGACCTGGAGAAGATGGACATTAAATGGCAGATGTCCATGTTATCTATGAGGGTGAAGAAGTTTATCAAAAGAACAGGAAGGAACAACTTCTCTCAAAGAAGAGAAGATGGAGCTGGTTTTGACAAGACAAAGGTGGAATGCTATAAGTGCCACATGAAAGGACACTTTGCTAGAGAATGCAGAAGTGGTGCTCCAAACCACAACCACCAACAAGCTCATAATGGAGGCTACAATCAAAACAAGAATCCCGCTCAAGCCCTTGTTTCTCAACAAGGAATGGGATTTGACTGGAGTGATCAAGCTGAAGAAGCCATTCAGAATCAAGCTCTTATGGCAGAAGTGTCTGATCTCCCTTCTGAGGTAATTTCTAATCTTTGCACTCAATCTTGCATAGACACTGTTAAAAGGTACAGGGATCACAACCAAAGTATGTGTGATGACCTCAAAAGATTAGAAAAGGACAGAAGAGACTATGTGTTGATAGTAGAGAGATTTGAAGAACAAATCAAAGGCTTTCAAGCTAATGAACTTCAACACTCTTATGACACAAACTATTGGAAGTGGGAAAAGAATGAGTTAGAGACCAAACTGTCTAAGTCCTTAGAAGAGAATGATAGGCTGAAAGAGGAACTGTCAAGAGTTAAGCTTGACATAGAAAAGTTTTCATATGCTTTAAAAGCAATGGATTCTCTTCTAAAGGCTCAGATTCATGATAAGATGAAGCCTGGTATTGGATACAACAATACACCCCCTCCTTACAATAACAACTATATCTCTCCTACTTCAGACTTGTTAGAGACCAAGGAGAAAAAGGACTTGTCTGAGGAAGCTTTTAAGATAGATCCTTTGGATGAGGTAGTAGTTAAGGATTTGACTGAGAAAGAAGCCAGTGAGAATAGGGATAATGTTGTGAGTAAAGAGATACCATTAGAAAACAACATTATCACCAATGAGGGATGTGGGAAAATCTGGGTCAAGTCTAAGAAGATAGAGAAGACCAAAAGAAAGGATAACAAGGTCCATTACAAACAAACCACAGTTGTGAATTCTGAACCTTGTAAACAGTGTGCTTGCAATAAAGCTAAGAGCCTAAATTCTGGCATAAAAAGAGGTAACCAAAGAAACTGGAATAATCAATGGGCTCAGAAACAAGGAGTTGATCTGAATAAAAACAATAGACCAAAACCTTGTTTCATATGTGGCAAGCTGAATCATTTGGCTAACTATTGTTTTTTCAACCCTATCAACCAACAGATGAACTTTCAAAGGTTTGTGCAAAAACCTGTTGGTTATAGGAAACCAAAGAAATCTGTTGAAACCAAAGGCCCCATGAAGAAAAAGTTTTTAAAAAAGAGTATTAAAATGTGGGTGCCTAGAAGCACTAAAACTGTTAGTACTGCTGACAGGGATAGTGTTGCTGGAAGCATTACTGCTGCTACCAGTGTTAGTACTGCTGAAAATTTTAATGCTGCTAATACTGTTAGTACCTCTTCAAAGGTTAATACTGCTAACACAGTTACTGCTGCTAACACAGTTACTACTTCTAACAAGGTTAGTACTGCTAAGCATGCAAGTGCTGCTAAGACAGTTAGTACTTCTAAAACCAGTACTGCTTCTAGCAAAAATGTTTCTAAACCTATCATTGTGACAAAGTACTCCAAAAATGAGGAGTCAAAGTTTAAAAATCTTGTCAAGAAAGAATGCAAGTATTTTGATGAGAAAGGGGTACCCAAGACCACTTTGGCTTGGGTTCCTAAATCATACTAACTGATTTATATTATGTGCAGGGCAACCAACAGCTCAAGGGAAAGAGCATATGGCATGTTGATAGTGGTTGCTCTAGGCACATGACAGGCAACATGTTATGCCTTCAGGATTTCAAGCATATCAATGGAGGACATGTTGTATTTGGAGATAATCTTACTGGTGGTAAAATAAGTGGAAAAGGTAATGTCACCAAAGGTAAGATGACATTTGAGGATGTCTACTATGTTGATCAGTTGAAGTACAACCTGTTAAGTGTATCACAGGTCTGTGACAAACAACATAGCATATTATTTACAAATTCTGAGTGTATGATCCTTGCTCCAGGGTTCAAGGTAGTTGATGAAAGCATGATACTACTTAGAACTCCAAGAAAGGACAATGTGTATTGTCTAGATATGGACAATGTTGATAGTGATTCATCCCTGAACTGTCTTGTTTCAAAAGCTTCTGTGGATGAATCCTCTCTTTGGCACAGAAGGATGTGTCACATGAACTTCAAAACCATGAACAAACTTGTTAAAAACAACCTTGTAAGAGGTTTACCTTCAAAAGTATTTCATGTGATAATCATTGTGTTGCATGTCTTAAAGGCAAACAACACAAAACTTCTCATAAGACCAAAGAGATAAACTCAATTTCTTCTTGTCTCGAGTTATTGCATATGGATCTGTTTGGTCCTACAAATGTTATAAGTATAGGCAAGAAATCTTACTGCTTGGTTATTGTTGATGATTACTCTAGATTTACCTGGGTATATTTTCTAAGGACTAAGGATGAGACAAATGGACTGATCAAATCCTTTATCCTAAGAATTGAAAACCAAACTAATCAAAAAGTAAAAGTCATTAGATCAGATAATGGGACTGAGTTTAAAATTTTGATCTAAACACCTTCTGTGAAGAGAAAGGCATTGAGAGACAATATAGTGCTCCTAGGACTCCTCAACAGAATGGAGTTGCTAAGAGGAGAAATAGGACACTAATAGAGGCTGCTAGATCTCTGTTGGCTGATTCAAAACTGCCAATTACCTTCTGGGCTGAAGCAGTTAATACTGCTTGTTATGTCCAAAACAGAGTTCTAGTGGTCAAGCCAAAGAACAAGACCCCTTATGAGCTTTTAAATAAAAGAAAACCTTTCATTGGATTTTTTAAACCTTTTGGGTGTCCTTGTACAATTCTCAATACCAAATCTCACTTAGGTAAGTTTGATAGCAAAGCAGATGATGGATTTCTTGTTGGTTACTCATCTCAGAGTAAGGCTTACAGAGTTTTTAACTCTTCTTCGAGAATAATTGAAGAAAGTGTGTTGGGAACTGAAGATTCTACCAAGTGTGGTTACTACTGCTAGTACAAGTGTGGTTACTACTGCCAGAGTACTTTGAAGATTAATACTGCTGAGTATTACTACTGCTAGTAGAATTAATACTGCTAGTCAAAGTTAGTGTTGCTTGAACAAAGTTAGTACTGCTTAGCTAGTTAGTACTGCTAGTAGTTAGTACTGCTTAGTAGTTAATGCTGCTAGAAGAAGTTACTACTGCTGAGCATAATTAGTGCTGCTTAAGAGATCCAGATGGAAAGTATGACAGCTGGATATACTGAAGATATACTGAATATTTACATAGAAGATATACATGGAAGATATACTGCAGATTTGTTTATTCTTTGTAATTATCTTTTAATCAGTATATGTATAGAATAGATAGAATTAACTTTTAAATTTTTTTTAGAAGTTCTAGAGAGAAATCAACCTCAAGGCAATAGATCCTAATTCTAGAGAAGTAGAATTCGTATTGGTGAGTCTGTTCATCAATATTGAGGTTGAGTGTGTAATCTTGTAGCTTCAAGCATTCAATACAAGTTTACAGTTTGTTCTTCATATTTTCTGTGTTATTTTGTTTTATTAAATATCAAAGTGTTATTCCGCAAACTTCTTTGATATTAGTTTCTGAGAATTAATTCTTGTTAAGAATTTGATCCTGACAAGTGGTATCAGAGCATATTCTATCAGAAACATCTATCTATCATGGAAAATCTTACAGAATCAAGCAGCACTTTGGTCTCCAAGGTTCCAATGCTCAAACCCAGTGAGTTTGACATGTGGAAGATAAGAATCAGACAATATATTCTTCTCACTGACTACTCAATGTGTGATATCATTGAGAATGGTCCTTCTGAAGCTGGAAGGATAGGACCAGATGGAAAAAGACCTCCACCAAAGACAGATGGTGAAAGAAAGATCAGACAGACAGAGATGAAGGCCTTGAGCACTCTGCTCTTGGCAATCCCCAATGAATATCAGCATCAATTTTGGAATTGCACTGATGCTCAAATTCTCTGGAATTCTTTAGAGAAAAGATTTGCTGGAACTAAGAGTATCAAAAGAAATCAAAGAGATGTTCTTAAGCAGCAGTATGAGAATTTTACTTCCTCAAAGAATGAGTCTATGACTCAAACTTTTGATAGGTTCAACAAACTCATTGGAGAACTGGCCAATGTTGGAGTAAAGATGGATCAAGATGACATCAACAGAAAGTTCCTCAGATCTCTTGGGGATGAGTGGACTATGTACACTGTCTCTTATAGGCAGAGTGACAATCTGGAGGAGAAAGAACTTGATGATCTATACAATGATCTAAGAGTTTTTGAAACTGAGGTAGAGATCAAGAAGAAGCCTACTGGTTATGTCCATAATTCTGCACTGCTTTCAGCAGCCACTGATACTACTGCCATCCCTGAAGCAGTTAGTACTGCTGGTGGAGCAAGTTCAGAAAAAGGATCTAAAACAATCTTTGAAGCCTTCTTGTCCAGTCATAGTAACAATTCATTAATCAATGATGATCTGGATCAACTTCACCCTGATGACCTGGAGGAGATGGATATAAAATGGCAGATGGCCATGCTATCCATGAGGGTGACGAAGTTCATTAAAAGAACAGGAAGGAATAACTTCTCTCAAAGAAGAGAGGATGGAGCTGGTTTTGACAAGACCAAAGTGGAATGTTATAAGTGTCACATGAAAGGACACTTTGCTAGAGAATGCAGGAGTACTGTTCCTAACAACAACCACCAACAAGCTCAGAATGGTAGCTACACTCAGAACAAGAATACTGCTCAAGCCCTTGTTTCTCAACAAGGAATGGGATTTGATTGGAGTGATCAAGCTGAAGAAGCCATTCAGAATCAAGCACTTATGGCAGAAGTGTCTGATCTCCCATCTGAGGTAATTTCTAATCTTTGCACTAAAACTTGCATTGACACTGTCAAAAGATACAGGGATCACAATCAAAGTATGTGTGATGACCTCAAAAGGTTAGAAAAAGATAGAAGAGATTATGTGCTAATAGTTGAGAGATTTGAAGAACAAATCAAAGGATTTCAAGCTAATGAACTTCAACACTCTTATGACATTAACTACTGGAAGTGGGAAAAGAATGAGTTAGAGACCAAACTGTCTAAATCCTTAGAAGAGAGTGATAAGCTAAAGGAGGAATTGTCTAAAGTTAAACTTGACATAGAGAAGTTTTCATATGCTTCAAAAGCAATGGATTCTCTTCTAAAGGCTCAGATACATGATAAGATGAAGCCTGGTATTGGATACAACAGTACACCTCCTCCTTATAACAACAATTATATCTCTCCTACTTCAGACTTGTTAGAAACCAAGGAGAAAAAGGACTTATCTGAAAAAGCCTTTAAGATAGACCCTTTGGATGAAGTAGTAATTAAGGATCTAACTGAGAAAGAAGCCAGTAAGAAGAGAGATAATGATATAGATAAAGAAATCCATGAAGAAAACAATATAATCACCAATGAGGGATGTGGGAAAGACTGGATAAAGTCCAAGGAGATAGAAAAGACCAAAGGAAAAGACAACAAGGTCCATTACAAACAGACCACAGTTGTGAATCCTTCATCTGGTAAACAGTGTGATTGCAGTAAAGCCAAGAGCCTAAATTCTGGTTTAAAAAGAGGAAATCAAAGAAACTGGAATAATCAATGGGCTCAGAAGCAAGGAGTTGATCTGAATAAAATCAATAGACCAAAACCTTGCTTCATATGTGGCAATTAAATCATCTGGCTAAATCTTGCTTCTTCAATCCTATTAATCAACAGATGACCTTTCAAAGATGTAAGCAAAAGTCTGTTGATTATAGAAAGGCTGGAAAGAAACATGGTGAAAAGAAAGGCCCCATAAAGAAGAGGATTTTAAAAGAAAGCATTAAAATGTGGGTGCCCAAAAGTACTAAAACTGTTAGTGTTGCTGACAGGGTTAGTGCTGCTGGAAGTATTACTGCTGCTATCTGTGTTAGTACCTCTTCAAAGGTTAATACTGCCAACACAGTTACTGCTGCTAACACAGTTACTACTGCTAACAAGGTTAGTACTGCTAAGCATGCAAGTGCTGCTAAGGCAGTTAATACCTCTAAAACCAGTACTGTTTCCAGCACAAATGTTTCCAAGCCTATTATTGTGACAAAATACTCCAAGAATGAGGAGTTAAAATTCAAAAATCTTGTCAAGAAGGAATGCAAGTATTTTGATGAGAAAGGGGTACCCAAGACCACTTTGGCTTGGGTTCCTAATTCATACTAACTGATCTATCTTATGTGCAGGGCAACCAACAGCTCAAAGGAAGGAGCATATGGCATGTTGATAGTGGTTGCTCAAGGCACATGACAGGCAACATGTCATGCCTTCAGGATTTCAAGCATATCAATAGAGGACATGTTGCTTTTGGAGACAATCTTACTGGTGGTAAGATAAGTGGAAAAGGTAATGTAACCAAAGGTAAGATGACATTTGAGGATGTCTACTATGTTGATCAATTAAAATACAACCTGTTAAGTGTATCACAGGTTTGTGACAAACAACATAGTATATTATTTACAAACACTGAGTGTATGATCCTTGCTCCAGGGTTCAAAATAGTTGATGAAAGCATGATACTACTAAGAACTCCAAGAAAGGACAATGTTTACTGTCTAGATATGGAAAATGTTAAAAGTGATTCATCTCTAAATTGTCTTGTTTCAAAAGCTTCTATAGATGAATCCTCTCTATGGCACAGAAGGATGTGTCACATGAATATTAAGACTATGAACAAATGTTATGAGTATTGTTAGGACTGAAAGTCCTGTGCGTTGAAAGTGAAATAAAGTATTTATAAGGGTGCTTATTGTAATTACTTAATAGTTGATTAATTAGATGGGCCCAAGCCCATTAGCCCATTAGGACTGTAAGCCTAAGTATATAAAGGCATATTTAGTTCATAATTAGGGTTGAACAGTTTAAGAGTTAGAGATTCATTATTCAGTTTACTAGTTGTTAGGTTTACATACTATTATCAGAAATTCTCTCTATAAACCTTAGCCCTTTGAAGTTTATATCAATCATATGACTAGTTGCTGTGGCCAATATATTGTTCATCATTGTTCTTATATCTGCTGATTGCACTGAAACTGGGATCTACAATTGGTATCAGAGCAAAGAGACAAAAGGTTTGATCCAGAAAAAGGTTTGTCAAAAACCCTATAATTTTTTTTGTGTTAATCGCGTATATGTGCATTAATTGATTATGTGTTTATGAGTTTTATTGGGTGATCTTTTGTTTTTCGGAAAAAGTTCTATCGGTCTAAGTTTAAGTTTTCTGTGGAAAAAGTTTATTTTTTTTCTCGACCGAATTCTGTTTGCAACTCAGATCCGGTCTTGTGTTTATTGCATATCTGATTATCGGTAAAAAAAATTTCTGGAAAATTTTTTGTTCGGTCGTTTGGTAGTGTTGAAATCTGTTTTTCGGTCGAACTGTCTGGGTTTGATCTCGATCGAGTTCCAGAAATCATCGAGTTCATCGGTGTGTTCTTCGGGTTCTTCGGTCTTAATCGTTATATGTGTGGTTATCTGGTTTTTGTGTTTATCGTAATCTTTCGACCTGAGCATTCAACCGGACTCTTATACTCCGGTCTTACACCTTCGACCTAATAAGAGTTTTCCCCGGAATTACTCATTCGACCGAACACGTGTGTTCCGGTCTTGTCCTTTCGACCGAATAAGATTTTCTCCTTCGACCGGACACTTGTGCTCCGGTCAAACTCCTTCGACCGAATAGAGTTTCCCCGGTCTTACCCATTTGATCGGATAAGAGTTCTTCGGTCTTAATCTTTCGACCGGATAAGAGTTCCTCCGGTCAAACACCTTCGACCGGATAAGTGTATCCCCGGTCCTGTCATTCGACCGGATACCTGCTTAGTCCGGTCTTTCCTTCGACCGGGTTTAAAAAAAATAAAAATAAATAAAAAAAAATAAAAAAAAAAAAAGGTCAAATTTTTTTGTCTCACGATCTTTTTGCAGTGTATTTATTTTAGCCCCCGTACTTCAAGGATTCAGCGTGTAGTTTGTGACCCTAAACTTTCAAGTTTCATATTTTGTCACTTTTGGTCCCTGCACTTTCAAGTTTCATCTTTCTTAAAAAAAAAAAACGATCAAAATGGTGTACCCACCAAGGCTGTCGTCCAAAGGAGAATATGAAAGGTGGAAAACTGATTTTCTGGATTTTGTTGACGAACATGAGGTGGGTCCCTACATCAGATTATCTTTGACTGAAGGAGAAAAGCAATCCCAAATTCCGGCAGAAGCTTCTCTTGTGGAAAAGGAGCAAAGAGAGAGTGGCAATAATTATGCTAGAAATTATATGACAAGTAGCATTTCTTGTGACATTTTTCGTGACACTTTTAATGAAATTTCTGGTCAAATATTTTATAACAAAATGACAGGAAAAGAGTTGTGGGATTGTACTGAATGGTTGGTGTTAGGGCCAAATCTGATTTTAAAAGAGAGAGAATTGGAAGCTGAGAACTCTGAGCTAAAAGAAAAGATTTCTATTTTGGAAGCTAAACCTCAGCAACCAGTCTCTACTGAAAGTTATGAGGAAAAGATCTCTGTTCTGGAAGATGCAAATGCAGAACTTCAAAAGCGTTTATCTGATTTGGAGCAACTGCTTGCTAAACACAAATCTGATTTTGAGACTAAAGAGAAATCTTTCGCAAAGAAGTTCTCAGAATTCTCGAGAAAATGTGCTGATGAGAAGAAAGACGTTGAGTTGAAGTGCATAAAACTTACTCAGCAAGTTTCTGATTTTCAGAAAGTAATCCTTCTTGAAAGAGAGAAGTTTGCAACAGAAAAGAAGGCCATTGAACAAAAGAATGTTAGCGTCTTCAAAGAAATATTTGGCCAAAGAAATGATACTGAGCAGGGATTTGAAGGAGAACGAAGCATCTTTGAGACTGAGATTAAAAGGTTGACTGCCAAGCTATCTGAACTATCTGAGAAGGCACTAAAAGAGCAGAAAACGAAGTCTGAGTTCACGAAGAAGATTGACCTGCTTGTCCAAGAAAGAGACAACTTCGCTTCAACGATTAAAGTGCTTGAAAAGAATGTATCAAGTACAAATCAGAAATATGTCTCTCCACAAAGGACAGTTAAATCTTGTGATCAGATTCGTAAAACTAACCTTTTCTTTGATAGCAATATAGATGGTTCAGGTACACGCTCTAGAAGAAGGAGATACAAAGATGAGGAACTGGTCTGGAAGAAGAAACCAGTTGAAGATGAGCTGAAAGAAAAAGAATCATGTGTACATGCGGTCAATGCCAAGAAGAACAAAGCGATTAAAAGTAAACCTGATCATATCTACTCGAGAGATCAATTACTCAGGTTATCAGGTAAGAAATACCACTGTTCCTATTGTAATACACATGATCACATTCACAAAACCAGTGATCATTTCTGGTATGGTTCTTATTCTATATCCCCCACACGAACTGCAACTAACATTCATGGACCCAAATACCAGTGGGTACCAAAACCGAAAACTGATTCTTTGTTGCAGGCACCTACTGTCAAGGGGGAGTAGAAGAACAATGGCTTCTAAGTAAATCAGCTTAGAACCCGGACTTCAACGAAGTTTGGCTTCTGGTTACATGACAGATCAGAACCCGTTCTTAAACGATTAGACCTGGATATTGTGCAAATATCCAGGGGGAGCTTAATAGATCTATATCGTTCTATCATGATTTGAAGGGGAGCTTAAAAGGTAAATATCTTCTATCTCTAGATCTCTGAGTGTTTGGAAGACGAACAACTTTCAAGCATGAAAAACAGTTTCTGAAATGTTCAAACCACTTCTGATTCTCAAAAGGTTTCATGAATCTAGAAGTGTGAATTTAAATGTTTTTCAATTCTTGAGCTTTAATGTTTAACTGACTGTGTGTTTCTAAAGATCAATACTTGCGTATTATCTTATCCTTATACTATAACGTATTCACACACACATGTTCAGTACTTCATTTGTATTTGTTATTACCATGTCTCATAGAGAAACAATTTTTCCGATGGTAATACCCCCGCTTGAAATTCAATGTTGTTGAGCATCTATCATTATTTCTAAATTTGTGTTTTCATTGCTAAATTGTTTATATTTGTTCATATAAACAAAATATCCAATTCTTTGATACCCTATCCATTTTATGTGATCTGATTGATACACTGTCAGATTCTCAAAACAATGCTCTTGATTTCATTTCATTCATTCAATATATCTGTTTTGAGAAATCTTCAAATTTCAATTGCTCAAATCTTATGAGCATACATTTTGACAGTGTTATCATACATTCTGTTCTTAAATGTTCAAGTTAAACTGTTGAGTAATTTTTTAGGACTTACATGGGATTTGTGTGAGAACTTAAATAGTACTTCCATGGATTCACGTTAACCAGTGTTTCCTACCCCGGAAGTTATCCAAGAGTGATTTGAGGGGTGAGGGGTCATAAATCAAAGAGTGGGGGAGATAACTCATCGGGATGAGTTTTTCTCATTGTGTGAAGAAAAAAAATGGAAAAGAGAGTTTGGTTAGAAGTGAGCTTCAATGATAAAAAGAAAGAGGGTGTGAGGACAGAGTTAAAAGAATATCAGAACTCTGCACCAACCACTTTCTGAGCCGGGCAGCCACATATTCTGATTGGTTCACACTCATTGGTGACCATCATTGAAAAAGGCACCTAGCCCATGCCAACTCTTGCATTAACCCCACCAACCACTCGTTTCTTTCTTAACAAAGAAATGTTTCATTTTCTTTGGGGACGCAGCATATCTGCTATCTATTCTTCACTCGGAAGATTTAGATATTGAAAAAGAAGGAAAGTTGCCCCACCTTCGCATCTCTTTCATGCACATTGAGTCCGTGTAATATCTGTTGTTGTCTCAACAGTTTACACATTTTTGAGCCTGATCAAGCTAAGTAGCTTCAATCATTTCTACACTTGCACGAGCACACAAGGAATAAGTTTTCTTGTCATAACATTCATAGAAAATTCCTTTGTGGTTTTTCGATGATTGAATGGAAGCCCTGGGGAGTGAACATCACAAAAACTCCTTTCCAAAGTACATTTGTTGTACAAAGTGGCTTTGTGCTACTTACAGGCATACTAACTGTATCATTTGTTGATTCAGGTTTTCAATTCCTATTATATCTGAATTTGAAAAGATTCAGATATATATATATTTCATGAATTGACGGATACTTAGATCAAAATGTGGAGAATGTCATCTTATCAAAAGGGGAGATCAAAGAATATGTTGAAATTGAAGAGTTTTAATGATCATGATGCTCACAATCATCAAAAAGGGGGAGAAATGTTTTTGTGCTAAATTTCAAAGTTTTAAAGAAAGAAAGTTATTTCTGAAGACAGTCTAGAGATCAAAAAAGGATGAAGATGATGTTTGTATTGATTCTTTCCCGTATCATGTGGTGTATGCTACAAGTTTTTTCATTATTCCTCCTACGTGCTGGTTGAAACAAGTTCTTGAGATGAAAGCTTATTCAACTCGCGGTTCAAAGACAGATTCGTTGTTTTAAACTGAAGATGCACCATGGAAAGTCACGTGCATTCAGTCGAGGCTACTGTATATTGAATCTGATTACAAAGTTGATACTATGAAGACCAAGAGCTTTATTCAAGGGGGAGCGTTGAAAGACATGAAGACATGCAACACCAAAGTTCTTCAAAAGATTCAAGAGGGAAAGAAGATCAAGGCCTGAAGTTTTTCAAGAAGATAAATGCTTTATTCAACTTTAGGGGGAGATTGTTAGGACTGAAAGTCCTGTGCGTTGAAAGTGAAATAAAGTATTTATAAGGGTGCTTATTGTAATTACTTAATAGTTGATTAATTAGATGGGCCCAAGCCCATTAGCCCATTAGGCCTGTAAGCCTAAGTATATAAAGGCATATTTAGTTCATAATTAGGGTTGAACAGTTTAAGAGTTAGAGATTCATTATTCAGTTTACTAGTTGTTAGGTTTACATACTATTATCAGAAATTCTCTCTGTAAACCTTAGCCCTTTGAAGTTTATATCAATCATATGACTAGTTGTTGTGGCCAATATATTGTTCATCATTGTTCTTATATCTGCTGATTGCACTGAAACTGGGATCTACAAGTATAGGCAAGAAATCTTACTGCTTGGTTATTAGAAGGGGCTTACCTTCTAAAGTCTTTTCATGTAATGATCATTGTGTTGCTTGTCTCAACGGCAAACAGCATAAAACTTCTCATAAGACCAAAGAGATAAATTCTATTTCTTCTTGTCTCCAGTTATTGCACATGGATCTGTTTGGTCCTACAAATGTTATGAGTATAGGCAAGAAATCTTACTGCTTGGTTATTGTTGATGATTACTCTAGATTCACCTGGGTATATTTTCTAAGGACTAAGGATGAGACAAGTGGACTGATCAAGTCCTTTATCCTGAGAATTGAAAACCAAACTAATCAAAAAGTAAAAGTCATTAGATCAGATAATGGGACTGAATTCAAAAATTTTGATCTAAACACCTTTTGTGAAGAGAAAGGGATTGAGAGACAGTATAGTGCTCCTAGGACTCCTCAACAGAATGGTGTTGCTGAGAGGAGAAATAGGACATTAATAGAGGCTGCTAGATCTCTGTTGGCTGATTCAAAACTGCCAATTACCTTCTGGGCTGAAGCAGTTAATACTGCCTGTTATGTCCAAAACAGAGTTCTAGTAGTTAAACCAACGAACAAGACACCATATGAGCTTTTAAATAAAAGAAAACCCTTTATTGGATTTTTCAAACCTTTTGGGTGTCCTTGTACCATTCTCAATACCAAAACTCACTTAGGTAAGTTTGATAGCAAAGCAGATGATGGATTTCTTGTTGGTTATTCATCTCAAAGTAAGGCCTACAGAGTTTTCAATTCATCTTCTAGAATAATTGAAGAAAGTGACAATGTCAAATGCAATGAGAACACACCAAATCCTATTGGAACTGGTCCTCAATGGCTATTTGACATTGATTCACTAACTAACTCCTTTGGTTTCAGTAGTAATGATTATGCAGGTTCAGGAGGTGAAGGATCAGGGACTACACAAGTTCAAGAAAGTGTATCTAAATCAGTGATCTTTCCCACACCCACAGTGAATTCTTTTGAAGACTGTGAAATGGAACAATCTACTGGACCAAGTCAGAGTAGAGATGAAGAGAATCAAGAAGATAAAGAATCAGAAGTAGCTGCTGAAAACACTTCAGTTGAGTTGAATGACTCCAATCTAGAAGTTGATGTTAATGAAGAACCTAGTCATAACACCAGAGTTCAAAAGAATCATCCTCCAAGGAGGTGCTCTCTGAGGAGGAGGAAGAGCATATGGGTGATGAGGCTGCCACTACTCCTGCTAGCACAGAGGAGGAAAGTGGTAACATAAATAAGACCTCCCCCATGGCAACTTCAAATGAGAAATCATTTGAAGGTCCCTGGTGCCAAGAAACCAAGGGGGTGGATAGTGCTTCTGCTAGGCAGAAGACATCTACTAATAAAAGATCTAATGATCCTTCAATAGGGGGTAACACTCCTGGAGAAGGTGAGGACAGATATAACTATGAGGAATTGATGGAGACCATGGGAAACATCAACCAGGATGTCATCAAGCAAGGAAAAGAAATAGAGGAGATGAAGCTGGTTATCCTATCTCAACAAGTTCAGATCACCAAACTAAAGAAAATGGTGACAAGATTGTTACAGAAAAAGAGAAGGAAGCAGTTTGTGTTAAAGAGGAGGACAAGTGTTCAAGATGATTTCAACAAGGGGGAGAATTCAGAGGCTGAAGCAGAAAAAGAAAGTATTTCTGAGATGGGATTTGATGGTAAGGGGGAGAAAGCTGCAGAAACAGAAGCACTAGAAGTAGAAACAGATAATGTTCAAGCAGCTACAGGGCTATCTGTTGAAGAATTGGAAATAGCTGAAACCTTAGTAAAAGCAAAGAATGACACTCCTAAGGCTACTCAAAAGGCTAAGGGAGTGGTCATCAATGAAGGAGGCCTTGAAAAGAAGACACAAGAAAGAAGTGAGGCAGGGTTGAAGGATACAAAGGGTAAAGCTAAGATGATTGAACCTGAACAACCTGCAGAGAAGAAAAGTCAGATAGAACTGGATGAAGAAGTGGCAAAGCAGCTTCAGGCAGAAATGGAAAAGGAGGAACAGCTGCAAACAGAAACTGATAGAGAGCTTGCAAGAATAATGGCCAAGAAGTTAAATGCAGAATACCAAAAGAGTTTGAAAGAAGCAGCTCATTCAGCATCTCAGGTCAAGAAACTTCAAGTTAAGAGGATGCCTATTCAGAAGCAAAAGCAGAAAAGACAACCCTCCAAGACCTTTTTGGCTAATCAGGAAAGAAGAAAAATGATCAACTTCCTGAAAGGTGCAATTGGTGTTAAGGGGGAGATGTTTACCCATATGGCATACTCTCAGGTTGAAGAATTATATAACAAGGAAATGGCCAAACTCCAAGGAGACTCAGCACAAAGGGAGGAGGCTGAGAGAAGGATGAAAGAGAGACATGATCTCAACATCCAACAACCATTCCCTGAGGAAACTACACCTTCCAAAGAAGAAGCAGAAGAGAAAAAGGAAGACCCTGGGAGTGTTGGTGTTGAAGCCAAAGCTGGAAAAAGGGTGAAGACAATTGCTTCCAAAAGGCAGTCTAAAAGGCCCAGAGTAGAAGAAACAGCTGGTACTACAACAGAACATTCAGAGATACCTATAGCAGAATCAGTTCAACTTTCAGAACAGTCTAGTGAGCCAACAGATGAGAATATGGATACATACATGACCATAGTGGAACCTTTGAAGGCTGATCCAATCTCTATGCAACCTCCAGAGATCATCTTCTGGGATATTCTAAGAGACAATGGCAAGAACTTCTTCAGAATCAAGAGAGCTGATGGTTCATTTGAAGCTTATTCAACATGGGGGAAAGTTATCAGAAGTTGTTCCAGAGCTGATATTGAAGAACTATACAAAGTGGGGATGAAACTTTATGAACCTGTGTTGAAAGGCACTGAAGAGAATCTTCTCAAAGTGACATTAGAATACTTGTGCATGATGTTTGATCCAGAAAGAGTACACCATAGGATTAAAGATCATAAGCATGAGTTCATATTCAAGAAGATTGACAAATGGATACTATTTGAAAACTGTAGAGTATACATGATTACTATTGATAATTGTTATCATGAATACTACCTGGTGGACAAAATTTATGAGCATAGCAAGGAGAAGTTGGAAGGGATGCTTAAAGCTACACTGGTCTGTACAAAGGATTTAGAGATGGCCAAGATTGTGGTAAGAAGAACTGTGAATCAAAGCTTGGGCCTAGACCCAAATTTGGGAAATTGAACCAGAGGTGTTGAAAGCATCTTGGAAAGCTTCTGAAGGAGTATCTGAAGAACTTGACTTCTCTTCTAAAAGTCAAGTTAGGGGGAGATTGTTGGGAACTAAAGATTCTACCAAGTGTGGTTACTACTGCTAGTACAAGTGTGGTTACTACTGCCAGAGTACTTTGAAGATTAATACTGCTGAGTATTACTACTGCTAGTAGAATTAATACTGCTAGTCAAAGTTAGTGCTGCTTGAACAAAGTTAGTACTGCTTAGCTAGTTAGTACTGCTAGTAGTTAGTACTGCTTAGTAGTTAATGCTGCTAGAAGAAGTTACTACTGCTGAGCATAATTAGTGCTGCTTAAGAGATCCGGATGGAAAGTATGACAGCTGGATATACTGAAGATATACTGAAGATTTACATAGAAGATATACATGGAAGATATACTGCAGATTTGTTTATTCTTTGTAATTATCTTTTAATCAGTATATGTATAGAATAGATAGAATTAACTTTTAAATTTTTTTTAGAAGTTCTAGACAGAAATCAACCTCAAGGCAATAGATCCTAATTCTAGAGAAGTAGAATTCGTATTGGTGAGTCTGTTCATCAATATTGAGGTTGAGTGTGTAATCTTGTAGCTTCAAGCATTCAATACAAGTTTACAGTTTGTTCTTCATATTTTCTGTGTTATTTTGTTTTATTAAATATCAAAGTGTTATTCCGCAAACTTCTTTGATATTAGTTTCTGAGAATTAATTCTTGTTAAGAATTCGATCCTGACAAAGTGACAATGTCAAATGCAATGAGAACACACCAAATCCAATTGGGTCTGGTCCTCAGTGGCTATTTGACATTGACTCGCTAACTAACTCTTTTGGTTTCAGTAGTGATGATTATGCAGGTTCAGGGAGTGGAGGATCAGGGACTACACAAGTTCAAGAAAGTATATCTCAATCTGTGATCTTTCCCATACCCACAGTGGATCCTGTTGAAGACTGTGAAAAGGAATCATCTACTGGACCAAGTCAAAGTGAAGAAGAAAGTAGAGATGAGGAGACTCAAGCAAATAAAGAACCAGAAGTAGCTACTGAAAACACTTCAGTTGAGTTGAATGACTCTAATTTAGAGGTGGAACTTAATGAAGAACCTAGCCATCACACCAGAATACAAAAGAATCATCCTCCACAGCTGGTAATAGGAGACATATCTTCTCCTATGATGACTAGAAATCAAAGTATGCTTCAAGAAATGCAAGACCAACAACACACAGTGCTATCTTGCTTTTTATCCCAGCTTGAGCCTAAAAAGGCACATGATGCTATGAAAGAGTCCAGTTGGATAGAAGCAATGCAAGAAGAGTTACTGCAATTCAAGCTGCAAGATGTTTGTGATCTGGTAGACCTTCCTAAAGGCCAAAGAGCAATAGGAACAAAATGGGTCTTCAGGAATAAGAGAGATGAAAGAGGTATAGTGATAAGGAATAAAGCAAGGCTGGTGGCTCAAGGGTATACACAAGAAGAGGGAATAGACTATGATGAAGTATTTGCTCCTGTGGCCAGGATAGAAGCAATTAGATTATTCCTGTCTTATGCTTCCTATATGAAATTCAAAGTCTATCAAATGGGTGTGAAAAGTGCATTTCTTTATGGCTCAATTGAAGAAGAAGTATATGTCTGTCAACCACCAGGGTTTGAGAACCCAAGCTATCCAGACATGGTATACAAATTGAAGAAAGCACTTTATGGACTACATCAAGCTCCAAGAGCTTGGTATGACACTCTGTCATCCTATCTTTTGGAAAATGGCTTTGAAAGAGGAGTCATTGATAAGACTCTATTCATCAAGAGAAAAAAGAAGGATATCTTGCTAGTCCAAATCTATTTTGATGATATTATCTTTGGATCAACAAGAGACAACATGTGCAAGGAGTTTGAGGAACTAATGCATCAAAGGTTCAAGATGAGTTCCATGGGGGAACTTACTTTCTTTCTTGGACTCCAAGTTCAACAGAAGTCAGATGGAATCTTCATCTGTCAGTCCAAGTATGTGCAGGACATTCTAACCAAGTTTGGTTTCTCAGATTCAAAACCTGCCAGCACACCTATGGAGACACACAAGCAGATAACAGCAGATCTTGAGGGGGAGGATATGGATGTTCATCATTATAGATCCATGATTGGCTCTCTAATGTATCTTACAGCCTCTAGGCCAGATATAATGTTTCCAGTCTGTGTATGTGCAAGATTCCAAGTTAGGCCAAAGCAATCTCACTATCAAGCTGTTAAGAGGATATTCAGATATCTCAAAGGGCAACCCAGATTGGGACTTTGGTATCCTCATGAATCATCCTTTGACCTACTTGCATACTCAGATAGTGATCTAGGTGGAGCAAACTTGGACAGAAAATCTACTTCTGGAGGATGTCAGTTTTTGGGTGCAAGACTAGTGTCATGGCAGTGCAAGAAACAAACCACAGTGTCCACATCTACAACAGAGGCAGAGTACATAGCAGCTGCATGTTGCTGTTCTCAAGTCTTATGGATTCAGAATCAAATGCTGGACTATGGGGTTACCTTTCTACACACTCCAATTTTTATTGATAATAGCAGTACTATTAGCATTGTGAATAATCCTGTCAAGCACTCAAAGACAAAGCACATTGAGATCAGGTATCACTTCATAAGAGACTGCAATGAAAAGAAACTTATTCAAGTTGTAAAAGTTCACACTGATAACCAATTTGCTGATCTATTCACTAAAGCTTTTGATGTGGGTAGATTCACTTTCTTGGTAACAAGTGTGGGAATGATCAACTCTGAATAATCCCCTTCTCAAAAAGTGGTTCTATACCTGTATATTGTTTATTCTTGGTGTTACTAATCTTCTTTTTCAGAATATGTATAGGAATACTCAGTGTATCACAAGCTTAAAAGAGTAAGTATGGTTAATACTGCCAGTAAAGTTTTAATACTGCCAGTACAGTTTTAATACTGCCAGTGCACAGTTAATACTGCTAACAGTTAATACTAGTAGTTAGTTAATACTGCTAGTGGTTAATACTGCTCTCAGTTAATACTACTAGTTAGTTAATACTGCTCTCAGTTAATACTGCTAGTGGTTAATACTGCTAATGGTTAATACTGCTAGTCAGTTAATACTGCTAGTGGTTAATACTGCTAGTCGTTAATACTGCTCTCAGTTAATACTGCTAGTGGTTAATACTGCTAATGGTTAATACTGCTATCCGTTAGTACTGCTTATTAGTTAATACTGCTCTAGGTTAATACTGCTTATGTTCCGAATACTATAAATACTCTTTGCCCGCCTAAAAGTTCATAACGACTCTTTGCATACTATTCTCTTGTGCTCTAAACCCTCTCTCTCTCAAGTATCAAGTTTTCAGGCAAGAACTTTCAATGATCAATGGCATCAATGGCATTCATTGACGAGCACAATGAAATCGCGATGCTCCAAAAGCCAAAGCAAGCTGCAGGATTTCATCAGATAGTGGATTTTCTGAAAGCTAGTCATATCGCCTATGCACTGACAGTGTCTCCATCAATTTATATTGAGCATCAAAGGCAATTCTGGGCACATGCCACCATTGTTACTGAGGATGGTGTGCAAATGATAAAGACGACGGTGTGTGGCAAGCCATTGACAGTTACTGAAGAGGTGATTCGCATCAGTCTACGTCTAGACGATGCCTCTGGTATAACTTCTATCTCCAATGATGAACTGTTTTCTACTCTTACAAGAATGGGGTATGGAGGCCCATTGGGTGTGTTCAAGTTCTTAAAAGCAAAATTTTCACCTCAATGGCGTTTCTTTGTCCATACTCTTATGCATTGTATATCTAAAAAGACTACTGAATGGAGTGAGTTCAGTAGCACCATTGCTTATACTCTGGTATGCTTAGCCACTGCCAAAAAGTATAATTTTTCTCAAATGATTTTCAATGATCTTGTCTCAAACTTGGGAAACAAAAAGAGCTTTTATTTGTATCCCAGGTTTGTTCAAGCCGTAATCACCCACGAATTGACGGATATTCCTCACTCTGATGGGATATATGTACCAAAACCCCCTAAAGGCAAGGTTTTCTCAAATATGAGAAGATCTGATGGGGACTCGGAAGGAGTAGACACCCCATTGTTCTCTACAATGATGGTGGTGTCCCAAACCAATGAAGGTATGGTAGCAGGGTCAAGGCCCCCATTAGACCAACCCACTGCTAGCCAATCCCAACCTTCCCTCTCTCAAATTTTCCCTTAGTCCTTTGCTGCTAAACCCACTTCCAGAATATCCAAGACTTATGTCAAGAGAAAGGTACACAAGGCTCCTTCCCTTGGTGTACCTACTATTAACCAAGAGCCTCAAAGCCCTCTATTGGAGCACTCTCCAGTAGAGAATATCCAAAGGGAAACCAACAGGGTATCTCCCAACCCTCAGGAGGTGCTCTCTAAGGAGATGGAAGAGCATATGGGTAAGAAGGCTGCCACTACTCCTGCTAGCACAGAGGAGGACAGTGGTAACATACATAAGACCTCTCCCATGGAAACTTTGAATGAGCAATCATTCAAAGGTCCCCGGTGCCAAGAAACCAAGGGGGTGGATAGTGCTTCTGCTAGGCAGAAGGCTTCCACTACTAAAAGATCCCATGAACCTTCAAAAGGGGGTAACACTCCTGGAGAAGGTGAGGACAGATATGACTACAATGAATTGATGGAAACAATAGGCAACATAAACATGGATGTCATCAAGCAGGGGAAAGATAATGAGGAGCTGAAACTGGTTATTCTATCTCAACAAGTACAGATCACCAAACTAAAGAAATTTGTGACAAGATTGGTACAGAAAAGGAGAAGAAAGAAATTTGTATTAAAGAAGAGGGCAACAGCTCAAGATGCTTCCAACAAGGGGGAGAATCAAGAGAATGAAACAGAGAAGGAAAGCAAATCTGAGATTGGATTTGATGTTGAGGGGGAGATAGAAGCTTAAATAGAGAAAGAAACAGAATTTGTCGAAGCAGCAGAAACTGTTAATGCTGCTGAGGTTAAAGAAGCAGCAGTAACAGGGCTTTCTGTAGAAGAATTGGAGATAGCAGAAACTCTGGTAAAAGCAAAGAATGAAACTTCTAAGGCTACTCAAAAGGCCAAGGGAGTGGTCATCAATGAAAGAGGACTTCAAAAGAAGAGAAAAGAAAGAAGTGAGGCAGATTTGAAGGATACAAAGGGTAAAGCTAAGATGGTTGAACCTGAACAACCCTCAAAGAAGAAAGATCAGATTGAGTTGGATGAAGAAGTGGCAAAGCAGCTTCAGGCAGAAATGGAAAGGGAGGAACAAATTCAAACAGAAACAGATAGAGAGCTTGCAAAGATAATGGCCAGAAAACTAAATGTTGAGTATCAAGAAAGTTTAAAAGCAGAAACTGAAGCCAAGAAAAGCTATGTGAAAGTGTCTAAGCAGAGAATGCCAGTAATGAAGCAGAAAAGACAACCCTCCAAGACCTTTTTGGCCAATCAGGAAAGAAGAAAGATGATAAATTTCCTGAAAGGTGCAATTGGAGTCAAGGGGGAGATGTTTACCAACATGGCATACAGTCAAGTTGAGGAGCTCTACAGGAAGGAAATGGCAAAGCTCCAAGGGGATTCCTCTTAAAGGGAAGAAGCAGAAAGAAGGATGAAAGAGAGACATGATCTCAACATCCAACAACCATTCCCTGAGGAGACCACACCCTCAAAAGACAAAGCTGAAGAGAAGAAGGAAGAACATGAGGGTGTTGGTATAAAAGCCAAGTCTGGAAAGAGAGTGAAGTCAATTGCTTCAAAAAGGTAGTTGAAAAGGCCAAGGGTTGAAGAAACTGAAAAGGAAGTAGAACCTTCAGTCACATCTCCAACAGAACCTGTGCAAAGTTCAGAGCAGTCCAACAAGCAAACTCTTGAGAGTATGGATTTGTATATGACCATAGTAGAACCTATGAAGGCTATTCCAATCTCCATGAAAGCTCTTGAGATTACCTTCTGGGACATTCTAAGAGATAATGGAAAGGATTTCTTCAGAATCAAAAGAGCTGATGGTTCATTTGAAGGATATTCAACATGGGGGAGAGTTGTCAGAAGTTGTTCAAGAGCTGATATAGAAGAATTATACAAAGTGGGGATAAAACTCTATGAGCCTGTGTTGAAAGGTACTGAAGAGAATCTTCTCAAGATAGCAATGGAATACTTGTGCATGATGTTTGATCCAGAAAGAGTGGCTTATAGGATTAAAGATCATCAGCATGAGTTTATATTTAAGAAGATTGATAAATGGATACTTTTTGAAAACTATGGGGTATACATGATTACTATTGACAATTGTTATCATGAATACTACCTGGTAGACAGAATTTATGAGCATAGCAAAGAGAAGCTAGAAGGGATGCTTAGGGCTACACTAGTATGCACAAAGGATTCAAAGATGGCCAAGATTATGGTGAGAAGAACTGTCAATCAAAGTTTGGGCTTAGATCCAAATTTAGGAAACTGAATCTGAAGTGTTGAAAGCATCTTGAAGATCAAATCTGAAGAATTTGACTTCTTTTCCTAAAAGTCAAGTTAGGGGGAGATTGTTGGGAACTGAAGAAAAGCTCAAGTATGGTTAATGCTGCTAGTTCAGAATTACTACTGATAGAAGACTTCAAAGTTAATACTGCTGAGTATTACTACTGCTAGTTCAGAATTAATACTGCTAGTCAAAGTTAGTGCTGCTTGAACAAAGTTAGTACTGCTAAGTGGTTAGTGTTGCTTAGTAGTTAATGTTGCTAAGACCAAGTTAATGTTGCTTGAAGAAATTAATGCTGCTGAGCATAATTAGTACTGCTTATGTATTGAAGATTCGGATGGAAAGGATGACAGCTGGAAAGAATCAAGATATTCATGGAAGGATTGAAGATAAAGATGGAAGATATACTGAAGATATTGTATTTATTGTAATTATCTTTTTGTTCAGTATATGTATAGAATTGATAGAATAGTTTAGTAAGTTTTTGATTTAAAATTTTTATTCATTCTAAGTTTTAGAGAGAAAATCAACCTCAAGGCATAGATCCTAATTCTAGAGAAGTAGAATTCGTATTGGTGAGTCTGTTCATCAATATTGAGGTTGTGTGTTTAATCTTGTAACTTCAAGCATTGAATATAAGTTTACAAGTTGTTGATTATAAACTGTTTTGTTTACTGTTATATCAAATATCAAAGTGTTATTCCGCAACTTCTTTGATATTAGTTTCTGAGACTTTATTCTTGTTAAGAATTCGATCCTGACAATGTGGCTGATTTCTATTCTGTTCCCCGTTACCTTGAGGACAATCCCGTTTTAAATGTCCTTGTTTCCCACACCGAAAACATGCTCCTGTCTTTGCCCAACACTCACCAGGGTGATTCTTACCACAATGGTCACAAGGTTTCTTTTGATTTATTTTAACAAAATTCTGAACCCCAAACTTTGGTTTCTTATTCCAATTTTGGCCAACACTTTGTTCTTTTCGCTCTATTTGGAAAGAGCCCTGATATGTAGGTACCATATCCTTCTCGACTACCTTTGCAATGTTGACTACTTTCTGAAATGTTTCTGGTAGTCCAGCCAGTACAAACCTTCGAATTTCGTTTCTTAATCCTGCAATGAAACAATCTGTTTTTCTTGCTTCCGTTGCTACTTGATGCTCCGCAAATCTTGACTTCTTTATAAATTGAGACACGTAATCTTGTACTGATAGGTTTCCTTGCCTAAATTGTAGGAACTCCTGTTCCATACGCTTACGGTCTATGGTTGAACCATATTCATTCAGAAATATTTCTTTGAATTGATCCCATAACAAAGGTGTGGTTTCCTCGGTATTTTTTATAGCTTTTACCGAATTCCACCAGTGCAATGCATCTTCCTGAAGTAAGGTAGTTGCATACCTTACTTTTTGCGTTTCCAAACATTGGTATGTTTCAAAGTTACTTTCTACTCCGGTTAACCATTCCATGGCTTTATGAGGTTCACGTTCACCTTTGAATGGGGTTGGCTTGGTGCTCATAAAAGTTTTATAATTGACTTCTTTTGAGAGTATGTTATTTGGTTCTACCCTTGCATCTTGTTCTTTTGGGGTATTTATTAAACGGGCTGTCTCTTCCCTGTTTTCTTTTAATATTGCAGGTAGAACATTCTTCAAGAGTGTTTCTAAATCATTGTTCTTGCTTATACTTTCAGTCCTATCATTATCTCTCATCGTCTCTGGTTCGGTGCTACTTGTTTCTGTTCCATCCAATCCTTTTCCTCTTTGGTAAGTTTGTTGAAATTGTTAAGCCATTCCCTGAGATAGGATATAGCAATATATACACGTTATCTTATGTTAGTCATTACTTTTTATCTAGTTTTTTTTATAGAAATTTTTAATACACCATACATAACAAGTTATTTCCAAAAGCACAAGTACTTATACAAACATTTCCTTTATATACATATATACTTTACATCAGTAGAAAATTAGATTCATTGAGGTGGCATCTTTTCATGGGGTACAAAAGGTATTTACATAGAGCACACCTCATGTACCAAGATGTCCTAGCCTTTCTAGGGCTCATACATACAAAGACATCTCCAAAAAAATAATATAAAAAAATACTAGTCCATAGTTAGTTGTACTTTCCCAAAAACCAGCTTAAAGCCATACAAAAACCATTTCACATTTCATACCCTAGTTGGCTGCCCCTCATAGATGGTACTTAAGTTGAACCCATTCTCCATACGACATCACTTGGGTCTCTTCATAGAGATGAACACGGAACCTAGGTCGACGAGATATCCATGCAACTAAACTCGGTAGATAAGTGTATGAACCGACAACAACCTCCTTGATCATATCTTTAACATAGTATAATTTATCTTTCACAATTGTCCTTAGTCCTCTGCTTTTTATGATCAACTCACGATCCATCCAACGAATAACACATCGGTAATGGTTCCTTTGATTAACTAGCTCAGTCATCTCTTGAACTAATGCTTCAGTCACCCCTTGGTTATTGTTTTCTTCTATTTCATCATCACTAATAACGTAAACCTGTGGTGGTGGGGGTTCAATTATATCCACATCTATGAAATAGGGGTCCTTGTCAGTGTTCATGCTAGGATCTATTTCGGAAGAAGTTGACATACCTGTTACACATGTAACATGTTCAAGTGAGTTAAACAATTGATCATACCTTATATTTAGTCATTTTTTTATACTTAACACACTTTTACATTCATAAAACATACTTCTAATAATTATGTACCAAGTTAAAACCTAAAATAGCTTAAAACTCACTAAACGGTCTTTAAACAGCTCCTGGACAGCCTCTGGACAGCCCCTAGACAGCCCCTTAAACCGCCCCTCGACACCCCCGGACAGCCCCTTGAACAACCCCTGGACAACCCCTCAAACAGCCCCCTGGACAACCCCTTAAACAGCCCCTCAAACAGCCCCTTGTCTTATGTTTAATCTCTGTTTTTATCATTCATCATTTTTTTTGTAGTACCAACTCTTATAGGTTAAAAAAAATACAACAGGTTTTAGGACTCAATTTTTATACATATATACCCTCAACTTGTTATTTGGTTTCTCATCCGTCCTAATAGATAACTTGATCCATCGGTTTTCAAATTTCCGTGTAGACTTTGAGTTTGAAATTTTCAAATCTCTCAAAAAGTTGGCTCTGATACCAAGCTTGTAACAACCCTCGTTTCCTCCTCTAAACTGAGACCCAACGAAGGGTGTTACGAACCGAGTCTCAACCATTTATATATAATTGAAATAAAACATATTACAAAAAATGCGGAAGCAAAAACATAGTTTAATTTATATAAAACATTCCACGATGGATCATAGTTACAAAGTATATATTTATCTTCTAATAAACACATACTAAGCTAAGTTATAAAAACCAAATTATACAAACCAAAACAACACCCGATTAAACCACAAAATGAAGCTTTCGATATTCCCTTCGAGACTTCCTTTTCACCTTCTCAAGTAATCTTGTCCACAACTGAGATACATATTTATAATTTTTAAGTCATTGATTGACTTGTGATTACAAATCTCATTTCAATGCACAAAACATTTAGAAAATCAAATTATAGCCTCAAATAAGCTATTGTATCATGTATATGCATGTAAAACATTTAAACATTTATGTTTTCCGAATTTAATCTCTCCCGGTGGGTGTCGTCCCTTCCGGATTTTATTCAGAACCCTTCGTCAAGGATCCGGGACCGTTTCTACGACCCCTTACCGCAATTATACCGTCTCAGTGGTTCTTATTCCACCGGTGATCAAATTTTTTCCTTTATCATGCGTTTAAAAAAATACAAATAACATGTTATACATAGCTATATCATTTAAAGTTGTCCATATTCTTTATAATAACTAAATATGAACAAAACTTCATGAAAACATGTACACAAATATGTATCTCAGGTTTGGAGATCAACCCAAAAGAAAAGATAAGTAATCACCTTGGTTTTTGGCTAAATGACACTTAAATTATGCAGCCCTTTACCTTTGCTTGCTAATCTCCTCTTTCTATTCACAAAATATGGAATTATATGTGTGTGCTTGATTGTTTTCTGCTGGAGAAAGAACTTAAAAGAGACAAAAGAGGCTAATATTTATAGTAAAGGTTAAGGAGTTTGGAAGTAGGTTAGTCACTACTTGATGTGGCATCCTCCCATGCACCATATGCCACCAAATAACACCTCAAGCTGCCACTAACAACCCCCTTTTCCAGCCCCTTTCCATACCCTTTTTCTTTTGACTTTAGCACATAAATCAACTTTATCCACAACCCCTTTTTTAGTTTATTAATACTTGATACTCTTTTTATTTATTTCCTTGTTATTAGAATCCATCAGCTTTTTTTTTATATATTAAAATTTCAGCAACTATTATTTATTTGTTTTTTTTAAACTAGGTTGTTACAGCAGTGAGCTAAATGTTTAAAAGAAAGTGGGTGTGAGAATAGAGTTAAAAGAATATCACAACTCTGCACCAACTTTTTCTGAGTCGGGCAGCCACATTTCTAATGTTTCACAATTCTTTGGTGATCATTATTGAAACAGGCAACTAGCCCATGCCAACTCTTGAAATTACCCCACCAGCTACTCATTTACTTCTTAACAGGAAAATGTTTCATTTTTCAAAGGGGAAGCAACACATATGCTATCTGATTTTCATTTGGAAAATCTAGATATTGAAAAGAAGGAAGTCTGCCCCACCTTCGCACTTCAATCATGCACATTGAGTCTGTGTTTAACTTACTGTTGTCTCAGTGGTTTACACAAATTTTGAGCCAATAAGCAATCATCATGTGCTTAATTCTTTCTATCACAAGCACGAACACAAAAGGAATTTGTTTCTTTGTCATAACGTTTATAGAAATGAACTTTGTGGTGTTTCGATGATTGAATGGAAGCCCTGGAGGAGTCAACATCAAACAGCTCCTTTCCAATGTGTATTCGTTACACACAGTGACTTAGTGTTACTGACAGGCATGTTAACTGATTCATTAGTTGATTCAAGTGTTACACGACTATTTTGTCTAGATTTGAAAAGATCTGGATGAATATCTTTTGAATTAACAGATCAGAGGCTCCAAATGATTTACATTTCTTACTCAAAGTTGTGATGAAGTCGTTGCACTTTTCATCAAAAAGGGGGAGAATCTAAAGCTTGAAGAAATGTCCATTACATTACAAGACATTAAAGAAGATAAGAGCAAATCAAGAAATGCGAGATCAAAGTATTCTGAAGACATGCTGATTTCGGATAAATTTTCTTTGAAGATACTTTGTTAAAGCATTCTGAGCTAGAAAAAGAGATTGCATCTTCTGAGCTAAAAGAGAAGACCAAATTGCTAAATCATTTTACTAATGATCTTGATCCAAAGGGGGAGATTGTTAGATCACATATCTATTGGATTCAAGATCATCCAATCTGAAGATCCAATCTGAAGCTAATGCCGGAAAGTCGACTCTCGATAGTAAGTCTAATGTCGTTTGTAATAAAATAACGAAGTTAATTATTGTTTATTGTAATTTAGTATTTACTTTAACTTAGTTTAAATATCTAAGTTAGTTAGATATTAGTTAGTTAATATCTATGTTAGATATTATATTAGTTTAAATATAATATCTAGATATTAGTTTTAGTTAGTTTTAGATATTAGAGTAGTGTGTTTGAGAAGCTAAGAATCGTACAACAACTAAAAAACAATCAGATCACATACACACACACTCAAGGTGTAAACACAGAGAGAAACGAGAGCTTCAAACCGAACACCAAACCTTGTAATCTTTGATTATTAATCTAAACAGGCTGGTAATCTTTATGTGTTGTTATTGATAAGAACTTGATATATATTATGGACCGACAGTTACTTTGAAAGAATTGATACCGAAAGGCATTTTATGGATTTTATTAATAGAGCAAGCATCACAATAAAACGAAACATGGGTCATTTTATTGTAATCAAGGCCTAAATTTCTAAGGAGAAGTTTAAGAACTTTGATTGACGGATGACCAAGCTTGTGATGCCAAGAGAGAATTGATCCGATTGATGTAGTGGTTGAATTTAATTGTGGAAGATGACGAGGAGAATGGATCTCTGCATAGTAGACATCATTGACGTTCACTCCTCGCATGAGATGCGCCCCCATGCGTATGTCCTTAACCAATAAATGATAGGGAAAGAATTCAACAGAAACATTGTTAGATTTGCAGAGTTGGCAACAGAAACTAGGTTGTTGCGTAATTGAGAAACGAGTAAGACATTTTACAGATTTAATGGACGAGAGGGAGTGGAAAGTGTAGTGTAACAGGTGTGAGAGATAGAAAGACTTTTACCGTTTCCTAACACAATTTCATCAGGCCCGTCATATTCCGATAGGGTGTATAACGGCGAGCTGTTGGAGGCAATATGATGAGATGCGCCACTATCAAACATCCATGATGGTGTTGGTGAAGCTGGTCGAGCCGAAGAGGTGTTGACCATCGGGTTTGTTGGTAGAGCCATGGAGCGGGTAATGTTGTTTTCTTTAAGAAAACGTGCCAACTTCCTGCAATCTTTGGTATCATGACCTGGGATATGACAATATTGACAGAAACTAGAGTTTCGATTATCACGTTGAGGAAAGTTGTTGCCACTGTGTTGACCTTGAAACCGAGTAGGTTTTGAGCCGGAGTTGTGGAACCTGTTTGGACCTCAAGTGGTATTGCCAGATCTGGGAGTATGGTGGTTTGAGTACTTTTGTGTGTTGTTTACGGTGGTTATAAGAGGTGGCAACTGGATTGCGTTCAAGGACCTCTCATGGTCCACAAGTTTATCGAATAAATCAGGGAGTGTAATTGATGTGTCTCGGACTTTTAAGGCAGCAGAGATCTAAGTATAATCGTCACCAAGTTGACCTAATATATGAACAATTAGGTCTTCATCGTCCATGGGACTTTGTGCTAATGAGAGTTCATCAGCAATGGTCTTCATTTCATGAAGAAATTCAGCAACAGGTCTCGTACCTTTGGGGTTATTAGCAAGTTTCAACTTTAAGGAGATTATACGGGACCTAGAAACACTTGCATAGCTATCGGTCAGACATTTGAAGGCTTGACGAGAGGTCTCTGCGGAAGAGACAATAGGCTTAATGGTGTCGGAGCAGCTTCCGAGAAGAGCACCAAGAAGAATCTGATATTGGCGGAACCATAGAAGATACGTCAGATAAGGCTTTGTGACATCATTGCGAAGAAATTTTGGTGGGGCTTCTATGGAACCATCGACATCGTTGTCTAGGCCAAGACCAATTAAGGTAGCAATAACCTGTTTTCTCCAAACAGGGAAGTTGTTTGAGGTGAGTTTAATCGGAAAATGAGTGTGAGCGGTAACTTCAACGATGGGAGTAGACATGGTGATTGGAGAAAGAGAAGAAAAAATAAAAAAGAAGGAGGGTTGGATCGAAAAGAGAAGGAGGGTTGGATCAAAAACTCAGAGGAGTTGTTACAACTCTGATACCATATAGAGAAGGAAGAAATGCTATGAAGAGATGAATTTTATTCACTGATTTACATGCCCTTATATAGACAGATTACAAGATTAGAAGGAGAGCAATTACAGGGATTATTCTCAATTACAGGAACTATTCTAGGTAGAATACATTTTTACATTTAATTTGAATATAGTTTCCTAAATCAGTGGTGCTGACCCTGTATCCTTAATACACAGTTAGTAATGATGATGGATGTTGTTAGATTCTCAAGTTGAGGAGCAACCACGTTGAAACCCTTAGGGAAGGAGTCAGGATTCGTAATTATGAGATCAGAAAGTTGTGGAGCACAAATATTGAAAACACTCAATTCCACATGGAAAACCGATCTAAAATGAGGTCTTTCAAGTTCACACAATTGGAAAAAAGGTTGAAACTCTTATCTCCATATTCACCAAATTGCATATTACTCAAACTCATAGTTTCTAAAGCTGGAAAATCCCAAGTTGATTTAGGTATGTATCCTCCATATTAACATTGTTCGCTGATTGCAAGGGTGAGATGTTTGAGAGTGTGAGAACTACAAAGACATTGGGGGAAGACATTATTGTCTACCCCAATAATATCCTTCATAGTCAATTGCTCAACATTATGTGAGTATGCATAGTTTACAATACTTTTAACAACAAACTGGATGAATGATCCACTGAATGTGAGATCAACTGCAGAAACTTGGGTACGATGGTTGGGGTGAGATAGTACATGCTTCACAAATTTGGCAAACTGAGACATGTTACGAAACATTTGACTATTTAGGTTAACATGGGGCATTGAAGTCCAAATATGCTTCCATTTCGTAGATAATGTACTTGTCTGAATAGCATATTTCATGTCAAGGAAAGATAGAATGCGATGAATAATCTCGTCAGGCAAGTTACTTATTATATCTTCTTCTTCTGCAATGATCCTTGCTCTATTATGTACCATCTATGAAAAAAAAACAAAATGGTCATGGATGCTTTTAATGTTAGCAAATGGTCAAGAATTAGAGTTCATAACAAAATAAAATGATCATCTTGCTTCAATGTGTCCATTATTATAATATTAAAATTATATATTTTGGATGCTACATGTGATAAAAGCCCAGCTTGGCCTCCAAGCTTGCTAACTTAGTCACTAATCCTCCTTCTTTCTTTGGTCCCTACTCCTCTTCCTTCCTATAAATACCCTTTCCCCTCCAACATATTGATCATCCCTTACTCTTAAGCTTTCTCTAGTTGCTAAACACCAAATACTCTCCCTAGTATATTCTTTCAATATACTTAGTTTATGTGAGGTCGAGAGTGTTCTTGATATTCGGTGGTGTTCGTGAAGTTTTTGTTAGGCGATCATGGATCTAAAGATCCTTGTACAAGCACTTTGTAATCTCCTTGGTTGGTAATAATATTCTTGCTCTCTCTCTTTGGTGGATGTACAATATCACACCGATAGTGGAACCATGTTAAATCCCGGTGTTATTTGTTTTGAACTTGCTATAATTATAGATAATAACGTATTTATTATTATCTATGTTTCGTGGGTTTATAATTCAATGTTAGAGAATTATTTTGCAACATCTAGATTATTGTTATCCGCATTTGTTGTTGGGTTAATTGTGCACTTGGATTTCTACTCGTTTGGGACCTTAGAAATCATTTGTTAACATTGTATTTTTGTGAGGCACAATTTTTACCTAACAATTGGTATCAGAGTTTCGGATCTAGATTTGGGTTTGTGTACAAAATATACATAAACTAGTTTGCAAAAAAAAATTCTCTATGGCCGATGTAGAAAACCCTTTTGGTGTCGGTTCCTCAAACCAAACCCAAAAACCATACCAAGAAGGTACATTTAATTTGTCTGGGGCTGGGATTCGTATACAAACTTGGAATGGGGATGGTGACTTTGGTAAATGGCAGTTCACAACATCTGTTGGACTTAAGCAAAATGGATTTCATCCCGTAGTATTTGCTAAAAACGAGTTAGACCCTAATATGTCTGAACTTAAGGATAAAGAAATGGAAGCATGAGTATTTACTACTTTATGGATGGCTATGGGAGAAAATGTTATATCTGAGATTGTGTCTGAAAAGACAGCTGCATGTATTTGGAGCAAGCTTGAGATTTTATATCTCAAGAAAACTTTGACCAACAGATTGTTACTGATGCGGTCGTGTCTTTTCTTCAAAATGAAGGAAGGCACAACCATTAATGCTCACATGACCGAATTTGAAGATATCATTATGAAGTTGAAGGCAACGGATGTGCTTCTTGCTAAAGATGAAGAAGCAATTGCTATGATCCTGTTGTATTCACTTCCCGAGAATTATTCTCAATTCACTAACAGATTTATTTTTGGAAGAGAAACTCTTTCTTTGTCTGATGTAAAAACAAGAATGATTTCTGAAGATCAAAGAATTTAGATAATGATCGGTAACAATCCCAGGGAGAACAATTGTAGTCAAGGCCTATTTGTTGACAGAGGCCGAGACTATCAGCAATCTTCAAGAGGAAGGAATCATGGGCGCTCTGAGTCTCGCTAGCCTGGTTCTCGTGAGAAATCAAAGACACATGGCAACTGTAACTATTTCCACAAGCCAGGTCATTAGGTGAAAGATTGTCCGAGTCTTAAAGATAAAGACAACACCGAATCATCAGTTGTTGCAGCCGAAGAGGAGCAAGATGGCTTCTCTGCCACAGTTACACCAACGCAAGGTGATAGGCGATGGGTGTTAGATACCGGTGCATCTTGCCATATGACACCATTCCGGGTCTGTTTCTCTATCTTCGAAAAAGTTGAAGGTAATAGTATTTATATGGGAAACAGTACTTCATGTGTTACTAAGGGTATTGGTACTGTACATATCAAGATGTTCGATGGGTGTATTCGGACATTGAATAATGTCAAGTTTGTTCCATCCATGACTCGTTCCTTGAATCTCTATTGGACAACTGTTCAAATTGGGTTGCAAGATTTGGATTGACGATGGGAGTTTGCGCATCTCCCGGGGGAGTATTATCGTAATGAAAGGCGAACAGGCGGAAAATAAGATTTTCCACTTGATTGGCGAAACTATTTCTTCTAAATCGTGTGTGGTCTAAATCTCAAAGAATCTTGATGTTGCTCACTTATGGCGTATTCGTTTGGGACACACATCCGAGAAGAACTTGGAGAATTTGCGCAAGCGAAAACTGATTAAAATCGTTGTACCTTCCAGCCGGAGTTTTGTTCAGGATGTGTCAAAGGAAAACAGACGCGTGTTTCTTTTGGTGTTGGAAAACACAACACTAAAGGAATCCTTGATTATGTTCCTACAGAAGTCTAGGGACCATCCAGTACTCCATCCCTCAGTGGAGGTAAATACTTCATTTCGTTTATTGACGATTTCTAACATAAGCTTTGGGTGTATGTGTTGAAGTTAAAGTCAGATGTCTTCGATACATTCAAGACTTGGTTGGCACGAGTAGAGGTCGAGACTGGCAAGAAGTTGAAAGTGCTAAGATCTGACAACGGTGGAGAATTTACTAGTGGTAATTTCAAATACTTTTGTTCGTGTAAAGGCATCTACTGTCACTACACCACACTTGGTGACCCTCAATCTAATGGGGTTGCTGAGCGGTTGAATAGGACTTCGCTTGAAAAGGTCCGATGTATGTTTTCGACATCGGTATTCCCCAAATCTTTCTGCGTCGAAGCACATTACACCACGATGCACATCATTAATAAGTTACCTTGTTCGGCCATCGGGGGAAAGATTCCGGAAGAGGTTTGGAGAGGTAAAAGAAACATCTGTCTGAAGTACATACGTGTATTTGATTGTCCTGTTTATTTTCATGTTTCAGGCCAGGACAAGTTGAATCCTAAAGCCACCAAAGGATTCTTTCTCGGCTATACAGATGGTATCAAAGGTTACTGAATCTGGAACCCCTTGACTCGTAAAGTAATTCATTCTCGACATGTCACATTTGATGAATCACTCTTAGTGAAGTCACAGGATCCTTAGTCCTCTCAAGATCCGGAAGGCATTACTACTGTGGCTTCTACTGCCGATGATATGGAGACAGTAGACAGTCCTTATATTCCCAGTTCATACACTCTTGATATTATCTCATAATCACCCGTTAATGTTGAAGAATTCATTCCGCCAGTGACTTCTACTAGTGATTCTGAAGAAGAGATTCTGGACGATGGTGGAGAAGATGGCCATATAATCCCAGTTATTACACCTACCAAGAATGGTCAAAGGACTATTCATCGGCCTAACAGGTATGGAGATTGGGATTTTGCTAACATAAGTTTTACAGATCAGCTGGAGTTTGCTTTGCATGTAGGGAAAGATGAGCCGCTTTATATAAAGGATGCGTTGGCCTCGACCCACAGTTCGAAATGGCTTGGAGCCATGCAAGAAGAGATGGAAGCTCTCTGTAACACTCTAAATTTCAGAGTAAATTAAAACATTTAAAACCTGACAAATGACAAAGGTAAATCCCTTAACTTCCCATAAATGGGGTCAGTCCTTAAGACTATACAATTCTATACAAGGATTTCATCAAAAGAATGGGACTTAACAATGCCCAGCACCAATACTAAAACATCTCCAAAAACCTCGAGACTCAAAACTCGTCTCTCCAAAAACCCCGGCACCCATCGCTAATGGAAACCTGTTATACACGTCATTTGAGAAAAAGTGTCAGACTATAAAGCCTGGTGAGAACATATAGTTTATAAAGCTCGTAAGATATAAACATCAATATCCTAAAGAAATCTTTTCATAAAGGTTTAGTTCGTAAAGATAACATTTCGCCACAATCGGGCCTCTTCGGTCCAAAACTCTTAAACGGTGATAAAAGGACCATTTTACCAAGGAGAGTGGTGTAACACAAAGTAGACCACAAATCCGAGTTATGAGCTAAACACTTGGAGTCCTCAGCAATGAACCCAGAGTCCGTGCTACGAGGTGAGATCGCGCTCCCAAGGGAAACCAATGTATACTCCTTCACTAGGATCACCATGAACCATGGCTAGTAACCGGCCTCACATAACCGTACCATAAACTCATCACGGAACATGTGATCCATAGCTACATATTTGGGGAATATAGCCTCCCAACAAAACAGTCTACTCCAAAACCTAGGGATCCACTAGTAATGGTAAGGACTCGTCACAACAACATATGTGACCAACCATAAATCAATATATGGTGCTAAGTACATTTTATAAACAAAATGCTACTTCCAGTTCAACTTCAGGTAAGAATGAAAATCATTAAAATGAGTTCATAAACATTCTTTTTACATAATCACGTAATGTGCAAGTAAAACATCATTTTACTTCAATAGGGCGGAACCCATCATTTTGGTCAAAACTGACCGGGAACCCCGAGAATCACCAAAAACTTCATTTACAACAAAATGTAAAGAACATAAAATCATACCGTAGGAATACTTTAGATTTCGCAAATAAGAGTTTTGACATGTATAAAGTTTGTAAAATGATAGTAGGAACTCACCGGTAGGTTTTCAGAATAAAACCCGGAAAACCAGATAATGACCACGACGTAGGGGTAAAGCTTAAAACACCGACCCCTCGCTAGAAACACCGAAAACTAGCAACCAAACGAGCCTTGAAGATCGGAGAAGAAAAAGAGAGAAAAGAAGAGAGAGAGAGAGAGAAATATCTGAGATTTCTAAAAGAAATCTCACAAAAGAGATATTTAGCCAAGGATTTGCACAACTCCCAACACAGCGCACGGCCCGTGCGTTTTCCAAAGGGGAGGGCGCACGGCCCGTCCGTTTTCCACTGACTTGCGCACTGTTTCATGCGCACGACCCGTGCGCATTTCCTGACGGATGGCGCACGACCCATGCGCCCTGTAGACAGAAACATCATCCTCTTTTCTTCTTTAACAACCTCGCAAAACCAAACGAAAATTCGGGGTGTTACAATCCTCCCCAACTTGGGAATGATTTCGTCCCCGAAATCCCAACTACTCAAAAAGGTGAGGATATCTTCGCTTCATATCCTCCTCGGCTTCCCACGTCACATTTGCTCCTCGGTGATGCTTCCACTGCACTTTGACCAAGGTGACTTCTTTATGACGCAACTTCTTAGACTTTCTCTCTAAGATGGCGTCGGGTTCTTCCACACAACGGTTGCCTTCGTCAACCCTTAACTCTGAAAGGGGAATGACGTTGTCTTCTACCGCCAAACATTTCCGGAGGTAGCAAACATGAAACGTGTTGTGTATTCTGCTCAACTCCGGTGGCAGTTCCAACTGGTAGGCTTGCAAACCCACCCGTTTAAGCACTTTGAAAGGTCCGAGGAAACGGGGACTCAACTTCCCACGTTTTCCGAACCGTATAATGCCTTTCCACGGCGACACTTTAAGCATAACACGGTCGCCTACTTAGAATTCCATCGGCCGCCTCTTCTTATCGGCATAACTCTTCTGACGATCTTGAGCCGCTTTCATTCTTTCACGAATGTACTTGACCTTATCGGCAGTCTCTTGCACGATCTCAGGTCCAGCGAACTGCTTTTCTCCCACTTCAAGCCAGCATACGGGAGTCCGACACTTTCGCCCATACAAAGCCTCAAAGGGTGCCATTCCGATACTCGAGTGGTAGCTATTGTTATAGGCAAACTCCACCAAAGGCAGGTGAGTGTCCCAGCTACCCCCGAAATCGATGACACAAGACCTCAACATGTCTTCCAAAGTTTGGATCGTTCGTTCGCTCTGCCCGTCGGTTTGCTGATGGTAAGTCGTACTCAACTTCACTCGAGTACCTAGCTCTTTCTGAAATCCATCCCAGAAGTTCGAAGTGAACCGACTGTCGCGATCCGACATGATCGACAATGGTATGTCGTGTCTCGAGACCACCTCATCGATATAAAGCTTTGCTAACTTATCCATCGGTAGAGTCTCGCGCATGGCCAAGAAATGAGCGTTGTTCGTTAATCTGTCAACTATCACCCAAATGGTATCGTGACCTCGAAGAGTTTTAGGAAACTTCGTCACGAAGTCCATGGTGATATGCTCCCATTTCCATTCAGGAATCTCTAAAGACTGAAGACTCCCGTACGGTCTCTGATGTTCGGCCTTAACTTGCGAACACGTCACCCAACGCTCAACGTAACGTGCCACATCAAGCTTCATTACCGGCCACCAATAATGCAACTTCAAGTCCCTGTACATCTTTGTGCTTCCCGGATGTATGGAATACCTGGACTTGTGTGCATCTTCTAGTAACAGCTCACGGTTACCCCCTATCTTGGGCACCCACACACGACCGCTGAACAGTTTCACTCCACGGCTATCTTCCGTCAAGAGTAAACGTTGTTTTGTCATGACTTCTTCTTTGAGATTCTCCTCTAACAGTGCTTCCACCTGTGATGCCTTGATCTTCTCAACAAGACTAGACACAAGTTCGATTCTTGAATGGGTAGCTCGAATGCTTCCGCTATAGTCCTTCCGACTTAGCGCATCGGCCACCACGTTCGCCTTACCGGGATGGTAAAGCAATTCACAGTCGTAATCTTTCAGCAACTCGAGCCACCTCCTTTGCCTCATATTCAGCTCTTTCTGATCAAAGACATACTTCAGGCTCTTGTGATCCGTGTACAGAGTACATTTCGTGCCGTAGAGGTAATGTCGCCAAAGCTTCAAAGCGAACACCACCGCTGCTAACTCCAGATCATCGGTTGGATAATTCTGCTCATGTATTTTGAGCTGCCTAGAGGCATGAGCGATTACCTTACCTCGTTGCATCAACACACAACTCAATCCCATCTTTGAAGCGTCGCTGTAAACCACGAAATCTTCCGACCCTTCAGGTAGTGTCAAGATCGGAGCTTCAGACAACTTCTTTTGAAGGATCCGGAATGCCTTCTCTTGGGTTTCGGTCCATTCGAACTTCACATTCTTCCGAGTCAGAACTGTCAAGGAAGAAGCGATCTTGGAAAAGTCTTGAATGAATCTCCTGTAGTATCCTGCCAGACCCAAGAAACTTCTGATCTCTGACGGACTCTTAGGAGGCTCCCAATTCATCATAGCTTCAATCTTGGAGGGATCTACTTTCACTCCTTCTCGAGTGACTACGTGCCCCAGAAATTGTACTTCTTTAAGCCAAAAGTCGCACTTGGAAAACTTGGCGTACAATCTTTCTCTTCTCAATACTTCCAGAACCTCACGTAGATGTTGTTTGTGTTCCGACTCACTCTTGGAGTACACTAGTATGTCATCGATGAATACAATGACCGACTTGTCGAGGAAAGGTCGGCACACTCTATTCATCAAGTCCATAAACACTGCTGGTGCGTTCGTCAGGCCAAAGGGCATTACAAGGAACTCATAATGGCCGTAACGCGTTCTGAAAGCCGTCTTCGGAACATCTTCTTCTCTTACATTCACTTGGTGATAACCTGATCGTAAGTCGATTTTGGAGAAACAACCCGCTCCTTGAAGTTGATCGAACAAGTCGTCTATCCTCGGAAGCGGATACCTGTTCTTCACTGTAGCTTTGTTCAACTCACGATAGTCAATGCACATTCTCATTGTGCCATCCTTCTTCTTGACAAATAAGACCGGAGCTCCCCAAGGTGACGAACTCGGTCTTATGAATCCTTTCTCAAATAGCTCCTAGAGTTGTGCTACCATCTCTTGCATCTCCGATGGCGCTAAACGATAAGGTGCTTTAGCGATCGGTGCAGCACCAGGCACAAGATCAATCCGAAACTCTACCTGCCGATCGGGTGGTAACCCGGGCAAGTCGTCCGGAAAGATATCTGGAAACTCACGCACGATCTTCACATCTTCCAGCTTTGATTTCTCCAACTTAGCATCGATCACATAGGCTAGGAAAGACGAACATCCTTTTATTAAACACTTGCGTGCTCTTGCCATTGTGATTATTGCCACTTCACCCTTCCTCTTTTCACCATAGATGACCACGACCTCTCCAGAGGGGTTAGGAAGTCGAATCATCTTCTTGGAACACACGAACTCGGCCTGATTGTTTGACAACCAATCCATACCGATTACAACATCAAAACCCCCGATTAACATCGGTAATAGATCGATCGAGAATTCTTTCCCTTCGATACTAAGAGTACACTGCCTCAGAACTTCGCGGATCAGAACTTGACTACCATTGGCTATTTCTACTACTAATGCATCCTCAAGACTAGTAGTGGGCATAGAAATTTTCTGACGGAACAATTCAGATACGAAAGAGAAACTAGCACCCGTATCGAACAAAATACGAGCAGGTACAGAGTTTATAAGAAAAGTACCCGATACCACATCAGCGGATGCTCTAGCCTCTTCGGCCGTCATCTGAAATGCTCGACTCTGAACCTTCGGAGGGTTCTCCTTCCTTGCTGGCGCGCTACCCGACACAAGCTTCGGGCAATCCTTTCTCGAGTGTCCCGGTGTCTTGCACTCAAAACAGATGATCCCCCTGACCGGGCAATCTCTGACAGTATGACCAGGCTTCCCACACTTGATGCAAGTTTGAGAATTGTTGTAACAGTTATCGTGATGCTTGGTTCGACACCTCGGGCACCACTTAGCTTCCTGATGACTGCTAAAGTTGCGGTTTCCGACAAAAAGTCGGGTCCGCTTGGGAGGTACCGAACTGCTCTCCCACTTTCTCTTATCAGACACTATCACAGAATTCTCAGATTTGCTCTTCGCGAACATCTCTTCCATGAATTGAGCTTCCTCCACCATCTCTCGGAGGTTAGAAGCTTTGGAATTATGGACCATCGATTGCATGTCCGCAGGTAGGCCATTCAGATAGGCCTTCATCTTATCTTTCTCTGTTGGGGCAGCATGCCCCACCAGACCAAGCTTCTCCATAAACTGACGGGTGTACTCCCTCACCGTCAGGCTTCCCTTCACCAAGGACCGGAACTCTTTCTCAATTCGGTCCATCGTTCTCTCGTTGCAGAACTCTTCTAGCAACTTCTTCTTGAACTCGGCCCAAGACAACTGAGCCAACACTTCAGGAGATAGAGTGGATTGGATAATATTCCACCAGATGAGTGCAGTGTCCCTCAGCAATTGGGTACCGAACCGCACCCTCTGATCATTACCACATTCGGAAGAGCCAAAAGCTTGCTCAACCGCTCGGATCCACTTCACACACAAGACCGGGTCGTCAGAACCAGAGAACTCTGGCGGTCCGCAACCCAAAAAGGATTTGTAGGAACAACTTTTCCTATCTCTCGGAGCACCAACAATCCTGTTCTCCTCAGCCCTGGCCCCTGTACCAGCGCCTCCAGAACCTGCTACGATGTTTTCCACAACCGTCTCACTTCTACGATTGTTCACATCACGGTCCTCAATTACTTTTAGCAGAAACTCTTGCTGCTTTGCCATCTCTTCCCTCATTGCCAACATCATGTTGGCCATCATCTCAGAAGGGGAACTAGCATCCCTGATTACTGGGTGGGACGAAGCCAGGTCCACACGCGGAATGACCTCTGGCCCCCCACCTAGTATTTGTGGAATAGGTGGACGCACCACAACCTCAACACCTTCCGGCTGGTCGGCGGTGGAGGCTGTCGCTTCCAAACCATCAACACGAGTACGCGGTCTACCACGCGTATTCACCATCCTGAACTGCTTCACAGAACAGAGACAGAGATAAGAGAGAGATTTGAATAAACACGAAGGAAACGTACTACCACATTATCAATTGTCATAGTAATAGAAATTCAAGCACACTTACGTACGATATCTTCATAATAACATTAGCGAAGTGAGATTATGAACAAATAGCACATAAAAGTTCTCGTCACGATCACCACAACTCCTGATAAACGTACTTTCCGTTGATTCTAAGACTAACCCATCTTAGAAGTTCTACCCAATCTCGCAGATCAATTCTTAGCATACTCAGTCTAAGTCTAGACATCTTACATTCATGCCTAGTTCGCTTAAACTAGAGCTCTGATACCAACTTGTAACACTCTAAATTTCAGAGTAAATTAAAACATTTAAAACCTGACAAATGACAAAGGTAAATCCCTTAACTTCCCATAAATGGGGTCAGTCCTTAAGACTATACAATTCTATACAAGGATTTCATCAAAAGAATGGGACTTAACAATGCCCAGTACCAATACTAAAACATCTCCAAAAACCTCGAGACTCAAAACTCGTCTCTCCAAAAACCCCGGCACCCATCGCTAATGGAAACCTGTTATACACGTCATTTGAGAAAAAGTGTCAGACTATAAAGCCTGGTGAGAACATACAGTTTATAAAGCTCGTAAGATATAAACATCAATATCATAAAGAAATCTTTTCATAAAGGTTTAGTTCGTAAAGATAATATTTCGCCACAATCGGGCCTCTTCGGTACAAAACTCTTAAACGGTGATAAAAGGACCATTTTACCAAGGAGAGTGGTGTAACACAAAGTAGACCACAAATCCGAGTTATGAGCTAAACACTTGGAGTCCTCAGCAATGAACCCAGAGTCCGTGCTACGAGGTGAGATCGCGCTCCCAAGGGAAACCAATGTATACTCCTTCACTAGGATCACCATGAACCATGGCTAGTAACCGGCCTCACATAACCGTACCATAAACTCATCACGGAACATGTGATCCATAGCTACATATTTGGGGAATATAGCCTCCCAACAAAACAGTCTACTCCAAAACCTAGGGATCCACTAGTAATGGTAAGGACTCGTCACAACAACATATGTGACCAACCATAAATCAATATATGGTGCTAAGTACATTTTATAAACAAAATGCTACTTCCAGTTCAACTTCTGGTAAGAATGAAAATCATTAAAATGAGTTCATAAACATTCTTTTTACATAATCACGTAATGTGCAAGTAAAACATCATTTTACTTCAATAGGGTGGAACCCGTCATTTTGGTCAAAACTGACCGGGAACCCCGAGAATCACCAAAAACTTCATTTACAACAAAATGTAGAGAACATAAAATCATACCGTAGGAATACTTTAGATTTCGCAAATAAGAGTTTTGACATGTATAAAGTTTGTAAAATGATAGTAGGAACTCACCGGTAGGTTTTCAGAATAAAACCCGGAAAACCAGATAATGACCACGACGTAGAGGTGAAGCTTAAAACACCGACCCCTCGCTAGAAACACCGAAAACTAGCAAACAAACGAGCCTTGAAGATCGGAGAAGAAAAAGAGAGAAAAGAAGAGAGAGAGAGAGAGAAATATCTGAGATTTCTAAAAGAAATCTCACAAAAGAGATATTTAGCCAAGGATTTGCACAACTCCCAACACAGCGCACGGCCCGTGCGTTTTCCAAAGGGGAGGGCGCACGGCCCGTGCGTTTTACACTGACTTGCGCACTGTTTCATGCGCACGACCCGTGCGCATTTCCTGAAGGATGGCGCACGACCCGTGCGCCCTGTAGACAGAAACATCATCCTCTTTTCTTCTTTAACAACCTCGCAAAACCAAACGAAAATTTGGGGTGTTACACTCTCTTGAATAACAACACATAGGACTTATGTCCATTGCCGAATGGCAGCCATGCTATTGGTTGTAAGTGGGTTTTCAAAGTAAAAAATAACAAGTGATACAAGGATCGTCTCGTTGCTAAAGGCTTTGCACAACAGAAAGGTATCGAGTATGACGATATTTTTGCTCCCGTTGTACGTCATACATCTATTCGTGTTCTTTTGGCGATCATGGCTATTCACGATTTAGAGCTAGAACAGTTAGATGTGAAGACTGCCTTCCTACATAGAGATTTGGAGGAAACTATCTATATGAAGCAACCTGATGGTTTCGTTTATGAAAGCAAACCAGAATATGTATGTAAACTCAAGAAGTCTCTTTATGGACTTAAACAATTGTCTTGTCAGTGGTATAAGAAGTTTGATTTGTTCATGCTCAATCTGGGATTTGAGTGAAGTGAAAAGGACGCTTCTGTCTATCATAGACAGAGCGGTGGTGTTTTCACTTACTTACTTCTTTATGTAGATGAGATGCTTATATCCTGCAAGGATTGGTCAGAGATCGAACGTCTGAAAGATAAATTAAAGTCAGAATTTGAAATGAAAGATCTTGGCACGGCGCAAAAGATTTTGGGCATGGAAATCGTGCGGGACAGAAAGTCCCGAACACTTAGATTGACACAACGAGCGTATATCCAAAATATATTGAAGCGGTTCAATCTTGATGATGCAAAGACGTCTAGCACTCCGCTACCGAAGCACATCAAAATTACAAGTGAAGATTTTCTGAAAGATGACAAGGGAAAGGCCGAAATGTCAAAGGTTCTATATGCTAGTACGGTCGGAAGTCTCATGTACACCATGGTGTGTACTTGTCCTGATCTCGCACATTGCGTCGGAGTGGTGAGTCGGTTTCTCGTGAATCTGGGTTGATCACATTGAGCAGCTGTTAAAATGGCATTCCGATATTTGAAGGGAACCGAGACACATGGTCTTATATTTGGTTGCACAATGACTGTGAAATTGTTGGATTTTGTGATTCTGACTATGCAGGTGATCGAGTTGGTTGGAGATCCACATCCGGTTATGAATTTACAATGGGTGGAACAGTCGTTAGTTGGAGATCACGTTTATAGTCCATTGTTGCATTGTCAACCACAGAAGCTAAACTTGTTGCGGCGGTTGAGTCTGCAAAGGAAGCGGTCCATTTGAAAGAATTGATTAATGGCTTAGGCTTCGAGCAACCTTCCGTGCACATTTTCTGTGATAATCAGAGTGCCATCCATTTGGCAACCAATTTGGCTTTTAGTTCCCAGACAAAGAACAAAAATATGCGTGATGCATATCTTGTAAGATTACATGAAGCGAAGCTTGTCTATTTGAAGAAAGTCCTGACAGATGACAATGTCGCTGATATGTTCACTAAGTCGCTACCGCCATCTAAGTTTGAGCATTGCTCAAACTTGATCCAGCTCTATTTGTGTTAGTGTCGTTGGGCACTTTGCTCGAGAAAGAGAAGTGTTGGAGCAAATATTGTTGTATCCGAGATCGTGAAACGAGGATTACACTTTGATGATCAAAAAGGTCAAAGCTTGAAGATTGTCAAAGTCAGAGGTTAATTGAAAAAAGTCGAAGTCAAAGCTTACTTTGTTTAAAAGTCAAAGTCTTGTTGTTTTAGTTCCTTTGTAACATGTAGGTTTAAATACCTTGTTTGCTTTGTTAACTAAAAAAGAAGAGTTTTAATTGTAATAATTCTAGAGAGAGGTTTTAGTGAGAGAAATATTTCATACGCTTTATTCCAATATGTAGAGAAAGAAAACTGTGTTCTTGAGAAATTAATGAAATTCATGAGATTTGGTGATTGATTTATTTAATTGATTGTGATTTGGGACTAAGAAGAAGATATTACCACATTTGACAAAATGACAACTTTGAATGAATTACTTTGTTAAAGTGCTGAGAGCTTTGCTTATGCTCTACCTTGTTTAGTAGATTGTGCATTTGAGGTTATTTGTTTGCTTGTAACTTTGACGAGTGATGGTCATGCCGAAGCTCGTCACGGTTGGAATCCATTTTGCTACCTCATGCCAATTTATTTTTCTATCTACTTGCTATGATCAACCGTTGGAGAATATGACAGTGAATATAGACCACATAATCCATTAATAAAAAAAATACAATAAATAAAAATTGAAAAATAATTTAAAAAATTAGCATTATTACCATTTTAAATTGGATAAATTCTTAAAATATCATAAAATCTTTTACATTTATTTATTTTTAATTTTAATTAATTCAAAATATTTTTATCAAGTTTTATATAAAATTTTTTCGATACATTTTTTATTAAAAAAATTCACAATTTTCATCAAATATCACATGTGATATCCACTATTAATTCTTTATTTTTTTTACCATTTTATCTCTATGTTTTGGATCCATGTTTTGAATCACATGTGACTAGATACATTTAACATATGACCTATTACGTATCACATATGATCCACTATGTAAATTTTGTACATATCGCATATGATAATATACGCCTGAATATAAGTGACGTATTATCAGATGTGATAGTATTTACATCACAAAAAGATATATAAATGTAAATATACATAATCATATATGATTAATAAAAATATTTACAATTATCTCATATTAATTGATGGTGGATAACACATACGATATTTATTGAAAATTGTGAATTTCTTTATCAAAAGTGTTAGAAAAACAAATTATATAAAAATTGATAAAAAAAAATTATGAATTAAGTAAGATTAAAAAATAAATAAATCTTAAAGATATAATGTGATTTTTAAGGATTTATCCAATTTAAAATGATAATTATCCTAATTACTAAAATTATTTTTTAAATTTTTATTTATGGTATTTGTTAATTAACGGATTATATGTCACATATTCCTTTTTGCCTTCCCATAAATTAACCGTCTTTTTGTTTAAACTTGTCCTATATATATATATACATAAAGGGTTGGGTTTCAATGAGAAGTTGAGTTAATTATGAGAAGTGTGAGAAGTGGTTATAGACCGTTGGATGAGAATTGAACGCATATTATGAATGATATGCACCGAGATGCATCAGATCAATTCCCTTTTAAACCGTATTCATGGGAGGGCTTGAGATTAAAATAGATCAACGGTTCAGATCCACTTATCACGTTTCTCACCGTTAACTCAACTTTTCACCCGATCTTTCGCCTATATAGGGTAGTGTCATTTAGAAACCATGAAAATTGTCTATTTCATTGGTTAAGTTAATGAAATTGATTCATGAATTTGTAAAATTTGATAAATTGTTTTATACAATTCTTTTCTTGATGAAATTGTTACATATATTTGTGTTTTTTATGTAAAAATGAAAAAGTTCATCAGAAAAAAATGCATGAAACAATTTTATTAGAATGAGAAAATATATTAAACAATTTCATTTTAACATAAAAAACACAAATATATGAAACAATTTCATCAACAAAATATTATATGACACACAGGGCCGTTCCTGATATTTTGGAAGCCCTGTGCGAAAAACTAGATGAGTTCTTAACTTTTTTTTAAAAATTATTTATTAAATTATTTTTTCTACATGTCAACGTTTATTTGATAATAAATCGACAAATAACTCATATTTGACTTTGAACAAATTATTTATCTTTTCTTCTTTTCGATACTAAATTTTAGTTTTTATCGCTATTATGTTGGTGTGGATTCAAAATTTATAGTTACTTTTAAATGTTAGCATTTTTTAAAATTCATAACCTCTCCTACAAGGTGTCCATAAAAGAGTTAGAATGTTAGATTGTAAAAAATAACATGTATGTGAGTGAAATAGAGTGTATAAATAACAATCCCCTTTATATAAAAATGATCAATCATTATGGTAATTACGATAACACATATCAACAAGAATCTTTCATTAATCTATTGTCATTAAAAACACTATATTAAAATTAAAAATGTTCAAAAAAAAACATATAAAGAAAAAATCAATAAATGTTATAACAACTCTAAGTTCTATTAAAAATTATAAAATAAATCATTACAAAAACATTAAACAATCAAAGTTATTCAAAACATCTCTAATAGTTATTCTTAATTTTTCTAAAATAGAGAATCTCGAGGAAAAATAAATTCAACTTAAACAGTTATTATATTTTAGTAATTATTTCGACATTATTTATATTATTAAAATCATAACACATTTAACCTTGTTATTGGAAACAATTAAAACAAAATATCTTTCTGTTAAAAAATAAGTTTTAAAAGTCTCTATTTTTTCTATTTTCTTCTTCTACTTTAACATACACCGAAATTAAAAATGGCCTAAATTTTTAAAACTAGAACTTTCAAAAAAATCCAATGAAGATCAATGAAAACAAAATTAAAAAATAAATATAAGAATAAGAATTAATAATTTTAGAATTTAAATATAGGAAAGTAAATTATAAAAGAACTTACTAGAAATTTATATATTTAAGTTATCCTTCAAAAGGAATTAAAAAATTGTTAGAAACTCGTATTTATAATTTAAATTAAAAAAGAATTAAAAATTGTAATAAAACAAAGCTAATTTAAAAAAAAATTACTAGGTCATCCTAGGAATCAAAATTGGGACAGGGAGAACAGCCATCAACTTCCAAACACTTTGCCACTATGCCATGATCTACTTTGTTTAATTGTTTATATTCATTAATTTATATACCAATATTATTACAGGTAAAAAATTAAAAATTACTCGGAGGCTCTCGACGATCGGAGGCCCTGTGCGGTAGAATACCTTAGAACACCCTAAGGAACGGGCCTGATGACACAATTTTATCAAATTAAACAGTTTCATGAATCAATTTCATTAACTTAACCAATAAGATCAACGGTTTCCACGGTATGTAAAATTAAGTGATTTCCATTTGACCTCTCTCCTATATATATATATATATATATATATATGTGTGTGTGTGTGTGTGTGTGTGTGTGTAGGGTCCATTCAACCAATCATAATTTTTTTTCACTTTTTCTCAATCATGATGGTTGATTAATCAAGAATATATGAAACAATTTCATTAAGAATACATGAGTGTTGATTAATCAAAAATATATTGAAACAAATTTCATCAAAATGAGAAATACATTAAACAATTTCACTATTACATATAAACAAAATTATATGAAACAATTGCATCAAAAAAATAATTATATGAAACAAATTCATCATATTGAACACTTTCATTAAACAATTTCATTCAATTAAACAATGAAAACGACAATCTGTACGATTTGTTAGATATCACTGGTTTGTAAAATAATCTTGGCCTATATATATACATATATAGAGAAAGAGAGAGGAGCGTTCAAATGCAACCCCTATATATGGTGCAACCCCATCCAACCCCTTTATCCACCACACGATTTATGTAATTAAAAAAAGGAAAAAACTAAAAGTAAAATGTGTAGTGGATAAATGGGTTGTATCATGTAAAAAGTTGCATAATAACTCACACACACACACACACACACACACATATATATATATATATATATATATATGGAGAGGTTTAGATGAGAAATACTAAATGTATGAGAAATAGAGAAGTAATCCAATTTTACATTTTTTGCCTCTACCCAGTTGTATGTGTTTTGACCTTAAGACAAGTTTTACATGTTTTAGCTCAGTTATATTGTCTTAGTTTTTACTTTTTTGGTTGATTTGTTGTTTTAGTTTTTAAAACCTTTAATATAATAAATGGTATGAACTTTTATATTGTTGACGATTTTAGTGAAATTATCGGTTCATTTATGTACTTTGATTCACAAGAGAATATGTGGTTGTTAGTTAAGCTATATCCCAAGCTAAGAGGTGTAGAGAGCACACTTGGGTAAAGTAACTAGAACCAGGGAGGTTTAGGGGACCGCCCTTGTGAGGTTTGGGGTAGAGCCCCGAAACCTCTGTGGATTTTATGAATAGAAGTACTTGAGGAAAATGAGTTTTTTAATGTTCTAAGGTAGTTCAGAAGCCTCTAAATCATATTCAAAAACTTCAGAGTCCTAAGAAGTCTTTGAGTTTTTTCCAGAAGCCTCTAAATCTTTTTTTGAAGTTTTTGATTTTGACTGACTCTGAAGTGTTTCTGAGTTACCGTGTAAACAGTTAAGCAGTTTGTAACTGTTGTATTTGTAAGTATTGGGTATAATCATTGTTTGTAACCGTTGTGTTTGTAAGTTGTTTCAAATGTTTCGAGTCGGATTAAAAGAAAAAAATGGCTTAAACAAAAATCAATCGGTCCTTAAAATTTTCGTAATCAATGAACAATTTACAAAATCCCGAAACAAGTAAGGATGATTTGGTTCACATTTATGACCAAAATGGAATCAAATCATGGGACATATAGCTACATGGGTGTATTTATGTTTGTTTACTATGTTAGATGATATTGGAATCAGGTATACATTTACGTTGTTCATCTATTAACTAGGCATATACCCGCACGATGCAGCGGAATGTGAGTAAATAATGAACAATTAATGCTACTTCCTTATAGACATGTCATCAACAATAAACTATGACCTAAGAATCACAACTTATGAAACCCTAAACCCATAAAGATATTTAATAATTAGTTTATATTACAATTATTGACGAAAAAAATTATAATGATATAATTTATAATAAGAATGAAAGATATTTTACGATTACGTATTTTTAATGCGCTAACGGTGGAAAAAAAATAAAACGTATGGATAGAAAACAAATTAATTCGTTGATATTCATTATATTTAATAGTACGGTTAAATTAAAAAACATTCAATATTTGGCTCGTTTTAAAGGTATTGACGAGATGATTATTATGGTATAATTTGTAGAAAAATGAACGTATTTTTTTTTTCATTGCATTTTTGTTCATATACGATTATTTGTGTTAATATGATAATGATGTAAAATGAAAAATGAAAAAACAAGGGATATAAAGTAAATTAAATAAGTAAGTGTAAGGTGGTAAATGTAACATTGTAAGAGTGGTAACTGTTATTGTACAAAAGATTGTACAATAACCGTTTTAGAATTTTTATCTATACTATAGGCATATACCCGCGCGATGCAGCGGAATGTAAGTAAAGAACGAACAATTAATGTTATTTCCTTATATACATTTCATCAATAATCAATCATGACCTAAGAATCACAACTTATGAAACCTAAACCCATAAAGATATTCAATAATTATTTTATATTACAATTATTGACGAAAAAAATTATAATGATATTATTTATAATAAGAATGAAATGTATTTTACGATTATATATTTTTAACGTGCTAACGGTGGAAAAAAAATAAAACGTATGGATAGAAAAACAAATTATTTCGTAGATATTCATGATATTTATAGTACGGTTAAATTAAAAAATATTCAATATTGGACTCGTTTTGAAGATATTGAGGAGACGCTTATAATGATATAATTTGTAGAAAAATGAACGTATTTTTTCATTGCATTTTTTGTTAATATATGATTATTTGTGTTAATATGATAATGATGTAAAATGAAAAATGAAAAAGTAAGAGATATAAAGTAAATTAAATAAGTAATTGTAAAGGTGATAAATGTAACATTGTAAGGGAGATAAATGTAATTGTACAAAAGTTTGTACAATAACCGTTTTAGTTTTTCATTATATAGTATAAATTCTGATATTTAATAGTACGGTTAAGTTAAAAAATATTCAATATTAGGCTCGTTTTGAAGATATTGACGAAACGATTATAATGATATAATTTGTAAAAAAAGAAACGTATTTTTTCATTGCATTTTTGTTCATATACGATTGTTTGTGTTAATATGATAACGGTGTAAAATGAAAAATGAAAAAGTAAGGATATAAAGTAAATTAAATAAGTAATTGTAAGGGTGGTAAATGTAACATTGTAAGAGTAGTAAATGTTATTGTACAAAAGATTAAAGGTGGTAAATGTTATTGTACAAAAGATTGTACAATAACCGTATAACCGTTTTAGAATTTTCATTATATAGCTAGCATATTCCCGCGCAATGCAACGAAATGTAAGCAAAGAACGAACAATTAATATTACTTTCTTATAGATATGTCATCAACAATCAATCATAACCTAAGAATAACAATTTAATAAACCCTAAACCTATAAAGATATTCAATAATTAGTTTATATTACAATTATTGACGAAAAAAATTATAATGATATAATTTATAATAAGAATTAAACGTATTTTACGATTATGTATTTTTAATGTGCTAATGGTGGAAAAATAAATAAAACGTATGGATAGAAAACAAATTAATTCGTAGATATTCATGATATTTAATATTACGGTTAAATTAAAAAATATTCAATATTGAGCTCGTTTTGAAGGTCAGACGAGACGATTATAATGGTATAATTTGTAAAAAAATGAACGTATTTTTCATCGCATTTTTGTTCATATATGATTATTTGTGTTAATATGATAACGGTGTAAAATAAAAAATGAAAAAGTGAGGGATATAAAATAAATTAAATAAGTAATTGTAAGGGTGGTAAATGTAACATTATAAGGATAGTAAATGTTATTGTACAAAAGATTAAGGGTGGTAAATGTTATTGTACAAAAGATTGTACAATAACCCGTATAACCGTTTTAGAATTTTCATTATATAGTATAGATAAATTAGGCATGAGACTCAACAGAATTCAATTTTCTGTGTTTTATTTTTCCACAACGACGTTAATTCTTAACCAAACTTTCTTTGAAATATACATAGATTGCGATGTATAGATATTAAATGGATCACATACTCGCATTTTTTTTTCTATAACCGTGGGTTTTTGGGTCAGCTTACGAGCACCGACTAATCCCCGGACGACCACGAATGACTTGGAGTCATCGCAGGTGAACCTCCATGACCACAAGAGCTTTGACAACGCCTGGATTTAAACCCTGGGTAGATGAGATCTTCCACTAAATCCCCCAAAAGCTTTACCAGCACGCCACAACCCGGAGTGGTTACTCGCATTTGCATACGTCATAGGTGTAACATATTAGATATCTTAGTACATATTTATATGTCATATTAAAATAGATGGGGTTAAATCATGTGAAAACCAAAAAAAGATTGAGAACCGTGAGAACCGATCTAAGCCGTAATTTGGTTTTGATCATGTGGTTTAAATTAAAAGTTGTTTGATTTCTAGTTCATTTCAAAATTGTATTGCCTTTAATGACCATAGATTAAAATTAATTAATGGTTTAGATCGGTTTTCAACATTATTTTGTTTTTCATTTGATTATCGTCCTAAAATAGATTTGGTTGTTTCGGTATATCTTCCAGAAACATGACATACATTTAATAAATTAATACGTTTATTACATTTTTTAATTAATAAATTGAAATAAATTAATTATAAATTAAATTTGAATGATCGAGTAAACTAATTTATTCTGTAGGCCATAACAAGACTTTTATATAAGAAATTTTGGTTATATATAAATCATATTTTCGAAAAATTCCATAAATTCTGATTTGAAATGTCTCACGCGTTTTCATTTCAATGAAAGCAACAAGAAAAAAACATTAAATTTGTCAAAAAGTAATATTGTATTTTAATCAATGTTCTAAAAAACTCGCCGCACAGCCATGCACCAAGGCTTGTGTCTCACGCCACGTTAAGCTCATGGTACGCCATATCCGAATGCATAATTTTGTAATGCAATATTTGATTTTTCTGCACGTTTTTAATGTCTTATTTGCAAGCTTTTTAATATATACCATAATTTAACTTGCTTATTACTATTGACTCATTGAGTAACACTACAAAACATATGTTTTTATATATAATGATATATATGAATTAGAAAAATGACGCCATAAGTCACGCCTTGAAAACGCCATGACTTCGCCGTGGCTTTTAAGACTTGTGGCTTGGCTTCCCCGCCACGCCATACCTCACGTCATTTAGAACATTGATTTTAGTACATCAAATCATACGTTTTATATTCGTCTTGTTGATATATCAATTCTTACAGTAGGATACAATACTTTTTTTTTGACAATATTTATATAATTCAGTTAAATAAAATAAACCAAGAGCAAATTATATCATCTCTATATTATTTGATACTTTATAAACAGTTTATATTTGAAAAACCTGAAATTGAATTACATTTTTATGAGCATCTAATCTTAAATTAATTTATGTTGAAACGGTTTGATGTTTTTTTTTTGGAAAGGGTATCCTGGGCCTATGGCCCAGACTAATCCCTGATAATTAGGGTCTTTGGCCCAGCTGTTAAAGCGTGCAACCCTGAGTTTATCCTCAGTGGCCACAAGTGCTGCGAGTGGAGCTCAAACCCGGGTTGAGCGCTATGAACTTCCCAAGCCTTTACCACCACACCACAGCCCTTGTGGTTGAAACGGTTTGATGTTATTAGTAAGGTTATGTCTTTCGAATTTGTAGTTATACCTTGGTATGTTGTAAACATACAAAAATTGGAAAATTTTACTTATATACTTGACAAATCGAAAATTATTTAATTTATAATTTTATAAAAATAAAGTTGAACGTTCATAGTTAATATAAAAGTTTGGCCGGATAGAGGTGATCAACAGTACTAACACCTATTAATTCCCGGGTTTTGTCACCACGTGGTTGTCGATTGGATCATTTTCCTCATTGTATGTGGACCGGCTTGTTATTTTTGTTGGTTTCGGACATGTCAAATCTTTTTGCGTGAATTGGTTGTTCAGGTATGAAGTATAAAAAAATGTTTCATAACTTGTTTATGTGTATTATCTATACTATATTATAAAACATTTGGATTAAATTTTCAAAACCATTTTTAATACATCAAGGACTATTTGATGATGCATATTTCTTAAAATTGAAAATTACAAGTAATGGTACACGAGTACAATTTTTTAAAGCTATATGTTTGAATTCATAAAAGTAACTGATAAACATAATCAAATACAGACAAACATCACATTTTAAATATAAAAAATTTAAAATATAATTAAGATAATTATTAAGTTATAACACAATACTTAATTATTATCTTTATAAAAAAAATATTATATTATTGAACCACATTACTTCTTTATTAAACCTAATTAAATTATAATTAAAAAATAGAACTAAAAATTATCTTAATAAAAAATCATTATATTATTAAAAATTACCTCGTTTATAATTAATAATAAAATAAACTATCGAACTTTTAAAAAATAATTACCACAGTCTTTTAACCCTAAAAAGAAAACTACTTGTAACCTACTAGGAATGTTTTAAAGTAAAAAAAAAAACCCTAAATCAGTTTACCGTTCATAAACCTTACGCCGTTCAAACCCCTCGCCACTCCTCGTCACACGATCGTTGTCCGTTTTCTATATCGCCTATCACGTTGTTGGCCTTTGCCATTGATCTCTCTCTTTTTGATCTATCAAAAGAGGGAGGTAATCAATTTTTAGAAGTTCGATAATTTATTTAATTGAAAATAAATGTTCAGAGAGTTAATCATTCAAAACAAGAAAGTTTAATGTTTTTCGTTTAACAAAATAATTCAAGGATCTAATCATTCAAAAATGAGAAAGTTTAATGATTTTTTTCATTCAAAAAAATAGTTTGAGAACTTAATTATTAAAAATGAGATAGTTCGTTGGGTTTTCTGAACTTTCCCCTATATTATTATACTAAAAATAAATTACTTCGTTTTAAATTATATTAAAAAAATTGAACTAAAAATTATCTTTATAAAAAAAATTATATTATTAAACCTAAAAATAAATTACTTCGTTATTAAACCTAAATTAAATTATAATAAAAAATTAAACTAAAAAAATATAAAAAAAAACAAAAACTTTTAAATTGTTAATTTGATACCAAATATAATCTTTTCAAATTCATATTTTATTCAAATATACAAACATTATCGTTTTCTTAAAACCAAGCAAAAACGTATTATGAAATCAACATCGACAATTAATAAAATTAAATATTAAAATCGAGATCTATCTTATTATATTGCTCGAGTACACTTTTAGTTAGATACTAAAATGATGCATATATAACAAATCAAAGTAAACCAAAAATGATGAATTTGTTTGTATTTAATCCAAACCACATATGAACATGTATGTTTTGATGTATGTTTTGAGTATCAAATGTCGTAGTCGACGGGGATTAGTCGGGTGACACACTTAAGTGGGAGCTCGGATACCCCAAGAACGTGTGTGTTAACTTGCCGTTTAAAAAAAATATTGTAGAAGTTGACTCATTAGTAAATTGGCCGTCCATTCACTACGACTCCTTCTAGGAAACTTCAACCTAGACTTCCACAGTTTATATGGATTCTTGTTCCGCGAACATCAAACATCATTTAGTTGAAATTTTAATAAAACATGTATAAATAATTAAATCAGATAGACTATGTTTGTAGCAATTGAATATGTTATATGACCAATATTTTTCCTTCAATTTAAAGAACGATATTTTTCCTTTAGGGTTGTTTTATGTATATCTATACTATATTACAAAGAATTTATAAAAAAACTGTTAAAAACAATTATTAAAATTTAATGTACCGCTATTTAATGTTAATTACTTAAAATCTCTTAAAAAACAACAATTAAAGTTTTATGTACTACATTTAATACTATTTTTTAAACTTTAAATCCTTATCACTAAACACTTTAATTCACCTACAATCACTCCCCGCTTCAACTTGTAACAACCCATTCACAAAATAAACATACGAAATAGGACATAACAATAACTCACCAAAAACGGCTGCAAAGTACAACTCAACATACGAGGTTCGCGGAAACAACCTATTACCCAACTGAGAGTGACTAAAAAGGAAAACAGATTTAAACTGGAAAGCTATGGCATCAATCCTCTAGTCCAAGTCTCCTGCTCAAAGCTTCTAATTCCCTTACCCACACCATCTACTTCTCGTCTTCCTAAAAAGGTTTTTAGTTTTGAAAGAGCGGGGGTTAGGTCGAAATGTCTAGTGAGTTCCCTCTATTGACGGTTTCCAAGCCATAACATCATATGAAGAAATTTATAAACAACCATAAACCAGTTCTGTTTTATTAAAAACATCACAATCGTAAATCACGCTTCTGGCACACACTGAAGTCACGCATATGCCACAACGTGTCTGGATCATACTGCCCTATTCTGGGACACACACCCCCATTGGCATAAACGGGACACCCCCCGGTATGAGCACAGGCGGGACACACCCCCTCGACATAGGCCATACTCGCCAACTACAATGTATGCATACATTTTTCACAATCGATACAAAAAAACATATTGTACATTTAATAAACTTCACATGCGAAAATAGCATAAATATCAGTAGAGATTTAGGTTAGAAAACTCACCTATCTCTTTTGCTTTACCCTTCGAACTCGCACTTGCATCCTTAAACCAAACGACTACGAATAAGGAAGTTAGGTTGGTAAGATACCCAAGCCCCAAAAATCACAACTACTGGCCCCTCTCATAGGCGCCTCTAACTTCCCCAGACTCTCTTACCGAAACGGTCACTCACCCGGGGGCCTCCCCTACTGGCTTGGCTCCCCCCCCCCCGGTGTCCGCCTCCTGGACCCCTCGACTCCCGGGTCCCCCCTGCTCCAACCCGACTCCCGGGTTCCTCCCGTTGACTCTTGGCTCCTACCCGACTCCCGAGTTTCCTCATCCTGGGATGGGCTCCCGGCTCTCTTCTCCCCCGGCCTCCCCGGGTTCTTCCCACCCATGACCCCACCTCCCGGGGCTCCTCTTCTCGGGTACATCCTCTACCCCGTGCTCCCCGGGTCATTATCAATCTTGGGACTCTGACTCCTAGGCGTCCCTTACGGGAACTCCCCACCCGGCTTCCCAGGGCTTTCCTTCTCCCGAGGCCCCGTTTCTCAGAGCACATAAACTTAATCGGGTGATTCCCGTTGTTGTGGTTTTTCACGAATAAGAAGGGAAATCCTTCCAAAGAAGGAGAAACCCAAACCAAGTCTCCCAACCAAGGGTTAAGAACAAAACTACAATATCCAAACTTTCTAACCAAGAAGGAATAGCCTTGAAGAACTCCAATCAACTTATTCCTCACCAACTAATCTAGGTCTCTCTAACCAAGAATCCCACCAAGAACGAGATAATATAAAGGATTAGGATTACCTTGATGAGAGTTTGGTGTGGTCCTCTTTTCCAATTGCCCTTATTGATTCTTCCTGCATGTCTCTCACAACCGCACCAAGGAATTCTCCCTGCTATCTTGACCTCCCAAAAGTGAAAATGATTAGGCGGCTAGGGTATTAGGACTAAAACCCTCTAAGATCATATTTACAAACTAGCCCCCCACACCTTGGGCTTTGAGCAACAAATCACCCGTACTCTCAACCTTATTACTTTTTGTCACGGTTATTACAATATTTCCCCCTCAAAAAAAATCCATCCCGGAATTCCTTTGTCAAATAAACTTAGGTATTGGGACCTCATGTTCGCTTCTTCCTCCCAAGTTGCCTTTTGTCATTTATAACATCACCATTGGACTTTCACAAGGCAGATTTCTTTAGTACTTAGCTTCTTGATCTTACGGTCAATGGTCGTCCCCGACACTAAGACAATGGTTAATTTCTTATTTCACTTGCATTCTTTGTACAAGTATCGACATACCAACTTCCAACCACTACCCTGTAAAATATAGGCGTGAAACACAATATGGGTTTTCCATACTCTCGTCGAGCACATCCAGATCACACACTGTCTCTCCAACTCTTTCCATAATATCAACGGATCCAAAAATGTGGCCTAACTCCACTTTTCTCTCGAACACCCCCCTCTCATCCTATGGGAGCGTCTTCCGCATCAAGTTACCCCTATCTCAAATTCGAGATTCAAAAGACTCATGTTTTCTAATCCAAACAACTCAGAAACCCTCAGTTGCCCAACCATCCTGATCAAATCATGGTTGTACCAAAATCCTTCGGAACCACCCCTCGGTTAAACACAACTTTCTTATGTCGGGATATCTCGGTTTTAGAACGCATCAAAACAAGGGTTTCACATACAACTTCACTTCCCTTAAAAACAATTTTACTGAATTCAATGCCACGACAACATGCATCCTTTATGAAGCACAAAAAAGAATATATATATATATATATATATAACCATTCAAATCGCTAGATTAATACAAGGTCAACCTTGAATGTCCCAATAAACTCACAGTTAGGAGTTTCTTCATCGGATGTCATGCATTTCTAAGATCGCTTCCCCCAATACGACATACGTCTAATGCATATAACACCTTCTTTCCCGAACCACACTGACTACAACTCAACAATGTTAACCAATTCTTACGCTCCCACCGCGTTATCACTCTACACTTATACATAACTAATAATAGGAAACCTTCACAATCCATCATCTGAAGCATCCATCATTCCAAACGGAACCAATCCTGAAGACGCTCATTCACATTCGCACTACACCCAACAATCGTCCAACCATGTATGAAATAAATTCATGTTTCACTCGCTCAACAAGAAGGAGTGACCATGCTCAAACAAAACCATTCTCGCTAACTCAACATTGAACGACAAGTTCACTTGGAACATTTCCCACAATAGACTAAGTCTTAAACCAACGGTCCTTCATTCCGAGCACTACATTCAATTACCCTTTCAATTCCTTCTCAAAAATATAAACATGCTTTCAAGGAATGGCTCACTAATAGGTGCACGCTTTCAGCCAACCGCCCAAGATAGTTTTCCTCGACCCCTACACCATGACAACCACACAAATCCAGTTTTCATACTCTTACTAGGAGTTCAGGTACCCGAAGATGACAATCTGCAAACCTTGCTTCCCATTTTCTGTGTCACTTGCCAAACTTTCTACTTCCAGTTCACCCACTTATTTCAATACACCATCTCCACTCCTCTAGATGGTATGGAACATTGCCCGCCCAATATTGTCCACTCCATTATCCGACTATTCCAAATGCATTGATAGCATATTTACAATCATATGCCTAACCAACGGTTTCACCACAAATCTAGCTCGATACATTCAACCAACTCATTTCGAAACAAAACTAAATGCTCGAAAGCACCATGCATTTCGCGCTCTCCGAACGGAGCTGTCCTATCCACTAGAATTTCTTTACACCCAAGGAATACTTCAGAACTCCCCAATAAACTTCAAATTCACAACGAAGTACTTCTAACTACCCGAATATGGCATCCTCATCAATATAACAATTCGGAAGGTAAGAGCTACCACACACCTTTTGAATTTAAGTTTTTAATGGTCGTTGAGGAAGGATGTTTAACCTTAAATGTATCCTTTTTGTCTCAAGAAGGATCGCGAGCTCGGAGATCGTATTTTGGAGGCTCGGTACGTACTGGGCGATAATGCCCAGCGAAAGTGCCATGGGGCATTGTTGCATGTTAAGGTCGTGGGGCTCAAGACCCCTACGATACACATGGGGCATTGTTGCGTGTTAAGTCATTTGTGTTGGGTTTGGCAGGCTTCTTGGCGATTTCCTCTACATTTCTAGGTGAGCTCTATTCCCCAATCATCTCTCCTCATTTAATTTCTTCCTTTAGATCCTCGAGAGTATTAAATGCAATTCTAGGGTTATCGTTAGGTGAAGAGGTCTCAAGGTTATTCAAGACTCAAGCATTATCATCCTCCTACTTCTAGAGTTTTCAAGGTTTACATCTTAAACCTAAGAGGTGAGTTCATTCCTACTTTTTAAACTTTATACACGCCAAAACTCTCTATTTTGAATTGCTAAACATCTCATTAATTATATTTTCTTACTTGATGAATTTTGACCCAACTTTGGGATTTAGAGATTTTAGGTTTTTTTTTTTTTTTACCATTTGGAGGTATGATGAGAAGTTCAATGATTTGAAATACAAAATGTGGTTAAATTGGCATATTTATGGTTAAATATTTGAATGAGTATGTTTTAGTCACATTTATGGTTTTCATTATTTTGGAAGTTTACTTAGTAATAATGGGTTTTTTTGGAGAAGTAAACAAAGGAATTGTTGGGCACTAACAATAGTCATTTTATAACCCTTGGAAATCTAATAATGAGCACTTTATGTTGATAATGGAAAATAGTCATTTGGTGGCTAAAGTATGGATTTAGTTCATATCATGTTATTTATGCAAGGAACCGTTTTATTGAAATGTAAATATGAACTATATGTGTGATTATAGTTTTGTCACAAATGTAATTGGGACAAACCTTAGACTATTAATATTGGATCCATAGGAATAGGAGTCGGCTTATCTTGGGATGTTTTTCCCCTTTGTAACTAGTTGAAACATTGGGTCCTTGGAGGCAACTTGGTACGGTTATGTGAGATCGGATACTAGCCATGGGTCGTAAATGTAATCCTAGTGAATGACTATGACTGGGATCCTCTGGCGCCCTCCCCCACATCTATTTACGAGTCGGCGTTGTTCGTGGCTATGCGTCCTAGTATTAAGCTTACAACTCGGAAATTGGCTTACTTTTATGTTTCAACACGATCCTTGGAAATCGGGTCTCCTCCGTCATCGTAAGATGCTTTTCGGACCATAGGCCCTTATGTGGTTACTTGGCAATCTTTACCTTTCTAAGCTATAGAAAAACTTCTTATTCATATTTCTTCCATTCCCAAGTTACATATTTGAAATGTTTGTTCTCACTAGGCGTAAAGCCTAACACTTTTTCTTAAATGACATGTATATCAGGTTCCGTTGGCGGCGGGGTTCTCAATAATTGAGGGATGAGTGTTGGGCCGAGAATGGCAATTTTTGGAGAATTGGCGTACATAAAGAGATAGATACTTTTGGGTGATTGAGCTAACAACCGTTATAATCTAGATATAAACTGTTTAGATTAGTATGTTGTCGACTTTAATGTCTATTTATAGAAATTGTAAACGCTATTTGTATCACTCTGAAATTTGGAAAGAACAACTAATTTAAAACTTTTAATTATACATCAAATAAGGAAAAAATCTATTCTACAAATCATCAATTGAGTCACCTCAAAAGAATACTAGACTTAACTTCAACAAATTATAGGTCAAGTCTTGTATAAAGACGAATCAAAGTCGGGTGTTACTAAAACCCAATAACAGTTGCTATCTCCAAAAGTGCGGAAGGCTTCACCAAGCTACTCTCCCTCGTGCAGGACTAGCACTCATCTCACCATGAAGTCACTAGCAACAATCCACAACCAAACCTAATGCACATGCCGACAATAAAAAGGTTAGGCTAACGCCTAGTGAGTTCAAGAGTTTTCATCATGAACCAAATATGTTTGTTAAAGGGAAAGAATGCAATTTAAATCATAATATTTCAATAGGATTTATTTTAAATATTAAATGACTCATTTTCCAAAAGAACACACCTTTAAAAACAAGTAACCCAACATAAACATTCCTTCGTAAAACAACTTCAGCCCCATACTCACCCATAACGTGAATAGAAAAATGAACTCCCAATTTATAAAAGTGCGGATAAAACTTTATTTCCCAAAACACCCAAAGCACAGGCAGGGCATAATACTCATCCCATAAGTCTTGAATAACAACCATAGTGCAAAACGCCACCGAAAACATGGATAATAATATAACATAATTTAATACCCAAATAACACCTTCCGGTGACGGGGGAGACCCGATTCCGTTGTACGTGTCGGAACAGAAAGTTAAGCCACATAGTCACATTGTCGAACTATTCCTCAGATCGTAATTGTATTGCCTGCTCTGTCGAGCTACACCTCCAGTCGGACTATTTTCCAAGTCTGAAACATCGTATTCTCTATTGCCTGCTCCATCGAGCTACACCTCAAAGATATGCGATCCTATTGCTTGTTCGTTCTCTAGTGGAGTTTCATCCTCAGGGTACTCATTTGACCCTTAGTGCCTACTCCTTAGCATTCAAGATAGGAGCCTCAACTCCTTACTTGATAACTCATGATGTCTAACCCTCGTGTACAAGAATTAGAACATCAAATCCCAAAACCCACGGTCCCGAAGTATAACCCATGAAGGTTCCTCTCTGCAAAACAACCGGGACAACAACAAAGCTAACACAGCATAATTCCCAAGGTGAGAAAATCAAGACTTCTCACTATCAAATGACCGACTTACATGCCTATGGATCCAATGCATTACAGTCTAAAATACATGACTCCAAATGAATGACACACGCATACAAAAGCATGTATTCCCTAAAGTAAAATGCAATAAATGAAACTCATACCCAAAGCTCCATTTTAAGTTGTTAAAGTCGGACAAATGTCCTCAAGACCCGACACCGACGAAAACCGAGCTTTGAGCCTGAAATCAAATGAACATATGTTAAAATCCATATAATGTAATAAAACTCAATCGACCGACATTTATGCAAACACATGCTCCAAAATACATGAATAACTCCAACACAATTTAGATTAGGACAAATCATTTTTCCAATGAGTCTCTACCGTTTACTCTTTCAAAAACGTCCCATAACACAAAATCAATCATTTTCCCAAAACACACTCTAAATGTACAATTATACTCAAAACACCTACTTCCACAAAATAACTCATTAAAACATAAATATTTGAGATTTACTTGTCAAAATATCCAAAATATCCAATGTGGGTGTTTTACAAAATTTATAAAGTTAAACACTTCAAATAATCCAGACTCATCAGATAATACAACAGTTGATAATTTCATGTAAACATATAAACATTTAAAATTTGATATTTCGGCATGTACACCTTTTTCACAAATCAACTTGAACTCAACTTGCTAGATTTAGGCTAAATCTATATTTTACCCCACTTAGAACTTCCTTGAAGAAACTTAAATCCTCAAAGCCAAAACCTCTGAAACCTAGATCCACAAGATTTCAACTATAAACATAGATATTCAAACGTATAGAATCGTTCCCACAACATTTGACATGAATATCTCATCTATACCAAAACCCTAATTTGCATAGTTGAGGAGAAGAGAAGATTACCTTTGCCATAGCTTGAATCCATCTACCATACTCTTCTAGATCCTGTTAGAACAGATTTTATGTTCTATTTAGAAGTTTTATAAAGCAATCTACATTATTTGTATTGGGCCTTCTATTGGGTTTGGGCTTAAAATGTATTCAAGGGATATGGGGTATATATAGGAATGTTGTAGTTATGTTTTAGGTTAACCTTTCATTTGGTAATTCTCAGATCTGTAACCATGTAGACATACGGCTACATCTCTTTGTAGTTCTAGTTTACTTTTGCTTAGAATAAATCTACAGATTTATATCCCTAATCTCTTGTTTATCATTTATCAATACCAATCATGATCTCAAAATGGACCTATCAAGTGGTATCAGAGCTAAACATAAACATATTTTTTCTGCACGATCGAGATCGATTGGTTTTTGATAGAACAGTCATGAAATTTACGATTTCTGTGATTTATTGTGAAATTGATTGTTCTTTGTTGTTTAATTGATTCAAAGGTTATTGTAGATTATTATTGAATCATTTGCTTGTATCAATTTCACTCCAGAAAATCGAATCTGTTGATTTTTGAGTTTTTTTGTTCGAAAATTTTATTCACTGTGGTTGTAATCGATTGGAGCTTAGAGTCAGATTTGGGCTAGATAATCAACTACAAATGTGTTGTAAAGTTATTTTCGAACCTGTGGATAAAAGCTCAACTCAAGAATCGAAGTTTTGAAGTCTTTGTTAAAGAAAATCAGAAAATCGTTCCAGATCTACAAGTTTTCTCAAGATTTGATAAAGAACTCTCAAGTGTTGGACGAATTCGCAGAAAGAAGATTCTGTGTGAAGATTTCGCAGAGAACATTGGACACAACAAAATTACAAGTGTGAGATTCGCAGGTAGTTGCGTGCGAATGTTGAAGAATTCGCAGACTACTATGCATCTGTTGTGTGCGAATTCTAAGAATTCGCAGGCCACTGGTTATGTAATGTCAAAGATTTCGCAGTTATATGTATGCGAAAAGTGGCTTCCATCTATGAGAAATGTTCTAAGTCCAGAACTCGCAGGTATGTATGTTGCGAATTCTGTGGATTCGTGAAGAAGAGATTTGCGAAAGGCGAGGATTCGCTAATGTGAGGCTTGCGAAAAGTAAGGACTCGCAATGCAAGCCTCTGCGAATTGTGGTTCAGGCTTATGCCATCTTGCGAATTGTGCTCAAATTGCTACAGTGATCTGCGAATTTTGATTGTTTGCGAAAGTTGATGAACTTTTTGAAAATTCTGACTGTTCTGAACCCTGTTTCATACAAGTTTGCCCTGTTCCTGAGCTTTATACGTAGAATGCATATGTGACATCACTCTTATCATACGTTGGTCACATATCATTAGCAACCGGTCTATTCTTACTCGAGTGCTCATGCTTGTCAAGATTTTCAGATTATGGATTTTCAGATTTGGTCTCTGCTTGGATTGAGTTAGCTGCCTGAGCATTTGCAATCATCAATCTGGAGAGCTTCTTTTGTGGTTAGACCGTTGAGAGCACTTTATCATTCTTCTGACTTGATCACTCAGTAGTGTGAGCGACTGCATTCATTGTTCTTCTATTTGAGTTGTAATTCAGAATCCTGAGCGTTTATAATCATCCAGCTGATTCATGAAGAAAGGAGTTCTGGGTTTGATTATTCAGTATTCTGGAGAGAAGGCAGTATGAGTATCTTCTATCAGTTGTTGAACAATTGCTTGCCTTCTAACCTTTGCCTTGTAGTGTTGCTACCGGATGCTACCACCCGTAAGTTGATCAGATGAAGTTCTTTAAGCTGAATTCTTATTTCAACTCATGATTCACAGACAGATCAGATGTTATACACTGAAAATGCACTTGGATGTCACTCCATAATCCACACATATCATTCTTGTGGGCGTTAAGGAATGTGTTGGATTTACTAAATCAAAAGTTGTCTTTATGTGTACTCAGTCGAGGTTATGGTCTACATCAGATCTGATATTTCAGTTGATACTTCAAGGATAAGAGCTACTTTCTAGGGCGAGAAAGAGGAGGTTTGAAGTTTATGCAACGCTAAGTTTTATAAAGAAATCAAGGGGGAGAAGAGCTGAAGTCGGAGCTTAAAAGATTATGATTACTTTACAAAACTTAGGGGGAGAATGTTAGAACATATTTTATGTTCTATTTAGAAGTTTTATAAAGTAATCGACATTATTTGTATTGGGCCTTGTATTGGGTTTGGGCTTACAATGTATTCAAGGGATATGGGTATATATAGGAATCTTGTAGTTATGTTTTAGGTTAACCTTTCATTTTGTAATTCTCATATCTGTAACCATGTAGACATACGGCTACATCTCTTTGTAGTTGTAGTTTACTTTTGCTTTGAATAAATCTACAGATTTCTATCCCTAATCTCTTGTTTATCATTCATCAATACCAATCATGATCTCAAAATGGACCTATTAGATCACCACAATAAGCCACAAACTTCTAGATGCTCAAAGTGGTGGAAAGGGTTGGATGAAACCCTAGAAAGTTTGGTGAAGAAGTTGAAGATGAAAGGGTTGAAGGTTTATATTCCAACTTGCTAGATGGAGGAAGACACACTTAGATTTATGAGGAAAAAATCTCAAAAATGAGTTAAGGTTCGTTTTGAAGGTTAGGGGTCGATTTGGAGAGAAAATGGGGAGAAGTTTTGAGGTTTAGGTGAAAAATGAGGTTTGGGGCTGGTTCCTCCCTTATAAATGCGCACAAGGGCTCCGCGCGGGCGGTAGCGCTGATCGATCTGCGTAGAGAGTCGTGCGGACACTGGGAACACGGGGGAACAGAGCCCAGCGCTGATGGTGGCGTTGATCCATTCGCGCGGAGCACTGTCGCCCGATTTTCTTCATTTTTCTTGCCTGATCACTGTTTTGGTCATAACTTCTTCGTTTTAACTCTGATTTTACTCCGGAAAGAACCGTTGGACTCGTAATTGAACCCTTCATCCAACAAGGCTATAAAATATAGGATTCAAGTCCAAAATATTATTTCTTCTTTTTCCCTTAAAATATCCATTTGTATTAACTTGAAATTATATCTCCCTAAAAATCGGGGTGTTACAATCCTCCCAACCTTAAAAGAGATTTCGTCCTCGAAATCTAACACAGACCAAACACCCAACGTCGCATTTAGTGAGATCAATTGGCTCTCTATCCAAAAAGGGATACTTTCACGATATATTGTGTCATATATGAAAACTGATTACATCCCGGTTAAGGTTGTCACTGTATTTCTCATAACAGGCCGCCACACACCCGATCTCAACGTTCGATATACCTTACAGATGACGGAACGGACATCGAGTCCTTATCGAATCATTTCCTATCATTAGGATCTCCGTTGCCTCCCAACCTTAGGTTTCCTTTATCACCTCAAGAGCAACTTATGATCTTAATTAACTACTTCCACCAAGGACATCCCAAGGCGAACTTTACCCTTAAATACTCCTAATCGTCCTTCTTGGAATTACGTTACACTCTTTTCTTGCCTTCAAGAACACAACAACCTTTGCAGAAAGAATCCAACCATCGCTTACCCATACTCCTTTCCATTCCGAGTATCACACAACCAGGTTGACTTTACTTGAGTGATAAGGGATCCGCATAAAATTGTTGGGTCGATCACCCGTTGCTGTCATAAAAACAATATCTCCTATTTGACAAACTAAGGACTCCTCAATGATCGATTTCTATTTAAGGTTTACTTCGACATTCTCACCAAATTTCCAAATAATTCATACCATAAAATATTCCTCGTCCCTTCCATGACGACATTTCCTAACACTAGTTTGGTCCGATATAATTGCGACATTCGATCCGTTCCTCAAGCTGACACGACACAACATATGCATACAACGGATTACCCCAAATTCCCGGTTACTCAACTCCCATAGTGCATTCAAGCATCGATTGACAAGTCAGCGAAACCTCGTTGAATACAAGATTACCAATGTCTGATCCCTAATTGTCAGCATCTCATATCCTTAAGGTTACCACTTAACTTGCAGACACGCTAAAATCAAGGAAAGTGGACTGAAGCACCCCAACGGTCACTGTCCTCCAATTTGAGGGTCGACACCTATCCCCAAAACAACTATCTGCAATGTGGATATACCACCAAATATTTCATTCGAGATTTGTATCGTCGAATTTAAAGTTGACACCTAACAGGGCACTAAAGTTCCACTCTTACATCTCTAACAAACGAACCATAATCTTTCCTTTATCCACAAAGGCTCATCAAGGTGATACCCCACCAACACCTAACATGATGTCGAATAGAGCAACAACCCCTCAAATCAAATCTAACCATACGCAAATAACCAAACAAGGCCTTATCCCGCAGATTTACCGGAGTAGAAAGATCACCCCTAAATTAAATGGGAGAGAGCATGAATCTAATACCTCAATTAGTCACGCTTGTACCGACTCATAAACTGAAACCCAACATTCCAAAACTGACCACAAGTCAGATCATCCGACACTTCAATTCCCAAGGACTCCTCTAGTCCCTAATTACAACTCCTTTCTCAAGGGGGGTTCAAATCTATAGCCATAATGAGTTTAAGGCTTTTCAGCTATAGGACTCAACAAATATGCCAATTGAAATTTTTATAAGACTTTAAGACGTAAAATCTTTATAACACTAAATCGTACGTGTAAAAATTCACTACCGCTTACTCGGTAGTTGTGCAAAGTGGTCACAACTGCCACACATATAAAACTATTTCAAAAAGAATATGAGCGTTACTCACGCTAATAAAGACAGTAACTGAAAGGCGCAACAGCTTTTCAAATGGACCACCATGGTCCTAATATGCATTAATCTATGTCGTGTACGTAAAATAATTTCCTACACCAATACAATGCAAAATATATGTTTGAACAAACTCCCAAAAGAGGGACTTCACAATTTCAAGATCTACATTCTCCTTTTTAACCATAAAATGACATAAAATAAAATTTCCAACAAGGCCCAACTAAAATTTTCATAAAACTTAATGACACAAAAAAAATCAAGCGGTGCTAAAATCTTTGTTTTCCACATAAAAGCATAAGACGAAGTTATGACTAAGATGTCATAATTCCAAGAGTTTCCCTTTTATCGCAATGTAATATAAAGTGACACTTTGCAACAAAACTAGCATGAAACACGATGTTCAATAAACTCATAAATTAACTCGTAATATAATTAAACTTGCGCATTTCAAAGTTCACTCACGCGTTGAAAAACATCATAAAATAATATCCTATAAAACTCAACAAAACTCGTACAGACTAAAATTCCCCATAAACTCAGATGCAAAAACATGAGAATAACTTTTCCTTTAAAACCTTAACATACGTGGAGGAGATCCACTGTCAAGGTTAAAATCTCACAGTTATTTGCCCATACTCCAAAAAAAACATTAAAACATGGATATTATAATATCCGAAATAGCGTTAGACAAGAAACGGGATGAAGAGATTTCCAAAAAAAAAGTTGCAACCACGCGCAATAAAACAATTTCATGCGTGATTAAACTCACGGTTTAAAATCTAGTGCGTACTAAACATTTTTCCTAAATTTCATAATATAACCCCCTTTATGATTTGAGAAATATGAGAAATAATTGATGCAATTTATTTTTGAAATAAATCCTGTGCATGAATTTGGTCGGCACTCAACGTCACGAAATCACGCTCTTCAATTTCCAAGTCATATTGTTGTCATCCGGATGCTTAAAACATCTTAAAGTAATAATCAAATGTTTCATCCAACCATCCTACAATTTCTCCTCGAATAATGCCGATTCCATAAGTCTATGGTTCTAATCCAACCAATAATTCCGACCCGAAACGGTCTACTTAATGTAATCATCATTCTTAACCATCATTACAAATGACCGCACTATAAACATTAACTTCTTCAAGAGACTACTCCTCGGAAACTCATCCCCTACCCCATCGGTCCTCACATAAGGGTTGTTCAAGCACACACATGTAATATGTAAGTTCACCACGACACTGGCCAGGTGCAATTATGAACGTACCGTACATGATTATCCTTGTTACCCTCGTCATGATTCCCGATTCTAGTGACTCTATCGACCTAAATATATTTTATCTTAAAGTGTCTAATAGTGCAATCTCACTTTCACATACTTAGAATTACGATAGTTTGAGTCTAGGTATCTGAAATCAACACATAAATCCCTCAAACTTAAGCTCTGATACCAACTTGTAACACCCTCAAATTTGGAAAAAGCAACTAATTTAAAACTTTTAATTATACATCAAATAAGGATAAAATCTATTCTACAAATCATCACTTGAGTCACCTCAAAAGAATACTAGACTTAACTTGAACAAATAATAGGTTAAGTCTTGTATAAAGACTAATCAAAGTCGGGTGTTACTAAAACCAAATAACAGTTGCTATCTCCAAAAGTGCGGAAGTCTTCACCAAGCTACTCTCCTTCGTGCAGGACTAGCACTCATATCACCACGAAGTCACTAGCAACAATCCCTAACCAAACCTGATGCACATGCCGACAATAAAAAGGTTAAAATAACGCCTAGTGAGTTCAAAAGTTTTCATCATGAACCAAATATGTTTGTTAAAGGGAAAGAATACAATTTAAATCATAATATTTCAATAGGGTTTATTTTAAATATTAAACGACTCATTTTCAAAAAGAACACACCTTTTAAAACAAGTAACCCAACATAAACATTCTTTTGTTAAACAACTTCAGTCCCATACTCACCCATAACGTGAATAGAAAAATGAACTCCCAATTTATAAAAGTGAGGATAAAACTTTAATTCCTGAAACACACAAAGCACGGACGGGGCATAATACTCATCCTATAAGTCTTGAATAATAACCATAAGTGCAAAACGCCATTGAAAACATGGATAATAAAAAAAACATAATTTAATACCCAAATAACACCTTCCGGTGATGGGGGAGACCTGATTCCGTTGTACGTGGCGGATCATAAAGTTAAGCCACATAGTCACGTTGTTGAACTACACCTCAGATCGTAATTGTATTGCCTGCTCTGTCGAGCTACACCTCAAGGCGGACTGTTTTCCACGTCCTAAACATCATATCCTCTATTGCCTGCTTCGTCGAGCTACACCTCAAAGATACGTGATCCTATTGCCTGTTTGTTCTCTAGTGGAGTTTCATCCTCAGGGGTACTCATTCAACCCTTCGTGCTTATTCCCTAGCATTCAAGATAGAAACCTCAGCTCCTTACTTGATAACTCATGATGTCTAACCCTCGTGCACAAGAATTGGAACATCAAATCCTAAAACCCATGGTCCCGAAGTACAACCCATAAAAGTTCCTCTCAGCAAAACAACTGGGACAACAATAATGCCAGCACGGCATAATTCCCAAGGTGAGAAAATCAAGACTTCTCACTATCAAATGACCGACTTACATGCCTATGGATCCAATGCATTACAGTCTAAAATACATGACTCCAAATGAATGACACACGCACACAAAAGCATGTATTCCCTAAAGTAAAATGCAATAAATGAAACTCATACCCAAAGCTCCATTTTATGTTGTTAAAGTCGGACAAATGTCCTCAAGACCCGACACCGACGAAAACCGAGCTTTGAGCCCGAAATCAAATGAACATATGTTAAAATCCATATAATGTAATAAAACTCAATCGACCGACATTTATGCAAACACATGCTCCAAAATACATGAATAACTCCAACACAATTTACATTAGGACAAATCATTTTTCCAATGAGTCTCTACCGTTTACTCTTTAAAAAACGTCCCATAACACAAAATCAATCATTTTCCCAAAACACACTCTAAATGTACAATTATACTCAAAACACCTACTTCCACAAAATAACTCATTAAAACATAAATATTTGAGATTTACTTGTCAAAATATCCAAAATCTCCAATGTGGGTGTTTTACAAAATATATAAAGTTAAACACTTCAAATAATCCAGACTCTTCAGATAATACAACAGTTGATAATTTCATGTAAACATGTAAACATATAAACATTTAAAATTTGACATTTCGGCATGTACACCTTTTTCACAAATCAACTTGAACTCACCTTGCTAGATTTAGGCTAAATCTATATTTTACCCCACTTAGAGCTTCCTTGAAGAAACTTAAATCCTCAAAGCCAAAACCTCTGAAACCTAGATCCACAAGATTTCAACCATAAACATAGATATTCAACCGTATAGAATCGTTCCCACAACATTTGACATGAATATCTCATCTATACCAACACCCTAATTTCCATAGTTGAGGAGAAGAGAAGATTACCTTTTCCATAGCTTGAATCCATCTACCATACTATTCTAGATCCCCACAATAAGCCATAAATTTATAGATGTTCAAAGTGGTAGAAAGGGTTGGATGAAATCGTAGAAAGTTTGGTGAAGAAGATGAAGATGAAAGGGTTGAAGGTTTATCTCCAACTTGCTAGATGGAGAAGAAACACTTAGATTTAGGAGGAAAAACTCTCAAAAATGAGTTAGGGTTCCTTTGGAAGGTTAGGGGTCGATTTGGGAGAAAAAATGGGGAGAAGTTTTGAGGTTTAGGTGAAAAATGAGGTTTGGGGTCAGTTCCTCACTTTTAAATGCGCACAGAGGCTCCACGCGGGCGGTGGCGCTGATCGATCCGCACGGAGAGTCGTGCGAAGCACTGGGAATGTGGGGAAACTGAGCCCCGCGCTGATGGTGGTGCTGATCCATTCACACAGAGAGTAGCGCAGAGCATTGTTGCCCGATTTTCTTCATTTTTCTTGCCGACCACTATTTTGGTCATAACTTCTTCGCTTTAACTCTGATTTTACTCCGGAAAGAACCGTTGGACTCGTTATTGAACCCTTAATCCAACAATGCTATAAAATATAGGATTCAAGTCCAAAATCTTGTTTCTTCTTTTTCCCTTAAAATACCCATTTGTATTAACTTGAAATTATGTTAAACATAAAATCCCAATTCAATCAAGCTAATTACTCAAGATATGAACAATATGCTCAAGAACTAGAGAGAGAGTCTAGAGAGAGAAAGTAGATCTTGAATTACATCAACTCTAGAATTACAAAGAATGCTTAGACTAGTTTTTATTTTTACATGATTACACAAACCAAACTATATATACCAACTAACTATAACAAAGCCTTAATGGCTAAGGAAACTAAACTTGCTTTGACTAACTATTATGTTGACTTTTACATTGTTGACTTTACTATTAAATCTTGGATACAATATTTAGACCTAACAATCTCTCCCTTTGTATTCAAGATTTAATAAAAATTTGATGCAGATTTTCAGCTCTTGATTCTTCATCTTTTATCTCTTGAAGCTTTCACAAACATTGCTCTTTTGCAGCTTTTGAAGAATCTTGGAAAGTCTTTTTACACTTTGAAGCTTTGGAAAGTCAACATGCCTTGAACAAAACCTTGAAAACTTAAAACATCTTTGAAACATGAATCTTCATCTCTGAAAAATCTTTCGTCTTCAAACAAAATTGTATCTTCATCACTTTGATCACGGAATCGACTTTGGAAGAAACAAACTTTCACGAATCATCTTGATTTGACTTTGAACATTCTTTATCAGACTTGAACTTTGAATCAGCGGAAGCAATTTGAATTTCTGACTTGAACTTTGACAAACGTTAACAACTCTTCATCTTTGAAATTGATCTTTGTAACATTCTCCCCCTTTTTGATGATGTGAGCATCATAATCATCAAAATTTCTTCAATTTCAGCTCAGACTTTGATAACCCCTTTGAAACAATCTCCCCTTTGATAAATGTTGTGCTTTGATCTGAAGAGCCGAATCATGAACTGTTTATATCCGAATCTTTGCAAATTCAGACATAATAAGCGTGTAACCCTGATTCAACAAATGAAACAGTTAGAAATGCATGTCAGTAACACGAAGTTACTGTGTACAACAGATGTACAATGTAAGGAGCTGGTTTGATGTTGACTCCCCAGGACTTCCATTCAATCATTGAAAAACACAAGGTAATTCTATGAATGTTCTGACAGATAAACAGATTTTCTGTGTGCTCGTGCTTGTGTTTTGAAAGAATTAGCACAATGATTGTGTTTTATAAGGCTCAAAGTATGTAAATCACTGAGACAAGAATGATTATACATGGACTCAATATGCATGAGAAAGGGTCAAAGGTGGGGCAACTTTCCTTCTTTTTCAATATCAGTATCTTCCAAATGAAGATCCGATAGATTATGTGTTGCTTCCCTAGAAAATGTGAAACATTCTCTTTTTAAGAAAAGAATGAGTAGCTAGTGGGGTTGTATGCAAGAGATGGCATGGGCTCACTGCCTGTTTCAATGATGGTCACCAAAGAATGTGAACCAATCAGTAGATGTGGCTGCCCGGCTCAGAAAGTGGTAGGTGCAGAGTTCTAATATTCTTTTAACTCTGTTCTCACACCCTCTTTCTTTTTATCATTTTGCTTACTTCTAACCAAACTCTCATTTCCATTTTTCCACTCAGCACAATGAGAATAACTCAACCGGATGAGTTATCTCCCCCACTCTTTGATTTTAACCCCTCACCCCTCAATCACTCAAGGATAACTTCCTGGGTAGGAAACACAGGTTGCATGAATACATCGAAGTTCTGTTTAAGCTCACACACGAATCCCATGTTCCTAAAAGTACATGCTGATCAATGATTTTCTTGAAATGAAGCACAAGAAATCATATGTCATTGTATGTATGCTCATTTAAAAATATGAATGAAATTTGAGCATTTGAACGTTGAAGATTTCTCAAAAACAAAGATATTGAAAAAATGAATATGAAGTTAAGAGAATTGTTTTGAGAATCTGACAATGAATCAATCAGATCAAATCAAATGGTTAGGGTATCAAAGAATTGGTAAATTTGTTTATATGAACGAATATAAACAATTTATCAAAGAAAGCACAAATATGAAAAAGATGAATGATGCACAACAACTTTGAACGCAAACGGGGGTATTACCATCAAAAAAATTGTTTGAATTTGAGACATGGTAATAACAATTTCAAATAAAATACTGAACCGGTGTGTGTGAATACTTGACAGTATATAGACAAGATAATACACAAGTATTGATCTTTGGAAACACACGGTCAATTAAACATTAAAGCTCGAAATTTTGAAAAACATTTAAAAGCACACTTCTAAATTCATGAAATCTTTTGAGAATAAGAAGTGGTTTGAACATTTCAGAAATTGTTTTTCATGTTCGAAAGTTGTTCTTCTTTCAAACAATCAGAGATCTAGGATCAGAAGATTTTTACCTTTTCAGCTCCCCCTCAAATCATGATAATATGATTTATGTCTTTTTAGCTCCCCCTGGATATTAGCATAATATCCTTCTTTGATCATTGATGAACGGGTCCTGATCTGTCATGTGATCAGAAGCCACTTTATTCATAATATTTATTTAAAAAAAATAAAAGACAGAAAGCAGTAAAACGGTTTTCTAGAATGAGTTCTGATCTGAAATAATCAGAAGTCATCACCTTTACTCCCCCTTAAATTAATCATCTGAAATATGTCAGTTAAAACAGGATAGAGATCAAACACTCCCTTTGAATTGTTAGACCATCAATATCAGAAAAATTTAGCAAAGAAAAAGTATAGGATAGAGATCAGATCAATTCACTCGGGATGAAGACCATCAATATCCATCGGCTGCAAGCATACAGGAGTAAGGTCTTTTTGAACACTGAGGTCTGAGTCCTAAACTGTTGTGTTTAGAAGTCAAACTCCGTTGAAGAACGGGTCCTAAGCTGATGTGCTTAAAAGCCATAATCTTTTATCTTTGAAGATCGGGTTTTGAACTGTTGTGTTCAAAAGCCTTTTTGACATTGAAGTCTGGGTCTTGAGCTGATTTACTCAAGAGCCATTGTCTTTCTTACTCCCCCTTGGAGTGAGGTGCCTGCAACACAGATTTAGGTTTCGGTTTTGGTACCCACTGGTATTTGGGTCCAGAAATGTTAGTTGCAGTGCGTGTAGGGGTTATGGAGTAAGAACCATACCAGAAATGATCATTTGTTTTGTGAAAATGATCATGTGTACAACAAATAGAACAATAAAATTTCTTACCATTAGATGCTTTGTTCTTCTTTGCTTTGTGTACATGTACACATGATTTCTTCTTTTTCAGCTCATTTTCCTTATCATCTTGGACTGGTTTCTTTTGCCAAACTTTATTGAAACTTTTTCTTGGATAAGTATCTGAACCATCTAAAAATTCATTGTAGAAAAGGTTAGTACGACGAATCTGATTAAATGATTTGACTGACCTTTGTGAAGAGATAAAATTCTGACTTGAACTTGAAACAGATTTTTCAAGTTCTTTGATCTTTGATGCAAAGTTGTCTCTTTCTTTCACAAGCTGTTCAATCTTTGTTGTGAATTTAGACTTTGTCCTTTGTTCATTCAGCGCAGCTGCAGACAGTTCAGACAATTTGGAAGCCAGTTTCATGATTTCAGATTCAAAGATTAATCTTTCTTCTTCAAACCCTTTTTCTGACTCATTTCGCTGGCCAGATAATTCTTTAAAGAATCCCACATTTTTCTGTTCTATGGCCTTCTTTTCTTTATCAAACTTCTCTCTTTCCAAAATCAGTACTTTCTCAAAATCTGAGATTTGTTGAGAAAGTTTTATGCATTTCAGCTCCACTGACTTCTTTTCCTCAAAACACTTCTTTGAAAAATCTGAAAACTTCTTTGAAAAAATTTTCTTTTCATTTTCAAAATCAGCTTTATTATCAGAAAGCTGTTTTTCCAAAACAGATAAATTCTTTTTAAGCTCAGTGTTTTCAGATTCCAAAACAAATATATTCTCTTCGAAAGCCTTCAACTTGTTTTAAAACTCAATTGATTCTGCTTGTAGCTCAGGTGATTTCTGTTCAGTTGTCTTCAGTTGACTTTGAAGATTCATAATCTCTCTCTCTCTCTCTTTCTCCTTTATCTCTTTATCCCTCTCATAAAGGATACCTGAAAAATTAGAACTATTTTTAGTACAATTTATACATTCAGGAGTTTTAATACAGTTGTACAATTTCAGTTCCAACTCCTGAATCCTTCTGAGATACTCTGAATTTTTAAATTTCAGATCATTTCGCTCAGCTTCAATACCAGATATATCAGATCTGTAGTAAATTGACATCTTGATAAAGCTTGATAGGAAAGATCGTTCCCAAACTATATATCATAAAAACAACAATCAGATCAAATTGAAATCTTAAAAAAAATATTTCGTGAAAATTGAAATTTGAACAATACTTGTTATATTTCGCAGTGTAGAAAAAAATATTTCCAAAGATGATCAAAAAAAATTTCCGGACTTTTTTTTTTAACCAAGTCTTGAAGACTCGCACAACTCAAGGTATGCGTTTCTGGCTTGAATCACAAAAGATACTATGCGGTTTAAGTAATGTGTGTGAAGAATGACACACATTTGATGATATGCGGGTTCAGTAGACACGCACTTTGAAGTAATGCGTGTGAAGAGTGACACGCATTTGATGATATGCGTATATAGAATGACACGCACAATAAGCTATGCGTGTTCAGCTGAGCACGCACTTGAAGATATGCGTGTGAAGTGTGACCCGCACTTTGAATGCTATGCGGGTTCAGAGTGACACGCACAATAAGATGAATGAACCGCATACTATATGAATCACCCGCATACTTTGATGAACACATGCACACCACTAAAATAAATCAAAATCACACCAAAACACATCTAGACTTCGAATTTCAATCTGAAAATTTGACAATTCACTCACCTACAAAATTCGAACACAATTCTAGCAAGCAATTTCGATTAAAAACACAGAAATCAACAAATTTGATTCAAGAACAGTGACAAAACACGTTTTCACGAAAATCTCAAAAATGAAAAATTGAAACCGATTTTGAATGAATTTTGATATAGAATCGAAACAAGAAACAATCACTACAACAAATCGAGCACAATGATTCCAATTTCAAGCAATAAAATCAATTTTTCACAAAAAATTTGATGAAACAGTAACAAACTCGTTTCTTGAAAATATTTTCGAAAAATTAAAATTTCGATCCAAAAACACACAGAAATCAATTCAAATCATGATTAAATCTTTTCTGAAAAGTTTGGTATGGTTCTGATACCAATTGTTAATCATAAATCCCAATCTATCAAGCTAATTACTCAAGATATGAACAATATGCTCAAGAATTAGAGAGAGAGTCTAGAGAGAGAAAGTAGATCTTGAATTACATCAACTCTAGAATTACAAAGAATGCTTAGACTAGTTTTTATTTTTACATGATTACACAAACCAAACTATATATACCAACTAACTATAACAAAGCCTTAATGGCTAAGGAAACTAAACTTGTTTTGACTAACTATTATGTTGACTTTTACATTGTTGACTTTCCTATTAAATCTTGGATACAATATTTAGACCTAACAAATTATATCTCCCTTCAAATCGGGGTGTTACACTATTGTTATTTCCTCTTTTTGGGTGATATCCCTTTATTTAAGATGTCATATTTCGCAAACATTCATGTTTAAATTTACCCCTATTTTTAGGGTGTTACAATATATGTCAAGTGGACGTCCGCAAAGACCTTTTTTCATCCATACTTCTGCCTGTTTCCGCGGAAGCATCAAAACTTTTTATGGACAAAACGAAGTATATGGACGTCTGCTACTTATGTTTTTGAAAATTTTGTTTTACCTCCTTGTTCTAAGGTTGATAGGACCCAGGAAAAAATTGGGTACCAAATACCTATTTCTCATGAACTTTTGTAGATGGTTTTGGAAATGAAATTGAAGATCTAATTGGATTTTAATAGCGGTTGCATACGTCACATGACTAGTAATAGAAACCTATTCTCATCCTATGAGGAATGTGACAGAGCGCAAGTTGTCTTCATTGGCAATGCAAAAGGAAAAGTAATCGGTAGAGGTAACATAGTTTGCAATAATGTTAAGTTCTTAAATGTTGAGTAAGTGGATAATTTGAATTTTAATATGCTAAGTGTAAACCAATTATGTGAGAAAAATATTCATGTGCTATTTTAAAATAATGCATGCAAAATAACAAAAAATGGCAAGCTAATTCTAACCGTTGATAAAAAGAACTTATATATTTGTAAAACATGTGTTAAAAGTTTTGTTTGTGTTTAACTTCCGTGTATGATAATACTACTTTGTGACATAAAATTTTAGGTCATGCAAACTTACTTTTAATTCACAAATTCAAAATAAAGACCTTGTGAGTGACATTCCTACAATTCAAGTTTGATGATCATTTTTTTGATGTGTGTCGCGTTGGAAATCATGTTCACGCTTTTCATAAATCAAATAATATGGTCTAAACTAAGAGAGTGTTAGAGTTACTCCACATGGACCTTTTTGGTCCCTCGACAATCCAAAGCTATGGAGGATATTTCTATACACTTGAGGTTATTGATGCTTTTTCTCGATCCACTTGGACTTTATTTTACAAAATAAAAATGAAACTTTCGAAAAATTTTAAATTTTGGGAAAGAGAATTCAAAACTTACAATCTTGTTCAGTTATTTCTATTCGTACGGACCATGGCAGAGAATTCGATAACGAAACACAATTTGGAGCATTTTGTGACAAGTACAAAATTACTCATAACTTCTCGGCTCCTCGAACTCCTCTATCCAATGGGGTTGTTGAGAAGAAAAACTAAACTTTACAAGAGATGATTTGTATTATGTTAAATGAGAAAAATACACCCTAAAAGTTTTGGTGTAACGCCGTAGCGGCAACCTATGATCTAAATTGTGTCCTTGTTAGGGGAATCCTATAATAGAAACCCTATGAGTTGTATCGAGGTAGAAAGCCCTTCATAGGTCACCTTAAAGATTTTGGATGCAAGTGTTATATTCTAAACAATAAGGATTATCTAAATAAGTCTAACCCTAAAGCCTATGAAGGAATCTTCTTAGGTTAATCTTGGAATAACAAAGCCTATATAGTTGTTAACAAGTCAACCATGGTAGTTGAAGAATCCTTTTTAGTTTGTTTTGGTGAGACTACACCCAAGCCAAGCCCTCATTTAGTATATGATGATATAAGTGAATAAGAGGCTCTAGCACGTAATCATAGAACCTTGACTTTAGAGCTCCAATCTTCATCTAGTCAGGTTGAACCTAGTGATACACCTCCTTACTATGTTCCCCAAGCAATAGAAAATCCTAACCTAAGAGCCGCAATCATCCTGTAAAACAAATCATAGGAGAGTTGAACCAAAGAACCACTAGATCTCAAATCCATAACAATAGTGTTTTCCATGCCTGTGTTTCTTCTATAGAACCTAAAAATACAGAAGAAGCCTTAAAAGATGAAGATTGGATCATAGAAATGCAAGAAGAACTTAACCAATTCACTAGGAACAGTGTGTAGGACTTAGTCCTTCAACCTAGTGGGCAAACCATCATAGGGACTAAATGGGTATTTCGAAACAAGGTAGATGAACACGGTGGAGTCATACGAAACAATGCACGATTAGTTGCTAAGGGTACAAGAAACCTTTTCTCCATTGCAAGATTAGAAACCATAAGAATGCTTTTGGCTTATGTTAACGCAAAAGGCTTCAAGCTTTATCAAATGGATGTCAAAAGTGCTTTCTAAACGGTGTTATAACCGAGGAAGTGTTTGTCACACAACGTCCCAACTTTGAAACTTTTGAAAAACCAACACACGTATTTAAAGTTAAAAAGACACTTTATGGTCTCAAGCAAGCTCTGTGTGCTTGGTATGACATATTAAAATTTTTCTTGATGGATAATGGTTATGTAATGAGTAAACTGGACAACACATTATTTGTTAAGCAATCAAATAATGATTTAGTTGTACAAATTTATGTTGATGACATCATTTTTGGTTCAAGCAATAACATGCTATGTGAAGAATTTGCTACAAAAATGCAAAAATGAATTTGAAATGAATATGATAGGCGAATTGAATTACTTTCTTGGCTTAAAAATTAGACAACTTGATGATGGAATTTTTGTAACTCAATCCAAATATGCTAAAGATATGCTTAAGAAGTTTAACTTTGAAGATGTAAAGTCTGTAGACACACCTATGACTACCAATATTAAGTTATCCAGTGATGAAGAAGAAAATGACTTCAATGAAAAGAAAGATCGTGCTATGATTGGGAGTTTACTTTATCAACGACAAGCAGACCTGATATTATGCATAGTGTATGCTTGTGTGCAAGATTTTTCAGGGAAGTCCACGACAATCTCATTATGAAGTTGTCAAATGCATATTCTGCTACATAAGAGGAACTTTAAATCTCGACTTATGATACCCAAAGAATCCAGAGCTAGGAATTACATGTCATACGTATTCAGAACTAGGTGGTTAAGATATTGTTTGTAAGATCCGTAAGAACTTTTATCTTAAGATATTGTTTCACATGATTTGTTTCCATCTAAGGATAGCATTTAATGTATTGATGAACATATATTTGTTTCTCAATGTGCTTGTTTCATATGTATTAGGTTCACAATGTGAAACCTTTTTTACATGTAACTTTTGTTTCACAAACAGACTAAAAAGGTTCATTTGTGAAACAAATGTATGTTAATCAATATTCTAAATGCTAGTCTTAGATGAAAAAATATATATATGAAATTGCACATGATGCACTAGTTCTTAAGGTTATCACAATTTCATGAGTTCTCAAAAGAAGGTCCCCATATATATATATATATATATATGTGTGTGTGTGTGTGTGTGAGAAATGCTAAATATATGAGAAATAAAGAAATGATCCTAGCCCTTTATCTGGTCAACATTTGCGGCTTTGACCGTGAAGCACCGGATAATTCCTTGTGTGGTTTATAGAAGATAGAGGGGTAGTTTCGTAAAATACGCGGGACGAGTTCAAATATGAATTATATGTTCATATATGAACTTTTGTGATTAATATATGAATTATTAATTAGTTCATATGTGAATCACAAAGGTTCATATATGAATCTGTTAATTAGTTCAACTGATTCACATATGAACCTACAGTTAATTAGTTCATATGTGAATCAGTTAATTGGTTCATATATGAATCACAAAGGTTCATATATGAATTAGTTAAAAGAGTTCATATGTGAATTACACTGGTTCACATATGAACATGTAGTTCTTATGTGAATCATACATGTTCATATATGAACTCGTCCTGTGTATTTGTAAAAATTACGAAATTGTCCTTCTATTTTTGAAATAGCCGTAACTTTTGACCAGTCAAAGCCGTAATGTTTGACCAATCAAAGACGCAATATTTGACTAGTCAAAGCCGATCTTGACCGAATGAAAGACTATGATTAATTCTCTATTTATCATATATTTAGTATTTCTCAAATGAACCTCTCCATATATATATATATATATATATATATATATATATATATATATATATAAGGCAAGGCAATAATAAACCATTAGTGTGTGTGTATATGTAAGGTTGAGTTTCGTTGAGAAGTTGAGGTTAACATGAGAAGCGTAATAAGGGTTATCAGTCGTTGGATGATAAATGGGTACACATTAGTATGAGATGCATCGAGATGCACCAGATCAGTTCTCTTCTAATGCACAATTCATGGGAGGGTATGAGAATAAAAGTGATCAACAGCTCAAACTCATTTCTCACGTTACCCTCAACTTCTCACACGATCTTTCGCTTATATATATTGTATTGTTATAAAAGGACACGATCTCTTGTTCTAAATTAAGCATGAAAGGTCGATAAATATTAAACAACAAGATCTTATTTTCTAATTTAGGCACTAAAAATCAATAAATCTAATACTGAAACTATGTCAAACAAATATAAAACTAACGTTTTGTCAAATTGTACTAATATATATATATATATATATATATATATATATATATATATATATATATATATATTTTGGAAGGATATTTTGCAACCCTTAAAAAGGTTGCAACCTTTGCAACCCACATCTTAACCGTTGGATTCATGATCGACGGTTATTTTATTTTTATTTTTCTATTTTTTAAATTAAAAATATTGGGGTCCATATCTATTGTAACTGTCGATCATGAATCCGACGGTTAAGATTTGGGTTGCAAGGTTTGCAACCTTTTTAAGGGTTGCAAATTAGACAACCCATATATATATATATATATATATATATGTATATATAGGGAGAGGTTCATTTGAGAAATGGTAAATATATGAGAAATAGAGAAGTAATCTTAGTCATTCATCTAATCAACATTTGCGGCTTTGACCGCGAAGCACATGATAGTTTCTTGTGTGGTCTATAGAAGGTAGAGGGGTAATTTCGTAAAATACACGGGAGAGTTCATATATGAATCTCAAAGATTCATATATGAATCTGTTAATTAGTTCAACTGATTCATATATGAATCTTTGTGATTCATACAGATTCATATATGAATCACAAAGGTTCATATATGAATCTGTTAGTTAGTTCAACTAATTAATATATGAATCAGTTAAAAGAGTTCAGTTGTGAATTGCACTGATTCATATATGAACATATAGTTCATATGTGAATTATAAATGTTCATATATGAACACAGTCCATGTGTTTTGTAAAATTTATGAAATTGTCCTTCTATTTCTGGGATAGTCGCAACTTTTGACCAGTCAAAGCCGCAACTTTTGACCGGTCAAAGCCGCAATATTTGACTAGTCAAATCCGATCTTGATCATATGAATGGCTAGGATTACTTCTCTATTTCTCATATATTTATCATTTCTCAAATGAACCAAACATTATATATATATATATATATATGTATGTATTTTGAACATTTTTAATTATCAATTATAAAAAGACTAGAAATGTACCCTCACAATGCAGCGGGTTTCTGAAATCTAGAACTCGAACCCTCGATCATTATTCATATTTTTTGTTAGTCTTTTTTTATTTTATTTTACGATTTTGAGAAACCTAGATTTAAAACAAAAATATATTTTAGTTTAGTTTAATTATGGTTTTTTATAAAAAATAATAAAAAAGTATTTTGTTACAGGTCAAAAAATGTTTAATTTAAATGATAACTATATTTAAGATATTTTATATTTAAAATTAAAAAGATAACATACTTCAATAAAAAATAAAAATAAGGTGTTTTATCTCGAATTTTCTTATATTTATCGGTTAGTTATATCAATAGTTAAAAATTTTAGATATTTTAGAAAATAAAAATAAGTGCTTATCTACAGTTAGTTACACGAATTCAAAACTGAGCTTTTATAAGCTGTACTTATGTTTAATCAATTTGTATTTTTGGATTTTAAGTAATATGCATTAATAAGTGGTACCTAATGCATAAAAATTAGTTTTTAAGAGTTTAAATTAAATGTTTTATAATATAGTATAGATATATTAGTTAAAATTCAAAATTACAAGTTAATGAAACATAGTTATAACTTATTAAAGTCCCATGTTTTTATTTGTATAACTAATTGCAAATAAACATATTAAAAACAGGATAAACACTATGAGATAAACTACCTGTTTTATTTTTTATTAAAATATATTATCAATAATTTTAAATATAATAACATAACAAAATAATTTATCATTATCTTTATAAAAATATCAAAACTAAAATTAAAATAAATTACATTTTTATAATAAAATATATTATTTTGTGCTTAAAATGTTGTAATTAAGAGTTTTTTATGTCTCTTTTATAATACTAGAAGCGTACTCGCGCAATGCAGCGAGATATATCACGATTTTAATGTTTATTTTTATTTTTTGTTTTTTATTGATTTACAATAGGATTTTGGATGGTTTTTATTGAGTGATAATGATTTTTTTATATATAAATTTGTTTAATTTAGACTTAACAATATAATTTTTTTTATATAAAAAAAATTAAGTAGTTTGTTAAAATTCATTAATTATCTTATATATTTTAAATTTTTTATATTTAAATTGAGATGTTTATCCTGTTTTGATTATGTTTATCAGAATTCAAATTTCATAATTTTAGGATTTGGGGATTAAAGATTAGGATAAGAATGAAATTTATTAATTAGGGTTAAAAGTATTTAAAAGTAGTACATATTGCTTCATTAATTGTTTTTTAATTGAGTGATAATGGTTTTTTATATATAAATTTGTTTAATTTAGGCTTAACAATATAATGTTTTTTATATAAAAAAAATTAAGTAGTTTGTTAAAATTCATTAATTATCTTATACATTTTAATTTTTTTATATTTAAATTGAGATGTTCATCATGTTTTGATTATGTTTATCAGAATTCAAATTTCATAATTTTAGGGTTTGGGGATTAGAGATAAAGATTTTGGGGGATAAGGATGAAATATATTAATTAGGGTTAAAAGCTTTACATGTAGTACATTAGGTTTTAGTAGTTATTTTTAAGAGATTTTAAGTAGATAGCTTTAAATGATAGTACATAAAGCTTAGTGAGTTGTAATTAAGAGTTTTTTATGCCATCTTTATAATATAGTATAGATATATATAGTATAGATAAATATAATAACATAACAAAATAATTTATCATTATCTTTATAAACAGATCATAACTAAAATTAAATAAATTACATCTTTATAATAAATTATAAGTTGTACCAAAGCATTATGAAATTGCAAATTAAGTAATTATCTTTAATTAGTTGTATTTTATGATTAAAATTTTGTAATTAAGAGTTTTTTATGTCTCTTTTATAATATAGTGTAGATGAGAGATGAGTAAATATTTCATAAAAGACCTTATACTTTGGAAGAATAACACAAATGGCCTTTTTCGAACTCTAGTTAGGTGTCGTTTGTTTTTTAAGAGGTCTAAAGTCTAAAGTCTTATTTTAGTTATGACTAATAAGAGGTGGTGTGTAAAAATGTCTGAACGATTCAGACTTAAGAGCCAATAAGAGGTTTTAAAAAAAAAACAAACAACCCCTTAGTGAATGCCTAGGTCATTCGGATATCGGAGGCCGTCTTTCTTGCCGATTTTGCATGCTCATTCATTTAGATGTTAATTATAATTTATAATAATGTAGATGGTGAATGTGTATTGGCTGTGAAATTTATGTAATTGGTATAACTCTCAGCATAATTAAATATAAAATAAAAATCATATTTTAAATATAAAAATATATAATATAATTAAAAAAATCTAACAGAATATTTTATAAAAAAATATATTATTAAACCAAAATAAATTACATTATATTATTAAGTCTAAATTAAACAGATTTATATAAAAAAATCATTATCACTCTCTCACAACCAACCAAAATCGTAATGTAAATCGACAAAAAATAGAAAATAAAATGAAACATAAAATCGTGATGTATCTAGCGGCATTGCGCGAGTACACTTCTAGTTATTCTATAAAGATGACATAAAAAACTCTTAAAAACAAGTCTTAAAGCTTAATGTACCGCTATTTGTTAAGACACAGTCTCATTGGATTCAAGATCATCCAATCTGAAGATCGCAATCTGAAGCTAAAGCCGAAACGTCGACTCTCGATATTAAAGTCTATGTCGTTTGTAATAAATGTCAATGTATTTGTTTATTATTGTAAAAGTTAACTTAATATCTAGTATGTTAGATATTAGTTAACTTAGGTAACTTAGTTAGTTATATTAGTTTCTAAGTTAGCTTTCTAGTTTACTTTATATTAGAAAATAATATCTAGATCTAATATCTAGATATTATCTAAGGTAGTGTGTTAGACACACTTGGTAGATCTTTTGTGTATCTCTAGTATCTCATCTCTCAAGAATCAGATCATAATTCACACACAAAAACACACACTAAAAGGTGTAAATCAGAGAGAAAAACAGAGAACACAAACATAGCTTGAATCGATCAACCTTGTAACCGTTGTTATAAATCAATACAGGTTGGTAATCTTTATTGTGTCGTTTCTAAAACTTGATATTAGTATTGTTGTGGACCGACAATTGGTATCAGAGCCTGATTAAGATCAAAATCAAGTTGTTCTGAAAAACGTCTTTGTGTTCTTATTGAAAATCGATTTCGAGATTTAAACTGTTTTAGGTGTTAAAATCGATCAGGTTGTGATCGAAATACATGCTAGATCGAGTTGTGTGTGATTAATTTCAATATTAAGCTTTATTCGAGTTCCAATTTGTGGATTTAGTGAGAAAACAGTCGAGTGGAAGAAAGTTACTGTGCGATAAATTTTTCTTCAAATAGTGTGTTTTATTGAGATCGAGTGCTTACTTTCAGTTCTAGAAGTGTTTCTAGACATATTGGTAGTGTTTTGGTACTGCTAATCGCTTAAGGAACAAGTTCTAGTCAATTTTTCGAAGTTTAAGGATGAACATACGCAAAGTAGAAGAAGAACACACGCAAAGTCCAACTTTGCGCGTCTCACATCAAACGCAAAGTCCCACTTTGCGCGTCCCAAGTGAAACGCAAAGTCCAACTTTGCGCGTCCCACATCAAAGGCAAAGTCCCACTTTGCGCGTCTCAAGTGAAACGCAAAGCCCACTTTGCGCTCCTCAAGTGACCCGCAAACCTCACTTTGCGCCTCTCAAGCCAAACGCAAAGCACACTTCTCGCTTCAAAGAGCAATCACAAACCTCAACTTCACTTCTCGGATCAAACCTCAGAAACGCAAACCTTAGAAACGCAAACCTCAACTTTGCGCTTCCAACTAGACCCGCAAACCTCAACTTTGCGCTTCCAACTAGACCCGCAAACCTTACTTTGCGCTTACCTTTAGAAACGCAAACCTCAACTGGACCCCCGTGCTAAGTCTGCCTAGGGGACAAAAATTTCTTGTGTGATCAAATTTTATCTGGATTAACGATTATATCTGTCAAGTTTTTCTCTTATTTCAATACAGAATGACATCTAGAGAAGCTCTTGCAATAGGAACTGACACCAAGCCACCAGTTCTCTTTAAAGGAGAATACGAACAGTGGAAGTATCGGTTTCTGAACTTCATTGACAGACATGAGCTGGGTGATTTCATCAGGAAATCTATAGAAGAAGGGGTTATGAAACCAGTCACGACGACTCGTGTAGTTGATAATGTGCCGACTGAAGTTGAACTTAAGTTTCATGAGCTAGGAGATGATAACCTCAGAAGAGCCAAAGGCGAGAGATTAGCTAAGTCATACATTTTACAAGGAAATCCAAACGAAATCTATATAAAGATTGACAACTACAAGGCCACCGGCAAACAAATGTGGGATCAGCTTGAAAAGATGATGATGGGTTCAAAAGTTGGAAATCAGCTGAAAATCTCCAACTGCCTAAATAATTATGAAGAATTTAGAGGCAGGGTGGGAGAAACTTTAGAAGAAACCCATGACAAGTTTGTGACTTTGCTGAACGAACTTAGAAAGAACAAAGTCCACAAATCTCAAATTGAGCTGAACGTCAAATTCCTAAGTATTCTTCAACCGGAATGGAAAAGATTTGCTAGGCAGATGAAGCAGATAAAAGACTTGAATGAGATTGCACTTCACGAGGTGTATGAAACCCTCCGACAAAATGAAGAAGAGGTGGATGAAATTCTAGATGAGAAGAGGCAGAGAGGAAAGACAGTTGAAGACACAGTTGCTCTAGTTGTCAGGAAGAAGAAGAACAAGGCAATTGTGTACGAATCAGAAGAAGATGAAGCTTATGCAAACTCTGACACAGATGAAAATGATCAGCTAAAGCAAGCAATGATGATGCTAACAAATGCTTTTCAGAAAAGGTTCTACAAAAAGCCAACATCAAACAGTCAGAGGTACTCTTCTGGTCCAAACAACTACATCCATAAAGAAAGGGTTGAAGGTAGTAGGTATGAAGGAAAGAGGTTTGAGGGAAAGAGAACAGAGGAGAGGAAACCTGAAGAGAGAAGAAATCAAGCTGAAGGGAAAAGAATAGAGGAGAGGAAACCGGAAGAGAGAAAGTTCAAAGCTGAAGGATCAAGCCAGCCAGAACCACCAACGTGCTACAACTGTGGCAAAACAGGTCACTTTGCCAAGGACTGCCGTAGATCAAAGGTCAGAAACTCCGACTACTACAAGAACAAGATGCTTCTTGCAAAGCAACAGGAGGCTGGCAAGGCACTGATGGCTGAGGATGAATACTGGCTCGATCACTCAGATGAAAAAGAAGAAGAGGATGAAGAAAAAGATGAAGCCGTCAACATGTGCTTGATGGGCCAGATAGAATCAGATGCTGAAGCTGGTTCAGACAATGAAGATGAGGAGGTATGTAATTTATCAGACTTAGATTTCATGAATAAAATGCATGCCATGAGTTTAAAACAAAAAGAGTTCGAATCTAATCTTGAGCAAAAAAATGGTGTCATAACTGACAAAAACCAATTGATACAAAAACTTAGCAATGAAATTGCTGAGAAGAAAGTATTAATTGAGGTTTTACATAAAGATAATGACACCAACGCTAAGGAAAAGACAATAATTCTTAAGGAGAATTCTGATCTTAAGTCTAAACTGCTAAAAGGTGAAATAGATTTATATGAGCTTACAAATTTGCATGCTTCTTGTACCAAAGAAAACTTTTCTTTACATGGAAAATTAAAAAGTTTGGAAGAGAAGTTATATAAAATGGGTCAAACTGAACAGACTATTTTTCTAAACAAACCCAAAGAAGAAATAGAGAGATGGGGAATCGGTTATAAGAATACTCACTGTCTACAAAAAGGGATATCTGAAGTGCCAGGACTTTATGATCATCTTTTAATGCAATTAGCTCGCAGAATCCCTAAGTTTAAAACATTTTGGACTAAACTATCGGAAAAGGATGAAGCCAATGAAACGGAAAAACGGTTGAAATCAGCTAAAGTTCATCTTCCATTTAATTATGCGAAGACGAATAATAGTTATAATGAAAATCCTATATATCAAAAGAAGAAAACTCTTTCAAGTGATTTCTTTCCAAGTTATTCTGAAAAAGAAATGGAGGCGAAGCCTATTCAAGGTAAACTATATGTCCCTCCTCTCGTTTTAGAACGTAAAATTTCTGAACTCGAGAATTCTTTGTCAGATGAAAGACTTTTGATATTTATTGAGCAAAACGTTTTTTCAACCGTGTTTTCAAATTCTGTTCTTTCAAAGACTTCAAACTCTGAGGATTTGTATGGTTCATCAAATAAAGGATTTGATTTTTTGAACTCTGACAGTGGTTTAGATAATGGTTCTAATCAATTTGACATTAATGAAAAACTTTCTAACCATTCATCTTTTGTTAAGAAATCTTCAAGAAAAACCAGTATGCCTGTGAACGGTGCAAAATCAACGAAAGTTGATAATTCAGTCTCTGTGAAAGCTAAACATGCTAAAGGTAAGAAAATATCTCAGCATTCACAGAAACCGAACACTACTGGTAATTCGAAGAAGAAGCAATTGCTAGTTGCTCAAAGGTCTAACTCACCATCTTTACATGTTTCAGATCTGAGCAAGCAAAGGCCAGACGTAAATTCTCAATGGCAACCCAAACGGAAGCTTGACAAGACCGTTTTATCGTTTAGTAGTGTTAATTGTAATAAGACTTCGCTTACTAAAGATGTTGTGATTGCTGATATTGCTGTTTTGAACCCAACTCTTGCTGTTTCTGGGAAACAATATACAATGAAGCAATTATTTCAGTTATCTTTATCTGCTGAAAAGTCTTCTATTTATGATAAACATGTCTCTATTTCTTGTCAAGATTCTGGAGATTAGTTTGGCAACTACCATGTGCATACATCTCATACTAATTCTTCACATGCATTTAAAAAGAAAAGAAGACCCAATTTGAAATGGGTACCAAAATCTTGTGCTAACACAGCAGGACCCAAATTCCAGTGGGTACCTAAGGCTAAATCTGTGTTGCAGGCACACAAAGCTTAAAGAGAATGCGACTTCTGATTATGTACAGATCAGGACTCGTTCTTCAATGTCAAAATAGGTTTTTGGATAATGCAGTTCAAAACCCGAACATCAAAGTCAAAATCGGCTTTTGAACAAATCAGTTCAAGACCCGCACTTTGATGATCAAAGTGTTTATTCCAATGTTGTCATATGAATATCTAAATTTGTAATTTCTCTTATGCAGACTAGTCATACGTGGTTCTTGGACAGCAGATGTTCCAAGCACATGACAGGGCAAAATAAGATACTGTCAAATTTTAAAGAGAAATATTGCGGAACAGTAAGATTCGGCAACGACCAGTTTTCTCCAATCATGGGATACGGTGATGTACAACAGAACAATGTCACTATCAAAAAGGTGAGCTATGTTGAAGGATTACGACACAACTTGTTCAGTATAGGCCAGTTCTGTGACAAAGACTTAGAGGTCAACTTCAAAGCCAAGAGATGTTCAGTTCGCAATGATGAAGGCGAAGAACTCTTGGTCGGTACTCGAGAATCATACCTCTACACAATCAATTTATCAAATGTCCAAACTGACAAGCAAGTTTGTCTACTGACGAAAGCATCGATGCAACAAAGTTGGTTATGGCATCGAAGGCTCTCTCACCTCAACTTCAGGTACATCAACAATCTGGTAAGTAGAAAGCTCGTCAAAGGACTTCCAGATCTCAAGTATGAAAGAGAACATCTTTGTGCAGCTTGTGAAAAGGGCAAGATGAAGAGGGCACCTCATAAACCAAAGCCTGAACCAAGTACAAGTGCTCCGTTAGAGTTATTGCATATGGATTTATGCGGTCCGATGCGAACTCAGAGTCTAGGCGGAAAGAAGTACATACTCGTGATCGTGGACGATTACTCGCGATACACATGGGTCACGTTTCTACGTTCAAAGGATGAGACAACTGATATTCTCATCACATTCCTAAAGACGCCCCCAGGTGAATCTGCAGAAACCGGTCAAGTTTCTACGAACAGATAACGGCACAGAGTTCAAGAACAACAAGGTTGAAGAATATCTCGAATCTGTCAGGATTTCACATAAATACTATGCTGCTCGTACGCCTCAGCAAAATGGAGTGGTTGAAAGGAGAAATCGAACGCTAGTCGAAGCTGCTCGTACTATGATAAGTCACTCTGACTTACCTCTATTTTTGTGGGCAGAAGTTGTTTCGACCGCGTGCTACACACAGAATCGTTCCATGGTACATCGGAGATTCAAAAAGACTTCTTATGTGTTAATCAACAACCGAACACCGACAATCAAATATTTCCATATATTTGGGTGTAAGTGTTTTGTTCTAAACGATAGGGAGAGTCTAAACAAGTTCAGTGCTAAGGCGGACGAAGGAATCTTCATTGGCTATTCCTCGACATCAACTGCATTTCGTGTTTATCTAAAGAAGTCAAAGACGGTGATTGAAAGCATCAACGTCTCATTTGATGAAGAAATGGCTTCCGAACAACAACGTTCAGAACCCGTTATAACAGGAATACTAGCTTCTGGGCAAATCAGTTCAGGACCTATGTCTCAACAAAATAAATCAGACGAAGCTTCAACTTCTACTAACCATTTATCTGATTTAGATTTATTATTTGAATTGTTTTATGATGAGTTTCTTGGATCTAATGTAAAGAAATCTGTTGTGGTTGACAGGATGGAAGACTTAACGACTACTCATCCAACCAGTTCAGATGACTCTGTTGAATCCAACGCCCCGATTCAACAAGAGATTCCAATTCAAATGCCGACTCCAACAGTTGAAGAAGTGACAAATGATAAAGAGACCGAAGTAGCTGAAACCAGTAGGAGATACTTTACAGATCAATCTACAGCCAGATCAAGTTGTACCTGCTGAGCCTTCTGAACCTGCCACTTCAACTGAAACCATCAATCCTTCTAAACAAACCGAAGAAGGTACAAGTGGATTTGTAGATGATACAATTGACATACATTCATATAATCCACTGCCTCATGAACATAAATGGACCAAAGAGCACCCGATAAGCCAGATTATTGGTGATCCATCAAAGTCAGTGCAAACTAGGTCAGCATCAATGAACATGTGCATGCATTACTCCTTTCTGAGCAAGTTCGAGCCAACACGCGTATCAGAGGCACTTGCTGATCCAGAATGGGTGATCTCAATGCAAGAAGAGCTGAATCAGTTCGATGCACTTCAAGTCTGGAGACTCGTACCGAAACCTCAAGGTAAAACCATTATAGGTACGAAATGGGTTTTCAAGATAAAGAAAGACGAAGATGGTACCGTTATCCGAAACAAGGCAAGACTAGTAGCCAAAGGATACAGACAAGAGGAAGGAATCGACTATGACGAGACATATGCTCTTGTGGCGCTATTAGAGGCAATCAGAATGTTTCTAGCCTACGCAGCCCACAAGAACTTCACGATCTTTCAAATGGACGTGAAGACAGCATTCCTCAATGGAATTCTGAAGGAGGAAGTCTACGTATCTCAGCCAGAGGGTTTTGTCAATCAAGATAAGACGAATCATGTTTACATTCTCGACAAAGTACTCTACGGTCTGAAACAAACACCTCGAGCCTGGTATGATGTCCTTTCCACTTTTCTAGTCAAGTCTGGGTTTTCAAAAGGTACGGTAGATACCACTTTGTTTATCAAAAAGGAAAAAGGCGATATCATTTTAATTCAAATCTATGTAGATGATATTATCTTTGGTTCTACAAATCCGAAGTACTGTAAGAATTTTTCAAACCTTATGGTGTCTAGATTTCAGATGAATTTGATGGGAGAGATGAATTTCTTTCTCGGTCTACAAGTAAAACAATTTTCCTTGGGTATTTTTATCAATCAATCAAAATACATTAGGGATATTCTTCGGAAGTTCTAAATGGAAAATTCAAAACCGATTGGTACCCCAATGGCACCAGGTACTAAAATTGGCACCGATCCTTCGGGAAAGGCTGTTGATGTTAGGACTTATCGAGGGATGATAGGTTCTTTAATGTATCTTACTTATAGTAGGCCAGATATAATGTTTTCAACATGTTTATGTGCAAGATATCAGGCCAATCCTAAAGAAATCCATTTGTCTACTGTGAATCGCATCTTTAGGTATCTGAAGGGCACTACAGATCTTGGTCTGTGGTATCCTAAAGATACTAGTTTTGAACTAACAACCTACACAGATGCAGATCATGTAGGTTGTATGTTAGACAGGAAGAGCACGTCAGGACATGTGCATTTCCTCGGTGACAAGCTAGTAAGTTGGGGATCAAAGAAGCAACTTTGTGTTTCAACTTCCACGGCCGAAGCAGAATATGTAGCTGCTGTTAGCTGCTATTCTCAGGTCTTATGGATGAGAACTCAATTGCGCGACCACGGTTTCCACTTCAACAAAATCCCGATATACTGTGACTCCAAGAGCGCCATCGCAATACCAGCGAATCCTGTTCAACACACCAAGACTAAGCACATAGACGTCAGGTATCATTTTATTAAAGATCATGCTGAAAAAGGAACAATTGAACTTTTCTTTGTAAAAATTGATTATCAACTTGCCGATTTGTTCACCAAACCCTTAGACGAAAAGAGGTTCAACTTTCTTATCTCTAAGCTTGGTATGCTAAATCTTAAAATCTAATCAGTTATTACCTATCAAAGTTTTCTAATTGTATACTTTTTCATCATTTCTTCATTCTTAACTTTGATTGATATCTACACTTCTACATTATGTTCATATTCCAAGGGGGAGAATGAGAAGACATTGACAAGTGGTCAATATTACTTCGAGGGGGAGATCATAAAATTTTGCATGTACCTTTTAATGCTAATTTTTTTTTTTTGTAATGCAAGAATTTAGGGGGAGCTCTTCAAGTCAAAAGGGGAGTTCGGAAATGACTTCTGATTATTTCTGATCAGAACTCGTATTTTAAAAGTTTTACTGCTTTTTGTCTTTTCAATTTAAGTGAATAAATTTTACTTTGACTTGAAATAAGACTTTTGCAGAATTTTTGAGAGAAGCTTAAAAGATCATATCTTTATGACTTAAAGCTTAGCTTCATGAGATGGAAGATCGTACGTTAAGGTATAATTCTATATCTTCATCTCATATATGGTTGAAAGAAGGACAACTTTCAATCATTTGAAAACATTGTTTTTAATGTTCAAACCACTTCCCGATTTTTCAACCGATTTTATATTTTGGGAGTGTATTTTAAATGTTTTCATGATCTAAATTGTGCTTTAACTGAAATAGTTAAACCAATATGAGCATCACGTGCATCATAGGAAAACAAGAATCATTGTGCTAGGAATTAACACAACTTCTATGGAATCACCTTAACCAGTGATTTCTACCCAAGAAGTTAATCCTTAGTGATTGAGTGTGTAAAGAGAAAAGAAATGAGTGTGATTAGAGAAAGCTAAATGTTAAAAAGAAAGAGCGTGTGAGAACAGAGTTAAAAAGAATATCACAACTCTGCACCAACTTTTTCTGAGCCGGGTAGCCACCAATTCTAGTGATTCACAATTCTTTGGTGATCATTATTGAAACAGGCAACTAACCCATGCCAACAATTGATCAAACCTCACTATCTACTCATTTTCTTCTCAACAAGAAAATGTTTCACATTTTCAAAGGGGAAGCAGCACATTTGCTATTTGATTTTCATTTGGAAAATCTGGATATTGAAAAGAAGGAAGTCTGCCCCACCTTCGCACTTCAATCATGCACATTGAGTATGTGTTTAACTTACTGTTGTCTCAGTGGTTTACACAATTTTGCGCCAAATAAGCAATCATCAAGTGCTTAATTCTTTCTAACACAAGCACGAACACACAAGGAATTTGTTTCTTTGTCATAACGTTTATAGAAATTTACCTTTGTGGTGTTTCGATGATTAGATAGAAGCCCTGGGGGAGTCAACATCAAACAGCTCCTTTACAAAGTGTATTCGTTACACACAGTGACTTAGTGTTACTGACAGACATGTTAACTGATTCATTAGTTGATTCAGGTGTTACACGATTATTTTGTCTGGATTTGCAAAGATCTAGATGAATCTCTTATGAATTGACGAATTAGGGGCTCTAACTGAAGGACATTTCTTACTCAAAGTTTTGATGAAGTCGTTGCACTTATCATTAAAAAGGGGGAGAATGACTACACAAGAAATGGCAAAGATCACATGTTTCAAGAATCACGTCCACTCTTCAAAGGGGGAGATTATTATATTGAAGACATGTTGATTTCAGAGCTAGAGAAAGAGATTGCATCTTCTGAGCTGAAGAAGAAGACTGAATTGCTAAAATCATTTTTATAATGATCTTGATCCAAAGGGGGAGATTGTTAAGACACAGTCTCATTGGATTCAAGATCATCCAATCTGAAGATCGCAATCTGAAGCTAAAGCCGAAACGTCGACTCTCGATATTAAAGTCTATGTCGTTTGTAATAAATGTCAATGTATTTGTTTATTATTGTAAAAGTTAACTTAATATATAGTATGTTAGATATTAGTTAACTTAGGTAACTTAGTTAGTTATATTAGTTTCTAAGTTAGCTTTCTAGTTTACTTTATATTAGAAAATAATATCTAGATCTAATATCTAGATATTATCTAAGGTAGTGTGTTAGACACACTTGGTAGATCTTTTGTGTATCTCTAGTATCTCATCTCTCAAGAATCAGATCATAATTCACACACAAAAACACACACTAAAAGGTGTAAATCAGAGAGAAAAACAGAGAACACAAACATAGCTTGAATCGATCAACCTTGTAACCGTTGTTATAAATCAATACAAGTTGGTAATCTTTATTGTGTCGTTTCTAAAACTTGATATTAGTATTGTTGTGGACCGACACTATTTAATACTAATCACTTAAAAACAGTCATAAAAGTTGTATGTACTACATTTAATGTTATTTATTAATTTTCAATCATTATCTCTAACCATTTTAACTCTCCTAAAATCATTTTCCACTTTAACTCCCCTAAAATAACTCTCAACATATTTTAGATATAAAAAATCTAAAATATAATTAAAAAATCTTACAGAATATTTTATAAAAAAAATTATATTATTAAACCAAAATAAATTACATTATATTATTAAGTCTAAGTTAAATAAATTTATATAAAAAAATCATTATCACTCTCTCACAACCATCTAAAATCGTAACGTAAATCGACAAAAAACAGAAAATAAAATGAAACATTAAAATCGTGAAGTATCTAGCTGCATTGTACGAGTACTCTTCTAATATACTCTAATGAGTAAATATTGTTCAATATTAACGTTGCAAATAAAAACGACATTAGTTGAAGTTTTTAACTTATTCAACAAATAAATCAAACATTAATTTTATTTACTTCTATATTAAATGATTTATTTTTCTACATATACACAAAAAAAATTGTTTAACAAGTTGAGACCTTAAAAACGAATACACTTACCAAATCGATCTTTTCATTTAATCTGTCCTTACCAAATTGATCCTCACATTTCTCAATTCATTAACCTAAATCGGTCCACAGTCTCAATCGATCCCATGTAGATGAATAAATATGTGACATTGTATAAATTTACATATAAATACAACACTATGACATTCTGATGAGTAAAATAGACAATTTAAACAAATTCAAACATTTATCAGTTTGCAAAAACAAGTAATGTTATTCACTCAAATTTTAGACTTCAGCACCACCTCTAATCAATCAGAAATGAAATAAGATTTCAGAATTTAGCACCTCTTAAAAACCAAACGTCACCTTAGACTATTTTGGTGCCTTATAAACTCAATTTTATTGTAATGTCGATTATCACATGTCTAAAGTAATTTTTAATAATATAAAAAACAAAAAGAACTCATGTATAATAATCAACCTTACTAATATATTGTTGGTATTAGTGACGGATAAATCGAAATATTTGAATTAAAATATATAATTTCTAAGAAAAAAATATTTTTATTTTAGAGAGAAAATAAAATAGATCATATTTAAGAAAATAAAGTAATTCTTTATTGACTTTTAAACTCCGTATATGACTTTTTTTTGAGCTCCCGTATACGACTTATTGCTACCAAAAATTGAAATTATATAATGGTCCCTAGTTTTTATGAAAAGGGGTAATAATATGATATAAATTTAATAAAATAAAAATATATTTTATTAACTTTAATAAAATAAAAATATATTTTATTATCATCATCAAAATGTGTTTTAATCAAGGTTCTAAATGGCGTGAGGCATGACGTGGCAGCGAGACCAAGCCTCAAGCCTTAGGAGCCACGACGAAGCCATGACGTTTTCAAAGCGTGACTTATGGCGTCAAATTTCTATTTCATATACAATATTAAATATAAAACGTATGTTTTGTAGTGTTACTCATTGAGTCAATATTAATAGGGAAGTTAAATTAGGTTGTATATATAAAAAAACTTGCAAATAAGATATTAAAAACGTAAAGAAAATCAAATATCTCATTACAATAACCGCACATTAGGTTATGGTGTGCCATGGGCTTAACGTGACGTGACACAAAAGCTTTGGTGTCATGACGCGTCATGACGGCTGTGCGACGAATTTTTTAGAACATTGGTGGTCAAAATTTGAATAACCTAGTTACCTAGGGACCATTTTACAATAACCTTTTTTGTAACACAAAGTCGTCCCTGGAAACTAAAAGTCAAAAAAGAATTGTTTTTGCTAATATCATGTTTATATATTTACCGTCTTTAAAATTAAGAAGTTTATTTTATAAAATATTCAATTAGTTACTTATATATCTATACTATATTATAAAGAATGGATAAAAAACTTTTAAATACAAATTATTAAACATAAGGTACCATCATTTTATGCAAGATTTTAAAAATATTTTAATTTACAAATATCAAAACACAAGATACATATTACTACTCCAGGTCTTTAACACCCACCAATTTGGTATGTGCAGAGTCTTCCTTTTATGCATACATTTATATGTATCATTATTAATTAATATATTATATTACTATAAATTTGTTTTAATTATATTATTAAATATGTAATCGGTTATTTTTTATAAATGTCATTAAAATATATAAGATAATAATTAAATTATAACAAAATACTTATTTTTTTTTATACAAAAAACATTATATTATTAAGCCTAAATTAAAAAAATTTATAAAAAAAACATTATCACTTTCTCAAAACCATCCAAAATCGTACTGTAAATCGACAAAAAAACAAAAAAATAAAATGAAACATTAAAATCGTGATGTATCTCGCTGCATTGCGCGAGTACGCTTCTAGTATTATATTAAAAAGCATTTGGTAAAAACTCTTAAAAACATATTTGTATATATCAATTACTGTTTATTAATGCATATTACTTAAAATTCAACATCATAAGTAAATGATGCATGAGTACAACGTTTTAAACCTACGTGTTTGATTCATAACTATCTGATAAACATAATCAAATATATGATGAATATCTCATTTTAAATATAAAGAATCTAAAATATAATTAGAATAATTATTGAATTCTAATAGAATACCTAATTATTATTATTTTTTATAAAAACATTATATTATTAAACCTAAGGTTGTTTACCAAATTTTTTGTATAAACGTTGATTGTGATAAAAAGTCTGATTAAGGTAGAAGGTCTTACTCTAACAAGCACTGGTTCTAAAATAGAGTTTACTTAAATATTTTATGTTAAGCGCTTACTATGTAAAATGACCATTATATCCTTTTATTTATTACAACTAATACATGTATATTATTATATACCAAATGCTTTATAATAATATATTTACATTACTAGCATTTTTTTTATCGTATGTTATTATATTATATTTATATAATTATATTTATAATATTGAATAATTACGGTAGTAAATTTGGTATAGTGATTTTGGTTAATTTATCATATTTATTATTTTAGTGCATATTTTTTTTCATTATCTATACAATATTATAAAACATCTATAAAAAACTCTTAAAAACGTATAACAAGAAAAAAACTTAGTTAATGACCAAAATTTTAGTGACTACTTATATTTTAGTCACTAAATGTGATGTTAGTGACAATGACATAGGTCGTCATTAATATTTTGTCACTAAAATGGATTTTAATGACAAAATAAATTTGGTCACCAAGTGGTCACTAATTCTCATGTAAAAAAATATTTTTAATATCGATCTATTTTCATGACTAAATTTGTGACAATTGTGTTTTTCGTCATTAATATTATAAATTCATGCGTTTAGTGACTAGAATAATAGTCACTAAGTTGAAAATTCTAGTGACCAAAAAATGATGGGCACTAAGTTGGAAGTTTAAGTGATCAAAAATAAGTAGTCACTAATTTGAAATGATTAGTGACCAAAAATAGTGGTCACTAACTAGTTGATGTCACTTAAGGAATATTAGTGACAACCAATGGTGGTCACTAAATTGAATGTGTTAGTAACCAAAAAATAGTGGTCACTAAGTGGATTCATTACTTGTTTGATTATATTAAGTTGGATGGGTTAGTGACCAAAAAATGGTGGTCACTAAATTGAAAGTGTTAGTGACCAACAAAAAGTAGCTACTAAATAGTATTCATTAATCATATAGTAGGAAGAGTTAGTGGCCAAAAAATGATGGTCACTAAATTGGATGTGTTAGTAACCAAAAAATAGTGATCACTAATTTGAAAGTATTAGTAACAAAAAAATAGTGGTCACTAAATGGTATTCAATACTTTGATAAATATAGTGAATTAGAAAGGTTAGTGACCAAAAGAATAGGGGTCACTAAGTTGAAAAGGTTAGTGATTAAGAAATTGTCATCACTAAGTTAGAAAGGTTTGTGACCAAAAAATTGTGATCACTGTGTACTAAATCCTGGAATCTATATAATAAATAGAATTTTAGGGGCTAAAAGTACCAATTTCGCAAATTCTTAAGAAACATGCGGGTACTTTCCTGGTCCAACACAACCCATGACCCGATCGTCATCACCCGATTTAAAACATTTGGGTCAATTTATTTGGTTTCCTTCACCGATCATCAAAAACCCTAGCCTTAACTCTATCTCTCTCTCGATCAATCGACACACCTATCGACTTTTGTTCCCTTAGAGAACCGATATCAGCTTTCAGGAAACAATCAAACAACCGATTTTGGTGTTATGATCGAATTTTTGCTCGAAATCAAACAACTGGTTTTGGTAAGTATTGTTATTTATTTCGTAGCAATTTAGGAACAAATCTCCAATCCTCTGTGTTTCTCACAATCGAGAATCCAAACCAGTTTATTGTGATATCATGTTTATTATTGTTGTTTTACTTTTCCAATTTCTTCAATAATGGTTTATCTCCGGTCTCCAATTTCGATTCACTGTCTTTTCCTTAAGGCTTTCGAATTGTGATTTCGAAATTCTAGTGACTACTTCCAAAAAACAGTGGTTTAACAAAACTCGTCGCTTAACAATCAAATACCTACTTTCAATAATTAAGATCCAACAAACCAGTACATGAAGACATATTACATTGCTATTTATTTCTATGATAACAAATTAATAATCCCTGCTTCATCATTTTACTGCTTTAATATGCAACTAAGTCTTATAAGTAAGCACTAGTTAAGTGGGATTAATCAGGCTGCTCTTCTACAATTTGAGTTTGGTACTCCAGAAACTGAATCATATATCACATACCTAAGGTACTTTTGTTACTCCATTCCAATTTTCAATATCTCACCCCCTCCATTACATGTCTCTGTATCTTACTCACACTTTGATTGTTTAAAAAAAATAAGGATGGACCTACTTCATAGTTATGTTGTGAGCTTAGGTGTAGGGCCGATATGGCTGGGATAGAAACCCGTCCTAAAACTCTCTCTTTGACAGCAAATTTAGAGTTTTTCTTGTTCTTCGTAGAGCCTCCAAATTGCCTCAAGAACTTGTACAGGTACTTGTCATTATTAGAGTACTCCGTCCAATGATTAAATGGTACTACCGTTTTCATTTCCAGATGTACCATAAAAAGAAGTGCTATAATGTTTTAGCTGATGATATTTTCTTTATCCCCCAACTTGGTATCTTTATCTACTTTCATTTCTTGATTTACCCATTTCATACTCTGTTCTAATTTACTTGTTTGATCTCTCAAACTATCTCAGTTTTAATCCATGTTCTATATTATGTTTCTCTAAACTATCTCCATACTAGGTAGGAACGTTATGTTGGATTTGCTCAGAGATAAGTTTCCGAAGGTTAACGAATTTGGAAGTGAAGTAATTCCAGGTGCAACTTCAATTGGCTTGCGGGTAAGTTCGACTATATATGTTTCTATAAAACAATCTGCAAAGCTCATTTAGAGGTTGTTTGGCCGTCCTGTATTGATAAAGCTGTATGTGTCGATTAACCTGTTTGTATAGATTGGGAAAGTTTTGTTTGAGAGGGTTTTTTCATAGATGGAATGAGTGTGTTTTTAAATTGGGAGGGCAAATTTGGAATTTTTTTGGCTTTCTTCATAAAACTTCCCCTGAATAAGCCACTTTCTATATCATTTGGCCACTAGCAAATATTTATGTATAACTGACAGAAGAAGTTGTGAATCTCATTAGGCTTATTAAGCTGCAAAACATACAAACCCTTAGTATCAATGCTTTCAAATACTTGCATCTAGTTATCGATTTAAAGCCCAAGATTGTTAAGATTATGAAATTTCTTCCATTCCTTTTAGGTACAAGCATACCTGTATGATGCTTATTGGGAAGACGTTGGTAGCATTGAGGCTTTTTATCATGCAAATCTAGGAATTACCAAGAAGGCAAAACCAGATTTCAGGTCAGCTGCATACCCTTTTTGGCATATAACTAAGTAAAACTTGTTTAACTGGTTATCTGCATACATTCCCATTTTGTTCATATAAATTCTTATTCACGATGATGCAGTTTCTATGATCGTTTTGCTCCAATCTATACATACCCGCGATATTTACCACCTTCAAAAATGTTGAATGTTGATGTTACAAATAGTGTGATTGGTGAGGGTTGTGTGATGAAGGTACTTATGATATATGTTATGCAAATGAATCACCTCTGCTTTCATTCTGTAGACCCTTTTCTAAGTAAAATTGGTTTCCTTACAGAACTATAAAATTCATCATTCGGTGATTGGTCTTCGGTCTTGCATCGGTGATGGTGTTTATTGAAGACATTTTGCTCATGGTAGCTGACTACTATGAGGTTACCTAACTTGTTAAGAAAACCAGTTCTTTTTCTTGTTTCCTTTTTCTTATAAGTTATGTTTGTTATATGGAGCAGACTGATTCAGACATAAGGTTGTTAGAAGCAAAGGGTGGGGTTTCAATTTTGTCCTGGAACTGAAATTTACAACTGATTGCACTAGTCAGTCAACAACATATTTCAAATTGTACTAGCAGTTGGGACAACTACTGAGAGTCCAAGATCTCTAAATCCTAGAGAGAGAAAGTAGAGAGAGAGAACTATTGATGCGCAAAACAGAATTGTATTGAAATGTACGTGAAAGTTCTTACAAGGAACAAGACCAAAGGGACATAAATACCCTTGGTCAGATAGAACACTGATAAGCACTAAACACAGTATATGACCAAGCCCTATAAATACAATGATTACTGTAAAATCAGACCTAACAATCTCCCCCTTAGTAATCATTGGCGCTTTGGTCTTCAAAAATCATCTTCTATAACAGCACGGACCAACAAAGAGACTTTATGAAGCTTTCTGACTTTTTAAAGAAAAATTTATTCTCAGCATCTTTCAGATTGAAATTGTCTTTTTTGCTTGAGCTCTAGACGATACACCTCTTTTGAATGAACTTGAATGAACTGTGGTGTTCGGAGCAGGAATAGCAAAAGAATCAGTTGTAGCTGAGAGAATAGAATCTTTGAGCGAATCTTGATCAGCAGATAAACTTTTGAGCTCTTTGTCTCTTAAACTTCTCCTTGACTTCTCCCCCTCATGACCTTGATGATCTTGATCAACTTGGTCATGTAAATGTTGGAGACGAGACAGCATAAGATCTGCAAAATCAAAGAAACAGAGAAAAACAGGGAGGTTTGCGCTTCATGATGGTTGCGCAAACCAAGGTTTGCGTTTCATGAAGGATACGCAAAACGAGGTTTGCGTTTCACGAAGGATACGCAAAACGAGGTTTGCGTTTCACGAAGGATACGCAAAACAAGGTTTGCGTGACCAACGGAATGCGCAAAGCTGACTTAAACTCAGAAAAATGTTACCTTTTTAAGCTCTTTGACTCCCCTACACAAATGCACTAGATGTGACAATTCAAGTTAGCATTCATATAAAGAAAATCAGATACTCCCCCTCAAAAACAGATATAATCTTTGAAAAATATTCTCTTTGTTCACCCCCTTGAATAATGCTTAAACCCATTAAAATATATTTATGAGAACACAATGATCCAAAATTAATGTAGAAAGAAAAATATACTGAATGTAATTTTGAAACGACTAAACATATAAAATTTTAAACACTAAACAAATTAAATTCTACAGAGTAAAATATTACAAATTTATCAATCATTTGAAATCAAACATATGTTGTAAATACAAGAACAAGTTTCATTGCATATCAAGTTAAGACATGTTCAGTTTCAAAAACTTCCAGCAATCTATTCAGTGTGCTCACATGCGAATCTTCGATTACCTTCAAGAAAATGCAATTCTAAAAATATTATAGAGAACTTTCCATGTACTCACACTAAGCCATTAAGAATTAAGATATTCATAAATTTACAGATTTATCGCAACTCAAACATATCACCAAGTATCATGAGATGTGTGCTCATTGGCATCTTTTGCTCTTTGGCATCTTGTTAGCGCATAAATCTGTTGGATACAAGATCAAGACTACTGAAGGTCAAAGTTGAGAAAGTCAAAGCTGAAGAAAGTCAAATCTCATTAAAAGTCAAAGTCTTTTGTAATAAAAGTCAATGTACTTGTTTAGTTGTATTTTAGTTTCCTTTGTATTAGGAGTAGTATAAATAGCTTTGTTCTTGTAATTAGTAAGTACGAATTTAGAATACATATTTTTGTAAGAGTTTTGAGAGAATTCAGTTTTAGAGAGAGAGAAAGATTTCTAGAGAGAGAAAGTGTAATTCTTGAGAAATCAAGTAATCAAACAGGTAATTCAATTGTTTAATCTTGTTTGTTTGATTGTTAATGAATAGAAACTAGATTCTGGAACACACAATTGGTATCAAAGCAGATCCAAAGTGAAATCGAATCAAGAAAATCAAAATTTTTGGGTTGTTCGTCACTGTTCATTCACGAAAATTCAAGTTCTGAATTTCAGAGTGTTTTTGGAGCAGATTTGTGTTAAGAAGTGGTCGAAAAGTGTGATAGATCGAGTTCTTGTAATCAATTTTTAGATTTGCACTGTAAATAACAAGAATTTCGTAATTTTTGTTGAGTTTTGTTCACTAGTATAAGTTCACTATTTCATCGATTTTTTTTGTTGTAAGTGGTTGTTTGTAAATTTCTTGAGTTGTAATTCGTTCTAGTATTGTAATCGAGCAACAATCCAGAGTTTCAGATCATTTGGACCACGCTTGGATCGAAAACAGGTGGAAAAGTTAGTTTTTGGGTCGACAGAAGGAAGAACGCGCTAGATCCCTCAAACGCGCAAGTTCTTCGTGAAACGCGCAAGGTTCATCTGTTAGAACGCGCAAGTCGAAAGAAGAGTTTTGGTCTAAAACGCGCAAGGACTATCTGCGAGTTCTAAGAAACGCGCTAGTAGTGGCCAGCGAGTTCTACAAACTCGCTAATCGAAGCTAGCGAGTTTCAGGAGGAATAGTGATTTGCGAGTTCTTCGGTGTGCGAGTTTGACGAGGAATAGTAATTAGCGAGTTCATCGACCTGCGAGTTTGAAATTTCATGAAATAATTCTAAGTGTTGAAACGCGCAAGTAAAGCTAGCGAGTTTTGTTCAAACGCGCAAGATTCGACGTGCGAGTTTAGTAAACGCGCAAGCCTCTGGTAGCGAGTTTTAGCGTGAACAGTTGTTAGCGAGTTTAGGCACTTGCGAGTTTCGTCATCTGCGAGTTTGATCTGCGAGTTTGATTGAGAGTTTATCAAACGCGCAAGTCTCGATCTGCGTGTTTCACAGTGAATAGTGACTTGCGAGTTTCTATACTTAGAATATTTTCTGAGAAATTTTCAAAACTGTAATATGGCCTTTAATAGTGTAATAGGGACCCCCGTGTTAAGTCTGCGGAGGGGGACAAAAAAAAATTTCTTCCTGTGTTCAAAATCTCTGAAATTTTATTTCAAAATTTTTCTTGTGATTTCATATTTTGGACTAACGATCAGTTCTAGTTTCTTATTGATATATTTTTCAAACAGGTTTAAAGAAGATGACTTCCAAAGATGCACTTTCAATTGGCACCGATGTAAAGCCTCCAGTTTTATTCAAGGGCGAGTATGAACAATGGAAGGACAGATTCTTGGATTTCATAGATCGACATTCAAATGGAGAGAATATTCTTCTGTCTATCACTGAAGGTCCAATGGCTCCAATAACAGTTCAAGTACCTGATGTTGATTTTTCTGATAGTGAAGATGGGACTGAGGAAAGAGAGCAAAAGATGAAAACAGTGACAGTAGATATTTCTCAATATTCTGAAGATCAGAAAAGCCGATACAAAGCAGATAAACAAGCGAGATCATTAGTTCTTCAAAGCATTCCAAATGAGATCTACATCAAGATTGATAGCTATAAAGCCGATGCTAAGAAGATGTGGGATCAGTTGCAAAATATGATGATGGGATCCAAGGTTGGAAATCAAATGAAAGTAGCAAACTGCATCAATAGTTATGAGGAATTCAAAGCTAAGGAGAATGAGTGTCTGGAAGATACATATGAGAGGTTTGTATTGCTTCTGAATGAGCTGACAAAGAATAAAGTCAAAAAGAAGCAGTTGGAAAACAATGTCAAATGTCTGAGTATCCTACGTCCGGAATGGAAAAAGCATACAAGAAGGATGAAACAGATGAAGGATTTGAATGAAATACCACTACATGAGGTATTTGAGACCTTGAGGCAGAATGAGGAAGAGGTTGAAGAGAAAAGAGCTGAGAAGAAGAAGGCAGCACAAGTTTCTGATCCGATTGCACTGGTAGCTGGAGAGAAGAAGAAAGAAAAGAAAGAGAAGAAAAAGAAGATAGTTCTTACCAGTTCTGAGTCAGATTCAGTTACAGATAGTGATGATGGTGAAAGTCTGAAACAAGCCATGATACTGCTGACCCATGCATTCCAGAAGAAATTTTACAAGAAGCCGGGATCAAATTCTCAACGCTATTCTTCATCCAGGTCAAAGAACCACGAGCACCGACAAAAAGTGGAAGGTAAGAGGTATGAAGAAGATAGATACGTGGAGAAGAAACCAGATGAGAAGAAGAAGTTTATGAATGACTACACCGCTGTTGAAAAGCCAGCAACTGATTCAATCAAGTGCTACAATTGCGGCAAGATGAGTCATTTTGCAAATGATTGTCGAAAGCCGAAAGTTCGCAACTATCAGAACAAGTTGCTTTTGGCAAGACAACAAGAAGCGGGTGTCGCTCTAATGGCTGAAGATGAGTTTTGGCTGGATTACTCAGAAGGAGAAGAGGATGACAAGAAAGAAGAAACATCTCATATCTGTCTCATGGGCAAAGAAGGAAAGGATGACGAGTCAGATGATGAGGCAGTTAATGAGGTATTAAACTTATCTGAAAAAGATTTTATTACCAAAATGTAAACCATGGTGGTTGAGCTACAAAATTTACAAAATAATCTGAAAAAGGAAAAAGAAAAAGTTGCTAAAAAGAACAAGAAGATATTTGAGCTTAATACGTCTGTTATTTCAAACAAAGATCTGATTGATTCTTTACGCAAGTCTGATTTTGATTCTAAATCTAAAGTAGATTGTTTTGAAAAGAGGATTTCTAAGTTTGAAGGTAAAGTGTCTAAATATGAGTTTGAGAAAAATGAATCTGCACTAACTGTTTATAAATTGCAGGTTGAAAATAAGAATTTGAATAAGTAGGTAAATGGTCTGGAAGCAAAACTTTATGCAAGAGGTCAAACAGATCAAACCATTTTTCTCAATGCACCTAATGAAGAGGCTGATGTTAAAGAGAAATGGGGACTTGGTTTTGAAAACCCCGATTATCTTAAGAAAGCCATCAGAAAACAGCCGACACTTTATAACTATGATTTTCTTGCTTGTGCTGGTAAACATACTCATTTAAAACCCAAATTTGTTACCAAATTGCCAGAAGAAGTTGAGGATCAAGAAACTGAAAATAGAAAGAATAAAAAGAAAATGCAACTACCGTTTAACTATGAAAAGTTAAATGATAGTTATCTTTCTAAAACACCAAAAGTTCTTTCAACTGACTATTTTGTTAGTTATTCTGCTTCTGAGATGAAGGAAAAACCTGCAATTGCAAAGGTTTATGTTCCTACATCTATTCTTGAAAGCAAAATAGTCGAGCTTGAAAATGTTTTATCTGATGAAAAACTTTTGGTTGATATAGAACAAAATGTATTTTCTACAGTTTTAAAGAACACTGTTTTTCAAGTTAAATCAACAAAGTGTTCTACAGTTTCAAAGGCACCTCAAACTTTCTCTGATAATTCTGATGACTTATTTGAGTCTGCAAATGATTCTTTTAATTCTGATGATGGGTGCATGGAAGAATCTGATATGTTTGATGTCCATTCTAAACTTCCTGATCATTCTACTTGTCTTCAAAATAAAAGAGTGTTACCAAGTGATGTTCATATTGTTGAATCATCAACTAAGGTTGGTGAATCAGTTTCTGTAACTGCTGATTACTATGCTCAAGGTAAGAAACATAAGAAACAGCGATTACAGAAACAGAAATACACTGGTACACGAAAGTATACTCAATCTCGAAAATCTTCTTTTCCTAATAAATCTATATCTTATGTTTCAGATTTAAATAAGAAAAAGTTGAAAGCTCAATCCGAATGGAGACCAAAACGGAAGGAGGATGAGATAGTCGGATCAGTTTCTGATAATTCTTTTACTAGTCAAGTTAGTAGTGATAATGATGTAATTGATCAATTTGCTTCAAATAAACAAAACCTTGTAACTTCTTACAAGAAATATTCATTAAAGCAATTGATTCAATTATCTCTTATTCCTACTACATTTTATTCTAAGTATCGGAGAACTGATTTTGCTTATTCTCATAATTCTTCTGATTGGTATGGATCTTACCATGTTAATTCTTCAAGATCAAATGTTTTTCAAAGTTTTCAAAAGAACAGAGGATCCATTTTCAAGTGGATACCAAAATCTTGTACTAAACTGACATGGCCCGTTTTTAAATGGGTACCTAAAATTGTTATTGCCTGATTTCTCTTACAGACCCGGCATATGTGGTACTTGGACAGTGGATGTTCCAAGCATATGACTGGTCAAAAAGCTTTATTGTCTAACTATACAGAGAAATTCAGTGGTAATGTCAGATTCGGAAACGATCAGCTTTCACCTATCTTAGGATATGATGACATTATTAAAGACAACATAACGATAAGTAAGGTGAGTTATGTCGAAGGCTTGGGGCACAACTTATTCAACATAGGTCAATTCTGCGATAAAGGGTTAGAGGTCAACTTCAAGTCTAAGAGTTGCTCAGTTCATACTAAAGATGGAACAAAACTCTTAGGTGGACATCGAAAGACAAGCCTCTATACCATCAATCTTTCCAAAGTACAGATTGACAGTCAAGTAAGTTTGATGACAAAAGCTTCAACGCAACAAAGTTGGCTCTAGCACAGACGTTTATCTCATTTGAACTTTCGTTATATCAACAAGCTGGTTCATGGGAAATTGGTCAAAGAACTTCCTGAGCTGAAATATGAACGAGAACACTTATGCGCAACATGTGAGAAGGGTAAGATGAAGAGAGCCGCACACAAACCGAAGCCTGAACCAAGCACTAGTTCTCCGTTAGAATTGTTACATACGGATTTGTGTGGTCCAATGAGAACTCAGAGTTTGGGAGGAAAGAAATACGTGTTGGTTATTGTGGATGATTATTCAAGATACACGTGGGTCAAATTTCTTCGTTCAAAAGATGAGACGCCGGAAGTTCTCATTACTTTCTTAAAGATGACCCAAGTGAAAATGCAGCGACCAGTCAAGTTTCTTCGTACTGACAAAGGCACATAATTCAAGAACAAGATTATTGATGAATATCTCGAATCAGTTGGGATTTCACATCAGTATTCTGCTGCTAGAACGCCTAAACAAAATGGAGTAGTTGAAAGGCGAAATCGAACGCTAGTCGAGGCCTCTCGGACTATGCTTAGCCAATCGGACTTACCTCTATTCTTGTGGGCAGAAGCTGTGTCGACTGCATGCCATACTCAAAATCGTTCCATGATACACCGCCGGTTTCAGAAGACTCCATATGAGTTGATCAACAACAGAACACCAACTATCAAATATTTTCACATATTTGGGTGTAAATGTTTTGTGCTTAATGACAGAGAGAGTCTGAATAAATTCAGTGCTAAGGCGGACGAAGGCATCTTTATCGGTTATTCTTCAACATCTGCTGCATATCGTGTTTATCTAAAGAAGTTAAAGACAGTTGTGGAGAGCGTCAATGTCACATTTGATGAAGATATGGATTCTGATCAAATCAGTTCAGAACCCGTTATCACAGGAGTATTAGCTTCTGGGCAGATCAGTCCAGAACCTGTTTCTACAGCGAAAAATTCGGATAACGCTTCTACATCTACTTCACATTTAACTGATTTAGATTTGTTATTTGAATTCTTTTATAATGAGTTTCTAGGATCTAATATACCTAAATCTGTTGTGACTAACAGGTCTGAAGACACAACTTGCAATCATCCAGTCACTTCAAATGTTATAACTGAACAAGCATCCCCTGTTCAGACAAAAACTCACATTCCTATTGTTACTCCTACAATTGAAGATGCACAAGCAAATGCTGAGCCAGAAGTAACTGTTTCAGTTGGTTGTGATATATTGTCTACTCAACAGTCTGAATCTGCTGTACCAACTGATACTTCTGCAACTGAGACTTCAACTGAAACCCCCCCTCTTGTTATTCAAACTAAAGATTCTGAAAGTGGATTTCTAGATGATGATCAAATTCAATTAGTATCTACTCCACTTCCGCATGAGCATCGCTGGACCAAAGAACATCCATTACACCAAGTAATTGGAGATCTCAACAAGCCTGTTCAGACTAGGTCAGCGACTCTTAATCAGTGTATGCATGATTCCTTCCTCAGCAAGATTGAGCTAACACGAGTATCTGAGGCTCTTGCTGATTCGGACTGGGTATCTGCAATGCAAGAAGAGATCAATCAGTTTGAAGCCCTAAAGGTTTGGAGACTTGTTCCTAAGCCAGAAGGTAAAACCGTGATCGACACTAAATGGGTTTTCAAGAATAAAAAGGATGAAGATGGTATCATCATAAGAAACAAAGCTAGACTTGTTGCCAAAGGCTACCGGCAAGAGGAAGGCATCGATTATGATGAGACGTATGCTCCAGTAGCTTGTATAGAAGCAATTCGCATGTTTCTAGCATACGCAGCTCATAAGAATTTCACAGTCTTTCAGATGGATGTGAAAACAACTTTTCTGAATGGCATTCTTAAAGAGGAGGTGTATGTGTCTCAACCAGAAGGGTTCGTCAATCCAGATAAGCCAGATCATGTCTACATCTTGGACAAAGCCCTTTATGGATTAAAACAAGCCCCTCGAGCATGGTATGACGTTTTATCCAAATTCTTGGTCAAGTCTGGTTTCTCCAAAGGTAAGATTGATACTACTTTATTCATAAAGAAGGAAAAAGCTGATATTATTCTTATTCAGATATATGTTGATGATATAATATTTGGTTCTACTAATCCAAAATATTGCAAAAACTTTTCTAACCTCATAGTGTCACGTTTTCAAATGAGTATGATGGGAGAGATGAATTTCTTTCTCGGATTACAAGTTAAACAATTATCCACGGGGATTTTTATAAATAAATCTAAGTACATTTTGGACATTTTTCGGAAATACAAAATGGAAAATTGTAAACCAATTGGAACCCCGATGGCACCAGGTACTAAGATCCACACTGATCCTTCGGGTAAAAGTGTTGATGTTAGAACATATAGAGGTATGATAGGATCGTTAATATATCTTACATCGAGTAGACCAAATATTATGTTCTCAACATGTTTATGTTCTAGATATCAAGCTGCTCCCAAAGAATCCCATTTGGCTGCTGTCAAACGGATTTTTAGATATCTGAAGGGCACTGCAGACCTTGGTTTGTGGTATCCTAAGGATACTGGGTTTCAACTGACTGCATATTCAGATGCAGATCATGCAGGTTGTATGTTGGATAGAAAGAGTACTTCTGGTCATGTTCAATTTCTTGGAGACAAGCTCGTTAGCTGGGCTTCAAAGAAACAATTATGTGTTTCCACATCGACTGCTGAAGCAGAGTATGTAGCTGCTGCTCTCAAGTATTGTGGATGCGAACACAACTACGAGACTATGGCTTTAAGTTTGACAAAATTCCTATCTACTGTGACTCGAAGAGTGCAATCGCCATATCTGCTAATCCTGTCCAACATACTAAGACCAAACACATTGATGTAAGGTATCATTTTATAAAAGATAATGTTGAAAAAGGAACAATTGAACTCTATTTTGTAAAAACCGATTATCAACTTGCAGATTTTTTACCAAACCATTAGATGAAAAGAGATTTAATTTTCTTATCTCTAAGCTTGGTATGTTAAATCTGAAGACATAATCAGTTATTACCTAATATAGTTACGAATTGTTATTTTTCTTCATTTTCTTTATCTTTATTTCTGAAAGATATCTGCACTTTAATTGTTTGCTCATGATCTCAGGGGGAGTTAGAGAAGATTTTAGATGATCTACATTTATTTGAGGGGGATCAATACTAATTTCTGCATTATATTTAACTGACAATTTTTTTGTGATGCATGATTTTAGGGGGAGCCTATAAGTCAAAAGGAGTAAGACTATGATTTCTGATTACTTCAAATCAGAACTCGTACATTAATTGTTTTATAGCTTTATGTCATTTTTCTTTTAGAATAAAATTTATGAATAAATTTTTGACTAGACTTTGAGACTTGTAGGATGAGAGAAGCTGACAAAATCATATCTAAATGACTACAACTTGATTTTCTGAGAATTAATATTGCGTGAAAAGGTAAACTTCTTATCTTAATCTCAAATATATCTGAAAGAAGGACAACTTTCAGGTATAGAAAACATGTTCATAAATGTTCAAACCACTTCTGATTTTTAAACAAATTTTATAATTTGGAAGTGTGATTTTAAATGTTTTCATTTAACTTTTGTGCTTAATCGATAACAAACCGTGTGTATCCAAAGATAAATATTTGCGTATTGTGTTTTCTATATACTTTCAAGTGTTCACACACACCGGTTTGACTTTATTCAACATGTTCTTACCATGTCTCTAAATTGGAACAATTTTTCTTCGATGGTAAGACACTCCGCTTGTATTCAATGAATTTTGAGCAATATTTCATTTCGAAACGTCATTTCAAGAATGTCTATATTTTGTTTCGTATGGACAATATCCGTTATTTTTTTTTTACCATAAGCCTTAATTGCTATATCATTTCATTTCTGATCATTTTCATACAATGTCAGATTTTCAAACAAGTCTTTTGCATTCATATTCATTTATTCAATATACTTGTTTGAAAATACTTCATTGGTTTAAAATGCTCATATCTTCATGATTATATTACTGAGCATACTTATATCTGACATTTGTATATGAGCTTTAACTGTTATACTTAAATCATCTGAGCAACATTATGCTTTTATAGGAAATATGGGTTCTTTGTGCTAGGAATTAACTGAACTTCTATGAAATCACGTTAACCAGTGATTTCTACCCAAGAAGTTAATCCCTTAGTGATTGAGTGTGAGGAGTCAAAAGAAATGAGTGTGGGTGTGATGAGGTAAAATGGAAATGAGAGATTGGTTAGTAGTGAGCTTAATGATTAAAAAGAAAGAGGGTGTGAGATCAGAGTAAAAGAATATCAAACTCTGCACCAAATACTTTCTGAGCCGGGCAGCCACATTACTAGCGTTTCACAACTCTTTGGTGAACGTTATTGAAACAGGCAAATAGCCCATGCCAACTCTTGCTTAAACCCCACCAACCACTCATTTTCTTCTCAAAAAGAAAATGTTTCATATTTTTCTGGGGATGCAGCATATAATCTATCTGGTTTTTATTTGAAAAATCTGGATATTGAAAAAGAAGGAAGTCTGCCCCACCTTCGCACTTCAATTATGCACAATTGAGTCTGTGTTTATCTACTGTTGTCTCAGTGGTTTACACAACTTTGAGCCTTATTAAAGAGAAATCATTCGTTCTTAATTCTTTCTACACTTGCACGAACACACACGGAATTCGTTTCTTTGTCATAACATTCATAGAAATTGCCTTTGTGGTATTTCGATGATTGGATGGAAGCCCTGGGGGAGTGAACATCAAAAAGCTCCTTTATATTGTGTATTCGTTACACACAGTGACTTCGTGTTACTGACAAACATTTTAACTGATTCATCTGTTGATTCAGGAGTTACATGTTCTTAATTTGTCTGGATTTGAAAAGATCTAGATGATTATCTTGGAGGATTGACAGAATCAGAGGCTCAGTATGACAGATCAGAATGGTCAAAGACATTTCTTGGACGAAAAGTTTTGATGATATAGATGCTCAAATCATCAAAAAGGGGGAGATGATATGAAGAAATGTTAAAGTTTTGAAGTTTGGAAGAGATGGTATCAAGAAATGACAAAGTTTTTGAGAGATGATTTTCAGAAATGTCCAAGTCAGAAAAGTTTAAAGTAAAGTTTTGAAGACGATCAAAGAATTTCTGAAGATTTGAAGAATTTTTCTTTGAAGATTATTTTATAAAGAAATTCGTGTTGATTCTGAAGATAATTTCTTTCCAAAGTCTGAAAATATTCTGTGAAAGTTTTAGGGAGATTGTTAATCGTTTGAAGACAGTTTTTGGAAAGAATACACTCAAATGAAAAGGGGAGATTGTACTGACAGAGCTTAAAGTGAAGACTTAATTGCTAAATCTTTCAACAATGATCTTGAATCCAAAGGGGGAGATTGTTAGCGCATAAATCTGTTGGATACAAGATCAAGACTACTGAAGGTCAAAGTTGAGAAAGTCAAAGCTGAAGAAAGTCAAATCTCATTAAAAGTCAAAGTCTTTTGTAATAAAAGTCAATGTACTTGTTTAGTTGTATTTTAGTTTCCTTTGTATTAGGAGTAGTATAAATAGCTTTGTTCTTGTAATTAGTAAGTACGAATTTAGAATACGTATTTTTGTAAGAGTTTTGAGAGAATTCAGTTTTAGAGAGAGAGAAAGATTTCTAGAGAGAGAAAGTGTAATTCTTGAGTAATCAAGTAATCAAACAGGTAATTCAATTGTTTAATCTTGTTTGTTTGATTGTTAATGAATAGAAACTAGATTCTGGAACACACACATCTTTTAAGCGCGTGCACTTTGGCATCTTTTGATAAAAAAGTTTATTAAGTAAAGAACATGCCGTAAACGTAACTTTCTATCTGACCCTATTGCAGGATTTGGGTCAGCCGCTCCCAGACCAGTTGGCCTTAGGGGACTAGGTGTCAAGCACCCCTTGGAACTTACTCTCCCAGATCAGAAAGGCTACATTGACATATCCTAAACCCATTCATACCAGTAGAACATGACTTTCGATCAGATTCTATAGAAGGATTTCTGTTCGATCACTTACAGACCAAATGACCTTAGGGGACCAGATGACAAGCATCCCGAGGAACTTACTTTCCCAAACCAGAAAGGTCAAAGGTACAAACTTTTAAACTTAAATATTTCTGTATTTTATAAATTTTCATCTCAATCACTTAGTTCTACATCTAAGTGCTTAGCCCATATTTTCACTCCAACCTAAAATTTTGATCGTTTAGTGTTGTCTAAGCAAATTAAACTATAAATATTCCGAATCACACAACTTTAAAGCAAAATTAAAAGTTTCAAACATGTTGCTGACTTTTCGACTTTTAAAAGATATGAAATTTGACCATATAAAACTTTAATATAACAAAGCAACTTGAAAATTTATCCTAGACACACAATTTATTCAAAAGAAAGAAAACTTGTAAAACTTTTACTTTATAGACTAAAATTTGTAAAGATTTAAACTTTTAATTAATATTTAGTCGGAACAAAATAAAATTCAACTATTTCATCTTTTACATTATAGAAAAATTTTGTGTCTCAAATTAAAAAAAATTTGGATTATACAAATTCATGAGATAGATAAACAAGCTCAGATTCTTACAAAAATAATGAGAAAAACTGGAACACATCATAATCAGAGATAAAATGCAACGGAAATAAAATTGATGTACTCACAGTATCTCATTTAGTCAGAAGCTTAAATCATTGAAGAACGAGTTCTAAACTGATTTGTTTAGAAGTCATATTCTATGAAGTACGGGTCCTGAGCTGAAGTACTCAGAAGCCATCTTTCCCTTACTCCCCCTTAACATGTGATGCCTGTAACTTTGAATCAGATAAAGATTTGGGTACCCACTTGAATTTGGGTCCATGTTTGTTAGTTGAAGTTCTTATAGGGAAAGAATAAGCATAATTGACATGTAAAGCATGAGGAATATGATCAGAGAAATAATCACAACTATCAGAAGATAAAGCATAATCATCAGAACTAGAATTTGAGAAAGAACATGAGACATGTTTTGAAATTCAAATCATTTGCTTTATAGAGTTTTTGAAATTTTATTACATTTAGCAAATGAATCACTATTATAAAGTTTGTCTACACATTTATCTCCATCAACAATAGGTTCATCAGATGTCCGCCTCGCTCTCCAGATTTGCTTCTTTGAATGAGCGTTCAAAGTCCTATCTGTAAGAATAGAATCGGAAGAATTAGAATTGTCAGAAAGAACTGTATCATGTTTCTTCGACTTCTTTGACCGTGTTAGTATATTAAATTTTATCCAAGATTTAGTGAGAAAAGTCATGTAAAAGCCTTTATTCTTGAATAGTCAATGAAAGTCAATGATAGTCAAAATGTAGAAAGTCAACATAAGTCTTAGAAGGGTTTTAAGTACTTAGAGTGTTTTAAATACTTGAGAGTTTGAATGGATAGTTGCTCAAGTTACTTGAGAGTTTAGTTGGATTACTTGAGAGTTTACTAGTCCGTATAAATAGGTTTAAGTCTTGTAATTTTGTAAGAGCTTAATGAATAAATCAGATTTACTTTCTCTCTCTACTCTCTCTCTAGAAATATACATTGTCACATCTTTGATTCTTGATTGAGAGTGTTTGATTTGCTTGATAATTGATCTGGGAATACAATATCAATTGGTATCAGAGCATACCAAACTGATTCAGAAGAATTGCACAGAAAATTGGGATTAATTTCTGAATTTTTGAATCTCACGGTTGGTTTTTCTTAAAAAAATCAAGAACATGCAGAGAATTGTTTTTACTCTTCTAATTCGAATTTCTTGTGATTGATTGTTGTTTGATTACAGAATTGATCAAGTTGTGATCGATGTTTGTTTAGAAACACATTTCATTTACACAAATTCATAGATCAACCACAAGATCAAATAAAATTTTCGAATTCTTGGATCTTGAGTGGCAAAGACTTCGAACACTGTTTTTGATGAATTGGACTACAATTCTGTGAGTTTAATGTTTTTGTGTGAAAAGAAAGAGTTTAGGATTGGATTTCGGTTGTAGTAATGAAGTATCAAGAATCAAATTTTGTAGATTTGAATTTTCTTGGATCGATCCTATATGGATTTCATCAAGAACACGTAAAGCATTGAATTAATTCCATCTGTAAAGCATTGATCTGCATGTTTAGTCTTTTAATTGATCTGCGAAGAATCCAATTGGTTCTAACTTCATCATGGGTCGGTGTATCGGTGTATGCATTCTTGAATTTCAATTTGAAATTGATGAAAGATAAATGTGATTGGATGAGATTATAATGGGTCGGTGATTTAATTCTGCAAGTTCTGAGAATTCAAAGTCTGTGCGAGTCTATGCGAGTTTCTGATCTGAAATTCAAAAGCAATCTGCAATTGATTAACTAATCTGGAAATCTCAATTAATCTGAGTCGTCTGTGTAATCTGTTTTCTTCTATCTGCAGATTATTCAAGGAATTTTGCGACTTTTTGATTTCACAAGCATCTTGCGAGTTTTTGAAGAACACGCTAACTTCAAGCTCAAGAACACGCAAATGAATATTGATATTCAGCATGTGTCTTGCGAGTTTCAGGACCAAATTCTACAAAACACGCAGATAAGCTTCTGCGAGTTCAGAAAACCCGCAAGTCACTACCTGCGAGTTCTATTTTTACAGTTCCTTCGACTTGCGCGTTTCAGAAATCATTTTCAGTTTGCGAGTTTGAACCATTAGACTTGCGCGTTTCATCTCATTTTACGTGCGAGTTTCATTTTTTTCTGATTTTTTTTTCCGATCGAAGCTTCGAAGTGGGTCTTCGTATGAGATGCTTTTAACCGATATTAATGATTCTAATATGTTCCTTGTTTGATTTACAGATCACAGAGCAACTTTCAGAAATGATTTTGGTTGAGAATTGAGCAAGATATCGACGTTCGAAGTCTCGGCGGAGCTCTCGCCGGAAAAACGGGATTCACCGGAACTCGTTATTAACTGTTGTTTTTCGATATGTTAACTCCTTAAAAGTGTTCCTTACTTGTTTTACATTGGATTTCAGGTGATTACAATTGTTAACAGGCCAAAAGAACCTCGCCGGAAAACCATCTCGCCGGAGTAGTTTTACTTCGATCTACAGCTCTAGTTCGAGTGCATGATTCAAACTTTTTCGTAGAGATTCGTTCTTTGTTGCTCAAGGATCACAATGCAACTTGTTTCGTGAGTTTTGGTCAAGAAACGAAGGAGTTATCGACGTTTGAAAACTGCAGATCGTAAGTTTGAAGACGATGAACAGTAACTTAACGGACAACCGTTAAGTCCGTTAAGTTTGTGACATTTTGGTCCCTGATTGTTAGTTCTGTTAGTTGTTCTTACAATTTTAGTCCTAATCTGTTAGGTTTGTTAAATTTGTTAAGTAGGTTTAAAAGTTGTCACTTTTAGTCCCTCTAGTATAGTTTTCATGTTTTGACAGTTTAGGACCCTGCAGTTTAAGTTTCTTTGTTTGTCACTATTAGTCCTTGTAGTTTATATTTTTATGTTTTTACACTTTTAGTCCCTATAGTTTGTAGTTTTATTCTTTGTCATTCTTAGCTCTTCTAGTTTTCAATCTTTCGTGTTTTTACGTTTTTATATTTTGTGTTTTTGTCATTTTAGTTCTCGTTTTTCGTCAAGTCTTAGTATTTTTTTTTCAATTTTAGTCATCGTTTTTAGTTTCGTATTTTGTCGATGTTAGTCCCTATTTTCATATTTTCTTTCATTTTTAGTCACTTTTATGTAGTTTTTGAGCTTATCTGATATTTTTTTTGTGTGCTAATCCAAGTTTGACTTTCAGTCAAATTTTCTAAACTGTTTGGGAACGATCTTTCACATCAAGCTAATCATTCAAGATGTCTTCTACAGGCAAACATTCTACTGAGAGAAAGAGGATGATCAACAAAGATTTGGATCACATTGTGTTAATTCCTCATATCATAATGGATGGAAATGAAACATCTGTTTCAAATTCCCAATTGAAAAATTCTGATAAAATTCCAATTTGTGCAAAATGTACTGATATTGAAAAATCTGATTTTGCAGGAATTATCAGTGCAAGAGAGAAGGAAATTAAAGAAAGAGAGAAAGAGATTAAAGAGAAAGAAGAAATCATTGCTTTAAAAGAAAATACAATTGTCACATGTGAGAAAGAGATCAAGCTGAAAGAAAGAAAGATAAAAAATCTTCAAAGCCAACTTAAGCCAACTGAACAAAGATCTTCAGCACAGCAAGTTGAATCAGTTGAGCTTCATCAAAAGTTTAAGGCTTTCGATGAGAAGATTTCTGCATTAGAGATACAAAATGTTGAATTGTTAAAAAGCCTCCAAGCAGAAAAAGAAAAATCAAATTTGGAAAAGGATTCCACTCAAAAGCTTTCTGATTTTTCAAAGAAAGTTAACCAAGAGAAAAAGGATTTGGAGCTTAGATGCATAAAACTCTCCAAGCAAGTATCCGACTTTGAAAAGATTTTGATAACTGAACGGGATATATTTGCTAAAGAGAAACAAGTTCTTGAAAATAAAATAACTGAACTTCCCAACCAGATTTCTACTTTACAAGACCTACTTGAGAAAGAAAGAAAATGCTTTAAAGAAAACAAGAGGTCTTATGAGCTTGAAAAGAGAAATGTTGAAAAAAGAAATACTGGGAATTTCAAAGATATTTCTGAAAAGAACAAGAACTTGGAAAAAGATTTTGAGCTTGAACGTTCACATTTTGAATCTGAAATATCAAAGCTCCAATCCAAAATCACTGTTCTATCATCAGATGTGCAAAAAGAACAGAAGGCCAAATCTGATTTGAAACAAAGTTTGACACACTAACTTCTGAAAGAAACATTTTAGCTGCAAAGATAAATGACTTGGAAGTTGCAAACATTGAATTGTCTGATAAAGTAACAACTGATGTGATTAGCCAATCACCTGTTGATAACTCAACAAAATCAGTCTGTTCTTTCAAAACAGCTTCAAGTTCCATTCATGATCAAAATGTTTTCAAAAAGAAAAGTGTCAAACCACAAATTGTCAAATCAAATCAGATCAAACCATCAAATCTATTTTATGACAAATCTGTTGATGGACCAGCAAATTTTTATGTCAAATCTCTTGGAAAGTCTTCTAAGAAAAATCAGATGGTCTGGAGAGTGAGGAGTTCTTCAGATGATGAGAATATGAAGGACAAAACATTAAAATCCACAACAAATGCCAAAAAGAACAATGTGCACAAAGGTAAATCGTTTGGTAATTCTGATATATACTACTCGACTAATCATTTGATCAGAATTGCTCAAAGGAAAATCTGTTGTTCTTACTATGGAGAGAATGACTTTGTTCAGAGAGAATCTGCTCATAACTGGTACAATTCTTATAGAATAACTTCTCAGAATTCTGGTTTTAAAAGATATACATCTAATGAGAAGTGGATTCTTAAATCAAACATACCAGGACCCAAATACCAGTGGGTACCAAAACCTGTTAAATCTGTTTCGCAGGTACCACAGGTATAGGGGGAGCAAGATGTTTGACTTCTGATCATGTACAGATCAGGACTCGTACTTGAAAGTACAAAATGATGACTTCTGAGTAAATCAACTCAGAACTCGGACTTCAAAGTCAAAGAGTTATGGCTCTTGAATAATTCAGTTCAAGACTCGTACTTCAAAGTTAAAAGACTGTGGCTTCTGATCACATGACAGATCAGGACCCGTTCTTTGATGTTTAAAGACATGGATATTTTGCAAATATCCAGGGGGAGCTTAATAGACTTAAATCATTCTATAATGATTTGAGGGGGAGCTTAAAGGTAAATATCATCTAATCTTAGATCTCTGATTGTTTGAAAGAAGAACAACTTTCAAGCATGAAAAACAGTTTCTGAAATGTTCAAACCACTTCTGATTCTCAAACGATTTCATGAATTAAGAAGTGTGATTTTAAATGTTTTTCATTATTGAGCTTCAATGTTTAACTAACCGTGTGTTTCCAAAGATTAATACTTGCGTATTATCTTTTCTATATACTGTCAAGTATTCACACACACCGGTTCAGTACTTCAATTGAATTTGTTATTACCATGTCTCTAAAAGAAATAATTTTTCGATGGTAATACTCCCGTTTGCTTTCAAATGTTGCTGAGCATCAATCATCATTTCAACTTGAGCGTTCATTGCTAAATTGTTTATATTTGTTCATATAAACAAAATATCTAGTTCTTTGATACCCTAACCATTTCATTTGATCTGATTGATACATTGTCAGATTCTCAAAGCAATTCTCTTGATTTCATTTCATTCATTCAATATTCTTGTTTTGAGATATCTTCATTGTTCAAATGCTCAAATTTCTTTCTTAATTTTAAATGAGCATACATTCTGACAATATTATCATTTTGAGCTTAACTGTTCAAGTTAAACTGTTGAGCAACCATTCTTTACAAGACTTACATGGGATTCATGTGTGAGCTTAAATAGAACTTCCATGGATTCACGTTAACCAGTGTTTCCTACCCAGGAAGTTATCCTCGAGTGATTGAGGGGTGAGGGGTCATAATCAAAGAGTGGGGGAGATAACTCATCCGGTTGAGTTTTTCTCATTGTGTGGAGCGGTAAAATGTAAATGAGAGTTTGGTTAGAAGTGAGCATAAATGTTAAAAAGAAAGAGGGTGTGAGATCAGAGTTAAAAGAATATCAAAACTCTGCACCAACCACTTTCTGAGCCGGGCATCCACAAAATCTGATTGGTTCACATTCTTTGGTGACCATCATTGAAACAGGTAGTGAGCCCATGCCAACTCTTGCAATTACCCCACCAACCACTCGTTTCTTTCTTAACAAAGAAATGTTTCATTTTCTTTGGGGACGCAGCATATCTGCTATCTGGTCTTCACTCGGAAGATTTAGATATTGAAAAAGAAGGAACGTTGCCCCACCTTCGCACCTCTTTCATGCACATTGAGTCCGTATAATATTCGTTGCTGTCTCAACAGTTTACACAATTTGAGCCTTATGAAACACAATCATTGTGCTAAATTCTTTCATATACAAGCACGAGCACACAGAAAATTTGTTTTTCTGTCAGAACATTCATAGAATTACCTTGTGTTTTTCAATGATTGAATGGAAGTCTGTTGGGAACTGAAGATTCTACCAAGTCTGGTTACTACTGCTAGTACAAATGTTGATTACTACTGCTAGTTCAGAGTTAGTACTGTCAGAGTACTTTGAAGATTAATACTGCTGAGTATTACTACTGCTAGTAGAATTAATACTGCTAGTCAAAGTTAGTGCTGCTTGAACAAAGTTAGTACTGCTTAGTTAGTTAGTACTGCTAGTAGTTAGTACTGCTTACAGTTAATGCTGCTAGAAGAAGTTAATGCTGCTGAGCATTATTAGTGCTGCTTAAGAGATCCGGATGGAAAGTATGACAACTGGATATACTGAAGATATACATAGAAGATAAACATGGAAGATATACTATAGATTTGTTTATTATTTGTAATTATCTTTTGTTCAGTATATGTATAGAATGTATAGAATAGATAGACAGAACTTTTTGATAATTTAAAATAGAGAGAAAATTAACCTCAAGGCATAGATCCTAATTCTAGAGAAGTAGAATTCGTATTGGTGAGCCTGTTCATCAATATTGAGGTTGAGTGTGTAATCTTGTGATTTTAATCATTGAATACAAGTTTACAGTTTGTTAATCAAATACTGTTTTGTTTACCGTTTTATCAAATATCAAAGTGTTATTCCGCAAGTTCTTTGATATTAGTTTCTGAGAATTAATTCTTGTTAAGAATTCGATCCTGACAAGTGGTATCAGAGCCTATTCTATCAGAAACATCTTTCTATCATGGAAAATCTTACAGAATCAAGCAGTACATTGGTTTCCAAGGTTCCAATGCTCAAACCCAGTGAGTTTGACATGTGGAAGATAAGAATCAGACAATATATTCTTCTCACTGACTACTCAATGTGGGATATCATTGAGAATGGTCCTTCTGAAGCTGGAAGGATAGGACCAGATGGAAAAAGACCTCCACCAAAGACAGATGGTGAAAGAAAGATCAGTCAAACAGAGATGAAGGCCTTGAGCACTCTGCTCTTGGCAATCCCAAATGAATATCAGCATCAATTTTGCAATTGCACTGATGCTCAAATTCTCTGGAATTCTCTAGAGAAAAGATTTGCTGGAACTAAGAGTATCAAAAGAAATCAAAGAGATGTTCTTAAGCAGCAGTATGAGAATTTTACTTCCTCAAAGAATGAGTCTATGACTCAAACTTTTGATAGGTTCAACAAACTCATTGGAGAACTGGCCACTGTTGGAGTAAAGATGGATCAAGAGGACATCAACAGGAAGTTCCTCAGATCTCTTGGGGATGAGTGGACTATGTACACTGTCTCTTATAGGCAGAGTGACAATCTGGAGGAGAAATAACTTGATGATCTATACAATGATCTAAGAATTTTTGAAACTGAGGTAGAGATCAAGAAGAAGCCTACTGGTTATGTCCACAATTCTGCACTTCTTTCAGCAGCCACTGATACTACTGCCATCCCTGAAGCAGTTAGTACTGCTGGTGGAGCAAGTTCAGAAAAAGGATCTGAAACAATCTTTGAAGCCTTCTTGTCCAGTCATAGTAACAACTCATTAATCAATGATGATCTGGATCAACTTCACTCTGATGACCTGGAGGAGATGGATATCAAATGGCAGATGGCCATGCTATCCATGAGGGTGAAGAAGTTTATTAAAAGAACAGGAAGGAATAACTTCTCTCAAAGAAGAGAGGATGGAGCCGGTTTTGACAAGACCAAAGTGGAATGTTATAAGTGTCACATGAAAGGACACTTTGCTAGAGAATGCAGGAGTGCTGTTCCTAACAACAACCACCAACAAGCTCAGAATGGTAGCTACACTCAGAACAAGAATCCTGCTCAAGCCCTTGTTTCTCAACAAGGAATGGGATTTGATTGGAGTGATCAAGCTGAAGAAGCCATTCAGAATCAAGCTCTTATGGCAGAAGTGTCTGATCTCCCATCTGAGGTAATTTCTAATCTTTGCACTAAAACTTGCATTGACACTGTCAAAAGATACAGGGATCACAATCAAAGTATGTGTGATGACCTCAAAAGGTTAGAAAAAGATAGAAGAGATTATGTGCTAATAGTTGAGAGATTTGAAGAACAAATCAAAGGCTTTCAAGCTAATGAACTTCAACACTCTTATGACATTAACTACTGGAAGTGGGAAAAGAATGAGTTAGAGACCAAACTGTCAAAATCCTTAGAAGAGAGTGATAAGCTAAAGGAGGAATTGTCCAAAGTTAAACTTGACATAGAGAAGTTTTCATATGCTTCAAAGGCAATGGATTCTCTTCTAAAGGCTCAGATTCATGATAAAATGAAGCCTGGTATTGGATACAACAGTACACCTCCTCCTTATAACAACAATTATATCTCTCCTACTTCAGACTTGTTAGAAACCAAGGAGAAAAAGGACTTAACTGAAAAAGCCTTTAAGATAGACCCTTTGGATGAAGTAATGATTAAGGATCTAACTGAGAAAGAAGCCAGTAAGAAGAGAGATAATGATATAGGTAAAGAAATCCATGAAGAAAACAATATAATCACCAATGAGGGATGTGGGAAAGACTGGATAAAGTCCAAGGAGATAGAAAAGACCAAAGGAAAAGACAACAAGGTCCATTACAAACAGACCACAGTTGTGAATCCTGCATCTGGTAAACAGTGTGATTGCAGTAAAGCCAAGAGCCTAAATTCTGGTTTAAAAAGAGGAAATCAAAGAAACTGGAATAATCAATGGGCTCAGAAGCAAGGAGTTGATCTGAATAAAATCAATAGACCAAAACCTTGCTTCATATGTGGCAAGTTAAATCATCTGGCTAAATCTTGCTTCTTCAATCCTATTAATCAACAGATGACCTTTCAAAGATGTAAGCAAAAGTCTGTTGATTATAGAAAGGCTGGAAAGAAACATGGTGAAAAGAAAGGCCCCATAAAGAAAAAGATTTTAAAAGAAAGCATTAAAATGTGGGTGCCCAAAAGTACCAAAACTGTTAGTGCTGCTGACAGGGTTAGTGCTGCTGGAAGTATTACTGCTGCTACCTGTGTTAGTACTGCTGAAAACATTAATGCTGCTAATACAGTTAGTACCTCTTCAAAGGTTAATACTGCCAACACAGTTACTGCTGCTAACACAGTTACTACTGCTAACAAGGTTAGTACTGCGAAGCATGCAAGTGCTGCTAAGGCAGTTAATACCTCCAAAACCAGTACTGTTTCCAGCACAAATGTTTCCAAGCCTATTATTGTGACAAAATACTCCAAGAATGAGGAGTTAAAATTCAAAAATCTTGTCAAGAAGGAATGCAAGTATTTTGATGAGAAAGGGGTACCCAAGACCACTTTGGCTTGGGTCCTAATTCATACTAACTGATCTATCTTATGTGCAGGGCAACCAACAGCTCAAAGGAAGGAGCATATGGCATGTTGATAGTGGTTGCTCAAGGCACATGACAGGCAACATGTCATGCCTTCAGGATTTCAAGCATATCAATGGAGGACATGTTGCTTTTGGAGACAATCTTACTGGTGGTAAGATAAGTGGAAAAGGTAATGTCACCAAAGGTAAGATGACATTTGAGGATGTCTACTATGTTGATCAATTAAAATACAACCTGTTAAGTGTATCACAGGTTTGTGACAAACAACATAGTATATTATTTACAAACACTGAGTGTATGATCCTTTCTCCAGGGTTCAAAGTAGTTGATGAAAGCATGATACTACTAAGAACTCCAAGAAAGGAAAATGTTTACTGTCTAGATATGGAAAATGTTAAAAGTGATTCATCTCTAAATTGTCTTGTTTCAAAAGCATCTATAGATGAATCGTCTCTATGGCACAGAAGGATGGGTCACATGAATTTTAAGACTATGAACAAACTTGTTAAAAACAACCTTGTAAGGGGCTTACCTTCTAAAGTCTTTTCATGTGATGATCATTGTGTTGCTTGCCTCAAAGGCAAACAGCATAAAACTTCTCATAAGCCCAAAGAGATTAATTCTATTTCTTCTTGTCTCCAGTTATTGCACATGGATCTGTTTGGTCCTACAAATGTTATGAGTATAGGCAAGAAATCTTACTGCTTGGTTATTGTTGATGATTACTCTAGATTCACCTGGGTATATTTTCTAAGGACTAAGGATGAGACAAGTGGACTGATCAAGTCCTTTATCCTGAGAATTGAAAACCAATCTAATCAAAAAGTAAAAGTCATTAGATCAGATAATGGGACTGAATTCAAAATTTTTGATCTAAACACCTTTTGTAAAGAAAAAGGGATTGAGAGACAATATAGTGCTCCTAGGACTCCTCAACAGAATGGTATTGCTGAAAGGAGAAATAGGACATTAATTGAGGCTGCTAGATCTCTGTTGGCTGATTCAAAACTGCCAATTACCTTCTGGGCTGAAGCAGTTAATACTGCCTGTTATGTCCAAAACAGAGTTCTAGTAGTGAAGGCAAAGAACAAGACACCATATGAGCTTTTAAATAAAAGAAAACCCTTTATTGGATTTTTCAAACCTTTTGGGTGTCCTTGTACCATTCTCAATACCAAAACTCACTTAGGAAAGTTTGATAGCAAAGCAGATGATGGATTTCTTGTTGGTTATTCATCTCAAAGTAAGGCCTACAGAGTTTTCAATTCATCTTCTAGAATAATTGAAGAAAGTGACAATGTCAAATGCAATGAGAACACATCAAATCCTATTGGAATTGGTCCTCAATGGCTATTTGACATTGATTCACTAACTAACTCCTTTGGTTTCAGTAGTAATGATCATGCAGGTTCAGGATGTGAAGGATCAGGAACTACACAAGTTCAAGAAAGTGTATCTAAATCAGTGATCTTTTCCACACCCACAGTGAATTCTTTTGAAGACTGTGAAAAGGAACCATCTACTGGACCAAGTCAGAGTAGAGATGAAGAGAATCAAGAAGATAAAGAATCAGAAGTAGCTGCTGAAAACACTTCAGTTGAGTTGAATGACTCCAATCTACAAGCTGATGTTAATGAAGAACCTAGTCATAACACCAGAGTTCAAAAGAATCATTCTCCACAGCTGGTAATAGGAGATATATCATCTCCTATGATGACTAGACATCAGAGCAGACTTCAAGAAATGCAAGATCAACAGCATATAGTGCTTTCTTGCTTTCTATCCCAGCTTGAGCCTAAAAAGGCACATGATGCAATGAAAGAATCCAGCTGGATAGAAGCAATGCAAGAAGAATTGTTGCAGTTCAAACTACAAGATGTATGGGATCTGGTAGACCTTCCTAAAGGTCACAGAGCAATTGGCACAAAGTGGATCTTCAGGAACAAGAGAGATGAAAGAGGAATTGTCATAAGGAACAAAGCAAGGCTAGTGGCTCAAGGGTATACTCAAGAAGAGGGTATAGATTATGAAGAAGTTTTTGCACCTGTGGCTAGGATAGAAGCAATCAGATTATTCCTAGCATATGCTTCTTACATGAACTTCAAAGTCTATCAAATGGATGTAAAGAGTGCTTTTCTCTATGGTTCAATTGAAGAAGAGGTATATGTCTGTCAACCACCAGGGTTTGAAAACCCAAGCTATCCAGACAGGGTATACAAATTGAAGAAAGCTCTTTATGGACTGCATCAAGCTCCAAGAGCATGGTATGACACTCTGTCATCCTATCTCTTGGAGAATGGCTTTGAAAGAGGAGTCATTGATAAGACTCTATTTATCAAGAGAAAGAAGAAGGATATCTTATTGGTCCAAATTTATGTTGATGACATTATTTTTGGATCTACAAGAGATAACATGTGCAAGGAGTTTGAGGATCTAATGCATCAAAGGTTTAAAATGAGTTCCATGGGGGAACTTACTTTCTTCCTTGGACTCCAAGTTCAACAGAAGTCAGATGGCATCTTCATATGTCAATCCAAGTATGTGCAGGACATTCTAACCAAGTTTGGTTTCTCAGATTCAAAACCTGCTAGTACACCTATGGAAACTCACAAACAGATAACAACAGATCTTGAGGGGGAGGATATGGATGTGCATCATTACAGATCCATGATTGGCTCTCTCATGTATCTCACAGCATCAAGGCCAGATATAATGTTTCCAGTCTGTGTGTGTGCAAGATTCCAAGTTAGGCCAAAGCAATCTCACTTTCAAGCTGTTAAGAGGATATTCAGATATCTCAAAGGACAACCCAGATTGGGACTTTGGTATCCTCATGACTCACCCTTTGACCTAATTGCATACTCAGACAGTGATCTAGGTGGGGCAAACTTGGACAGAAAGTCTACTTCTGGAGGATGTCAGTTCTTGGGTGCTAGACTAGTTTCTTGGCAGTGCAAGAAACAAACCACAGTGTCCACATCTACAACAGAGGCAGAGTACATAGCAGATGCAAGTTGTTGTTCTCAAGTCTTATGGATTCAGAATCAAATGATGGACTATGGGGTAACCTTTCTACACACTCCCATTTTTATTGATAATAGCAGTGCTATCAGCATTGTAAATAATCCTGTCAAGCACTCTAAGACAAAGCACATTGAGATCAGGTATCACTTTATAAGAGACTGTAATGAAAAGAAACTTATTCAAGTTGTGAAAGTTCATACTGACAACCAGTTTGCTGATCTATTCACCAAAGCTTTTGATGTGGGTAGATTCACTTTCTTGGTAACAAGTGTGGGAATGATCAACTCTGAATAAACTTTATCTCAAAAAGTGGATACATATCTGAATATTATAGATTCTTGGTGGTACTAATCTATCTTTGCAGGGTATACATAGCAGTATTCAATTCAGCCTAAGCTTCAAGGAGTAAGTACAGTTAATACTGCTAGTTGATTAATACTGCTAGTTGGTTAATACTGCTAGTTGATTAATACTGCTAGTTAGTTAATACTGCTCACAGTTAATACTGCTCGCAGTTAATACTGCTCGCAGTTAATACTGCTCGCAGTTAATACTGCTAGTTAGTTAATACTGCTCACAGTTAATACTGTTCGCAGTTAATACTGCTAGTTAGTTAATACTGCTCGCGGTTCATACTGCTCGCAGTTAATACTGCTAGTTAGTTAATACTGCTCGCGGTTAATACTGCTTATAATCCGAATACTGTAAATACCCCTTGCCCGCCAAAACGTTAATAACGACTCTTTGCTTACTATTCAGTTGCGCTCTAAACCCTTTCTCTCTCAAGTTCAAAGTTTTCAGGCAACCTTTTTGCAAGGATCAATGGCTTCAATGGCTTTCATAGATGAACACAATGAAATCGCGATGCTACAGAAACCCAAACAAGCAGAAGGGTTCCACCATATTGTGGATTTCCTCAAGTCAAGCCACATTGCTCATGCTCTCTCTGTTGCGCCTACCATCTACATCGAGCATCAGAGGCAGTTCTGGGCAAATGCCACCATTGTTGCTGAAAATGGTGTACCGATGATCAAGACACGGGTGTGTGACCAACCCCTAACCGTTACTGAAGAAGTTATTCGCATCAGTCTACGTCTAGACGATGCCTCTGGTATAACTTCTATCCCCAATGATGAACTGTTCTCTTCCCTTTCAAAAATGGGGTATGGAGGCCCATTGGGTGTTTTCAAATTCTCAAAAGCAAAATTTTCACCCCAATGGCGTTTTCTTGTTCATACCTTGATGCATTGCATCTCCAAAAAGACTACTGGATGGAGTGAGTTCAGCAGTCCAATTGCCTATGCTTTGGTCTGCTTGGCTACAGCCAGAAAGTATAATTTCTCAAAAATGATATTCAGTGATCTTATATCAAACATGGGAAACAAAAAGAGTTTCTTTATGTATCCCAGGTTTGTCCAAGAAGTTATTACTAATGAATTGTCGGATATACCTCAACCTGTTGGGGTATATGTACCTAAACCCCCCAAAGGCAAGGTTTTCTCAAATATGAGAAGATCTGCTGGGGACTCGGAAGGAGTTGACACCCCATTGTTCTCTACAATGATGGTGGTGTCCCAAACCACTGAAGGTATGGCAGCAGGGTCAATGCCCTCACTAGACCATCCCACTGCTAGCCAAGCCCAACCTTCCCACTCAAAAACAATTCCCCAGTCCCTTCTTGCAAAACCAACCTCTCCTATTACCCAAACTTACAAGAGGAAACAGGTAAAGAAGGCTCCTTCCCTTCTTGTACCAGAATCCCCCAAGCCTTTAAGCCCTCTAAAGGAGAATTCTCCTTTAGAGAATATCCATAGGGAACCCACAGGGGTGTCTCCCAGCCCCACGGAGGTGCTCTCGTAGGTGGAGGAAGAGTATATGGGTGGTGAGGCTGCCACTACTCCTGCTAGCACAGAGGAGGATAGTGGTAACATCAATAAGACCTCCCCCATGGCAACTTCAAATGAGCAATCATCTGAAGGTCCTTGGTGCCAAGGAACCAAGGGGGTGGATAGTGCTTCTGCTAGGCAGAAGACTTCCACTACTAAAAGATCCAATGATCCTTCAAAGGATGGTACCACTTCCAAAGAAGGTGAGGACAGTTATAACTATGATGAATTGATGGAGACCATGGGAAACATCAACCAGGATGTTATTAAGCAAGGAAAAGAAATAGAGCAGATGAAGCTGGTTATCCTCTCTCAACAAGTTCAGATCACCAAACTAAAGAAAATGGTGACAAGATTGTTACAGAAAAAGAAAAGGAAGCAGTTTGTGTTAAAAAGGAGGACAAGTGTTCAAGATGATTTCAACAAGGGGGAGAATTCAGAGGCTGAATCAGAAAAAGAAAGTATTTGTGAGATAGGATTTGATGGTAAGGGGGAGAAAGCTGCAGAAACAGAAGCACAAGAAGTAGAAACAGATAATGTTCAAGCAGCAACAGGGCTATCTGTTGAAGAATTGGAAATAGCTGAAACCTTAGTAAAAGCAAAGAATGACACTCCTAAGGCTACTCAAAAGGCTAAGGGAGTGGTCATCAACGAAGGAGGCCTTGAAAAGAAGACACAAGAAAGAAGTGAGGCAGGGTTGAAGGACACAAAGGGTAAAGCAAAGATGATTGAACCTGAACAACCTGAAAAGAAGAAAAATCAGATAGAACTGGATGAAGAAGTGGCAAAGCAGCTTCAGGCAGAAATGGAAAAGGAGGAACAGCTGCAAACAGAAACTGATAGAGAGCTTGCAAGGATAATGGCCAAAAAGTTAAATGCAGAATACCAAAAGAGTTTGAAAGAAGCAGCTCAGACAACAACTCAGGTCAAGAAACTTCAAGTTAAGAGGATGCCTATTCAGAAGCAAAAGCAGAAAAGACAACCCTCCAAAACCTTTTTGGCTAATCAGGAAAGAAGAAAAATGATCAACTTCCTGAAAGGTGCAATTGGGGTTAAGGGGGAGATGTTTACCCATATGGCATACTCTCAGGTTGAAGAATTATATAACAAGGAAATGGCCAAACTTCAAGGGGACTCAACACAAAGGGAGGAGGCTGAGAGAAGGATGAAAGAGAGACATGATCTCAACATCCAACAACCATTCCCTGAGGAAATTACACCTTCCAAAGAAGAAGCAGAAGAGAAAAAGGAAGAACCTGGGAGTGTTGGTGTTGAAGCCAAAGCTGGAAAAAGGGTGAAGACAATTGCTTCCAAAAGGCAGTCTAAAAGGCCCAGAGTAGAAGAAACAGCTGGTACTACAACAGAACATTCAGAGGTACCTATAGCATAATCAGTTCAACTTTCAGAACAGTCTAGTGAGCCAACAGATGAGAATATGGATACGTACATGACCATAGTGGAACCTTTGAAGGCTGATCCAATCTATATGCAAGCTCCAGAGATCATCTTCTGGGATATTCTAAGAGACAATGGAAAGAACTTCTTCAGAATCAAGAGAGCTGATGGTTCATTTGAAGCTTATTCAACATGGGGGAGAGTTATTAGAAGTTGCTCCAGAGCTGATTTGGAAGAATTATATAAAGTGGGGATGAAACTTTATGAACCTGTGTTGAAAGGTACTGAAGAGAATCTTCTCAAAGTGACATTAGAATACTTGTGCATGATGTTTGATCCAGAAAGAGTACACCATAGAATTAAAGATCATAAGCATGAGTTCATATTCAAGAAGATTGACAAATGGATACTATTTGAAAACTGTGGAGTATACATGATTACTATTGATAACTGTTATCATGAATACTACCTGGTGGACAAAATATATGAGCATAGCAAGGAGAAGTTGGAAGGGATGCTTAAAGCTACACTGGTCTGTACAAAGGATTCAGAGATGGCCAAGATTGTGGTAAGAAGAACTGTGAATCAAAGCTTGGGCCTAGACCCAAATTTGGGAAATTGAACCAAAGGTGTTGAAAGCATCTTGGAGAGCTTCTGGAAGAGTATCTGAAGAACTTGACTTCTCTTCTAAAAAGTCAAGTTAGGGGGAGATTGTTGGGAACTGAAGATTCTACCAAGTCTGGTTACTACTGCTAGTACAAATGTTGATTACTACTGCTAGTTCAGAGTTAGTACTGTCAGAGTACTTTGAAGATTAATGCTGCTGAGTATTACTACTGCTAGTAGAATTAATACTGCTAGTCAAAGTTAGTGCTGCTTGAACAAAGTTAGTACTGCTTAGTTAGTTAGTACTGCTAGTAGTTAGTACTGCTTATAGTTAATGCTGCTAGAAGAAGTTAATGCTGCTGAGCATTATTAGTGCTGCTTAAGAGATCCGGATGGAAAGTATGACAACTGGATATACTGAAGATATACATAGAAGATAAACATGGAAGATATACTGTAGATTTGTTTATTATTTGTAATTATCTTTTGTTCAGTATATGTATAGAATGTATAGACTAGATAGACATAACTTTTTGATAATTTAAAATAGAGAGAAAATCAACCTCAAGGCATAGATCCTAATTCTAGAGAAGTAGAATTCGTATTGGTGAGCCTGTTCATCAATATTGAGGTTGAGTGTGTAATCTTGTGATTTTAATCATTGAATACAAGTTTACAGTTTGTTAATCATATACTGTTTTGTTTACTGTTTTATCAAATATCAAAGTGTTATTCCGCAACTTCTTTGATATTAGTTTCTGAGAATTAATTCTTGTTAAGAATTCGACCCTGACAAAGTCCTGGGGAGTCATCATCAAACCAGCTCCTTAAATTGTACATTCGTTGTACACAGTAACTTTGTGTTACTGACAGACACTTCTAACTGTTTCATTTGTTGAATCAGGGTTACCAAGTTTATTATATCTGAATTTGAAAAGATTCGGGTATATACAGTTCATGATTCAACTATTTAGATCAAAGAGCGGAGAATGTCAAATGTATCTCAAAGGGGGAAGAATATTTGAAAAAGGGGGAGAATCAAAGATAATGTTGAAATTGAAGATGTTTTGATGATCATGAAGCTCACAATCATCAAAAAGGGGGAGACATTTACAAAGATCAATTTCAAAATCATCAAAGTTTTGTCAAAGAATTTAGAAGATTCTGAAGATGATTTCTGAAGAAAGATGATTCTGAATGTCCAAGCCAGATGAAAAGAAATCATTCTGAGATTATTCAAAGTCAAATTAGAAGATTCGTGAAAGTTCGTTTTTCCAAAGACGATCAAGAGATCAGAGTGATGAAAATAAAGTTTTTTGAAAGATTCCTCGAAGTTTCTCAAAGGAAAAAGATTTCAAAGAAGTTTAAAGAAGTTTCAAAGATGAAGTTTTCATAGTATTGTTTCAAGACTTTAAATGATTCGTTTCAAGACTTGTTGACTTTCCAAAGCTGCAAAGTGCAAAAGACTTTTCAAGATTCTTCAAAGACTGAAAGACTGAAGATTGTTAGAGCTTCAAAGTTTTAAAGATGTCAGAGATAAAAGTTGAAGAATCAAGCGCTGAAGACAAGTGTCAATTTTTTTTAAATCTTGAATACAAAGGGGGAGAATGTTAGTGTATTAAATTCTATCTAAGATTTAGTGAGAAAAGTCATGTAAAAGCCTTTATTCTTGAATAGTCAATGAAAGTCAATGATAGTCAAAATGTAGAAAGTCAACATAAGTCTTAGAAGGGTTTTAAGTACTTAGAGTGTTTTAAATACTTGAGAGTTTGAATGGATAGTTGCTCAAGTTACTTGAGAGTTTAGTTGGATTAATTGAGAGTTTACTAGTCCGTATAAATAGGTTTAAGTCTTGTAATTTTGTAAGAGCTTAATGAATAAATCAGATTTACTTTCTCTCTCTACTCTCTCTCTAGAAATATACATTGTCACATCTTTGATTCTTGATTGAGAGTGTTTGATTTGCTTGATAATTGATCTGGGAATACAATATCAGACCGTCTTTTTTTACGCTTAGGTTTATAATATTGATCATTGAGCGTAAAAAAATCATCAAGAATTTTAGACTTAATATTTAAATCAGAAGAAATAAATTTATCTAAGCAACCAATCTGATCAACTAATAAATCTGAATTTGCCTCGGAGTCTGAAGGATTTTGAGAAAAGATTCTAAAATTAGAAATTTCCTTTTGGTTTTCCTTAGAATCAGAAGAAAGGCTAGAAATAGAATCTGATTTTTGAGAAAATAAATTTTCTTCAAGACTAGAAGTCATAAAAGAAAGAATAATGTCAGATTCAATTTCTTTTAAAATATTTTGATCTTCTATCTTATCTTCAAGATCGATGATTTTTCCTTCTAAAACTAACGGAGGAGTATATTTCTTCGAATCATAAATGATAGGAGAAATATTTTCCTTATCAGAATCAGGGGCATAAGAAGAAACAAAATCATCAGATACTGAAGATTTAACAGGAGATATATCATTTAAAATTCTTCTTCCTCTTCGTGATTTTTCAGGAAAATATTTGGCATTTTCCTAAGTATAAACAAAAAGAATTTCATTTTTCTTGTTATTTATCCTTTTCTCATTTTCGAGATCTAACACTTCCTTGTCACTAGTCCAATGAAATTTGAACTGAGGAGCATAGTGTGCTAGAGTTAGATAATTGTATTTATATAAAGTAGGAACTTCGTTTATCACTTTGTTTAAACAATGAGGATTGTCAAAACCAAGTCCCCACCTTTGTTTTAAAGCTTCTTCACTCCTCGGTTTGTTCATAAAAATTGTTTGTTCAGATTGGTTTCTCCGATAAAGCCTTTCTTCTAACTTATTTATTTTATCTGAAAATTCATCTTTTAAATTAGTCATAGATGTCAAAGAATCAAGATAAGTTTTATTTGAATTTTCTAAATCATCTAATTTCTTTTGAAAGATTTCTTTTGTATTTTCTAAAATTGATTTTTCATCTTTCAAAGAAATTTTCAGTTTTTCAATCAAATCTGACTTTTCAGAATTAAGATTCTTTTCAGATATTAACTTAGAACGTAAATCAGACAAAGCATTTATCATGATATTCAATTGAGAGGTAATGAAATTATAGTCAAATTTAGATTATACCTCATCTTCATCTGTTTCGGAATCATCTGACTGATCATCACCGATTAAGCACATCTGAGCGATCTCAACGTTTGAAGCTTCATCATCGGAATAATCCAGCCAGAATTCTTCTTCGGCCAGCAGAGCAGTTCCGTTCTCTCTCTTTTCAGCTAGTTCCATTTTCTTTCTATAATAAGCTGAGTCCTTAACCTTCTTTGCTCGACACTCCTTTGAATAGTGGCCCGACTTTCCACAGTTATAACAAGCAGTACTTTGAGTAGACTTTGGCTCGGGCACTTTGACTGTAGAAGCGGAAGTGAAGCGAGAAGAGTTGGAAGACTTTGATCGTGTTTGGAACTTTTTCTGGTAATGCTGAGAGAGAAGGATCATAGCTTTCTGCAAAGCCTCACCATCATCTTCAGTTGATCCGGTGTAAGCGTTATCAAACAACATTTGTTCAGCCAGTTGCTTCGTGAGGAGAGCAACCGGATCAACTGTCTTCTTGTTCTTTTTGTCCAGTTTGGCCTTCTTTTCAAGCACCAAGCTCTCATCAGTCATCAGAATCTCATACAGTTCTTGAATCTGCATTGTTGAGATCCGAACGTCGTTCCTCAGTCTATGACATGATTTGTTCCATTCAGGCTGAAGAGCATTGAGGAATTTCAGATTCGTCTCAAGCTCTGTCTTGATCACATTTATCTTTCGGAGATCATTCAGCACTGCGCAGAATCTGTCGAAAACACTCTTTATAGACTCACTGTCTTTGGCCTTAAACTCCTCAAAGTTGTTCATGAATCCTGTATGTCAGAGTTGAGTTGCAACCGAAGAACCAAGCATTATCTTTTCCAATTGTGCCCACAACAGATTTAGATAATCCTTGCAGTGATCAACCCGGTTGTAGACAGAGTTTGGTAAGGCAAGCATCAGATTAGCTTTCAGCTCTCGATCAGCTTTCATTCGGGAAGCCTCTTCAGGTGTTGGAGGAGTCTCTTTATTAGGCTTTATGAAAGGTCCTTCAGATAAAGACTTCATCATGTTTTCTCCATTGGCTTGACGCTCGATGAAGTTCAGGAACCCATCTTGCCATTGAGTGAATTCGTTTTCATCAACTAGGACCGGAGGACGAGTTTCTGTACCCAATGACATCAAGAGGTCACTCGTGTAGAACTTAGCTTGAAAACCAAATTTTGCAGAATCCATAGATAACAAAAAAAAAATTCCCAGACTCTTTTTTTATTTAAACTATGTCTGGAACTTGCGCAAAGTAGAACTTTGCGTGTCAGGAAGAGAACGCAAACAAGAGGTTTGTGTTGACAACTAGAAACACAAACTAAGACTTTGCGTTTTGAACGTGAAGCGCGAAGAAGGCTTTGCGTGTGAAGAGAGATACACAAAGTATACTTTGCGGGTTGAACTTGAAACGCGAACCAAGAGCTTTTCGGACGAAGGCAGAAACGCAAATCATACTTTGCGTATGAAAGAGGGAGCACAAACTTCACTTTGCGTATGCAGGCAGATACGCAAAATGAGACTTTGAAAGCTTTTCGTAGGCTACTTGATACGCAAGCTTGAGCTTTGCGTATGAGAATCGAAGCGCAAACCTGAAACAAATTTAACAAAATTAGTAGAACATGCACAACCAACTATGAACATGCGCAAAGTATTATGAATGAGGCGCACACATGTATGACTGAAGCGCAAACTTTAAAAACTCACAAATTTTCGCAAGATCAAATCAAACCAAGAAATTAATGCATGAAAAACACACTCTGAATTTCGAAAAAAAACTTTAAAACAACTTTCAACAAACAATTTCGATTAAAAAACACTAAATCTCAAAAACATGAATGTAACAGTACCAAACTCGTGTTTTTGCAGAAAACTTTTAAACTCAAAATTGATGATCTAAACTTGATTTTCTTGTAAAACAACTTGAAACAAATGAGATCGATTAACAAAAACGAGTCTAATGAAATCAAAAACAAACACAATTGATCACAAACACATCCAAATTTGATGAGAAATCAAGAAAACGAGATTTTCTTGAAAACATCAAGAAAATCGATCAAATTTTCGATTTCAATCACCAATTCAGATTCGAAAATACAAACTCTCAATTCTCTCAAGATTCAGTTGGCTCTGATACCAATTGAGAGTCCAAGATCTCTAAATCCTAGAGAGAGAAAGTAGAGAGAGAGAACTATTGATGCACAAAACAGAATTGTATTGAAATGTACGTGAAAGTTCTTACAAGGAACAAGACCAAAGGGACTTAAATACCTTTGGTCAGATACAATACTGATAAGCACTAAACATAGTATATGACCAATCCCTATAAATACAATGATTACTATAAAATCAGACCTAACAACTACGACATTTGAAAAAGGAAATGTTTGAAAACACGGTGTCATGTCTAATTTTTCAAGTAAATATTTGATGTGAATAATAAAAATATGTTTGTGAATTTGAGTTCAAGCATATAATGCAAGAATACTTGTGTACCATGGGAATTTGAGTCTGTTGCCACCTATTGTTGTAGTCTAAAATTTTACTCATATTGATGACAATAAGTTCTAGTAGTGTTCATTTTCAACTTCAATTGCCTGCAGATAGAGGCTGATCAGGATCATAAAAATCAGTGGTAGCAACAGAATCAGTGAAGGTACCATTTGTTAGGTTATTCATCTATATTATTTAAATATTAAATGTTAACCATTTCACATTTGATATTTTTACTATGCGAACCTCTACTATTTGACAATGTGTTTGTTGCAACACCAGTTGATAAACTGTTGTCCGACAATGTGAGAGGCTCTGTAAGTAGAAATAAACTTTTGTAAGGTCAAAAGTATGTTGTTGAGTATTTAAGCTTTATATTTATCATCTAAACATCTAAATTATGAGTATTTAAGCGCTAATTTGGTATTTAGACAGGTGTAATGTATCTTGTTGTATTTGTATATTGTAAATTTTTAGTAGTACATAACTACATACAACAAAATGACACTGTTATTGGCAACTTTTGCCTGTAAACCTTAATTAAAACCTTTCAGGGTTCTACAATGTAGTTGATCTGGGACTTGTATATGGTCATTGTGTGGTTTCAATTAGGCAATTAAGGAGACTTAATTGGTAGATAATATAGTTGCAAAACTTGCAAGTTGTAAAGGTTTGGAAAAATAGGCGCTGTAGGAAAAGAGGCCCAATGATCCACTATTGATGTAATCTATGTGAATAGATTGGAAAAGTTGGGATTTCTTGTTTTTTTAGCAAAATTACGAGAACCCCCCAACTACCTTCTTCTTTTCTTGAATACCATAATTCTATATTAAATTTTAGATCGGACTATTGATAGTAGTTAACTTATAGTTGTGATAATATTTAACTTATTTCTGTGAGCCTCTTGTTCAAACATGCTTATCACATTTCAACTTACTTATCAACATGGTTAAAATTGCATGTCAGGTGCTCTAATCTAGTCCACCTTGAGCTAAACCCACTAAACTCAATAACTCTAGAATTTTGTTCATGACCTAGTCTCATTCGTATTTTTGCATCAGAAGAAGCATATAATATGGTATTTTGCTCTGTATGTCCTTAATGCTTGACATGGAGTGACCCAATTTAATGCTGCAAATACAAACATGATGCCGAAATCTTTGCGATGACAAACTTGATTGCAGCATATCAACAGAATGAAATATTGGAATTTGAGAAAATCGTCAAGGTAAGATATTGACCGTTATGTACCCATAATTTAGACAAAATCAATTATGTGTGATTCATACATGTGTTTTCTGTCCCTCTCCCTCTGCTTGCTCCTGCCAACTCCCTAATCATATGAATGCAAATTCTCAAAATAATATGTAGCAGGGTAACAGAAGAACCATCATGGATGATCCCTTCATCAAAAATTATATCAAAAATCATCTGAAAAACATCATAACTCAAGTCCTACTCAAGCTGATCAAGCCATACAGATCCCCTTCATATCAAAAGTTAGCAATTCTTTTTGTATGGCCCACAAATATTTTGAGGGAATCATATACATGGACATACATACATATATACTCGAAATTGGGAAAGTTCAGATGAGAACGATAAATATTTTGAAAAAGTGGTAACCAATTATTTCATGTATTATTCATGAATAATCCTCCATTTTCATTACCAATATCATGTAATTTCAATATAAATAATTTTCATCATTGATACCTATCGCGCATTATGAATAATCGGTTCACCATGTTCTCAATATATTTATGGTTCTCATTTGAATCTGCACCTACCCTAATACATGCATATATACATGTACTTATATAATTATAAATTTATTAATGGATTTATAAACACTTGTTGCCTTTACGGGGTAACTAAACGTTTCTGCCATTCCGATATGTACTCTGGCCAGAACCCACCACCGCATTGTCGTGAAAATCTCCAGAATGATCCATCATCGCATCACCGTGACTGTTTGTTTCGATGTCACACAACCCATTTCTGACAGTGCTTCAAGAACCTAAATCTATGAGAAAGATTCTAGTTTTATTTAAAGTTCTTAACGTTGTTTGCCTTCAAGTTTTAAGCAGGCATGATTATGATGGTGCTCCTGTTGATATCTTTTGTTTGGGGAGTCTAGTCTGCCAACTTTGTATAAAAAGGTGAACTACAAGTTTAATATATTCTGCAACTTTATGATGCTTAGATAGGAGAACGTTAAACTTGAAATTAAATTTAGGTTTTAATTATTCAATTTTCTAATGAAATGTTTTCTAATTCTAAAATGGGATCATCTTTTTGGTTTGAATGTTTAGTTTTTTTATCTGTTTTTGAATCATTATTCAAAAGTGATCTTCGTGGAAATCAATTATCTGGTCAAATCCCAGATAAAATTGGTGATTGAAGTGCCCTTAAGAACTTGTAAGAACTTGGAGTTGAACTTAGTTTTTTGGAATTATAGGATTTCTGTTTATATTGTAGTTTAAGTTCTAATTGAATTGTGTTTATTAGGGATTTATCGTTTAATATGTTATCTGGAGATATACTGTTTTCGATATTGAAGTTAAACCAGCTCGAGATCTTGTAAGTTTCGTACCTATCGTAGGTTGAGTATTTAGTTTTATGTTGTAAGTTTTGGGCTAAATTGATGACATCATGTCCCATTGGTATTATTACTTACAGGATCTTGACAAACAATCATTTGATCGGTTCGATCTCTTCGACATTGTCGTAGATTCCAAATTTGAAGATTTTGTAAGTGTTTTCGTATAGTCTTGGTCATCATTTGGGTTAAAATGGATAGATTTATATCCATAATGTCTACTCCAGGGACTTGGCACAAAACCGACAGAGTGGTGAAATATCGAGGCTTGTATACTAGAACGAGGTTTGACAGTATCTGTAAGTTTCTAAAACTCGATACTTTCGAAAACTATTTACAAAATTTGACTGAAATATGATCGGATAACGCATCGGTTAAAGAGCAACAATTTGGTCGGCAAGCTCTCTCCCGATATCCGTCAGCTGAAGAGGGCTTGTGGTATTGGTAAGTTATAGTTTTACTTAGACTATCATTTTTGTACATAATTGGAGTAGCACACGTACAAGTGGGATATACGGGGTATCTTTGGTGTGGTTTTAAGTTTGTGATTGTTTTTTCTTATGCACGAATTACATATACAACGATGTGCGGAACAATATTTAAGTGGCACAATTTCTTCCGATATCGGCAACTGCACCGGTTTCCAGGTCTTGTAAGTACTCTGACTTGAGAATGTACATTTATGGAAACAAGCGCTTTGCTCTTTTGGTTAGAGGTGAGGTCTAATTACATCTTAACCTCTGGATCTACTTTGGAGCACGATTTCCTAGGTCCGTTTTGATTAACATTTATGGAAATATCGAGCATGGTTTGTTTTGGTTAACCGTTGCTTTATCGTTAGGGACCTTGTGTACAACCAATTAACTAGAGAGATACCATTCAACATCGGTTTCCTACAAGTTGCTACATTGTGAGTCTTTCTTTGACTATTTTATGATCAATTCTCTATATCTTTGTGGAATTTACTGTACTCGTTTAGTTTTGCGTATTTGAGTGTATTTTAGATCACTCCAAGGAAATGAGTTATCAACGAAAATACCGTCTGTAATTGGACTCATGCAGGCACTTGTCATTTTGTAAAAACGACCTTATACAATTATTCCATATTCAAAAACCAATATTTATGCGTTCATCATCTCTTACTAGATTCGTATTGCAGGGACTTAAGATTATTGTAATATAACAATTAGAGTAGAAATTAAATATATTTTTTCATATTATTTTAATTTAGTGACCACTTTTTTTGGTCACTAATAGAAGTTAACGGATGTTAACAGAGTCGTTATCTTGAAAAATTAGTGACGACGTTTAGAGATTTAGTGACGATATTTAGTGACTAAATTAGTCGTCACAAACATAGTGACCACTTTAATTTTGTCACTAATTAGTGACCAATTTTGTATTTGGTCAGTATCATAAATCAGTGACGGACCTTTAGTAACGAAAAGTGACCACCAAAATTTTGGTCACTAAACGACCTTAGTGACCAATTTTAGGTTGTTAGTGACCAAAATCTTTTTGTCACTAATCAGGATTTTTTTAGTCACAATTGCTAAAGTTTAATATACTTTTATTTAATGTTAATTATTTAAAATCTCTTAAAAACAACCATTAAAGTTTTATGTACTACATTTAATGCTATTTCTTAACTTTCAATCCTTATCTCTAACCACTTTCAATTCACTAAAATCACTCCCCACATAACTAAATACAGGATAAAAATCAAAATTTAAATATAAAAAATCTAAAATACAATTAACAAAATCTAACAAATATTTAATGTTTATTTTATTAAAAAACATTATATTATTAAACCTAAAATAAATTACATTATTATTAAACTATCGAATAAACTCTTAAAAACAAGTTTTTATGCATTAAGTATTGTTTATTGATACACATTAATTAAAATTCAAGATTACAAGTCATGATTCATGAGTACAAATTTTTAAATCTATATGTTTGAATTCATAACTAACTGATAAACATAATCAAAACAGAATAAACATCTTAATTTAAATATAAATAATTTAAAATATGGGCAATGCTAATGGCACCCTTTAGTAGGGGTGTTGAATGCATGTGGAATGGTGCCAATGATTTTTAAGGTTTATACTATCACATCACTTGACATATATATATATATATATATATATATATAAGGGAAATTGACCCAAATGGGCCAATGGAGGGGTTGGATTGGCCTCCTAGCCATATCTCTACCGAATTTATTGAAATGTCCAAAAGGTCTCCATTTGCCCCCAAGGTCTCCATTTGCGCCCAAGGGCTCCATTTGCGCCCTTGGTCTCCATTTGCGTCCCTAGACACGTGTCAAGCTGTTATTGGCCCGAAATAGGGTTTTCCATGTATATTGGTTGGTTTGTTATTTATTCACGTGTGCATGGAAAACGTGAATAAATAACAAACCAACCAATATACATGGAAAACCCTATTTCGGGCCAATAACAGCTTGACACGTGTCTAGGGACGCAAATGGAGACCAAGGGCGCAAATAGATCCCTTGGACGCAAATGGAGACCTTTTGGACATTTCAATAAATTCGGTAGAGATATGGCTAGGAGGCTAATCCAACCCCTCCATTGCCCATTTGGGTCAATTTCCCTATATATAATCTTTATATATATATATATATATATAATGTTTTATTACTTTCCATTTATTTTATAAATTTATAACTTTTGATTTTATTATAACTTTGTAAAATATATTTTTCTTTATGTTAGTCAAATTTAATTAAATACAAAAAAATCCGATTACCCAGAAATATAAGATTACTTTGTAGATGGCACATCTTCCAAAGTAGTATGAGAAATTATAGACCATCAATAACATCAATTCATGTTGGGGTTCCTTTTACAATGCATCAAAAACATGGGTTCGTGAACCTGTTGTTAACAAGACTACTCGTGGACGACTCTTGTTGAAGGATAAGCTTTTCAGAAATACTCATGTTGATCCCTCATTTGCAACTCATGTTGATCCGTTTGTTGCAACTCATGTTGACCCATCTTTTACAAGTGAAAGACCCCTTAGACGTAGTAGTTCGAACGCGTCTACATTTGTTGACTTGGAAAAAATGAGCTACCAAGAACCAGCGAGACACAGTTTTTTCATTTTCAAAAATTATAATTCACATCCACACATCAATCAATTTGCAGCAATGTTTCACCCTTACATCACGCAGTTACATGATGTGAGAGGTGATGGAAGTTGTGGATTCCGAGCAATAGTTATCTCTCTAGGTCTTCATGAAGATGCATGATCCACAATTCGGTTTAACTCGATGGAAGAGTTAGAAACAAACAAGACAGAGTACATCAACGCTTTTGGAGGTGAACATTGGAATATTACTTATAACACTTTAAACTTCTTTCGATCAGATCAAGGTGCACCAGTTGAACACTGGATGAAAATGCCTGAAATAGGAGTCTTGATTGCTTCAAATTATAATGTGATATTACACGTTATAAGTATGGACGACAGTGGGACGTACTTGCCGCTTAGGTCCACTCCGCCAGTATGGTATCAACTTGTTGTTTTTACAATTGGGTACGTTAATGGTAACCATTATGTGAATTTAGATATGGAAGAAGGATACTCGTTTCCTACTATTGTAGCGCATTTTTTCCATTACACTTAACCATGTGCTGTTGGATGGGCTACTCCGTATTTAGAGCGAATACAGAAGTACATGCGGCTTTTACGTGTTAATTGTACTACGGATAATGTTATTTTAGAATAATCGAATGTAATATAGATTATTTTATGTTCTATTTGTAGATCCCAGTACAGTGCAATCACGAACAATAATCAACAATGAAGAACAATAATATTGTCACAACCTCTAGTCATATGATTAATATTCAAGAAAGGTTTAGGTTTACAGAGAGAATATCTGATAAGCAAAGTAAACCTATTGACTAGAGAATTATGAATGAGATCTAAACTCCTAAAACTTCTAAACTGAATTATGAGCTAAACTAGCCCTTATGTACGAAGCGCATAGGCTTAATGGGCTTTATGGGCTTTGGGTCCAACTACCAAACAACTATCAAAGAATTACAATTTACCCCCTTATAAATGCTTTAATCAACTTTCAACGCACAAGACTTTCAGACCTAACAATCTCCCCTAAAGTTGAATAAGGCATTTATCTTCTTGAAAACTTCAGGCATTGATCTTCTTTAAATCTTCAGGTTTGATCTTCTTTCCCTCTTGGATCTTTGAAGAACTTTGGTGTTTCATGTCTTCATGTATTTCCAAACTCCCCCTCGAATAAAGCTCTTGGTCTTCATATTTCAACTTTGTAACCATATTCAATGTACAATAACCTCGACTGAATGCACTATCAAGCAGCTTTCCACTGTAGAAACTCAACACATCGGATCAGCACACAAGAAAGATAAAGTGCGAGTTACTTGACATTCCACGGTGCATCTTCAATTTAAGAAAAAAGAATCTGTCTTTGAACCGCGAGTTGAATGAACTTTCAGCTTAAGAACTTGTTTCAATCAGCTCGTAGGAGGAATCAACTTATATCAAACACCATATGATACGGGATAGAAGAAATACAATATTTGAAATCTTCATCTTTGAATATTGAAACAACATTGAACTATTATCTTCATCTCTTTGATATGTAGACTGTCTTCAGAAAAGCAAACTTTCACGAATCATCTTCATTCAGAAATTGAATCATTATGGAATGATTTCTTTTCACCAATCTTGAAAAACTTGAACTTTCTGAAATTTCTCCATAAGTCTTTTCACAGAACTTTCTTTCTTTATAACTTTGAAATTGAAATTTGTAAAATTTCTCCCCCTTTTTGATGATTGTGAACATCATGATCATCAAAACTTCTTCAATTTCAGCACCTTCTTTGATTTACCCCTATGTAAACACTAACAATCTCCCCTTCATAATAATTTGACATTCTCCGTCCGTTGATCTGATTATCCGTCAATTCATGAAATGTATATATCCGAATCTTTTCAAATTCAGACATAATGAACAATGTAACCCTGATTCAACAGATGAAACGGTTAGTATGTCTGTAAGTAGCACAGAGCCACTTTGTACAACAGATGTACATTGGAAAGGAGCTTTTGTAACGTGTACTCCCCAGGGCTTCCATTCAATCATCGAAAAACCACAAAGGACTTTTCTATGAATGTTATGACAAAAAAACTCATTCCTTGTGTGTACGTGCAAGTGTAGAATGATTGAAGCTACTTAGCTTTCTCAAGCTCAAAAATGTGTAAACTGTTGAGACAACAACAGATATTACACGGACTCAATGTGCATGAAAAAGGTGCGAAGGTGGGGCAACTTTCCTTTTTTTTTCAATATCTAAATCTTCCGATTGAAGACTAGATAGCATATGTGCTGCGTCCCCAATGAAAATGAAACATTTTATTTTCGGGAAAGAAATGAGTGGCTGGTGGGGTTATAGCAAGAGTTAGCATGGGCTCACTGCCTGTTTCAATGATGGTCACCAAAGTGTTTGGTGCAGACTCAGAAAGTGTTTGGTGCAGAACCAATCAGTAGATGTGGCTGCCCGACTCAGAAAGTGTTTGGTGCAGAGTTTTCATATTCTTTTAACTCTGTTCTCACACCCTCTTTCTTTTTGTCATTAAAACTCACTTCTAACCAAACTCTCATTTACATTTTACCGCTCAACACAATGAGAAAAACTCAACCGAATGAGTTATCTCCCCCACTCTTTGATTGAAGACCCCTCACCCCTCAATCACTCAAGGATAACTTCCGGGGTAGGAAACACTGGTAACGTGAATCCATGGAAGTTCTGTTTAAGTTCTCACACAAATCCCATGTAAGTCCTAAAAAGAATAGTTGCTCAACAGTTTAACTGAACAGTTAAGTACACAATGTATGATAACATTGTCAAAATGTATGCTCATGAGATTTGAGCAAATGAACTTTGAAGATTTCTCAAAACAAAGATATTGAATGAATGAAATGAAATCAAGAGAATTGTTTTGAGAATCTGACAATGTATCAATCAGATCAAATGAAGTGGTTAGGGTATCAAAAAATTGGATATTTTGTTTATATGAACGAATAAAAACAATTTTGCAATGAAAGCATGAGATTAGAGATTATGATTGATGCTCAACAACATTGAATTTCAAACGGGAGTATTACCATAAAAAATTGGTTCTTTATGAGACATGGTAATAACAATTTCAAATAAAATACTGAACCGGTGTGTATGAATACTTGACAGTATATGGACAAGATAATACGCAAGTATTGATCTTTAGAAACACACGGTCAGTTAAACATTAAAGCTTAAAATTGAAAAACATTTAAAAGACACACTTCTAAATTCTTAAAATCTTTTGAGAACCATAAGTGGTTTGAATATTTCAGAAAACGATTTCATGTTCGAAAGTTGTTCTTTTTTCAAACAATCAGAGATCTTGATCAGAATATATTTACCTTTTAAGCTCCCCCTCAAATCACAATAAAATGATTTAGGTCAGATAAGCATTTAAGAACGAGTCCTGAACTGAAGTGTTCAGAAGTCGAGCTCTGTTGAAGTACGGGTTCTAAGCTGATTTACTTAGAAGCCTTAGTTCTTCTACTCCCCCTTGACAGTAGGTGCCTGCAAGACAGAATCAATTTTAGGTTTTGGTATCCACTGGTATTTGGGTCCATGAATGTTAGTTGCAGTTCTAATGGGAGTAATGGAATAAGAACCATACCAGTAATGATCACTAGTCTTGTGAATAGGATCATGTGTACGACAATAAGAACAATAGTATTTCTTACCTGACAACCTGATTAATTGATCTCTTGAGTAGATATGATCAGGTTTACCTTTACACGCATTGTTCTTTTTGGCTTTGTGTGTATGTACACATGATTTATTACATTTCAACTCATCTTTCTTTCCATCTTTCTTCTCATCTTCAACTGGTTTCTTCTTCCAGACCAGTTCCTCTTCCTTGTATCTCCTTCTTCGTCGATGTGTACCTGGACCATCTATATTTCTATCATAGAAAAGGTTAGTACTACGAATCTGATCAGAAGATTTAACTGACCTTTTTGAAGAAATAGTTTTATGATTTGTGCTTGATGCTGACTTTTCAAGCTCTTTAATCTTTGACGCAAATCTGTCTCTCTCTTTGACAAGGAGGTCAATCTTCGTTTCACATTCAGACTTCGTTATCTTCTCTTTCAGCACACTTTCAGATAGTTCAGATAGCTTCTCAGTAATCTTTTTTTTATCTCAGCCTAAAAAATGCTTCTTTCTTCTTCAAATCCCTCCTCAGCATCCTTTCTTTGGCCGGATAGTTCTTTAAAGAATCCAACATTCTTCTATTCAATCTCCTTTTCTCCTTGACAAACTTTTCTCTTTCCAAGATTATTAGTTTCTCAAAATCAGAAACTTTCTGAGAAAGCTTGATACATTTCAATTCAACTACTTTCTTCTCATCAGCACATTTTCTTGAAAAATCTAATAACTTCTTCGCAAATGCCTTCTCTTTAGTCTCAAAATCGAATTTGTCTTTTGCAATCTTTTGCTCCAAATCAGATATTTTCTTTTGAAGCTTAGCATTAGTATCCTCCAGACTTTTAGTCTTCTCATCATACTATTCAACAGATACTGCTTGTTGGATTTGCACAATCTGATATTCAACATCAGAGATCTTTCTTTGTAGCTAAGAGTTCTCAGATTCCAATTCTCTTCCTTTTAATACTACCTTTGGCCCTAACATCAACCATTCAGCACAATCCCACAACTCTTTTCCTGTCATTTTGTAATAATTTATTTAATCAGAAATTTCACAAAAAATGTCACGAAAAAGTTCACAAGAAATACTATCTTTCATAAAATTTCGAGCTAGATTATTAGCCATCTGTCTTTTCTCCTGTTCCTCAGAAGAAGCTTCTGTTGGAATTTGGGATTGCATCTCTCCTTCATTCAATGATAATCTGATATAGTCACCCAACTCATGTTCATCCACATAAGTCAAAAAATTCACTTTCCACTCTTCGTATTTTCCTTTTAACAGCAATGGTGCCTTCATCCTTTTTGATCGTATCGAATAGAATTAATTCGATCCGGCTCTGAAAAGCTTGATATCCAGGGACTGAACTTGACAAGAGATGAAACTTGAACTGGTTTAAACTTTAATCTTAACTGTACTGTAGTGATCGTGAGACAAACAAATTGATCCAAAAACAATAAATAAATAAACACGACAAGGACCCGGTCGATCAAGGACCCGGTCGATCAAGGACCCGGTCGAAACAAGGACCCGGTCGAACAAGGACCCGGTCTAACAAGGAACTTGTCGAACCCGGTCGAACAAGAACCCGGTCGTACCCGGTCGAACAAGGACCCGGTCGAACCCGGTCGAGCAAGGCAAGGACCCGGTCGGACCCCGTCGAGCAAGGAACCGGTCAACAAAGTACCGGTCGTTGAGTACCGGTCGACCGCAGAGTACCGGTCAAAAGAGTCCCCCGGTCGAACAGAGGTCCGGTCGAGGGAGGCACCGGTCAACAGGGTACCGGTCGCTAAGTACCAGTCGAGTCTAGGTATCGGTCACAGACGGGTACCGGTCAGGATAGTGTACCGGTCGAGATGGGAACCGGTCAAAGCAAGACACCGGTCCGCAACAAAATCTGAATAATATTCATATTCATTATTTAAATTCTTCCGGGCATTCATCGAAATGAGATATGTGCTTCGAATTTGACCAATTGAGATATAGGGAAACAATATTTTTTATTATTTATTCATTCGAATTTTTCGCTTATTTCTTTATTTTTTTCGAAATCTGGTCGCAGAACACCGGTCAACAAGAGACCGATCGATATCAATAATAGATAATTACAAACCGATAACAAATAATTCGATTAACAGATAGCACCGATAAAATCGATGAGTCTGGGTCGATCGAATTCAACCAATCGACCCATAAAATCAATCAATTAATCAACAAATTTGGCAGAAAACTCAAACCAAACACAGATCGATCAAACTCAAACCAAAAAGTTTTACCAATTAAACCCAGAAAACACAGATCGATCGATTTTCAATAAAAAATGATTTTTAAAAACACAGATCGATCGAACCACTCGATTTCCAGAAAAATATTCGACCGAACTTTTACCAAGAAAAAAAATCGATTTTCAATAACACAGATCACTCAAATCTTAGCAGATAAAACAGATAATAACGATTAAAACAAATAATCGATTAAGGGTTTTAGACAAACCTTTTTGGATCAAACCTTCAGTCTCTTTGCTTTGATACCAATTATAGATCACAGTACAGTGCAATCACGAACAATAATCAACAATGAAGAACAATAATATCGTCACAACCTCTAGTCATATGATTAATATTCAAGAAAGGTTTAGGTTTACAGAGAGAATATCTGATAAGCAAAGTAAACCTATTGACTAGAGAATTATGAATGAGATCTAAACTCTTAAAACTTCTAAACTGAATTATGAGCTAAACTAGCCCTTATATACGAAGCGCATAGGCTTAATGGGCTTTATGGGCTTTGGACCCAACTACCAAACAACTATCAAAGAATTACAATTTACCCCCTGTAACACCCTAAAAACCAGGGTAAATTTAAAACTGCGGAAATAGTACAGTTAAGCATCAACCATAGGTATAAACCTCCCAAAAGGGGAAATGTACTTAACCTTTACAAAAATCAGTATACGGATAAGGATCCCAATAACAAACCAATCTAAACATATACTATCTAGATTACATAAGTTGTTGATCCAGAATCATCCAAAAATGTGGGACTTAACAATGCCCAACAATCCAATACTAAACATCTCAAAAACCCTCGGGATCAGTCCCGGCACTCAAACCCTTGGCAACCTGCCGCTAACGAGAACCTGAATACATATCATTTGGGAAAAAGTGTTAGGCTTAGAAAGCCTAGTGAGAACATACAGTTTATAAATTTCAAGAATCATAAACAATTGTATCATAAGATAATCTTTCCAATAAGGTTTAGTTTTACAAATGAAACCTTTGCCACAACCGGGCCTTTTTGATACAAAACTCGTCATCAAATGACCAAAGATAACCATTTTACCAAGTATTGTAGCGTAACACAAAGTAGGCCACAATCCGAGTTATGAGATAAACACTTGGAATCCATGGCCACGAACTCACAGGCCCGTACTACGATGTGAGGTAGGGCCCCCGAGGAAACCAAGGTATACTCGTTCAGCAGGACTACACTATGACCCATGGCTAGTAACCGATCTCACATAACCATACTAAATGGCCCCCGAGGATCATATGCATCCGTAGCTACAAATAGGGAAATTATGATCCATAGCTAGTAACTGGTTTCAACCGTACGAAATAGCCCCCGAGGATCATAAACATCCATTTTACAAATAGGGGAAAACATCCCAAATATAAGTCGACTTAATACCTAGGGATCCACTAGTAATGGTGCATACTCGTCACAACAACATATGTGACCAACCATAGATAGTCATATGGTAAAAATAACATTTATAAACAAAAATGCATTTTCAAGTTTAACTTCTGGTAAGAATGAAAATAATCAAAAATGAATTTTAAACATTCTTTCAAGTAACCCACATAAATGTGCAAGTAAAACATCCTTTTACTTCAAATAAGATGAACCCATCATTTTAATCAAAAATGATCGGGAACCCTAAAATCTCCCAAAACTCAAGTTATATCAAATATGTAGAAAACTTAGATATGAAACCATGGAGATATATAGGAGTTCCAAAAGGTATCTTTTGATATGTATACAGTTTAAAATGATAGTAGGAACTCACCAAACAGGTTTATACGAAAACCCGAAAACCAGATATCGACCACGACGAATAGGTGAAACTTTCTACACCGAAACCCCGAGCAATGCACTTAATACTAGCTATCAACGGAGCTTCCAAGATCGAAGAAACCAAAGAGAAAACTTAGAGAAAGAGAGAGATTTGAAGAGAGAGAGAGAAATATCAACCAAAAGATATTTGTGGCTGACCACCTTTAAGTCGGCCAGAGGGTTGCGCGACTTATACCGCGACCTTCAAGCCGCGGGAAAAGTCGCGCGTGCCACAAAACTGGAATACTCCAGTGGGTCACGCGGCTTAGCTCGCGGCTTACTAGCCGCGACATAGCCCGCGCGTGTCAACAATCTGGGAATCCTCTAGAGGGTTACACGACTTACCTCGCGGCCTACAAGCCGCGGCATAGCCCGCGTAACTCTCTGTTTCCCACAATTTCAACCAAAACCCAAACACTAACTCTCAGATCAAGACTCGTCGTTTATGACAAAAAGGTAAACGCAAGAATACAACGATTATATATAATGAAAATCCAGGGTGTTACAATCCTCCCCAACTTGGGAATGATTTCGTCTCCGAAATCCCAACTATATAAAGAGACGAGGATATCTTCGCTTCATATCCTCCTCAGCTTCCCACGTCACGTTGGCTCCCCTATGATGCTTCCACTGCACCTTGACCATAGTGACTTCTTTGCGACGCAACTTCCTAGACTTTCTCTCTAAGATAGCGTCAGGCTCTTCTATACAACGATTACCCTCGTCTACTGTTAATTCATAGAGAGGGATGACACTTTCCTCTTCCGCCAAACACTTCCGAAGGTAACAAATATGAAACGTGTTGTGTATTCTGCTCAACTCTGGCGGCCGTTCCATATGATAGGCTTGCAAACCCACCCGCTTGAGCACTTTGAAAGGTCCGAGGAAACGGGGACTCAGCTTCCCACGCTCTCCGAACCGTATAATGCCCTTTCACAGCGATACCTTCAGCAACACATGGTCGCCCACTTGGAATTCCATCGACCATCTCTTTTTATCGGCATAACTCTTCTGTCGATCCTGAGCCGCTTTCAACCTTTCACGAATGCTCTTGACCTTATCGGCCGTCTCTTGCACAATTTCAGGTCCGGTGAACTGTTTTTCTCCCGCTTCAAGCCAAAACACGGGAGTTCGACACTTTCGCCCGTACAACGCCTCAAAAGGTGCCATTCCAATACTCGAGTGGTAGCTATTATTGTAAGCAAACTCCACCAAAGGCAGGTGCGAGTCCCAACTACCCCCAAAATCGATGACACAAGACCTCAACATATCTTCTAACGTCTGGATCGTTCTCTCGCTTTGCCCGTCGGTCTGTGGATGGTAAGCCGTACTCAACTTACCTCGTGTACCCAGCTCTTTCTGAAACCCATCCCAAAAGTTCAAAGTGAACCGACTATCGCGATCTGACACGATCGACAAAGGTATTCCATGCCACGAGACCACTTCATCGATATAAAGTTTTGCTAACTTATCCATCGGTAAAGTCTCGCGCATAGCCAAGAAGTGAGCGCTCTTTGTCAATCTATCAACTACTACCCAAATGGTATCGTGACCTCGAAGAGTTTTAGGCAACTTAGTCACGAAATCCATGGTGATATGCTCCCACTTCCACTCGGGAATCTCTAAAGACTGAAGACTCCCATATGGTCGTTGATGTTCGACCTTAACTTGCGAGCACGTAACACAACGTTCCACATACCGCGCCACATCAAGTTTCATTACCGGCCACCAATAGTGTAGCTTCAAGTCCCTGTACATCTTCGTACTTTCCGGATGAATGGAATACTTGAACTTGTGAGCATCTTAAAGTAGTAGTTCACGGTTACCCCCAATCTTGGGTACCCACACACGACCGCTGAATAGTTTTACCCCACAGCTATCATCCTTTAAGAGTAAACGCTGCTTCGTCATGGCTTCCTCTTTGAGATTTTATTCCAACAAGGCTTCGATCTGCGATGCCTTGATCTTTTCAACAAGGGTGGATACTAACTCGATTTTCGAACAGGTAGCCTGAATACTTCCGCTATAGTCTTTCCGACTTAACGCATCGGTTACCACGTCTGCCTTCCCGGGATGGTAAAGCAACTCACAGTCGTAATCTTTAAGCAATTCAAGCCACCGTCGTTGTCTCATATTCAACTCTTTCTGATCAAAGACATACTTCAGGCTCTTATGATCTGTGTAGAGTGTACATTTGGTGCCATAGAGATAATATCGCCAAAGCTTCAAGGCGAACACTACTGCTTCTAACTCCAAATCGTGGGTAGGATAGTTCTTCTCGTGTATCTTAAGTTGTCTCGAGGCGTAAGCGATTACCTTGCCCCGCTACATCAACACACAACCTAACCCATCTTCGAAGCATCGCTATAGACCACAAAGTCTTCTGACCCTTCAGGTAACGACAAAATCGGAGCTTCACATAATTTCTTTTGAAGAATCCAGAACGCCTTCTCTTGCGTTTCGGTCCAATCAAACTTCGTATTCTTCCGAGTTAGAACTGTCAAGGAAGAAGCGATCTTCGAAAATTCCTGAATAAATCTCCGATAGTATCCCGCCAGACCCAAGAAACTTCGGATCTCGGACGGATTCTTGGGAGGCTCCCAATTCATCATAGCTTCAATTTTGGAGGGATCTACTTTCACTCCGTCTTGAGTGACAACGTGACCCAAAAACGGCACCTCTTCAAGCCAAAAGTCACACTTGGAAAATTTGGCGTATAATCTTTCTTTTATCAGCACATCAAGAACTTCGCGAAGGTGTTGCTCGTGCTCCAACTCGCTCTTAGAGTACACGAGTATGTCATCAATGAATACGATGACCGACTTGTCGAGGAATGGTCGGCACACCCTATTCATCAAATCCATAAATACCGCTGGTGCGTTCATTAGGCCAAAAGGCATCACGAGAAACTCGTAATGGCCGTAACGCTTTCTAAAAGCTGTCTTCGGAACGTCTTCTTCTCTTACCTTCACTTGGTGATAACCCGAACGTAAGTCAATTTTGGAAAAACAACCCGCTTCTTGCAGTTGATCAAACAAGTCGTCGATTCTCGGAAGCGGATATTTGTTCTTCACTGTCGCTTTGTTCAACTCACGATAATCAATGCACATTCTCATTGTGTCATCCTTCTTCTTGACGAATAGGACCGGAGCTCCCCAAGGGGATGAGCTAGGTCTGACGAAACCCTTCTCCAAAAGTTCTTGGAGTTGTGCCATCATCTCTTGCATCTATGATGGAGCTAATCGGTAAGGAGCTCTAGCGATAGGAGCTGCTCCCGGCACGAGATCAATCCGAAACTCTACTTGACGATCAGGTGGTAACCCAGGCAAGTCGTCAGGAAAGACGTCTGGAAACTCGCGCATAATCTTCACATCAATCAACTTTGACTTTTCCAACTTGGCGTCGATCACGTAGGCTAGGAAAGATGAACATCCTTTTACCAAGCACTTGCGTGCCTTTGCCATTGTGATTATTGCCACTTCACCTTTTCTCTTCTCACCATAGATCACAACGACTTCACCACAGGGATTGGGAAGTCGGATTAACTTCTTAGAACACACGATCTCGGCATGATTGTTTGACAACCAATCCATACCGACCACAACGTCAAAACCTCCGATTATCATCGGTAGTAAATCGATCGAGAATTCTCTTCCCTCGATATCGAGAGTACATTTCTTCAGAACATCACGGATTAGAACCTTACAACCATCAGCTATCTCTACCACTAACGCATCCTCAAGACTAGTAGTGGGCATAGCAATCTTTTTACGAAACAACTCAGATACGAAAGGGAAGTTAGCACCCGTATCGAATAAAACACGAGCATCAGTCGTCATCTGGAACACATCAGCGGATGCCTTGGCTTCATCAGTCGTCATCTGGAACACTCGACCCGGAACCCTAGGTGGGTTCTCCTTCTTTGCCGTCGTGCTACCCGTCACAAGCTTTGGGCAATCCCTTCTCACGTGCCCCGGTGCCTTGCACTCATAGCAGATAAGTCCTTTGATCGGGCAATCTTTGGCGGTGTGATCAGGCTTCCCACACTTATAACAAGTTTGAGAAGCGGTGTTATAGTTACCGTGGTGCTTGGTTCGACACTTGCGGCACCATCTAGCTTCCGGCTGACTGCCGAAGCTTCGGTTCTCGGAAAAAGGTCAGGATCTCCTGGGAGGCACATAACTGTTCTCCCACTTTCTCTTGTCAGACACTACCACCGCTTTCTCAGCTTTGCTTCTCAAGAACAACTCCTCCATAAACTGAGCTTCTTCAACCATGTCTCGAAGATTGGAAGCTTTAGAATTGTGGACCAAAGATAACAGGTCCACCAGTAGGCCATTAAGATAGGCTTTCGTCTTATCTTTTTCCGTTGGGGCCACGTGCCCACCAAATCCAGCTTTTCCATGAACTGACGGGTGTACTCCCTCACCGTCAGGTTTCCTTTTACAAGAGACCGAAATTCTTTCTCGATTCGGTCCATAGTCCTTTCACAACAGAACTCTTCCAACAACTTATTTTTAAACTCAGCCCAAGACAACTGAGCCAACACAGTAGGAGATAGGGTGGATTGAACAATATTCCACCAAGTGAGGGTCGTATCCCTAAGTAATTGGGTACCAAACCGCACCCTCTGATCATCCCCACATTCGGAAGAGCCAAAAGCCTGCTCGACCACTCGGATTCATTTAACACATGCAACTGGGTCTTCGGAACCAGAGAACTCTGGTGGTCCGTAACCCATAAAAGATTTGTAGGAACAACTCTTCCCACCTTTCAGAGCACCAACAACCCTGTGCTCTTCAGCTCTGAATCCGATCCCAGAGCCCCAGCGCCAGACAACACATTCTCTTCCACTGCTCCATGCCTTCTGAGGCTCGCGTCCCGGTCTTCCAACATTTTCAGAAAAACCTCTTGCTGTTTCTCCATGACCGTCGTCACCATTTGCATGACGTTAGCCATCATATCAGCTTGAGGGCTAGCTAACTGAACAACGGGATTGGTGGGCGTCAGAACCACTATTGGTCCTATCTCCACTTCCTCAGTAAATAACAGTGGCATGCCCGAAGGAATGACGGTCGTCGCCCTAACCACGGGTTTTCGCTCGGGCGAACTATCGACACGCAGATCTCCATCGACTAACGGTCGACTGCGCGTATTTACCATCCTGAAATGGTTGCCACACAAATACGAGAAGAGTAAGAGACAGATCGAGAGAATAAACACGACAAAACATACAATTACAGTACCAAATGTCATAGCAACAGTAATTCAGGCACAATCACGTATAAATATTCTCATAATAACATTAGCTAAGTGAGATTATGAACATACAATACATAACGTGTTGGGAACTGAAGAAAAGCTTAAGTGTTTAATGCTGCTAGCACATAATTACTACTGCCAGAGGAATTCAAGTTTAATACTGCTAGGTATTACTACTTCTAGTAGAATTAATACTGCTAGTCAAAGTTAATGCTGCTTGAACAAAGTTAGTACTGCTTAGCTAGTTAGTACTGCTAGAGGTTAGTGCTGCTTAGTAGTTAATGCTGCAAGTTTCAGTTAATACTTCCAAGGTGATTAGTGCTGCTTATGAGATGGAGATCCGAATTACAAGAATGACAGCTGGATAAACTGAAGATATTCATGGAAGATATTCTGAAGATATTATTCATTCTAAGTTTTTGTTTTAGAGAAAATCAACCTCAAGGCATAGTTCCTAATTCTAGAGAAGTAGAATTCGTCTTGAAAGAGCTTGTTCTTCAAGATTGAGGTTGTGTGTGTAATCTTGTGATTTAAAGCATTCAATAAAAGTTTACCAGTTGTTCATCAAATTTATACTGTTTGTTAACTATTATATTGAATATCAAAGTGTTATTCCGCAAACTTCTTTGATATTGTTTCTGAGTATTTATTCTTGTTGAGAATTCGATACTGACAAGTGGTATCAGAGCAGTTCTCTCAGAAACATCTATTCATTCATCATGGAAAACTTTGAAGAATCAAACACTACTTTGGTCTCTAAGGTTCCAATGCTCAAACCCAGTGAGTTTGACATGTGGAAGATCAGAATCAGGCAATACATTCTTCTCACTGACTACTCAATGTGGGATATCATTGAGAATGGTCCTTCTGAAGCAGGAAAGAATGGACCAGATGGGAAAAGACCTCCACCAAAGACAGATGGTGAGAGAAAGATCAGACAAACAGAGATGAAGGCCTTGAGCACTCTGCTCTTGGCCATCCCTAATGAATATCAGCATCAATTTTGCAACTGCACTGATGCTCAGATTCTCTGGAATGCTCTAGAGAAAAGATTTGCTGGAACTAAAAGCATCAAAATAAATCAGAGGGATGTTCTAAAGCAACAGTATGAGAACTTCACTTCTTCAAAGAATGAGTCTATGACTCAAACTTTTGATAGGTTCAACAAGCTCATTGGTGAACTGGCAACTGTAGGAGTGAAGATAGAGCAAGATGATATCTACAGGAAGTTCCTCAGATCTCCTGGGGATGAATGGACTATGTACACTGTCTCATATAGACAAAGTGACAATCTGGAAGAGAAGGAACTAGATGATTTGTATAATGATCTAAGAGTCTTTGAATCTGAGATAGAAGCCAAGAAGAAGCGCACTGGTTATATTCATAATGCAACACTTTTATCAGCATCTACTGATACTACTGCTAACCCTGATGCAGTTAGTGCTGCTAGTGGAGTGAATTAAGAAAAAGGCACTGAAACTATCTTTGAAGCCTTTTTGTCCAGTCACAGCAACAACTCCTTGATCAATGATGATCTGGAACAACTTCACCCTGATGATCTGGAGGAGATGGACATTAAATGGCAGATGGCCATGTTATCTATGAGGGTGAAGAAATTTATTAAAAGAACTGGGAGGAACAACTTCTCTCAGAAAATAGAAGATGGTGCTGGTTTTGACAAGACAAAGGTGGAATGCTATAAGTGCCACATGAAGGGACACTTTGCTAGAGAGTGCAGAAGTGGTGTGCCAAATAACAACCATCAACAAGCTCAGAATGGAGGCTACAATCAAAACAAGAAATCTGCTCAAGCCCTTGTTTCTCAACAAGGGATGGGATTTGACTGGAGTGACCAAGCTAAGGAAGCCATTCAGAATCAAGCTCTTATGGCAGAGATGTCTGATCTCCCCTCTGAGGTAATTTCTAATCTTTGCACTAAATCTTGCATAGACACTATCAAAAGATACAGGGATCACAACCAAAGCATGTGTGATGACCTCAAAAGATTAGAAAAGGACAGAAGAGATTATGTGTTGATAGTGGAGAGGTTTGAAGAACAAATCAAAGGCTTTCAGGCCAATGAAATTCAACACTCTTATGACACAAATTACTGGAAGTGGGAAAAGAATGAGTTAGAGACCAAATTGTCTAAGTCCATATAAGAGAATGATAGGTTGAAAGAAGAACTATCAACACTCTTATGACACAAATTACTGGAAGTGGGAAAAAATGAGTTAGAGACCAAATTGTCTAAGTCCATATAAGAGAATGTTAAGCTTGACATAGAAAAGTTTTCATATGCTTCAAAAGCAATTGATTCTCTTCTAAAGGCTCAGATTCATGATAAGATGAAGCCTGGTGTTGGATACAATAACACACCCCCTCCTTACAACAACAATTATATCCCTCCTACATTAGATTTGTTAGAGACCAAGGAGAAAAAGGACTTGTCTGAGAAAGCATTTAAGATAGATCCTTTGGATGAGGTGGTGGTTAAGGATTTGACTGAGAAAGAAGCCAGTGGGAATAGGAATAATGCTGTGAGTAAATGGATACCCTTAGAAAACAACATTATCAACAATGAGGGATGTGGAAAAATCTGGGCCAAGTCTAAAGAGATAGAGAAGACCAAAGGAAAAGCTAACAAGGTCCATTACAAACAGACCACGGTTGTGAATCCTGGCCCTTGTAAACAGTGTGCTTACAATAAATCTGAGAGACCAAATTCTAGTACAAAGAGAGGTAATCAAAGAAACTGGAATAATCAACGGGCTTAGAAACAAGGAGTTGATCTGAGTAAGATAATCAGACCAAAACCTTGTTTCATATGTGGCAAGTTGAATCATTTGGCTAAGTACTGTTTCTTCAATCCTATTAACCAAAGGATGAACTTTCAAAGATTTGTGCAAAAACCTGTTGGTTATCAGGAGACTGGAAAGAAACATATGGCTAAGAAATCTGTTGTAACCAAAGGCCAAATGAAGAAAAAGGTTTTAAAAGAAAGTGTTTTAATGTGGGTGCCTAGAAGCACTAAAACTGTTAGTGCTGCTAACAGGGATAGTGCTGCTAATAGCAATACTGCTGCTACCAGTGTTAGTACTGCTGAAAAGATTAATGCTTCTAACAATGTTAGTACTTCTTCAATGGTTACTACTGCTAATACAGTTACTGCTGCTGACACAGTTACTACTTCTAACAAGGTTAATACTGCTAAGCATGCAAGTGCTGCCAATGCAGTTAGTGCTTCTAACACAGTACTGCTTCTAGCAAACGTGCATCCAAACCTATTATTGTGACTAAGTACTCCAGTAATGAGGAGTCAAAGTTTAAAAATCTTGTCAAGAAGGAATGCAAATATTATGATGAGAAAGGGGTACCCAAGACCACTGTGGCTTGGGTTCCTATTTCATACTAACTGATTTATCTTATGTGCAGGGCAACCAACAGCTCAAGGGGAAGAGCATATGGCATGTTGATAGTGGTTGCTCTAGGCACATGACAGGCAACATGTCATGCCTTTAGGATTTCAAGCATATCAATGGAGGACATGTTGCATTTGGAGATAATCTTACAGGTGGAAAAATAAGTGGAAAAGGTAATGTTACAAAAGGTAAGATGACATTTGAGGATGTCTACTATGTTGATCAGTTAAAATACAACCTGTTAAGTGTATCATAGGTTTGTGACAAACAACATAGCATATTATTTACCAATACAGAATGTATGATCCTTGCTCCAGGGTTCAAGGTAGTTGATGAAAGCATGATACTACTTAGAACTCCAAGAAAGGACAATGTGTATTGTCTAGATATGGACAATGTTTCAAGTGATTCAACCCTGAACTGTCTTGTTTCAAAAGCTTCTGTGGATGAATCCTCCCTTTGGCACAGAAGGATGTGTCACATGAACTTCAAGACCATGAACAAACTTGTTAAAAACAACCTTGTAAGAGGTTTACCATCAAAGGTCTTTTCATGTGATGATCATTGTGTGGCTTGTCTTAAAGGCAAACAACATAAAACTTCTCATAAGTCCAAAGAGTTAAATACAATTTCTTCTTGTCTCCAGTTATTGCATATGGATCTGTTTGGTCCTACAAATGTTATGAGTATAGGCAAGAAATCCTACTGCTTAGTTATTGTTGATGATTACTCTAGATTTACTTGGGTATATTTTTTAAGGACTAAGGATGAGACAAGTGGACTGATCAAATCCTTTATCCTAAGAATTGAAAACCAAACTAATCAAAAAGTAAAAGTCATTAGATCAGACAATGGAACTGAATTTAAAAATCTTGATCTAAACACCTTTTGTGAAGAAAAAAGGCATTGAGAGACAATACAGTGCTCCTAGGACTCCACAACAAAATGGTGTTGCTGAGAGGAGGAATAGGACACTAATAGAGGCTGTTAGATCTCTGTTGGCTGATTCTAAACTGCCAATTACTTTCTGGGCTGAAGCAGTTAATACTGCCTGTTATGTCCAAAACAGAGTACTAGTAGTCAAGCCAAAAAACAAGACCCCATATGAGCTTTTAAATCAAAGAAAACCCTTTATTGGATTTTTCAAACCTTTTGGGTGTCCTTGTACAATACTCAATACCAAATCTCACTTAGGTAAGTTTGATAGCAAGGCAGATGATGGATTTCTTGTTGGGTATTCATCTCAGAGTAAGACTTACAGAGTTTTTAACTCTTCTTCTAGAATAATTGAAGAAAGTGACAATGTCAAATGCAATGAGAACACACCAAATCCTATTGGGTATGGTCCTCAGTGGCTGTTTGACATTGATTCACTAACTAACTCTTTTGGTTTCAGTAGTGATGATTATGCAGGTTCATGAAGTGGAGGATCAGGGACTACACAAGTTCAAGATAGTATACCTCAATCTGTGATCTTTCCTACGCCTATAGAGGAACCTGCTGAATTCTGTGAAAAGGAGCCATCTACTGAACTAAATCAAAGTGAAGAAGAAAGAAGAGATGAGGAGAATCAAGAAAATAAAAAATCTGAAGTAGCTGCTGAAATCACCACAGTTGAGTTGAATGACTCTAATCTAGAGGTGGGACTCAATAAAGAACCTAGTCATCACACCAGAACACTAAAGAATCATCCTCCTCAGCTGGTAATAGGAGATATTTCTTCTCCTATGATGACTAGAAATCAAAGCAGGCTGCAAGATATGCAAGACCAACAGCATACAGTGCTTTCTTGTTTTTTATCCCAACTTGAGCCTAAGAAGGCTCATGATGCTATGAAAGAGTCCAGCTGGATAAAATCTATGCAAGAAGAGCTGCTACAATCAAGCTGCAAGATGTTTGGGATCTAGTAGACCTTCCTAAAGGTCAAAGAGCAATAGGCACAAAATGGATATTCAGGAATACGAGAGATAAAAGAGGTATAGTAATAAGGAACAAAGCAAGGTTGGTGGCACAAGGGTATACACAAGAAGAAGGAATAGATTATGAAGAAGTATTTGCTCCAGTGGCTAGGATAGAAGCAATTAGATTATTCCTGGCCTATGCTTCTTATATGAAATTCAAAGTCTATCAAATGGATGTAAAATGTGCATTTCTATATGGCTCAATTGAAGAAGAAGTATATGTCTGTCAACCACCAGGGTTTGAGAACCCAAGCTATCCAGACAGAGTATACAAACTAAAGAAATCACTTTATGGACTGCATCAAGCACCAAGAGCATGGTATGACACTCTGTCATCCTATCTCTTGGAAAATGGCTTTGAAAGAGGAGTCATTGATAAGACTCTGTTCATCAAGAGAAAGAAGAAGGACATCTTGCTGGTCCAGATCTATGTGGATGATATTATCTTTGGATCCACAAGAGACAATATGTGCAAGGAGTTTGAGGAACTAATGCATCAAAGGTTCAAAATGAGTTCCATGGGGGAACTTACTTTCTTTCTTGGACTCCAAGTTCAACAGAAGTCAGATGGTATTTTTATCTGTCAGTCCAAGTATGTGCAAGACATTCTAACCAAGTTTGGTTTCTCAGATTCAAAGCCTGCCAACACACCTATGGAGACACACAAGCAGATAACAGCAGATCTTGAGGGGGAGGATATGGATGTTCATCTTTATAGATCCATGATCGGCTCTCTCATGTATCTTATGTCAGGATCGAATTCTTAACAATATTTAATTCTTAGAAACTAATATCAAAGAAGTTTGCGGAATAACACTTTGATATTCAATGAAACAGTAATCACACACAGTAAATATGAAGAACAAACTGTAAACTTGTATTGAATAATTTAAATCACAAGATTACACACTCAACCTCAATCTTGAAGAACAAACTCTTTCAAGACGAATTCTACTTCTCTAGAATTAGGATCTATGCCTTGAGGTTGATTTCTCTCTAGAACTTCGAATTTTTTTTTTAAAGTTAATTCTATCTATTATATATATTCTATACATAAACTAATCAAAAGATAATTACAATCAATAAACAAATCTTCAGTATATCTTCCATGTATATCTTCAGTATATCCATCTGTCATTCTTTCCATCCGGATCTCTTAAGCAGCACTAATTATGCTCAGCAGCATTAACTTCTTCTAGCAGCATTAACTACTAAGCAACACTAACTACTAGCAGTACTAACTAGCTAAGCAGTACTAACTTTGTTCAAGCAGCACTAACTTTGACTAGCAGTATTAATTCTACTAGCAGTAGTAATACTCAGCAGTATTAATCGTCAAAGTACTCTGGCAGTACTAACTCTGAACTAGCAGTAGTAACCAGCAGTAGTAATTCTGTATTAGCAGCATTAACCACACTTGATAGAATCTTCAGTTCTCAACAATCTCCCCCTAACTTGACTTTTAGGAAGATAAGTCAAGTTCTTCAAATGCTTTCAAAACCTCATGGTTCATGCTCCTATATCTGGATTCAGTCCCACACTCTGATTGATTATCCTCTGAATTAGGTACTTTGCCATTTCTGAATTTGGTGCACAACCCAACTTCTTCTTTAACATGGCATGAATCTTCAGAGGTGTATGCTTGTATACCTTGTCCACTAAGTAATACTCCATGTGAAAAGTATCCAAAGCTAATTCATACACTCCACTCCTTTCATACAAAGTCCATCCTCTGACAGCTTCAAACACATCTCTTATTAAATGCCTCACTGCTTCTGGCTTGAACAACATGCACAAATACTCCATGACCAACTTCACAATTGGTAACCCTGTAGCTGTCAACTGATCTGCATGTACTTTCATTCCTACTTCAAACATTTCTTCCAGATCAGACCTTGAACATTCTCTGAAAATTTTACTCCAGGTGCTGTAGACTTCATATTTTTCATCCTTTCTTTTCAGTCTAATGAACTCTTTGCCATCCACCTCCATAGTATCCCAATGAATAACTTCAGGAGGTTTAATTCCAACAGGTTCAGCTGAAATGGGCTTTGGAATTTTATCCATTACCACCATGTACATGTTTACATCTGAACTCTGTGGTAATTCTTCCTGAGTTTCAGCTTTCTTTTCTTCTTCAACTCTAGGCTTCTTGCCAACTTTCTTTCTTTTTGCCATCATCTTTGTTCTCTTCAGTATCCTTTGCCCTTGCTCTACAATAGCTTCCTTCTTCTTTTCTTCCTTTATCCTTTCTTCTGATCTATGACCTTTAGAAGCAATAGACTTCACTCTTTTTATCTTCTTGATCTTCTGAGCTAGAGTCTCTTCTTCCTTAATTTCTGCCTTTTCCTTTGTTGGAGTTCCCTCTTCACTTTCAGGAAAAGGTATATTGATATTTACATCATGTCTCTCCTTAGCTTTCTTTTCAAACTCCACTCTGTCCTTTTCATTATTCTTCAGCTTTCCCATTTCTTTCTCATATAGTCCCTTCACTTGTTCAAAAGTCATCTTTATGAACATTTCTTTCTTCACACCAATTGCACTCCTCAAGAAAGTTATCATCTTGTTCCTTTCCTGAGTTGCAAGGTAAGTTTGTGAAGGTCTTCTCTTCTTCGCACTTGATCTGGCCATCATAGCCTTTCTCAAGCTTATTGCTCTTGCCTTAGCCTTCTCTGTTTCCAACCCTTTCTGAAATGCTTGATTCAGTTCATTGGCTAATGCTCTGGCTATCTCTCTGTCTTTCTCAACCTGTTCTTTCTCTGCTTGATCTAACTCTTCTTGCAGTCTTTTGGCTAATGCTTCATCTGATTCAATTAACTTTTCCTTTTTGTTTGGTGGATCCGTTTCTATCATCTTTTCTTTCCCTTTTCTTTTTACATCTGCAGCCATGTCTTTCTTTTCTACTTTCTTTGCTCCCCCTTCATTTATGACCACTCCCTTTGCTTTGGGAGTGTCATTCTTTGCCTTTACCAACATTTCTGCTATTTCAACTTCTTCAGATGTTAATCCTGTTACTGCTGCTTGTGTAGTTTCAGCAGTACTAACAGTTTCTGCTGCTGCCTTTTCTGCAACAAATTCATCCCTTTCTTTGACAAACTCCCCCTCAACCTGATGATCTATTTGGTCTGAGCTTGAATTCTCCCCCTTTTTGGAAGCATTTTCCTCCTTCTTTGTGTTTGCCGCATTTCTCCTCCTTAGAACAAACTGCTTTCTCCTTTTCTTGGCAATGAGTTTACTTACCAAGTGCTTGAGTTTGGAAATCTGCTCTTGTTGGGAGATGACCACTTGCTGTAATGCTTTAATTTCTTTCCCTTGATTAACCACATCAACATTGATGTTGGCTAATGCTTCAATCAATTCCCAGTACGCATATCTATCCTCACCTTCTTTAGGTGTTTTACCCACCCTTGAAGGATCCTTGGAATGTTTTGCCATCAAATCATCAGTTTCAGTACTGTCCTCACCCTTTTTGGATGTTTTGCCCATCCTTGAGGGATCCTCAGATCTTTTAGTAGTGGCCTTCTGCCTAGCAGAAGCACCATCTACCCCCTTGGTTTCTTGGCACCGGGGTCCTTTGGTTGATTTCTCACCCAAAGTTGCCATGGGGAAGGTCTTAGAGATGTTACCATTATCCTTCTCTGTGCTAGCAGAAGTAGTGGCAGCCTTCTCACCCATATGCTCTTCCATCTCCTTAGAGAGCACCTCCTGAGGGTTGGGAGACACCCTGTTGGTTTCCCTTTGGATATTCTCAAAGGGAGAATTCTCCCTTAGAGGGCTTAGAGGCTCTTGGTTAAAGGTAGATACACCAAGGGAAGGAGCCTTGTGTACCTTTCTTTTGACATAAGTCTTGGATATTGTGGGAGTGGGTTTAGCAGTGAAGGACTGAGGGAAAATTTGAGAGAGGGAAGGTTGGGATTGGCTAGCAGTGGGTTGGTCTAATGGGGGCCTTGACCCTGCTGCCATACCTTCATTGGTTTGGGACACCACCATCATTGTAGAGAACAATGGGGTGTCAACTCCTTCCGAGTCCCCAGCAGATCTTCTCATATTTGAGAAAACCTTGCCTTTAGGGGGTTTAGGTACATATACCCCAACAGGTTGAGGTATATCCGTCAATTCATGATTAATAACTTCTTGAACAAACCTGGGGTACATGAAGAAACTCTTCTTGTTATCCAGATTTGAGACAAGATCATGAAAAATCATTTGAGAAAAATTGAATTTTCTAGCCGTGGATAAACACAACAATGCATAAGCAATGGGACTGCTAAATTGGCTCCAGCCAGTTGTTTTCTTTGAAATACAATGCATTAAGGTATGAGCAAAGAACCTCCATTGGGGTGAAAATTTTGCTTTGAAAAACTTAAAAATCCCCATTTGGCCTTGATACCCCATTCTTGAAAGAGTTGAGAACAGTTCATCACTAGGGATAGAAGTTATACCAGAGGCATCGTCTAGACGTAGACTGATGCGAATAACTTCTTCAGTAACTGTTAGGGGTTGGTCACACACCCTTGTCTTGATCATCTGCACACCATTCTCAGCAACAATGGTGGCATTGGCCTAGAACTGCCTCTAATGCTCTATAAAGATGGTTGGGGACACCGTGAGTGCATGAGCGATGTGACTTGTCCTCAGAAAGTCGACAATCTGGTGAAATCCTTCAGCTTGCTTTGGCTTTTGTAGCATCGCGATCTCATTGTGCTCGTCGATGAATGCCATGGATGCCATTTAACAGGGATGTTCTTGCCTGGAAGACTAGGTACTTGAGAGAAAAGGTTTAGAGAGCAAGTGAACAGTATGCAAAGAGTCGTTATGAACGTTTGGGCGGGCAAAGGGTATTTATAGTATTTGTAACATAAGCAGTATTAACCTAGAGCAGTATTAACGGCGAGCAGTATTAACTGCGAACAGTATTAACTAACTAGCAGTATTAACGGCGAGCAGTATTAACTAACTAGCAGTATTAACTGCGAGCAGTATTAACTAACTAGCAGTATTAACCGCGAGCAGTATTAACTGCGAACAGTATTAACTAACTAGCAGTATTAACTGCGAGCAGTATTAACGAACTAGCAATATTAACTACGAGCAGTATTAACTAACTAGCAGTATTAACCGCGAGCAGTATTAACTAACTAGCAGTATTACCTGCGAGCAGTATTAACTAACTAGCAGTATTAACTGCGAGCAGTATTAACTAACTAGCAGTATTAACTGTACTTACTCATTGAAGCGTAGGCTGAATTGAGTACTGCTATGTATGCCCTGCAAAGATAGATTTGTAACACCAAGAAGCTATAATATTCAGATATTTGACCACTTTTTGAGAGAAAGCTTATTCAGAGTTGATCATTCCCACACTTGTTACCAAGAAAGTGAATCTACCCACATCAAAAGCTTTGGTGAATAGATCAGCAAACTGGTTGTCAGTATGAACTTTCACAACTTGAACAAGTTTCTTTTCATTACAGTCTCTTATGAAGTGATACCTGATCTCAATGTGCTTTGCCTTAGAGTGCTTGACAGGATTATTTACAATACTGATAGCACTGCTATTATCAATAAAGATGGGAGTGTGTAGAAAGGTTACCCCATAGTCCAACATTTGATTCTGAATCCATAAGACCTGAGCACAGCAACTTGCAGTTGCTATGTACTCTGCTTCTGTTGTAGATGTGGACACTGTGGTTTGTTTCTTGCACTGCCATGAAACTAGTCTAGCACCTAAAAACTGACATCCTCCAGAAGTAGATTTTCTGTCCAAGTTTGCCCCACCTAGATCACTGTCTGAGTATGCTATTAGGTCAAAGGGTGAGTCATGAGGATACCAAAGTCCCAATCTGGGTTGCCCTTTGAGATATCTGAATATCCTCTTAACAGCTTGAAAGTGAGATTGCTTTGGCCTAACTTGGAATCTTGCACATACACAGACTGGAAACATTATATCTGGCCTAGATGCTGTGAGATACATGAGAGAGCCAATCATGGATCTATAATGATGCACATCCATATCCTCCCCCTCAAGATCTGCTGTTATCTGCTTGTGTGTCTCCATAGGTGTGCTGGCAGGTTTTGAATCTGAGAAACCAAACTTGGTTAGAATGTCCTGCACATACTTGGATTGACAGATGAAGATGCCATCTGACTTCTGTTGAACTTGGAGTCCAAGAAAGAAAGTAAGTTCCCCCATGGAACTCATTTTGAACCTTTGATGCATTAGTTCCTCAAACTCCTTGCACATGTTGTCTCTTGTAGATCCAAAGATAATGTCATCAACATAGATTTGGACCAGCAAGATATCCTTCTTCTTTCTCTTGATAAATAGAGTCTTATCAATGACTCCTCTTTCAAAGCCATTTTCCAGGAGATAGGATGACAGAGTGTCATACCATGCTCTTGGAGCTTGATGCAGTCCATAAAGAGCTTTCTTCAATTTGTATACCCTGTCTGGATAGCTTGGGTTTTCAAACCCTGGTGGTTGACAGACATATACCTCTTCTTCAATTGAGCCATATAGAAAAGCACTTTTTACATCCATTTGATAGACTTTGAAGTTCATGTAAGAAGCATAGGCTAGGAATAATCTGATTGCTTCTATCCTAGCTACAGGTGCAAAAACTTCTTCATAATCTATACCCTCTTCTTGAATATACCCTTGAGCCACCAGCCTTGCTTTGTTCCTTATGACAATTCCTCTTTCATCTCTCTTGTTTCTAAAGATCCACTTTGTGCCAATTGCTCTGTGACCTTTAGGAAGGTCTACTAGATCCCATACATCTTGTAGCTTGAACTGTAACAGTTCTTCTTGCATTGCTTCTATCCAGCTAGATTCTTTCATTGCATCATGTGCCTTTTTAGGCTCAAGCTGGGATAGAAAGCAAGAAAGCACTGTATGCTGTTGATCATGCATTTCTTGAAGTCTGCTTTGATGTCTAATCATCATAGGAGAGGATATATCTCCTATTACCAGCTGTGGAGGATGATTCTTTTGAACTCTGGTGTTATGACTAGGTTCTTCATTAAGTCCAGCCTCTAGATTAGAGTCATTCAACTCAACTGAAGGGTTCTCAACAGCTACTTCTGATTCTTTATCTTCTTGAGTCTCTTCATCTCTACTTTCTTCTACACTCTGACTCGGTCCAGTAAATGGTTCCTTTTCACAGTCTTCAAACGAATTCACTGTGGGTATGGGAAAGATCACTGATTTAGATATACTTTCTTGAACTTGTGTAGACCCTGATCCTCCACATCCTGAACCTGCATAATCATCACTACTGAAACCAAAGGAGTTAGTTAGTGAATCAATGTCAAATAGCCATTGAGGACCAGTTCCAATAGGATTTGGTGTGTTCTCATTGCATTTGACATTGTCACTTTCTTCAATTATTCTAGAAGATGAATTGAACACTCTGTAGGCCTTACTCTGAGATGAGTAACCAACAAGAAATCCATCATCTGCTTTGCTATCAAACTTACCTAAGTGAGTTTTGGTATTGAGAATGGTACAAGGACACCCAAAAGGTTTGAAAAATCCAATAAAGGGTTTTCTTTTATTTAAAAGCTCATAGGGAGTCTTGTTCTTTTGCTTGACCACTAGAACTCTGTTTTGGACATAACATGCAGTATTAACTGCTTCAGCCCAGAAGGTAATTGGCAGTTTTGAATCAGCCAGCAGAGATCTAGCAACCTCTATTAGTGTCCTATTTCTTCTTTCAGCAACACCATTCTGTTGAGGAGTCCTGGGAGCACTATATTGTCTCTCAATGCCTTTTCCACTTATCTTACCACCAGTAAGATTATCTCCAAATGCAACATGTCCTCCATTGATATGCTTGAAATCCTGAAGGCATGACATGTTGCCTGTCATGTGCCTAGAGCAACCACTATCAACATGCCATATGCTCCTTCCCTTGAGCTGTTGGTTGCCCTGCACATAAGGTAGATCAGTTAGTATGGACTAGGAACCCAAGCCAAAGTGGTCTTGGGTACCCCTTTCTCATCAAAATACTTGCATTCTTTCTTGACAAGATTTTTGAATTTTAACTCCTCATTCTTGGAGTACTTTGTCACAATAATAGGCATGGAAACATTTGTGCTAGAAACAATACTGGTTTTAGAGTTACTAACTGCCTTAGCAGCACTTGCATGCTTAGCAGTACTAACCTTGTTAGCAGTAGTAACTGTGTTAGCAGCAGTAACTGTGTTGGCAGTATTAACCTTTGAAGAGGTACTAACTGTATTAGCAACATTAATATTTTCAGCAGTACTAACACAGGTAGCAACAGTAATACTTCCAGCAGCACTAACCCTGTCAGCAGCACTAACAATTTTAGTGCTTTTGGGCACCCATATTTTAATACTTTCTTTTAAAATCTTTTTCTTCATGGGGCCTTTATTTTAACCATGTTTCTTTACAGCCTTTTTAAAAGTCATCTGTTGATTGATAGGGTTAAAGAAGCAGTATTTAGCCAAATGATTTAACTTGCCACATATGAAGCAAGGTTTTGGTCTATTGATTTTACTCAGATCAAATCCTTGCTTCTGAGCCCATTGATTATTCCAGTTTCTTTGATTTCCTCTTTTTAAACCTGAATTTAGGCTCTTGGCTTTACTGCAATCACACTGTTTACAAGATCCAGGATTCACAACTGTGGTTTGTTTGTAATGAACCTTGTTATCTTTTCCTTTGGTCTTCTCTGTTTCCTTGGATTTGACCCAGATTTTCCCACATCCCTCATTGATGATTATATTGTTTTCTACTGGGATTTCTTTACTCATATCATTATCTCTCTTCTTACTGGCTTCTTTCTCAGTTAAATCCTTAATTACTACTTCATCCAAAGGGTCTATCTTAAAGGCTTTTTCAGATAAGTCCTTTTTCTCCTTGGTTTCTAACAAGTCTGAAGTAGAAGAGATATAATTGTTGTTATAAGGAGGAGGTGTACTGTTGTACCCAATAGTAGGCTTCATCTTATCATGAATCTGAGCCTTTAGAAGAGAATCCATTGCTTTTGAAGCATATGAAAACTTCTCTATGTCAAGTTTAACTTTAGACAGTTCCTCCTTTAGCTTATCACTCTCTTCTAAGGATTTAGACAGTTTGGTCTCTAACTTATTCTTTTCCCACTTCCAATAGTTAGTGTCATAAGAGTGTTGAAGTTCATTAGCTTGAAAGCCTTTGATTTGTTCTTCAAATCTCTCTACTATTAGCACATAATCTCTTCTATCCTTTTCTAACCTTTTGAGGTCATCACACATACTTTGATTGTGATCCCTGTATCTTTTGACAGTGTCAATGCAAGTTTTAGTGCAAAGATTAGAAATTACCTCAGAGGGGAGATCAGACACTTCTGCCATAAGAGCTTGATTCTGAATGGCTTCCTCAGCTTGATCACTCCAGTCAAATCCCATTCCTTGTTGAGAAACAAGGGCTTGAGCAGGATTCTTGTTCTGAGTGTAGCCTCCATTCTGGGCTTGTTGGTGGTTGTTGTTTGGAACAACACTCCTGCATTCTCTAGCAAAGTGTCCTTTCATGTGACACTTATAACATTCCACCTTGGTCTTGTCAAAGCCAGCTCCATCTTCTCTTCTTTGAGAGAAGTTATTCCTTCCTGTTCTTTTAATGAACTTCTTCACCCTCATGGATAGCATGGCCATCTGCCATTTGATATCCATCTCCTCCAGGTCATCAGGGTGAAGTTGATCCAGATCATCATTGATCAATGAATTGTTACTATGACTGGACAAGAAGGCTTCAAAGATTGTTTCAGTTCCTTTTTCTGAACTTGCTCCACTAGCAGTACTAACTGTTTCAGGGATGGCAGTAGTATCAGTGGCTGCTGAAAGAAGTGCAGAATTGTGGACATAACCAGTAGGCTTCTTCTTGATCTCTACCTCAGTTTCAAAAACTCTTAGATCATTGTATAGATCATCAAGTTCTTTCTCTTCCAGATTGTCACTCTTCCTATAAGAGAAAGTGTACATAGTCCACTCATCCCCAAGAGATCTGAGGAACTTTCTGTTGATGTCATCTTGATCCATCTTCACTCCTACAGTAGCCAGTTCACCAATGAGCTTGTTGAACCTATCAAAAGTTTGAGTCATAGACTCATTCTTTGAGGAAGTAAAGTTCTCATATTGCGGCTTTAGAACATCTCTTTGATTTCTTTTGATGCTCTTAGTTCCAGCAAATCTTTTCTCTAGAGCATTCCAGAGAATTTGAGCATCAGTGCAATTGCAAAATTGATGTTGATATTCATTGGGGATGGCCATGAGCAGAGTGCTCAAGGCCTTCATCTCTGTCTGTCTGATCTTCCTTTCACCATCTGTCTTTGGTGGAGGTCTTTTCCCATCTGGTCCTATCCTTCCAGCTTCAGAAGGACCATTCTCAATGATATCCCACATTGAGTAGTCAGTGAGAAGAATATATTGTCTGATTCTGATCTTTCACATGTCAAACTCACTGGGTTTGAGCATTGGAACCTTGGAGACCAAAGTACTGCTTGATTCTGTAAGATTTTCCATGATAGATAGATGTTTCTGAGAGAGTTCAGCTCTGATACCACTTGTCAGGATCGAATTCTTAAGAAGAATTAATTCTCAGAAACTAATATCAAAGAAGTTTGCGGAATAACACTTTGATATTCAATGAAACAGTAATCACACACAGTAAATATGAAGATCAAACTGTAAACTTGTATTGAATAATTTAAATCACAAGATTACACACTCAACCTCAATCTTGAAGAACAGACTCTTTCAAGACGAATTCTACTTCTCTAGAATTAGGATCTATGCCTTGAGGTTGATTTCTCTCTAGAACTTCGATTTTTTTTTTTTTTAAAGTTAATTCTATCTATTCTATATATTCTATACATAAACTAATCAAAAGATAATTACAATCAATAAACAAATCTTCAGTATATCTTCCATGTATATCTTCAGTATATCCAGCTGTCATTCTTTCCATCCGGATCTCTTAAGCAGCACTGATTATGCTCAGCAGCATTAACTTCTTCTAGCAGCATTAACTACTAAGCAGCACTAACTACTAGCAGTACTAACTAGCTAAGCAGTACTAACTTTGTTCAAGCAGCACTAACTTTGACTAGCAGTATTAATTCTACTAGCAGTAGTAATACTCAGCAGTATTAATCTTCAAAGTACTCTGGCAGTACTAACTCTGAACTAGCAGTAGTAACCAGCAGTAGTAATTCTGTATTAGCAGCATTAACCACACTTGATAGAATCTTCAGTTCCCAACATCTTACAGCTTCTAGGCCAGATATAATGTTTCTAGTCTGTGTATGTGCAAGATTTCAAGTTAGGCCAAAGCAATCACACATTCAAGCTGTTAAGAGGATATTCAGATATCTCAAAGGGCAACCTAGATTGGGACTTTGGTATCCTCATGACTCATCATTTGACCTACTTGTATACTCAGACAGTGGTTTAGTTGGAGCAAATTTGGACAGAAAATCTACTTCTGGAGGATGCCAGTTTTTGGGTGCAAGACTAGTTTCATGGCAGTGCAAGAAACAAACCACAGTGTCCACATCTACAACAGAAGCAGAGTACATAGCAGTTGCAAGTTGCTGTTCTCAAGTGTTATGGATTCAGAATCAAATGTTGGACTATGGGGTAAACTTTCTACACACTCCAATCTTTATTGATAATAGCAGTACTATTAGCATTGTTAATAATCCTGTCAAGCACTCAAAGACAAAGCACATTGAGATCAGGTATCACTTTATAAGAGACTGTAATGAAAAGAAACTTATTCAAGTTGTAAAAGTTCATCCTGATAACCAGTTTGCTGATCTATTCACCAAAGCCTTTGATGTGGGTAGATTCGCTTTCTTGGTAACAAGTGTGGGAATGATCAACTCTGAATAAGCCCCTTCTCAAAAAGTGGTTAAATACCTGTATATTGTTTATTCTTGGTGTTACTAATCTTCTTTTTCAGGAAATATATGGCAGTACTCAGTTCATCACAAGCTTAAAAGTGTAAGTATGGTTAATACTTCCAGTACAGTTTTAGTACTGCCAGTATAGTTTTAATACTGCTAGTGCACAATTAATACTGCTAGTGGTTAATACTACTCTCAGTTAATACTGCTAGTTAGTTAATACTGCTAGTGGTTAATACTGCTCTCAGTTAATACTGCTAGTTAGTTAATACTGCTAGTGGTTAATACTGCTCTAGGTTAATACTGCTTTTGTCCCGAATACTATAAATATCCTTTGCCTGCCTAAAAAGTTCATAACGACTCTTTGCATACTGTTTACTTGAGCTCTAACCCCTTTTTCTCTCAAGTACCAAGTTTTCAGGCAAGAACACTCAAGTTCAATGGCTTCAATGGCGTTTATTGATGAACACAACGAGATAGCCATGCTCCAAAAGCCAAAACAAGCTGAAGGTTTTCACCAGATAGTCAACTTTTTGAGGACAAGTCACATTGCTCATGCGCTCACCGTGTCTCCTACCATCTTCATAGAGAATCAGAGGCAGTTCTGGGCTAATGCCACCATTGTTACTGAGAATGGTGTGCAAATGATAAAGACAAGGGTGTGTGAAAAACCCCTAACCGTTACTGAAGAGGTACTACGCATCTGTCTACGTCTAGATGATGCTGCAGGTATAACCTCTATTCCTAATGAGGAACTATTTTCAACTCTTTCAAGAATGGGGTATGAAGGCCAAATGGGGATTTTCAAGTTTTTCAAAGCTAAGTTTTCACCCGAATGGAGGTTCTTTGTTCATACTCTGATGCATTGCATTTCTAAGAAAACAACTGGCTGGAGCCAATTTAGCAGTCCAATTGCCTATGCATTGGTATGTTTATCCACTGCTAGAAAATACAACTTTTCTCAAATGATCTTCAATGATCTTGTCTCAAATCTGGACAACAAGAAGAGTTTCTTCATGTATCCCAGGTTTGTTCAGGCAGTTATTACTAATGAATTGACGAACATACCTCATTTTGATGGGGTATATGTACCTAAACCCCCTAAAGGCAAGGTTTTCTCAAACATGAGAAGATCTGCTAGGGACTCGGAAGGAGTTGACACCCCATTGTTCTCAACAATGATGGTGGTGTCCCAACCACAAGAGGGTATGGCAGCAGGGTCAAGGCCCCCATTAGACCATCCCACTGCTAGCCAATCCCAACCTTCCCACTCTATATCAATCCCACAGTCTCTACTTCATAAGCCCATTTCTCCAATCACCCAAACTTACAAAAGGAAACAGGTAAAGAAGGCTCCTTCCCTTCTTGTACCTTCACCCACTCAGCCTTTAAGCCCTCTAAGGGAGAATTCTCCTTTAGAGAATATCCAAAAGGAAACCAATAGGGTGTCTCCCAACCCTCAGGAGGTGCTCTCTAAGGAGATGGAAGAGCATATGGGTGAGAAGGCTGCCACTACTTCTGCTAGCACAGAGAAGGACAGTGATAACATCTCTAAGACCTTCCCCATGGCAACTTTGGTTGAGCAATCATCCAAAGGTCCCAGATGCCAAGAAACCACGGGGGTGGATAGTGCTTCTGCTAGGCAGAAGACTTCCACTAATAAAAGATCCAATGATCCTTCAAAAGGGGGTAACACTCCTGGAGAAGGTGAGGACAGATATAAATATGACGAATTGATGGAAACCATGGGAAACATCAACATGGATGTACTCAAACAAGGTAAAGAGATAGATGAAATGAAGCTGGTAATCCTGTCACAACAAGAACAGATAGCCAAGTTAAAGAAAATGGTGACAAGTCCGATACAAAAGAAGAGGAGAAAACAATTTGTACTCAAGAAGAGGGTAAATGTTCAAGATCCTTTCAACAAGGGGGAGAAGCAAGAGGGAGAAACGGAGAAAGAAAGGTCTTCTGAAAAGGGAGTTGAAGTTGAGGGGGAGAAAGAGGATGGAATAGAAGCAGAAACAGATTTTGTCCAAGAAGCAGAAACTGTTAATGTTGCTAAAACAGTAGAAACAGTTAATGCTGCTGAGGCAAAAGAAGCAGAAACAGGGCTCTCTGTAGAGGAAATGGAGATTGCAGAAACTTTAGTTAAAGCCAAGAATGATACTCCTAAGGCTAGTCAAAAGGCCAAGGGAGTAGTCATCAATAAAGGAGGGATCTCAAAGAAGGTAAAAGAAAAGGCAATCTTGAAGGATACAAAGGGAAAAGGAAAGGAAAAGATGGTTGAAGCTGAATTGCCTGCAAAGAAAAAGACTCGGATTGAATTAGATGAGGAAATAGCAAAGCAGCTTCAAGATCAAATGGAAAAGGAGGAACAACTGCAAACTGAGACAGATAGAGAACTTGCAAAGATCATGGCTAGAAAGCTAAATGCAGAGTATCAGAAAAGTATCAAAGAAGCAGCTCAGGCCAAGAAACTTCAAGTCAAAAAGATGTCAATTCAAAAGCAGAAAAGACAACCCTCCAAGACCTTTTTGGCCAATCAGGAAAGAAGAAAAATGATAAATTTCCTGAAAGGTGCAATTGGAGTCAAGGGGGAGATGTTCACAAACATGGCATACAATCAGGTTGAAGAGTTATACAAGAAAGAGATGGCAAATCTTCAAGGGGATTATCTGAAAGGGAAGAGGCTGAGAGAAGAATGAAGGAGAGGCATGAACCCAATATTCAACAACCATTCCCTGAGGAGACCACACCCTCAAAGGACAAAGCTGAAGAGATGAAGAAAGAACATGAGAATGTTGATGTAGAAGCCAAATCTGGAAAGAGGGTGAAGACAATTGCTTCCAAAAAGCAGTCTAAAAGGCCAAGAGTGGAGGAAAAAGAAGAAACTGCAGCAGAACCAGTGCATAATCCAGAACAGTCCAATAAACAAACTGATGAGAATATGGATGTCTACATGACTGTTGTAGAACCCATTAAGGCTGTTCCAATCTCCATGAAAGCTCCTGAGATTACCTTCTGGGATATTCTAAGAGATAATGGAAAGGATTTCTTCAGAATCAAAAGAGCTGATGGTACATTTGAATCTTTTTCAACATGGGGGAGAGTGATCAGAAGTTGTTCAAGAGCAGACATAGAAGAAATGTATAAAGTGGGGATGAAACTTTATGAGCCTGTGTTGAAAGGTAATGAATAAAATCTTCTCAAGGTATCTATGGAATACTTGTGCATGATGTTTGATCCAGAGAGAGTAGCACACAGGATTGAAGATCATAATCATGAGTATTTATTCAAGAAGATAGATAACTGGATGTTATTTGAAAACTGTGGTGTGTACATGATTACCATTGACAAATGTTATCATGAATATTACCTGGTGGACAAAATCTATGAGCATAGCAAGGAGAAGCTAGTAGGAATGCTAAAAGCCAATCTAGTATGCACAAAGGATTCAGAGATGGCCAAAATTATGGTGAGAAGAACTGTCAATCAAAGTTTGGGCCTAGATCCAAATTTAGGCAACTTAATCTGAGGTGTTGAAAGCATCTTGAATATTAGATTTTAAGAACTTGACTTCTCTCCTAAAAGTCAAGTTAGGGGGAGATTGTTGGGAACTGAAGAAAAGCTTAAGTGTTTAATGCTGCTAGTACAAAATTACTACTGTCAGAGGAATTCAAGTTTAATACTGCTAGGTATTACTACTTCTAGTAGAATTAATACTGCTAGTCAAAGTTAGTACTGTTTAGCTAGTTAGTACTGCTAGAGGTTAGTGTTGCTTAGTAGTTAATGCTGCAAGTTTCAGTTAATACTTCCAAGGTGATTAGTGATGCTTATGAGATGGATATCCGAATTACAAGAATGACAGCTGGATAAACTGAAGATATTCATGGAAGATATTCTGAAGATATTTTATTAATTGTAATTATATTTTATTCAGTATATGTATAGAATTGATAGAATAGTTTAAAAAATATATATATAATGATTCATTCTAAGTTTTTGTTCTAGAGAAAATCAACCTCAAGGCATAGTTCCTAATTCTAGAGAAGTAGAATTCGTCTTGAAAGAGCCTTTTCTTCAAGATTGAGGTTGTGTGTGTAATCTTGTGATTTAAGGCATTCAATACAAGTTTACAAGTTGTTCATCAAATTTATACTGTTTGTTTACTGTTATATTGAATACCAAAGTGTTATTCCGCAAACTTCTTTGATATTGTTTCTGAGTATTTATTCTTGTTGAGAATTCGATCCTGACATAACGGTTCTGGATACCATCACCACAACGTTTGATAACTACAATTTCCGTCAACTCTAAGACCAACCCATCTTAGTAGTTCTACCCGATACTCATGAATCAATGCTTAATATACTCAGTCTAAGTCTAGACATCTTACATTCATGCCTAGATTACTTAAACTAGAGCTCTGATACCAACTTGTAACACCCTAAAAACCAGGGTAAATTTAAAACTGCGTAAACAGTACAATTAAGCATAAACCATAGGTATAAACCTCCCAAAAAGGGGAACTGTACTTAACCTTTACAAAAATCAGTATACGGATAAGGATCCCAACAACAAACCAATCTAAACATATACTATCTAGATTACATAAGTTGTTGATCTAGAATCATCCAAAAATGTGGGACTTAACAATGCCCAACAATCCAATACTAAACATCTCAAAAACCCTCGAGATCAGTCCCGACACTCAAACCCTTGGCAACCTGCCGCTAACGAGAACCTGAATACATATCATTTGGGAAAAAGTGTTAGGCTTAAAAAGCCTAGTGAGAACATACAGTTTATAAATTTCAAGAAACATAAACAATTGTATCATAAAATAATCTTTCCAATAAGGTTTAGTTTTACAAATGAAACCTTTGCCACAATCGGGCCTTTTTGATACAAACCTCGTCATCAAATGACCAAAGATAACCATTTTACCAAGTATTGTAGCGTAACACAAAGTAGGCCACAATCCGAGTTATGAGCTAAACACTTGGAATCCATGGCCACGAACTCACAGGTCCGTACTACGATGTAAGGTAGGGCCCCCGAGGAAACCAAGGTATACTCGTTCACCAGGACTACACTATGACCCATGGCTAGTAAACGGTCTCACATAACCGTACTAAATGGCCCCCGAGGATCATAAACATCCATTTTACAAATAGGGGAAAACATCCCAAATATAAGTCGACTCAATACCTAGGGATCCACTAGTAATGGTGCAGACTCGTCACAACAACATATGTGACCAACCATAGATAGTCATATGGTAAAAATAACATTTATAAACAAAAATGCATTTTCAAGTTTAACTTCTGGTAAGAATGAAAATCATCAAAAATGAAATTTAAACATTCTTTCAAGTAACCCACATAAATGTGCAAGTAAAACATCCTTTTACTTCAAATAAGATGAACCCATCATTTTAATCGAAAATGATCGGGAACCCAAAAATCTCCCAAAACTCAAGTTATATCAAATATGTAGAAAACTTAGATCTGAAACCATGGAGATATATAGGAGTTCCAAAAGGTATCTTTTGATATGTATATAGTTTAAAATGATAGTAGGAACTCACCAAACAGGTTTATACGAAAACCCGAAAACTAGATATCGACCACGAAGAATAGGTGAAGCTTTCTACATCGAAACCCCGAGCAATGCACTTAATACTAGGTACCAACGGAGCTTCCAAGATCGAAGAAACCAAAGGGAAAACTTAGAGAGAGAGAGAGATTTCAAGAGAGAGAGAGAGAAATATCAACCAAAAGATATTTGTGGCTGACCACCTTTAAGTCGGACAGAGGGTTGCGCGGCTTACACCGCGGCCTTCAATCCGCGGGAAAAGTCGCGCGTGCCACAAAACTAGAATACTCCAGTGGGTCACGCAGCTTAGCTCGCAGCTTACTAGCCGCGACATAGCCCGCGCGTGTCAACAATCTGGGAATCCTCCAGAGGGTTACGCGACTTACCTCGCGGCCTACAAGCCGCGGTATAGCCCGCGTAACTCTCTGTTTCCCACAATTTCAACCAAAACCCAAACACTAACTCTCAGATCAAGACTCGGCGTTTACGACAAAAAGGTAAACGCAAGAATACAGCGATTATATATAATGAAAATCCGGGGTGTTACACCCCCTTATAAATGCTTTAATCAACTTTCAACGCACAAGACTTTCAGACCTAACACTATTTATATGTTAAATCGCAATGTTTATGTTTTATTTTTATAATTATATAATTATAAAAAAATAGTAATAGTAATATTTATATTTATAAATATTTATTTATTTTTAAATAAAAGCAAAAAGTAAAAGAAATTAAAAAAACCTTAACTAAAATATATAATACAAATAAATAAAATAGAAAAAAAGAAATATATATAAATATATATATATATATATATATATATATATATATATAGAGAGAGAGAGAGAGAGAGAGAGAGAGAGATGTGGTTTCATTTGCAAACCACACTTATAGTACAAAATTTGCAACTCACCTCTTAACCATAGATTACGATAATCAAGGGTCTAGATAATTTTAGGCTAATTTTGGTAATTAAAAATGAATTTTAATTTTATATTCTAATTAAAATATGTAGAAAGGGCATAATAGTACATTTCACCCTATTTTCAAAATGGAAACCGGACGAATTCCGTTAATTAGGTAACGTGATCCATTCCTTTTAATTGTAATAGTAATTATAATTTAATATTCTAACTAAAAACATATTATTCCTTTAATTGTAATATTAATTATAATTTAATATTCTAACTAAAAACACTGATTCGATTTCATCAATCATGAATGTACTTTTTTTGTGTGTGTAATATGTGCTGAAACTTGTTTCCTTGTTTAATTGATATAAAATAATGATGAATCTCACGTACAAAACCCTTATGAAATTACGGTTTACAAACACAAATTCGAAAACAAATTGAATCTTCTGATGAAATTAGGTTCATTGTGTGTGTAATATGTGATGAAACTACGTCATATTTCATCACCTAATGCAATTCCATGACCGCCATGACTGAAACGTTTCATCGTCGGAAGACGGATTTTCCATTACTCAATAGTGGAACGCCATGACTTAAATGTTTCATCGTCGAAAGGCGGGGTTTCCATTACTCAACAACAGAACGCAATGACTAATTAAAACGTTTGATCATCGCAATGACTGAAACGTTTCATCGTCGGAAGGCGGATTTTCCATTACTCAACAGCGCAACGCCATCAATGCCATAGAATGAAAGTTATACCATTGTTTCAATCTGCATTAGACTGACCTCGATCAAAATCCTCCAAATCCTCATTCGAAGAAACATCGACACCATCAATCGGCGGAACAAATGAAGATAAAAACGTTTCATCGTTTTTGAATATATCCCAAACCTAAGTTTCATTAAATGACAATTGTCGGTCCAACAATACTTTATAACAAGTTTAGAAACAACGACACAATAACGATTACCAACCTGTATTGAATATATCAAACGATTACAAGGTTGATCGATTAAGCTTTTGATGTTGTTGGGAACTGAAGAAAAGATCAAGTATGGTTAATGCTGCTGGTTCAAAGTTACTACTGCTTGAAGACTTAAAGGTTAGTACTGCTGAGTATTACTACTGCTAGTAGAGTTAATACTGCTAGTCATTGTTAGTACTGCTTGAACAAAGTTAGTACTGCTTAGCTAGTTAGTACTGCTAGTAGTTAGTACTCCTTAGTAGTTAATGCTGCTAGAAGAAGTTAATGCTGCTGAGCATAGTTAGTGCTGCTTATAAGATCTGTATGAAAAGAATGACAGTTGGAAAGAATGAAGATATTCATGGAAGCTTAGAGTTATACATGGAAGATATACTGAAGATTTGTTTATTTATTGTAATTATCTTTTTCTTTCAGTATATGTATAGAAGTTATAGGATAGTTTATCAATTAAGTTTTTTTAGAGAGAAATCAACCTCAAGGCATAGATCCTAATTCTAGAGAAGTAGAATTCGTCTTGAAAGAGTCTGTTCTTCAAGATTGAGGTTGAGTGTGTAATCTTCAAGATTGAGGTTGAGTGTGTAATCTTGTAACTTCAAAGCATTCAATACAAGTTCACAGTTTGTTATTCATATTTTCTGTGTTGATTTACTGTTTCATAAAATATCAAAGTGTTATTCCGCAAACTTCTTTGATATTGTTTCTGAGAATTAATTCTTGTTGAGAATTCGATCCTGACAAGTGGTATCAGAGCAGAACTCTCTCAGAAACATTTATTTATCATGGAAAATCTTACAGAATCAAGCAGTTCTTTGGTCTCCAAGGTTCCAATGCTCAAACCCAGTGAGTTTGACATGTGGAAGATCAGAATCAGACAATATATTCTTCTCAGTGACTACTCAATGTGGGATATCATTGAGAATGGTCCTTCTGAAGCTGGAAGGATAGGACCAGATGGGAAAAGACCTCCACCAAAGACAGATGGTGAAAGGAAGATCAGACAGACAGAGATGAAGGCCTTAAGCGCTCTGCTCTTAGCCATTCCCAATGAATATCAGCATCAATTTTGCAACTGCACTGATGCTCAGATTCTCTGGAATGCTCTAGAGAAAAGATTTGCTGGTACAAAGAGCATCAAAAGAAATCAAAGAGATGTTCTAAAGCAGCAGTATGAGAACTTTACTTCCTCAAAGAATGAGTCTATGACTCAAACTTTTGATATGATCAACAAGCTCATTGGTGAACTGGCTACTGTAGGAGTGAAGATGGATCAAGATGACATCAACAGAAAGTTCCTCAGATCTCTTGGGGATGAATGGACTATGTACACTGTCTCATATAGACAGAGTGACAATCTGGAAGAGAAAGAACTTGATGATCTATACAATGATCTAAGAGTTTTTGAAACTGAGGTAGAGATCAAGAAGAAGCCCACTGGTTATGTTCACAATGCTGCACTTCTTTCAACATCCACTGATACTACTGCCATCTCTGAAGCAGTTAGTACTGCTAGTGGAGCAAGTTCAGAAAAAGGAACTGAAACAATATTTGAAGCCTTCTTGTCCAGTCATAGTAACAATTCATTGATTAATGATGATCTGGATCAACTTCACCCTGATGACCTGGAGGAGATGGATATTAAATGGCAGATGGCCATGTTATCCATGAGGGTTAAGAAGTTCATTAAAAGAACAGGAAGGAATAACTTCTCTCAAAAAAGAGAAGATGGAGCTGGTTTTGACAAAACCAAGGTGGAATGTTATAAGTGTCACATGAAAGGACACTTTGCTAGAGAATGCAGAAGTGCTGTTCCAAACAACAACCACCAACAAGCTCAGAATGGAGGCTACACTCAGAACAAGAATCCTGCTCAAGCCGTTGTCTCTCAACAAGGAATGGGATTTGACTGGAGTGATCAAGCTGAGGAAGCCATTCAAAATCAAGCTCTTATGGCAGAAGTGTCTGATCTCCCCTCTGAGGTAATTACTAATCTCTGCACTAAATCTTGCATTGACACTGTCAAAAGATACAGGGATCACAATCAAAGTATATGTGATGATCTCAAAAGATTAGAAAAGGATAGAAGAGATTATGTGTTAATTGTAGAGAGATTTGAAGAACAAATCAAAGGCTTTCAAGCTAATGAACTTCAACACTCTTATGACACTAACTATTGGAAGTGGGAAAAGAATGAGTTAGAGACCAAACTGTCTAAATCCTTAGAAGAGAGTGATAAGCTGAAGGGGGAACTGTCTAAAGTTAAACTTGACATAGAAAAGTTTTCATATGCTTCAAAAGCAATGGATTCTCTTCTAAAGGCTCAGATTCATGATAAGATGAAGCCTGGTATTGGATACAACAGTACACCTCCTCCTTACAACAACAATTATATCTCTCCTACTTCAGACTTGTTAGAAACCAAGGAGAAAAAGGACTTATCTGAAAAAGCCTTTAAGATAGACCCTTTGGATGAAGTAGTAATTAAGGATTTAACTGAGAAAGAAGCCAGTAAGAATAGAGATAATGATATGAGTAAAAAGATCCCAGTAGAAAACAATATTATCACAAATGAGGGATGTGGGAAAATCTGGGTCAAGTCCAAGGAAATAGAGAGGACCAAAGGAAAAGATAACAAGGTCCATTACAAACAAACCACAATTGTGAATCCTGGATCTTGTAAACAGTGTGCTTGCAGTAAAGCCAAAAGCCTAAATTCTGGTTTAAAAAGAGGAAATCAAAGAAACTGGAATAATCAATGGGCTCAGAAACAAGGAGTTGATCTGAGTAAGATCAATAGACCAAAACATTGTTTCATATGTGGCAAGTTAAATCATTTGGCTAAACATTGTTTCTTTAACCCTATTAATCAACAGATGACCTTTCATAGATCTGTGCAAAAACCTGTTGGTTATAGGAAGGATGGAAAGAAATATGTGATAAAGAAACATGGTGAAAGGAAAGGCCTCATGAAGAAAGAGTTTTTAAAAGAAAGCATTAAAATGTGGGTGCCTAAAAGCACTAAACCTGTTAGTACTGCTGACAGGGTTAGTGCTGCTGGAAGTATTACTGCTGCTACCTGTGTTAGTACTGCTAAAAATATTAATGTTGCTAATACTGTTAGTACCTCTTCAAAGGTTAATACTGCCCACACAGTCATTGCTGCTAACACAGTTACTACTGCTAACAAGGTTAGTACTGCTAAGCATGCAAGTGCTGCTAAGGCAGTTAGTACTTCTAAAACCAGTACTACTTCTAGTAAAAATGTTTCCAAGCCTATTGTTGTGACAAAGTACTCCAAGAATGAGGAGTTAAAGTTCAAAAATCTTGTCAAGAAAGAATGCAAGTATTTTGATGAGAAAGGGATACCCAAGACCACTGTGGCTTGGGTTCCTACTTCATACTAACTGATCTATCTTATGTGCAGGGCAACCAACAGCTCAAGGGAAAGAGCATATGGCATGTTGATAGTGGTTGCTCTAGGCACATGACAGGTAACATGTCATGCCTACAGGATTTCAAGCATATCAATGGAGGACATGTTGCATTTGGGGATAATCTTACTGGTGGTAAGATAAGTGGAAAAGGTAATGTCACAAAAGGTAAGATGACATTTGAGGATGTCTACTATGTTGATCAATTGAAATACAACCTGTAAAGTGTATCACAGGTTTGTGACAAACAACATAGTATATTATTTACAAATACTGAATGTATGATCCTTGCTCCAGGGTTCAAGGTAGTTGATGAAAGCATGATACAACTTAGAACTCTAAGAAAGGAAAATGTTTATTGTCTAGATTTGGACAATGTTGATAGTGATTCATCTCTAAATTGTCTTGTTTCAAAAGCTTCTATAGATGAATCCTCTATTTGGCACAGAAGGATGTGTCACATGAATTTTAAGACTATGAACAAACTTGTTAAAAACAACCTTGTAAGAGGTTTACCATCTAAAGTCTTTTCATGTGATGATCATTGTGTTGCTTGTCTCAAAGGCAAACAACACAAAACTTCTCATAAGACCAAACAGATAAATTAAATTTCTTCTTGTCTCCAGTTATTACATATGGATCTGTTTGGTCGTTCTAATGTTATGAGTATTGGCAAGAAATCTTACTGCTTGGTTATTGTTGATGATTACTCAAGATTTACTTGGGTATATTTTCTAAGGTCTAAGGATGAGACAAGTGGACTGATCAAATCCTTTATCCTAAGAATTGAAAACCAAACTAATCAAAAAGTAAAAATCATTAGATCAGATAATGGGACTGAGTTTAAAAATCTTGATCTAAACATCTTTTGTGAAGAAAAAGGCATTGAGAGACAATATAGTGCTCCCAGGACTCCTCAACAGAATGGTGTTGCTGAAAGGAGAAATAGGACACTAATAGAGGCTGCTAGATCTCTGTTGGCTGATTCAAAACTGCCAATTACCTTCTGGGCTGAAGCAGTTAATACTGCTTGTTATGTCCAAAACAGAGTTCTAGTGGTCAAGCCTAAGAACAAGACACCATATGAGCTTTTAAATAAAAGAAAACCCTTTATTGGCTTTTTCAAACCTTTTGGGTGTCCTTGTACAATTCTCAATACCAAAACTCACTTAGGTAAGTTTGATATCAAGGCAGATGATGGATTTCTTGTTGGGTATTCATCTCAGAGTAAGGCCTACAGAGTTTTTAACTCATCTTCTAGAATAATTGAAGAAAGTGACAATGTCAAATGCAATGAGAACACATCAAATCCTATTGGGTCTGGTCCTCAGTGGCTATTTGACATTGATTCACTAACTAACTGTTTTGGTTTCAGTAGTGATGATTATGCAGGTTCAGGATGTGGAGGATCAGGGACTACACAGGTTCAAGAAAGTATATCTAGATCTGTGATCTTTCCCATACCCACAGTGAATTGCTTTGAAGACTGTGAAAAGGAACCATCTACTGGACCAAGTCAGAGTGAAGAAGAAGGTAGAGATGAGGAGACTCCAGAGAATAAAGAATCAGAAGTGGCTGCTGACAACACTTCAGTTGAGGTGAATGACTCTAATCTAGAGGCTGGACTTAATGAAGAACATAGTCATAACACCAGAGTACAAAAGAATCATCCTCCACAACTGGTAATAGGAGATATATCTTCTCCTATGATGACTAGACATCAAAGCAGGCTTCAAGAAATGCAAGATCAACAGCATACAGTGCTTTCTTGCTTTCTATCCCAGCTTGAGCCTAAAAAGGCACATGATGCTATGAAAGAATCCAGCTGGATAGAAGCAATGCAAGAAGAACTGTTACAGTTCAAGCTACAAGATGTATGGGATCTAGTAGACCTTCCTAAAGGTCACAGAGCAATTGGCACAAAGTGGATCTTCAGGAACAAGAGAGATGAAAGAGGAATTGTCATAAGGAACAAAGCAAGGCTAGTGGCTCAAGGGTATACTCAAGAAGAGGGTATAGATTATGAAGAAGTTTTTGCACCTGTGGCTAGGATAGAAGCAATCAGATTATTCCTAGCCTATGCTTCTTACATGAACTTCAAAGTCTATCAAATGGATGTAAAGAGTGCTTTTCTCTATGGCTCTATTGAAGAAGAGGTATATGTCTGTCAACCTCCAAGGTTTGAAAACCCAAGCTATCCTGACAGGGTATACAAATTGAAGAAAGCTCTGTATGGACTGCATCAAGCTCCAAGAGCATGGTATGACACTCTGTCATCCTATCTCTTGGAAAATGGCTTTGAAAGAGGAGTCATTGATAAGTCTCTATTTATCAAGAGAAAGAAGAAGGAGATCTTACTGGTCCAAATCTATGTTGATGACATTATCTTTGGATCCACAAGAGACAGCATGTGCAAGGAGTTTGAGGACCTAATGCATCAAAGGTTTAAAATGAGTTCCATGGGGGAACTTACTTTCTTCCTTGGACTCCAAGTTCAACAGAAGTCAGATGGTATCTTCATCTGTCAGTCCAAGTATGTGCAGGACATTCTAACCAAGTTTGGTTTCTCAGAATCAAAACCTGCCAGCACACCTATGGAGACACACAAACAGATAACAACAGATCTTGAGGGGGAGGATATGGATGTGCATCATTATAGATCCATGATTGGCTCTCTCATGTATCTCACAACATCAAGGCCAGATATAATGTTTCCAGTCTGTGTTTGTGCAAGATTCCAAGTTAGGCCAAAGCAATCTCACTTTCAAGCTGTTAAGAGGATATTCAGATATCTCAAAGGGCAATCCAGATTGGGACTTTGGTATCCTCATGACTCACCCTTTGACCTAATAGCATACTCAGACAGTGATCTAGGTGGGGCAAACTTGGACAGAAAATCTACTTTTGGAGGATGTCAGTTTTTGGGTGCTAGACTAGTTTCATGGCAGTGCAAGAAACAAACCACAATGTCCACATCTACAACAGAGGCAGAGTACATAGCATCTGCAAGTTGCTGTTCTCAAGTCTTATGGATTCAGAATCAAATGCTGGACTATGGGGTAACCTTTCTACACACTCCCATTTTTATTGATAATAGCAGTGCTATCAGCATTGTGAATAATCCTGTCAAGCACTCTAAGACAAAGAACATTGAGATCAGGTATCACTTCATAAGAGACTGTAATTAAAAGAAACTTGTTCAAGTTGTGAAAGTTCATACTGACAACCAGTTTGCTGATCTATTCACCAAAGCTTTTGATGTGGGTAGATTCACTTTCTTGGTAACAAGTGTGGGAATGATCAACTCTGAATAAGCTTTCTCTCAAAAAGTGGTTAAATATCTGAATATTATAGATTCTTGGTGTTACTAATCTATCTTTTGCAGGGCATACATAGCAGTACTCAATTCAGCCTAAGCTTCAATGAGTAAGTATGGTTAATACTGCTAGTTAGTTAATACTGCTCGCAGTTAATACTGCTCGCAGTTAATACTGCTCGCAGTTAATACTGCTAGTTAGTTAATACTGCTCGCGGTTAATACTGCTCGCAGTTAATACTGCTCGAGGTTAATACTGCTCGCAGTTAATACTGCTAGTTAGTTAATAATGCTCGCAGTTAATACTGCTCGCAGTTAATACTGCTCGCAGTTAATACTGCTCGCAGTTAATACTGCTAGTTAGTTAATACTGCTCGCGGTTAATACTGCTCGCAGTTAATACTGCTAGGTAGTTAATACTGCTCTAGGTTAATGCTGCTTATGTTACAAATACTATAAATACCCTTTGCCCGCCTAAACGTTCATAACGACTCTTTGCATACTGTTCACTTGCGCTCTAAACATTTTTATCTCAAGTACCAAGTCTTTCAGGTAAGAACATCCCAGTTCAATGGCATCCATGGCATTCATAGACGAGCACAATGAGATCACAATGCTACAAAAGCCAAAGCAAGCTGCAGGATTTCATCAAATTGTGGATTTCCTCAAGTCGAGCCATATTGCTCATGCTCTTACCGTTGCTCCTACAATCTATATCGAGCATCAAAGGCAGTTCTGGGCCAATGCCACCATTGTTGCTGAGAATGTTGTGCAAATGATCAAGACAAGGGTGTGTGACCAACCCTTAACAGTTACTGAAGAAGTTATTCGCATCAGTCTACGTCTAGACGATGCCTCTGGTATAACTTCTATCCCAAATGATGAACTATTCTCATCCCTTACAAGAATGGGGTATGGAGGCCCATTGGGTGTTTTCAAATTCTCTAAAGCCAAATTTTCACCCCAATGGCGTTTCTTTGTCCATACTCTCATGCACTGCATCTCCAAAAAGACTACTGGATGGAGTGAGTTCAGCAGCACCATTGCTTATGCTTTGGTCTGTTTGGCCACTGCCAGAAGGTACAATTTTTCACAAATGATTTTCAGTGATCTTGTATCAAACATGGGAAACAAAAAGAGTTTCTTTATGTATCCCAGGTTTGTTCAAGAAGTTATTACTCATGTATTGACGGATATACCTCAACCTGTTGGGGTATATGTACCTAAACCCCCCAAAGGCAAGGTTTTCTCAAATATGAGAAGATCTGCTGGGGACTCTGAAGGAGTTGACACCCCATTGTTCTCTACAATGATGGTGGTGTCCCAAACCAATGAAGGTATGGCAGCAGGGTCAAGGCCCCCATTAGACCATCCTACTGCTAGCCAATCCCAACCTTCCCACTCAAAATTAATTCCCCAGACCCTTCTTGTAAAACCAACCTCTCCTATCACCCAAACTTACAAGAGGAAACAGGTAAAGAAGGCTCCTTCCCTTCTTGTACCATCATCCCCCAAGCCTTTAAGCCCTCTAAAGGAGAATTCTCCTTTAGAGAATATCCATAGGGAAACCAAAGGGGTGTCTCCCAACCCCAAGGAGGTGCTCTCTACGGAGGAGGAAGAGCATATGGGTGATGAGGCTGCCACTACTCCTGCTAGCACAGAGGAGGAAAGTGGTAACATCAATAAGACCTCCCCCATGGAAACTTTGAATGAGCAATCATTTGAAGGTCCCTGGTGCCAAGAAACCAAGGGGGTGGATAGTGCTTCTGCTAGGCAGAAGACATCCACTTATAGAAGATCCAATGATCCTTCAATAGGGGGTAACACTTCTGGAGAAGGTGAGGACAGATATAACTATGATGAATTGATGGAAACAATGGGTAACATTAACCAAGATGTCATCAAACAAGGCAAAGAGATAGAAGAAATGAAGCTGGTAATTCTGTCACAACAAGTACAGATTGCTAAGCTAAAGAAGATGGTGATCATTATGGTACAGAGAAAGAAGAGAAAGCAATTCCAACTAAGGAGAAGGAAACCTGAGAAAGATGCTCCCAAAAAGGGGGAGATCAACATGGAAGAAGCCACAAGAGAGGGGGAACTTGATGGAAAGAAATTTGCTGTTGAGGGGGAGCAAGAAGCAGAAACTGTTAGTGCTGCTGAAACCTCACAAGCAGCAGTAACAGAGTTATCACCAACAGAAATTGAAGTTGCTGAAATGCTAATCAAAGCAAAGAATGACACTCCCAAAGCAAAGGGAGTGGTCATAAATGAAGGGGGAGATAAGAAATCAGAACAGAAAGACATGGCTGCAGAAGCAAAGAATAAGGGAAAAGCAAAGATGATGGAATCTGATCAACCTGTCAAAAGGCAATGGTTAGTTGAATCAGATGAAGTCTTAGCCAGGAAGATGCAGGAGGATATTGAAAAGGAAGAAAGAGTTCAGGCGGAAAAGGACAGGGAGATGGCAAAGGCTCTAGCTGCTGAATTAAATGAAGCATATCAGAAAGGGCTTGAAACTGAGAACGCTAAACAAAGGACCATAAGCTTGAGAAAGGCTATGATAGCAAAATCAAGTGCAAAGAAAAGAAGACCTTCACAAACTTACCTTGCCACTCAGGAAAGAAACAAAATGATAACTTTCTTGAGGAGTGCAATTGGGGTAAAGAAAGAAATGTTTGTGAAGATGACTTTTGATCAAATCAAGGATCTTTATGAAAAAGAAATGGGGAAGCTGAACAGTAATGAAAAGGATAGAGTAGAGTTTGAAAAGAAGGCCAAGGAGAGTAATGATGTGAATATGAATCAACCATTCCCTGAAAGTGAAGAGGGGACTCCTATCAAAGAGAGGGCAGAGAACAAGGAAGAAAAGAAGAAGGAAACTACTTTAGTGCAGGTTCAAAAGACTTTGAAAAGAACCAAAATGATGGACAAAAGAAAGAAAAGTGTAAAGAAGCCTAGAGTAGAAGAAGAGAAAAAGGTTGTTGAAGAAGAAGAGGCACCTCAGAATGAAGCTAACTCTCAGGAAGTACCACAGAGTTCAAATGTAAACATGTACATGGTGGTAATGGATAAAATTCCAAAGCCTATTTCAGCAGAACCTGTTGGTATAAAGCCTCCTGAGGTCATTCACTGGGATACATTGACAGTGGATGGAAAGGAGTACATCAGGCTGAAGAGAAAAGATGAGAAATATGAAGTGTACAGCACTTGGAGTAAGATTGTCAGAACCTGTTCAAGGTCTGATATTGAAGAAATGTTTGCAATAGGGATGAAGTCATATGCAGATGAACTAAAAGCTCCAGAGATTTCAATTAAAAAGCTGGTAATGGAGTATCTGTGTATGATGTTCAAACCTGATGAAGTAGAGGAGGTAATAAGAAATGTTTTTCAAACAGTGAATAATTGGACTCTATATGAAACTAGTGGAGTATATGCAGTGACTTTGGATTTAAATCACACTGAGTACTTCCTAGTGGATAGAGTGTACAATCATAGCAGATTGAAGCTTCATGCCATGCTAAAGAAAAAGCTAGGGTGTATTCCAGATTCAGAGATGGCTAAATACTTGATCCAAAGAACCATCAATCAGAGTTTGGGATTGGATGAAAATACTGGAATGTAGACCATTATGAAGTTTTGGAAGCATCTTGAAGAGTATCTTGAAGATTAATTCTGAAGAACTTGACTTCTTTTCCTAAAAGTCAAGTTAGGGGGAGATTGTTGGGAACTGAAGAAAAGATCAAGTATGGTTAATGCTGCTGGTTCAAAGTTACTACTGCTTGAAGACTTAAAGGTTAGTACTGCTGAGTATTACTACTGCTAGTAGAGTTAATACTGCTAGTCATTGTTAGTATTGCTTGAACAAAGTTAGTACTGCTTAGCTAGTTAGTACTGCTAGTAGTTAGTACTCCTTAGTAGTTAATGCTGCTAGAAGAAGTTAATGCTGCTGAGCATAGTTAGTGCTGCTTATAAGATCTGTATGAAAAGAATGACAGCTGGAAAGAATGAAGATATTCATGGAAGCTTAGAGTTATACATGGAAGATATACTGAAGATTTGTTTATTTATTGTAATTATCTTTTTCTTTCAGTATATGTATAAAAGTTATAGGATAGTTTATCAATTAAGTTTTTTTAGAGAGAAATCAACCTCAAGGCATAGATCCTAATTCTAGAGAAGTAGAATTCGTCTTGAAAGAGTCTGTTCTTCAAGATTGAGGTTGAGTGTGTAATCTTGTAACTTCAAAGCATTCAATACAAGTTCACAGTTTGTTATTCATATTTTCTGTGTTGATTTACTGTTTCATAAAATATCAAATTGTTATTCCGCAAACTTCTTTGATATTGTTTCTGAGAATTAATTCTTGTTGAGAATTCGATCCTGACAGATGTGTTCTCTATGTTTTCTCTCAAATACACCTTGATGTGTGTGTTTTTGTGTGTGATCTATGATCTGATGTTTTTTTAGATTGAGAGATACTAGAGAGACACCTAAAATCTAGCAAGTGTGTTGAACACACTATCAAGATTAATATCTAGATATTAAATCTAGATATTATATCTAATATAAACTAGAAACTAAATAACTAACTAAGTTACCTTTAACTAACTATTACAATACTTTAACTTAGATATATAGATCTAAGTAAACTAAAACATATTACATTAAATTACATTGACATTTATTACAAATAGACATAGACTTTAACATTGAGAGTCGACGTTCCGGCATTAGCTTCAGATTGCGATCTTCAGTTTGGATGATCTTGAATCCAATGAGACTGTGGTCTAACAATCTCCTCATTTGGATCAAGATCATTTAATAAAAAGATTTATCCAATTCAGTCTTCTTGTTCAGCTCAGAAGATGCAATCTCTTTCTCTAAATTTAGCATGTCTTCAATCTAACAATCTTCCCTTTTGAAGAGTAGACGTGATTCTTGAAACATGTGATCTTTGCCATTTCTTCTGTAGTCATTCTCTCCCTTTTTGATGTTAAGTGCAACGACTTCATCAAAATTTGTGGCAAGAAATGTCAATCTTGCGGTTAGAGCCCCTGATTCGTCAATTCATAAGAGATTCATCTAGATCTTTGCAAATCCAGACAAATGTGTTATGTAACACCTGAATCAACTAATGAATCAGTTATCATGCCTGTCAGTAACACTAAGTCACTGTGTGTAACGAATACACATGGGAAAGGAGCTGTTTGATGTTGACTCCCCCAGGGCTTCCATTTAATCATCGAAACACCACAAAGGTAATTTCTATAAACGTTATGACAAAGAAATTAATTCCTTGTGTGTTCGTGCTTGTGTTTAAAGAATTAAGCACAGATAATTGCTTATTGGCTCAAATTGTGCAAACCACTGAGACAACAGTAAGTTAAACACAGACTCAATGTGTATGATTGATGTGCGAAGGTAGGGCAGACTTCCTTCTTTTCAATATCCAGATTTTCCGAATGAAAATCAGATAGCATATGTGTTGCATCCCCTTTGAAAATGAAACATTTTCTATTTGAGAAGAAAATGAGTAGATGGTGAGGTTTGATCAAGAGTTGGCATGGGTTAGTTGCCTGTTTCAATAATGATCACCAAAGAATTGTGAATCACTAGAATTGTGGCTACCCGGCTCAGAAAAAGATGGTGCAGAATTGTGATAATCTTTTAACTCTGTTCTCACTCGCTCTTTCTTTTAAACTTTTTTTGCTTTCTCTAATCACACTCATTCCTTTTCTGTTTTCACACTCAAACACTAAGGATTAACTTCTTGGGTAGAAATCACTGGTTAAGGTGATTCCATAGAAGTTGTGTTAATACCTAGCACAATGATTCGTTGTTTTCATATGATGCATGTGATGCTCAGATTGGTTTAACTATTTCAGTTAAAGCACAATTTAGATCATGAAAACATTTAAAATACACTCCCAAAATATAAAATTTGATGAAAAATCGGGAAGTGTTTTGAACATTAAAAACAATGTTTTCTTATGATTGAAAGTTGTCCTTCTTTCAACCATATGTGAGATGAAGATAAAGGTTTATACCTTAACGAGTGATCTTTCATCTCATGAAGCTAAGCATAAAGTCATAAACATATGAATTTGTAAGCTTATCCCAAAAATTCTGCAAAAGTCTAAGGTCAAGTCAAAGTAAAAATTTATTCACTTATATTGAAAAGACAAAAAGCAGTAAAACTTTTAAAGTACGAGTTCTGATCAGAAGTAATCAGAAGTCATATCCGTACTCCCTTTTTGACTTGAAGAGCTCCTCCTAAAATCTTGCATTTACAAAAAAATGACATTTTAAAAGGTATATGCAAATTTTATGAGCTCCCCCTCGAAGTAATATTGACCAGATGTCAATTTCTTCTCATACTCCCCCTTCTATCATGAACAGAATGTTAACTTGCAGATAGCAATCAGATTTAAGAAAAAGATAAGGATGAAAAAGTATACAATTAGAAAACTTTTATAGGTAATTACTGGTTATACTTTGAGATTTAGCATACCAAGCTTCGAGACTAGAAAGGTAACCTCTTTTCGTCTAAAGGTTTGGTGAACAAATCAGCAAGTTGATACTCAGTCTTTACAAAGAAAAGTTCAATTGTTCCTTTCTCTACATTATCCTTGATAAAATGATACCTGACGTCTATATGCTTTGTCTTCGTGTGTTGAACAGGATTCGCCGTTATTGCGATGGCGCTCTTGGAATCACAGTATATCGGGATCTTGTTGAAGTGGAAACCATAGTCGCGTAATTGAGTTCTCATCCACAAGACCTGAGAACAACAGCTAGCAGTAGATACATATTCTGCTTCTGCCGTGGAAGTTGAAACACAAAGTTGCTTCTTTGATCCCTAACTTACTAATTTGTCACCGAGGAACTGCACATGTCCTGACGTGCTCTTCCTGTCTAACATACAACCTGCATGATCTGCATCTGTGTAGGCTGTTAGTTCAAAACTAGTATCTTTAGGATACCACAGACCAAGATCTGAAGTGCCCTTTAGATACCTAAAGATGCGCTTCACAACAGACAAATGAATTTCTTTAGGATTGGCCTGATATCGTGCACATAAACATGTTGAAAACATTATATCTGGCCTACTCGACGTAAGATACATTAAAGAACCTATCATCCCTCGATAAGTTCTAATATTAACAGCCTTTCCGAAGGATCGGTGCCAATTTTAGTACCTGGTGCCATTGGGGTACCAATCGTTTTTGAATTTTCCATTTGGAACTTCCGAAGAATATCCCTAATGTACTTTGATTGATTGATAAAGATACCCGTAGAAAACTGTTTTACTTGTAAACCGAGAAAGAAATTCATCTCTCCCATCAAGTTCATTTGAAATCTAGACACCATAAGGTTTGCGAAGTTCTTACAGTACTTAGTATTTGTAGAACCAAAGATAATATCATCTACATAGATTTGAATTAAAATGATATCATCTTTTTCCTTTTTAATAAACAAAGTGGTATCCACCGTACCTTTGGAAAACCCAGACTTAACTAGAAAAGTGGAAAGGACATCATACCAGGCTCGAGGTGCTTGTTTCAGACCGTAAAGTGCTTTGTCAAGAATGTAGACGTGATTCGGCTTTTCGTGATGGACAAAACCCTCTGGCTGAGAGACGTAGACTTCCTCCTTCAGAATTCCATTTAGGAATGCTGTCTTCACGTCCATTTGAAAGACCGTGAAGTTTTTGTGGGCTGCGTAGGCTAGAAACATTCTGATTGCCTCTAATCGCGCCACAGGAGCATATGTTTTGTCATAGTCTATTCCTTCCTCTTGTCTGTATCCTTTGGTTACTAGTCTTGCCTTGTTCCGGATGACGGTACCAGCTTCGTCTTTCTTAATTTTGAAGATCCACTTCGTACCTATAATGGTTTTACCTTTAGGCTTCGGTACGAGTCTCCAGACTTTAAGTGCATCGAACTGATTCATCTCTTCTTGCATTGAGATCACGCATTCTGGATCTGCAAGTGCTTCCGATACACGTGTTGGCTCGAACTTGCTTAAAAAGGAGTCATGCATGCACAGGTTCATTGATGCTGACCTAGTTTGCACCGGTTTTGATGGATCACCAATTATCTGGCTTATCGGATGCTCTTTGGTCCATTTTTGTTCATGAGGCAGTGGATTAGATGACTGTATGTCAGTTGTGTCATCTAAGAATCCACTTGTACCTTCTTCTGTTTGTTCAGGAGGATTGATTGTTTCAGTTGATGTGGCAGGTTCAGAAGGCTCAGCAGGTACAGCTTGAACTGGCTGTAGATGGATCTGTACAGAATCTCCTACTGTTGCAGCTACTTCTGGCTCTTTATCACATGGAACTTCTTCAACTGTTGGAGTCGTCATTTAAATTGTAATCTCTTGTTGAATCGGGGCATTTGATTCAATTGGAACATCTGAACTGGTTGGATGAGTAGTCGTTAAGTCTTCCATCCTGTCAACCACAACAGATTTCTTTACATTAGATCCGAGATATTCATCATAAAACAATTCAAATAATAAATCTAAGTCAGATAAATGGTTAGTTGAAGTTGCAGCTTCGTCTGATTTAGTCTCTTGAGATGCAGGTTCTGGACTGAGTTGCCCAGAAGCTAGTACTCCGGTTATAACGGGTTCTGAACGTTGTTGTTCGGAAGCCATATCTTCATCAAAGGTGATATTGATGCTTTCAATCACCGTCTTTGACTTCTTCAAATAGATACGATATGCAGTTGATGTCGAGGAATAACCAATGAAGATTCCTTCGTCCGCCTTAGCACTGAACTTATTGAGATTCTCCCTATCGTTTAGCACGAAACACTTACACCCAAATATATGGAAATATTTGATTGTCGGTGTTCGGTTGTTGATTAACGCATAAGGAGTCTTCTTGAACCTTCGATGTACCATGGATCGATTCTGTGTGTAGCACGCGGTCGAAACAGCTTCTGCCTACAAAAATAGAGGTAAGTCCGAATGACTTAGCATAGTACGAGCAGCCTCGACTAGCGTTCGATTTCTTCTTTCAACCACTCCACTTTGTTGAGGCGTACGAGCAGCAGAGTATTGATGTGAAATCCCGACAGATTCGAGATATTCTTCAACTTTGTTGTTTTTGAACTCTGTGCCGTTATCTGTTCGTAGAAACTTGACCGGTTTCTGCAGATTCACCTGGGTCGTCTTCAGGAATGTAATGAGAACATCAGGTTTCTCATCCTTTGAACGTAGAAACTTGACCCATGTGTATCGCGAGTAATCGTCCACGGTCACGAGTATGTACTTCTTTCCGCCTAGACTTTGAGTTCGCATCGAACCGCATAAGTCCATATGCAATAACTCTAACGGAGCATTGGTACTTGGTTCAAGCTTCGGTTTATGAGGTGCCCTCTTCATCTTGCCCTTTTCACAAGCTGCACAAAGATGTTCTCTTTCATATCTCAGTTCTGGAAGTCCTTTGACGAGCTTTCCACTAACTAGGTTGTTGATGTACCGAAAGTTGAGGTGAGAAAGACGTCGATGCCATAACCAACTTTGTTGCATCGAAGCTTTCGATAGTAGACAAACTTGTTTGTCAGTCTGGACATCTAATAAGTTGATTGTGTAGAGGTCTGATTCTCGTGTACCGACCAAGAGTTCTTCGCCTTCTTCATTGCGAACAGAACAACTCTTGGCTTTGAAGTTGACCTCTAAGTCTTTGTCACAGAACTGGCCTATACTGAACAAGTTGTGTCCTAAGCCTTCTACATAGCTCACCCTCTTGACAGTTACATTGCCGTGTTGTACATCACCATATCCCATGATTGGAGAAAACTGGTCGTTGCCAAATCTTACTGTTCCCCAATATTTGTCTTTGTAATTGGACAGTATCTCTTTTTGACCTGTCATGTGTTTGGAACATCCGCTGTCCAAGAACCACGTATGACTAGTCTGCATAAGAGAAATTAGAAATTTAGATTTGTATATGACAACATTGGAATATACACTTTGGTCATCGAAATGCGGGTCTTGAACTGATTTGTTCAAAAGCCTATTTTGATCTTCGATGTTCGGGTTTTGAACTGCATTATCCAAAAACCTATTTTTGACTTTGAAGAACGAGTCCTGATTTGTACATAATCAGAAGTCGCTTTCTCTTTAATCTTTGTGTGCCTGCAACACAGATTTAGCCTTAGGTACCCACTGGAATTTGGGTCCTGCTGTGTTAGCACAAGATTTTGGTATCCATTTCAAATTGGATCCTTTGTTCTTTTGAAAAGCATGAGAGTTGGTATGAGATGAATACACATGGTAATTTCCAAACCAATCTCCAGAATCTTGACAAGTAATAGAAACATGTTTATTATAGATAGAGGACTTTCCAGCAGATAAAGATAACTGAAATAATTGCTTCATTGTATATTGTTTACGAGAAACAACAAGTTTTGGATTCAAAACAGCAATTTCAACAATCACAACATCTTTAGTAAGTGAAGTCTTATTACAATTAACACTACTAGACGATAAAACGGCCTTGTCAAGCTTCCGTTTTGGTTGCCATTGAGAATGGGTTTCAGGTCTTGACTTGCTCATATCTGAAACATGTAAAACTGGTGAGCTAGACCTTTGAGCAACAAGTGAATGCTTCTTCTTAAAATTACCAGTAGTTGTTGGTTTCTGTGAATGCTGAGATATTTTCTTACCTTTTGCACTCTTTGCGTTCACAGAGACTGATTTATCAACGAAAGCTTTCGTTGATTTTGCACTGATCACATGCAAACTGGTTTTTCTTGAAGTTTTCTTAACAAAAGATGCATGGTTAGGAAGTTTCGTATTAAAATCAATTTGTTCAAAACAGCCATCTAAACCACCGTCAGAATTAAGAAAATTAAACTCTTCGTTTGATGAACCAAACATGTCATTAGAAGTAAAAGCCTTTGTAAAAACAACATTTTTCATAACAGTTGAAAAAACCTTTTGTTGAATCTCAGTCATAAGTCTTTCATCTGATAAAGAGGTCTCGAGTTCAGAAATTTTACTTTCTAACACGAGAGAAGGGACTTAATTTTCCCTATAACAGGCTTCGCCTCCATCTCTTTTTCAGAATAACTTTGAAAGTAGTCAGTTGAAAGAGATTTGTTTTCATCATTTGGATAGTCATAACTATTATTCAACTTTGCATAATAAAATGGAGCGTGAACTTTAGTTGACTTCATCCGTTTTTCAAATTCATTAGCTTCATCCTCTTCTGATAGTTTAGTATTAAAAACTTTAAATGAGGCAATTCGGTGAGAAGAAAGCATAGAGGTATAGTCATAAAGTACAGGCACTTCTCTTATACCCTTTTGAAGACGTTGAGGTTTCACATAACCGATTCCCCAATTTTTTTTGTTCTTTTTCGGTTTGTTAAGATGAATGGTTTGCTCACTTTGACCTAATGAGTATAGCTTCTTTTCCAAAACATCTAATTTAGCAATTAAGGTCTTGTTTTCTTTAGTATATAAAGAATGCACTTCAGTAAGCTTATAAAAATCAATCTCACTTTTTGTCAATTTAGACTTGAGATCACTATTCTCTTTTAGAATTATAGTCTGTTCTTTTGCGTTGGTGTCAGCGTTTGTATGTAAAACCTCAACTAATACTTTCTTCTCAGCAAGTTCATCGCTAAGTTTTTGTATCAATTGGTTTTTATTAATAATAACACCATTTTCTCGCTTAAGATTAGATTCTAACTCTTCTTGTTTTAAAACCATATCATGCATTTTGTTCATTAAATCTTTATACGATAAATCACATACCTCCTCTTCTTCATTTTCTGAATCAGCTTCAGTATCTGATTCGATTTTGCCCATCAAGCACATATTGACGGCTTCTTCATCTTCTTCTTCATCTGAGTGATCCAGCCAGTATTCATCTTCAGCCATCAGCGCCTTGCAAGAAGCATCTTGTTCTTGTAGAAGTCGGAGTTTCTAACCTTTGATATTCGGCAATTCTTGGCAAAGTGACCGGTTTTGCCACAGTTGTAGCACATGGGTGGTCCTGGCTGACTTGATCATTCAGCTTTGTACTTCCTGTCTTCCGGTTTCTTCTCTTCCAATCTGTTTCCTTCTATGTGATATCTTCTCTCATCAGATTTCTTCTCCTCTTGTCTCTTCCCTTCAAATCTCTTCCCTTCAAACCTATTTCCTTCATATCTGCTTCCTTCAACTCTTTCCTTGTGAGCATAGTTGTTGGGTCCAGAAGTGTACCTCTGACTGTTTGACGTTGGATTTCTGTAGAAATTTTTCTGAAATGCATTTGTTAGAAACTGCATTGCTTGCTGCATTTGTTCATTTTCATCTGAGTCAGAGACAACATCAGCTTCAGCTTCTTCTGATTCATACACAATCGTCTTGATCTTCTTCTTCTTCACAACAAGAGCGACTGTGTCTTCAACTGTCTTTCCTTTTCTCTTTTCTGCTAGAATTTCATCCACCTCATCTTCATTTTGTCGGAGGGTTTCATACACCTCGTGAAGTGGAATCTCATTCAGGTCTTTTATCAGCCTCATCTGCCTGGTAAAACTTTTCCATTCTGGTTGTAGAATACTCAGGAATTTGATATTCAACTCGATTTGAGATTTGTTGACCTTGTTCTTGCTCAATTCGTTTAGCAATGTCACAAACCTATCATAAGTTCCTTCTAGAGTTTCTCCAGTTCTGCCTTTGAATTCTTCAAAACTGTGCAGGCAGTTAGAGATTTTCAGTTGGTTCCCAATCTTTGAACCCAGCATCATTTTCTCTAGTTGATCCCACATTTGTTTGGCTGAGGCTTTGTAGCTGTCAATCTTTACATATATTTCATTTGTTATCCCTTGTAGAATGTATGACTTGGCTAACCTGTCGCCTTTTGCTCTTAGTTTAGCATCACCTGTTAGATCTGTATAAGAAAGTGCAACTATTTCTTCTTGAGTTCCTGTTGCTGGCTCCCTATACTGTATTTCCATTAGGCCTTCTTCTAGGGATTGTATAATGAAATTACCCAAATCCTGTCTTTCAATGAAGTTTAGAAACATATCCTTCCACTGTTCGTATTCCCCTCGAAAGAGAACTGGTGGCTTGGTGTCGGTTCCTATTGCGAGAGCTTCTTTGGATATCATCCTGTTTGATATATAAAATAACGATTACAAGGTTGATCGATTAAGCTTTTGCTTTGTGTTCTCTATGTTTTCTCTCAAATACACCTTGATGTGTGTGTTTTTGTGTGTGATCTATGATCTGATGTTTTTGAGATTGAGAGATATACTTAGATAATATCTAGAATAGATATTATCTAAATCTAATCTACCTAACAACTTGCAAGAGCAAGTTGTAGTATTAAACTAATATAACTACATAATATCTAACAAATAGATATTATGTCTAACTAAGTTAATATATAACTAACTAAGTTACCTAAGTTAACTAATATCTAACATACTAGATATTAAGTTAACTTTTACAATAATAAACAAATACATTGAATTACATTGACATTTATTACAAATAGACATAGACTTTTACATTGAGAGTCGACGTTCCGGCATTAGCTTCAGATTGCGATCTTCAGTTTGGATGATCTTGAATCCAATGAGACTGTGGTCTAACAATAGTGAGGATTTTCCATTACTCAAACGTAGAAAAAGAAGAACCCAACTTTTAAGAAACAAATGAATATTATAAAAAAAATTATCTATACTATATTATAAATCACAGATAAAAAACTCTTAAGTGCAACCTTTTAAGTACAAAATATAACTAATTTATGCATGAAATTTAAAAAACTCTTAATTACAATCAACAATGCATAATGTACAAATGGTAAATGCATACTTTTCATATGCAGAAAAATTTTACTTTATCAGTCAAGATTTATCAATAAAAAAGATGATTTATGTTTCCAAACTCTGTCAGACTTGCCTTAAGTTCAACCAAATTCAAATTTCAAATAAGGACCCGATTCCAGATTCAAATCTATATTATCTATACTATATTATAAAAAAGACATAAAAAACTCTTAATTACAACATTTTAAGCATAAGGTACAACTAATTAAAGTCAATTACTCAATTTACAATTTTTTAATGCTTTGGTACAACTTTTCCAAGCACACAGTATCTCACATAATCATCTATTTGTGGAATGGATACTGATTTATTAATATAAATATTTGTTTTTTTGGTGTAGATTTTATAAAATAGATTTTATATTAGCATAATCTATTTTAAATGTAGATTTTACATTTAAATCTATCTATACTATATTATAAATATAAAGACGGAATAAAAAACTCTTAATTACTACTTATAAAACATAAGGTACTACCATTTTAATCACAACTTAGTATGCATAAGGTACAACTCATTTGAAAAAAAATTCAAACTTTACTTTTTCACTACCTTCCATATTCAAGTTTTTTCTCTTCCATTTGGTGTTTCTCCAAAAGAAGAAAAATTATTACTTGCTCAAATTAACATATTTCTTTAATTATGATAGTACATGTATTTTCTTCATGTATACAAGTTTTTAAAGCTTTTTGAATTCTATAAAACTAACTAATAATGAACCTATATATACTTTTAGATACAATATAATACTATCCAACATTATATTTGTTATTTTTACCTATTCTATATTTCAGTATTTTGAAAAAATATTATCATTCGTTAGATATCGCTGATTAATACATGTTTTTAAAATTCAAATATACATTTAACGATTACTTTTTTTCAAGTTATGCGTTTATCACTACTAATGCTACATAAATTATAAATATATGATTTACTCCATATATATCTTTTTTTCTGATAAGCTATTACATTAATTTTTTATTTCCATTTACAATTGCTCACCCCGATTCATTGCACGGGTACACTGCTAGTATTATAAAGCACGGATAAAAAAACCTCTTAAGTGCAACCTTTTAAGCACAAAATATAACTAATTTATGCATGAAATTAAAAAAAAACTCTTAATTACAATCCATAATGCATAATGTACAAATGGTAAATGCATACTTTTCATATGCATAAATTTTTTAATTTATAAGTCAAGATTTATCAATAAAAAAGATGATTTATGTTTCCAAACTCTGTCAGACTTACCTTAAGTTCAACCAAATTTAAATTTCAAATAAGGACCCGATTTGAGATTCAAATCACCTAAAACCCTAAAACCTCTCATCCCCATCTCTCACGCTCTCCTTGAAGAGACGATCAAAATACAATCTCGATTCAAAATTTTCTCTTTGCAAAAGGATGATTACTTCACAGTTTTGGTGGTTATGGATTTCTCCAAAATCTGTAAGTTCACATCCTCGATTCCTAGCTTCTGTTTAACTAAAGTTCCTTTGTTTGATTTTTGTGTTTGATTTTTAAGGTCCAGTTGTTTCTTCTTCGTTCTCCTCCAAGCATGGGCTTAAATATACGATTCGTCCTGCTACTCGATTCTTTAGTCAATCAGTTCTGCTTTGATCGCTGATCATCATCCACGGTTCTAAGGTTCTGCTTCGATCGTCGATCACCATCCAGGGTTCTAGGGTTCTGCTCAAGTATTCAATTTCACAATCGGTTCTGAGGTAACTGAACTTGATTTTTTCTTTATGGTCTTCAATCGATTTCTCCTTCACAATCAGTTTAGAGTAAATTACATACTTCATTCTAAATTTTGGGCTTTAATTGTTGTGTATTTGTTTATTTTGTTTCTCCTTCACATTCGGTTCTGAGGTAACAAAACTTGGTTTTTTTCTTTATGGTCTTCAGTCGATTTCTCCTTCACAATCTGGATGTTGGGGTTTAATTGTTGTGTATTTGTTACTATGCTTACACACATATATTTCACTATGTGTTCGATTTTGCACTGTGGTTTCAAATATGGTTTCTAAGCGTGAAATCTAATACTAGTTGTTGTTTGCAGTGATGTAAGAGTTTCAAGATTTAACCATTCGTGCACCGTAGATTCTCCTAATATTGATGGCATCGATCTAGGTTTTAATTAGATAGTTCTTTTCGATTGGTTGAAATTTCTGATATTCGGTTTTAAAATGTTAATTTGCGAATAAGAAATGTTATTTTTTTGCAGATTCTTGTAAAAATGTAAAAACTCAGGGCGCTGGATGCTTGCGGCATTCCCAGCAAATGTTGGGATTTCTCCTCAACAATCCCCCCCCCAGCATTTGCACACTGGGAGACTCGAACCCGCGACCTCGCTCTGATACCAATTATAGATCCCAGTGCAGTGCAAAACAGAATAACAGCAATCAAAGATGAACAGATTATAGATCACAGCAACTAGTCATATGATTGATAATACTTCAAAGAGTTTAGGTTTACAGAGAGAATTTCTGATAAGGGTTTGTAAACCTAATGACTAGAAAACTGAATAATGAATTTCTGAACTAACAAAATGAAATAGAAATAACTTTAAATACGCAGGCTCGCAGGCCTAATGGGCTTATGGGCTTTAAGGCCCAACAAGCTTACAACTTTAAGAACTTGACATAATTTACCCTGAACTTCTATTTAACTAACAAAGTAGCCCTAACAATCTCCCCCTTTAAATAGAAGTTGATAGTCACGCCAGTTAGGATCATAGATTTTTCGAAAACCAAAGTTGATCTCGAAATATCGAATCTGAGTCCTGTACTCCAGTCGCTCTTCAATTACGCCCAGTGCTTTAAGAACAAGTGCTTTGTAAGAAGAATCCAGTATCTGAACTCCTTTTTCATCTTGACTCAGCGCACGCTTCAACTTGTCTTTCAAAAGCATCAACGTACCATCACAAAACTGGCAATCTGATCAAAACGGATAAATCGCAGAACACCGTTTTTGTTCACATATGACATACCAAACTCTGGAATCTTTATAACTATGAATGCAGGTACATTTAGAGCATCAGACGGAACACTCAGATCAGGCTAGAACAGATTAATCTTCGGTTGATCACTTTCTAACCCAATCTGAAAATCTTCCACCGAAGCAAGTTTCATTGCACACTTCGTGTATCTTTTCACTGTTTCTAGAGCATCAATGACTTCTCAGGGTCTGACGGTTCTGGTTTTTAAGTCATGTAGGATGTACAGCAGATCTTGTGGCTCCAGACATGGAAAATCAGCATCAGAAAAGCAGTATTGTTGACCATCTTCTCTAGTAACCATAAAGTCCGTATACTTGACCTTCATAAAGTAGGCAGGTATAATCTTATCAACCGATACAATCCTGAGCTTCGTCTTGGAGTACTTGTGCTGGAACTTTCTGTACACGAACACAAGTTCACGCTGTTTTTCTTTGTTTTTCACTGACTGTAGACCATGTATAACGACTTAATCATACTTTCTGATCCAGTGGGCAAAGATCTTTTTCTGACTTTCTTCGAGGAAAGGAACTTTTATTCGGACTCTTTCCCACTTGGATGGACGAACTGGAGTAGTATTAACTGGTTCTCTAACTGGTGAAGCTGGAGGAGATCTCTCGGGAAAAACTGTAGAAGAAAATTCAGGGTGATTAACTGGATAAGTCAATAAAGGAATCACGACAGAAGACTGATCATCTGGATGCAGTATTTCATCAATTTCTTCTTGCATAACCAACAGAGCTCTTTCAGTATTGGCACATTCTTCTGTCGTGTCTGTCATTTCATACAGATCTAGTATTATTGCCCAATCTTTAGGAACTATCGGAGAACCATCTTCAAATTCCTCAGGCTTTTCAACCGTCGGATAATCGTATAGTATCAGGTCTGTCATCGGTTCCCGTTCCTGTTCCTGCCTCTGTCCCTCTGTTCTTGTACCCGAACCCGTATCCTGTTCAACCTGTTCTGACTCCACTACATGTGTCTCTGGCTTAGATAGACGTTGGCGCTTCTCCCCCTCATGGTGATCAGGATCATCCTGATCATCATGTCGGCGCTTGAGCCGTTCTGCCTGGCTACGGCAGGTATCCTCCACTGCTGAAAGGCGTTCAGTCAAAACAGCTACGGTTTGCTGAAGTGACTGAAGCATAGCTTGCTGGATCTGGAAGGCTTCGGTGGAGACAGCAGGCTGGGGTGTAGGTGGAGTAGGTGTGGATGTTTGAGAACGAAGTAGGGATAGAAAATCGGCATCCTGGGTGGGTTCGGTTTGAGATTGGGCTATAAGTTTGGCGAGAAGGATAGATTTGAGTTCAGGTATGGAAAGATCCGCGGCTGGTAGAGAAGATGGAATAGATGTGGTCTCCGGCTCAGTCGCAGGACCTTTGCCTTTGACCATGCGTTTGATGTTGTCCAACTCCTCCCTCATCATAGATTGGACAACCTTTAGGGCGCCGTCCATGTATTCCCTTGAGACAAACTCAGTTGGGGTAACTCCGGGGTCACTTAGACTTCCCGTTGTAGCTACGACTGTTGAAGTCGAGTCGCCTACATTCACGGTTGGCGTGATGATAGCCGTGGTAGGACTTCCACCCAATCCTTGTAAACTACCCGAAGGCGGGTTTACTATGGATGTTCCGGCCGGGCCACTTAGGCTACCGGCGATAGCCGAAAAAGGAATCTGTGTCCTAGGAATGGCATGAATCACAAATGGCTCTAGACTCCGTGCAATCAAAGATGGCGAGAACGGGGGCAGTTGTTCTCTTGTTTCAATATCGGCACCCTCCAAGTGAGAGCCCGATAGCGTATGTGCTAAATCCCCGTGAGAATGTGAAACCACCATCTGTTGAGAGATGGTGGAGTGGCTTGGTTGGGCATGCAATTGCGCCGCTAGGTCCACAGCGGCTTCTTCAATACCCTGTCCCAACACATGATACTGGGTAGCAGATGTGGCTACCTGGCTAGACGTGACTAGGGGGGATACAACCGAAGATGGTTGTCCCGTCACTCGTGTACTCTCAGAATGCAGTTTACTCCGCCTTTCCCTCACACAGCTCACTTCTTGATTTTCAACTAATACTCCCTTCGCTCTCCTTATCGCTCCAGATGAGGGATGATTATCGTCACCATCGGAGTCAGAAGACTCTTCATTTGATGCCGATGCTGCAGTTTGGGTTTCCTCTGAGTCGGAATTGGCTGCCGTGTCTTCAGTAGCAGCGACAGAAGAGGACTGAACTTGAACGACTTCAGAATCTGTTGCCTCTTCTGCCATTTGAGTCTCTGAAGGTGATGTCGAAGATGGTTGTCTTGAAGAACTAGGCTGGCTCGTTCCAACGGCACTGCCCACGCCAGATCCCCTCACGATAATAGCACTCGACACACCCTGTCCGGAAGCCCCAGCTATCCGGACGCTCCCGCCTCTCGTTCGTGGACGCAGACCCTCACGTCGCTCAGGTCTCGCTCCCTGGGCAGGTCCTACCGGTCCTGGCCAGACCATAGGAGCTGGGATGTGGTGTGTGTGCCTATAAGCTATCACACTCAGTGCCGTGGGACGAGCATGGTCTAGTACCCCGACTGGGATTTGTCGAGCGACAACACCTTCCGGATCAGCACGGGAAGGAATCTTGCGAGTTGGATGTTGTGGGCACGTCGGGTGGGTAGAGCGGCGCTGTATCTCGGGATACAGGTTCATGTAATTCCGGATAATGATCTGTAGGAACCGCATGAATGGAATGAAGTTTGACCGGCGAGATGCAGTAGAACGAACTCTCTGAATGAGTTCAAACCAGAGAAGGTCGGCAAAGTCCACGTGGCGATTGAATGACACCGCGTGAAAGATGCGTAGAATCGGGGCGCTGGTATGATCAATGCCCTTCGTTATAGAAGAAAGGCACCGATTGATGTAGGTGAACAACGTGTACCATGACGTCGATAGATGTTTGCGGTTGAAGGTTGCTGGAATGCGAAGTTCTGCGCCGTAACCCAAAGAGAGAAGGTCGGTGCACAATGTAGCATCAGTGACAATCGGGTCGAAGTCTTCTCGGCCTGCTGCAGATCCGGCGGTCGGTAACCGAAGAAATTGTCGGAAGAGATCACTTGTGAGAAGCACTGGTGTGTGATCTATCCGACCTTCAAGATGGAATCCTCCATCGGCTTCTAACGCATGAAGAGAATGCCAGAACTGCTGTAAGTATAATATTGGTATGGTTGCAGTTTCCGTTAGAGCATAGGCGATTGGATGGCCCCTGAGTATCTCGATGATAACCTGATGTTGAATAGCAGGTTGGGTTACATCGATATGGTAGTTATTGGCTGTAAGAGGAAGGAACTGATCCTCGGGAATCAGTTCCGCATCTGCGATTGGATCAATCGCTAGTGGCTGGTTTTGAGCCATTGTACCTGTGAAGAATTAATCGATTAGTACGCAGGTTTGGAAAAAGATAATAGCCGTTGGAGTTATACAGTCATGATTTAGATCACACCGGATAGTAACTCCAAATATTGGAAGAGCAAACCCTACTCGTGAATTAGGGTCCGTCACCAAGGCGCATAGACTTGCACTGGCACTTATAACCAACAAAATTTCCTCATAAACAACATATAAAAGGTATAACTATAAGCACCAAAGAAATTGGATTCGACCGGATAAGATTCAACCGTGGTTCTTCTAAGACCGGATAAAAGCATGATCGGACAAGGCATTCGACCGGAGGTCACTTAGACCGGATCAAAGTTCGATCGGATGGGGTGTTCGACCGGAGGTCACTAACACCGGATAGGGTCTTCGACCGGATAAGGCCTACGACCGGAGGTCACGAAGACCGGAGGACATTAAGACCGGAGGGCACGAAGACCGGAGGTGATATTCGACCGGAGGTTACAAACGACCGGTGGTTTAAACCACCGGATATGTGTTCGACCGGAGGGATTGTTTGACCGGGGGAGCCTTCTACCGGGGCGAAACCGTAGATCGGAGTATTCCCCCGGAGAAGATAAAGCGACACAGATCCATCTCCGGGGAACATCCAGATCAAAGCCCACTGTTAAATCGATCGATTATATTCAATCGATGTAGTCTAAGCACAACGAAACATTTGAAAAACTACCTTGTCGATTGAAGGCGATGAAAACGACGGATTCGGTCGAAGTATGCGGTCGAAGATGAGGTCCGGGCGAGAGAGAGAGAGATGAAGACGATGAGAGAAAACAAAGAGGATCGATCGAATTAGGGATACGCTGGTTTGAACGGGGTTCTCATACCCCCGGAGGTGAGTTGGGCTTGGGCCGGGGGGGGTAGATTTTGGGCCGAAACAAACCAAACCAAACACACAAAAATAAACCAAACCGTAAAAAAAATATTTTTGGAGTTTTCGGAGATATAAAACACAACTTAAAAACACTTAAAGGAAAGAAAAAAATAAACCTAAGGAGAGAAGAAGAAAAAGAAAAAAATTAAAATTAAAGGGCCTAAAAACGAAGACACGAGACCTAACTCCCCCTCAAATGATTACCATGAGGAGGTCCAAACACAGAACCCTCTTACCTGTTCTCCCTCGAATGGAGGACCCGTGAGACTTACCAACCATCTGACGGTAGTGCTCCCCCTGAACACAGTATCGGGTTGTAGATCTGTCACTAACAACTTACTCTTCAAGGAACAAAGAAAAGAACTGCACACAAAATCATGAAAAACAGACACACGAACACAATAAAAAAAACGGGAAAAGAAAACCACGAAATCTATTTTGTTGATACAGAAGTTCATAACGGACACAGAGCTGAACGAGTAGAATGCAATAACCAAGGAGTGTGGATAATAGCAACCAGAGACAAGGCACTGGTGCAGTTGTCACAGTCATTCGTTATTGAATGAAACTCGTAGAGAGCTGTGAACGGATCAAACTTTCAGATTTAGCATACCTAGCTTGGACACAAGGTAATTAAATTGTTTTTCGTCCAAGGCTTTGGTAAAGAGGTCTGCTAACTGATGCTCTGAATTAACAAAATAGAGTTCGATTGTACCTTTTTTCCACGTGATCTTTTATAAAATGATAGCGCACATCAATGTGCTTCGTCTTTGTGTGTTGGACGGGATTGCTTGATATGGCTATAGCGCTCTTCGAGTCGCAGTAGATGGGAATCCTGGAGTAATTAAATCCATAATCTTTGAGCTGGGTGCGCATCCAGATGACTTGCGAGCAGCAACTGGCGGCTGCTACATACTCCGCCTCGGCGGTGGAGGTGGACACGCAGTTTTGCTTCTTTGAAGCCCAGCTGACAAGACGATCGCCCAAGAACTGAACATGACCCGACGTGCTCTTCCGGTCCAGCATGTTGCCAGCGTGGTCAGCGTCCGAGTAGGCTGTCAATTCAAAACCTGTCTCTTTTGGGTACCACAAACCAAGATCAGCAGTACCTTTTAAATATCGAAAAATTCGCTTAACTGCAGCTAAGTGAGACTCTTTAGGTTTTGACTGAAATCTTGCACATAAGAATGTCGAAAACATAATGTTAGGCCGACTAGCCGTCAAGTACATCAAAGAGCCAATCATACCTCTATAAATAGTAGCATTCACATCCTTACCGTCAGGATCGGAGTGAAGCTTTAGAGTAGTGGACATGGGGGTTTTCATAGATGAAGATTGTTCCATCTGGTATTTCCGAAGAATATCCGAGATGTACTTAGATTGATTAATGAAAATTCCTGTTTGTAATTGTTTTACTTGGAGACCCAGGAAAAAATTCATTTCCCCATCATACTCATTTGAAAATGTTTACTCATTAAGGCAGAGAAGTTCTGACAATACTTGGGGTTCGTGGAGCCAAAGATTATATCATCTACATAAATTTGTACAAGAATGATATCATTTTTCTCTCGTTTAATAAATAAGGTAGTATCAATTTTACCTTTTGAGAAACCAGACTTGACTAAGAAGGATGAGAGTGCATCATACCAGGCTCGTGGTGCCTGCTTCAGACCATAGAGAGCCTTGTCCAGAAAGTAGACGTAATGCGGATTTTCAATACTCACGAAGCCGTCGGGTTGCGAGACATAAACTTCCTCCTTGAGCACGCCGTTGAGAAACGCGGATTTCACGTCCATTTGAAAGACAATGAAACTCTTGTGAGCGGCGTAGGCGAGGAACATGCGGATCGCTTCAATGCGGGCCACCAGTGCAAATGTCTCATCTTAATCAATTCCTTCTTGCTGGCGATATCCTTTAGCCACTAGACGCGCCTTGTTCCGAACAATGATGCCGTTTTCGTCCTTCTTGTTCTTAAAAATCCATTTAGTCCCTATCACCGTCTTGTTGTTAGGTCGGGGAACTAGGCGCCATACTTTGAGGGTCTCCAACTGGTTGAGTTCCTCCTGCATAGCAATTACCCAGTCCGGATCATTCAGTGCTTCAGAGACAGTGGAAGGTTCGATACGGCTGAGGAACAAGGAAAATAAGCAGTCATTAGCGGTGGTGGATCGAGTTTGAACTGGTGTGGAGGGATCACCGATGATCTGATGAAGAGGGTGTGCTCGAGTCCACTTGGTGGTGTGTGGATGAGGTTGATATGTCTGATGGGAGGTATCGGAATCCACATGACCACCTGGGGGTAAATCCTGAACTGCCTCGAGGGATGATGGTCTGTGAGATGACAGCTCCTTAGTGGGAGTCGAACTAGGAGTAGAGGACGACTCAGCTGGAGATGCAATGATGGGAGGTTCCGGGATTGTCGGAGAGGAAGCGTCGAGAGCACCTTCAACAGGAGTTGGTGCAGGAAGTTGAACAGAAACAGGAGTCGGTTCAGGAGCACCGTCATCAAGAACTTGAGCAAGAGGGTGTCTATCACATGAGCTCGGGGAAGCTTGATCATTGGCAGTAGAGGATGGAGCACCAGGCGAAGATGGGCCACCGGAGTCGGTAGGGCCAGTGACTTGTGTCACTTCTGGTGCTGGAGCAGTATTCCTGTCACATGACGTAGTATTAGACTTAACATTAAATAAGTCATTATAAAAGAATTCAAACAGTAAATCCAAATCAGAAAGATGTGCTCTTGACGTAGACGCATGATGTGGATCCACTGGAGATTGTGTAGCCTCCGAACGGAATTGTCCAGAAGCTAACACACCAGTAAGCGCGGGTCCTGAACTGAGATGTTCATAAACCAAATCAGGGGCCTCATCAAAAGTGACGTTTATGCTTTCAACGACGGTCTTCGTCTGTTTGTTGTAGACACGATAGGCTTTTGCGTGCTGAGAGTAGCCGATGAACACTCCTTCATCCGCTTTGGGACTGAATTTGCCAAGATCATCCTTATCATTTAAGACAAACCAGGTGCATCCGAAAGCATGAAAGTAGTTGATGTTCGGGATACGTTTGTTGATGATCTCGTACGGAGTCTTGTTGAACCGCTTGTTGATGATAGACCGATTTTGAGTATAGCAAGCGGTAGCAACAGCTTCTGCCCAAAGAAATAGTGGTAGCTTGGAATGAGATAACATCGTGCGTGCTGCTTCAACTAGAGTTCTGTTTCGACGCTCTACCACCCCATTCTGCTGAGGAGTACGAGCGGCGGAGAAAGTATGCGAGATACCCACTGAAGTGAGATAATCGGTGAGTATTTGATTCTTGAACTCAGTGCCGTTGTCCGTCCTGATGGTCTGAACTACTTGGTTGAGACTGACTTGAATGCTCTTCAGAAGAGAGATTATCAACTCGGGAGTTTCGTCCTTTGAACGGAGAAATCGGACCCAAGTGTAACGAGAGAAATCGTCAACCATCACCAGGACATACTTCTTGTGATTTATGCTTTGAACGCGCATCGGTCCACATAAGTCCATGTGGATTAGCTCAAGGGACCGAGAAGTACTCGGAACGGCTTTAGGCTTGTGAGACGCCTTTTTCATCTTGCCCTTTTCGCAGGCCGCGCACAGATGATCTTTTGCAAACATGAGGTCTGGCATACCTTTGACATGTCCCCCGAGCACCAACTTGTTGATATTCTTGAAGTTCAAGTACGAGAGACGACGGTGCCATAACCAGCTTTGTTCAGCAGATGCTTTGGACAACAAACAGACTTCCTTATCGGGTTTCAAGGACGAGAGGTCGATCGTATAGAGGTTGGTGCATCGCGTTCCAGCAAGTATTTCTTTACCATCCTCAGTTCGAACGCTACACCTTTTAGCCTTGAAAGTCACCTCGAGATTCTTGTCGCAGAATTGACCGATACTGAAAAGATTGTGACCGAGACCTTCGACATAAGAGACTTTCTTGATCGTGATATTATCTTTGACAATATCGCTGTAACCCCTGATGGGAGAGGAGTGATCATTCCCGAGCCGTACATTTCCACAAAACCTCTCGGTGAAGTTTGTGAGAAGCTCCCTTCTTCCGGTCATGTGCTTGGAGCAACCTGAATCTAGATACCACACATGACCGTCCTGCAAAACAGGTTACTTCTTTTTAGGTACCCATTCGTAAATGGGTCCTTTGGGGTTAGATTTAACACCCGACTTAGAGGCCCGTTTAGAGTTGGGTCTTTGTCTTTCACGGGAAACATCACGATGAAAATGATTATGAGCAATATGATATGAGCCAAACCAATCAGATGCATAACGGTTATCAACAAAATCGTTTGATCCACAATAAGAACAACACAAACAATCATGAGACAGTTGAAGTAATTGCGGAATTGAATAAACTTTTAAAGGAAGAGTTCCATTACAATCAACTAGAGGTTTAGAAATAAGAACATCATGATTGTTATTGTTCTTTCTAGACTTTAAAACAGGATCAACTAATTCTGATGTTGTCGAGCTCTCTTTTGACTTCTTAGCTACCCAAGCATATTTCACTTCTTCCCGCCGACCATACGTATCTGAAATGCCGTTAAACCCATAGTCAGAGGATTTGAAAATTGACGATTGTGACCTTTGAGAGCGACCGGTCTTTTTCTTCTTCTGTGAACGCCTTTTGGATTTAGACTTGGAAGATTTTGAAGAATTGTTCACAGAAGGTTTTTGCGGGGCAGATGCAGAACATTCACCCTTATAAAATTTAACCGGAGACTCACATGACTCATTTAAAAAATCAACATGGCTAGGTAGAGAAGGATTAAAATCAAATTGGCTCAACTTGCTATCTAAACACACCTCAGAATTCAAGAATGCGGAAAATTCTAGTTCCTCATCAAAAAGGACCTTATCACATGAGGACTTCAGAACATTGGAAGAGTTTGTTGAGAGCAGATCATATGCGGAAGCATTTTTACAATCAGAACACTGATCTGATTCAAAACTTTGAGGCTCTTCTCCTTTATTTGAAATGATCGGTGACGAGTCACCCATAAAAGCTTTGCAGGAAGATGTGTCAGAAGAAGGATAAGAGTTTTCAGACAGATGAGATATCTATCTTTGGAGAATGGAAGGCTGAGCTTGAGGGTCAACCTTGTGAAGTTGCACTTTCAGATGATCTGTTGCCATAGCAGCCAGTTGTGAGTGCAACTTCTTTATTTCCGTCTGGTAATATTCTTTTTCCTCACCCGACATAGTCTCCTTTTTGTTGGATCTGAGATACTCAATTTGAGATATAAGACTTTGTTTTTCCTTTTGAAAAATTTCCCTTTCTAGTGCATACGATTCTTCTAGCTGAACAAGTTTCTTTTCTAAAATCAGAGTTGGAACATAAACTTTGGGAGCTAGAGGTTCCTCCTCAGTTTTAACGGTTTTAGTATCTAGTTCAGCTTGAGAGTAACTATGAAAAAAATCGGATGACAGGAAACGGGGTTTGTCAGTATTATAAGTAGCATTTAATGAATCATAAACAAAAGGAACTGTCTGTTTAGAAAGAACAGAGTTTTCTCTTCTCAACTTATCTTCCAATTCTTCCTCCTCAGTGGGTGTGGTCCAATGTATCTTATATTCAGGAAATATTTTGTCTAATCCAAAAAATTCAGATGCATATAAAGTAGGAACTTTGGATAAAGCCTTGTTTAAACAATTAGGGTTATCGTACCCGATACCCGCATTTCCGTACTTTGGTTCTTTTGGTGCGATTAGCTTTAGCGTTTGATCAGATTGACCAAATTTATAAAGTTTCTTTTCAAGCTCTTCTAACTGATTTGATAACCTTATGTTCTCATTTTTGTAAGCCACGTTTTGATTTAACAAATCAATTTTTTCGGTCTCAGACGTACGTAGCTTAGCGGTCAGGTCATCTACTTCGGTCATTAGTTTTTGTGACTTTGTTGAACAACTCACATTCTCTTCTCTTAAATTAGAAATCGTGCACAGGTAGCTAGAAATTTCTAAGCTTTGTTTTTCCATAAAGTCAGACTGTTTAGTGACACGGTGTTCCAGAGATGAGAGAAGTTGTTCTTTTTCTTTTAAAAGACGCTTGTAAGAGTCAAGTTTGTTCATTGAAAGTTGCATCTGATCAAGTAAAGCTTCTTGAAAAGGGGCACATACCTGGCAAGGAGCATTGTGATCTTCTTCATCAGTATCGGATGGTGATGAATGGTTGCCCATGAAACACAAATGAGCTTCAGCATCCTCAGGTTCTTCATCCGACACTTGTAACCAGTAATCGTCTTCAGCCATTAGAGCTTTACCGGCTTCCTTTTCTTTGGCAAGAAGCAGCTTGGGTCGGTAGTAGTCTGCGTTGCGCACAATTGGCTTGCGACAATCTTTGGCGAAATGAACTAACCGACCACAATTGTAACATTTGATCGGTTCGTCTTTCGGCTTTTCTTCATTTCTCTTGTTAGGCTTCTTACCAGCTTCAAAGCGACTATTACCTTCAGACTTTTCTCGATGATCACGTCGAGTAGAGACTCTTTGCTTGTTGGAAGTCTTGGTAAAAAACTTCCTCTTTTGAAATGCTTGAGTGAGAAACACCATTGCTTCTTTCATCTTGGCAAGTTCTGGATCTGAGTCGCTATCGGGATCTTCAGGTTCAGAATCACTCAGCACGGGCTCTTTTCCAGATGATCGGCTGATGGACTTGTCTCTTCTTTCAGATACGAGTGTTATTTGATCAGTTGCTGACTTTTCCTCTGCTTTCCCAATAAGTTCCATCACTTCTTATTCGTCTTGGAGCAGCATTTCATAGAGTTCGTGAAGATACAGCTTCTCCAAGGTCTGAGTGTGGCGTATGTGGGAGACGAACGGTTTCCACTCAGGCTGTAAATTGTTCATAAACTTTATGTTGTTTTCCATGTTCGTCTTTGTGATCTTATTTTTCTGAAGATCATTTAGAAGCATATTAAACCTTTTGTAGGTTTCCGTCAGCGTTTCACCCTTTCGTGCTTTAAACCCATCATATCTGGTGATACAGTTGGTCACCTTTAGCTGGTTATTGATGTGGCTTCCCATCATCATCTTCTCTATTTGGTCCCACATCTTTTTCGATGAGTCCTTGAAGCTATCTATACAAGCATGGATGTCATTCGGTAGACTTTGAAGAAGGTACGATTTTGCCAGCTTTTCGGCCTCGTACATTTCCTTTTCCTCCTTAGTAAAATCACCAACAGATTTCCGAATCTGACGCTCTGGCCTTCCTTCAGCTGGGTTTCCCGGTACCACTTTCATTGGCCAATCTTGTGGACCCTCAGTCAAGCATTTGTATATATCTTCATAGTTGGATTTTGCTTCTATGAAGTTCATAAATCGGTCATGCCACTGAGGGTACTCTCCCCGAAAGAGCACCGGGGGCTTTTGGTCAGAACTGATGGCTAGAGCATCCCTTGAGTTCATCTTTACTTCTTAACTTAAGAGCACTGTAATGATCGTTAGGCAAGCAGAATGATCCAAATACAATAAAATAGAAGAAACACAGAAACACTTGGTCTAATCAGAAAATCAGGTCAAACAATATCCGGTCGAAGGTATGCCCGGAGGAAGCATGTATCCGGTCGAAGGACACGTCCGGGGATACACTTATCCAGTCGAATGATACGACCGGGGACACACGTATCCGGTCGAAGGACAAGACCGGAGGAACTCTTATTCGGTCGAAGGGACAAGACCGGAGCACTCTTATTCGGTCGAAGGGACAAGACCGGAGCACTCTTATTCGGTCGAAGGGACAAGACCGGAGCACAAGTGTCCGGTCGAATACTCAGGTCGAAAGACTTAAAATAAGATAACCACAAAAACAATAGATAAGGTCGATTAACATCGAAGAACACGATGATTTCGACCGAAAAACACGAAGAGTTTCTGGGATTCGATCGAACCCAAACTCAGATGCTTCGATCCTTTGATTGAAGGAATTCAAAAAAAAACAAACAGAACAATGACCGGATACGATACACAACCCAGTAATCACTAAGACCGAGGGTTCACTAAGATTCGATCGGAAAAAAATTCCAGACAATAAACTTCGATCGATAAGCAATTTAACTCAGAAAGACCGAAGAACCCAATTAAACTAGATATTAGACCGATAAACAAACAACCCAGATCGACAAAAAAAAACACACAGATCGATAAAACACATAAACTGATTATCAAATAAGGCACATATTAGCGATTAACACATAAAAGAATGATTATAGGGTTTTAGACAAACCTTTTTCTGGATCAAACCTTTTGCCTATCTGCTCTGATACCAATTGTTAGGTCCCAAGGCTTGAGCTTCCCAGGAGGTCACCCATCCTAGGATTGCTCTCGCCCGAGCACGCTTAACTTGTTAGGATCAAGCGCTTACCACTACACCAAAAGCAATTGCTGGTGGTGAAGGCGCAACTTTATTTCCTTAAACCATGGTAGCGCAAAGCCCCGTACTAAGCGACAGGCGGACATGAGGGGCTGCACCACTTTCGTGGAGCCAACGGGTCGGGCTGTTAGTCCCGGCCAGTTACGTACTCCCGAGTCGAAGGTGAGGGCGCTGGATGCTTGCGGCATTCCCAGCAAATGTTGGGATTTCTCCTCAACAATCCCCCCCCCAGCATATGCACACTGGGAGACTCGAACCCGCGACCTCGCTCTGATACCAATTGTAGATCCCAGTGCAGTGCAAAACAGAATAATAGCAATCAAAGATGAACAGATTATAGATCACAACAACTAGTCATATGATTGATAATATTTCAAAGAGTTTAGGTTTACATAGAGAATTTCTGATAAGGGTTTGTAAACCTAATGACTAGAAAACTGAATAATGAATTTCTGAACTAACAAAATGAAATAGAAATAACTTTAAATACGCAGGCTCGCAGGCCTAATGGGCTTATGGGCTTTAAGGCCCAACAAGCTTACAAATTTAAGAACTTGACATAATTTACCCTGAACTTCTATTTAACTAACAAAGTAGCCCTAACATTCCTAGATTGTAATCAGTCGTCATGCTTACTTTTACTTAAGTTTTACATCCCGACGCATTGTGCGGGTTCACTGCTAGTTGTACTAAAAAAACATTATTATCATATTTGATACCAATTAATAAAAAAAATATAAATACCATAATTATCTTTTAAGGAATTGGTAACTATCTAAAAATAACTCCCTTATATAACTATCATAAATATCTATTTAAATAAAAAAAAATACCAAATTACCCTTACATTTAAAATAAACCAAAAAGAAAAAAAAAATTTCTGATTGGTTGGAATTGATTTGCAAAGTTTTCAATGTAAGAGAGGTTTTCAAATGATCATTATAAAAATATATATATATATATATATATATATATATATATATATATATGAAAAGACAACCAAATGACAAAAAATGAAAAAAAAAGTAATGATGGTTTTAATCTTAGGGGGTGCCATTAGCAATCATGAGGGTGCCATTAACTTGGGCCTTAAAATATATTAGATAATTATTGAATTCTAACAAAATACTTAATTTTTTTATATAAAAAAACATTATATTATTAAGCCTAAATTACACAAATTTATAAAATAAAAAAAAACTATTATCATTCCCTCAAAACCATCCAAAATGGTACTATAAATCGATAAAAAAACAAAAATAAAAGGAAACATTAAAATCTTGATGTATCTCGCTGCATTGCGCGGGTACGCTAATATTATTATATAGATCTCTTTCCTTGTGTAGAAAGAAATTATAGGCAGCAAATTGTAAAAGAATGGAGAAGATCTCTTGTGGGGTAAGAAGAAAAAAATTAGAGTGTAAATAAGGGGTCGTTTACCCAAATACTTATCCGGTAAATGCTTAATGGTAAAAATTAACATTTTCACTTACTTTTTTGCGTAAGATTCTAGTTCATTTAAACGGCATCGTATGCGACAATATACCTTGTGAGTGCTTACACAGTAAGACTTGTCGCCTACACTTACCGGGGATGACTTTCGGCCCTTGCCATCGTTCTTACGTGTAAGATTCTAGGTACTTGTAATGTTCATCCGGTAAGGTAAGTAACTTGGTAAGAGTTTACCAGGTAAGCGTTTGTTAAACGTATCAAATGGCCATACGCTGACCGTGATAAGATTCCATACCATGTGTTTTATATGTTATAACGTATCAAATCCTTCTTTTATAATAATTATGTATTAGAGCCTCGTGGTTTGCAGTTTAGGCCGCCTTCGGTCCCTTATACTTAGGGCTGTAAACGAACTGAACGAACACGAAAGAATGCTTGTTCGCATTCGTTCGTTTAACTTAACCGAACAAACGAGCGAACACGAACGGTAAACAAACGAAATTTTTTATGTTCATGTTTGTTCATTAAGAAAATTTGTTTGTTCGTGTTCGTTTATGTTCGTTCATTAAGAGCTAAACGAACGTAAACGAACAAACTTAAATGAGCTAAACGAACGTAAACGAACGAACGAACTTAAATGAACATAAACAAGGGCTCAAGCCCTTATGCTCAATATACTAAGCAAAACTAAATGTTAAAACAATGAAGGTTTAAGGACTATATATACTAGAGTATTGAGCATCCAAATGGGAAATCCCACCCATGTGGGATGGGTTGTTCCCAACTATAAAACATCTATACAAGGGAGTGGTGTAAAGCATTCCACATCAAAATTATTTGAGAAAAAACATGGCATACATGTTTATATAAAGGAAAACGGTAACCATCAGTTTCATTATTTATTTTTTTCAAAAATTCATATATCTTTATTAAATTATTATTAATTATATCTATCATAATTTTAAAAATAATAATTATTTAGTTGTTAATTTATTATTAATAAACGAACGTAAACGAACATTAATGAACGAACGTTCACGAACATAAATGAACGAACGAGGTAATTGTTCATGTTCGTTCGTTTAGTTAAACGAACGAAAAAAAAACTTGTTTATGCTCGTTTGTTTATTAAATAAACGAACATAAACGAATTTCCTGCTGAAAGATTCACAAACGGTTCGCTGAACGTTCAATTCGTTTACAGCCCTACTTATACTAACACAGTCCAAGTTTTTTTTTTGTTAAATGAATTAAATCAAACAGTTGTTTTAGCCTTTTTAAGAAGTTTCTTCATTTTTATATTAAAAAATTCTTTTTTTATTTTGTTTTTTAATATATTTTTGTAATATTATATATATATATATATATATATATATATATCACGTACACACACAATACTCAGTGGCCTCCCCCATCGCCTCCACACCATACCAACACCATCTTCTATGGTGAAACCACAACCGTCGCCTTCTCCTTCCAATAATCGATGAAGCCATCGCTGAAATTCACCCGACAATGTTCATCAACCCTACCACCATCGCCTTCCCCATCCCTCCGTTTTTCCGACCACTGTTCCTCAACCCCACCACCGTCGTCCGCCCACATAGATAAATGCCCTAAATCGTTCCCACCGAGAAACCCCATCATCATGGCCCTAAATCACTGCCCCTTATCTCTCTGTTGAGCAATTTTATATCCCATATCCATCTATTTTCCCCACTTCGAGTCTCGATCTGAGATCCCGAAATCCATATCCCATCGTCTTTCCTATCCTCCTATGGTTGCTCCACCATCGTTCTTCCTCCACAATCTGCTAGAAAAACTTTGTTAATTAAAAGAAAATATGTAGACAAACAATGATTAGAACGTCATAAGGATCATTTTCCTTAGGATATTATTAGCCCCCACTATCAAGGTTGTTTAACACACCCCCAGGAATGATCTAATCAATAGAATATGTTCAACAACAAAATATATTCTCCAAAAACAAATATGCATAAATTCATGAAGAGAAAAGTAGAGAATCAAGAGAAGTAAACCATGGAAATATGACACATATTTATAGGTTTCCATGCATAACTAATCTGGATAAGTTTAACTAACTTGAAACCTTATCCAAAATCAAATTAGCATCCATGCATAACTAATCTGTCAACGTGCTAGTGCTATCTTTTGACCGTTAAATGTATGTGTAAAATCCACCCAACAAGGCCAAATTCCCCTTAGTCCATTTGATCTCTTAAACAACTCTACAAGTTGTTTAAGGATTATAAACTAAGAAAGAGTTTATCACTCTTCCAATGTGGGACAAGTGATAAGCCTAAAATACAAACATATATATATATATCATCAAATCAAGGAAGATTCCACCATTCTTTCTATGTGGGACAAATCTCACTATGAAGACTATAAATAAATAAATAAATATATATATATATATATATATATATTAAATATATATATATAACACAACCACTACTCTCACCGTCCTTTGTCTTCCACCACCCCTTCTCCCACCGTTCTATTATGCACATGACATGCTGTCAACAAAGCCTCACCTCATAAGTTTAGTGGCAAATGTGAATTAACAAACATGGCGTTAACCATATCAACTAAGACTCCATTTTTCCTTTCCCCTGCTCCATTTTGTTGAGGTCTATAAGGTGCACTAACTTGATGTAATATACCATGCTCTTCACAATAGGAAACAAAATTCGTAGGAGAGTATTCCCTACCTCTAAACCTTAAAAAAAGTTATAATTTTTCTCTTGATGATTATTCTAGTGGTTGGTTTATCAATTTCGGGTTTGTTGGTTTTGGAGAAAACTAGGTCAAATTTGGGTTTGGACCAAAATGGAGATTTTGATGTATAATGTTTGGGGAATGTTTCTATGTGGTTGAATATGGTTATTTACGGTTAGAAATGTTTGGATCTAGGTTTTGAGGTTTTGGCTCGAAGAATTCAAGTTTCTTCAAAGGAGCTCAAAGCGGGGTAAAAATCTAGATTTAGCCTAAATCTAGCGAGGTGAGTTCAAGATGATTTATGAAAACCGTGTACATGCCAAAATGGTTATTTTTAAAATGTTTATGTTTTACACCAAATTGTTAACTGCTGATAAGTTTGAGTATTTGGTTATATTTACCTTTATAAACTCATGAAACATTCATCTTGGTGATTTTAGGCATATTGACAAATAAAACATGTTGACATGTTTCTTTGACGTATTTTATATAAATGGAGTCCATTTGATGTAAATGTCATTTACATGATTTTGTTCTTACGTCTATTTGGAAAATGTGCATAACTGTGTCACGTGGTATTTTGGGAAATAAGAGTAAAGAGTTTATTTGGGAAAATGGTTTGCCTCAAACAATGTTGAGTTTGTGTTATTTTACACTTTTGGGTCGTTGTGTCTTCGTTAGTCGGTTAAACGTGTTTTTAATGTTTACAAAGGCTTCATTGGTCATTTACGTAAAGTGTTGGGCCTTTGGCTCGGTTTTGACTAAATGAGTCGTGTGGACACTTGTCCGGATTTATAACCGTCGTGGGTTTTGAGTATGATGACGCTTAATTTGTGTCATTGGTGAGTTACATGCTTTGGGTGCTTTGGTCATTCATTTGGAGTCATGTAATGTTAAACAGTGTCGTAATAGATCCATAGGCACGTAAGTCTGTCGGTTATGTAAGGCCTGAGGTTTTGGGTTACTTTTAGTGACCGCTCGGGTTTGCTAGCGAGTGGACAATGAGTGGCACGAGCTGCAGAGGGGGAAAGTCGTCTAGATTGGATAGGCACCCACGTCTGTAAGTCCTTGAGGTGGAACTCTATGAAGTATGGCCAGAGGCATTAAATGGTCTGAGGATTGTGATGTCGTTGGTGGCATGGGAACTAGGATGTCGGGATGTGTGGTGAAATCCAATAACATCGCGGGTGGCCCCATTCACGTGTTCTGGCCATCCAAGATGGAAACGTTTAGATGACATGCAAGGAAGTCGCGTGAACGGCCTACTTGCGTGTTACTCTATTCTTAGTGTATACGAATCTCTTCATCGTTGATTCGTGGTATTTTTAAAGGGTAATGTTGTATTTGACCAAATTGGGATTTTAAGTGGTCGACGGTAAATGATAACTTTAATATTGGGATTCTTCCCACGTATATTAAGGTTTGAATGGAATGCATCCTTTCCACGTGTCGGTATTTGTTTTCGTCCATTTTATGGTCGTGTGAGTTATGGGTCTAACGTCGTGTTCTTGACAATATTTAGTTATATAGATTTTTATCTATAATTTATGGGTTGCGTATTATATTCCACACCTGTTGGGTATTTCGAGATATAATGTTTTACCCGCGTTTTATAAATAGGATGAGTTCCCTCCTTATTCTCATTTTGAGCAAGTCTTGGGTTAAATCTAATTTTACGAAAGTACGTTTATATGGGGATCTTCCCCTTTAAAACAATTTGGTTTGTTAATGAGTAACTCAGTGTCTCTTTCGTATAAAATGCACGATTATTGATAAACGAGTTGTTTCCATATGTGAAGCATATCATGTTGAAAGATTATTATTTTATTCGCATTCTCCCTTTCCAAATGATTAAATTATCTTTGTTGAAAACTCTTGAGCTCACTAGGCGTAAAGCCTAACCCTTTTTATTTGTCGGCATGTGCATCAGGTTACAGTTGAGAGTTGGGTTCTAGCAGTTCTATGAAGAGTAAAGCCTTAGCTAGACACAAAAGTAAGTAATTGGTGAAGTCTTCCGCGAGTTGGAGATAGTGACATGTTTTGGGTTTTAGTAGCACCCGTCCTTATTTTTTACTGTATGAATAAATTGAAGGTGTGTATTGAGGTTAAATCTGAATTTATGATTGTAGATGATTCAATTATCGTTGTATTTAGAAAATTTAATTTAGTTGCTATTTTCAGAATTGAGGGTGTTACAAGTTGATATCAGAGCTTAAGTTTGAGAGATTTAGGTATTGATTGTTGGATGCCTAGACTCAAACTAGAGTCCTTATAAGTGATTGAAAATGAAGTTGCACATTAGGCACCTTAAGATAAGATATTTTTGAGTTGATCGAGTCGCTATAAACTAGAAATTTGTCAAGGGTCGCAAGGATGATCATGTATGGTACGTTCATAATGGCACATGGCCAGTGTTATGGTGAACCTACATATTACATGTGCATACTTGAACTACCTTGGTATGATGACCGTTGGGGTAGTGAGAAAGTTTCTAAGCGAGTAATTTAAGGAAAGGTTGATGTCTATAGCAATGTTGCATTGAAGTGATAGTTAAGTGCGATGAATGCTTTAAGTTGATCATCTTGAGTCAGAATTATTGGTTGGATTAGAACTATAAGTTCATTAGACCAATTTTATTTCGAGGAGAAATTGTAAGTTAACCGAATTAGTGGGTTTGTGGCTCTAAGATGTTTGATGCATCCGGATGACAATAGGATGTCGGAAAATAGAGGAGTGTAGTCCTAAGATGCTGAGTGCCGACCAAATCTATGCACGGAATTTATTTCTAAAATGAGTTTGCATAAATTGTTTCTCGTATTCTCAAAACACAAAGTGAGCTATATTATCAAGTCTTGATAAAACATTTATTACTCATCGGATTTTAAACCACGAGTTTAAGCATACATATGATTGTTTTGTTGCACGCGACTGCTTATTGTTGTTAAAAATCTCTTCGTCCACGTTCCGTGTCTAACGTTATTTTTGGATATTGTAATATCCGTGTTTTAATGTTATTTCAGTTATTGGGCAAGTAAATGTGGACTTTTTGACCTTGACATTGGATCTCCTCCGCGTATGTTAAGGTTTTAAAGGAAGACTTGTCCCATGTTTTGGAGTCGGGATATTTTTTTCCGTAGAATTTTGATCTGAATGAGTCGTTTTCATTTTATGAAGTAAAGTTTTGCAACGTTTTGGGCGTGTGAGTGTACCTTGAGTTGCGTGGGTTTCAATTTTATTGCTTGTAAATTTACGAATTTTTGGGCGTCGTGTCTCATGACGGTTTTGTGGAAAATGGTCACTTTATCTTACGTTGTGATTTAGAGTTTGACATTTTGGAATTGTTGTCGTATTACGTTTTTATTTTATTTTATTTTATTTTTTTTATGTTGGGAAATGAAATTTTGACACCGTTTGATTTTAGCGTTATTGAGTTTTTATGGAAATTCAGTTGAGTTTTATGGTGTCTTATCTTACGACTTTTTACGTCGCATAGATGAATTTTGGGACGTATATACATACATTATTGTGTGCGTTGATTTATAAATTTTGGTAATAGACGTCATCCCACGCGTTGTTTTGGGAAAGTTTCATTTTCACGTGATTTATCTCTGGGCTATATTCAAGTGTCACTCGTTGCATACCAATTTCATTTGGATTAAATTATTCCGTTGGTGTGAGTAATTGTATAAAAAAATCTATGTTGTTTCGGATAGAACTGTTTATTTAAACGTGTTCAGTTGTAAACTTTGTTGTCATAAGTTTCCCCAATGCATGAAATGGATTTTCGGTTCGCATGTCGTTGTAGTTGCCGCTTTGGGTAAAAATTTACTTAATTACGTTCCTGTCGTGTTGCTAAAGTTGGGAAAATTATTTTCTTATGCATGTTATGAACTGATGCATTCCAAGACCTTGGTAGTCCATTAAAATTTTGCTACGCATCTTTTAATTTTGCCTATAATAACATATGTACTGATCAAATGAGTTTTGGAAAATGGTTTTATATGCGTAGTGTTGGCAAATCAATTTTGAAACCTACCAAATAAACGGTAGTGTATTAATTTACCGCACGTTTATTTGCTATAAAACTTATGCATTTGAAAGTTTTATAAGATTTCAAATTGGCATACTGGTTGAAAACCTTAAACTCATTAGTCCTAAAGATTTAAACCCCTGGCGTGAAAGGAGTTAGAATTAGGGACTAGAGGAGTCCATGGGATTTGGAGCGTCGGATGATCTGGCTTGTGGACAATCTTGAATTTCGGGTTTTGGTTTTCGAATCTGTGCGCGCATGAATAATGAAAATAGTGGATTTAAGTTTTCCCAGATAATTAAGGAGTTATTTTATACTTCGGTAATCATGTGGGATAAGGTCTTATGTGATTACATGTGCTTAAAGTGGGTTCGATTTGGTGGGTTTGCTCGTCGGTGTGACATCATGGTTTATGTTGATGGTGTACCGCCTTAGTGGGTTTCGCGATCAAAAGAAATCCTTGTGGTCTGTTTGTTAGAGATGTAAGATTCGGAATTTTAGCTTTCTGTTAGGTGTCAACCTTAGTGCGACAATCCGTTTGGAATGAAATTTTGGGCGGGATGTCCACGTTTTCGAGGTCACCGTTTGGCCTTAGGAGTCGGCTTGTTTTCTTGAGGTCAATGGATCTTGGAATATTCGGAAATATCCCAGTTGGACCATGGGAGATAATGACCTTTCGGTAATGGAAATTTGAAGAAGGTTAGATGTTGTTAAGAAAATACCGATGTGTTTAAGTTTTTCCTTGGTGAAAAGGGTTGCATTAGAGGATTATTGTGAGGCTAGGGTTGGAACGGAGTTGAGTGTTAACCGAATCCGGGTTAGCTAGTTGCCTGAAGGACGCATTGGTGCGCCTTAGGAGGTCAACTTTATCAGCATTAGGAATGGATCAGTTGAAATCTGAGGATTTTGGAAGCTTAGTTGTGATCTTTGAGATTGGGTTTGGAACCGTGATGATTCGAAGGAATTTGATTGGTGAAATGTTGAGGTCACAAACTACCCTAGAGGTAGTTATTGTCATTCTAAGGATGGGAGACGACCGTAACCTTGTGGGTAAAAAGGTTACTTTGGAGAGTTAAGTGTTCGCTTGGTTATGAGCATATTGTGCCCGAGAGGGGCAGCATAGATGTGTATCAGTGCAAAGGTCCAAATAGTGGTGCTGGAAGAAGAGTTAAGGGAACTCCTTCTGCGGGCAAAATTCCATGGGAATCTAGATTTCGAGGAAGAAATCATTCTGAGGTTGGGAGGATTGTAACACCCGTAATTGTCGGTAAGTAATTGTCACCCGGACGTTTCTGTGACTTGTAAACAGTGGGGTTTTGTTGGGAAATGTATTATTTAAAGTCCCTCGGAGTATCGGGAGTCTTGGCATTGGAAAAGTCGAGTTTCGGTACTTGGGAGGGGTTCCGCGACAATGATCGGCGACTATGAACCGGCGACTATGATAGTGTCATAGTCGCATGTCACAATCGCTGAGGAGGTACCGAGGGCTGGTACACTCCAGCGACTATGCCTAGCGACTATGCCACTGGCATTGTCGCCTGGCAATGTCGCCAGGGTATGCCAGCCCCTTAAAGTCGCGATTTTCAGTGTTCTTCTCATTTCTCCTCACCCAAATCAGTTCCAAACCCTCTCCAAACCTCTCAAGAACGACTTAGCACCACCCCTTTAATATTGTGGGGTATTTTGGCTCAAATCCTTGGATATCTTGATGGTAAACCGGCGTCAAGCTTAAGAGAAAAAGTTAGACATCAAGGATCTTCATCTTCATCTTCAACCTCAAGCTTATTTTTGGGTTTTCTAGGTTTTCTTCGAAAACTAAGTGGTAAGTGTATCCCTTCCTTTTCTAAACCTTAAAATAAGTTAAAAATGTTCTCTTGATGATTATTCTAGTGGTTGGTTTATCAATTTCGGGTTTGTTGGTTTTGGAGAAAACTAGGTCAAATTTGGGTTTGGACCAAAATGGAGATTTTGATGTATAATGTTTGGGGAATGTTTCTATGTGGTTGAATATGGTTATTTACGGTTAGAAATGTTTGGATCTAGGTTTTGAGGTTTTGGCTCGAAGGATTCAAGTTTTTCAAAGGAGCTCAAAGCGGGGTAAAAATCTAGATTTAGCCTAAATCTAGCGAGGTGAGTTCAAGATGATTTATGAAAACGGTGTACATGCCAAAATGGTTATTTTTAAAATGTTTATGTTTTACACCAAATTGTTAACTGCTGATAAGTTTGAGTATTTGGTTATATTTATCTTTATAAACTCATGAAACATCTTGGTGATTTTAGGCATATTAAAAATTAAAACATGTTGACATGTTTCTTTGACGTATTTTATATAAATGGAGTCCATTTGATGTAAATGTCATTTACATGATTTTGTTCTTACATCTATTTGGAAAATGTGCATAACTGTGTCACGAGGGAAATAAGAGTAAAGAGTTTATCTTGGAAAATCGTTTGCCTCAAACAATGTTGAGTTTGTGTTATTTTACACTTTTGGGTCGTTGTGTCTTCTTTAGTCGGTTAAACGTGTTTTTAATGTTTACAAAGGCTTCGTTGGTGATTTACGTAAAGTGTTGGGCCTTTGGCTCGATTTTGACTAAATGAGTCGTGTGGACACTTGTCCGGATTTATAACCGTCGTGGGTTTTGATTATGATGACGCTTAATTTGTGTCATTGGTGAGTTACATGCTTTGGGTGCTTTGGTCATTCATTTGGAGTCATGTAATGTTAAACAGTGTCGTAATGGATCCATAGGCACGTAAGTCTGTCGGTTATGTAAGGCCTGAGGTTTTGGGTTACTTTTAGTGACCGCTCGGGTTTGCTAGCGAGTGGACAACGAGTGGCACGAGTTGCGGAGGGGGAAAGTCGTCTAGATTGGATAGGCACCCACGTCTGTAAGTCCTTGAGGTAGAATCGACGGAGTATAGCCAGAGGCATTAAACGGTCCGAGGATTGTGATGTCGGTGGTGGCATGGGAACTAGGATGTTGGGATGTGTGGTGAAATCCAATAACATCGCGGGTGGCCCCATTCACGTGTTCTCGCCACCCAAGATGGAAACGTTTAGATGACATGCAAGGAAGTCGCGTGAACAGCCTACTTGAGTGTTACTCTATTCTCAGTGTATACGAATCTCTTCATCGTTGATTCGTGGTATTTTTAAAAGGTAATGTTGTATTTGACCAAATTGGGATTTTAAGTGGTCGACGGTAAATGATGACTTTAATATTGGGATTCTTCCCACGTATATTAAGGTTTGAATGGAATGCGTCCTTTCCACGTATTGGTATTTGTTTTCGTCCATTTTATGGTCATGTGAGTTATGGGTCTAACGCCGTGTTCTTGACAATATTTAGTTATATAGATTTTCATCTATAATTTATGGGTTGCGTATTATATTCTACACCTGTTGGGTACTTCGAGATATAATGTTTTACCCGCGTTTTATAAATAGGGGGAGTTCCCTCCATATTCTCATTTTGAGCAAGTCTTGGGTTAAATCTAAATTTACGAAAGTACGTTTATATCGGGATCTTCGCCTTTAAAACAATTTGGTTGGTTAATGAGTAACTCAGTGTCTCTTTAGTATAAAATGCATGATTATTGATAAACGAGTCGTTTCCATATGTGAAGCATATCATGTTGAAAGATTATTATTTTATTCGCATTCTCCCTTTCCAAATGATTAAATTATCTTTGTTGAAAACTCTTGAGCTCACTAGGCGTTAAGCCTAACCCTTTTTATTTGTCGGCATGTGCATCAAGTTCCAGTTGAGAGTTGGGTTCTAGCAGTTCTATGAAGAGTAAAACCTTAGCTTGACACAAAAGTAAGTAATTGGTGTAGTCTTCCGCGAGTTGGAGATAGTGACATGTTTTGGGTTTTAGTAGCACCCGTCCTTATTGTTTACTGTATGTATAGATTGAAGGTGTGTATTGAGGTTAAATCTGAATTTATGATTGTAGATGATTCAATTATCGTTGTATTTAGAAAATTTAAATTAGTTGTTATTTCCAGAATTGAGGGTGTTACACCACTATTCTTTCTATGTGGGACAAATCTCACTATGAAGACTATAAATATGTGTATATATATATATATATATATATATATATATATATATATACTACTCTCATCGTCCTTTGTCTTCCACCACCCTTCTCCCACCGTTCTAATTATGCACGTGGCATGCTGTCAACAAAGCCTCACCGGAAGTGAAAGATAATTCCATACTTCCTTTGCCTTGAACCTTGGCGGTATGATGATCTCCCGTTAAGACTTCATGACCATTTGAAGTCTCCATGTAGTCCTTGAAAAGAGAACGATTGTTGCACACATGGGTTGTTGCACCGGAATCATATCACCAATCGTTGCTTATAGTTACAGCAGCCAAATGAACCTCTTGGATCATACTAACATGCAAGTTTGAAACCATAGCAATGATTTCATTGGTATTTTCTACCAAACTTGCACTTCCATTTGCAACGCCACTTCCACTTGCTTCATTTCCTTGAGTTTGTTCCTTCTTGGGATTTCGACAAAATCGTCGTAATGTGTTCTTTCTTTCCATACTTGTGACACACGATTTCCAAAAAATCCCTCTTCCTTTTCTTGTTGTTTGTACTTGATGTACACGGATCATATGTCTGTCTTCTGATTTTTCGGAGTTACATAGTGCACCTTGGAAGTTGAAGGACAACAAAACATATTCTCCAAGAACAAATGTCAGAAATTCATGAAGAGAAAAGTAGAGAATCAAGAGAAGTAAACCATGATGTACTCGGATCATATGTCTCTCTTCTGATTTTTCTGTGTTACATAGTGCTCCAAGAACAAATGTGCATAAATTCATGAAGAGAAAAGTAGAGAATCAAGAGAAGTAAACCATGAAAATCTGACACATATTTATATGTTTCCATGCATAACTAATCTGGATAAGTTTAACTAACTTGAAACCTTATCCAAAATCAAATTAGCATGGTTACCTGTCAACGTGCTAGTGTTAGTGTTATCTTTTAACTGTTAAATGTATGTGTAAAATCTACCCAACAAGACCAAATTCCCCTTAGTCTATTTGATCTCTTAAACAATTCTACAAGTTTTAGGATTATAAACTAAGAAAGAGTTTATCATTCTTCCAATGTGGGACAAGTGATAAGCCTACAATGCATACTATATATAGCTCATCAAATCAAGCAAGATTTCACTATTCTTTCTATGTGGAACAAATCTCACTATGAAGACTATATATATATATATATATATATATATATATATATATATATATATAACACAACCACTACTCTCACCATCCTTTGTCTTTCAACATCCCTTCTCCCACCGTGAAGGGTTTTTTTTCATGGGTTTCAGTCAACCAATTTAGTGTTCATAGGTTGCTGTTTTTTTTACTTATTTATATTGGGTTTTGTATAACAAACTTATTGAATTCATTTACATAAATTTGCTTTTGATGTTCATGTGTTGATGGGTGTCGAGTCCGGAAAATAATAAAGTTTATATAATTAATCCTATTACCGCTAAAACAAAATAAATTGCGATGGTGATAAGTAGGGTCGTCTCCTCAGGGATTCGGTGTTAACCGTAAATCCAAGACGACTTCGCGTGCAAGCTCAATAAAAACATTATATAAAAAGGGGGATTTGGATTATTTATAATTAGACTATGTCAGGATCTAATTCTCAACAAGAATTATGAATACTCAGAAACAATATCAAAGAAGTTGCGGAATAACACTTTGATATTCAATGTAACAGTAAACAAACAGTGTATATGATTAACAACTTGTAAACTTGTATTGAATAATTAGAATCTCAAGATTACACACTCAACCTCAATCTTGAAGAACAGACTCTTTCAAGATGAATTCTACTTCTCTAGAATTAGGAACTATGCCTTGAGGTTGATTCTCTCTAAAACAAAAACTTAGAATTAATTATCTAAACTATTCTATCAAATCTATACATATACTAAGCAAAAGATAATTACAATAAATAAAATATCTTCAGAATATCTTCCATGAATATCTTTAGTATATCCAGCTGTCACTCTTGTAATTCGGATCTCCATCTCATAAGCAGCATTAATCATCTTGGAAGGATTAACTTAGTCTTGGCAGCATTAACTACTAAGCAGCACTAACCTCTAGCAGTACTAACTAGCTAAGCAGTACTAACTTTGATCAAGCAGCACTAACTTTGACTAGCAGTATTAATTCTACTAGAAGTAGTAATACCTAGCAGTATTAACTTTTGAAGTCCTCTAGCAGTAGTAATTCTGAACTAGCAGCATTAACCATACTTAAGCTTTTCTTCAGTTCCCAACAATCTCCCCTTAACTTGAGTTTTAGGAAGAGAAGTCAAGTTCTTCAGATCTTCTTCAAAATGCTCCCAAAACTCCATCATGGCCTAAATTCCAGTATTTGCATCCAACCCCAAACTCTGATTGATTGTTCTTTGGATCAAATATTTAGCCATTTCTGAATCTGGAATACATCCTAGCTTCTTCTTCAGCATGGCATGAAGCTTTAATCTGCTATGGTTGTACACTCTATCCACTAGGAAGTACTCAGTGTGATTTAAATCCAAAGTCACTGCATATACTCCACTAGTTTCATATAGAGTCCAATTGTTGTCTGATTTGAACACATTCCTGATCACATGCTCTACTTCATCAGGCTTGAACATCATACACAGATACTCCATCACCAGTTTTGTAATTGAAATCACTGGAGCTTTCAGTTCATCTGCATATAACTTCATCCCTATCTCAAACATTTCTTCAATATCAGATCTTGAGCAGGTTCTGACAATCTTATTCCAAGTGTTGTACACTTCATACTTCTCATCCTTTCTCTTTAATCTGATATATTCCTTTCCATCCACTTCCAAGACATCCCAGTGAATGACTTCAGGAGGTTTAACCCCTACAGGTTCTGCTGAAATTGGTTCAGGCACTTTGTCCATCACTACCATGTACATTTTAACATCCTCGGTACTTGCAGGTTCTTGCATTGTAGATGACTTAGGTGCCTCTTCTTCTTCAGCAACCTTTTCAGCCTCTTCTTCCACTAACCTAGGCTTCTTTGTAGGCTTTCTCCTGGCAATCATCTTAGTTCTTTGCAAAGTCCTTAGACTTTCACCAATTGTTGCTTCCTTTTCTGGAGTTTCTTGCTCATCAGGGTATGATTTTTGTAAGAAATCGTTGCTCTCTTTCATTCTTTTCTCCATTTCAACCCTTGCAATATCATCCCCTTGAAGCTTAGTCATCTCAGCATCATACATCTTCTTGAGTTTATCAAAAGACATTTTTGAAAACATCTCTACCTTGACACCTACTGCACCCTTAAGGAAAGTAATCATTTTTTTTCTCTCTTGAGCACCCAAGTATGTCTTTGATGGTTGTCTTTTCCTTGCAGCCGTTTTGATCTTGGTAGGCTTCTTCACAATTGTGGCTTTCTGCTTGGCTTGCTCAGTTGCTAAGCTCTGTTGATAGGCTTTGTTTAACTTTGCAGCCATTGCTTTAGCTATTTCTCTATCCTTTGCCACTTGCACAGTTTCTACTTCATCAACTTCAGCCTGTATTCTCCTAGCCAGAGCTTCATCTTCTTCAATCAACTTCTGCTTTTTCTTTGGTTGATCAGATTCAACTAGCTTTGCCTTACCCTTTTCTTTGATTATCACCTTCTCTTCTACATTTGTTTTCTTGATCAATTCCCCTTGTTCTTTGATGACTACTCCTTTGGTCTTTGAGGTGACCTTGGGAGTATCATGCTTGGCTTTAAGTAAGGTTTCTGCAATCTCCAGCTCTGTTAGAACTTCTTTCACTGTTTCTGTTGCTTTGCTTATTTCAGCAGTACTAACCATTTCTGCTGCTTTACTTGAACTAGCAGCATTAATTGTTTCTGTTGCTTGCTCTGTTACTGCTGCTTTCTCCCCCTCAACATCAAGTTCCTCTCCCTTTTCTGGAGCATCTTCCCTGTTGACATCAGCTTCTGACTCCCCCTTCTTGGGAGCATCAGTCACTGGTTCCCTTCTTTTAAGCACAAATTGCCTCCTCTTCTTTCTCTGGAGCAATCTCTTTACCATATTCTTCAGTTTGGAAATCTGAGCTTGTTGAGACAGGACTATTAGCTTCAGCTCTTCGATGTCTTTTCCTTGGTTGATCACATCCCCGTTGATGTTGGCCATTGTGTCCATCAATTCAAGATAGTCATATCTGTCCTCACCTTCTCCAGGAGTGTTACCCCCTTTTGAAGGATCATGGGATCTTTTAGTAGTGGAAGCCTTCTGCCTAGCAGAAGCACTTTCCACCCCCGTGGTTTCTTGGCACCTGGGACCTTTGAATGATTGCTCATTCAAAGTTGCCATGGGAGAGGTCTTATTTATGTTACCACTGTTCTTCTCTGTGCTAGCAGAAGTAGTGGCAGCCTCAGCACCCATATACTCAACCCTCTCCTCAGTGAGCACCTCATTGGGGTTGGGAGACACCCTTGTGGTTTCCCTATGGATATTCTCTAATGGAGAATTCTCCATTATAGGGCTTAAAGGGTCAATGAGTGATGGTACAAGAAGGGAAGGAGCCTTCTTTACCTGTTTCCTCTTGTAAGTTTGGGTAATTGGAGAAGTTGGTTTGTCAAGAAGAGACTGAGGAATTGATTTAGAGTGGGAAGGTTGGGATTGGCTAGCAGTGGGATGGTCTAATGGGGGCCTTGACCCTGCTGCCATACCTTCATCAGTGTGGGACACCACCATCATTGTAGAGAACAATGGGGTGTCAACTCCTTCCGAGTCCAATGGAGAGCTTTTCATGTTTGAAAAAACCTTACCTTTGGGGATTTTTTGGTACATATACCCCATCAAAATGAGGCATATCTGTCAATTCGTGGGTGATAACTTCTTGGACAAACCTGGGGTACATATAAAAGCTCTTTTTGCTTCCCAAGTTTGAGACAAGATCATTGAAAATCATTTTAATAAAATTGTACTTTCTGGCAGTGGCCAAGCACACCAAAGCATAAGCAATGGTGCTACTGAACTCACTCTAGCCAGTAGTCTTTTTGGAGATAGAATGCATAAGAGTATGGACAAAGAAACGCCATTGGGGTGAAAATGTAGCTTTTGAGAACTTGAACACACCCAATGGGCCTCCATACCCCATTCTTGTAAGAGTAGAAAACAGTTCATCATTAGAGATAGATGAGATACCAGTGGCATCGTCTAGACGTAGACTGATGCGGATTACCTCTTCAGTAACCGTCAACGGTTTTTCACAGACCCTTGTCTTGATCATTTGCACACCATTCTCAGGAACAATGGTGGCATTTGCCCAGAATTGCCTTTGATGCTGAATCCATAAGACTTGAGAACAGCAACTTGCAGCTGCTATGTACTCTGCCTCTATTGTAGATGTGGACATTGTGGTTTGTTTCTTGCACTGCCATGAAACTAGTCTTGCACCCAAAAACTGACATCCTCTAGAAGTAGATTTTCTGTCCAAGTTTGCTCCACCTAGATCACTGTCTGAGTATGAAAGTAGGTCAAAAGATGAGTCATGAGGATACCAAAGTCCCAATCTGGGTTGCCCTTTGAGATATCTGAATATCCTCTTAACAGCTTGATAGTGAGATTGCTTTGGCCTAACTTGGAATCTTGCACATACACAAACTGGAAACATTATATCTGGCCTAGAGGCTGTAAGATACATGAGAGAGCCAATCATGGATCAATAATGATGAACATCCATATCCTCCCCCTCAAGATCTGCTGTTATCTGCTTGTGTGTCTCCATAGGTGTGCTGGCAGGTTTTGAATATGAGAAACCAAACTTGGTTAGAATATCCTACACATACTTGGACTGACTGATAAAAATACCATCTGACTTCTGTTGAACTTGGAGTCCAAGGAAGAAAGTAAGTTCCCCCATGGAACTCATTTTGAATCTTTGATGCATTAGTTCCTCAAAATCCTTGCACATATTGTCTCTTGTGGATCCAAAGATAATATCATCAACATAGATTTGGACCAGCAAGATATCCTTCTTCTTTCTCTTGATGAATAGAGTCTTATCAATGACTCCTCTTTCAAAGCCATTTTCCAAGAGATAGGATGACAGAGTGTCATACCATGCTCTTGGTGCTTGATGCAGTCCATAAAGTGCTTTCTTTAGTTTGTATACTTTGTCTGGATAGCTTGGGTTCTCAAACCTGGTGGTTGACAGACATATACTTCTTCTTCAGTTGAGCCATATAGAAACACACTTTTGACATCCATTTGATAGACTTTGAATTTCATATAAGAAGCATAAGCCAGGAATAATCTAATTGCTTCTATCCTAGCTACAGGTGCATGTTATTCCCAATATCAAGTTCTAAATCAGTAACAATTACTCAAGATGAAATTTCGAATTCATATGTCATTGATCTCAATCACAAGATTACAAATTGCAACTTTCTCTCTCTACAAAGACTTTCTCTCACTAGAATGATATTCAATATCTTCTTCTCTAATCTGCTCTCTTTCTGAATCGTGTACTAGTGTTCTCTACAGATTACAAAGACAACAAAGGTATTTATACCCTTGACAATTACAAAGAAACAAATTACAAATACATTGACTTTGACTTTATTACAAATAGACTTTGACTTTTGATGAAAGTTGACTTTTGCAGCTTTGACTTCTTGATCTTTTATCTTCAATATTTATGATCTTGAATCCAACATATTTGTGCGCTAACAGTGCAAATACTTCTTCATAATCTATTCCCTCTTCTTGTGTATACCCTTGAGCCACCAACCTTGCTTTATTCCTTATTACTAGGCCTCTTTCATCTCTCTTATTCCTGAAGACCCATTTTGTTCCTATTGCTCTTTGGCCTTTAGGAAGGTCTACCAGATCCCAAACATCTTGCAGCTTGAATTGCAGTAGCTCTTCTTGCATGGCTTCTATCCAAATGGACTCTTTCATAGCATCATGTGCCTTCTTAGGCTCAAGCTGGGATAAAAAGCAAGAAAGCACTGTATTATGTTGGTCTTGCATTTCTTGCAGCCTGCTTTGATTTCTAGTCATCATAGGAGAAGATATATCTCCTATTACCAGCTGTGGGGGATGATTCTTTTGAGTTCTGGTGTGATGACTAGGTTCTTCATTAAGTCCCACCTCTAGATTAGAGTCATTCAACTCAACTGAGGTGTTTTCAGCAGCTACTTCTTGGTCTTTATCTACTTGACTCTCCTCATCTCTACTTTCTTCTTCACTCTGATTTGGTCCAGTAGATGGTTCCATTTCACAATCTTCAATAGAATCCACTGTAGGTATGGGAAAGATCACAGATTGAGATAAACTGTCTTGAACTTGTGTAGTCCCTGATCCTCCACACCCTGAACCTGCATAATCATTACTACTGAAACCAAAAGAGTTAGTGAATCAATGTCAAACAGCCACTGAGGACCAGACCCAATAGGATTTGGTGTGTTCTCATTGCATTTGGCATTGTCACTTTCTTCAATTATTCTAGAAGAAAAGTTAAAAACTCTGAGATGAGTAACCAACAAGAAATCCATCATCTGCTTTGCTATCAAACTTACCTAAGTGAGATTTGGTATTGAGAATTGTACAAGGACACCCAAAAGGTTTGAAAATCCAATAAAGGGTTTTCTTTTATTTAAAAACTCATATGGGGTCTTGTTCTTTGGCTTGACCACTAGAACTCTGTTTTTGACATAACAGGCAGTATTAACTGCTTCAGCCCAGAAGGTAATTGGCAGTTTTGAATTAGCCAACAGAGATCTAGCAGCCTCTATTAGTGTCATATTTCTCCTCAAAGCAACTCCATTCTGTTGAGGAGTCCTAGGGGCACTATATTGTCTCTCAATGCCTTTCTCTTCACAAAAGGTGTTTAGATCAAGATTTTTAAATTCAGTTCCATTGTCTGATCTAATGACTTTTACTCTTTGATTAGTTTGGTTTTCAATTCTTAGGATAAAGGATTTGATCAGTCCACTTGTCTCATCCTTAGTCCTTAGAAAATATACCCAGGTAAATCTAGAGTAATCATCAACAATAACCTAAGCAGTAAGATTTCTTGCCTATACTCATAACATATGTAGGACTAAACAGATCCATATGTAATAACTGGAGACAAGAAGAAATTGTATTTAACTCTTTGGTCTTATGAGAAGTTTTGTGCTGTTTGCCTTTAAGACAAGCAACACAATGATCATCACATGAAAAGACTTTTGATGGTAAACCTCTTACAAGGTTGTTTTTAACAAGTTTGTTCATTGTCTTGAAGTTCATGTGACACATCCTTCTGTGCCAAAGAGAGGATTCATCCACAGAAGCTTTAGAAACAAGACAGTTCAGGGATGAATCACTAGAGACATTGTCCATATCTAGACAATAAACATTGTCCTTTCTTGGAGTTCTAAGTAGTATCATGCTTTCATCAACTACCATGAATCCTGGAGCAAGGATCATACACTCTGTATTAGTAAATAATATGCTATGTTGTTTGTCACAAACCTGTGATACACTTAACAGGTTGTACTTCAACTGATCAACATAGTAGACATCCTCAAATGTCATCTTACCTTTTGTAACATTACCTTTTCCACTTATTTTACCACCAGTAAGATTATCTCCAAAAGCAACATGTCCTCCATTGATATGCTTGAAATCCTGAAGACATGACATGTTGCCTGTCATGTGTCTAGAGAAACCACTATCAACATGCCATATGTTCTTTCCCTTGAGCTGTTGGTTGCCCTGCACATAAGATAAATCAGTTAGTATGAATTAGGAACCCAAGCCAAAGTGGTCTTGGGTACCCCTTTCTCATCAAAATACTTGCATTCTTTCTTGACAAGATTTTTAAACTTTGACTCCTCATTTCTGGAGTACTTTGTCACAATGATAGGTTTGGAAACATATTTGCTAGAAGCAGTACTGGTTTTAGAAGTATTAATTGCATTAGCAGCACTTGCATGCTTAGCAGTACTAACCTTGTTAGAAGTAGTAATTGTGTTAGCAGCAGTAACTGTGTTAGCAGTATTAATCTTTGAAGAGGTACTAACAGTATTAGCAGCATTAAAACTTGCAGAAGTACTCACAATGTCAGCAGCACTAACATTGCTAGCAGCAGTAATGCTTCTAGCAGCACTATCTCTGTCAGCAGTACTAACAGTTTTAGTGCTTCTAGGCACCCACATTTTAATACTTTCTTTTAAAACTTTTTTCTTCATGGGGCTTTTGGTTTCAACAGATTTCTTAACCACATGTTTCTTTCCAGCCTTCCTATAACCAACAGGTTTTTGCACAAATCTTTGAAAATTCATTTGTTGGTTAATAGGGTTAAAGAAAAGTGCTTAGCCAAATGGTTTAACTTACCACATATGAAACAAGGTTTTGGTCTATTGATTTTACTCAGATCAATCCCTTGTTTTTGTGCCCATTGATTATTCCAGTTTCTCTGATTTCCCCTTGGTTTATCATGTTTTTGGGGCTCAGATTTATTGCATGCACACTGCTTGCAAGAAATAGGGTTCACAACAGTGGTCTGCTTATAGTGAACCTTCTTGTTCTTTCCCTCAGTCTTCTCTATCTCATTGGACTTGACCCAATTCTTTCCACATCCCTCATTGGTAATTATGTGGTTTTCTATAGGAATCTCACCACTCACAGTGTTGTTCTTATTCTTGACAACTTCTTTCTCAGATTTATCTTTAACAACTACTTCATCTAAGGGATCAATCTCAGTGGCTCCCTCAGGTAGGTCCTTCCTATCCTTTGTTTCTAACAAATCTGAACTAGGAGGAATGTAGTTGTTGTTATAGGGTGGTGGTGTGGTATTGTACCCTATTCCTCTTCTCAGTTTATCATGAATCTGAGATTGTAGTAAAGAATCCATTGCTTTAGAGGCATTGGAAAACTTTTTTACATATATCTTGACTTTAGCTAGTTCTCCTCTTAACTTTTCACTCTCCTCTTTGGATCTGGTCAGTTGGATTTCTAAGTCATTCTTCTCCCACTTCCAGTAGTTTGTGTCATAAGAGTGTTGAAGCTCATTGGCTTGAAAACCCTTAATTTGCTCTTCAAATCTCTCAACAATCCTCACATAATCTTTTATGTCCTTTTCCAATCTCTTAAGGTCATCACTCATGTTCTGGTTGTGATCCCTATACCTTTGAACAGTGTTAATTCAATTTGGAGAACAAAGATTGGAGGTTACCTCTGTTGGGAGATCAGACACCTCTGCCATTAGAGCTTGGTTTTGAATGGCCTCTTCAGCTTGATCACTCCAATCAAACCCCATACCTTGTTGAGAGACCAGGGCTTGTGCAAAGTTTCTGTTATTATTGAAGCTTCCAGATTGAGCTTGTTGGTGGTTATTATTTTGAGACATTCCACTTCTGCATTCTCTAGCAAAGTGTCCCTTCTGATGGCATTTATAGCATTCCACCTTTGACTTGTCAAATCCTGCTCCATCTTCTCTTCTTTGGGAGAAGTTGTTCCTCCCAGTTCTTTTGATGAACTTCTTAACTCTCATAGAGAGCATAGCCATCTGCCATTTAATGTCCATCTCTTCAAGATCATCTGGATGGAGTTGTTCCAAGTCATCATTAATAAGAGAAGAGTTTCCATGACTGGACAGAAAGGCTTCAAATACAGTTTCAGTGTCTTTCTCTTGATTTGCTCCATTGGCAGCACTAACTGATTCAGGATTGGAAGTAGAATCAATTGATGCTGAAAGGAGTGCAGCATTGTAAACATATCCAGAAGGCCTCTTCTTAGCCTCTACCTCAGATTCAAAAACTCTTAGATCATTATATAGATCATCAAGTTCCTTTTCTTCCAGTTGAGCATTCTATCTGAAAGACACAGTATACATGGTCCATTCATCACTCAGGGACCTTAGGAACTTCCTGTTTAGATCATCTTGATCAATTTGTACTCCCACTATAACAAGTTCACCAATAAGCTTGTTGAACCTGTCAAAAGTTTGAGTCATGGACTCATTCTTGGTTGACATAAAGTTCTCATATTGTTGCTTCAGAATGGCTTTCTGATTTCTCTTGGTACTTTTGGTACCTGAGAATCTCTTCTCTAGAGCATTCCAGAGCATCTCTGCATCAGTGCAGTTGCAGAACTGATGTTGATATTCATTGGGAATAGCCAAGAGCAAAGTGCTCAAAGCTTTCATCTCTGTCTGTCTAATCTTTCTTTCAGCATCAGTTTTAGGTGGAGTTCTCTTTCCATCTGCACCAATCTTTCCTGCTTCAGAAGGGCCATTCTCAATGATGTCCCACATAGAATAGTCAGTGAGGAGTATGTACTGCTTGATTCTGATCTTCCACATATCGAATTCATTGGGTCTGGGCATTGGAACCTTTGAGACCAGAGTACCGTTTGATTTTGCAAAGTTTTCCATGATGAATGAATAGATGTTTCTGAGAGAACAGGCTCTGATACCACTTGTCCGGATCTAATTCTCAACAAGAATTATGAATACTCAGAAACAATTTCAAAGAAGTTGCGGAATAACACTTTGATATTCAATGTAACAGTAAACAAACAGTGTATATGATTAACAACTTGTAAACTTGTATTGAATAATTAGAATCACAAGATTACACACTCAACCTCAATCTTGAAGAACAGACTCTTTCAAGACGAATTCTACTTCTCTAGAATTAGGAACTATGCCTTGAGGTTGATTCTCTCTAAAACAAAAACTTAGAATTAATTATCTAAACTATTCTATCAAATCTATACATATACTAAGCAAAAGATAATTACAATAAATAAAATATCTTCAGAATATCTTCCATGAATATCTTCAGTATATCCAGTTGTCACTCTTGTAATTCTGATCTCCATCTCATAAGCAGCATTAATCATCTTGGAAGTATTAACTTAGTCTTGGCAGCATTAACTACTAAGCAGCACTAACCTCTAGCAGTACTAACTTTGATCAAGCAGCACTAACTTTGACTAGCAGTATTAATTCTACTAGAAGTAGTAATACCTAGCAGTATTAACTTTTGAAGTCCTCTAGCAGTAGTAATTCTGAACTAGCAGCATTAACCATACTTAAGCTTTTTCTTCAGTTCCCAACAGACTAAGCATGAAAATTTAATTCAATACTTTGAACAATAATAAAAGAAACTAGCAATGAGCATTAATCGACCAATCATTTAGATTATGTATCGTGGGCTTGATCAAACCATTTTCTCAAAAGATTTCAAATCGGCTTGAACCTCAACACACGTCAAAAATCTATTTGTTATAAAAACGCGGTTAGTGTGAGACGCCTCAACATCTAACCTCTAATCATCTAATTAAATCCAGTCACTAACTTGGACTTCAATTGTCAATCGCATTAAGTCCAAACAAATACCGAAACTAACCAATAATCCGACACCGATTATTTAAGTTAGATTACGCTATCCTACAATACACACAATTGACACATTTATCAATCGGGTATTGATTGCTACCGGAAGAAATTCACGAACAATTACGGATTCACAAATCACTTTAGCAATACAAATTTAAGCAAGATAAAGTAAGGGATCCAACTCACAAAATCAAACTTAAATTGAAGAACAAAAATTTCAAGGATTGCGTAATTGAAATCAAATGATTATAAAATCAAATAGATGTTTCTGAGAGAACAGGCTCTGATACCACTTGTCAGGATCTAATTCTCAACAAGAATTATGAATACTCAGAAACAATTTCAAAGAAGTTGCGGAATAACACTTTGATATTCAATGTAACAGTAAACAAACAGTGTATATGATTAACAACTTGTAAACTTGTATTGAATAATTAGAATCACAAGATTACTCACTCAACCTCAATCTTGAAGAACAGACTCTTTCAAGACGAATTCTACTTCTCTAGAATTAGGAACTATGCCTTGAGGTTCATTATTTCTAAAACAAAAACTTAGAATTAATTATCTAAACTATTCTATCAAACCTATACATATACTAAGCAAAAGATAATTACAATAAATAAAATATCTTCAGAATATCTTCCATGAATATCTTCAGTATATCCAGTTGTCACTCTTGTAATTCGGATCTCCATCTCATAAGCAGCATTAATCATCTTGGAAGTATTAACTTAGTCTTGGCAGCATTAACTACTAAGCAGCACTAACCTCTAGCAGTACTAACTTTGATCAAGCAGCACTAACTTTGACTAGCAGTATTAATTCTACTAGAAGTAGTAATACCAAGCAGTATTAACTTTTGAAGTCCTCTAGCAGTAGTAATTCTGAACTAGCAGCATTAAACATATTTAAGCTTTTCTTCAGTTCCCAACAGACTAAGCATGAAAATTTAATTTAATACTTTGAACAATAATAAAAGAAACTAGCAATGAACATTAATCGACCAATCATTTAGATTATGTATCGTGGGCTTGATCAAACCATTTTCTCAAAAGATTTCAAATCGGCTTGAACCTCAACACGCGTCAAAAATCTATTTGTTATAAAAACGCGGTTAGTGTGAGACGCCTCAACATCTAACCTCTAATCAACTAATTAAATCCAGTCACGAACTTGGACTTCAATTGTCAATCGCATTAAGTCCAAACAAATACCGAAACTAACCAATAATCCGACGCCGATTATTTAAGTTAGATTACGCTATCCTACAATACACACAATTGACACATTTATCAATCGGGTATTGATTGCTACCGGAAGAAATTCACGAACAATTACGGATTCACAAATCACTTTAGCAATACAAATTTAAGCAAGATAAAGTAAGGGATCCAACTCACAAAATCAAACTTAAATTGAAGAACAAAAATTTCAAGGATTGCGTAATTGAAATCAAATGATTATAAAATCAAATCAAGTCATCAACATAATCAATTTCATAGTCAATTAACTACCCATTGCTAGAAATTGAAAGATTAGATACACATACCTAAAATTAAAGCAACTTACAACTTGAATGAAGTAGAGAAATTGATGACGAACCCTAAAAATACTCCAAAATCGACCCCAAATCTGGAAATTCGTCCCTTCGAAGTGTTTTTTCAGAAATTGATTTTTCTCTTCCCAAAAAATCTCCCCAATCGACAGTTACAAGCGGGTTTTTATATCCCCCTTCGAAAACCGTTCCAAAAAAAATTAGAAACCACATGTTTGGTAGCTTGCGACTTGAGCGTGGGTTAAACCCACGAGAAACCCACGCGGAACTGATCTGGGAACGTGGATGGCAGTGGCTAACGCGAGTTGGTCGTGGGTTGCTGCTGGTGAAACTCACAGAAAAAGGTACGCTCGTTACTGGATGTGGAGGTGTTGGTCGCTGCTGCTTGATGCTTTTTTTCACACATTGGGCCTTCCAATTGGGTTTTAAGGTAATTACAGGCAAGAAACCAATATTTAATTGGTTTCCCCTTTTTTTTTTCTTTCTCGATCTGCAGCCCACAAAATCAATATATAAGTAAAAAAAAAAATTAAACTAAACAATAATATAGCAAGGATTTTTTTTAATGCAATAAAACATTAAATAAATAAACACTAGATAAAAGAGGTATTTTAACCCTTTAACCAAAACCAATTGTAGGGTAAATTCGACATAAAAATGTATAAAATTAACGTTTATCAAATTCCCCCACACTTAGATCATTGTCCATCCCGGCAATGACTTAAGTTAGCACGAACGGGAAAAGAATTAAATCAAATGAGAACGTTAACTTGTATAGCACCTCATGAACTCGAGATTTACAACTTAGCATCAATTATAAGGCATACCCGATCAAAAAGACACAAGCTAATCACGAGAACTCTCACGAATAGGAAATCAAAACAACACTCAATTCACTCATTGGGGTAAAAGTATATTGCTCAGGCCGTCATTACACTAGCATGTCTCTACTATTGGCTTGAAAAATCTCTCACTATCCACTACTTGGATAAAATACACGCATATAAATCAAAAGGTCTTTTTTTAAGTGTTGTAATGTAAAATAAGGCTTTGGGTAAGGTAGGGATACATTTGGGAAGAGTGGCTAAGGACCTTACACCAATAGAGAAACCGGTTCTTCAACCATGAAAATTTCTTTCAACAAAGGACTTTTCATATTTGTCTTTGAAGTACGTTTACCTTTGGATGATAGGAAATAGACATATACGCTTTTAATTAACCTTATCATCATTTTCGTCGTCTTACTCTTCTTCTACTTTTTTTCTTCTTTTCTTGACGACTTATAATATATATTTTTTTCATAGATTTTTTTTTCTTTTTTCTTTTTGAATTTTCTCCATTTTTTTTTCTTTCCATTCTTCCTTTTCATCTTTTTTTTTTCATTCCCAATATATAAATTTCACTTTTGAGCATACGGGGATACCAAGACTACTCCATTGGTGATTGGTCGGGTGAGTCGTATTTGGATTGGTTTACGATGTGGTTGACAAAGGAAATAGGCTAAGGCTCAAGACGGTGTGCAAAAAGAGTAATTGTAACATAAGGGTAGGCTTAAGGCTAATGGGTTAACACAAAAATGATCAAACGATGGCCTTTATCATATTCATTAGCATGTAAATATCACGTAGTCTTAAGGAGAGACAAAACAAGTTCTAGAGATACATAACTAGGCATGACAAAATCACACAAGAAATGAAATAGAGACTAATGTAAAATGTTTAGTCTAATAGGCTCAAAGTCTCACAGTGTTAACGTTAGTTCAAGAGATTAGCAATAGTCTTAACTTTGACCGGCATGCTACCACTAATCAACTCTAAGTGCTATCAATCAAACTCAATCATGATATACAGGCATCCAAACTCATCATCATCATCAACAAATTAAGCTCATTAAAACATGCTAATACATTTTCAAGACGGACAACGACCCACATTTAAGCCCAAAGTTTTCAAAAAAATTTACCCTATAAGCATTTATATGCCCAAACAACCCCAAATCATGCAAATGACCCACACCCCCACACTTAATTCCTACATTGTCCTCAATGTGCTCAATATGTAGAGGACACTCTAAGCATGCAAAGAAGAGGGAAAACAGAAAACTCCCCTGATTTGGTGAGTGACCTTCCAATGTAGGAATCTGTGAAGATGGGCACATCCCTTTGAGATTCCAATATCCGGGGTGGAACCTGAGAACAAGAAAGCACAAATAAAACTTGGAGCGAAATTGGAGATTCTAACAAAACAAACTAACACCAATGCAATAAAAACAAGAAATTGAAATCCGTGGGTTGCCTCCCAGGGGTGTTCTCCTGAGATGGAGAAATTGATATATTAAATTTACCAAATAGTTCACAATGTCGGCATACCAGGGGTGTTCTCCTGAGATGGAGAAAAGATGCTCGTCAGGAAACTCATCAATGAGTGGGCTCGGTTCTCCATCCAAAACAAGTCGGCTAAGGTGGTCTGCTACTAAATTCTCAGCTCCGCTTTTGTCCCGTATTTCCAAATTGAACTCTTGGAGCAAGAGAATCCACCTTATCAGTCGCGGCTTTGCATCTTTCTTTTTGAGCAAGTACTTCAATGCAGCATGATCTGAAAATACAATCACTTTAGTGCCTAGCAAATAAGATCTAAACTTTTCTAATGCAAAAACAACCGCTAGCAACTCTTTTTCGGTGGTCGAGTAGTTGCATTGTGCACTATCAAGTGATTGTGATGCATAGTATATGACATGAGAGTTCTTACCATCTTTCTGTCCCAATACCTATTGGGAACTGAAGAAAAGATCAAGTATGGTTAATGCTGCTGGTTCAGAATTACTACTGCTAGAAGACTTCAAGGTTAGTACTGCTGAGTATTACTACTGCTAGTAGAGTTAATATTGCTAGTCATTGTTAGTACTGCTTAAACAAAGTTAGTACTACTTAGCTAGTTAGTACTGCTAGTGGTTAGTGCTGCTTACAGTTAATGCTGCTTGAAGGTTTTAATGCTGCTGAGCATAGTTAGTGCTGCTTATATGATCTGTATGAAAAGAATGACAGCTGGAAAGAATGAAGATATTCATGGAAGCTTAGAGATATACATGGAAGATATACTGAAGATTTGTTTATTTATTGTAATTATCTTTTTCTTTTAGTATATGTATAGAAGATATAGAATAGTTGATTAATTTAAGTTTTTCTAGAGAGAAATCAACCTCAAGGCATAGATCCTAATTCTAGAGAAGTAGAATTCGTATTGGTGAGCCTGTTCATCAGTATTGAGGTTGAGTGTGTAATCTTGTAAATTTAAAGCATTCAATACAAGTTCACAGTTTGTTATTCATATTTTACTGTATATTGATTTACTGTTTCATTGAATATCAAAGTGTTATTCCGCAAACTTCTTTGATATTGTTTCTGAGAATTAATTCTTGTTGAGAATTCGATCCTGACAAGTGGTATCAGAGCCAAACTCTCTCAGAAACATCTATTCATCATGGAAAATCTTACAGAATCAAGCAGTACATTGGTATCTAAGGTTCCAATGCTCAAACCTAGTGAGTTTGACATGTGGAAGATCAGAATCAGACAATATATTCTTCTTACTGACTACTCAATGTGGGATATCATTGAGAATGGTCCTTCTGAAGCTGGAAGGATAGGACCAGATGGGAAAAGACCTCCACCAAAGACAGATGGTGAGAGGAAGATCAGACAGACAGAGATGAAGGCCTTGAGCACTCTGCTCCTAGCCATCCCCAATGAATATCAGCATCAATTTTGCAACTGCACTGATGCTCAGATTCTCTGGAATGCTCTAGAGAAAAGATTTGCTGGAACTAAGAGCATCAAAAGAAATCAAATAGATGTTTTAAAGCAGCAGTATGAGAACTTTACTTCCTCAAAGAATGAGTCTATGACTCAAACTTTTGATAGGTTCAACAAGCTCATTGGTGAACTGGCTACTGTAGGAGTAAAGATGGATCAAGATGACATCAACAGAAAGTTCCTCAGATCTCTTGGGGATGAATGGACTATGTACACTGTCTCATATAGACAGAGTGACAACCTAGAAGAGAAAGAACTTGATGATCTATACAATGATCTAAGAGTTTTTGAAACTGAAGTAGAAACCAAGAAGAAGCCCACTAGTTATGTCCATAATGCTGCTCTTCTTTCAGCATCCACTGATACTACTGCCAACCCTGAAGCAGTTAATACTGCCAGTGGAGTAAGTTCAGAAAAAGGCACTGAAACTATCTTTGAAGCCTTTTTGTCCAGTCATAGCAACAATTCATTGATTAATGATGATCTGGATCAACTTCACCCTGATGACCTGGAGGAGATGGATATTAAATGGCAAATGGCCATGTTATCCATGAGGGTGAAGAAGTTCATTAAAAGAACAGAAAGGAATAACTTCTCTCAAAGAAGAGAAGATGGAGCTGGTTTTGACAAGACCAAGGTGGAATGTTATAAGTGTCACATGAAAGGACACTTTGCTAGAGAATGCAGAAGTACTGTTTCAAACAACAACCACCAACAAGCTCAGAATGGAGGCTACACTCAGAACAAGAATCCTGCTCAAGCCCTTGTCTCTCAACAAGGAATGGGATTTGACTGGAGTGATCAAGCTGAGGAAGCCATTCAGAATCAAGCTCTTATGGCAGAAGTGTCTGATCTCCCCTCTGAGGTAATTTCTAATCTTTGCACTAAATCTTGCATTGACACTGTCAAAAGATACAGGGATCACAATCAAAGTATGTATGATGATCTCAAAAGATTAGAAAATGATAGAAGAGATTATGTGTTAATTGTAGAGAGATTTGAAGAACAAATCAAAGGATTTCAAGCTAATGAACTTCAACACTCTTATGACACTAACTATTGGAAGTGGGAAAAGAATGAGTTAGAGACCAAATTGTCTAAATCCTTAGAAGAGAGTGATAAGCTGAAGGAGGAACTGTCTAAAGTTAAACTTGACATAGAAAAGTTTTCATATGCTTCAAAAGCAATGGATTCTCTTCTAAAGGCTCAAATTCATGATAAGATGAAGCCTGGTATTGGATACAATAGTACACCTCCTCCTTACAACAACAATTATATCTCTCCTACTTCAGAGTTGTTAGAAACCAGAGAGAAAAAGGACTTATCTGAGAAAGCCTTTAAGATAGATCCTTTGGATGAAGTAGTAATTAAGGATTTAACTGAGAAAGAATCCAGTGAGAATAGGGATAATGATGTGAGTAAAGAGATCCCATTTGAAAACAATATTATCACCAATGAGGGATGTGGGAAAATCTGGGTCAAGTCCAAGGAGATAGAAAAGACCAAAGGAAAAGAAAACAAGGTCCATTACAAACAAACCACGGTTGTGAATCCTGGATCTTGTGAACAGTGTGCTTGCAGCAAAGCAAAGAGCCTAAGTTCTGGTTTAAAAAGAGGAAATCAAAGAAACTGGAATAATCAATGGGCTCAGAAGCAAGGAGTTGATCTGAGTAAAATCAATAGGCCAAAACCTTGTTTCATATGTGGCAAGTTAAATCATTTGGCTAAACATTGTTTCTTTAACCCTATTAATCAACAGATGACCTTTCGTAGATCTGTGTAAAAACCTGTTGGTTATAGGAAGGATGGAAAGAAACATGTGATAAAGAAACATGGTGAAAGGAAAGGCCTCATGAAGAAAGAGTTTTTAAAAGAAAGTATTAAAATATGGGTGCCTAAAAGCACTAAAACTGTTAGTACTGCTGACAGGGTTAGTGCTGCTGGAAGTATTGCTGCTGCTACCTGTGTTAGTACTGCTAAAAATATTAATGCTGCTAATACTGTTAGTACCTCTTCAAAGGTTAATACTGCCAACACAGTTACTGCTGCTAACACAGTTACTACTGCCAACAAGGTTAGTACTGCTAAGCATGCAAGTGCTGCTAAGGCAGTTAGTACTTCTAAAACCAGTACTACTTCTAGTAAAAATGTTTCCAAGCCTATTGTTGTGACAAAGTACTCCAAGAATGAGGAGTTAAAGTTCAAAAATCTTGTCAAGAAAGAATGCAAGTATTTTGATGAGAAAGGGATACCCAAGACCACTGTGGCTTGGGTTCCTAATTCATACTAACTGATCTATCTTATGTGCAGGGCAACCAACAGCTCAAGGGAAAGAGCATATGGCATGTTGATAGTGGTTGCTCTAGGCACATGACAGGTAACATGTCATGCCTACAGGATTTCAAGAATATCAATGGAGGACATGTTGCATTTGGAGATAATCTTACTGGTGGTAAGATAAGTGGAAAAGGTAATGTCACCAAAGGTAAGATGACATTTGAGGATGTCTACTATGTTGATCAATTGAAATACAACCTGTTAAGTGTATCACAGGTTTGTGACAAACAACATAGTATATTATTTACAAATACTGAGTGTATGATCCTTGCTCCAGGGTTCAAGGTAGTTGATGAAAGCATGATACTACTTAGAACTCCAAGAAACGACAATGTTTATTGTCTAGATATGGACAATGTTGATAGTGATTCATCTCTAAATTCTCTTGTTTCAAAAGCTTCTATAGATGAATCATCTCTTTGGCACAGAAGGATGTGTCACATGAATTTTAAGACTATGAACAAACTTGTTAAAAACAACCTTGTAAGAGGTTTACCATCTAAAGTCTTTTCATGTGATGATCATTGTGTTGCTTGTCTTAAAGGCAAACAGCACAAAACTTCTCATAAGACCAAAGAGATAAACTCAATTTCTTCTTGTCTCCAGTTACTGCATATGGATCTGTTTGGTCCTACAAATGTTATGAGTATAGGCAAGAAATCTTACTGCTTGGTTATTGTTGATGATTACTCTAGATTTACCTGGGTATATTTTCTAAGGACTAAGGATGAGACAAGTGGACTGATCAAATCCTTTATCCTAAGAATTGAAAACCAAACTAATCAAAAAGTAAAAGTCATTAGATCAGATAATGGGTCTGAATTCAAAAATCTTGATCTAAACACCTTTTGTGAAGAAAAAGGCATTGAGAGACAATATAGTGCTCCTAGGACTCCTCAACAGAATGGTGTTGCTGAAAGGAGAAATAGGACACTAATAGATGCTGCTAGATCTCTGTTGGCTGATTCAAAACTGCCAATGACCTTCTGGGCTGAAGCAGTTAATACTGCTTGTTATGTTCAAAACAGAGTTCTAGTGGTCAAGCCTAAGAACAAGACACCATATGAGCTTTTAAATAAAAGAAAACCCTTTATTGGCTTTTTCAAACCTTTTGGGTGTCCTTGTACAATTCTCAATACCAAAACTCACTTAGGTAAGTTTGATAGCAAGGCAGATGATGGATTTCTTGTTGGTTACTCATCTCAGAGTAAGGCCTATAGAGTTTTTAACTCATCTTCTAGAATAATTGAAGAAAGTGACAATGTCAAATGCAATGAGAACACACCAAATCCTATTGGGTCTGGACCTCAGTGGCTATTTGACATTGATTCACTAACTAACTCTTTTGGTTTCAGTAGTGATGATTATGCAGGTTCAGGATGTGGAGGATCAGGGACTACACAGGTTCAAGAAAGTATATCTAAATATGTGCTCTTTCCCATACCCACAGTGAATTCCTTTGAAGACTGTGAAAAGGAACCATATACTGAACCAAGTCAGAGTGAAGAAGAAGGTAGAGATGAGGAGACTTCAGAAAATAAAGAATCAGAAGTGGCTGCTGACAACACTTCAGTTGAGGTGAATGACTCTAATCTAGAGGCTGGACTTAATGAAGAACATAGTCATAACACCAGAGTACAAAAGAATCATCCTCCACAACTGGTAATAGGAGATATATCTTCTCCTATGATGACTAGACATCAAAGCAGGCTTCAAGAAATGCAAGATCAACAGCATACAGTGCTTTCTTGTTTTCTATCCCAGCTTGAGCCTAAAAAGGCACATGATGCTATGAAAGAATCCAGCTGGATAGAAGCAATGCAAGAAGAACTGTTACAGTTCAATCTACAAGATGTATGGGATCTAGTAGACCTTCCTAAAGGTCACAGAGCAATTGGCACAAAGTGGATCTTCAGGAACAAGAGATATGAAAGAGGAATTGTCATAAGGAACAAAGCAAGGCTAGTGGCTCAAGGGTATACTCAAGAAGAGGGTATAGATTATGAAGAAGTTTTTGCACCTGTGGCTAGGATAGAAGCAGTGAGATTATTCCTAGCCTATGCTTCTTACATGAACTTCAAAGTCTATCAAATGGATGTAAAAAGTGCTTTTCTCTATGGCTCAATTGAAGAAGAGGTATATGTCTGTCAACCTCCAGGGTTTGAAAACCCAAACTATCCAGACAGGGTATACAAATTGAAAAAAGCTCTTTATGGACTGCATCAAGCTCCAAGAGCATGGTATGACACTCTGTCATCCTATCTTTTAGAAAATGGCTTTGAAAGAGGAGTCATTGATAAGACTTTTTTTATCAAGAGAAAGAAGAAGGAGATCTTGCTGGTCCAAATCTATGTTGATGACATTATCTTTGGATCCACAAGAGACAGCATGTGCAAGGAGTTTGAGGACCTAATGCATCAAAGGATTAAAATGAGTTCCATGGGGGAACTTACTTTCTTCCTTGGACTCCAAGTTCAACAGAAGTCAGATGGTATCTTCATCTATCAATCCAAGTATGTGCAGGACATTCTAACCAAGTTTGGTTTCTCAGAATTAAAACCTGCAAGCACACCTATGGAGACACACAAACAGATAACAGCAGATCTTGAGGGGGAGGATATGGATGTGCATCTCTACAGATCCATGATTGGCTCTCTCATGTATCTCACATCATCAAGGCCAAATATAATGTTTCCAGTCTGTGTATGTGCAAGATTCCAAGTTAGGCCAAAGCAATCTCACTTTCAAGCTGTTAAGAGGATATTCAGATATCTCAAAGGGCATCCCAGATTGGGACTCTGGTATCCTCATGACTCACCCTTTGACCTAATAGCATAATCAGACAGTGATCTAGGTGGGGCAAACCTGGACAGAAAATCTACTTCTGGAGGATGTCAGTTTTCGGGTGCTAGACTAGTTTCATGGCAGTGCAAGAAACAAACCACAGTGTCTACATCTACAACAGAGGCAGAGTACATAGCAGCTGCAAGTTGCTGTTCTCAAGTCTTATGGATTCAGAATCAAATGCTGGACTATGAGGTAACCTTTCTGCACACTCCCATTTTTATTGATAATAGCAGTGCTATCAGCATTGTGAATAATCCTGTCAAGCACTCTAAGACAAAGCACATTGAGATCAGGTATCACTTCATAAGAGACTGTAATGAAAAGAAACTTGTTCAAGTTGTGAAAGTTCATACTGACAACCAGTTTGCTGATCTATTCACCAAAGCTTTTGATGTGGGCAGATTCACTTTCTTGGTAACAAGTGTGGGAATGATCAACTCTGAATAAGCTTTCTCTCAAAAAGTGGTTAAATATTTGAATATTATAGATTCTTGGTGTTACTAATCTATTTGTGCAGGGCATACATAGCAGTACTCAATTCAGCCTAATCTTCAATGAGTAAGTGCAGTTAATACTGCTAGTGGTTAATACTACTAGTGGTTAATACTGCTAGTTAGTTAATATTGCTAGTTAGTTAATACTGCTCGCAGTTAATACTGCTAGTGGTTAATACTGCTAGTTAGTTAATACTGCTAGTGGTTAATACTGCTAGTGGTTAATACTGCTAGTTAGTTAATACTGCTAGTTAGTTAATACTGCTCGCAGTTAATACTGCTAGTGATTAATACTGCTAGTTAGTTAATACTGCTCGCAGTTAATACTGCTCGCAGTTAATACTGCTCACAGTTAATACTGCCAGTTAGTTAATACTGCAAGTTAGTTAATACTGCCAGTTAGTTAATACTGCCAGTTAGTTAATACTGCTCGCAGTTAATACTGCTAGTTAGTTAATACTGCTCGCAGTTAATACTGCTTGTCCGTTAATACTGCTCTAGGTTAATACTGCTTATGTCCCGAATACTATAAATATCCTTTGCCCGCCTAAACGTTCATAACGACTCTTTGCATACTGTTCACTTGCGCTCTAAACCTTTTTCTCTCAAGTACCAAGTCTTTCAGGCAAGAACATCCCAGTTCAATGGCATCCATGGCATTCATCGACGAGCACAATGAGATCGCAATGCTACAAAAGCCAAAGCAAGCTGCAGGATTTCATCAAATTGTGGATTTCCTCAAGTCGAGCCATATTGCTCATGCTCTTACTGTTGCTCCTACAATCTATATCGAGCATCAAAGGCAATTCTGGGCTAATGCCACCATTGTTGCTGAGAATGGTGTGCAGATGATCAAGACAAGGGTGTGTGACCAACCCTTAACAGTTACTGAAGAAGTTATTCGCATCAGTCTACGTCTAGACGATGCCTCAGGTATAACGTCTATCCCAAATGATGAACTGTTCTCATCCCTTACAAGAATGGGGTATGGAGGCCCATTGGGTGTTTTCAAATTCTCTAAAGCCAAATTTTCACCCCAATGGCATTTCTTTGTCCATACTCTCATGCACTGCATCTCCAAAAAGACTACTGGATGGAGTGAGTTCCGCAGCACCATTGCTTATGCTTTGGTCTGTTTGGCCACTGCCAGAAGGTACAATTTTTCACAAATGATTTTCAGTGATCTTGTATCAAACATGGGAAACAAAAAGAGTTTCTTTATGTATCCCAGGTTTGTTCAAGAAGTTATTACTCATGTATTGACGAATATACCTCAACCTGTTGGGGTATATGTACCTAAACCCCCCAAAGGCAAGGTTTTCTCAAATATGAGAAGATCTGCTGGGGACTCTGAAGGAGTTGACACCCCATTGTTCTCTACAATGATGGTGGTGTCCCAGACTAATGAAGGTATGGAAGCAGGGTCAAGGCCCCCATTAGACCATCCTACTGCTAGCCAATCCCAACCTTCCCACTCAAAAGTAATCCCCCAGTCCCTTCTTGAAAAACCAACCTCTCCTATCACACAAACTTACAAGAGGAAACAGGTAAAGAAGGCTCCTTCCCTACTTGTACCATCAACCCCCAAGCCTTTAAGCCCTCTAAAGGAGAATTCTCCTTTAGGGAATATCCATAGGGAAACCATAGGGGTGTCTCCCAACCCCAAGGAGGTGCTCTCTGAGGAGGAGGTTGAGCATATGGGTGATGAGGCTGCCACTACTCCTGCTAGCACAGAGGAGGAAAGTGGTAACATCAATAAGACCTCCCCTATGGCAACTTTGAATGAGCAATCATTCGAAGGTCCCTGGTGCCAAGAAACCACGGGGGTGGATAGTGCTTCTGCTAGGCAGAAGACTTCCACTTATAAAAGATCCAATGATCCTTCAAAGGAGGGTAACACTTCCAGAGAAGGTGAGGACAAATATAACTACCAGGAATTGATGGATACAATGGGAAACATCAACCAAGATGTCATCAAACAAGGAAAAGAAATAGAAGAAATGAAGCTGGTAATTCTGTCACAACAAGTACAGATTGGTAAGCTGAAGAAGATGGTGATCAGGCTAGTACAAAGGAAGAAGAGGAAGCAGTTTGTCTTAAAGAAGAGGTCAAATGTTCAAGATCCTTTCAACAAGGGGGAGAAACCAGAGGGAGTAAAAGAGAAAGAAAGCTCAACTGTAAAGGAAGTTGAAGTTGAGGGGGAGACAAAACATGGAACAACAACAGAAACTGTTAACACTGCTGAAGCAGCAGTAACAGGGCTTTCTATAGAAGAACTGGAAATTGCAGAAACTCTAGTAAAAGCAAAGAATGACACTCCTAAGGCTACTCAAAAGGCCAAAGGAGTGGTCATCAATGAAGGAGAACCTCAAAAGGAAGTCTTGAGGGATATAAAGGGAAAATGAAAAGAAAAGATGGTTGAAGAAACTGAACTGCCTACAAAGAAGAAGTCTCAGATTGAACTGGATGAGGCAATAGCAAAACAGCTTCAAGACCAAATGGAAAAGGAGGAAATGTTGCAAACAAAAACAGACAGAGAGCTTGCAAGGATAATGGCCAGAAAGTTGAATGCAGAATATCAGAAAAACTTAAAAGAAGCAGCTCAGATCAAGAAACTTCAAGCTAAAAAGATGCCAGTGATGAAGCAGAAACGACAACCCTCCAAGACCTTTTTGGCCAATCAGGAAAGAAGAAAGATGATAAACTTCCTAAAAGGTGCAATTGGTGTTAAGGGGGAGATGTTTACCCATATGGCATACTCTCAGGTTGAAGAGTTATATAACAAAGAAATGGCCAAGCTCCAAGGGGATTCAGCTCAAAGGGAGGAGGCTGAGAGAAGAATGAAGGAAAGGCATGACCTAAATATTCAAATGCCATTCCCTGAGGAGACTACACCCTCAAAAGAAGAAGCAGAAAAGCAGAAGAAAGAACCTGAAAGTGTTGGTGTAGAAGCCAAGTCTGGAAAGAGAGTGAAATCAATTGCTTCAAAAAGGCAGTTGAAAAGGCCAAGGGTGGAGGAAACTGAAAAGGAAGCAGAACCTTCAGTCACATCTCAAACAGAATCAGTACAACTTCCAGAATAGTCTAGTAAGCCAAAGGATGAGAGGATAGATCCGTACATGACCATAGTGGAACCTTTGAAGGCTGATCCAATCTCTATGCAAGCTCCAGAGATCATCTTCTGGGATATTCTAAGAGACAGTGGAAAGAATTTTTTCAGAATCAAAAGAGCTGATGGTTCATTTGAAGCTTATTCAACATGGGGGAGAGTGATTAGAAGTTGCTCCAGAGCTGATATGGAAGAATTATATAAAGTGGGGATGAAACTTTATGAACCTGTGTTGAAAGGTACTGAAGAGAATCTTCTCAAAGTGACATTGGAATACTTGTGCATGATGTTTGATCCAGAAAGAGTACACTATAGGATTAAAGATCATAATCATGAGTTCATCTTCAAGAAGATTGACAAATGGATACTGTTTGAAAACTGTGGAGTATACATGATTACTATTGACAACTGTTATCATGAATACTACCTGGTGGACAAAATATATGAGCATAGCAAGGAGAAGTTGGAAGGGATGCTTAAAGCTACACTGGTATGTACAAAGGATTCAGAGATGGCCAAGATTGTAGTGAGAAGAACTGTAAATCAAAGCTTGGGCCTAGATCCAAATTTGGGAAATTGAAACAGAGGTGTTGAAAGCATCTTGAAGATTAATTCTGAAGAACTTGACTTCTTTTCTTAAAAGTCAAGTTAGGGGGAGATTGTTGGGAACTGAAGAAAAGATCAAGTATGGTTAATGCTGCTGGTTCAGAATTACTACTGCTAGAAGACTTCAAGGTTAGTACTGCTGAGTATTACTACTGCTAGTAGAGTTAATACTGCTAGTCATTGTTAGTACTGCTTAAACAAAGTTAGTACTGCTTAGCTAGTTAGTACTGCTAGTGGTTAGTGCTGCTTACAGTTAATGCTGCTTGAAGGTTTTAATGCTGCTGAGCATAGTTAGTGCTGCTTATATGATCTGTATGAAAAGAATGACAGCTGGAAAGAATGAAGATATTCATGGAAGCTTAGAGATATACATGGAAGATATACTGAAGATTTGTTTATTTATTGTAATTATCTTTTTCTTTTAGTATATGTATAGAAGATATAGAATAGTTGATTAATTTAAGTTTTTCTAGAGAGAAATCAACCTCAAGGCATAGATCCTAATTCTAGAGAAGTAGAATTCGTATTGGTGAGCCTGTTCATCAGTATTGAGGTTGAGTGTGTAATCTTGTAACTTTAAAGCATTCAATACAAGTTCACAGTTTGTTATTCATATTTTACTGTATATTGATTTACTGTTTCATTGAATATCAAAGTGTTATTCCGCAAACTTCTTTGATATTGTTTCTGAGAATTAATTCTTGTTGAGAATTCGATCCTGACAATACCGCCCCAACCGCATGATTGCTAGCATCACACATGATCTCAAATGGCAATTGCCAATTGGGCGGTTGGATGATAGGGGCAGAAGTAAGCACATCTTTCAACAAATCAAATGAACTCTTACATACCCCATTGAAGTCAAAGTCTACCTCTGTTTGTGGGAGCTCACAAAGGGGTCGGGTGATCTTCGAGAAGTCTTTTATAAAATGCCGGTAGAAACTTGTGTGACCAAGAAAAGAACGGACCTCTCTAACACTCGAGGGGTAAGGCAAGGATTTTATGACATCGACCTTTGCCTTGTCAACCTCTATACCCCTTTTCGAGATAACATGACCCACTACAATGCCTTGATTTACCATAAAGTGACATTTCTCATAATTTAAAACCAAATTAGTTTCAATGCACCTTTTCAAGATCTTAGTCAAGTTATCTAGGCATGAGGTAAACGAATCACCATAGACTGTGAAGTCATCCATGAATACTTCAATGATGTTTTCCACATAATCAGAAAAGATACTCACCATACATCGTTAGAATGTCGCTGGTGCGTTACAAAGACCAAAAGGCATCCTTCGGTAGGCAAATGTACCGAAGGGACAAGTAAATGTAGTCTTCTCTTGCCACCGGAATCTGATGGAAACCTGAATAACCATCCAGAAAACAATAGTGAGTACGACCTGCTAATCGTTCTAACATTTGATATATAAAGGGTAAGGGGAAGTGATCTTTCCTAGTTGATGCATTAAGTTTACGATAATCAATACAAACTCTCCACCCGTTTTGAACACGGGTGGGCACCAACTCACCTTCGGCATTCTCTACCACAGTAATGCCAGTTTTCTTAGGGACTACTTGGACCGGGCTTACCCACTTGCTGTCGGAGATCGGGTAGATCATATCGGCATCTAAAAGTTTCAAAATCTCCTTCTTGACAACTTCCATCATCGGTGGGTTCAACCTCCGTTGCGCCTCTCGGAATGGCTTGTACTCGTCCTCAAGTAGGATCTTGTGTTGGCATAACGAGGGACTAAGACCCTTGATGTCGGCAATGGTCCATCCTATTGCCCTCTTGTGCTCTTTCAGAATTCCAACAAGCTCCCCTTCTTCCTTGGGTGATAAGGTAGAGAATATGATCACGGGAAGGGTCTCCTTATCTCCCAAGTAGACGTACTTTAAATGATCCGACAACGTCTTCAACTCTAACTCGAGTGCCTGTTCAACAGAAGGTAGAAGTCTAGTGTGAGATAAAGGCAATTCAATTTTAGAAACTTCATACCTTGGCTTTGGTGCTCGCCCTTTTTCCATCCAAGACACCAATTCTTCAAAATCATCATCAAGCTTGTACTCTTGGGCAAGCTTTTTCAAGCTCCCGTTGGTTAAGTCCCTGTCTAATATCACTTCTAGCACATCATCATTAGATAAATCATACATAGTGTCAGATAATGACTCAATAATATCAACAAAACATAAAGAAGATACGTCACTTGGATATCGCATGACATCATATATATTAAACTTAATTATCTCGCCATCAAATTCCATAGTCAATTTTCCATCATGAACGTCTATCTTGGTCTTAGAGGTCTTTAAGAATGGTCTACCTAGCAATATCATTCCGGCCTTGGAGGTATGATTCTCCTCCATATCTATAACATAAAAATCCGCCGGGAAGACCAACTCGTTCACTTGAATGAGTACATCCTCTAACACCCCTTTAGGATAGATGGTGGACCTATCCGCTAGCTGGATTACCACACCCGTTGGCTTTAGGGGGCCTACATCCAAAGATGAGTAAATTGCATATGGCATGACATTGATTGATGCCCCCAAGTCCAACATGGCTTGATTGACCGAGACATTGCCTACCTTACATGGTATGGTAAACATGCCCGGGTCGTTACACTTTGGTGGTAAACGTTTTTGCAAGACAGCGGAGACACTTTGGTTCATGCTTATCTTTTCCTTACCTTTTAACTTCCTTTTATTAGTGCAAAGCTCTTTTAAAAATTTTGCATATCTGGGCACTTGCTTAATAGCATCTAATAAAGGAATGTTTACCTGAACCTTTCAAAATGTGTCAAGGATCTCTTTCTCTTCGCGCTCCCGCTTGGTCTTCTCGAAACGGCTCGGGAAGGGCGGTTCTTGCACTATCACCTCGGGTGTCTTCTTCTTTGTCTCCTCCTCTTTGACATCCTTCTCACCCGAACTAGATGCCTTGACCTCTAACTCCTCCTCATCATCATGAACCTTCATCTTCTTCTTGTCGACAGTATCTTTAAGCTCTTTTCCGCTCCTCAAAGTGATGGCATTCACGTTGGCCTTCAGATTAGTTTCTGTTTGGGAAGGCAATTTGCCTTTGTTCACCAATTGGCCAACGGTAGCCTGAAGGTCTTGAATGCTCGCTTGTGTATTCTGTGACTCCTGTTGAAGTTTGACATGTTAGTAGCTAAAGACTTCACTATATCCTCTAATGACATACCTGAGCTACTAGGCACTTGAGGTGGCACTTGATGCTGTTGTTGGGCACCCGGTTGGAATGGTGCCTTCGGTTGGAATTGTTGCTGAGATGGTTGTTGGAAACCAGGTGGTGTTTGAAACTTTTGAGTTTGTTGAAATGGAGCCTTTTGCTGAAACTGTTGACCTTGTCCTTGCCTTGGGGCATAGCTTAGATTCGGATGTTGCCTCCAACCGGGGTTGTATGTGCTCGAGAAAGGATCATGAGCCCGGTTGTTTGAGTGCTGAAAATTGCCACCACCTATGGCGTTTACTTGCTCTTCTTCTTCATGGAGGGTTGGGCATGCATCGGTTGGATGTGCTACCGATGAGCAAAATCCACATGCCTTCACTTGAGACACATTCCCCATAGCAAGTTGTTTCATAAGGTTAGTTAAATCAGTTATCTTAGTTTCAAGGGATTTAACATGTACCTCACTGGCTCCTCGACCAACGTCACTCCTAACACCAAACTGCTTGGAGTTTTCTGCCATAGTGTCTATCAGATTCCTTGCTTCAGTTGGCGTCTTGTTCACAATAGCTCCACCGCTCGCGGCATCCATCATCTTCCTCTCCATCGGTAGCAAACCTTCATAGAAATATTGAATTAGTAATTGTTCAGATATACCGTATTGAGGGCAACTTACACAAAGGCGCTTAAAACGCTCCCAATACTCGTAAAGTGACTCCGTGTCCTTTTGCTTGATCCCGCAAATCTCTCTCCTAAGCCCGACGGCTTTGGATGCGGGAAAGAACTTGTCTAGGAAAGCTCTCGCCATTTGTGGCCATGTTGTGATTGAACCTGGCGGTAAGTAGAATAGCCACTCCCTAGTCGCGTCAAGTAGAGAGAATGGGAATGCCTTTAGCTTGAGATTCTCAACGGTCGTGTCGTTCGGCTTCATCCCCAAGCAAACCATGTGGAACTCGGTCATATGCTTGAACGGTTCTTCATTCGCTAAACCATGGAAACGAGGTAGTAAGTGAATTAAACCAGTTTTGAGTTCGGCACTTACCTCTTCGGCCAGATATGTTATGCAAAGGGGTTGCTCGTCGACATTGGGTGCTGCCCATTCCCTTAAAGTGCGCTCAGCCATATCCTCCTCTTCTCCTTCGGTCTCGGTGACCAACTCCTCCTTTTCCGGATGAGGTTTCTCTTCTTCAAAATGCACTTCCTCCTTATCGCTTTCTGAATCGGTAGACAATTCAATATCCATCCAAATGTTAACCACCGGTGAAGAAGTCGACTCGCCTTGCTTCTTTCGAAGCTTAGCTTGTTTCCTTAACTTCTTAGCGGTTTTTTCGATCTCGAGATCTATAGGTAGAGGTGAACCTGCACGAAAAGATCTTGGCATAAACAGTTAAACTTGCCGAGTCCCCGGCAACGGCGCCAAAAAATTTGACGGGTGTCGAGTCCGGAAAATAATAAAGTTTATATAATTAATCATATTACCGCTAAAACAAAATAAATTGCGATAGTGATAAGTAGGGTCGTCTCCTCAGGGACTCGGTGTTAACCGTAAATCCAAGACAACTTCGCGTGCAAACTCAATAAAAACATTATATAAAAAGGGGGATTTGGATGATTTATAATTAGACTAAGCATGAAAATTTAATTTAATACTTTGAACAATAATAAAAGAAACTAGCAATGAGCATTAATCGACCAATCATTTAGATTATGTATCGTGGGCTTGATCAAACCATTTTCTCAAAAGATTTCAAATCGGCTTGAACCTCAACACGCGTCAAAAATCTATTTGTTATAAAAACGCGGTTAGTGTGAGACGCCTCAACATCTAACCTCTAATCAACTAATTAAATCCAGTCACGAACTTGGACTTCAATTGTCAATCGCATTAAGTCCAAACAAATACCGAAACTAACCAATAATCCGACGCCGATTATTTAAGTTAGATTACGCTATCCTACAATACACACAATTGACACATTTATCAATCGGGTATTGATTGCTACCGGAAGAAATTCACGAACAATTACGGATTCACAAATCACTTTAGCAATACAAATTTAAGCAAGATAAAGTAAGGGATCCAACTCACAAAATCAAACTTAAATTGAAGAACAAAAATTTCAAGGATTGCGTAATTGAAATCAAATGATTATAAAATCAAATCAAGTCATCAACATAATCAATTTCATAGTCAATTAACTACCCATTGCTAGAAATTGAAAGATTAGCTACACATACCTAAAATTAAAGCAACTTACAACTTGAATGAAGTAGAGAAATTGATGACGAACCCTAAAAATACTCCAAAATCGATCCCAAATCTGGAAATTCGTCCCTTCGAAGTGTTCTTTCAGAAATCGATTTTTCTCTTCCCAAAAAATCTCCCCAATCGACAGTTACCAGCGGGTTTTTATATCCCCCTTCGAAAACCGCTCCAAACAAAATTAGAAAACACATGTTTGGTAGCTCGCGACTTGAGCGTGGGTTAAACCCACGAGAAACCAACGCGGAACTGATCTGGGAACGTGAAATGGCAGTGGCTAACGCGAGTTGGTCGTGGGTTGCTGCTGGTGAAACTCACAGAAAAAGGTACGCTCGTTACTGGATGTGGAGGAGTTGGTCGCTACTGCTGGATGCTTCTTTTTCCCCACATTGGGCCTCCCAATTGGGTTTTAAGGTAATTAAAGGCAAGAAACCAATATTTAATTGGTTTCCCCCTTTTTTTTTTTCTTTCTCGATCTGCAGCCCACAAAATCAATATATAAGTAAAAAAAAAATTTAAAACTAAACAATAATATAGCAAGGATTTTTTTTAATGCAATAAAACATTAAATAAATAAACACTAGATAAAAGAGGTATTTTAACCCTTTAACCAAAACCAATTGTAGGATAAATTCGACATAAAAATGTATAAAATTAACGTTTGTCATGTGTTATTGAATCTTGTTGTTCCAATTATTTTAATGGTGTTCTAGTATATATATTTTTTATGTTTGTGATCGACATGGTTTACACTTGTGATTTTTGTTTTCAATTTTAATTTTGGTTTGGGATTTTGATTTTGCAAGGGTTTCATTCTGTGTAACTCACTTGAGAAAAATGGAGAGGGACCTTGGGAAAGAAGTTGAGGGGTGGGCCATAGAGAGCGAAAATGATAAAAGGAAAAAAATACCCCTGAGTTAACAGGAAAAATTCTAACAGGGTTAGTGACAAAAACCCAATACTTTATAAATTGCAAACGACAACTGTAATCCATAATTATTTCAAAAGAAGACTTGATACGTTATAATATATAACTCAGATGAACGGAACATGTAATCTTACTCTAAAATCTATTTAAGAGAGATGAAATTTGCAAATGGAGCATAAAAACTTTATTTTAAGGTTAAAATTATTTAACTAATGATTTTATATTAAAATTTTCTAAATCGACTATAAAAATTAAAAACTGAGAAATGAAATTACACGTTAACGATAAATTTTGATTTTACAGGTAAAATTCTTTAATTTATGGTTTTATATTTTAAATAACTAATAACTACAACATTCATTAAATTATATTAAACGAAAAGAAAATTTCCATAAAAACGAATTTAGATTTTTATTTTATTTTTATTGTCAATTTAGTTGTAACACCCCGATTTTTGAAAGGTATCATTTCAAGTTGTTACAGAAACCGATGTATTACGGAAAAATAAGATGTTTGCCTTTGTATTGGAATCCTTATTTTTTTAGTCTAGATAGATAAAAGATTTAATTGCGAGTTCAACGGTCCTTTCCGGAGCGAAAACGGAGCTATAACGAATAAGTTATGGCCAAAACAGTGTTTAAGGCTCATTTCTCGCGGGTTGTGTGGGATGCACGGGTCGTGCGCCCTCCCTGCACAAATTGCGCATGGTCAGAAGGTCCAGCCACTTAAACTCAATTTTAGCCTCATTTCTCATTCTCATCTCATTTTTCTCCATTATTTTTCCTCTCATCTTCTTCCCTTCATAGAAACCGAATCTAGGGTTTTTCTTCACCCAAATCACATCATCTATCGCTAGAAGTTGGGTATTACATCCAAGGTTTCGGTTTGGAAGCTTCATCACCATCTTCATCTTATCCAACAGGGCCAAGATCTTGATTTTTGGGTTTTCTTCTAAAACCTACTTGGTGAGTTCTTACTATCATTTTCTGAACTCCTAATACATCTCCTTGGTTTTGGATCTACGAAAATTACATTTTGATCTAACTTGAGTTTTTGAAGATTTTAGGGTTCTTGCTATATCTTCTGAAATGGAAGGGTTTTCATTTGTTATTAAATAAAATGAAGTATTCCTTGTACTATTTGGTGAATTACTTGGAAGAATGTATAAATCTCATTTCATGGTTTTCATTCTTATCAGCAGTTAACTTGAAAATGCATATTGGTTATAAAATGTTATTGGAACCATATTGTTGGATCATAAATTGTATTCAAGATTAAAAGTTAAAGTTCGGGGTTCAAATTGTACTTATTTGATAGTTATTTGTTGTTGGGCCCAAGCCCATTAGGCTTATACGCCTAAGTATAAGTAGTTTTGATTAATTAGGTTTTTAGGTTAATCCTCTCATAATCCTCATTATTACTTTCATAATCATATAGAGAGGTAGCCGTATCGTAATCCTACGCACAAGGTATCAAGAACACACAACTGGTTTTCATTGATTAATCAAGGGATTGTGGTATGTTATTCTGATCTGTTTATCTCTTGATCTTTATTGTGTTGTGTGATTGTTTATCAACTAGAATACTGGGTTTAACAAGTGGTATCAGAGCCTAAAGAATCGAGTTTTTGGATCAAACAGTATTTTTTTCAATTATTCACTTTGTTCATCGATCTTACTGTGTTCATCGATATTCAACTAGTGATAACTGGTTTTTTGAATTAATGTGGTTTTATGCTTGAAATCAATCTGATTAGATGAGTTTTATAGTATTGAATGTTATCTGATAGTTTAATTGATCTTTAATTCACTGATTGTTTGGATTTTTAATGATTTGTGAAATTTGGGTTCGATGTGTTCATGATAATGTCGACCACTGTGTTTATCGTATTGAAGCTTGAAAGTTGATTTTAATCATTAATTTTGATTCCATTCTGATCGATATATGTTTTGGGTTACAAAAGTCTGATTTTTTGCATTGAATTTGAATTCTCAAGTGTTTTCTGGGTTGATTATTGTTTTCTGGGTCGAAAGTTTCAAAGAACACACCGGTCGTTATTCAATTACACTTGTCCGGTCGACCGCATCACATCGGTGAGTCCATACACCGGTCGAGTAAACTTCGTTTCACACCGGTCGCCTCACCCCGGTCGGTCAGAACACCGGTCGACACACAGGTCCGGTCGGTCAGGACACCGGTCGACACACAGGTCCGATCGATCAGGACACCGGTCAATCAAGACACCGGTCAGCACATCGGTCGAGCAAAATTTGTCTTTTTGCACCAATTTCACACTTTTCCATACTTAGACAAATTTTTGCAAACTGTAATATGGCCTCTAAATGTCAAAAAAAAATCTCTAGGGGCGTCCGTGCTAAGTCTGCGGAGGGGGACAAAGTTCTGTTCGTGATCAAAATTTTCTTATTTTTAGTATTACTCTGTATTTAATTGATTTTATCTACTGTTTGCGAATTATGCATTTGATCATTTTTGGAAATTTATTTTTCTGAAAATTTTTTAGTGTAGTTTTTATCCAATTCTTGATTCTAATAACTTACAAGTTGATTTAAGTGGTACAGATATCATCATGCCTTACATAGACGAGAAGGGAAATACGGTGATGACCGAGAGAGATTGTGTTATAATGTATATGCCAGAAATTCCAACACTGGAAGCTGAGAATGAAAATCTGAAGATTCGGAACTCATCTCTCCTTGATCAAATAAATAAGTTGCAAGATGATAAATGCCTAAAGAAAGACTTTGTTTGCTCAGAATGTATCTCTAACTCAAAGATTAATTTTGCAGGAATTATTGAGTCGAAAGAGAAAGAAATCTTAAATCTTCAAGCTAAAGTAAAAAGTCTTAACTCAAGCTCTACATGGTCAAAAAAAGGATTCAATGCAAAGAGAGCTTGAGGAGCTTAGAAGGAGAGCAAGTGTTGCAAGTGATACTAGTAAGGGACTGAGACAGATAAATTCTTGAGTCTTTGCGGAAAGAGATAAACTGAAAAATAAAGTCTTCAGTCTTGAGGTTGAGATTAATATGCTGAAAGAAAAGGCAACCAAAGACAGAGACAACACAAATGTCCAAGATGAGATGTTGAAGATCGAGAAAGAAAGAAAAGTATTTGCCAAGAAATTTTCTGACTTCTCCAGAAAAGCCTTTGAAGAGAAGAAATCTTTAGAGATTAAATGTGTTAATCTTTCTTAACAAGTTTCAGACTTTGAAAAAGTTATCATTCTTGAGAGAGAAAAGGCTGAGAAAGAGAAGAAGAAAGCTGAGCTGAAGGATGTAAATAAAGACTTTTCTAAAGAAAAGAATGATCTAGAGACTGAGATAGCTAAGCTGACAAGAAAGTTATCTGAGTTGTCTACAAACATTCTGGAAGAAAAAAAGACGAAATCTGAATTGCAAAAGAAGTTTGATCTGATTGCAAAGGAAAGAAACAGTTTGTCTTCAAAGATAAAGGAACTTGAAGAGATCGTATTCAAAGTGAAGCTGACTGAGCATAAAACGTCAGAGTCAATAGCTCAACCACTGAGAGATGATCAAGCTGATTCAGATTGTTCACTCAAAAAGGCTTCAAGTTCACATTTTTCAAATGTTTCTTATAATCCTTTATTTGACTTAGATGATGATCTTACTTCTAAATCTACTGATCAAATTCGTCCTTCTAACCTCTTCTTTGATAAAAATGTTGATGGTTCAAATAACTTAAAGAAGACCAAGTCTCGGATGAAAAGGTTCTGGAGAAGGGAAGATGAGAGAGACATAGGAAATTGGATCTGGAGAGTTAAAGTATCTCCAGAGGAGAAGAACACCGATAAATCATTTGTGCATACATCAAATGCAAAATGGAACTATGCCTCAAAAGGTAAAACTTTTGGCAAACCTGATCTGGTTTACACCATCAATCAATTGATCAGGTTAGCACAAAAGAAAATAAGTTGTTCCTACTGTGGCTCAAATGATTTTGTAAGAAAAGATTATGTAAATAACTGGTATGGTTCTTATTTCATGTCTCCCACTAGAACTGCAACTAACCCATTAGGACCCTGTTAGGTGTGGTTTTATAGTAATCATTGTATTTATAGGGCTTGGTCAAATACTGTGTTTAGATATATTTGTGTTGTTTTGACCAAGAGTATTTAAGTCCCTTTGGTCTTGGTTTGTTGTAAGAACTTCACGCATATTGAATATATTCTCTGTTATGCACTCCAAAGCTCTCTTTACTTTCTCTCTCTATGATTCATTGATCTTGGACTCACAATTGGTATCAGAGCCATCTGAATCTTGAGATGATTGAGAGATTGTTTTTTCGTTTCTGAATTTGTGGTTTAAAATTGAATATTTGATCGATTTTCTTGAATTTTTCAAGAAAATCTCGTTTTCTTGATTTTTCATCAAATTCAAATGTGTTTGTGATCGAATTTGTTTGTAATCTGTTTCTTTAGATTCGTTTCTGATAGTCGATCATAATTGTTTCATATAATTTTGCATGAAAACCAAGTTTTGACCTTTGATTATGAGATTTAAAAAGTTTCTAGAAAAACCCGTTCTCGTACTGTTCTATCATCGAATTTGAGTTTTTTTGTGGTTTTTAATCAAATTTCTTTTTGGAATTGTGTTAAAAAGTTGTTTTCGATAATCAGTGTGTGAATTTCTTGGTTTAATTTCATTGTTTCATTCGATCTTGCGAATTTTTTCTTGTATTCTTCGGTTTGTGCAAGTTCATATAGGTTTACGCAAGTTCCTATTACTTTGCGCAAGTTCATGTTGTACTAATCTCTATGTTAGTGTTTCAGGTATTCGCATTGGGCTATTCACGCAAAGCTTACTTTGCGTTTCACTCCAATCACGCAAACCTCTCTTTGCGTATCCATTGCAATTTCTAGCTTTTTAATACGAGAAGTGATCTTTGCGTTTCTAGCTTTTTACGCAAAGCTCAATTTGCGCAATCATCTTAACACGCAAAGTCCAGTTTGAGCATCTTATTCAGTTTGCGTTTCCTTCTTATAACGCAAAGCTAGTTTGCGCAACAGCCTACTTACGCAAAGCCTACTTTGCGTCTTCAGCTGCTTCCGAAAAGCTCAAGTTTGCGCAAGTCTCACATATTTTTTTTTCTGATTTTCTGAAAAATGGATTCTGCAAAGTTTTCCTTTCAAGCTAAGTTCTACTCAAGCGATCTGATGATGTCCTTGGGATCTGAAACTCGTCCTGCAGTTCTTGTCGATGAAAACGAATTCACTCAATGGCAAGATCGATTTTTGAACTTCATCGAGCGTCAAGCAAATGGAGAGAACATGATGAAGTCTCTAACCGAAGGACCTTTCGTAAAGCCTAATAAAGAGACTCCTCCAACTTCTGAAGACGCTTCACGAATGAAAGCTGATCGAGAGTTGAAACCTAATCTGATGCTAGCTTTACCAAATTCTGTCTACAACCGAGTTGATCATTGCAAAGATTATCCAAATCTGTTATGGGCACAATTGGAAAAGATCATGCTTGGTTCTTCGGTCGCAACTCAGCTTCGACATACTCGGTTCATGAACAACTTTGAAGAGTTCAAGGCCAAAGACAGTGAGTCTATATAGAGTGTTTTTGACAAATTCTGTTCAGTGCTGAATGATCTGCAAAAGATAAATGTAATCAAGACTGAGCTTGAGACGAATCAGAAATTCTTTAATGCTCTTCAGCCTGAATGGAACAAAACTTGTCACAGACTGAGGAACGATGTTCGGGTTTCTACTATGCAGATTCAAGAATTATACGAAATTCTGATGTCTGATGAGAGCTTGGTGTTAGAGAAGAAGACCAAACTAGAGAAAAAGAATAAGAAATCAGTAGACCCGGTTGCACTCCTCACGAGCAAACTGGCTGAAGAAGCGTTGTCTGAAAACGCTTACAACGGGTCAACTGAAGATGATGGTGAGGCATTGCAGAAAGCTATGATCCTTATCTCTCAGCACTACCAGAAAAAGTTCCAACCTCGATCGGGTTCCAACTTTCCTCGCTTCACTTCTGGGTCTAAAGCCAAAGTACCCGAGCCAAAGACTGTTGCCTGCTACAACTGCGGAAAGTCGGGTCATATTTCAAAAGAGTGTCGAGTGAAGAAGGTTAGGGACTCATCTTATTACAGAAAGAAATTGGAGCTAGCTGAAAAGAGAGAGAACGGAACTGCTCTGCTGGCCGAAGAAGAATTCTGGCTAGATCACTCTGACGACGAAGCTGCAAACGTCGAGATCGCTCAGATGTGCTTGGTTGGAGATGATCAGTCAGACGATTCTAATACTGATGAAGATGAGGTATATATTGATTTTGATTACAATTTTATTACCTCTCAGATGAATATTATAATTACTACTTTATCTGATTTGCGTTCTAAGTTAATATCTGAAAATAATCTAAATTCTGAAAAGTCAGATTTGATTGACAAACTAAAATTTTCTTTGAAAGATGAAAAATCTATTTTAGAAAATACTAAAGACATCTTTCAAAAGAAATTGGATGATTTGGAAAATTCAAATAAGACTTATCTTGAGTCTTTGACTAAAATGACTATTTTAAAAGATGATTTTTTAGATAAAATAAATAAGTTAGAAGAAAAGTTTTATCGAATGAACCAATCTGAACAAACAATTTTTATGAACAAACCAAGGAGTGAAGAAGCTTTAAAACAAAGGTGGGGACTTGGTTTTGACAATCCTCATTGTTTAAACAAAGTGATAAACGAAGTTCCTACTTTATATAAATACGATTATCTAACTCTTGCACACTATGCTCCTCAGTTCAAATTTCATTGGACAAGTGAAAAGCAAATATTAGTTATCGAAAATGAGAAAAGAACAAATAACAAGAAAAAGGAAATTCCTTTTGTTTGCACAAGTGAAAATGCAAAATATTTTCCTGAAAAATCAAGGAGAGGAAGAAGAGTTTTAAATGAAATATCTCCTGTCAAATCTTCAATATCTGATGATTTTGTTAATTCTTATGCTCCTAATACTGATAAGGAAAATATTTCTCAAATCATTTATGATTCTAAGAAATATACTCCTCCGTTAGTTTTAGAAAGCAAAATCATCGATCTTGAAGATAAGATAGAAGATCAAAATATTTTAAAGGAAATTGAATCTGATATTGTTCTTTCTTTCATGACTTCTAGTTTTGAAGAAAAATTATTTTCTCAAAAACGAGATTCTATTTCTACCCTTTCTTCTGATTCTAAGGAAAATAAAAAGAAAGTTTCCAATTTTAAAATCTTTTCTCAAAATTCTTCAGATTCCGAGGCAAATTCAGATTTATTAGTTGATCAGATTAGTTGCTTAGATAAATTTATTTCTTCTGATTTAAATATTTCGTCTAAAATTCTTGATGATTCTTTTACGCTAAATGATCAATATTATAAACCTAAGCGTAAAAGAAGACGGTCAAAGAAGTCGAAGAAACAAGATAAAGTTATTTATGACAGTTCTAATTCTTCTGATTCAATTCTTACAGATAGGACTTTGAGCACTTGATCGAAGCACATCTGGAGAGCAAAGCGGACATCAAATGATTCTATAAATGAGGACGATAGATATGTAGACAGATGTTATACCAGTGATTCATTTTCTTATTGTAATAAATTTTCAAAATACTCTATAAAGCAAATGTTTCAAATTTCCAAAAATGTCTCATATTCTTCTTCTGATTCTAGTTCAGATGATTATGCCTTGTATTCATCTGATGATTGTGCTTATCATTCTGATATATCTCTCGTGCTTTATCTGTCAAATATTCTAATTATTTCCCCATACGAACTGCAACTAACAAACACAAGCCCAAATAGAAGTGGGTACCCAAATCTTTATCTGATTCAAAGTTGCAGGCATCTCATGTTAAGGGGGAGTAAGAGAAACGTGGCTTCTGAATAATTCAGCTCAGGACCCGTACTTCATAGACTACGACTTTTAGACAAATCAGTCTAGGACTCGTTCTTCAATGATTTAGCTTCTGACTGAATGAGAAACTGTGAGTACATCTACTTTTTTTCCGCTGCATTTATCTCTGAAAATGATGTCATTCCAATTTTCTCAAATTTTTCATGAATCTGAGCATTTTCAATCTTTCTTGAATTCTGTTCAACCCAATTTTTCTTTGACACACATGGTATAAAAAGTTGTGTGATTCGGAATATTTATAGGTTACAATGCTTAGAAAACCTAAAGAGTCGGTGTTGGGAACTGAAGAAAAGCTTAAGTATGGTTAATGCTGCTAGTTCAGATTTACTACTACTAGAAGACTTCAAAGTTAATACTGCTGAGTATTACTACTTCTAGTAGAATTAATACTGCTAGACAAAGTTAGTGTTGTTTGAACAAAGTTAGTACTGCTTAGCTAGTTAGTACTGCTAGTGGTTAGTGCTGCTTAGTTGTTTATGCTGCTTATGATTAGTACTGCTTATGAATTGAAGATCCGGATGGAAAGGATGACAGCTGTAAAGAATCAAGATATTCATGGAAGGATTGAAGATAATGATGGAAGATATACTTAAGATATTTTATTTATTGTAATTATCTTTTATTCAGTATATGTATAGAATTGATAGAATAGTTTAGATTTAATCATTCATTCTAAGTTTTAGAGAAAATCAACCTCAAGGCATAGATCCTATATCTAGAGAAGTAGAATTCGTCTTGAAAGAGTCTGTTCTTCAAGATTGAGGTTAAGTGAGTAATCTTGTGATTTGATAATTTAATACAAGTTTACAAGTTGTTGATCATATACAGTTTTGATTACTGTTACATTGAATATCAAAGTGTTATTCCGCAACCTCTTTGATATTGTTTCTGAGACTTTATTCTTGTTAAGAAATTTGATCCTGACAAGTGGTATCAGAGCCTGTTCTCTCAGAAACATCTATTCATTCATCATGGAAAACTTTGCAGAATCAAACAGTACTCTGGTCTCAAAGGTTCCAATACTCAGACCCAATGAATTCGATATGTGGAAGATCAGAATCAAGCAGTACATACTCCTCACTGACTATTCTATGTGGGATATCATAGAGAATGGTCCTTCTGAAGCAGGAAAGATTGGTGCAGATGGAAAGAGAACTCCACCAAAAACTGATGCTGAAAGAAAGATTAGACAGACAGATATGAAAGCCTTGAGCACCTTGCTCTTGGCTATTCCCAATGAATATCAACATCAGTTCTGCAACTGCACTGATGCAGAGATGCTCTGGAATGCTCTAGAGAAGAGATTCTCAGGTACCAAAAGTACCAAGAGAAATCAGAAAGCTATTCTGAAGCAACAATATGAGAACTTTATGTCAACCAAGAATGAGTCTATGACTCAAACTTTTGACAGGTTCAACAAGCTTATTGGTGAACTTGCTACAGTGGGAGTACAAATTGATCAAGATGATCTGAACAGAAAGTTTCTAAGGTCCCTAAGTGATGAATGGACCATGTATACTGTGTCTTTCAGACAGAATGATCAACTGGAAAGAAAAGGAACTTGATGATCTATATAATGATCTAAGAGTTTTTGAATCTGAGGTAGAGGCTAAGAAGAGGCCTTCTGGGTATGTTCACAATGCTGCACTCCTTTCAGCATCAACTGATTCTACTTCCAACCCTGAATTAGTTAGGGCTGCCAATGGAGCAAATCAAGAGAAAGGAAATGAAACTGTATTTGAAGCCTTTCTGGCAAGTCATGGAAACTCTTCTCTCATTAATGATGACTTGGAACAACTCCATCCAGATGATCTTGAAGAGATGGACATTAAATGGCAGATGGTCATGCTCTCTATGAGAGTTAAGAAGTTCATCAAAAGAACTGGAAGAAATAACTTCTCTTAAAGAAGAGAAGATGGAGCAGGTTTTGACAAGTCAAAGGTGGAATGCTATAAATGCCATCAGAAAGGACACTTTGCTAGAGAATGCAGAAGTGGAATACCTCAAAACAATAACCACCAACAAGCTCAATCTGGAAGCTTCAATAATAACAGCAACTCTGCACAAGCCCTTGTCTCTCAACAAGGCATGGGGTTTGATTGGAGTGATCAAGCTGAAGAGGCCATCCAGAACCAAGCTCTAATGGCAGAGGTGTCAGATCTCCCAACAGAGGAAACTTCCAATCTTTGTTCTCAAAATTGCATTAACACTGTTAAAAGGTACAGGGATCACAACCAGACCATGAGTGATGACCTGAAGAGATTAGAAAAGGACATAAAAGATTATGTTAGGATTGTTGAGAGATTTGAAGAGCAGATTAAGGGTTTTCAAGCTAATGAGCTTCAACACTCTTATGACACAAACTACTAGAAGTGGGAGAAGAATGACTTAGAACTTCAACTGACCAGATCCAAAGAAGAGAGTGAAAAGCTAAGAGGAGAGCTAGCTAAAGTCAAACTAGATGTAGAAAAGTTTTCCAATGCTTCCAAAGCAATGGATTATTTGCTACAAACTCAGATTCATGATAAACTGAGAAGAGGAATAGGGTACAATACCACACCACCACCCTATAACAACAACTACATCCCTCCTAGCTCAGATTTGTTAGAAACAAAGGATAGGAAGGACCTACCTAAGGGAGCCACTGAGATAGATCCCTTAGATGAAGTAGTTGTTAAGGATAAAACTGAGAAAGAAGTTGTCAAAGATAAAGACAACACTGTAAGTGGTGAGATTCCTATAGAAAACCACATAATCACCAATGAGAGATGTGGAAAGCATTGGATCAAGTTCAATGAGATAGAGAAGACTGAGGGAAAGAACAAGAAGGTTCACTATAAGCAGACCACTGTTGTGAACTCTATCCTTTGCAAGCAGTGTGCATGCAATAAATCTGAGCCCCAAAAACATGATAAACCAAGGGGAAATCAGAGAAACTGGAACAATCAATGGGCACAAAAGCAAGGCATTGATCTGAGTAAAATCAATAGACCAAAGCCTTGTTTTATTTGTGGAAAGTTAAACCATTTGTGTCAGGATCGAATTCTCAACAAGAATTAATTCTCAGAAACAATATCAAAGAAGTTTGCGGAATAACACTTTGATATTCAATGAAACAGTAAATCAACACACAGTAAAATATGAATAACAAACTGTGAACTTGTATTGAATGCTTTGAAGTTACAAGATTACACACTTAACCTCAATATTGATGAACAAGCTCACCAATACGAATTCTACTTCTCTAGAATTAGGATCTATGCCTTGAGGTTGATTTCTCTCTAAAACTAAACTTTTTTTCATTCTTCTATAACTTCTATACATATACTAAAAGAAAAAGATAATTACAATAAATAAACAAATCTTCAGTATATCTTCCATGTATATCTCTAATCATTCCATGAATATCTTCAATTCATCCAGCTGTTATTCTTTCATGCAGATCATATAAGCAGCACTAACTATGCTCAGCAGCATTAAAACCTTCAAGCAGCATTAACTGTAAGCAGCACTAACCACTAGCAGTACTAACTAGCAAAGCAGTACTAACTTTGTTCAAGAAGTACTAACAATGACTAGCAGTATTAACTCTACTAGCAGTAGTAATACTCAGCAGTACTAACCTTCAAGTCTTCTAGCAGTAGTAACTCTGAACCAGCAGCATTAATCATACTTGATCTTTTCTTCAGTTCCCAACAATCTCCCCCTGACTTGACTTTTAGGAAAAGAAGTCAAGTTCCTCGGATACTCTTCAAGATGCTGTCAATACCTCTGGTTCAATTTCCCAAATTTGGATCTAGGCCCAAACTTTGATTTACAGTTCTTCTTACCACAATCTTTGCCATCTCTGAATCCTTTGTACAGACCAGTGTAGGTTTAAGCATCCCTTCCAACTTCTCCTTGCTATGCTCATATATTTTGTCCACCAGGTAGTATTCATGATAACTGTTGTCAATAGTAATCATGTATACTCCACAGTTTTCAAACAGTATCCATTTGTCAATCTTCTTGAAGATGAACTCATGCTTATGATCTTTAATCCTATAGTGTACTCTTTCTGGATCAAACATCATGCACAAGTATTCCAATGTCACTTTGAGAAGATTCTCTTCAGTACCTTTCAACACAGGTTCATAAAGTTTCATCCCCACTTTGTATAATTCTTCCATATCAGCTCTGGAGCAACTTCTAATAACTCTCCCCCATGTTGAATAAGCTTCAAAAGAACCATCAACTCTCTTGATTCTGAAAAAATACTTTCCACTGTCTCTTAGAATATCCCAGAAAATCATCTCTCGAGCTTGTATAGAGATTGGATCAGCCTTCAAAGGTTCCACTATGGTCATGTACGGATCTATACTCTCATCTTTTGGCTTACTAGACTGTTCTTGAAGTTGTACTGATTCTGTTTGAGATGTGACTGAAGGTTCTGCTTCCTTTTCAGTTTCTTCCACCCTTGGCCTTTTCAACTGCCTTTTTGAAGCAATTGATTTCACTCTCTTTCCAGACTTGGCTTCTACACCAACACTTTCAGGTTCTTCCTTCTTCTCTTCTGCTTCTTCTTTTGAGGGTGTAGTCTCCTCAGAGAATGGCATTTGAATATTTAGGTCACGTCTTTCCTTCATTCTTCTCTCAGCCTCCTCCCTTTGAGCTGAATCCCCTTGGAGCTTGGCCATTTCCTTGTTATATAACTCTTCAACCTGAGAGTATGCCATATGGGTAAACATCTCCCCCTTAACACCAATTGCACCTTTCAGGAAGTTTATCATCTTTCTTCTTTCCTGATTGGCCAAGAAGGTCTTGGAGGGTTGTCGTTTCTGCTTCATCACTGGCATCTTTTTAACTTGAAGTTTCTTGGTCTGAGCTGCTTCTTTTAAGTTTTTCTGATATTCTGCATTCAACTTTCTGGCCATTATCCTTGAAAGCTCTCTGTCTGTTTCTGTTTGCAACATTTCCTCCTTTTCCATTTGGTTTTGAAGCTGTTTTGCTATTGCCTCATCCAGTTCAATCTGAGACTTCTTCTTTGTAGGCAGTTCAGCTTCTTCAACCATCTTTTCTTTTCCTTTTCCCTTGATATCCCTCAAGACTTCCTTTTGAGATTCTCCTTCATTGATGACCACTCCTTTGGCCTTTTGAGTAGCCTTAGGAGTGTCATTCTTTGCTTTTACTAGAGTTTCTGCTATCTCCAGTTCTTCTACAGAAAGCCCTGTTACTGCTGCTTCAACAGTATTAACAGTTTCTGCTGTTGTTCCATGTTTTGTCTCCCCCTCAACTTCAACTTCCTTTATAGTTGAGCTTTCTTTCTCTTTTTCTCCTTGTGGTTTCTCCCCCTTGTTGAAAGGATCTTGAACATTTGATCTCTTCTTTAATACAAACTGCTTCCTCTTCTTCCTCTGTACTAGCCTGATCACCATCTTTTTCAGCTTAGCAATCTGTACTTGTTGTGACAGAATTACCAGCTTCATTTCTTCTATTTCTTTTCCTTGTTTGATGACATCTTGGTTGATGTTTCCCATTGCATCCATCAATTCCTGGTAGTTATATCTGTCCTCACCTTCTCTAGAAGTATTACCCTCCTTTGAAGGATCATTGGATCTTTTAGTAGTGGAAGTCTTCTGCCTAGCAGAAGCACTATCCACCCCTGTGGTTTCTTGGCACCAGGTACCTTCAAATGATTGCTCATTCAAAGTTGCCATGGGGGAGGTCTTATTGATGTTACCACTTTCCTCCTCTATGCTAGCAGGAGTAGTGGCAGCCTCATCACCCATATGCTCAACCTCCTCCTCAGAGAGCACCTCCTTGGGGTTGGGAGACACCCCTGTGGTTTCCCTATGGATATTCCTTAAAGGAAAATTCTCCTTTAGAGGGCTTAAAGGCTTGGGGGTTGATGGTACAAGAAGGGAAGGAGCCTTCTTTACCTGTTTCCTCTTGTAAGTTTGTGTGATAGGAGAGGTTGGTTTTTCAAGAAGGGACTGGGGGATTAATTTTGAGTGGGAAGGTTGGGATTGGCTAGCAGTAGGATGGTCTAATGAGGGCCTTGACCCTGCTGCCATACCTTCATTGGTTTGGGACACCACCATCATTGTAGAGAACAATGGGGTGTCAACTCCTTCAGAGTCCCCAGCAGATCTTCTCATGTTTGAGAAAACCTTGCCTTTGGGGGGTTTAGGTACATATACCCCAACAGGTTGAGGTATATCCGTCAATACATGAGTAATAACTTCTTGAACAAACCTGGGATACATAAAGAAACTCTTTTTGTTTCCCATGTTTGATACAAGATCACTGAAAATCATTTGTGAAAAATTGTACCTTCTGGCAGTGGCCAAACAGACCAAAGCATAAGCAATGGTGCTGCGGAACTCACTCCATCCAGTAGTCTTTTTGGAGATGCAGTGCATGAGAGTATGGACAAAGAAATGCCATTGGGGTGAAAATTTGGCTTTAGAGAATTTGAAAACACCCAATGGGCCTCCATACCCCATTCTTGTAAGGGATGAGAACAGTTCATCATTTGGGATAGACGTTATACCTGAGGCATCGTCTAGACGTAGACTGATGCGAATAACTTCTTCAGTAACTGTTAAGGGTTGGTCACACACCCTTGTCTTGATCATCTGCACACCATTCTCAGCAACAATGGTGGCATTAGCCCAGAATTGCCTTTGATGCTCGATATAGATTGTAGGAGCAACAGTAAGAGCATGAGCAATATGGCTCGACTTGAGGAAATCCACAATTTGATGAAATCCTGCAGCTTGCTTTGGCTTTTGTAGCATTGCGATCTCATTGTGCTCGTCGATGAATGCCATGGATGCCATTGAACTGGGATGTTCTTGCCTGAAAGACTTGGTACTTGAGAGAAAAAGGTTTAGAGCGCAAGTGAACAGTATGCAAAGAGTCGTTATGAACGTTTAGGCGGGCAAAGGGTATTTATAGTATTTGTAACATAAGCAGCATTAACCTAGAGCAGTATTAACTACCTAGCAGTATTAACTACGAGCAGTATTAACCGCGAGCAGTATTAACTAACTGGCAGTATTAACTGCGAGCAGTATTAACTAACTAGCAGTATTAACTGCGAGCAGTATTAACCGCGAACAGTATTAACTAACTAGCAGTATTAACTGTGAGCAGTATTAACTGAGAGCAGTATTAACTACCTAGCAGTATTAACTGCGAGCAGTATTAACTAACTAGCAGTATTAATCGCGAGCAGTATTAACTAACTAGCAGTATTAACTGCGAGCAGTATTAACTAACTAGCAGTATTAACTGTACTTACTCATTGAAGCTTAGGCTGAATTGAGTACTGCTATGTATGTCCTGCAAAGATAGATTAGTAACACCAAGAATCTATAATATTCAGATATTTAACCACTTTTTTAGAGAAAGCTTATTCAGAGTTGATCATTCCCACACTTGTTACCAAGAAAGTGAATCTACCCACATCAAAAGCTTTGGTGAATAGATCAGCAAACTGGTTGTCAGTATGAACTTTCACAACTTGAACAAGTTTCTTTTCATTATAGTCTCTTATAAAGTGATACCTGATCTCAATGTGCTTTGTCTTAGAGTGCTTGACCGGATTATTCACAATGCTGATAGCACTGCTATTACCAATAAAAATGGGAGTGTGTAGAATGGTTACCCCATAGTCCAACATCTGATTCTGAATCCATAAGACTTGAGAACAGCAACTTTCAGCTGCTATGTACTCTGCCTCTGTTGTAGATGTGGACACTGTGGTTTGTTTCTTGCACTGCCATGAAACTAGTCTAGCAACCAAAAACTGACATCCTCCATAAGTAGATTTTCTGTCCAAGTTTGCTCCACCTAGATCACTGTCTAAGTATGCTATTAGGTCAAAGGGTGAGTCATGAGGATACCAAAGTCCCAATCTGGGTTGCCCTATGAGATATCTGAATATCCTCTTAACAGCTTGAAAGTGAGATTGCTTTGGCCTAACTTGGAATCTTGCACAAACACAGACTGGAAACATTATATCTGGCCTTGATGCTGTGAGATACATGAGAGATCCAATCATGGATCTATAATGATGCACATCCATATCCTCCCCCTCAAGATCTGCTGTTATCTGTTTGTGTGTCTCCATAGGTGTGCTGGCAGGTTTTGATTCTGAGAAACCAAACTTGGTTAGAATGTCCTGCACATACTTGGATTGACAGATGAAGATACCATCTGACTTCTGTTGAACTTGGAGTCCAAGGAAGAAAGTAAGTTCCCCCATGGAACTCATTTTAAACCTTTGATGCATTAGGTCCTCAAACTCCTTGCACATGTTGTCTCTTGTGGATCCAAAGATAATGTCATCAACATAGATTTGGACCAGCAAGATCTCCTTCTTCTTTCTCTTGATAAACAGAGTCTTATCAATGACTCCTCTTTCAAAGCCATTTTCCAAGAGATAGGATGACAGAGTGTCATACCATGCTCTTGGAGCTTGATGTAGTCCATAAAGAGCTTTCTTCAATTTGTATACCCTGTCTGGATAGCTTGGGTTTTCAAACCCTGGTGGTTGACAGACATATACCTCTTCTTCAATTGAGCCATAGAGAAAAGCACTCTTTACATCCATTTGATAGACTTTGAAGTTCATGTCAGAAGCATAGGCTAGGAATAATCTGATTGTCTCTATCCTAGCCACAGGTGCAAAAACTTCTTCATAATCTATACCCTCTTCTTGAGTATACCCTTGAGCGACTAGCCTTGCTTTGTTCCTTATGACAATTCCTCTTTCATCTCTCTTGTTCCTGAAGATCCACTTTGTGCCAATTGCTCTGTGACCTTTAGGAAGGTCTACTAGATCCCATACATCTTGTAGCTTGAATTGTAACAGTTCTTCTTGCATTGCTTCTATCCAGCTGGATTCTTTCATAGCATCATGTGCCTTTTTAGGCTCAAGCTGGGATAGAAAACACGACAGCACTGTATGCTGTTGATCTTGCATTTCTTGAAGTCTGCTTTGATGTCTAGTCATCATAGAAGAAGATATATCTCCTATTACCAGCTGTGGAGGATGATTCTTTTGAACTCTTGTGTTATGACTAGGTTCTTCAGTAAGTCCTACCTCTAGATTAGAGTCATTCAACTCAACTGAAGTGTTCTCAGCAGCTACTTCTGATTCTCTATTCTCTTGGGTCTCCTCATCTCTACTTTCTTCTCCACTCTGACTTGATCCAGCAGATGGTTCCTTGTCACAGTCTTCAACAGAATCCACTGTAGGTATGGGAAAGATCATAGATTTAGACATAGTTTCTTGAACTTGTGTAGTCCCTGATCCTCCACTTCCTGAACCTGCATAATCATCACTACTGAAACCAAAAGAGTTAGTTAGTGAATCAATGTCAAATAGCCACTGAGGACCAGACCCAATAGGATTTGGTGTGTTCTCATTGCATTTGACATTGTCACTTTCTTCAATTATTCTAGAAGAAGAATTAAACACTCTGTAGGCCTTACTCTGAGATGAGTAACCAACAAGAAATCCATCATCTGCCTTGCTATCAAACTTACCTAAGTGAGTTTTGGTATTGAGAATTGTACAAGGACATCCAAAAGGTTTGAAAAAGTCAATAAAGGGTTTTCTTTTATTTAAAAGCTCATATGGTGTCTTGTTCTTAGCCTTGACCACTAGAACTCTGTTTTGGACATAACAAGCAGTATTAACTGATTCAGCCCAGAAGGTAATTGGCAGTTTTGAATCAGCCAACAGAGATCTGGCAGCCTCTATTAGTGTCCTATTTCTCCTTTCAGCAACACCATTCTGTTGAGGAGTCCTAGGAGCACTATATTGTCTCTCAATGCCTTTTTCTTCACAAAAGGTGTTTAGATCAAGATTTTTAAATTTAGTTCCATTGTCTGATCTAATGACTTTTACTTTTTGATTAGTTTGGTTTTCAATTCTTAGGATAAAGGATTTGATCAGTCTACTTGTCTCATCCTTAGTCCTTAGAAAATATACCCAGGTAAATCTAGAGTAATCATCAACAATAACCAAGCAGTAAGATTTCTTGCCTATACTCATAACATTTGTAGGGCCAAACAGATCCATATGCAGTAACTGGAGACAAGAAGAAATGGAGTTTATCTCTTTGGTCTTATGAGAAGTTTTGTGTTGTTTGCCTTTAAGACAAGCAACACAATGATCATCACATGAAAAGACTTTAGATGGTAAACCTCTTACAAGGTTGTTTTTAACAAGTTTGTTTATAGTCTTAAAATTCATGTGACACATCCTTCTGTGCCAAAGAGATGATTCATCTATAGAAGCTTTTGAAACAAGACAATTTAGAGATGAATCACTATCAACATTGTCCATATCTAGACAATAAACATTGTCCTTTCTTGGAGTTCTAAGTAGTATCATGCTTTCATCAACTACCTTGAACCCTGGAGCAAGGATCATACACTCAGTATTTGTAAATAATATACTATGTTGTTTGTCACAAACCTGTGATACACTTAACAGATTGTACTTCAACTGATCAACATAGTAGACATCCTCAAATGTCATCTTACCTTTGGTGACATTACCTTTTCCACTTATCTTACCACCAGTAAGATTATCTCCAAATGCAACATGTCCTCCATTGATATGCTTGAAATCCTGTAGGCATGACATGTTACCTGTCATGTGCCTAGAGCAACCACTATCAACATGCCATATGCTCTTTCCCTTGAGCTGTTGGTTGCCCTGCACATAAGATAGATCAGTTAGTATGAATTAGAAACCCAAGCCAAAGTGGTCTTGGGTACCCCTTTCTCATCAAAATACTTGCATTCTTTCTTGACAAGATTTTTGAACTTTAACTCCTCATATTTGGAGTACTTTGTCACAATAATAGGCTTGAAAACATTTTTGCTAGAAGCAGTACTGGTTTTAGAAGTACTAACAGAGTTAGCAGTACTAACAGGTTTGGAAGTATTAACCTTGTTGGCAGCACTAACAGAGTTAGCAGTATTAACATTTACAAAAGAACTAACAATGTCAGCAGTACTAACATTGCTAGCAGCAGTATTGCTTCTAGCAGTACTATCACTGTTAGCAGCACTATTTGTAGTAGCAGCACTAACAGTTTTAGTACATTTTGGAATCCACATCTTGACATGATCTTTCACATTCTGTTTCTTCATGTGGCTTTTAGTTTTAACAACTTTCTTAGCCACATGGTTCTTTTCTTTCTTCCTATAACCAAAGGATTTTTGAGTAGGTCTTTGTAAATTTATCCTTTGGTTCATAGGATTAAAGTAGCAGTATTTGGCAATGTGGTTCAGCTTTCCACAGATAAAACAGGGTTTTGGTCTATTAATTTGTTTCAGATCAACCCCTTGTTTTTGTGCCCATTGATTGTTCCAGTTTCTCTGATTTCCCCTTGGTTTATCATGTTTTTGGGGCTCAGATTTATTGCATGCACACTGCTTGCAAGGGATAGGGTTCACAACAGTGGTCTGCTTATAGTGAACCTTCTTGTTCTTTCCCTCAGTCTTTTCTATCTCTTTGGACTTGATCCAGTGCTTTCCACATCCCTCATTAGTGATTATGTGGTTTTCTATAGGAATCTCACCACTCACAGTATTGTCCTTATCATTGACAACTTCTTTCTCAGTGTTATCCTTAACAACCACTTTATCTAAGGGGTCTATCTCAGTTGCTCCCTTAGGTAGATCCTTCCTATCCTTTGTTCCTAACAAATCTGAACTAGGAGGGATGTAGTTGTTGTTATATGGTGGTGGTGTGGTGTTGTACCCTATTCCTCTTCTCAGTTTATCATGAATCTGAGTTTGTAACAAAGAATCCATAGCTTTGGAAGCATTAGAAAACTTTTCTACATCAAGTTTGACTTTGGCTAGCTCTCCTCTTAGCTTTTCACTCTCTTCTTTAGATCTGGTCAGTTGAAGTTCTAAGTCCTTCTTCTCCCACTTCCAGTAATTTGTGTCATAAGAGTGTTGAAGCTCATTAGCTTGAAAACCCTTAATCTGCTCTTCAAATCTCTCAACAATCCTCACATAATCTTTTATGTCCTTTTCCAATCTCTTAAGGTCATCACTCATGTTCTGGTTGTGATCCCTATACCTTTTAACAGTGTTAATGCAATTTTGAGTACAAAGATTGGAAGTTACCTCTGTTGGGAAATCGGACACCTCTGCCATTAGAGCTTGATTCTGGATGGCCTCTTCAGCTTGATCACTCCAATCAAACCCCATACCTTGTTGAGAGACAAGGGCTTGTGTAGAGTTTCTGTTATTATTGAAGCTTTCAGATTGAGCTTGTTGGTGGTTGTTATTCTGAGCCATTCCACTTCTGCATTCTCTAGCAAAGTGTCCCTTTTGATGGCATTTGTAGCATTCCACCTTAGACTTGTCAAATCCTGCTCCATCTTCTCTTCTTTGGGAGAAGTTGTTCCTCCCAGTTCTTTTGATGAACTTTTTAACTCTCATGGAGAGCATGGCCATCTGCCATTTAATGTCCATCTCTTCAAGATCATCTGGATGGATTTGTTCCAAGTCATCATTAATGAGAGAAGAGTTTCCATGACTTGCCAGAAAGGCCTCAACCACAGTTTCAGTGCCTTTCTCTTGGTTTGTTCCATTTGTAGTACTAACTGATTCAGGGTTGGATTTAGAATCAGTTGATGCTGAGAGGAGTGCAGCATTGTGAACATACCCAGAAGGCCTCTTTTTGGCCTCTACCTCAGATTCAAAAACTCTTAGATCATTATAGAGATCATCAAGTTCCTTTTCTTCTAGTTGATCATTCTGTCTGAAAGACACAGTATACATGGTCCATTCATCACTCAAGGACCTTAGAAACTTTCTGTTCAGATCATCTTGATCAATTTGTACTCCCACTGTGGCTAGTTCACCAATAAGTTTGTTGAACCTGTCAAAAGTTTGAGTCATGGATTCATTCTTGGTTGACATAAAGTTCTCATATTGTTGCTTCAGAATGGCTTTCTGATTTCTCTTGGTACTTTTGGTGCCAGAGAATCTCTTCTCCAGAGCATTCCAGAGCATCTCTGCATCAGTGCAGTTACAGAACTGATGTTGATATTCATTGGGAATAGCCAAGAGCAAGGTGCTCAAGGCTTTCATCTCTATCTGTCTGATTTTTCTATCTGCATCAGTTTTTGGTGGTGTTCTCTTTCCATCTACACCAATCTTTCCTTCTTCAGAAGGACCATTCTCTATGATGTCCCACATAGAGTAGTCAGTAAGGAGTATGTACTGCTTGATTCTGATCTTCCACATATCGAATTCATTGGGTCTAAGCATTGGAACCTTTGAAACCAATGTACTGCTTGATTCTGAAAGATTTTCCATGATGAATAGATGATTCTGAGAGAGTTTGGCTCTGATACCACTTGTCAGGATCGAATTCTCAACAAGAATTAATTCTCAGAAACAATATCAAAGAAGTTTGCGGAATAACACTTTGATATTCAATGAAACAGTAAATCAACACACAGTAAAATATGAATAACAAACTGTGAACTTGTATTGAATGCTTTGAAGTTACAAGATTACACACTCAACCTCAATATTGATGAACAAGCTCACCAATACGAATTCTACTTCTCTAGAATTAGGATCTATGCCTTGAGGTTGATTTCTCTCTAAAACTAAACTTTTTTTCATTCTTCTATAACTTCTATACATATACTAAAAGAAAAAGATAATTACAAAAAATAAACAAATCTTTAGTATATCTTCCATGTATATCTCTAATCATTCCATGAATATCTTCAACCCATCCAGCTGTTATTCTTTCATGCAGATCATATAAGCAGCACTAACTATGCTCAGCAGCATTAAAACCTTCAAGCAGCATTAACTGTAAGCAGCACTAACCACTAGCAGTACTAACTAGCTAAGCAGTTCTAACTTTGTTCAAGCAGTACTAACAATGACTAGCAGTATTATCTCTACTAGCAGTAGTAATACTCAGCAGTACTAACCTTCAAGTCTTCTAGCAGTTGTAACTCTGAACCAGCAGCATTAATCATACTTGATCTTTTCTTCAGTTCCCAACAATTTGGCTAAGTATTGTTTCTTTAACCCTATTAACCAACAAATGAACTTTCAAAGCTTTGTGCAAAAACCTGTTGGTTATAGGAAGGCTGGAAAGAAACATGTGATGAAGAAATCTGTTGAAACCAAAGGCCCCATAGGGAAAAAGGTTTTAAAAGAAAGCATTAAAATGTGGGTGCCTAGAAGCACTAAAACTGTTAGTACTGCTGACAAGGATAGTGCTGCTGGAAGCATTACTGCTGCTACCAGTGTTAGTACTGCTGAAAATATTAATGTTGCTAATACTGTTAGTACCTCTTCAAAGGTTAATACTGCTAACACAGTTACTGCTGCTAACACAGTTACTACTTCTAACAAGGTTAGTACTGCTAAGAATGCAAGTGTTGCTAAGGCAGTTAGTACTTCTAAAACCAGTACTGCTTCTAGCAAAAATGTTTCCAAGCCTATCATTGTGACAAAGTACTCCAAAAATGAGGAGTCAAAGTTTAAAAATCTTGTCAAGAAAGAATGCAAGTATTTTGATGAGAAAGGGGTACCCAAGACCACTTTGGCTTGGGTTCCTAATTCATACTAACTGATTTATATTATGTGCAGGGCAACCAACAACTCAAAGGAAAGAGCATATGGCATGTTGATAGTGGTTGCTCTAGGCACATGACAGGTAACATGTCATGCCTTCAGGATTTCAAGCATATCAATGGAGGACATGTTGCTTTTGGAGATAATCTTACTGGTGGTAAAATAAGTGGAAAAGGTAATGTTACAAAAGGTAAGATGACATTTGAGGATGTCTACTATGTTGATCAGTTGAAGTACAACCTGTTAAGTGTATCACAGGTTTGTGACAAACAACATAGCATATTATTTACAAATACTGAGTGTATGATCCTTGCTCTAGGGTTCAAGGTAGTTGATGAAAGCATGATACTACTTAGAACTCCAAGAAAGGACAATGTTTATTGTATTGATATGGACAATGTTGATAGTGATTCATCTCTGAACTGTCTTGTTTCAAAAGCTTCTGTGGATGAATCCTCTCTTTGGCACAGAAGGATGTGTCACATGAACTTCAAGACTATGAACAAACTTGTTAAAAACAACCTTGTAAGAGGTTTACCTTCAAAAGTATTTTCATGTGATGATCATTGTGTTGCATGTCTTAAAGGCAAACAACACAAAACTTCTCATAAGACCAAAGAGATAAATTCAATTTCTTCTTGTCTCCAATTACTGCATATGGATCTGTTTGGTCCTACAAATGTTATGAGTATAGGCAAGAATCCTTACTGCTTGGTTATTGTTGATGATTACTCCAGATTTACTTGGGTATATTTTCTAAGGACTAAGGATGAGACAAGTGGACTGATCAAATCTTTTATCCTAAGAATTGAAAACCAAACTAATCAAAAAGTAAAAGTCATTAGATCAGATAATGGGACTGAGTTTAAAATTTTTGATCTAAACACCTTTTGTGAAGAAAAAGGAATTGAGAGACAATATAGTGCCCCTAGGACTCCTTAACAGAATGGAGTTGCTGAGAGGAGAAATAGGACACTAATAGAGGCTGCTAGATCTCTATTGGCTGATTCAAAACTGCCAATTACCTTCTGGGCTGAAGCAGTTAATACTGCCTGTTATGTCCAAAACAGAGTTCTAGTGGTCAAGCCAAAGAACAAGACCCCATATGAGCTTTTAAATAAAAGAAAACCTTTCATTGGTTTTTTCAAACCATTTGGGTGTCCTTGTACTATTCTCAATACCAAATCTCACTTAGGTAAGTTTGATAGCAAAGCAGATGATGGATTTCTTGTTGGTTACTCATCTCAGAGTAAGGCTTACAGAGTTTTTAACTCTTCTTCTAGAATAATTGAAGAAAGTGACAATGTCAAATGCAATGAGAACACACCAAATCCTATTAGGTCTGGTCCTCAGTGGCTATTTGACATTGATTCACTAACTAACTCTTTTGGTTTCAGTAGTGATGATTATGCAGGTTCAGGGAGTGGAGGATCAGGAACTACACAAGTTCAAGACAGTATACCTCAATCTGTGATCTTTCCCATACCAACAGTAGACTTATGTGAAAAGGAACCATCTACTGGACCAAATCAGAGTGAAGAAGAAAGTAGAGATGAGGAGAATCAAGAAAATCAAGAACCATAAGTAGCTGCTGAAAATACCTCAGTTGACTTGAATGACTCTAATCTAGAGGTGAGACTTAATGAAGAACCTAGTCATCACACCAGAATACAAAAGAATCATCCTCCACAACTGGTAATAGGAGATATATCTTCTCCTATGATGACTAGAAATCAAAGTAGGCTTCAAGAAATGCAAGACCAACAGCATACAGTGCTATCTTGCTTTTTATCCCAGCTTGAGCCTAAAAAGGCACATGATGCTATGAAAGAATCCAGTTGGATAGAAGCCATGCAAGAAGAGCTACTGCAGTTCAAGCTGCAAGATGTTTGGGATCTGGTAGACCTTCCTAAAGGCCAAAGAGCAATAGGAACAAAATGGGTCTTCAGGAATAAGAGAGATGAAAGAGGAATAGTCATAAGAAACAAAGCAAGGTTGGTGGCTCAAGGATATACACAAGAAGAAGGAATAGACTATGAAGAAGTATTTTCACCTGTGGCTAGGATAGAAGCAATTAGATTATTCCTAGCTTATGCTTCTTATATGAAATTCAAAGTCTATCAAATGGATGTCAAAAGTGCATTTCTTTATGGCTCAATTGAAGAAGAAGTATATGTCTGTCAACCACCAGGGTTTGAAAACCCAAGCTATCCAGACAGGGTATACAAATTGAAGAAAACACTTTATGGACTACATCAAGCTCCAAGAGCATGGTATGACACTCTGTCATCCTATCTCTTGGAAAATGGCTTTGAAAGAGGAGTCATTGATAAGACTCTATTCATCAAGAGAAAGAAGAAGGATATCTTGCTGGTCCAAATCTATGTTGATGATATTATCTTTGGATCAACAAGAGACAACATGTGCAAGGAGTTTGAGGAACTAATGCATCAAAGGTTCAAGATGAGTTCCATGGGGGAACTTACTTTCTTCCTTGGACTCCAAGTTCAACAGAAGTCAGATGGAATCTTCATCTGTCAGTCCAAGTATGTGCAGGACATTCTAACCAAGTTTGGTTTCTCAGATTCAAAACCTGCCAGCACACCTATGGAGACACACAAGCAGATACCAGCAGATCTTGAGGGGGAGGATATGGATGTTCATCATTATAGATCCATGATTGGCTCTCTCATGTATCTTACAGCCTCTAGGCCAGATATAATGTTTCCAGTCTATGTATGTGCAAGATTCCAAGTTAGGCCAAAGCAATCTCACTATCAAGCTGTTAAAAGGATATTCAGATATCTCAAAGGGCAATCCAGATTGGGACTTTGGTATCCTCATGACTCATCCTTTGACCTGCTTGCATACTCAGATAGTGATCTAGGTGGAGCAAACTTGGACAGAAAATCTACTTCTGGAGGATGTCAGTTTTTGGGTGCAAGACTAGTTTCATGGCAGTGCAAGAAACAAACCACAGTATCCACATCTACAACAGAGGCAGAGTACATAGCAGCTGCAAGTTGCTGTTCTCAAGTCTTATGGATTCAGAATCAAATGCTGGATTATGGGGTAACCTTTCTACACACTCCAATTTTTATTGATAATAGCAGTGCTATTAGCATTGTGAATAATCCTGTCAAGCACTCAAAGACAAAGCACATTGAGATCAGGTATCACTTCATAAGAGACTGTAATGAAAAGAAACTTATTCAAGTTGTAAAAGTTCACACTGATAACCAGTTTGCTGATCTATTCACTAAAACTTTTGATGTGGGTAGATTCACTTTCTTGGTAACAAGTGTGGGAATGATCAACTCTGAATAAGCCCCTTCTCAAAAAGTAGTTATATACCTGTATATTGTTTATTCTTGGTGTTACTAATCTTCTTTTTCAGGATATATATAGCAGTACTCAGTGTATCACAAGCTTAAAAGAGTAAGTCTGGTTAATACTGCCAGTACAGTTTTAATACTACTAGTAGTTAATACTGCTAGTGGTTAATACTGCTAGTAGTTAATACTGCTAACTAGTTAATACTGATAGTGGTTAATACTGCTAGTAGTTAATACTGCTCTCAGTTAATACTGCTAGTTAGTTAATACTGCTAGTAGTAAATACTGCTCTCAGTTAATACTGCTAGTTAGTTAATACTGCTAGTGGTTAATACTGCTTTCAGTTAATACTGCTCTAGGTTAATACTGCTTATGTCCCGAATACTATAAATACTCTTTGCCCGCCTAAAAGTTCATAACGACTCTTTGCATACTGTTCTCTTGCGCTCTAAACCCTTTCTCTCTCAACTCCAAAGTTTTCAGGCAAGAACGTTCAAGATCAATGGCATCAATGGCTTTCATAGACGAGGACAATGAAATCGCGATGCTACAGAAGCCCAAACAGGCCGCCGGTTTCCACCAGATTGTGGATTTCCTCAAAACAACCCACATTGCTCATGCTCTCACTGTCTCGCCATCAATCTTTATCGAGCATCAAAGGAAATTCTGGGCACATGCCACCATTGTTACTGAGAATGGTGTGCAAATGATCAAGACAAAGGTGTGTGGAAAGCCGTTGACAGTTACTGAAGAGGTAATTCGCATCAGTCTACGTCTAGACGATGCCTCTGGTATAACTTCTATCTCTAATGATGAACTGTTTTCTACTCTTACAAGAATGGGGTATGGAGGCCCATTGGGTGTTTTTAAGTTCTCAAAAGCTAAATTCTCGCCCCAATGGCGTTTTCTTGTTCATACCTTGATGCACTGCATCTCTAAAAAGACTACTGGATGGAGTGAGTTCAGTAGCACCATTGCTTATGCTCTGGTATGCTTAGCCACTGCCAGAAAGTATAATTTTTCCCAAATGATTTTCAATGATCTTGTCTCAAACTTGGGAAACAAAAAGAGCTTTTATATGTACCCCAGGGTTGTTCAAGCAGTTATCACCCACGAATTGACGGATATTCCTCATTTTGATGGGATATATGTACCAAAACCCCCTAAAGGCAAGGTTTTCTCAAATATGAGAAGATCTGTTGGGGACTCGGAAGGAGTTGACACCCCATTGTTCTCTACAATGATGGTGGTGTCCCAAACTGATGAAGGTATGGTAGCAGGGTCAAGGCCCCCATTAGACCAACCCACTGCTAGCCAATCCCAACCTTCCCACTCTAAATCAATTCCCAGTCTCTTCTTGATAAACCAATTTTACCAATCACCCAAACATACAAAAGGAAACAGGTAAAGAAGGCTCCTTCCCTTCTTGTACCAACAACCCCTAAGCCTTTAAGCCCTCTAAGGGAGGATTCTCCCTTAGAGAATATCTACAGGGAAACCACAAAGGTGTCTCCCAACCCAAAGTAGGTGCTCTCTGAGGAGGAGGTTGAGCATATGGGTGCTGAGGCTGCCACTACTCCTGCTAGCACAGAGGAGGACAGTGGTAAAATAAATAAGACCTCCCCCATGGCAACTTTGAATGAGCAATCATTCAAAGGTCCCCGGTGCCAAGAAACCAAGGGGGTGGATAGTGCTTCTGCTAGGCAGAAGGCTTCCACTACTAAAAGATCACATGATCCTTCAATAGGGGTAACACTCCTGGAGAAGGTGAGGACAGATATGACTATCTTGAATTTATGGACACAATGGCCAACATCAACAGGGATGTGATTAAACAAGGCCAAGAAATAGAAGAATTGAAGCTGATAGTCCTGTCACAACAAGTACAGATTGCTAAGTTGAAGAAGATGGTGACCAGGCTTGTGCAGAAGAAGAGGAGAAAGCAATTTGAACTAAGAAGCAGGAAAACTGGGAATGATGCTCCCAAAAAGGGGGAGATCAACATGGAAGAAGCTACAGAAGAGGGGGAGGTTGATGGGATGAAATATGGTGTTGAGGGGGAGACGGCAGCAGTAACAGAGCAAGCAACAGAAACCATTAATGCTGCTAGTTCAAGTAAAGCAGCAGAAATGGTTAGTACTGCTGAAATAAGCAAAGCAGCAGAAACAATGAAAGAAGTTCTAACAGAGCTGGAGATTGCAGAAACCTTACTCAAAGCCAAGCATGATACTCCCAAGGTCACCTCAATGACCAAAGGAGTAGTCATCAAAGAACAAGGGGAAGTGCTCAAGAAAATAAATGTAGAAAAGAAGGTGATGAGCAAAGAAAAAGGCAAAGCTAAGCTAGTGGAATCTGATCAACCAATCAAAAGGCAAAAGTTGGTTGAATCAGATGAAGCTTTGGCCAGAAAGATACAAGCTGATATTGAGCAAGAAGAGAGGGTTCAAGAAGACAAAGACAGGGAGATGGCTAAGGCTCTAGCTATTGAACTGAATGAAGCTTATCAACAAAGCCTGGCAACTGAAATTGCACAGAAGAAAGCTGCAACTCTGAAGAAATCAGTGGTGGTAAAAACAGCTGCAAAGAAAAGACAACCCTCAAAGACATTCCTAGGTACCCAAGAGAGAAACAAGATGATTATATTTCTCAAAGGTGCTGTAGGAGTCAGAAAGGAGATGTTCTCAAAGATGTCTTTTGAGAAGATTAAAGAGCTGTATGATTCAGAGATGTTAAAGCTTCAGGGGAATGAAACTGCAAGGGTGGAGATGGAGAAGAGGATGAAAGAAAGTAATGACTTTCTGATACAAAAGCCCTTTCCAGATGAGCAAGAAACACCACCAAACAAAGAAGAAACTCTTGGTGAAAGTCTAAGGACTTTAAAGAGAACCAAGATGATGGCAAGGAGAAAGTCAACAAAGAAGCCTAGAATAGCTGAAGGAGAAGCTGAGAAGGTTGCTGAAGATGAAGGGGCACTTGAGTCATCTAAACAGAAAGAGCCATCAAGTACAGATGATGTAAATATGTATATGGTAGTGATGGACAAAGTGCCTGAACCAATTTCAGCAGAACCTGTAGGAGTTAAGCCTCCTGAGGTTATTCTTTGGGATACATTGACAGTGGATGGAAAGGAATACATAAGACTGAAAAGGAAGGATGAAAAGTATGAGGTGTTCAATACTTGGGCAAAGATTGTAAGAACATGCTCTAGGTCAGATCTTGAAGAAATGTTTGAGATAGGAATGAAGTTGTATGGAGATATACTAAAGGCTCCAGAGATTTCAATCATAAAACTGGTGATGGAGTATCTGTGTATGATGTTCAAACCTGATGAAGTAGAGCATGTGATCAGGAATGTGTTTAAATCAGTCAACAATTGGACTCTATATGAAACTAGTGGAGTATATGAAGTGACTTTGGATTTAAATCATACTGAATACTTTCTAGTGGATAGAGTGTACAACCACAGCAGATTGAAGCTTCATGCCATGCTGAAGAAGAAGCTAGGATGTATTCCAGATTCATAAATGGCTAAATATTTGATCCAAAGAACAATTAATCAGAGTTTGGGGTTGGATGCAAATACTGGAATTTAGGCCATGATGGAGTTTTGGGAGCATCTTGAAGAAAATCTGAAGAACTTGACTTCTTTTCCTAAAAGTCAAGTTAGGGGGAGATTGTTGGGAACTGAAGAAAAGCTTAAGTATGGTTAATGTTGCTAGTTCAGATTTACTACTGCTAGAAGACTTCAAAGTTAATATTGCTGAGTATTACTACTGCTAGTAGAATTAATACTGCTAGTCAAAGTTAGTGCTGCTTGAACAAAGTTAGTACTGCTTAGCTAGTTAGTACTGCTAGTGGTTAGTGTTGCTTAGTTGTTTATGCTGCTTATGAATTGAAGATCCGGATGGAAAGGATGACAGCTGTAAAGAATCAAGATATTCATGGAAGGATTGAAGATAATGATGGATGATATACTTAAGATATTTTATTTATTGTAATTATCTTTTATTCAGTATATGTATAGAATTGATAGAATAGTTTAGATTTAATCATTCATTCTAAGTTTTAGAGAAAATCAACCTCAAGGCATAGATCCTAATTCTAGAGAAGTAGAATTCGTCTTGAAAGTGTTTGTTCTTCAAGATTGAGGTTGAGTGTGTAATCTTGTGATTTGATAATTTAATACAAGTTTACAAGTTGTTGATCATATACTGTTTTGATTACTGTTACATTGAATATCAAAGTGTTATTCCGCAACTTCTTTGATATTGTTTCTGAGACTTTATTCTTGTTAAGAAATTCGATCCTGACAGTCGGAATTATAGATTGTAATGAAAATATGGGCTAAACACTTAGACGTAAAACCTTGTGACTGAGATGAATATTAATTTCTTAAAATACAGAATTCTCTAAGTTTAAAAGTTTGTACTTGTGACCTTTCTGGTTTGGGAAAGTAAGTTTTGTGGGATGCTTGTCATCTGGTCCCCTAAGGTCAATTGATCTGGGAGTGATCGAACCCAAATCCTTCAATAGAATTAGATCGAAAGTCATGTTCTACTGGTATGAATGGGTTTAGGATGTGTCGATGTAGCCTTTCTGATCCGGGAAAGTAAGTTCCAAGGGGTGCTTGACACATAGTCCCCTAAGGCCAACTGGTCTGGGAGCGGCTGTATAACGCCCTAAAATTCAGAGTAAATTAAAACCTAGAAAACTTGGCAACATGACATTCGTATTGATATAAACCTCCCATAAAGGGGATCAGTCCTTAAGACTTTATAAAACCTGTACAGAGATAGGGTTCATCAACAAACTAATCTAGACACCTATATCAAGATTACATCAGTTGACAATCCATAATTCACTAAAAGAATGGGACTTAACAAATGCCCAGATACAATACTAGTCATCTCAAAATGCCTCGAGACCAAACCCGCCTCTCAAAACCCCGGCAACGAACGCTTCGGTCCGTACTATGATGTGAGGGAGGCCGACAAGGAACCAGTCATACTCGTTCGTTAGACCACATTTGACCCATGGCTAGTAACCGGTCTCACATAACCGTACCAAGTGCCCCCGAGGATCAAATGTATCTAACTACAATAGAAGAGGCATAACCTTCCCAGCCATCAGCCGACTCGATACCTAGGGATCCACTAGTATAGTCACGACTTGTCACAATATTTCATGTGACCATCAAAGCTAGATAAATAGATATCAACACATTTATATTTCAAAATGTCGTTTTCCAGACCAACTGCTGGTAAGAAAGATAATCATAAAACCAGTTTATAAACATTCTTTCAATAAGCCACCAACATGGGCAAGTAAAACATTATTTTACTTCTAATAAGGCGGAACCCGTCATTTTAGTCAATACTGATCGGGAACCCCGAAAATCACCAAAAACTTCATTTATATCAAAATGTAGAGAACATAAAATCATACCGTAGAAATACTTCGGATTTCGCAAATAAGAGTTTTAACATGTATAAAGTTTGTAAAATGGTAGTAGGAACTCACCAGTAGGTTTTAGATTAAAACCCGAAAAACCATATATCGATCACGACGTAGAGGTGAAGCTTAAAACACCGACCCCTTGCTAGAAACACCGCAAACTAGCAACCAAACGAGACTCGAAGATCGAAGAACAAAAGGGAGAGAAACCAGAGAGAGAGAGAGAGAGAGAGAGAAATATGAGATATTTTGAGATATAAGAAAATATCTCACAAAAAGATATTTAAGGCAACTCCAAAAAGCAGACTGACAGGGCGCACGACCCGTGCGCAAGCCCACTGCCCTCGCCACTGTTTCATATGCACGACCCGTGCGTTTTCTCTGAAGGAGGGCGCACGACCCGTGCACCCTGCAGAACAGTGCAGAAACCTCTTTTCCTTTCTTTTCCTCTTCGCAAATCGACCAAACAAAACTCGGGGTGTTACAGGCTAACCCAAATCCTGCAATAGGGTCAGATAGAAAGTTACGTTTACGGCATGATCTTTACTTAATAAACTTTTTGATTAAAAAGATGCCAAAGTGCACGCGCTTAAAAGATGCCAAAGAGCACACTCATGTCAAGATGCCAATGAGCACAATGCTAAAAGATGCCAATGAGCACACATCTCATGATACCTGGTGATATTTTTGAGTTGCGATAAACCTGTAAATTTGTGAAAATCTTAATTTTTGATGGCTTAGTGTGATTACATGCAAAGTTCTCTATTATATTTTTAGAATTGCATTTTCTTGAAGCTAATCGAAGTTCGCATAATTGCACACTGAATAGATTGATGAAAGTTTTTGAAACTGAACATGTTTTTAACTTGATATGTAGTGAAACTTGTTTCTGTATCCAACAACATATGGTTGAATTCAACTGATTGATAAATCTGTGAGATTTTACTGGTTAGAATTTTATCTTTATAGTGTTTAAATTTTTTCTTGCTTAGTTGTTTCAAATTTTCATTTTCAGTATATTTTTCTTTTTAGATTGTTGTTTACATCATTGTGTTCTCATATATCTTTACAAATGGGTTTGAGCATTATTCAAGGGGGAGTGAAAAAGGAGAATTTTTCTTAATGATCATATCTGTTTTTTAGGGGGAGTATCTGATTTTCTTTATATGAATGCTAACTCGAATTATCATATCTAGTGCATTTGTATAGGGGGAGTCAAAGAGATCAAACTGGTAAAAAAAAATTCTGAGTTTTAATCAGCTTTGCGCCATCAGTTAGTCGCGCAAACCTTGCTTTGCGCAACCCGCGTGTAACGCAAACCTCGCTTTGCGCAACCTGCGTGTAACGCAAACCTCGCATTGCGTAACCTGCGTGTACCGCAAACCTCAGTTTGCGCAACCAACGTGAAGCGCAAACCTCCCCTGCTTTATCTGTTTCTTTGATTTTGCAGATCTTAAGCCGTCTCGTCTCCAACATTTGCATAACCAAGTTGATCAATATCATCAAGGTCATGAGGGGGAGAAGTCAAGGAGAAGTTAAAGAGACAAAGAGCTCAAAAGTTTATCTGCTGATCAAGATTCGCTCAAAGATTCAATTCTCTCAGCTACAACTAATTCTTTTTTTGTTCTTGCTCCGACCACCACAGTTCATTCAAGGTCATTTAAAAAGAGGTGTGTCGTCTAGATCTCAAGCAGCAAAGACAATTTTATTCTGAAAGATGCTGAGAAGAAATTTTTTCTTTAAAAGTCAAAAAGCTTCACAAAGTCGCTTTGTTGGTCTGTGCGGATTTAGAAGATGTTTTTTGAAGACCAAAGCGCCAATGATTACTAAGGGGGAGATTGTTAGGTCTGGTTTTGTAGTAATCATTGTATTTATAGGGCTTGGTCAAATACTATGTTTAGATAGTATATCTGTGTTGTTTTGACCAAGGGTATTTAAGTCCCTTTGGTCTTGGTTTGTTGTAAGAACTTCACGCATATTGAATATATTCTCTGTTATGCACTCCAAAGCTCTCTCTCTACTTTCTCTCTCTATGATTCCTTGATCTTGGACTCACAGACCCAACTAACAGTGGGTACCAAAAGATAAATCTGTGTTGCAGGTACCCAAAGCTTAAGGGGGAGAAAGAACGATGACTTCTAATTACTACAGATCAGGACTCTTACCTCATTGTCAATACAAAGGCTTCTAAGTAAATCAGCTTAGAACCCGTACTTCAATGGAGTATGACTTCTAGACAATATAGTCTAGGACTCGGGAGTTAATGTCAAAGAGTTTGACTTCTGAATTTACTTTAATCCTAGTAATTCAGAACTTTGTTTCATGATTAAGGATTATGCACATATTAAGGGGGAGCTTATATGCATAATATTTCTACTGATATATTTTTCTGATTTAACTGACTTTTTACAGGTATCAAGGGGGAGGATATTTGAGTTTTGTCAAGGATACTTCATTGAACATATTCATTTCAGTGGGGAGTTACGGATTCTGATTTACATGTATATATTTCTAATCCTTAGACTCTATCACTTGTTGAAAGAAGAACAACTTTCACTAGTGAAAAATGGTTTCTTAAATGTTCAAACCAATTCCTATTCTTCAAAGATTTTCATGAATTGTGAAGTGTGATTTTAAATGATTTTTGAGCTTAAATGCCAACCTCTTTTAGTTTGAGGGGGAGAATAGCATTGTCAAACACACTTTTGTTTTGACTTCTCAAAATTTTATTCTTCATGTTTATTCCTTTGTGCTTACATGTACAAAAGGTTGTTGAGCAACATGTTCTTTTAGGAAAATACATGGGATACAGTGTGTGAGCTTAACAGAACTTCCATGGATTCACGATAACCAGTGTTTCCTACCTAGGAAGTATTCCCTGTGTGATTAAGGGGAGAGGGGTCAAAAGAGTTGAGTGTTGGTGTGTGACGAGGTAAAATGGAAAGGAGAGATTGGTTAAAAATGAGATTTAAAAGAAAGAGGGTGAGAGAACAGAGTAAAAGAATATCAAACTCTGCACCAAACTTCTTTCTGAGTCGGGCAGCCACATAATCTGATTGGTTCACATTCTTTGGTGACCATGACTGAAAAAGGCACCTAGCCCATGCCATCTCTTGCATACAACCCCACCAGCTACTCATTCATTTCTCAAAAAGAGAATGTTTCACATTTTCTGGGGAAGCAACACATATGCTATTGGTTCTTCATTTGGAAGATACTAATATTGAAAAAGAATGAAAGTTGCCCCACCTTCGAACCCTTTCTCATGAACATTGAGTCTTTGTATAACTTGTTGATGTCTCAACAAGTTTACATACTTTGAGACTATATTGAAAAGCAATCATCTATGCTTATTTCTTTCATACACATGCACAAGCACACATAAATTTGTTTTATGTCAGAACATTCATAGATAATCATGTGTTATTCGATGATTGAATGGAAGTCCTGGAAGTCAACATCAAAACCAGCTCTTTATATAGTAACTTTGTGTTACTCAGTAACTTTGTGTTACTGACAGGCATTCTAAACTGAGTCATTTGTTGATTCAGGGTTACCACAATTATCTTATTTGAATCTGAAAAGATTAAAATAATCACTCTTTCCATTTGGAGAGACTGCTCTTATTTCCACACAGGGATCTATACATGAAGACAGTGCCTAATTGATGATTTTACATAAATGGGGAGATTGTTTTGCTATGTTTTGATGATGCTGATTCTCACCACACATCAAAAAGGGGGAGAATAATCAAAGAGGAAGATATATACAAGAATTTTTGAAGTTTTGAAGTAAAGATTGTTGATGTTTTCAAAGATATTAAAGTGTCTGAACTTACGTGATTTATCAAAAGCCTGACTGAAGATGATCTTGTCAGAAGGACACTTCATTTAGAGGAAGGAATGATGAAGACATGAGATTTTCAATAAAAGCGAAGACCAGAAGACTATTATCAAAAAATTTTAATCTTGAATCCAAAGGGGGATATTGTTGGATCATAAATTGTATTCAAGATTAAAAGTTAAAGTTCGGGGTTAAAATTGTATTGATTTGATAGTTATTTGTTGTTGGGCCCAAGACCATTAGGCTTATACGCCTAAGTATAAGTAGTTTTGATTAATAAGGTTTTTAGGTTAATCCTCTCATAATCCTCATTATTACTTTCATAATCATATAGAGAGAGGTAGCCGTATTGTAATCCTACGCACAAGGTACCAAGAACACACAACTGGTTTTCATTGATTAATCAAGGGATTGTGGTATGTTATTCTGATCTGTTTATCTCTTGATCTTTATTGTGTTGTGTGATTGTTTATCAACTAGAATACTGGGTTTAACACATATAATTATCTATGGTTAGTCACAAACATAAATGTGACAAGTCTTGACTATTACTAGTGGATCCCTAGTTATTGTGTCGGCTTATATTATTGGGATGTTGTTTCCCCTTTTTGTAGCTACGGATGCATTATTTCCCCTTTTTGGCCTTTGGTATGGTTATGTGAGATTGGTTACTAGCCATGGGTCATAATGTAGTCCTAGTGAACGAGTATGACTTGGTTCCTCGGGGGGGCCCCTCACATCTTAGTACGGACCGACGTTGTTCGTGGCCATGGTTCCAAGTATTTAGCCCATAACTCGGATTGTGGTCTACTTTTGTGTTCCACTACAATTCTTGGTAAATCAGGTAGCCCCCGTCCTCGCAAGATGAATTTTGTATGAAAGTCCCTTTTTGTGGTAAACAGTTCAATGGTAAACATAATTTCTTGAAAAGAATTTCCTTCGTTACAATTGCATATATTTCTTCAATTTATAAACTGTATGTTCTCACTAGGCTTTAAGCCTAACACTTTTTCGAAAATGATGTGTATAACAGGTTCCCTTAGCGGGGGGTCGTCAAGGGGTTGAGTGAAGAGTTTGGTCTCTTGAGGAAATTTTTGGATGTTAGTTGATTTGGAGACTTGGTGTTTAAGCCAATTTATTTATTATGGTATTGGGTTGACAACCTATGTAATCTAGATAGACTTGGTTTGGTTTTGGCTTGGATTGGTTTGTTGTCATTTTCCACACTTATTGGCAGGTTTTGTGAATGTTCACGCCTTGCCCAATATTTGGGTGGTTTGTCCTATTTATAGACGTTATATTGCCGAAATTTCAATTTTTAAATTACCCCAATTTTTAGGGTGTTATAAGTTGGTATCAGAGCTCTAGTTTAAGTGAACTAGGCATGAATGTAAGATGTCTAGACTTAGACTGAGTACGTTAGGCAATGATTTGTGAGTTGGGTAGAATTTCTAAGATGGGTCAATCTTAGAGTCGACGGAAATTATGATTCATCAAGCGTTATGATGATGGTAACGAGAACCCTTATGTGTTATATGTTCATAATCTCACTTAGCTAATGTTATTATAAGGATATTTTACGTAAGTGTGCTTGGTTCGCTAATGTTATGACATTTGGTAGACATAGTAGTACGTTTCCTTCGTGCGTATTTCGATTTATCCCTTCTTACTATTTCTCGTACTTGTGTGGCAGCCATTATTCTATTATGGTGAACACACGAAGTCGTCAGTTGGACGTCGAAGACCTTCGCGATGACAGCTCGCCCGAGCGAAATCCAATAGTTCGGGCAGCGACCGTCATTCCTCCCCGTATGCCACAGGTTGTCACGGGAGAAGTGGAACAAGGGCCAAAAGTGGAGTTGGCATCCACAAACCCGACGGTTCTTAATGCAAACCCTCAACCTGACATAATGGCCAGCATCATGCAAATGGTGGCATTCGCTACGGAGAAGCAACATGAAACGTTTCTGAAACTGTTAGAAGACCGCGATGCGAGTCTCAAGAAAAATGAGGCGGTTGCAGAGAACACCTTTGAAGACTCTGGTGGCGACGGTCAGTGTATTAGAACTGAAGAGAACAGAGTTACGGGTGTCCAGAAGAGTGGAAGGAGTTGTTCTTACAAATCCTTTCTAGGATGCGGGCCACTAGAATTCTTTGGTTTTGACGACCCTGTTCTGTGTGTGAAGTGGATTAGATCTGTCGAACAAGCTTTCGGCTCCGCTGAATGTGGAGACGATTAGAGGGTGCGGTTTGGCACTCAGTTGTTAAGAGATGCGACACTCACTTGGTGGGATGTTACTCAATCCACCCTCTCTCCTACCGTATTGGCTCAGTTGTCTTGGGTCGAATTCAAAAGAAAGCTTATGGAGGAATTCTGTAGCGAAAGATCGATGGATCGCATCGAAAAAGAGTTTCGATCCCTAGTGAAGGGAAGCTTGACGATGAGGGAGTACACCCGTCAATTTATGGAGAAGCTGAGGTTGGTGGGGCATGTGGCCCCAACGGAGAAAGATAAGATGAAGGCCTACCTCAATGGCCTACCCGCGGATATGTTATCCATGGTCCACAATTCTAAAGCTTCTAATCTCTGTGAGATGATTGAGGAAGCTCAATTTATGGAAGAGATCTTTGCGAGAAGCAAGGCGGAGAAGGTTGTGGTGCTTAATGACAAGAGAAAGTGGGAGAGTAACTCTGCTCCTCCCAAGAGAACTCAACCTTTTGTTGGGAATAGAAGTTCCAACAACCGTCAAGAGGCTAGATGGTGCCGGAGGTGCCATAACAAGCACTACGGAAATTGCAATCTTCCTTCTCAATCTTGCAACAAGTGTGGGAAGTCTGATCATGCCATCAAAGATTCCCGATCAGAGGGTTTTTCTGCTTCGAGTGCGGGACACCGGGGCACACGAAAAGAGATTGCCCGAAACTCAAGACGGGTAACGTGCCGGAGAAGAGAGAGAACCCATCCAGGGCTCCGGGTCGAGCTTTTTAGATGACGGCAGATGAGGCCAAGGCATCCACCGATGTGGTATCGGGTACGTTTCTTCTAAACTCCGTACCTGCTCGTCCCACATTGATGAGAGAAAGTAATATTGGAAATTGAGAGTATCTATAAGAAATGTTGACCTTTGGATTTGATATGAAATTAAAACATTCTCAAATCTTGTATTGTGATGGTGTTTTTTTCATTTCACATTGATGAGAGAATATAAGATTGAAAAAATTCAAGTAACTATATAAAAAAAGGGATTTAGATTAGATAAATAAAAGGTTTAGTTGGCTAAATATGTTTTTTTGTCCGACCCTCATTTTTCAAGAATAAAAAACTATTTATAATAGAGAATGTTGTGGCATTTGAGATTTAATTATTCTCAATTGCATTATGTTGTTGTTCTATTCTACTAATCCCACATTGATGAGAGAATGTAATATTGGAGATTGAGAGTAGCTACAAGAAAAAAGTACATTTGGATATGATATGAGATTCAAGCATTCTCAAATCTTGTATTGTGTGGTTGATTTCTTTTGGTCAATCTATTTTCAATAGAAATCTGTTTTTATAAAATATTGTACATTTTAATTTATTTCCGTCCATATATTTCTTAAAAAATTATCGTCACCAAGGAAAATCATGAATAGATGATATGGCACAATCGAGCCTGAGAATTCTCAAATGTTGAGTTGTGGTTTGATCTAGGTTATATCATGCTACTATGGAGATGATAAATTTAAAAATGACTAAACTACGATTTTCGTCCCTGTGGTTTGATATTTATAACGATTTTCGTCCCTAGTCTTTCAAAATTGTTTTTTTAGTCCATGTGGTTTTTATTTGCTCCATTTTCGTCCCTCCATCTAATTTTATTAAAACTAAGTGTTAATTCATTTAAAAATTGAATAAGCAAATTACATATTTGGTCATTGTGGTATATAAATTTTTACATTTTTATCCTATTTTACATTTTTTTCCTTTATTTATTGTATTTCATCAAGACATTTATTTTTCTATTAGTTATATTGTATCTTCTCATAAATATTATAACTTTAATTATAAAAATAATCAAATAATTTCATTAAAAATATTGATAAATACATAATATTTTTTTCAAAACTTTAGCTTTAAATCTCTTAAAATTAATATTTTTTATCTGTTGATTTATTAAAGTTTTTTATTTATTTTAAATTACAATTGAAAAAAGTTTAATAAAATTCGAGAGAAAAATAGTCTTATTTTATAACAATTGGTTGTTTATTGTTAAATTCACTTTACTCCCACTATTCCATATTTATTTTATTAATTAATTAATTTTGTTTAATATTTAAAATAAACACACACACACACACACACACACTTATATATAGATAGATAGATAGATAGATAGATAGATAGATAGATAGATAGATAGAGAGAGAGAGAGAGTGAGAGAGAGAGAGAGAGAGAGAGATTATTTTGTTAACCTCCCAAATGATACTAACTTTATGAACCGCTTTTGACCAATAGAAATTCATTTTCAACCTTGGATGATTTTAACATCATCATTAAATGTCCAATGGTAGAAATGAGATTTCATAAAATATTTTCATTGCTAGAGTGGTTGATTGGGAGTTACAAAATAGTAATAATTAATTAGGAGGATGTTACAAATATTCATTTAAAAAAAATTAATGTGTATTTTAATTTTAATTTCATTTATGAACATTCACGTTCACATTCTCAAATGAACACTAACGGATATATGTTCACATTCTAATACACGGTCACATTATCAAGTAGTAACTATATATATGTTCACACATGTCAAAATGAACACTACAGGGTATATATGAACAAGTAGTAGTTGTTAGAGCATAAATTTGTTGAAGAAAGATCAGTTGTTGAGAAAGAAAAGAAAGAGTTTGCTAAGAAGTTCTCAGACTTTTCCAGAAAATGTGCTGACAAGAAGAAAGCGGTTGAGCTTAAATGCATTAAGCTTTCTCAACAAATCTCTGATCTTGAGAAAGTAATCATTCTGGAAAGAGAGAATTTTGCCAAAGAAAAGAAATTAATTGAGCAAAAGAATGTTGGGATATTCACAGAAATATCTGGTCAGAGGACAAATGCTGAAATGGGCTTTGAAGAAGAAAGAAATATTTTTGAGACTGAGATAAAGAAGCTCACTGCAAAGCTATCTGAGCTATCTACAACTGCATTGAAAGATCAACAAGCGAAGTCTGAATTCAAGAAAGAGATTGACCTGCATATCAAAGAAAAGAAAAGTCTATCTTCAAAGATTAAAGAGCTCGAAAAGATTGTTTCAAAGGTGGTGGTGACTGAGCAGACGACTCCAGAGTCACAAATCCACACACCTAGAAATAATTTAGCTGACTTTAAAAAGACAGCCTCAAGCTCATACATGAAACCTGTTTGTTCAAAAAGGTTAGTCAATTCATTCAATCAGATTCGTACTTCTAATATTTTCTATGATCAAAATGTAGATGGTTCGGGTACACAAAGAAGAAGAAGAAAATATCAAGAAGAGAAACTGGCATGGAAAGTGAAGCCAGTGGATGATGATGAGAAGAATGATGAGAAAAAGAAAGAAAAGAAGGAAGAGAAGCAAAGTAACAAATCATTTGTACATACATCAACAGTCAAGAAGAACAAAGTGCTGACAGGTAAACCTGATCTTGCTTATTCGAGAGATCAAATGTTCAGGTTATCTAAAAAGAGGTATTGTTCTTACTGTAATACATATGATTTTGTTCATAAAGCTAATGATCATTACTGGTATGGTTCTTATTCAGTTACTCCCATTCGAACTGCAACTAACACACATGGTCCCAAATACCAGTGGGTACCAAAACCGAAAGCTGATTTTATGTTGCAGGCACCTCAAGTCAAGGGGGAGTAAGAGAACCAAGGCTTCTAAGTATATCATCTTAGAACCCGTACTTTAACGAAGTATGGCTTCTGAATAGTACAGTTCAGGACCCGTACTTTAATGCTTAAAGAAAGATACTCCCGAACTGATATGAGGATTGTACTCCGAGAATTTAATGAGGATATCAACCTTTAAGGGGGAGTACATATATTTTTCTGAAATTTTTGCATCAAATAGATATGACGAACTACATTCCAAAAGGAGTTGTAGATCTCTATCATGTACTTTATAACTGACATATTTTAGATGCATAATTTCAGGGGGAGTAAAAGGATTACGATTTCTGATTGTTTCAGATCAGAACTCGTACTATCAAAGTTTTCTTACTTTATGTCATTTACATTTGAATAAATTTTGTGAATAAATTTTTGACCAGACTTTGAGACATGCAGAATGAGAGAAGCTGCAACGATCATATCTTAATGACTACAGCTGACTTTCTGAGATTTTAGATTGAGCGAGAAGGTAAATTTCTTATCTTAATCTCAAATATATCTTAAAGAAGGACAACTTTCAGATATAGAAAACATGTTCTTAAATGTTCAAACCACTTCCCGATTTTTTAAATAGATTTTATAATTTGGAAGTGTGATTTTAAATGTTTTCATTTTATTTTTGTGCTTAATCGATATACAAACTGTGTGTTTCCAAAGATAATTACTTGTGTATTGTCTTTTCTATATACTTTCAAGTATTCACACACACCGGTTTGAATTTTTGTTCAAAATGTTCTTACCATGTCTCTAAATTGAAACAATTTTTCTTCGATGGTAAGACATTCCGTTTGTATTCAAATAATTTTGAGCGATATTTCATTTTGAAACGGTTTTTCAAGAATGTTTATATTTTGTTTCGTATAGACAAATATCTGTTATTCTTGACCATAAGCCTTAATTGATATATCATTCATTTCTGATCATTTTTCATACAATGTCAGATTTTCAAACAAGTCTTTTGCATTCATATTCATTCATTCAATATACTTGTTTGAAAATACTTCAATGTTTAAAAATGATTAAATATTCATGATTATATTTTATGAGCATACATTCATTTGACATTTGTATATGAGTTTTGACTGATATCGTTAAACCATTTGAGCAACTCATGCTTTATAGGATTACATGGGTTCTTTGTGCTAGGAATTAACTGAACTTCTATGGATTCACGTTAACCAGTGTTTCCTACCCAAGAAGTTAATCCTTTAGTGATTGAGTGTGAGGAGTCTAAAAGAAATGAGTGTGGGTGTGATGAGGTAAAATGGAAAAGAGAGTTTGGTTAGATGTGAGCTTATTGATAAAAAGAAAGAGGGTGTGAGATCAGAGTAAAAGAATATCAAACTCTGCATCAACTACTTTCTGAGCCGGGCAGCCATATTACTAGCATTTCACAATTCTTTGGTGAATGTTATTGAAACAGGTAAATAGCCCATGCCAACTCTTGTTTAAACCCCACCAACCACTCATTTTCTTCTCAACAAGAAAATGTTTCACATTTTCAAGGGGACACAGCATATTATCTATCTGGTTTTCATTTGGAAAATCTGGATATTGAAACAGAAGGAAGTCTTCCCCACCTTCGCACTATGCACTTAGAGTCTGTGTTTATCTACTGTTGTCTCAATGGTTTACACTATGTTGAGCCTTATAAAAGCAATTTTCGTGCTTAATTCTTTCTACACTTGCACGAGCACACAAAGAATTCGTTTCTTTGTCATAACATTCATAGAAATTGTCTTTGTGGTATTTCGATGATTGGATGGAAGCCCTGGGGGAGTGAACATTAAAGAGCTCCTTTATATTGTGTATTCGTTACACATAGTGACTTTGTGTTACTCACAGGCATATTAACTGATTCATCTATTGATTCAGGAGTTACATGTTCTTATTTTGTTCGGATTTGAAAAGATCTGGATGAATACTGGTTGTGGATCACATAATCAAAGGCTCGTTATCAGATTAGAATGGTCAAAGACATTTCTTGGAAGCAAAGTTTTGATGATCTAGATGCTCCATTCATCAAAAAGGGGGAGATGGTATGAAGAAATGTTAAAGTTTTTGAAGTTAAAGGGAGATGGTTTTAAAGAAATGATAAAGATTTGAAGATTTGAAGATGATCAAAGAATTTCTGAAGTTTTGAGGAAATTTTCTTTGAAGATTATTTGCTAAAGCATTCGAGTTGATTCTGAAGATAATTTCTTTCCAAAAGTCTGAAAGTGTTCTATGCAAGCTTTGGGGAGATTGTTCATCATTTGAAGACAGATTTGGAAAGAAGACTATCAATGAAAAAGGGGAGATTATTTTGACAGAGCTTAAAGTGAAGAACTGAATAGCTAGATCTTTCAACAGTGATCTTGAATCCAAAGGGGGAGATTGTTAGAGCATAAATTTGTTGGATACAAGATCAAGAATACTGAAGGTCAAAGTTGAGAAAGTCAAACCCGCTAAAGTCAAATCTCATTAAAAGTCAAAGTCTATTTGTAATAAGTCAATGTATTTTGTATTTTGTATTTTCATGTATTTTGTATTTTGTATTTTCCTTGTTTTAGGTTTTAGTATAAATAGTTTTTGTCTTTGTAATTTGTAAGAACGAACTTAATTAGTGAATATTCAGTTGTATCTAGAGAGAGAAAGTTAGAGAGAGAAAGAGATGTCATTAGAGGGAGTTCTAGAGAGAGAGATATTGTAATCTTGAAATTGAGAAGTTAATCAAACAGGTATTTGATCCTTATTCTTGTTTGTTTGATTAATCTTTTATTAGAAACTAGAATCTGGAACAATCAGTAGCTATACAAGTCATAAGATTTTTGAATGATCATATATGTTCAATAGTTGATTTCGATGATTGAGGTTTCGGTTGATGAAATCGGGTTCACTTGTTGGTTTCGATTTGTTTGACCAAATCCAACACAAAATGCATACGTGGAGGGTTTATTTGCCATTTTTGAAGTTTAGGTACCAATTCCGTAACAAACGCCAAACGTTAGGGACCAAATCTGTAATTTACTCTAAAATAAATAAAAAACTTTAACAAATCAATAGATAAAAAATATTAATTTTAGGAGATTTAAAGCTAATAATTATGAACATATACAATATAATTAATAGAAAAATAAATGTCTTGATGAAATACAATATAAAAGAAAAAGTAAAAAAAATGTAAACTAGGATAAAAATGTAAAAATTTATATACCACAAGGACCAAATATGTAATTTCCTTATTCAAATTTTAAATGAATTAACACTTAATTTTAATAAAGTTGGATGGAGGGATGGAAATGGAAGCAAATAAAAACCACATGGACTAAAAAAGCAGTTTTAAAAGACCAGGGACGAAAATCGTTATAAACATCAAACCATAGGAACGAAAATCGTAGTTTACTCTTTAAAAAAATGGCTATATAAAACTATAGAAGATGACTTGGAGAATTAAAATATAGGTTTGACCAAACATATATTTTACCATTATTTTTTTAAAATGTATATATCTATACTTGCATTCCTTTTAACTAAATCATGTATAAATCTATATATTTATGTAAAGAAAAATATTGAATAGATGATCTGACACAACCAAATTTGAAAATGCACAATTATTGAGTTGTGAATTGATTTAGTTTATCTTACATTCATATAAATATAAGAAATTTGAAAAAAAGATCTATATCAAGGAGTAAAAATGGATAAGAAAATTAAAATGTGGGTCGGTTAAATATGTATTTTTGCTGACCATTATTTTTTCAAAAAACTATCTATATTTCTATTAAAAAACTTAACTAAATCATCTATAAATCATAAATATATTTATATAAATGAAAAAACTTGAATTAATGATATGACACAACCAAATCTGAGAATTCTCAAATGTTGAGTAGTGATTTGATTTTGGTTTTGTACATGTCGATATTTCTTTCATTCCATCAAGAAAGGCATCTTTAGACGTTTGCTTTAACTTCAATCCACGAATAGATTGTTATGGAGATGATAAATTAAAAACAAGAAATGGTTAATTAAAGTAGTAGAAGATGACTTGACAAATTAAATAATGGGTTGGCTAAATATATGTTTCGCCCAACCATTAATTAATCCACAAAATATCTATATTTATATAACAAAAGAATTAACTAAATCTACACTATCTATACTATATTATAAAGCACGAATAAAAAACTCTTAAATACAAATTATTAGACACAAGGTACCATCATTTTATGCAAGATTTTAAAAATCTCTTAATTTAAAAGTATCAAAGCACAAGATACATATTAGTATTGCAGATTTCTAACACCCACCAATTTGGTATGTACAGGGCTTTCCTTTTATGTAGACTCTTCTATGTATCACTATTAATTAATATATTATATTACTATAAATTTGTTTTAATTATATTATTAAATATGTAATTGGTTATTTATCTAGAAAATATATAAGATAATCATTGAATTCTAACAAAACACTTAATTTTTTTATATAAACAACATTATATTATTAAGCCTAAATTAAACAAATTTATAAAAAATTAATATCACTTTCTCAAAACCATCCAAAATCGTACTGTAAATCGACAAAAAAAAAAAAAAAACAAAAAAAAAATGAAACATTAAAATCGTGATTTATCTCGCTGCATTGCGCGAGTACGCTTCTAGTATTATATAACATTTATAAAAAAAACCCTTAAAAATAATTGCTAAAGCTTAATGTGTCGCCATTTAATACTAATTACTTAAAATCTTTAAAAAAACAACCATTAAAACTTTACGTACTACATTTAATGCTATTTTTTAACTTTTAATCCTTATCTTTAACCACTTCAACTCCCAAAAATCACTCCCCACTTCAATTGCCCTAAAATCACTTCCCGTATAACTAAATAAAGGATAAAAATCAAATTTTAAATTTTAAAAATCTATAATATAATTAAGAAAATCTAACATAATATTTGATGTTTATTTTATAAAGAAAACCATTATATTATTAAACCTAAAATAAATTATATTATTTATTAAAATATCGAAAAACTCTTAAAAACATGTTTTTAATCATTATCTACTATTTATTGATACACATTACTTAAAATTCAAGATTACAAGTCATGATGCATGAGTATAAATTTTTAATATGTTTGAATATATAACTAACTGATAAACATAATCAAAACAGAATAAACATCTCAATTTAAATATAAAGAATTTAAAATATATAAGATAATCATTGATTCTAAGAAAATACTTAATTTTTTATATAAAAAATATTATATTATTAAGTCTAAATTAAACACATTTATAAAAAAATCATTATCACTCTCTCAAAACTATCAAAAATCGTACTGTAAATCGATAAAAAAAACATAAAAGAAAATTTTTAAATAGATGTATCTCGTTGCATTGTACGAGTACGTTTCTAGTCATATATAATTTATATATGTAAATCTATATTAACGATTTTTTTAGGTGGCGTTTGTTTTTTAAGAGGTCTAAAGTCTGAAGTCTTAATTTAGTTATGATTAATAAGAGGTGGTGTGTAAAAATGTCTGAACGATTCAGACTTAAGAGATATTAAGAGATTTTTTTTAAAATACAAACAACCCATTAGATGACGTGACACGACCAAATTCGAGAATTTCAAAATGTTTATTTGTAGTTCGATTTTTTTGATTTCAGATAATGACGTGACACGACCAAATTCGAGAATTCCAAAATGTTTATTTGTAGTTCGATTTTTTTTATTTCACATAACATGTTCTTTTACTTCAATATATCCGATAAAAACATAATCGTCACAGCGCAACGTGCGGTGCCTAGCACTAGTTGTTGATGAATTTTAATTGACATTTAGGGGTTGTTTGTTTTATTTAAAAAACCTCTTAATAGCTCTTAAGTCTGAATCGTTCAGACTTTTTTATACACCACCTCTTATTAATCATAACTAAAATAAGAATTCAGACTTTAGACTTCTTAAAAAACAAACGACACCTTAATGTAGTAAAATAAGAGGTAATTGTTGTAATGCGACAATATAATCATAAATCTAAAGAAAAAGTTAAGAAAATTACGAACTCATTAATTTTTTCTTTCTTGATTTTATATGAATGAAACTTTTTAATTTATTTAAATTTAATTATATTTAATAAACTAGTTGATAAATAACTGATAGTTTGATAAGTTAATTTTGTGCTAATAGACGATAATCTAAAAATTCTGAGAAAAACTATTACAATCGCTAACCCTTTCTCAAATAGGTAATGTGTCATTGTCAGATTGCATATCGGTAGCTCGAACAAGTTGGTGATAAACAAGCTCAAGAGGCCCCTACTCAATCACCAACGGGCAATGGTAACACCTTTTTTTATTAGTTGACTTTCAATTTCAACTACTATTTAATTCGATTTTCTTAAATTGTCAAGAGAGATCCCTCTAGTTACGTTTTTTGGGCAAAGTATATCCCTTCAAATGTTTTAAAACCCGGTTTTGTGGTTGACCCGGTGTGGTGACCGGGTCACGGTTCAACCACCGGGTCAACCAAATACATTAAAAAACACATAAGTATAAGTTTTTCATCAATCCAAATACATCAAAACGAAACATAATGATCAAACCAAAGCATGAATCTTGAGACATTGAAGTGTTAAATGCATCAAGCTCACGATCACTTAGTAATTGAAATTCACTATCAACTTCATTGTCATCAACAACATGGTCACTTTCTACAATATCAAATAAACAAAATATTAATATCACGTAAAAAGCTAATAATAAACTAACCGTGCATGGTCAACCGGTTTTTTGATAAAACCGGGTTTTTACCGGTTCGTTACGACCGGTTCATCCGGTTTTTTGATAAAACCGGTCGGTCCACTCCGGGCCATAAATTGTCATAAACCCGGTCGCAATTGACCTGCCCTCTTCCCCGGGTCCCGGTTCAACCGGCCGGGTCGACCCGATTTTTAAAACATTGAACCTACATTCCAATTCTTTAGGTCAATTTTGAATTTATATTGCACTATTACGTATTTAATTTAGAAAATTGGAAGACCATATATAAAAAATGTAAAGATATTGTTTTCAGTAGCAGATAGAACTTTTAGTGACCAAGGGTACACTTTAATTAACATAATATAAAGTACAATAAAAAATAAATGAAAAAGTATAAGGATATTAAAAATAAAAAAAGATTACATTCTACATGTTTATTTACTAAACTAAACCATTTGTAGCAAGAATATATACATTACACACTAAAGTAAAGTAATTTGTGACAAGATATTTGAATACTTAGAGAAAATCATAATGCTTAGAAGAAATAAAAAAAGAATATATTAAATCATATAGTAGATTAACATATAGCAAGAAAATAAGAAATCGGCATAATAGCATATTGCCGGAAGCAAGAAAGAATTCAGTTACATCGAGTGTTGCATATGTATCATCATTTATGCATAAAGTACACACCACTTATGGAGATGTGGGTTTGAGATAAACCTGAAGTTGAAGTTGAAGTTGAAGTTGAACCACAGAAATGCAAAACTAGTGAAATATGTGACTCACTAGACTAGGGTTTGAAAAACATGCGACTCGTTTGGCTAGATTTTAAGCCTTTGAGGTTTCTCCATTTATGGTTTAGCAATAACAAGGAAAATAATCAGGGTTTCGACTTCATCTGGCATGGAGGGAGAGAGAGAGAGAGAGAGAGAGGGAGAGCGAGCGAGAGAGAGAGAGAGTGAGAGAGATTGAGAGAAAGAAAGAGAGCATTTGAAGACTGAAGTGAGTGCTAGAGTCGAAGAGGGAAAGAGATGGAGTAAAGTGACTGGCAAGACTCAAGAGGCGAGAGGGTGATAAACGCTAATGCCATGGGCACCAATAGAGAGGGATTTTTAACTTACTTTTTAATGGGTCACTTACCCCTTTTCAATGCTACGTTTGACGATGTTGTTTATGCATTGATATATAACTGATAATTTTAGGTTATCTTACTCTAATCGTTTAGACAGTTTTGAAATATATTTTTCTTTTTAAATATAAAATCTTGATATTTCTCATCGTCTATCTAATACATTTTAATCCTTGAAACTCTTTTGTTATGATACCGAGTTAAAACAATTATAAAGGTAAGAAACAATAGTGAGTTTTGATTCACAATTATATCAGATATTGATATTTTAGCAAATTAACAATTGTGATAAGGTAGTTGTTAGGAAAATTTTGCCCTTCTAAAAAAAGTTGTTAGGAAATTAGCTCTTAGCTAAAGTACTTAATTGATAAACTATGTATGGAAAAAAATAAATATTAAGTTAGATGACAATGTAAAATAAAACATGTTAAAAAATTAAGTAGAAAAATACAAGAAATATAATTGGAAAATGTGGGAAAAAGAACCCATGTAGCTTATTGAGACATCACTTGAAATAGCTTTTCTAAAAACTAGATCGTTACTATATAACTTCAAAAGTAAGCTATATAACACTTTAAAAAAAATGAAAATGGTTCATCCATTCCATGGATAACCATAAATAATGGGATCCAAATGCAATACTTCTATTGGGTAAGCATTTGGTAAACGGTCACAAAATATAAAACATATCATTCTTTGTTCGTAAACCCCCAACCTCTTTTTCTTATTTCAAGGGATGTAATTCAAAAAAGTTAAATCAGTTTGCGAGTTTGGTTAATGTTCTTTTATGTTAATTAAATTGTCAACTATGATACAATTATCTGATAAAAGAACATTATCTAGGAAAAACATTCTTTCTTTAGACCACATCATATATCAAACTAAAAACATTATCAAGTAAAAAATACGATCTAGTAAAAAAAAGTATCTAGCATTGAGCAAAAAAACATTATCTAACAAATGAATATATAAAATAATAATGGTATAATGTGTTATTCATATTATTTGTGTATAATAAAAATTAGAAAATAAAAACATAGTGTGTTACTCGGTTTAACTTAATTAGTAAGCAATTAACCGAAAACCAAACTGGATAATTAATCTTACTTGACTAACCGAATCGTTTAACCCAAAAACTGAATAACCCAAAACCGTTTAACCCAAACATGATTCGGTTTGATTGGGTTGTTTTGTTTTGATTTTTTTGACACCCTTAGGTGGCGTTTGGTTCGCAGAATGTTTTTGGATGAAATGGAATCTGTCAAAGGAATTTGACTTTGAAAGAATTGGAATGAAATGTTGTTAGGTTTGACCACCTATTTGGTTGACAGAATTGAAATGGAATCTATTAAAGAAATTGGAATCTGTCTGTTTGGTTCACAAAATGTAGCTTTGGAATTGGAATGAAATGTTGATAAATGACCAAAATACCCTTTTTGATAATTTTAATTTTTATAAACAAAACATGCTTTAATAAAATAGTCATTAAAAATACTGTATTCGTAACGGTGGTTCAGATTGGTGGTCTTCAGTGGTGGTTTAGAACGGTTGTTCAGGTCGGATGTGGTCAGCGGTGGATTAGATCGGTGGTGGTTCAGAGCGGCAGTGGTTCACATCAGCGGTAGGCAGTGGTTCAGATTGGCGATGGTTCAGAACGACGGTGACCGACAGTGGTTTAGATTGGCGGTGGTTTGGATTGGCGGTGGTCAGTGGTGGTTTAGAACGACGGTGGTCGGCGGTGGTTCATATCGCGGTGTCGGCAATGGTTCAAAACGGCGGTGGTCGACGGTGGTTCAGATCGGCATTGGTTCGGTGGTTGTCGGTGGTTCAGAACGACGATGGTTCACAACGGTGGTGGTTTAGAACGGTGGTGGTTAGGAACGACAATGGTCGGTGGTGGTTTAGATCGGTAGTGGTCAGCGGTGGTTAGTGGTGGTCGTTGGTGGTCAGTGGTGGTCGTCGGTGGTCAATGGTGGCCGACGGTGGTTCAGAACGACGGTGGTCGGTGGTGGTTCAGATCGGTAGTGGTCGGTGATTAGTGGTGGTCGACGGTGGTTCAGAACGGCGGTGGTCGGTGGTCGATGGTCGATGGTGTTTCAGAAAGGCTGTGGTCGATGGTGGTTCAGATCGGTGGTGGTTTAGATCGGCGGTGGTTTAGATTGGCGGTGGTCGACGATGATTAGGTTATATTGGGTTGAGGGCATATGTGGTATTATGAAAAATAAGAATTCCATTCCATCAAAATACTTTGTAGTTGCTAAGGAATGTTAAATTCCGTCATTTGTGGAATTTGATGGAATTTAGATATTCATTCCATGAAAAAGAATAAACCAAACAAAGGAATGAAATTTGGTCAATGGAATTCAACATTCCAATTTCATCAGATTCCTTCAGAATCTGCAAACCAAACGCCACCTTACTTATTTTCTGGTATGCCTATTAATGTGATCTATTAGATGGGTTTTAGTCCTATATCCTCTAATTATTGAATTGGGAAAAGCCTATTATAGAGGTTACCAATGCAACTTTCGATAATGGAACATGAATATCAATATATATATATATATATATAAATAAATAATATCAAGAGAAGTAAAATTATGTTGGTTTGGGTACGTTCGTAGGAGACAAATTTTGACATCAGTAAGGAAGGTCGAGAGTGTAACGAGAGGCAAGCCAATAGGGTTGCGGGAGGAGCAAAAGAGGTTGCACATGACGATCTTAAATATTTTCACAAACATGATGTTTGATTGAAGTTTTAGGAAACTTAGGGCGCGTTTGGTTTGCGGGATTAGAATGGATTTGGAGGGATTTGGATTTCAAATCCATTCCAATCCTGCGTTTGGTTTGCAGTAAAGGATTTTGTTGACCGAATTTCAAATCCGTTGACCATTTTAAAATCCCTTATATGATGGATTTGGAAATCCTTAGCATTGGGCCTGGATTTGAAATCTAAATCCGATGGATTCTAAAGCGTGATCCAGACTTGAAATTGTATCAATCCAAATCCGACCTTTTATTTTAAGCTCTAAAAAACAAGCGGCGTTTCTTCATCACCAGACTTAATCGATCGATCGACTCTTCTCGTTTTCTTCATCCAGATTTCAATCGATCGAATCATCCTCTTCAGGCTTCAATCCTCTTCAGGCTTCATCGATCGACTTCAATGCTCTTCAGGCTTCAATCGATCGACTTCACTCCTCTTCAGGTATCAATCGATCGACTTCAATCCTCTTCGTTCGATTTCAAGTTCAATCCTCCAAATCGTCGACTGTAAGCAGCACAAAATCAAGCCCTTATCGCTCAAGGATCGGTAAACTTTCCCCACTTTCCTTCTCCACATTAAGCATTGCAATTTGAGCTCAATTTTAACTGGTTGTTATAGTGTTGTTGGCTTCTACCCCATTTATGGTGGTCACATTCTGTATGCATATATGCGATCGGAAAGATGAGTTAGTTGATTAGAATTCTAGTTATGTACCTATGTCACAACTCACAAGTACTGAAGATAGCAGGTGGGCAGTTCAAACATATTGGTTATGGGTGTGTGCACTAACTATGGTTGGACCCTGATCTGAGCCATGACCCACAAATCAACATGCTATATATGGGAAGTACCATCAATCTTTATAAGCAATAAAAGTAAAAATGGGCAAAAATGATGATAGGCCATAAACAAGATGATTGATCCAACAACAAGATAACTATGGAAACTTATGTCAACTCCTATGTTTGATGGCAAAACTATGCAAATTTCAAGTTTAATAGCCTTAAAAAATTAAGACAGTGAATGAAAATTAAAAGCAACCTAGTAAAGAGAAACAATATTATATATAGAATTATACCAGTGGAAGTATCAATTGCCTCAGCTTCAGAAACAGTGCATTTGATGAAATTGTGAATTGGGTTTCTTCTTGAATGCGAAAAAGATGGAGACTTGGTGGAAAATGAATAAGAAGATAAGGTGCGAGGAAGAGATGGCTGGGTTCTGAGGATAGAGCAAGAGAAAGAGGAGGTTCTGTGATTAGGGTTAATAAGTGTAGGAGTGACATAGTTGTGTATTCCAACAACCATCTCCATTGCCAATTTGCTCAATCTCAGTTCAAAGTCTATGAACAGAGAAAGATGGATAGCAAAATGGGATGGAGAGGATGTAATGTAAGTGGAATTGAGAGTCACATATCAATATACATATGACTTAAGTTTCTCTCTCTACTCTCTCTCTAGATCTTAAACTGTTAAATCTTGTTTGTTTGTGCTTGATAATTTGGGATTATTACATTTTCATCCTTGTACAGTACATTTGTTGTACTAAGTGGCTTCGTGATGCTTACAAGCATCTTAAATGATTCATTTGTTGATTCAGGTTTACACTCTTATTTTTCTGAATTTAAAAAGATTTAGATGCATATTTTATGAATTGACGGATGTTCAGAGGTTCATTTGGAAAGATCAGTGGTCAGAATATTGTGATATTTCTTGAAGAGAGTTTTGATGATTTTTATGCTCTACATCATCAAAAAGGAGGAGATTTAATTTCAAGAAATGTGGTCGAGAGAAATAATTTCAAGAAATATTGTCTGAAGAACAACTTGTAACAGTTTTGGAGAAAGTTATCAAGAAATGACAGAAATATAGAGAGAATGTTCAGAATGAAAAAGAAAGTTCGAAAGTTCAAAAAAGTTGATGAAAGTTTGCTGAAAATTTCTTTGAAGATTATCAGCAAAGTGAGCTGAATCTGAAGATAATTTCTTTTCTGAAGTATGAATGATGTTTTCATAACCGTGAGAGAGATTGTTAAAGTTCTTAAAATGCATAATCACAGACTTTGGGGAGATTACGGAAAAGATGAAGACATTTCAAATAAAGAGAAGTTTGTCAACGTGTTGAAGAGATTTATCAAAGAAGAAGATTTCGTGTATTCATGCTGGGAGAGATCAAAGTTGTTAAATATCAAACAAGGAGGTTGTTGCAAAATTTCTTTCTGAAAAATGATGTTGAATCCAAAGGGGGATATTGTTAGTGCATAATTATGTTAGATCCAAGATCATAAGAAGAAATGTCAAAGCCCAAGTCAAAGCCTCTCATTGCAAAGTCAAAGTCTTTAGTTACTGTTTGTTTTTAGTTTTGTCATATGAGCTTGTAGTATAAATAGTTTTCTTCTTATATTATGTCATTAGGATTCTAATTGCAAATATTCTAGAAAGACCAATACTGTGTGAGAGTTAAGAGCATCTTGTAATCATTTGATATGAAATCAATAATATGACAAATTAAAATGGAAATCTTTATTCATCTTGATCTAATTTGTACTTAGTGGGATACATAACCTTTTTCAAAAATATAAATATGAAAATATTTTAGTATAGTATATTTAATTATTATACTTTCTTAATCATGATTATATTATTTCATCTAATTTTAAGTGAACTACATAATATCAGTTATCAACAGATGGTTAGGTATTGATATTTTCAAAGTCAAATTGTTATGCTTCCTGTCAATTCACTTTAAATTAATCTTTCATAATAGTTGATTTGGTATTTAAGGCATTACTGACTCGGAAATACTTTTTGGTGGCAAAGTAGTTGTTTTTGGAGGAGATTTTAGACAAATTATGCCGGTTATTCCCATTGCAAGTAGACAAGACATTGTTAATGCGTCGTTAAGTTCATCTTAAATTTGGGAAAAATGCAAAGTCCTAAGGTTAACTAAAAACACGAGGTTAACTGTTGACAGTCAAGGTTCTGATATCGAACAAACAAGGATTTTTGCAAACTGGCTTTTGGATTTAGGAGCAGGCAAGGTTGGTAGTGTGAATGATGATCAGGCAATTATCGATATACCTGATGATCTTCTCATTACCGATTCAATGGATCATATATCTGCATTAATTGAATTTTTCTAACCTTCTATTCTTGTAAATGTCAAGAATTCATCCTAGTTTCAGGAAAGAGCAACACTTGCACCCAAGCATGAAGTCATTCAAGAAATAAATGATCGTTTGCTATCATTGTTTCCAGGAGACGAAAAGGAGTACCTAAGTTCAGATAGTTTGTGTGAATCAGAGCATCTTCACGAACAGTTTGATGAAACTTTGTACTCATCTGATGTCTTAAATGGTCTTAAATTATTGGGTTTGCCAAACCATAAGATAGTACTAGAAGTCGGTGTTCCAGTTATGTTACTAAGGAATATTGATCAGAAATCTAGGTTATGTAATAGATCTAGACTACGGGTCTTATCTTTAGGAAATCAGGTTATAGAAGCAAACATCATGTTTGGAAGTAATATTTGAAGTCGAACATTTATTCCAAGAATGTCTTTGACACCTAGGGGGCGTTTGGTTCGCAAAATGTTTTTGGATGAAATGGAACCTGTCAAAGGAATTTGACTTTGAAGGAATTAGAATGGAATGTTGTCAGGTTTGACCACCTGTTTGGTTGACAGAATTGGAATAGAATCTGTTTAATAAATTGGAATTTTCTGTTTAGTTCACATATTATATCTTCGAAATTGGAATGAAATTTTGGTAAATGACCAAAATACCCCTTTTGATTATTTTAATTTTTTAAACAAAAATTACTTTAATGAAATAATCATTAAATAGTTTAATTTTTAACTAAAATTGCTTTCATTATTTTAGCACACGAGTGATGCACAGAGAGAGAGAGAGGAGAGAGAGAGATGAGAGGGAGGAGTGAGAGAGAGAGAGAGAGAGATAGAGAGGAGAGTGAGAGGAGAGGAGAGAGGGAGAGGAGAAAGAGTTAGAGGAGAGAGAGAGAGGAGAGTGAGAAGGGATATAGAGAAAAGAGTGAGAGAGGAGAGAGAGATGGGAGAGAAAGGAGAGAGAGGAGAGAGAGAGAAAGATTTGGTGTCTGCTGATAATCAATATCAGTAGGGTTTAGTTTGGGGTAATGGGTAACTTTGGAATTATCAAAATATGAGATTCCATTCCATTGAAAATCCCTGGTTTTTATGATGGAATGTTCAAATCCTATATCTATGAAATTTATTGAAATTCAAAGATTCCATCCATTAAAAAACTTGAGCCAAGCAAAGGAATTGAATCTGGTCAAAGGAATTCAATATTCCAATTCCACCAGATTCCATCACATATTACGAACCAAACGCCCCCTACAGACAAAAGGATTTCGTTCAAGTTTCAAAGAAGACAATTTCCAATTATTGTATGTTCTGTCATGACCATAAATAAAAGCCAGGGATAGTCATTATCGAAGGTTGGTTTGTTTATGAGACAACCAGTCTTTACCCATGGTCAGTTGCATGTTCTTTATCTAGAGTAAAAAGTAGGCAATGTTTAAAAATATTAATTATAGATGATGAAGGTATAATTAGCAATAGAACAAAGAATGGTGTATATAAAGAAGTATCTGGTAATTTATGATATGTGGTTCTTATTTTATTAATATTTTAACTATGTACTTTTGCATAATTTCATTTATGTTATATTATAAATTTTGTTTTATAAATTCTTAATATTTATTCATATTTTTTATTAATTTTTTCATTTGTGAAAACTGCCTAAAACAAGGACATTTGGTAACCAGTTGCAAAAAAAAAAAAAAAAAAAAAAAAAACTCTTAAGGGAAAAAAGCTTGGAAAAGTAGCATTGTACTTTCGATGATCATTCATATTTGTAAGATAAGTTTTTTCTGGCATGATTCAACTTTTTTAAATTACCCCGTGTAATACACGGGTTCGAACCTAGTATGTATGTATATTGTCGGTCCAACAATACTACTAATATCAAGTTCTTAGAAACAACAACAATAAGATTACCAACCTGTATTGATTATAACAAATGGTTACAAGGTTGATCGATTCAAGCATGAAATGTGTTCTCTGTTTTTCTCTCAAATACACCTTTAAGTGTGTGTTTGTATGTGTGAATTGTGATCTGATCTATCTGAGAGTTGTTAGAGATACACTTAATCTAACCAAGTGTGTTAGACACACTTCCTACAACTTGCAATATAAAACTATAAACCTACCTAATATCTAATCTAATAATATACATAATATCTAAGTTTAGATATTATGTAAACGAACTAAATACTAGAAACTAACCAAGTTAGCTTTATCTAACTATTACAATGTTATAACTTAGATATTAAATCTAAGTAAACTAATACAATTACATTGACATTTATTACAAATAGACATAGACTTTTATATCGAGAGTCGACATTCCGGCTTTAGCTTCAGATTGCGATCTTCAGTTTGGATGATCTTGAATCCAATGAGACTGTGGTCTAACAATCTCCCCCTTTGGATCAAGATCATTACAAAAATGATGTATCAATTTGATCTTCTCTTTCAGCTCAGAAGATGCAATCTCTTTCTCTAGCTCTTAAAACATGTCTTTTTCTAACAATCTCTCCCTTTGAAGAGTGGACGTGATTCTTGAAACATGTGATCTTTGCCATTTCTTTTGTAGTCATTCTCCCCCTTTTTGATGTTAAGTGCAACGACTTCATCAAAACCTTTTGTAAGAAATGTCTGGCTTTCGGTTAGAGCCCCTGATCCGTCAATTCAAAAGATATTTATCCAGATCTTTGCAAATCCAGACAAATTAGTCGTGTAACACCTGAATCAACTAATGAATCAGTTAACATGCCTGTCTGTAACACTAAGTCACTGTGTGTAACGAATACACATTGGAAAGGAGCTGTTTGATGTTGACTCCCCTAGGGCTTCCATTTAATCATCGAAACACCACAAAGGTTATTTCTATAAACGTTATGACAAAGAGACTAATTCCTTGTGTGTTCGTGCTTGTGTTAGAAAGAATTAAGCACAGATGATTGCTTATAGGCTCAAAAATTGTGTAAACCACTAAGACAACAGTAAATTAAACACAAACTCAATGTGCATGATTGAAGTGCGAAGGTGGATCAGACTTCCTTCTTTTCAATATCCAGATTTTCCAAATGAAAATCAGATAGCATATGTGCTGCGTCCCCTTTGAAAATGTGAAACACTTTCTTGTTGAGAAGAAAATGAGTAGATGGTGAGGTTTGATCAAGAGTTGGCATGGGTTAGTTGCCTGTTTCAATAATGATCACCAAAGAATTGTGAATCACTAGAATTGTGGCTACCCGGCTCAAAAAAAGTTGGTGCAGAGTTGTGATATTCTTTTAACTCTGTTCTCACACGCTCTTTTTTTTAAACTTTTTGCTTTCTCTAATCACACTCATTTCTTTTCGATTTGCACACTCAATCACTAATGATTAACTTCGTGGGTAGAAATCACTGGTTAAGGTGATTCCATAGAAGTTGTGTTAATTCCTAGCACAATGATCCTTGTTGTCCTATGATGCACCTGATGCTCAGATTGGTTTAACTATTTCAGTTAAAGCACAATTTAGATCATGAAAACATTTAAAATACACTCCCAAAATATAAAATCGGTTAAAAACCGGGAAGTGGTTTGAACATTAAAAAACAATGTTTTCCAATGATTGAAAGTTGTCCTTCTTTCAAACATATATGAGATTAAGATAAATCAATCAAGTAATCAATCAACACAATAATAATCAAGAGATATATAAATCAGAGTAACATACCAATCCCTTGAATAAACAATGAAACCCTTGAGTGTTCTTGATACCCTTTGAATACAGAGAAACTAGCTATCTCTCTAATATGATTATGAAATTAATTGTGAGGATTAACCTAAAAACCTAATTAAACAAAACTATAAATATCCAGGCTTTAGGCCTAATGAGCTTGTGGGCTTGAGGCCCAATAGCTTAATAACTATTAGCTTATTACATAATAAACCCTCTAACTTTAACTATCAATCAAATACAGTTTAAACCCTTAACTTTAACTTTAATCTTGAATACAATTATGATCCAACAATCTCCCCCTTTGGATTGAAGATTAAAAAAAAATTTGCAAATGTCTTCAGGTCTTCACTTTTCTTCTCTTTTCTTCAGATATGACGTTGATAGCTTCAAAATTTCAGCAGTCTTCTGATTATATTCTCATTCTATGATAATTCTCCCTTTTTGTATCTTCTCCCCCTTTTTGATGAGTGGTGAGAAGCATCATCATCAAAACTTTGCAAAACATTCTCCCCCTTTTCAAGACAATCTCCTCCTTCGAATATGATCATCATGTAACGAGCCCTGTATGGAAATACGAGCAGTCTTCCCAGATGGAAAGAGTGATTATTTCAATCTTTTCAGATTAAAATAGAAAGTAGTAACCATTCGAATCTTTGCAAATTCAAACAGTTAATAGGTGTAACCCTGAATCAACAAATGACTCAGTTAAAATGCCTGTCAATGACACAAAGTCACTGAGTAACACAAGGTTACTATATAAGGAGTTGGTTTTGATGTTGGCTCCCCAGAACTTCCATTCAATCATCGAATAACACATGATTATCTATGGGCGTTCTGACAGAAAACAAATTTCTGTGTGTTCGTGCATGTGTATGAAAGAAATTAAGCATAGATGATTGCTTTTTCATATATAGGCTCAAAGTATGTAAACTTGTTGAGACAACAACAAATTGTACAAAGACTCAATGTGCATGAGAAAGGGTTCGAAGGTGGGGGAACTTTCCTTCTTTTTCAATATTAGTATCTTCCAAATGAAGAACCAATTGCGTATGTGCTGCTTCCCCAGAAAATGTGAAACATTCTCTTTTTGAGAAAAGAATGAGTAGCTGGGGAGGTTGTATGCAAGAGATGGCATGGGCTAGTTGCCTATTTCAATGATGGTTACCAAAGAATGTGAACCAATCAGATTATGTGGCTGCCCGACTCAGAAAGAATTTGGTGCAGAGTTTAATATTCTTTTACTCTGATCTCTCACCCTCTCTCTTTTAATGCTCACTTCTAACCAATCTCTCTTTTCCATTTTACTTCTTCACACACCATCACTCAATTCTTTTTACCCTTCTTCCCTCAATCACTCAAGGAATACTTCCGGGGTAGGAAACACTGGTTATCGTGAATCCGTGGAAGTTCTGTTAAACTCACACACTGAATCCCATGTATTATCCTAAAAGTACATGCTGTTCAACAGGAGTTTTGTACATGTAAGCACAAATACCACTTGTTACATGAAGAATATAATATTCGGAGATGTCAAAACAGAACATGTTTGACGATGCAATTCTCCCCCTCAAACTAAAAGAGTTTGACAATTAAACTCATATCATTTTATCATGAAGAATAAGATTTTGGAGAATCAATAACGGATGTTGTTTATATGAACAATATATGAACATATTTTCAATGAAAGCACATGAAATGCCGTTTGATTCAATCAACAGTGAATACAAATAACGTTAGTATAACCATAGAAAGATTTAACTTTTGATACATGGTAATAACAAAGTCAAATAGAATGTTCTGAACCGTTATCTGTATGAATAGTTGACAAAGTATATTGACAAGATAAAACACAAGTATTTATCTTTAAGAACACACGGTCAGATAAGCATTTAAGTATCCAAAAATCTGTTAATATCACAGATATTCTCCCCCTTAACTTAATGTAAATAATAATATTTTTTTTAAGATAAGGCATAAAAAAATAAATAAAGCACTGAAGTGCGGGTTCTAATCTGATGTGATTAGAAACCATTGTCACTTGAACAAACCTGCATAAATAAAAGAAATAAGGGTAATCATTTATGAAAATGATTCCTCTCTCGTTAGTAACAGGTAAAAAATAACACACAAGATAAAAACGTAGAATACTCCCCCTAGAATCATGAGTAAGGTCTAAGACATGTTCAACATACCAAGTTTGCTGATGAGAAATTGAAATCTCTTTTCATCCAATGGCTTGGTGAAAAGATCAGCTAACTGGAAGTCAGTTTGAATAAAGTGCATTTCAATATTACCTTTTTCTACATGATCCTTAATGAAGTGACAGCGTACATCGATATGCTTTGTCTTCGAATGCTGTACCGGGTTAGCAGTTATAGATATTGCGCTCTTGGACTCACAATAAATAGAAACACGCTTGTAGTTGTATCCAAAGTCCCTTAACTGTGTCGTCATCCAGAGGACTTGAGAACAGCAGCTAGCAGCAGCTACATACTCAGCCTCGGCAGTGGATGTTGAAACACAATTTTGTTTCTTTGAGGTCCAACTTACAAGTTTGTCACCTATAAATTGACATGACCCAGAGGTGCTTTTCCGGTCTAGCTTACATCCTGCATGATCAGCATCTGTAAAGGCAGTTAGTTCAAAACGAGAATCCTTTGGATACCAAAGGCCTAGATTAGGCGAGCCTTTGAGATATCTAAGGATTCGCTTCACAGCAGATAAGTGCGACTCTTTAGGATTAGACTGATATCTCGCACAAAAGCATGTGGCAAACATTATATCCGGGCGACTAGCAGTCAGATGAAGTAAAGAACCAATCATGCTACGATACACCTTTTGATCAACAGGTTTCCCGGAGGGATCCGCGTCTAAGAGTGTACCAGTAGCCATTGGTGTTTTCATGACTGAACTATCTGACATATTGAACTTTTTCAAAATATCGTTTATATATTTAGCTTCATTAATAAATATGCCTTCGGGTAATTGCTTTACTTGTAGACCAAGAAAGAAATTCAATTCACCCATCATTGACATTTCAAACTTTGTTTCCATTATAATTGAAAAGTTCTTGCAAAATTTCGGATTTCTCGACCCAAATATTATGTCGTCAACATAAATCTGAATAAGAATCAAGTCCTCACCTTGCCTTTTAAGAAATAAGGTTGTATCAACAGTACCTTTCTTGAAACCAGAAGCAAGTAGATATTTAGTGAGAGTTTCATACCAGGCCCGCGGTGCTTGTTTAAGGCTATATAGTGCTTTGTCTAGGACGTAGACATGATCAGGGTGATGAGGATCAACGAAACCTTCAGGTTGATCCACGTAAACCTCCTCATGCAGAATGCCGTTTAGAAAAGCCGACTTTACATCCATCTGATAGACTGTAAAGTTTTTGTGTGCTGCATAGGCTAGAAAGATTCTGATGGCTTCAGTCCTTGTAACTGGGGCGAATGTTTCATCATATTCAATGCCCTCTTGTTGACAATACCCTTTGTCGACCAGTCGAGCTTTGTTTCTCACGACTACTCCAACTTCATCTTTCTTATTTCTAAACACCCACTTTGTTCCAATAACGGATTTACCTTTAGGTAGTGGGATCAAGTGCCATACCTTGTTCCTTTCGAATTGTAGAAGCTCGTCTTGCATAGCAGAAATCCAGAATGGATCACGTAGAGCTTCAGCCGCTTTCTTTGGCTCTAAGGAACTGAGGAAGCTTGAAAACATGTAGAAGTTAGATGTTGCAGATCTTGTTGTGACACCAGATTGTACGTCACCTATCACGTTGTCCAGGGGATGATCCTTAGTCCAACGATGTGTGCTTGGTAGTGCATCAACTGTTTGTTGCGTATTGGACGCATCATTTTCATCTTGCACGGCAGGTTGCTCCATAGATGTACTCGGGACATCTTGTACTGGTGTTTCTGATACTGAAGCTTCCGGACTAGCAGTTGAAGTGCTCGGGACTTCATTTCCAGAAGAACTATCTGTAGAGACTGATTCAGCATTAGTAGAGTCATAAACTAATTTTGTAGACGTACCTGATGGAGATGAAGTTTCAGTGACTTCTTCGGAAGCTCCAGACATGTCTTCAGATATAGTAGAGACCTCCGAGCCTGTACCACTTGTTATTGATGTTGATATGCCTTTTTCAAAATCTGCACATATATCATCAAAGGCATCAATAAACAGTAAATCAAACTCAGATGAAGTAGAGTTAGAATGTGCAAAAGTGGATCCTTTGGTAGCTGGTTCTATTCGTGATTGAATAGAAGCTTTGTCCTTAAGTACGAGTTCTGAACTGTTGTGTCCAGAAGTCCTCGTTGAATTCTCATCAAAGGATACATTCATGCTCTCAACAACCGTCTTAGTTCGAATAATGTAAATTCAATAAGCTTTGGATGTTAGAGAGTATCCAACGAGATATCCTTCATCCGCTTTCTTATCAAATTTTGAGAATCCTTGACGCTCTTTAAGAATGTAGCACCTGCAACCAAAGACACAAAGAAATTTGATATTAGGTGTACGATTGTTGATTAACTCATATGCTGTTTTATTAAATCGCTTGACCACAATGGTACGGTTCTGTGTAAAACATGCTGTAGCGACTGCATCGGCCCAAAGGTACATGGGTAGATCTGAGTAAGCAAGCATAGTCCGAGCTGCTTCAACCAGAGTGCGGTTCTTCCGTTCAACATTGCCATTTTGCTGCGGAGTGTAGGCGGCGGAGAAATTATGTGAAATACCCACGGAAGTAAGATAACTTTTCAGGGTGTCATTCTTGAACTCCGTGCCATTATCACTGTGAATGGTTCTGACTGGCAGATGAAGACGTACTTGAATGCGTTTGATGAAAGCGATAATCAACACTGGCGCATCTGACTTGTTGCGAAGAAACTCGAGCCATGTATACCTTGAGTAGTCATCTATCATTACCAACACATATTTCTTTCTGTTGATAGATGTTGTGCGTATTGGGCCACAAAGGTCCATATGAAGAAGTTCCAGTGCAGATGAGGTCGATGATTCAGCTTTGGACTTGAAGGAGCTTCGCTTCATTTTGCCCAACTCACATGCGGGACATAGTGAGTCTTTTTCGAACCTCATTTCTGGTAGACCTTTGACCAAACCTTGTCTTTGTAGCTTCGCTATAGATCGGAAATTCTGATGAGACAAGCGTCGATGCCACGTCCATGATTGTGCTTTAGAAGCTTTGGCTAGTAGACACACTGGACGTGTGGCAGACAGTGTAGGAAAATCTACATAGTATAGATTTCCATGGCGCTCAGCTTTGAAGACTTCGTAACCATCGGGATCCTCTACATAGCAATGAGTGGTTGTGAAACGGACTTGATATTTCATGTCACAGAAGTGACTGGTAATGAACAGGTTGTGATTAAGTCCTTCAACATATAGCACTTTTTGAATCTTCACAACACCATTATCGAGCATTCCATATCCTCTGACGTGGCCTTCGACTTAAGAATTGGCAAATCTAACTGCTCCGGCAGGCTCCTCCACATAGTTATGCAAGAGGTGCTTGAATCCTGTCATGTGGCGTGAACATCCGGAATCTATTACCTACAATCGACAGGCCTGCAAAAGAGACAATTAGTTTTGCTTAGGTACCCATATCAGGATGGGTCCTTCACGGTTAGCATCAAACAACTCAGGAATATCATCTGGTTTGACTTTCACTCTCCATTCATAACGCGTTTTTGGAACCCAATTCCAAACCATCTTAACATTTAATTCCTGAAAGTGCTTTTTAGAAGTAGGATTGGCAACTTTAGCTCGATACACTTTGGGTTGTGCAGAAGAATTAGAATTAGAATTAGAATTAGAATTAGACTTAAAGCTCAGTTTAGCTTTTCTCTTATTCTGTTTGGACTTTGAAGGGGAGTAGTATGTGAATGAGTTATCCCAACAATGTTCACAATATAGATTCTTTCAAGCAAAATTCATAAACTTAGATTTATCAGAACGAACCTTACATCCATGTTTATCAAAACAATTACTTTTCAAAATAACACTGTCAGAAGTACAACTATTTGGAATAAAAGGTTCACTAGATAGCCCATCATTTTTATTCAAACTATTGTCTTTATTCTTCTTACACCTCCCAACTCCATTTCCTTTTATATCTGAAACAGAAACAGGAACCTTGTTAGTCTCTAACTTAGAAGGTGGTCCTTTTCTAGTGCTCTTTGAAGTCTCACCCTTTTCAAAAATACTCGGTGGATATTCAGGACAATCATAGTAAACAACTGTAGATTTTGCAGAGGCATCAAATTCTGGATTGGTTCTTACCTTCCAGCTTGGATCATTGAACATCTGTTTATCACTTGAAGCATTTTTAAACAAAGTAACTTTCAAATCTTTGATCTCTATGCAAAACTCTTGATTTTCTTTTAAAGATTTTTCGAGCTTATGTTTGAGATCAAAGTTTTCATCTTCAACCTCATCAAGAGACTGTTGCAACAAATCGATTTGCTTCATCAATTCAGATGTATGACCATTCACAGAATTTGATCCCTTTGAATTAGAAACAGGATCAGAGTCTGAAGCATTCATCATTTCAGAAAATATATCTTCAGTCATGGACTCAATAAACTCCAGTTTTTCATTTTGAGAACAAGAGCCATTCGTGATAGCATGTTCTTCTTCAACCTCTTCAACAAGTAAAGGTTTAGAAGCAATAGGATTTGAGACTGATGGCATAGTAGATGGATCAACATCCGATTCATACTCATCATATTTGCATGCAATCTTAGGTAGAACTGTGTTGGTGCTTACTGATTCGTTGGAAGGTGTGGTAAATAGTGATTCAAACTCAGTATATTCGAGTTTTCGAGTCGCATAGCTTTTGTTTAAATCACCATATTGAAAACCAACTGATTTAAAAAGATTTTTAGAATCAGTGTCACCAGACTTGTTCTTTCCTATTTATTCTTGACCTTTGGTCTCAGATAAAGGTGTAGGAGTACTTGCTTCAACAAAAGTTGCACGAATGTCAGGAATGGGTCTAATTGCGGAGCCGAATTTATCAAAATTATATAGATGCTCCGGTGCCTTTTTCAAAATTTCATTAGTTGGCACACCCAAACCTGGTTTTAGTTTGTAAAACCTTTCGTCTTGGAGTTTATTGGTCAGCAGATTTAATGTTTGCTCAGTCTGACCTCGTTTCATATTAATGTCCTCCAGTTGTTTGATTTTGGTAAAAGCTTCATTTCTTTCTTTATAGCAAACTTCAAATTTTATTTGAAACTCACCTTTTTCAGCATTAAGATATACAAGATCTGTTTCTAAACCAGATACTTTTTCTTTTAAAGACGCTTTTTCAGCTTTTAAATCGTCTTTTTCCTTTTCTTTTTCTTCCACAACAACTTTTAAAATAGCATTTTCATCACGAAGACTTAATACAGATTGATATGCAGAGCTAAGTTTGCCTTTCAGTAAAGCAAATTCATCTTTCATACCATGTATTTGGGCCATTAAAGATTCAACAAGTTCAGAGTTGTCACTTACCTCATAGTTTGCATCTTCTGATTGAGTCTCAGAGTCTTCATCGTCACCATCCAGCTTTCCCTATAAGATACTTGTGTGAAGTGTGCTTGCTCCTCATCGTCGGAACTTTGATACAGCAGTCCCTTGAGAAATGCCCAAATTTGCCACAATTGTAGCATCTTTTTGGTTCATCCTTTCGTTCTTCTCGCTTCTGCTCTCTCTTTCCTTCTCGTCTATCTTCCTTCCTGTCTTCTCGACCTTCTTCTCTCTTTCCATGCCTCGGCTTGTATCATATCTCAGACTTCTCTTTCTTGTAGCCATCATACTCTTGCCAAAGCTCTTCTTGAATCGTCGCGTGATGATAGCCAAGTCTTCAGAAAACTTTTGAATATCCGGATCAGAATCAATTTCCAGTTCTTCATCGCTTGAATCAGAGTCAGATTCGGTAACTTCGGTAACTAGAGCTTTAGACACCTTTTTATTAGACCTTGCAGAGGATACAGAACCTTTGCCGGCTATGAGAGCCACAGAATCATTCAGATGATTAGACTCATTATTAATAGATCTCACCTCATCTTCATGTTGAGCAAGAGTAGAGAAGGTATCAGTGACATTCTCTTGAGCCATATTCTTGGACATCTGGAGGTTGATAGCAAAGTTCTTCCATTCTGAATTTAAGTTCTTGATGAACTTATAATTTATCTCCGAAGCAGATTTGGAGATATTGTTCCTCCGCAAGTCGTTGAGGATGATGTTATATCTGTTGTAGGTATCTAACAGCAACTCTCCTTCTTTAGCATGAAATCCCTCGTATGCATTTATGCATAGATTCTGCTTAGCTTGTATGGAGGCTTCACTTCCTTCAAACTGCCTTGCTAGTTCATCCCAGATGCCTTTAGCAGTGCTCTGACCGTCGACACGATTGTAGATGTCGTTTGGAATTGCCATTGTCAGATAGATTAGAGCCTCTTCTTCTATCTTATGCTGTTCTTTCTTCTTTTCATTGAAGAACTGATAAGGTTTAGGAATCTCTCTGTCAGGGATTTCAGGAGAGGACTCTGTAGCAGGTTGACCCTTTACTGTGATCATTGGAGTTTGGGGACCTTCAATGATTGCTTTCATGAAGTCTCTGTTCTTGTGATTCAGAAACTGGATCATTCTGATCTTCCATTGCTGATACTCGTTAGCCATGAGAACAGGAGGTTTGACTTGAGAACCCATTGAGAGAAGCTGATTCGACATCTTAGTTGTACCACTTGTTAGTAATTAAACTTATCTGTACCAAGACAACCAACTAGATGAGATCGTTAGAATCAAGAGTAAAGACTACACTAAAAAATATTCAGAAAAATAAATTTCCAAAAATAATTAAATGCAGTTCTTTCAATCAGTTTAAAGCTTCAAATAATATTGAACAAAAAGAAAAAGTTGATCTCGAACAGAACTTTGTTCCCCTTCGCAGACTTAGCACGGGGGTGGGGTCAAGGGGCAACGCCCTTGCGGGGTCGAGGGGCAGCGCCCATAGAGAATTTTTTTTGGCTTTGAGAGGCCATATTACAATTTGCAAAAACTTTTCTAAGTCTGGAAAATGTGCTTCGACCAATAATGCTTGGACCGGTGTCTTGCTTCGACCGGGATGTTGCTTGTACCGATACTTTGTTCGACCGGTATGCTGCAAGACCGGGAGACTTCTTTGACTGGTAAAATGCCTTCGACCGGTATAGGCAAGGGTCCGGGCGATCGATAATGATTACTCGACCGGTACTCTGCTATGACCGATAATGGTCTTTGACCGGTATGATGCTTAGACCGATATAATGCTTAGACCGATATAATGCTTAGACCGATATAATGCTTAGACCGATAAAGGTCTTTGACCGGTAAGGGTCTTCGATCGTGACTTCCTTAGACCGGGGTGAGCTGAGAGTGTACCGGTCGAATACTAAGGACCGATAAATGGTATTCGATCGGGAGAGTAAGGACCGGTATGGTGCTAAGGACCGATGTAGTGTTCGACCGGTATGTTTAACCCAGCCCAGAAGTCGATAAACAGATGCAAAAATCAACCCAGAAAATCAATATAGTCTCACAATCAGATGCAAAAATCAGTCCTTTGTACTCAGAAACATGTATCGAACACAACCCAATCAATTACAAAGATTAAAATAAACTTTCATGCATTCAATTTAAAGAACACAGTGTCGACTCTCTTTGAATCCAGAAAACTTAAAATCACAAATTCAATCACTTTGTTAATTTTCAATCCAATTAATCAATCAGATAGTGTTAAATAACGCAAAAACACCTCATCAGATCAACTTTAAACTAATAAACACATTAATTCATGAAATCGGATGAACAGTAACTTTCGATGAATAGTGATTTTCGATGAATAGTGAAATCAAAAAAAAATTGATTCTTTCAGGCTCTGATACCACTTGTTATCCCAATTTAATCTAGTTGGTAAATAATCAATCAAGTAATCAAGCAACACAATAATAATCAAGAGATATATAAATTAGAGTAACATACCAATCCCTTGAATAAACAATGAAACCCTTGAGTGTTCTTGATACCCTTTGAATACAGAGAAACTAGCTATCTCTCTAATATGATTATGAAATTAATTGTGAGGATTAACCTAAAAACCTAATTAAACAAAACTATAAATATCTAGGCTTTAGGCCTAATGGTTATTTCTATAAACGTTATGACAAAGAAACTAATTCCTTGTGTGTTCGTGCTTGTGTTAGAAAGAATTAAGCACAGATGATTGCTTATAGGCTCAAAAATTGTGTAAACCACTAAGACAACAGTAAGTTAAACACAGACTCAATGTGCATGATTGAAGTGCGAAGGTGGGTCAGACTTCCTTCTTTTCAATATCCAGATTTTCCAAATGAAAATCAGATAGCATATGTGCTGCGTCCCCTTTGAAAATGTGAAACACTTTCTTGTTGAGAAGAAAATGAGTAGATGGTGAGGTTTGATCAAGAGTTGGCAAGGGTTAGTTGCCTGTTTCAATAATGATCACCAAAGAATTTTGAATCACTAGAATTGTGGCTACCCGACTCAGAAAAAGTTGGTGCAGAGTTGTGATATTCTTTTAACTCTGTTCTCACAAGCTCTTTTTTTTAAAACTTTTTGCTTTCTCGAATCACACTCATTTCTTTTCGATTTCCACACTCAATCACTAAGGATTAACTTCGTGGGTAGAAATCACTGGTTAAGGTGATTCCATAGAAGTTGTGTTAATTCCTAGCACAATGATCCTTGTTTTCCTATGATGCACCTGATGCTCAGATTGGTTTAACTATTTCAGTTAAAGCACAATTTAGATCATGAAAACATTTAAAATACACTCCCAAAATATAAAATCGGTTAAAAAATCGGGAAGTGGTTTGAACATTAAAAAACAATGTTTTCCAATGATTGAAAGTTGTCCTTCTTTCAAACATATATGAGATTAAGATAAATCAATCAAGTAATCAATCAACACAATAATAATCAAGAGATATATAAATCAGAGTAACATACCAATCCCTTGAATAAACAATGAAACCCTTGAGTGTTCTTGATACCCTTTGAATACAGAGAAACTAGCTATCTCTCTAATATGATTATGAAATTAATTGTGAGGATTAACCTAAAAACCTAATTGTTAAGACACAGTCTCATTGGATTCAAGATCATCCAAACTAAAGATCGCAATCTGAAGCTAAAGCCGGAACGTCGACTCTCGATATAAAAGTCTATGTCTATTTGTAATAAATGTCAATGTAATCAATGTATTTGTTTATTATTGTAAAAGTTAACTTAATATCTTGTATGTTAGATATTAGTTAACTTAGGTAACTTAGTTAGTTATATATTAACATAGTTAGACATAATATCTATTTGTTAGATATTATGTAGTTATATTAGTTTAATACTACAACTTGCTCTTGCAAGTTGTTAGGTAGATTAGATTTAGATAATATCTATTCTAGATATTATCTAAGTGTATCTCTCAATCTCAAAAACATCAGATCATAGATCACACACAAAAACACACACATCAAGGTGTATTTGAGAGAAAACATAGAGAACACATCAAAAGCTTAATCGATCAACCTTGTAATCGTTTGATATATTCAATACAGGTTCGTAATCGTTATTGTGTCGTTGTTTCTAAACTTGTTATAAGTATTGTTGGACCGATAATTGGTATCAGAGCCTGATTAAGATCAAAACAAGTTTTATGAGAAAAACGACTCTGTGTTCTTGAACAAAATTCGATTTTGTGATTTTAAGTGTTTTAGGTGTTAGAATCGATTAGAGTGTGATCGATTTACATGCTAGATCGAGTTGTTGCTATTTAATTTCACTTTAAAGCTTCTATCGAGTTCCAATCTGTGGATTATAAGTGAAAATAGTTGTCTGGAAAAACGTACTGTGCTATCAAATTTATTTCAAAAAAGAGTGTTTTAGAGAGATCGAGTGCTTACATTCTGTTCTAGAAGTAATTCTAGACATATTTGTAGAGTTTGGTGTTGCTAAATCGTTTCAGGAACAAGATTCATACGATTTTCAGAAGAACAGGACGAACACCCGCATTCCAGAGGTTGAATAACCCGCATTTCTCAACTTTGCGGGTCCAACTACATACGAATTTCTCTACTTTGCGTGTCTCAAGTGACCCGCATACCTCAAACTTTGCGGTTCCCTCTTGACCCGCATTCCTTACTTTGCGGTTCCCACTTGACCCGCAATCCTCAAAACTCGGGTCCTCAAGCACCCGAAATCCTCAAAACTCGGGTCCTAAAGCACCCGCATTCCTCAACTTCTCGGTTCAAAGCTCAGACACACACACCTCGTTCCAACTCAGACCCGCATACCTCTGACCCGCATTTCCATACTTAGAATTTTTTTTTCTGAGAATTTTTCGAAACTGTAATAGGGTCTTTAATAGTCATAAATTTTTTCTCTAGGGGCGCTGCCCCCATACCCCCGTGCTAAGTCTGCCTAGGGGGACAAAATTTCTTGTGTGATCAAATTTTATTTGGATTAACGATCATATCTGTCAGTTTTCTCTTATTCAAACAGGATGACATCCAAAGAAGCTCTCGCAATAGGAACCGACACCAAGCCACCAGTTCTCTTTCGAGGGGAATACGAACAGTGGAAGGATAGGTTTCTAAACTTCATTGAAAGACAGGATTTGGGTAATTTCATTATACAATCCCTAGAAGAAGGCCTAATGGAAACACAGTATAGGGAGCCAGCAACAGGAACTCAAGAAGAAAGAGTTGCACTTTCTTATACAGATCTAACAGGTGATGCTAAGCTAAGAGCAAAAGGCGACAGGTTAGCCAAGTCATACATTCTACAAGGGATTACAAATGAAATCTATGTAAAGATTGACAGCTACAAAGCCTCAGCCAAACAAATGTGGGATCAACTAGAGAAAATGATGCTGGGTTCAAAGAATGGGAACCAACTGAAAATCTCTAACTGCCTGCACAGTTTTGAAGAATTCAAAGGCAGAACTGGAGAAACTCTAGAAGGAACATATGATAGGTTTGTGACATTGCTAAACGAATTGAGCAAGAAGAAGGTCAACAAATCTCAAATCGAGCTGAATATCAAATTCCTGAGTATTCTACAACCAGAATGGAAAAGTTTTACCAGGCAGATGAGGCAGATAAAAGACCTGAATGAGATTCCACTTCACGAGGTGTATGAAACCCTCCGACAAATGAAGATGAGGTGGATGAAATTCTAGCAGAAAAGAGAAAAGGAAAGACAGTTGAAGACACAGTCGCTCTTGTTGTGAAGAAGAAGAAGAACAAGACGATTATGTATGAATCAGAAGAAGCTGAAGCTGATGTTGTCTCTTACTCGGATGAAAATGAACAAATGCAGCAAGCAATGCAGTTTCTAACAAATGCATTTCAGAAAAAGTTCTACAGAAATCCAACGTCAAACAGTCAGAGGTACACTTCTGGACCCAACAACTATGCTCACAAGGAAAGAATTGAAGGAAGCAGATATGAAGGAAATAGGTTTGAAGGGAAGAGATTTGAAGGGAAGAGACAAGAGGAGAAGAAATCTGATGAGAGAAGATATCAGATAGAAGGAAACAGATTGGAAGAGAAGAAACCGGAAGACAGGAAGTACAAAGCTAAAGGATCAAGTCAGCCAGGACCACCCATGTGCTACAACTGTGGCAAAACCGGTCACTTTGCCAATAATTGCCGAATATCAAAGGTTAGAAACTCTGACTTCTACAAGAACAAGATGCTTCTTGCAAAGCAACAGGAGGCAGGCAAGGCGCTGATGGCTGAAGATGAATACTGACTGGATCACTCAGATGAAGAAGAAGATGAAGAAAAAAAGGATGAAGTCGTCAATATGTGCTTGATGGGCAAAATCGAATCAGATACTGAAGCTGATTCAGAAAATGAAGAAGAGGAGGTATGTTATTTATCGTATAAAGATTTAATGAATAAAATGCATGCTATGGTTTTAAAACAAGAAGAGTTAGAATCTAATCTTAAGCGAGAAAATGGTGTTATTATTAATAAAAACCAATTGATACAAAAACTTAGCGATGAACTTGCTGAGAAGAAAGTATTAATTGAGGTTTTACATACAAACGCTGACACCAACGCAAAAGAACAGACTATAATTCTAAAAGAGAATAGTGATCTCAAGTCTAAATTGACAAAAAGTGAGATTGATTTTTATAAGCTTACTGAAGTGCATTCTTTATATACTAAAGAAAACAAGACCTTAATTGCTAAATTAGATGTTTTGGAAAGGAAGCTATACTCATTAGGTCAAAGTGAGCAAACCATTCATCTTAACAAACCGAAAAAGAACAAAGAAAATTGGGGAATCGGTTATGTGAAACCTCAACGTCTTCAAAAGGGTATAAGAGAAGTGCCTGCACTTTATGACTATACCTCTATGCTTGTTTCTCACCGAATCGCCTCATTTAAAGTTTTTAATACTAAACTATCAGAAGAGGATGAAGCTAATGAATTTGAAAAACGGATGAAGTCAACTAAAGTTCACGCTCCATTTTATTATGCAAAGTTGAATAATAGTTATGACTATCCAAATGATGAAAAGAAATCTCTTTCAACTGACTACTTTCAAAGTTATTCTGAAAAAGAGATGGAGGCGAAGCCTATTATAAGTAAAATTAAGTCCCTTCTCTCGTGTTAGAAAGTAAAATTTCTGAACTCGAGACCTCTTTATCAGATGAAATACTTATGATTGAGATTCAACAAAAGGTTTTTTCAACTGTTATGAAAAATGTTGTTTTTACAAAGGCTTTTACTTCTAATGACATGTTTGGTTCATCAAACGAAGAGTTTAATTTTCTTAATTCTGACGGTGGTTTAGATGGCTGTTTTGAACAAATTGATTTTAATACGAAACTTCCTAACCATGCATCTTTTGTTAAGAAAACTTCAAGAAAAACCAGTTTGCCTGTGATCAGTGCAAAATCAACGAAAGCTTTCGTTGATAAATCAATCTCTGTGAACGCAAAGAGTGCAAAAGGTAAGAAAATATCTCAGCATTCACAAAAACCGACCACTGCTGGTAATTCCAAGAAGAAGCATTCGTTTGTTGCTCCAAGGTCTAACTCACCAGCTTTACATGTTTCAGATCTGAGAAATCAAAGGCCAGAAGCAAATTCTCTGTGGCAACCTAAACGGAACCTTGACAAGACCGTTTTATCGCCTAGTAGTGTTAATTGTAATAAGACTTCGCTTACTAAAGATGTTGTAATTGCTGATATTGCTGTTTATCGTAAACAATATTCAATGAAGCAATTATTTCAGTTATCTTTATCTGCTGGAAAGTCTTCCTTTTATGATAAACATATATCTATCTCTTGTCAAGATTCTGAAGATTGGTTTGGAAGTTACCATGTGCATTCATCTCATACCAACTCTCATGCTTTTCAAAAGAACAAAGGATCCGATTTGAAATGGATACCAAAATCTTGTGCTAACACAGCAGGACCCAAATTCCAGTGGGTACCTAAGGCTAAATATGTGTTGCAGGCACACAAAGATTAAAGAGAAAGCGACTTCTGATTATGTACAGATCAGGACTCGTTCTTCAAAGTCAAAAATAGGTTTTTGGATAATGCAGTTCAAAACCCGAACATCGAAGATCAAAATAGGCTTTTGAACAAATCAGTTCAAGACCCGCACTTCGATGACCAAAGTGTATATTCCAATGTTGTCATATACAAATCTAAATTTCTAATTTCTCTTATGCAGACTAGTCATACGTGGTTCTTGGACAACAAATGTTCCAAACACATGACAGGTCAAAAAGAGATATTGTCCAATTACAAAGACAAATATTGTGGAACAGTAAGATTTGGCAACGACCAGTTTTCTCCAATCATGGGATATAGTGATGTACAACACGGCAATGTAACTGTCAAGAGGGTGAACTATGTAGAAGGCTTAGGACACAACTTGTTCAGCATAGGCCAGTTCTGTGACAAAGACTTAGAGGTCAACTTCAAAGCCAAGAGCTGTTCTGTTCGCAATGAAGAAGGCGAAGAACTCTTGGTCGGTACACGAGAATCAGACCTCTACACAATCAACTTATCAGATGTCCAGACTGACAAACAAGTTTGTCTACTATCGAAAGCTTCGATGCAACAAAGTTGGTTATGGCATCGACGTCTTTCTCACCTCAACTTTCGGTACATCAACAACCTGGTTAGTGGAAAGCTCGTCAAAGGACTTCCAGAGCTGAGATATGAAAGAGAACATCTTTGTGCAGCTTGTGAGAAGGGCAAGATGAAGAGGGCACCTCATAAACCGAAGCCAGAACCAAGTACCAATGCTCCTTTAGAGTTATTGCATATGGATCTATGCGGTCCAATGCGCACTCAAAGCTTAGGTGGCAAGAAGTACATACTCGTGATCGTGGACGACTATTCGCGATACACATGGGTCAAGTTTCTACGTTCAAAGGATGAGACACCTGATGTTCTCATTACATTCCTGAAGACGACCCAGGTGAATCTGCAGAAACCGGTCAAGTTTCTACGAACAGATAACGGCACAGAGTTCAAAAACAACAAAGTTGAAGAATATCTCGAATCTGTAGGGATTTCACATCAATACTCTGCTGCTCGTACGCCTCAACAAAATGGAGTGGTTGAAAGAAGAAATCAAACGCTAGTCGAGGCTGCTCGTACTATGCTAAGTCATTCAGACTTACCTCTATTTTTGTGGGCAGAACCTGTTTCGACCGCGTGCTACACACAGAATCGATCCATGGTACATCGAAGGTTCAAGAAGACTCCTTATGCGTTAATCAACATCGAAAGTGTTTCGTGTTAAACGATAGGGAGAATCTCAATAAGTTCAGTGCTAAGGCGGACGAAGGAATCTTCATTGGTTATTCCTCGACATCAACTGCATATCGTGTCTATTTGAAGAAGTCAAAGACGGTGATTGAAAGCATCAATATCACCTTTGATGAAGATATGGCTTCCAAACAACAACGTTCAGAACCCGTTATAACCGGAGTACTAGCTTCTGGGCAACTCAGTTCAGAACCTGCATCTCAAGATACTAAATCAGATGAAGCTTCAACTTCAACTAACCATTTATCTGACTTAGATTTATTATTTGAATTGTTTTATGATGAATATCTCGGATCTAATGTAAAGAAATCTGTTGTGGTTGACAGGATGAAAGACTTAACGACTACTCATCCAACCAGTTCAGATGTTCCAATTGAATCAAATGCCCCGATTCAACAAAAGATTACAATTCAAATGCCGACTCCAACAGTTGAAGAAGTTCCATGTGATAAAGAGCCAGAAGTAGCTGCAACAGTAGGAGATTCTGTACAGATCCATCTACAGCCAGTTCAAGTTGTACCTGCTGAGCCTTCTGAACCTTCCACATCAACTGAAATAATCAATCCTCCTAAACAAAGAGAAGAAGGTACAAGTGTATTGTTAGATGACACAACTGACATACAGTCATCTAATCCACTGCCTAATGAAGAAAAATGGACCAAAGAGCATCCGATAAGCCAGATAATTGGCGATCCATCAAAACCGGTGCAAACTAGGTCAGCATCAATAAACCTGTGCATGCATGACTCCTTTCTAAGCAAGTTCGAGCCAACACGCGTATCGGAAGCACTTGATGATCCAGAATGGGTGATCTCAATGCAAGAAGAGCTAAATCAGTTTGATGCACTTAAAGTCTGGAGACTCGTACCGAAGCCTAAAGGTAAAACCATTATAGGTACGAAGTGGATCTTCAAAATTAAGAAAGACGAAGCTGGTACCGTCATCAGAAACAAGGCAAGACTAGTAGCCAAAGGATACAGACAAGAGGAAGGAATAGACTATGACGAAACATATGCTTCTGTGGCGCGATTAGAGGCAATCAGAATGTTTCTAGCCTACACAGCCCACAAAAACTTCACGGTCTTTCAAATGGACGTGAAGACAGCATTCCTAAATGGAATTCTGAAGAGGAAGTCTACGTCTCTCAGCCAGAGGGTTTTGTCAATCAAAAGAAGCCGAATCACGTCTACATTCTTGACAAAGCACTCTACGGTCTGAAACAAGCACCTCGAGCCTGGTATGATGTCCTTTCCACTTTTCTAGTTAAGTCTGGGTTTTTCCAAAGGTACGGTGGATACCACTTTGTTTATTAAAAAGGAAAAAGGCGATATCATTTTAATTCAAATCTATGAAGATGATATTATCTTTGGTTCTACAAATACTAAGTACTGTAAGAACTTCGCAAACCTTATGGTGTCTAGATTTCAAATGAACTTGATGGGAGAGATGAATTTCTTTCTCGGTTTACAAGTAAAATAGTTTTCTACGGGTATCTTTATCAATCAATCAAAGTACATTAGGGATATTCTTCGGAAGTTCCAAATGGAAAATTCAAAAATGATTGGTACCCCAATGGCACCAGGTACTAAAATTGGCACCGATCCTTCGGGAAAGGCTGTTGATATTAGGACTTATCGAGGGATGATAGGTTCTTTAATGTATCTTACGTCGAGTATGCCAGATATAATGTTTTCAACATGTTTATGTGCACGATATCAGGCCAATCCTAAAGAAATTCATTTGTCTGCTGTGAAGCGCATCTTTAGGTATCTAAAGGGCACTGCAGATCTTGGTCTGTGGTATCCTAAAGATACTAGTTTTGAACTAACAGCCTACACAGATGCAGATCATGCAGGTTGTATGTTAGACAGGAAGAGCATGTCAGGACATGTGCAGTTCCTCGGTGACAAATTAGTAAGTTGGGGATCAAAGAAGCAACTTTGTGTTTCAACTTCCACGGCAGAAGCAGAATATGTAGCTGCTGCTAGCTGCTGTTCTCAGGTCTTGTGGATGAGAACTCAATTACGCGACTACGGTTTCCACTTCAACAAGATCCCGATATACTGTGATTCCAAGAGCGCCATCGCAATAACGGCGAATCCTGTTCAACACACGAAGATAAAGCATATAGACGCCAGATATCATTTTATCAAGGATAATGTTGAGAAAGGAACAATTGAACTTTTCTTTGTAAAGACTGAGTATCAACTTGCTGATTTGTTCACCAAACCTTTACACGAAAAGAGGTTTACCTTTCTAGTCTCGAAGCTTGGTATGCTAAATCTCAAAGTATAACCAGTAATTACCTATAAAAGTTTTCTAATTGTATACTTATTCATCATTTTTTCATTCTTAACTCTGATTGATATCTTCCATTCTATCATATGTTCATGATCCAAGGGGGAGTATGAGAAGAAATTGACATCTGGTCAATATTACTTCGAGGAGGAGCTCATAAAATATTGCATGTACCTTTTAATGCCAATTTTTTTTGTAAAGCAAGATTTTAGGGGGAGCTATTCAAGTCAAAAAGGGAGTACGGATATGACTTCTGATTACTTCTGATCAGAACTCGTACTTTAAAAGTTTTACTGCTTTTTGTCTTTTCAATATAAGTGAATAATTATTACTTTGAGAGAAGCTTGCAGAATTTTTGAGAGAAGCTTACAAGTTCATATGTTTATGACTTTACGCTTAGCTTCATGAGATGAAAGATCACTCGTTAAGGTATAAACCTTTATCTTCATCTCACATATGGTTGAAAGAAGAACAACTTTCAATCATAAGAAAACATTGTTTTTAATGTTCAAAACACTTCCCGATTTTTCATCACATTTTATATTTTGGGAGTGTATTTTAAATGTTTTCATGATCTAAATTGTGCTTTAACTGAAATAGTTAAACCAATCTGAGCATCACATGCATCATAGGAAAACAACGAATCATTGTGCTAGGTATTAACACAACTTCTATGGAATCACCTTAACCAGTGATTTCTACCCAAGAAGTTAATCCTTAGTGTTTGAGTGTGAAAATAGACAAGAAATGAGTGTGATTAGAGAAAGCAAAATGTTTAAAAGAAAGAGCGTGTGAGAACAGAGTTAAAAGAATATCACAACTCTGCACCAACTTTTTCTGAGCCGGGTAGCCACCATTCTAGTGATTCACAATTCTTTGGTGATCATTATTGAAACAGGCAACTAACCCATGCCAACTCTTGATCAAACCTCACCATCTACTCATTTTCTTCTCAAAAAGAAAATGTTTCATTTTCTAAGGGGATGCCGCACATTTGCTATCTGATTTTCATTTGGAAAATCTGGATATTGAAAAGAAGGAAGTCTGCCCCACCTTCGCACTTCAATCATGCACATTGAGTCTGTGTTTAACTTACTGTTGTCTCAGTGGTTTACAACATTTTGAGCCAATAAGCAATCATCTGTGCTTAATTCTTTCAACACAAGCACGAACACACAATGAATTAGTTTTTTTGTCATAACATTTATAGAAATTACCTTTGTGGTGTTTCGATGATTAAATGGAAGCCCTGGGGGAGTCAACATCAAACAGCTCCTTTCCAAAGTGTAGTCGTTACACACAGTGACTTAGTGTTACTGACAGGCATTCTAACTGATTCATTAGTTGATTCAGGTGTTACACATCTAATTTGTCTGGATTTGCAAAGATCTGGATGAATCTCTTATGAATTGACGAATCAGGGGCTCTTACCGCAAGAATGACATTTCTTACCACTAATTTTGATGAAGTCGTTGCACTTAACATCAAAAAGGGGGAGAATGACTACAACAAGAAATGACAAAGATCACATGTTTCAAGAATCACGTCCACTCTTCAAAAGGGGAGATTATTAGATTGAAGACATGTTGATTTTAGAGAAAAGAGATTGCATCTTCTGAGCTGAACAAGAAGACTGAATTGGATAAATCTTTTTATTATATGATCTTGATCCAAAGGGGGAGATTGTTAAGACACAGTCTCATTGGATTCAAGATCATCCAAACTAAAGATCACAATCTGAAGCTAAAGCCGGAACGTCGACTCTCGATATAAAAGTCTTTGTCTATTTGTAATAAATGTCAATGTAATCAATGTATTTGTTTATTATTGTAAAAGTTAACTTAATATCTTGTATGTTAGATATTAGTTAACTTAGGTAACTTAGTTAGTTATATATTAACTTAGTTAGACATAATATCTATTTGTTAGATATTATGTAGTTATATTAGTTTAATACTACAACTTACTCTTGCAAGTTATTAGGTAGATTAGATTTAGATAATATCTATTCTAGATATTATCTAAGTGTATCTCTCAATCTCAAAAACATCAGATCATAGATCACACACAAAAACACACACATCAAGGTGTATTTGAGAGAAAACATCGAGAACACATCAAAAGCTTAATCGATCAACCTTGTAATCGTTTGATATATTCAATACAGGTTGGTAATCGTTATTGTGTCGTTGTTTCTAAACTTGTTATAAGTATTGTTGGACCGACACTAATTAAACAAAACTATAAATATCCAGGCTTTAGGCCTAATGGGCTTGTGGGCTTGAGGCCCAATAGCTTAATAACTATTAGCTTATTACATAATAAACCCTATAACTTTAACTATCAATCAAATACAGTTTAAACCCTTAACTTTAACTTTAATCTTGAATACAATTATGATCCAACAGGATTATACCTTAACGTGCGATCTTACATCTCATGAAGCTAAGCTTAAAGTCATAAACATATGAATTTGTAAGCATCTCTCAAAAATTCTGCAAAAATGTATGTCAAGTGAAAGTAAAATTTATTCACTTAAAATGAAAAGACAAAAAACAGTAAAAGTTTTAAAGTACGATTTCTGATCAGAAATAATCAGAAGTCATATCCGTACTCCTTTTTGACTTGAAGAGCTCCCCCTAAAATCTTGCATTACAAAAAAAATTTGACATTAAAAGGTACATGCACAAATTTTATGAGCTCCCCCTCAAAAATAATATTGACCAGATGTCAATTTCTTCTCATTCTCCTCCTTGGATCATGAAAATTAGATAGAAGTGCAGATATCAATCAGAGTTAAGAATGAAGAAATGATGAAAAAGTATACAATTTAGAAAACTTTGTTAGGTAACTACTGATTATATCTTAAGATTTAGCATACCAAGCTTAGAGATAAGAAAGTTAAACCTCTTTTCGTCTAAGGGTTTGGTGAGCAAATCGGCAAGTTGATAATCAGTTTTTACAAAGAAAAGTTCAATTGTTCCTTTTTCAACATGATCTTTAATAAAGTGATACCTGACGTCTATGTGCTTTGTCTTGGTGTGTTGAACAGGATTCGCTGTAATTGCGATGGCGCTCTTGGAGTCAAAGTATATCGGGATCTTGTTGAAGTGGAAACTGTAGTCGCGCAATTGAGTTCGCATCCATAAGACCTTAGAACAACAGCTAGCATCAGCTACATATTCTGTTTCGGCCGTGGACGTTGAAACACAAAGTTTCTTCTTCGATGCCCAACTTACGAGTTTGTCACCGAGGAACTGTACGTGTCCTGAAGTGCTCTTCCTGTCTAACATACAACCTGCATGATCTGCATCTGTGTAGGCTGTTAGTTCAAAACTAGTATCTTTAGGATACCACAGACCAAGATCTGCAGTGCCCTTTAGATACCTAAAAATGCGCTTCACAGCAGACAAATGGATTTCTTTAGGATCGGCCTGATATCTTGCACATAAGCATGTTGAAAACATTATATCTGGCCTACTCGACGTAAGATACATTAAATAACCTATCATCCCTCGATAAGTCCTAACATCAACAACCTTTCCCGAAGGATCGGTGCCAATCTTAGTACCTGGTGTCATTGGGGTACCAATCGGTTTTGAATTTTCCATTTGGAACTTCCAAAGAATATCCCTAATGTATTTTGATTTATTGATAAAAATACCCGATGAAAATTGTTTTACTTGTAAACCGAGAAAGAAATTCATCTCTCCCATCAAGTTCATCTGAAATCTAGACACCATAAGGTTTGCAAAATTCTTACAGTACTTCGGATTTGTAGAACAAAAGATAATATCATCTACATAGATTTGAATTAAGATGATATCGCCTTTTTCCTTTTTGATAAACAAAGTGGTATCCACCGTACCTTTTGAAAACCCAGACGATTCACTTGGGACGCGCAAGTTGGACTTTGATCTTTTGAAGAGACGAACTCGATGTCTTTAGGTTTGCGGGTCTGAAGGTTTGCGATTCTGACTTGGAACCGAGAAGTTGAGCTATGCCGGTGCTTTGGGAGCCGAGAAGTAAGGTATGCGTTTGTAGTTGGAGCCGCAAAGTAAGATGTGCATTTTTTTTGGGAAGCGCACAGTAGAACTATTCGTTTGATGTGGGAGCCGCAAGGTTGAAGTTTGCGGGCTATTCTTCCTCTGTTGTGCGGGTGTTCGTCCTGAACTTCAACAAATCGACTGTATTGTTCCTGTAAGGATTAGCACAACTAAACAATACCCTTTTGTCTAGAATCACTTCTAGAACAGAATGCTATCACACGATCTCTTAAAAACACACTATTTCGAAAATAATTTGATGGCACAGTTCGTTTCTTCACTCGACTGTTTACTCACCAAATCACAAAATTGGAACTCAAATAAAGCTTTAAAATGAAATCAAACAGCAACAACTCGATCTAGCATGTAGTACGATCACAACCTGATCGATTCTAACACCCAAAACAGTTTAAATCTCCAAATCGATTTTGAACATAGAACACAAAGATGTTTTTCTTGAAAAACTTGATTTGATCTTAATCAGGCTCTGATACCAATTGTCGGTCCAACAATACTACTAATATAAAGTTCTTAGAAACAACAACAATAAGATTACCAACTTGTATTGATTATAACAAATGGTTACAAGGTTGATCTATTCAAGCATGAAATGTGTTCTCTGTTTTTCTCTCAAATACACCTTTAAGTGTGTGTTTGTATATGTGAATTGTGATCTAATCTATCTGAGAGTTGTTAGAGATACACTTAATCTAACCAAGTGTGTTAGACACACTTCCTACAACTTGCAATATAAAACTATAAACCTACCTAATATCTAATCTAATAATATACATAATATCTAAGTTTAGATATTATGAAAACTAACTAAATACTAGAAACTAACCAAGTTAGCTTTATCTAACTATTACAATGTTATAACTTAGATATTAAATTTATGTAAACTAATACAATTACATTGACATTTATTAAAAATCGACATATACTTTTATATCGAGAGTCGACATTCCGGCTTTAACTTCAGATTGCGATCTTCAGTTTGGATGATCTTGAATCCAATGAGACTGTGGTCTAACATATATATATATATATATATATGCAAATTGAGAATAGTTGTTTAATGTGATATACTTAAGATAAGGATAGAGATAACTTATACCAATTAATGGTTGATGATGAAAAAGAAGTTATGAGTAGAGAAAACAATATATTCAATGTTAGGAAAATATTTTGATGTACTAAAGTATCAATCTTACTAACCCGTACGGTTTAAGTTTGTACCACCACAAATTTTGGATAAATTCTTAATTAATGGCTATGTTTTATTTTGACGAGTGAACCTCTTGAACAAGTTGCGAAATCCCTCAGCCACAATGCCTCGGCGACAATTCCCTTGGGCATTGTCAACGGTCACAATCGCCACCCTTGTACCACTTACGGTACACTTTCGACGAGTACACCCGATGATTATGCCCGGGGCATTCTCGCGTGTCATAGTCACCTTACGTTCGAGGCATTCGATACACTACCCGTGAGAGTGGCAGGCGACAATGCCAATGTCACTCTCGCCTGGCAATGTCGCTGTTGGATCCCAAATTTAATCTTGTAACAATGATATAAACAATAATAGTAAAGATAAGAATAGCGGAAGCAAAAATTTTAATATCAAAGCAGATTCAAATATCACAGTTCATAAACAAGTATGTAGAACGTACAAGATCTTCTTTTGAAATTCTTTCAATATATTAAAAGATTTATGAGATACAAGATATCTTGAAAAGAACAATTTTGTCAATGGAGTGATGGTCCTATTTATAGGAACATAAAGTGTACAATGTACGATCTGACGTATAGAAGCATGCTTGAACAGTGTCTTACCTAAAAGGTATGTTCAAGACATGCATGAACAGTGACCTACTCTAGAATGTAAATCTTATCACTAATTATGTGTCCTCTGTTCTTCTGATACTTCAAGAAAAGACCAATGCACTATCTTCAGAGAGGAATTCTTCAGAGCTCTGATGTAGGTGCCTCTAGTGAAGCCATCTCTGATGTCTTCTGGTGAAATCCACTGTCTGGAATGTACTTCAGAGGCAGGTTCAACCTCTGAAGTCTGTCTCTGGAAGTCCTCTGAAATAGGACTTGGATATTTTCAATACTTTTACAATCTGGAATTGGGGCTAACAATCTCCCCTAAGTATTGAAAATAAAAAAATGCAAGAGTAGCAGAGAACAGGAAAATTAATCTAGAAAACAAAGAGGAGAAAATCATCCTCTTAAATATTACTTCTCAAAACAATTGGAATGTCAAAAATAGAGAAAGTAACAACCAAAATAAAGGAAACGAACTAACACTTATCACTAGAACAGATTCCATGAAACTTCATAATAAGCTCTCTGAAGTTAATCATTGAGCCAATCTCTAAGTCCAGTTTCGCCAGAAGATCTGCTCTATTTCGTTCTTCCTTCACATGAATCATCTTCTGCACACCTCTTAAGTTTTCATCAGAGTACTTCGATACTTCTGAAGCTAGAAAATTTTTCTTGATTTGGTTAACTCTGTAGACAAAACCCAGAGGCTCTGCAATTATTGATCCGGTTTTCTGCTTGTCAAGATTCTCTATCGTCTCCACAGGTTCAGTCACTCCCATTTTTTCTCCGCCCAGGTTCAGAGCAATCTGAAAGTCAAGTCTTGCTCTGAGTTTGACATAAGCTTCCATTGCACGTCTGACTTCATACAGGCCCATTCTGAATTGCCTTCCTTGATCGTATTTTGCAGTGCAGTAGACATACAGATGAGGTAGATCATATGGGTTTAGATTTACGAGATCATTATCATTGAACTTATAAACCTTCTGATCAGAGCGAATTACCTCATAGTGCCTGTAGATTATCTTGTTGTAAGAAAATTTCCTCTCAGAGACTCTGTTGACATTTGTTATTGGATAATCAGATAAAACCTTTACTCTTGGAGTTGTCTTATCTTTGATGAATCTCTGCTCGTAGTCTGCCATATTCTCTCTGATTCTTGAATTCAGAGGAATGACTTGAGTATCTTCTAGATTAAACTCACAGTAAATATATTGGAAGTGATCTTCTATGGAAGCCTCTATCTTTGAGGTTAGAAATGTGGGTGGTTGAGTAAAAACTTTTGCTGGTAAACCAATGCTTTCCTTCTGAACAAGATCATTTGGAGGAGCCTGTTCATCGACAAACATGGTTGTTTCTTCAGCAGACAATTGTTTTGTCTTTGGTTCATTCGCCTGTGATTAAGGAATTTCTAGAGTGGTTTCAGAGATGCAAAAACATTAATCTATGGGGATTCTCTTAGCTCTGCTTCTATTGAAGTTTGATGTGGTTGTGCATTCTTGTATACATATTCTTCAACATCAATAACCTCAATTTGTTCTTCGGCAACTTCTTTTTCCTTTTCGAAATAAGAGTTTTCTTATTTTTTAGATTCTAATCCGAAAGCATCTCTCATCATAATATGTCGTCTTTCTTGTGATGAGAATGCATCTTCGGATGTTGAGAAGTCTATCAATTGCTCGTCTTTATCTTCCTCCAGAGCCCCAATTGTCTCTCGTATAGCATTTACAACTTGAATGGTTGGAGCCTCTGAAGTTGATGGTGCTAAAAAGATGACTGGTACTGGAGATGCAAGAATCGATTCATTTTCTTCAGCAGAGGTGGAGTGTCTCTGGTTCTTTTTCTTGAGCTTTGTTGTTGGATCCAGAGGGAGTTGACTCTTTTTGTGAAGCTTTGGTTGATGGAGTCTTCTTCCCCTTTTGAAGGCCTGATGACCCTTGAGTTTGATCATCCTTGTCATCAGAGTCTTCAAATCGTGCCTTCTTTCTTGCTTCTTCAGAGTAAACCATCTCTGGTACCTTTCTTTTCAACGGTCCTTCTGAAGATATGGCATGCTTCAGAAGGTATTCAATATTCTTGTTTCGTTGAACAGTCTTGGTAACAAACATGCTAGAGATGGTCATTATGTTGTTGGTGATGGATTTAGAGAAGTTGTGGAGGTCAGCTTTAGTTATGAGATTTGAAGGTATGGGAGGAGTTGGAGCAACAGTTGGAATAGGTATCCTGGCAATCGTCCTTGCTAATGTCCTCAAGACTTCCTCTTTGAAATGAGAAAAGTCTTCAGAGGTAGGTGTTGGAGTAGAGGGCGGTGGGATAGCCTTTTGTAGTTCTGCTTTAAGTTCCATGGACAGGACAGAGGAATTTCCAATGATGAGCTTTTCCAGAGCTTCCATTCTTGAACCCTGAGAACTTAAGGTTGTGCGCAACTCAGAGACCTCGGAAGTGAGCTTTGCAACTTCAGAGTTTGAGGCAGAGGCCTCTGAGATCTTCTCCATGTGAAGTTTTCGATCCTTCAGAGATCCTCTGATTTCATCACCAAAGATTTGGAAATCTTCTTTGGTAACATAGTCAGAGTTGGAGATCTTAGAATCAACACATGATTCTAATTTACCCTCGAGAACAGAGGTGCCTTCTTTCGGAGTTGTTTTGATGTTGGCTTCGGAAGGACTTCACCTTAATCATTGATAATCCTTTTTCAAAGATTTCTCTATAAGGGTTCAAATAGGTCTGCCATCATCAGAGTCAGAGGGAGATGATGAGGAGAACCTAACGTGAGTGGACACCTTGCTGTCCAGGCTAAGGATTCCTTGTGCAAGAAGGTTGTGCCATTGTTTCTTTGGCAGGAAATCCTTAAGAGAGATCTGAAGTCTCTCTTGAACAAAGGGACAGTCCTTTATATTATGAGCCACAGAATCATCATGTGTGTGTGGATGTGGTGTACTCTGGGGTGAATGACTACTTTTGTGTTGGTCCAAGTCCTGTTGGGAGGACGTAGCCATATCAGAGGGTTCCCTTTTTATGCGTGCTTCAGAGGCAGAAGAAGATGCCTCTGAGCGGCTGGCTTGGGAAGGGTTCAAGGTGTGCACCTCTGTTTCAATATCCATTGGTGCTAGACCACCTTGGATAGTAGATTTGGTAGCACGGGGAGTTGGTTTTTGGATTCTCTCATGTGTGCCATCCAGGGCATCCTTTTCTACCTCACCTCTCTCATATTCTAGGTTCAGAAACTCACTCTCTGGTGTTCTCTCTACCTCACCTTCCTCGCCTCTGACACAATGAAGCTCTTCCTCAGAGGGAGGGTTCTCTTGTTTTCTCTCACTCACTCTCACAGAGCCACCTTCTGGTTGCTCTCTGTGAATATTTTGAGCAATATCAGAAGTGTAACTCTCCGATTCTAACTCGATCTCAGATCATAAGTGTGTTGGGGATCCCACCATCGGTACTGATGATTGGGCAACACAACTAAGTATGAGACGGGATTCAGAGTCAGTAGAGATGTATTGAAGCATGGTTTTTGGGAATCTTCTCTCGTTTTGGGTAAAGAGGAACAGCCATTGGTTTGAAGGAGTTCATGATGAATAATGGTGATAAGTCCAATTCAATCCATGTTCATTCAATTCAAAGATAAATCAATCAAAGATTCTAGAGAGAGAAAATAGAGAGATAAAGTTATATGTATTGAATCTCTCACAAGTGAACAAGATATGCGCACAACTCTCAATGTTACATAGAACTCTCACAAAGCTAAGCTATATATACTAGCTACTTCTCTAAAAGCAAAGAAACTCTCAAACAATAGAAACTCTCAAAGACTTAATATAAAGTTAAATTCAAACAATTTCAAAAGACAAACCAACTTGATCTAAACAATACATTAACAATCTCCCCCTTTTAGATCAAGTGTTGATATTTGGTCTTCCCCACCGAGATAGTCTTCCTTGATGTATACCAAGTAGCGACTCAAAGTTTCTGATTCCACGTCTGAAGTTGAAACGATCATAGATGGCATCTATAATTCTTTCAGTACGGATCTTGACAAGTTTGCCCATTCCTTTTTTTTCTTGCTTCAACCTCTCTTTATTTTCCTTTAGCTTTCTCTCCAATTTCATTTTGATCACTTTCAAGGTTCCATCTGAAAACTTGGCGATTTCAGATAATCTGAAGAACCTATTTTTGTTCTCAGAAGTCTTGTATACTACACCAAGTTCAGGCTTGTCTAGCACAGTGAATAGATTATAATCATCAAAATTCTCCAAACTCAGATCAGGCTTCTTCATGTTGACTTTACTATGCTTTGTCTCTATACCGAGTTGAAAGTCATAGAAATACGTATAGTTCACCTATCTTCTCATAAATCTTTTCACAACATCCAAGGCAACAAGAATATTAACTTTCCTGACAGTCATATTTCTGAAAAGATGGTAGAGATACTCGATATCGTCACATTAAGAAAACAAAAGTCAGCTTCAGAAAATACACATTCTGACAAGTCTCTTCGTTGCACATGGAAAACTGGATACCAGATACGTTCAAGCTGCAAAAGTCTCACTAGCTTCACAGTCACTATTCCTGACTTGTTTTTCACTGCTTTCTCAGGACTTCTCACCCAAATCATCATCCGAGCATACTTCTCTTGATATTCCAAGGGTTGATCTGAGACTCCCAAGACTTTGAATTTATCCATTTCACTGATCCTCTGTACAAATATGCTTTTCATTTCCTCTTCCAGAAACGGTTGCCTCAAAGTATTCCTCATTTGCCTCATTTGATCTTCAGTAGGGGCAATAGGTACTTGAGGTTGGTCTGAAGGACCGGCTTGGGTTTCGGCTGGATTAGAAAGAAAAAAAGGTTCAGGTTCAGTTTCAGTGTTTATGTTGGGTAGGTTTTCAAAGCTAGGTTCTTCATCATGGTTTGGGATTGGAAATCTGTGTGGGCTAGGTAAATTGGTTTGGGTAGGTGGAATAGGTTGGCTAGATGAGATATGTTGAGTAGTTTGGGTAGTTTGGTTAGGTTGGGTAACTTGGATAGATTGGGTAGGTTGTTTTTCTGGGATAGATGGAGGTTGGTTTGCTAGGATATGTAAGCTAGAAGGTTGGTTGGAAGGTTCAGAACGATTTATATCTTTAAAGGATGGGATATCAGGTTGTTGAAAGGTAGTTTATGGAAGTTCTGTGTGCACAGGACTCAGCTGGATGTCTTCTTGAGAACAAGATAGGATGTCCAGAATACTCTCTTTACCTTCTCCAATCACATCTCTTTCTTCCTCCTTTATCTTCCAAAAGTTGTCATACTTCTCAACTGATGTTTCTTCAACATGGAAAGATAAGTCTATTGGATAAATCTCTTCCAATCCAATAAGTCTGATGATCCTTTCTCTAGTAGCAACCACGGGCTTTTCAATCAATGGTTCTACATCTTCATTAACGTATAAGATCAACTCCATTCCCTGTCCTTCACCCATATTCACCTGTTCCTCACTATCAAAGTCAATCATTTCAGTATCCTCTCCTCTATCTGATCCACCAACAATAGCACGTTCAGACTCTATAGCAGTTCTTTGGCGTTTGCTTTTCTCCCCCTCATGGTCATGATCATGCCTTTTCTTAGAACCTGCTTGAACCTTGCACGAATCCTGAACTGCTTTTGTTAACTCTTGGATGTGCTGAACCATTTCTGTCTTGAAGGCTTGGAACTCAGAGATGGGAGCATCTTCAGATGATACTGGAGTTTGTTGAGCTCTTAACAGACCAATAAGATCAGCATCAGATTCTTTGGCGGGTGCTTGAGATTACAACTTGGCATACAACATAGATTTCAGCTCCTCCACCAAATGATCAACTAGCTGAACTGGTGGTGGTGGAGGTGGCTAAACAGGCTCCTCAATCGCTGGGACTTTCCCTTTCAGTAGGCTCTTGACTTTAGCAAACTCCTCCTCAAACTTTGCAGATAAAGTCTCAGTAACATGTTTCTCAACAGCCTTTAAGGCGCCGTCGAGGTATTCCTTTGACACGAAGTCGGGTAAGATAACTCCAGGGTCACTTAGACTTCCCGTTGTCACAACTGTTGAGGATCCAACAGTGTGGCCTGTGTTCAAAGATGGAATATTGATAGCAATGATATGATTTCCATCCGATCCTTATAATTTGGAATGCGGATCTACTACGGATGTTTTGACCGGGTCAATCAGACGACCGGTAATAGAAAAAGTATGTGTATGTGTCCTAGGAATGATAGATGATAAAACAATGGGTTCTAGACTCAATGGTGTAATGAAAGAAGTTGAACTCTAGGGCATTTGAGCTCTAGTTTCAATACCTGCCATTTTCGAGTGAAATGCAGATAGAGTTTGTGCTAAAACCCCGTGTGAAAATGAGACTACAGTCTATTGAGAGGCAGTAGAATGGCTAGCAGAGGTGTGCAATTGCATAAGCGGGCGACTTATGACTTGTTCTTCCGAATGCAACACATGCAACGGAGCACTAGATTTGGTTACCCTTCTGGAACGGTAGGTTATGTTGCACTCTCTCTCACCATATTCTTTTTTTGCAATCTCTCTTTGCCTCATATTTTCAATATTTTCAACTATACCTCCCTCAGATCTCCTTATGTCTCCCAAAACATGCGCAATTTCAGTACTAGCAGTGTCGATCTCCATGTCATCATGCTGAAGAGAGACATCATCTAAGAAACCAAAGCTATGTTGGAGATTTTCATCTTCAACATCAGCAACATGAATAAGTACATCTTCTTGTTGATGTTCCGATGTTGCCGAAGGAATGGAATCTGTCGAGATGGCACGCTGATCTGACTCAGTATCAGAAATCACATCTTCATCAGCTATCCTTTCCTGAGGACTTTATTGATGGATTATAGTCCTTTCAGGTTCGGATGTGGAAACCCTCTAGACGTGTGGCGTCTTGTGCGAGGTCCCCACAGCTTCAGATATGATATGCTGAACCCCAGCTGTTCCCCTTTCTGGATTTTCCCTCATCTCTCCCCGTTCCTGGACCCCCGTGATCTTAGGAACCCTTACCGACTCCTCTAGCCTAAGGGTTGAGTCTTGGGTAGGGATAACCAGTGTTGGTAATCCCATAGACTCTCTATACTCTATTACACACTCAGAGGTCGGATTAGCGTGTGAGAGTAGAGCTTATGGAATTGGTATGGAGTTTGCAAAAGTCTTCTTTTGCTTCTGGAGATATTTCATCTCATATTCTGGTGCAAGCTCATGATGAGATCTTTTCGGGATATCTCTATTTTAGCGGATCATGCTGCGGATTATCAACTGAAGAAATCTTTGGTATGGGACATAGATTGGTCTCTTAGAAGTCCTTTTACTGATGACCTTTTCATAAAGTCCTTTTACTAATCGACGTGTAGATCGTACACGACTGCATGAAACAACCTCAATGTATGCATATTTGTATTATCCAGACCAGAATTTCTTGAAGTCAAGCATCTTTTGAACACAGAGAACATCTGATAGTAGAATGGAGGAAGATTAGTCTTCTTGAATTCACTAATCTTTGTAAGTCGACCATCATATCCCAAGGCTTTGATGCCTTCAAATACTTCTGAATTCCACCGGATATGAGTCAAAAGATGTTCTGCTTGGTCTAGAGTCTTCCTTTGGTAGATCAAGTATCAATTTGAGTCTTTGGTAGGTCAAGATGGATGTGAAGTTATCAATCTGGATCTTGAAGTATTTGACCTTTTCACTTCAACCACATGTTCAATTGTTTTCCAGGCTTCCTGCAAGTAGATCATCGGAATGGAAGCAGTGTCTGTCAAAGCCTTATTTAGTGGATGTCCCTTTAGATTTTCCACTACAAGTGGATTGACATTTAGGTAGTCAAATTCCACATGGTGGTTGTTCGAATATGATAACATATACTCAGACGGATGTATTAAGGCATGATCAGGATCTACTCCGACTTTCGACTAGAAATGAGATCTGGAGTAAGGCATAGGAGTTGCCTTAGAGGCATTGGGATCATGTTCATCCATATGGACACTTGGAACATTTGAGATTTCTTCCACCATTGTTTTTCTGAAAAAGATAACAAGTATTGGATATAATCCAATGTATTAGTCAATAAGCTCAAATCTTGTTTTCAGAAAACATTTTGATACACACAGTATCAAGTACAGAATGACTGTACTTTAAAGCTCAAAAAGATAAGCCCAGATTATTTACAAGAAGCAAAATGTAACTTGAACAAAATTACAGAAATAAACCAAAAATGACATAATCTTGAACAAAACACTTGTTATTTTGAAGTTGTTCTCTCAAAAGTTGAAGTATTGTATAAACATTTAAAGTTTGAAAAGATATTGAAAAAATTTCTAAGTTTAGAACTCTCATGACACTGAGATAGACTAGAAACTTGCAGGTTAAGAAGCTCACAAGGCAACCAAAATTCTCAGATGTTGAAACTCGCATGAACTTTAAACTCTGAAAAACCTGAAATTTTCATGAAGCTTAATTTCATAAAAACCTGAAACTCTCATGACTTAGTGTTCAATCATAAGAACACTCAAAGATCTATTCCTCTGAAAATTTGAATTTCAAATTCTAAGTTAAAAAATTTTAAGCCAAAAATGTGAAATATTTCTTTTTATTAGATCGATTTAGGTTAGAATATTCAGATTTAGAGTTGATTTAGCATTTAATTCCAAATGAGTCCAAATGAATCAGTTTAAGAAGTCCAGTTAACAAAAATCGAGTTCAACAGTTCAATTAATCGAGTCCAAGATTTCCAATAGTCAAGGTAACCTGCAAATCATGAATACAATACCAAACCCGTATAAAATTAAATGTAAATAACAATACCATCAACATTTAATCGAACAAATTGTTCAAAAATTCCAAGAGTCGTTCAAGAACATGAACCGACACAAGATGAAAAATCAAAAATTAAAACCCTAGAAATTTAAAATAGAATCTGAAAACATCAAACAAAGATACGGAAAGATCATAGAAACATTAAACAAACATTATTAGACCAAACACCTACACTGATTCTTCGGTTTTGAGGATCTGAAAACAAAAGTCGCACAAGAAAGTTGAGAGAAAAAGTTATGTATGTGAAGAAATTGTTGGGAAAGTCTAAGATAAGTGATCAAAAATAGGAAAAACTCGCAAATATACACCTAGAGAATGAAATGACACGTGGCACGAATTGAGTGGATGATACACTTCTCGCAGACCAAAGAATGAATACTTGCCGCACAAAGAATGACAACCTAGTGTGTGCACTTCGCGCATGAACGATATGCGCGAAGTGTAAAACTCGCAAAATGTAACTTGCACGAAGATAAAACTCGCATGACCTTACATGCACAAAAAGATATGAACAGTGCAAACTAGCACAATGTTGTGTGCGCGAAGTAGAAACGCGCATGACATAGCTTGCGAGTTTTGTACTTCTCACATCCTTTGCTATGCACGAAGTAAGAACTTGCACGACTCAATGTGCGCATTCTACACTTTGTGTATGCAATGGTTTGCGCAAAGTAGAAACTCGCATAGGTGTTTTCATTATAGTTGAATCATTGAGCTTGAAGTTTTTCAAAATGTCCGAGACATACTTGGATTGACTTATAAAAGTACCCTCTGAAGTTTGTTTTACTTGTAAGCCCAGAAAGAATGTTAATTCTCCCATGAGAATCATCTCAAATTCACTCTTCATCAACTCTGAAAACCTGTCATAATACTTTTGATTTGTAGAGCCAAAGATAATGTCATCAACATATATTTGTACTACAAGCATCTCATTTTTGTACCTCTTGATGAACAAAGTTGTATCAATTGTTTCTTTTTCAAAGCCATTATTAATTAGAAATATGCACAGAGTAGCGTTCCAGGCTCTTGGAGCTTGTTTAACTCCGTACAGAGCTTTATCAAGATAATAAACATGGTTAGGAAACTTTGTACTTTCAAATCCAGGTGGTTGTTGGACATAAACTTCTTCATTTAATTTACCATTTAGAAAGGCGGATTTAACATCCATCTGATATACTTTGAACCTTTGTGTGCAACATAGGCTAAGAAGATTCTAATTGCTTCTAGCCTAGCCACAAGTGCAAAGGTTTCATCATAATCAATACCCTCTTCTTGGCAATATCCCTTAGCAACCAACCTAGATTTGTTTCTGTTTATAATGCCATCCTTATCTTTTTTATTTTTGAAGACCTACTTAGTTTCAGTTGCAAATTTTCCTTTTGGAAGGGGAACTAGGGTCCACACTTTGTTTCTTTCAAACTCTTGAAGCTCATCCTGCATGGCAGAGATTGAATGAGGATCTTCAAGAGCTTCATTTACCTTCTTTGGTTCAATGATGCTAAAAAAGTTTACAAAATAGCATTCATTGATTGTGGCAGATCGAGTTTTGACTCCTTCTGATGGTGATCCAATGATCAGATCATGAGGATTATCCTTTGTCCATCTTGTGATTGGAGCATGAATATGAGGTGGAGTTTGAGCTTCATAGATGGAAGTTGGTGACATCTCTGTTGTGCTGTTCAGAGGCTCTGAAGTTAGTTCCAGAAACGGTGAAATAGGCTCTGAAGTCTCTTCAAGAGATGTATCTTGTTCATCTTTCGCTTATGAAGAGGTTTGTCCTTCATTTTGTCTTGATTCATTTCTTGGGCATGTATTCAATGAAGTAGAGGTTGTGATTTCAGAGGGACTAGAGAGTGTTGTACCTGTATTTTGTGGTTCCTCTGAAGTTGCTCTGTGAATATCTCTGAAAAAGAACTCTGAGTTCTCATCATCAAAGAAATCTTCGAATATTTTGTTTAGTTCAGATTCTCTCAACTTTGATGATTTCAGAGATACTCCTGACAGTTGAGTTCATATCTCTGTCAGTAAATCTTTTGTTATCATCAAAAGACACATTGATACTCTCTTGGATTGTTCTTGTTCTGAGATTGAACACTCTAAAGGCTTTTGAGGCTAATGAATATCCAATGAATTTTCCTTCATCTGCTTTCTTGTCAAACTTTCCAAGAGACTCTCTATCATTCAAAATATAACATCTGCATCCAAAAACATGAAAATATTTAACATTAGGTTTCCTATTGTTAATGAAAATATCACTTCTCAGCTACTGAATTTTGCTGTTGAATAGAACCTGCAATCATTTTAGCAACCTTGTTAAGATATCAGGTACATCAGACTTGGCTCTGATGAATTCTATCCAAGTATATCTAGAGTATTCATCAATCAGAAACTAGAATATACTTTTTACCTGATAAACTTTGCATAGAGATAGGACAATAGAGGTCCACATGAAGCATATGCAGAGGTCATAGATAGTTATTATCACTTTTGGACTTATGGGAAAATCTTTTCATTTATCCCATTTCACAAGCAGAACAAAGGTGATCTTTGTTAAACTTTAGAGATGGTAATCCATTAACCAGATTTAGTTTGACCAATTTATCAAGTGAAGAAAAGTTCAGATGAGAGAACTTTTTATGTTAGATCAAGACATTTTCACTGTTTAGAGATACTAGACAAAGTTTCTCTGAGTCAGTTTTTATGTGTTTGGAAAAATTCATTCTATATAGGTTACCCTTTCTATCTGCTCTGTGCATTTCTTGACCTGTTTTTGAGTGAAGAAGTGAATAATGTTTTTCTTAAAATTTCACATTAAAACCATGGTCACAAAGTTGACTTATGCTAATTAAGTTGTGTTTTAACCCATCAACATAAGCAACCTTTGATACAGAAACATTATCTCTTGTTAGCTCACCATAACCCTTAATTTGACCTTGCATTAGCTTTGTAAGAGGATAGCAACTTCTTATCTCCAGTCATATGCCTTGAACATCCAGAATCTAAGTACCAGATCGACATAGACTGTTTATGGGAGACAAATTAGAGTTTCTTAGGTACCCATCTCATTATGGGTCCTGTCTTGTTAGATTTCTGAGGATTTCTTTGAATATTTGCCTTTTCATCTTTTGATGTTTTGGCAGAGTTGTTCTTTTATTGTTAGATTTGGGATTTTTGAAAGTTTTTTGTTCGAACGAATGTCGAACACTGTTTGATCATTTGATATGTTCTAGAGTGTGAATTAAATCGAGATATTGCATTGGATTGATCTTCGTGCTAACTTGGTTGATTATGTGAAGTTACAGAATCGAATTTGGAGATTTGGATCGATATCTGGATTAAAATTTAGATTTTAGTCTTAGAAACCAAGAACTCGCAAGATCCACGATATTCGTATGAAGAACTCGCTAGATTGATAGATTTCGCAGAAAGATTTCGCAGATTGCATTTTTAAATTCTTTAAGTAAAGAATTCGCAGTTCTCTAGTCTACGAAATCTTGAAGAATTCGCATCATTCTTTAAGAAAATTCATAAGTACAGAATTCGTAAAATCCTTGTTACGAAAAGTCAAGAATTCGTAAAAGACTATCTTGCAAAAAGTGGTTCTTTAAAAAGTTTAAGTCGAGAATTCACAGTTCTGTCTAATACGATTTCTGAAGAATTCGCTTCTGAGTCTTAAGCGAAAAGTGAGATTTCGCATCACTCTAGCTTATGAATTCTGAATATTTCGCAAAGTTTTTTTTAAATCTTTTCCAAGTCAAGAATTCGTATGAGGTATGAAATGTTTGTGAAAAATTTTCTAAGTGAAGGATTCGTATACTTGTAGTTTACAAATTACTTTTGCGAATTCTTGTTGCGAATTGTGTTTTTCAAAAAGTTTTCAAGGATAGAATTCGCAGAAGAGTGACTTGCGAATTGTGAACTTTTCGCAGATAGCTTTGTACGAATTGCTTAGTTTGGTGTTCTCTCTAGTCTACGAATTCTTAACCTGTGCGAATTTGAAGAGGTTTATGAATTCTGGTACTCGTGTTTTGCGAATTGTTTCTTGATAAGAGTTGCTTGCAAATTATGAACTTGGAGTTTTTAGAAATTTTATTTTCTGAAAAATTTCAAGTATTTCTCAAATTTTTTGATTCAAAGATCATTACTAGCTAGTTTTTCTTGTTTTGTGCAGATTACTTAAATTCTTTCATCATGTCTAAAGAGTTGCTTAATATTTGTTATCAATCGAAACCTTCGGTCCTGTCTATCGTGGAATATTCACAGTGGAAGAGGAGAATAACTCAATTCTTGAATCACAAGAACAAAGATTATATGAAGTCTATCATTGAAGGTCAAGTTCAGCCAGTGGTTACAGTACCTGGACAAGCGGTCACTTAGACTTCTCCCGAAAATATGTGCCAAGACCATATCAGTATTACAGTGAGAGGGAGAAGGAGCTTCACAAAATAGATGAAGAGGCCTTGATCTATCTCACCATGGCTATCCCAAATGACATCTACAACCGTGTAGATAGTAGGGAATCTGCTAAAGCTATGTGGGACGAGTTGGAAAGACAATTCCAGGGTACTGAGAAATCCATTCAAGCCAAATTGAACCAAAGCATTAATGCTTATGAAGGATTTCGTGCTAAAGAATGTGAAGCACTTCTGGACACATATTCAAGTTTTAATGTGATTCTGAATGACTTGTGAAGAAATGGGATGAACAAGACAGTGTCTGAAATCAATTACATGTTTATTAAGAACTTGAATCCTGAGTGGAAAAGTTATGCTATCAATATTCAGAAGACAAATGACATGGCTCAAGAAGATGTGAATGATATCTTTACAACCTTATCTCAACATGAAGATGAGGTAAAGCAGCTTAGTGAAGAGAAAAACATTGTTAAAGATTCACTGGCCTTGTTGGCTGAAAAGAAGAAAGGATCAAGTTCAAAGACTGTTTCTTCATCTAAATACAAGTCAAGGAGATCAAGAGCTCTTCTAACAGAACTGGCTGACTCAAGTTCCGATGATTCCTCCTCTGAAGCTGAGAAACATTCTGATGAAGATGTTCAAAGGTTTGCTGATAATCTTGCCCTCATCACAAAGCAGTTTCAGAAAAGCTTTGGCAAGAAAATATATTCAAAGTCAAAGTATGAGGGATACAAGAAAGATAAATCAGACAAATACAAGCCAAGGTTTGACAAGAAGGATGGAAAGCGAGATGAAAAGAGAGATGAGAAAAGAGTTGAGAAAAGAGAAGAAAAGAAAGAAGAAAATGTTGAGCCTAAGTACGGCAGGTATTACAATTGTGGTAAACCTGGCCATTTTTCAAAGGAGTGTAAGTTCAAGAGGACAAAGAATTCAGAGTACTATGCAAAGAAATCACTGATTGCAAATAAGGTAGAAGATGGAAAAGACCTTATGGCTGCAGAAGAGAACTGGTTCTTCCAAAGCTAAGATGAAGAATCAGCACATTTTACTCAGGTGTGTATGATGGCCAAGGTGAATGATGAAGTTCAAACATCTTCTCACCAGTCTGATTGTGATTCCGAGGTAAGTACTCTTTCAAATTCTGAACTTGTTCAATCTCTGATGACTCAAATTAAAATCATGGAAAAAGAGTTTGAAATTTTAAAAGTCAAACTTAACAATGAAAGACAATCAATGATGAATTTTCATGACGAAAATGCATTATTGAAAGTTGTTGTTGAGGAAAAGGAATCTGAAAAAGATGCTTTAATGAAACAAAAAAAAGATTTGAAAATCAAAATTACTAAGCTTGAAAAAGATCTTGTTAATTTAAATTCTGAAAAAGGTGATTTTAAATTCAAGTTTGAAGCTTGTTTTCAGGAGCGAAATGAGGCTTATTGCAAGATTAAACAGCTAGAGGATTTAAATCTTAAGAGAGGACAGACTGAGCAGACATTGAACTTATTAACAAATAAACTACATGATGTTCGTTTTTACAATGCTAAACCGGGATTAGGTTTTGAAGAAAACGATGTTTTGAAACGAGCACTAGAAAACTTGTATAATTTTGATAAACTGGGCTTAACACCTAAGAAAATCCCGAGCATTCATGATACTTTTGTTGAAGCTGAAACTCTCATGTCTATCATTTCTTCTAAAGGCAAAGAAGTTGTTGATGATGATACAATAAGTTGTGCTGATTCATTATCAAGTCTTAAATCTGTTGGATTTTCTTATAAGGAATTGAACAAAAGTTATAAAACTAGAAAACCTGAATTAGTTGAATTTCAATCACTGTTTTCTACATGTTCACCAACAGAATCAACCAACACTGAATTAGACATTCCTAAAACTCAATGTCAGTATGATGAATATGAATCAGAAACTGATGTTTTGAATCAGGTTCCAATAACTGAATCAATCATTTTCGAATCTTCAAAAGAGATTAAGAATGATGAGTGCATAGATGTCATGAATCACAACATTAAAACTGATTTTTCAAACAAAATGACTGAGGAGATTTTTAAAAACATGATTAATGCTTCAGATCCTGTTCCTATCATAGAAACGTTAGAATCAAACTCTGAGTTGCATGAAACATTTATTTTTGAAAAACAACTTAAAGATCTTCAAAAGACTATTAAAGGGTTGGAAGATGAGAACACTGATCTCAGATTCAAACTTGACAAGTCTTCTGAAGAAAACAAAGAACTCTCTAAAGAGTTAAGTGCTTTAAAAGTTGATTTGTTTAAACAAAACTTAAATGAGAAAAAGATGTTTGATTCTCGTTCATGGCATGTTCATTCAAACCCAGAGTTTGAGACTATCACTTCTAAAACCTCTGTTGTTTATACTGATGCTCTTGAATATCCTCTAAGTATCTTTGAAAAAGGTGAAGCTTCTGGTATTTCAAAGAAAAAAATCATCTTCTAAGAAGAAAACTAACAAGATTTCATTTCCTGTTTCAGATTTGAAGAAGCAGAATGATAAAAGAGAATGGGTGAAGGAGAAGTGTGAAAATAAAGTTGTTGAAAATAAATGTAATGTCATTGATAGTGTTAGTTTGAAATGTACAAGTTCAAACGATTTGAAATGTCAATATTGTATGAATGTTTGTACTCATAGTGATAAATCAAAGCTATTGACATTTGCTCGTAAGAACTTCATCTGCAAACACTGTCATGACAACTCTTTCAAACTTCACACCATTCCTCCTAAATCTAAAATTTCTAGAAAGGTATCTTGGGCTAAATCTGTCTCTAAATCCTCGACACAACATGTCAAAGTTTTTCATGTTAAGAATGATTATCTTTCAAGAAAACAGAGATTTAATGAGCTTAATGTTAAAATGGTTTGGAAATGGATACCAAAGCCTTGTTATGAATGGAGAATCAAGGCAAAGGTAGATGATTTAAGTAAATTGCAAAAGGCTAAACAAAAAGGACCCATCTGGATATGGGTACCTAAGAAGAAGTGATTTGTTCTTTTGTAGGTCTCACATGTGTGGTACATAGATTCAGGATGCTCGCCCCACATGACTGGATTTAAGCATCTTCTACACAACTATGTTGAGGAACCTGCTGGAACAGTGAGTTTTGCAAATTCTGAGCTTACCGGTTTCATTAGAGGACACAATTCATTAATAAACGACACCATAAAAATCAAGAAAGTACTGTTCGTAGATGGTCCTGATCATAATCTTTTCAGCACTAGTCAATTCTGTGACAGTAAACTTCAAGTTCGGTTCACAATAGATAGTTGTTTAATTGAAGACAAGGATGGTTGTGAGATTTTCAAAGCAGATCGACATGGAAATTTATATGTAGTGCATTTTCCAACACTTTCTGCAACTAGACCTATTTGTCTAATTGCTAAAGCTTCAAAAGTTGAAAGTTGGATTTGGCATCGGGGCCTGTCTCATCAGAATTTTCAATCGATAAATCAATTGGCGAGACATGGAATAGTCAAAGGTCTTCCAGAATTGAGGTTTGAGAAGAATTCACTTTGCCCTGCCTGTGAGATGGGAAAGATGAAACGCAATTCACATAAAGCAAAGACAAAATTTTCTTGCTCAACACCTCTTGAGCTTATACATATGGACCTTTGCGGCCCGATGAGGACTCAGTCTATAAATGGGAAGAAATATATATTACTGATGATAGACGAGTTCTCACGATACACATGGCTGGAATTTCTACGAAGCAAATCAGTTGCACTAGAGCTTATCATTGCTTTTCTCAAGAAGATCCAGGTTCAACTTCAATTACCGGTAAATACTTTGGGAAGTGACAACGGCACAGAATTTAAGAATCCTACTCTTTAGAGTTATCTCGTATCCGTCGGGATCTTTCACAATTTTTCTGCTGCCTATACTCCTCAAGAAAACGACGTGGTCGAAAGAAAAAATCGAACACTGTTGAGGCGGCAAGAACGATGCTAGCTTATTTTGGTCTTCCATTGTATCTACGGGCTGAAGTCGTAGTCACTTCATGTTTCACTCAAAACCATACCATTATGATAAAAAGACGAAAGAAAACCGCAATGAGCATATAAATAAGCAAAAGCCGAATATTAAATTTCTTCATATTTTTGGTTGTAGATGTTACATCCTCAATGATCATGATAACCTTTGTTCCAGTTACAATTGAAGATATTTCAGGACCTTCTCAGATTGTCACTACATCAACCTCATCACGTACAACTACACCTGTAGATACAACTTATGGAAAAGAAGTCCCGAGTACTTCTTCTGCTGTTCTAGAACTACACCAGTTAAAAACAAATGTACAAGATGTCCCAAGTACATCTGAGGTTGAGTCTGCAATATATGATGAATATGATGAAGATAACACCCAGATTTCTGTTCAACCACTTCCAAGTACTACAAGATGGACACAAGATCATCCTCTACACAATATAATAGGTGATGTCCACAGTGGAGAGAAAACGCGGGCGACATCTGCAAATTTTTGTTTTTATTCAAGTTTCCTTAGTTCTCTTGAGCTGAAGAAAGCATCAAAAGCCTTGCACGATCCTGATTGGATATTAGCTATGCAAGATGAGCTTCTACAATTTGAGCGGAACAAGGTCCGACGACTTATCCCACTACCAGAAGGTAAATCCGTGATTGCCACAAAGTGGGTATTCAGAAATAAGAGAGATGAAGCAGGAGTTGTGGTTCAAAACAAAGTTTGCCTCGTTGCAAAAGGGTATTGTCAACAGGAAGGGATTAACTATGATGAGACATTTGCTCCTGTTGCAAGGATTGAAGCTATGCAGATATTTCTTTCGTACGCAACCCACAAGAATTTTACGGTATATCAGATGGACATAAAATCTGCTTTATTGAATGGGATTCTGCATGAAGATGTTTACGTTTCTCAAACCGAAGGCTTCATTGATCCAAAACACCCGGATTATGTCTACGTCCTAGAGAAGACTTTATATGGACTGAAACAGGCACCAAGAGTAAGGTACGAAACGTTAACCCAATTTCTACTTACTTCTGGTTTTAAGAAAGGTACTATCGATACTACTCTCTTTCTGAAGAAACAAGGTGAAGATATGATCCTAATTCAAATCTATGTGTATGACATTATTTTCGGTTCTACAAATCCTAAGTTTTGTAAAAACTTTTCAAAAATCATGGAATCTCGATTTGAAATGTCGATGATGGGTGAACTAACTTTCTTTCTTGGTCTTCAAGTAAAACAATTACCCAAAGGCATTTCTATTAATTAGTCAAAATATATCTAAGATATCCTGAAAAAGTTTAACATGACTGAAAGTTCAGTAATGAAAACACCAATGGCAACGGGTACACTATTAGATGTTGATTTATCTGGTAAATCAGTAGATCAAAAGATGTACCGTAGCATAATTGGTTCATTATTGTACTTAACAACAAGTAGACCCAATATTATGTTTGCCACATGTTTCTGTTCTAGGTATCAAGCTAACCCGAAGGAATAACATCTAGTCGCTGTGAAACGAATACTTAGGTAGCTCAAAGGCACTCCAGAGTTAGGCCTTTGGTATCCTAAGGGTTTCGAGTTTTGATTTAACTGCATACACAGATATTGACCATGCAGGGTGTAAGCTGGATCGTAAGAGCACCTCTGGATCGTGTCAATTTTTAGGTGACAAGTTGGTATGGTGGACATCAAAGAAGCAGAATTATGTATCCACATCTACCGCCGAGGCTGAATATGTAGCCGTTGTAAGCTGCTGTTCACATGTTCTTTGGATGCGAACACAATTAAAGGATTTTGGATATTCATACCAACGAGTTCCTATTTACAGCGATTCAAAGAGAGCGATAACCACAACAACTAATCCAGTGCAACATTCAAAGACCAAACATATTGATGTGCGATATCACTTCATCAAGGATCATGTGGAAAGGGCGATATAGAGATGCATTTTGTGTAAACGAACTACTAGTTGGCTGACCTTTTCACCAAGCCGTTGGATGAAAAAAGGTTTAACATTCATGTCAGCAAACTTGGTATGTTAAATTCCAAACCATGATTCGAGGGGGAGTGTATCGAACTTTGTGCTTAAATTGTTTATGTCTTGAAAATTATGAACAGTGTATCTTACTCATCATTAACTGATGAAGGCGGAATCATTTTTAAAATGATTACCAAAATCTTTTTATCTTGTAGGTCATCTTTCATGTGACATTGGTTTCTGGTTACATCAGATCAGAACCTGGTCTTCATTGGTAAAATTGTGTATTACTATTCTCACCAGAGAATATGTAATTGTGGTTTCTGAATAACTTGAATCAGAACCCGTACTGAAATGTTTTTTCTTCTGAAGGATGCTAATCAGATAATATCTTTTCACGAAGTTTTTTGATTTGAGGGGGAGTTAACTGTTATATCTTTTAGGGGGAGGAGATAATAGTTGGTTATACTTTCATTGTTATATTTTTCTAATAACTTGAATTTTTACAGATGTCAAGATGGAGGATATCTGAGTTTTTGTCAAGGATACTTCATTGAAAATATTTATTTCAGGGGGAGTTAAGGATTTTGATTTAAAGGTATATATTTCTAATCCTTACACTCTATCACTTGTTGAAAGAAGAACAACTTTCACTTGTGAAAAATGGGTTTGTTAATGTAATATTTTATAGAAAGTGTTGGAAAGTAAATGTAATTGTAAAAGGCCTTGGGCCTATTGGGCTTTAATGATTAAATGGGCTTGGGATTAAATGTTGTAACAAGGGTAGTGGTAGTTGTGGACTATAAATAGGAGTATTGAGTTGTAATAATTCATATTATCATATTATAATTCAAGATGTAGTCCTCTAATCTCATGTGCTCTCTCTAGATTAGATTTAATTTTCTCTCTCTAGAATAAATAAACTTTCTCCTATCCTACCTAGTTATATACTCAAACATGAAATGCTCCAGATCTCGGACCTAACAAGTGGTATCAGAGCCGAACGATGAAAATTTTCTCGTAACGATTATTGGATCTCGACATTTCTTGTTTTTTAGCCCGATCTACATGTAAGTGCCTTCATATCTCAATTCCTCTTGAAGATTTGCTCCTTATACGATTACAGATCCACTACAATTTTTGGATTTGAATTTCGTTGAGTTTTGAGGTTTTTCGAAGTTTTCGTTCGAAATTTTCGGTATTCTTCTCGTCAAATAGTTCGATCCGAAAATCCATTGCATGAATCGATTTGAATTGTCAAGATCTATTCTTTATTGAATTTAGAGCGATCTACAAGTTTCGGATCTGAATTTCGTCGAAAATTGAGCGAGTTATGAGTATTTTAAGTCGTTTCGCCGGAATCTCGCCGGAATTTCGAGGATTGAGTTTAAACACTGTCATATCTTGTCCAGATCTGTTCTTAATATCAATATTGATTATGTGATGTGTTCTTGATCAACAAAATAGAGTTGTATTGATCTGTTGACGAAACCTCGCCGGAAAAACGCAGTCACCGACATTTGCACTGTTCATCGCTGGAAAATCAAAATTTAAGCTATGATTTTGTCAAATCTTTCATCCAGATCTGTTTGTTTTGTCAAGTTAATCAATTTTCACGTTAATTTCAAGAATTTACAGCATAAAATTCGAGTTTTGGAGCTGATTATAACGCCTTGCCGGAAAAACGTTTTCGCCGGAAACTCACTAATCTCGCCGGAGTTCTACTATAAGTTCGATCAGATCTGGTTATTAACTCATTTTGATAAGTTTACAAGTTAATTACACGAGTTTACAGCCTGAAATCGAAGCTGTTTTGGTGTTGAATGAGCTTGCCGGAAAAATTAGTTACCTCACCGGAAAAAAGTTGTTACGTCGACGGAACTTTTTCAGGATTGCATGGATTTGTTTGGTTGATGAAATATGGTTATTAGATATTTCATGAAGCCTTTAGATGCAAATAACAAATTACTTTCACGTGATTTTTGAAGCTAAAAAAAAAGAAAGTGCAGATTGTGGTTTTTTCATTGAAAGTGAAGATGAATAGTAAACTTAACGGACCATTAGTGTGCCGTTAGTTTTCTAACATTTTTGGTCCAAAAATTGTTTCGCATCCCTTACCATTGTAGTGTATGCCAATCGCTTCCTCTTGGAGCATCTCGGTTATGACTCTCAAGCCGAATTCTTACTCGAATCGCGGTTAACGACGGTTACTTTGTTAAAAACTAAGGATGCATACGGTTTGTCATGTCAAATTCACTCGTTATCATTCTTGTGGGCTTATCGGAACGAGTTGGGTTTCTATATTTTGAGATGTATTATCGTGCACTTAGTCGAGCTTACGGTTTACATCAGATCCGGTTTTAAAGTCGAAAACGAAGAATGAGAGCAACTTTCAAGGGGGAGCCGAGCCTAAAATTGTCAATGCATGCACTAAAGTTTTTTCAAGAAAATCAAGGGGGAGAGGAGCTTGAAGCTTGAAGATGATTTACTTTCCAAAACTTTAGGGGGAGAATGTTAATGTAATATTTTATAGAAAGTGTTGGAAAGTAAATGCAATTGTAAAAGGCCTTGGGCCTATTGGGCTTTAGTGATTAAATGGGCTTGGGATTAAATGTTGTAACAAGGGTAGTTGTGGACTATAAATAAGAGTATTGAGTTGTAATAATTCATATTATCATTTTATAATTCAAGATGTAGTCCTCTAATCTCATGTGCTCTCTCTAGATTAGATTTAATTTTCTCTCTCTAGAATAAATAGTCCTTCTCCTATCCTAACTTGTAATACAAACATGAAATGATCAGATCAAGGACCTAACAGGGTTCTTAAAATGTTCAAACCACTTCATATTCATAATAGATTTTCATGAATTGCGAAGTGTGCTTTTAAATGATTTTCATGATACTTTGATGCTTATCTGACCGTGTGTTCTTAAAGAAAATTACTTGTGTATTTTCTTTTCATATACTTTGTCAAGTATTCATACACACATCGGTTCAGTACATTTTTCTTGAACTTGTTATTACTGTTAGCTCCATATCTTCTGTTTGTTAAAAGTGTTGAAAATACCCACGTCCTATTTCAGAGGACTTCCAAAGATAGACTTCAGACGACATAGACTTCAGAGGACGAAGACTTTAGAGGACAAACCTGTCTCTGAAGTACTTATCAGAGATTGCAACTTTCAGCAGAAGACATCAGAGATGGCTTCATCAGAGGCTCTGAAGACAACGTCAGAGCTCTAAAGACATTCTCTCTGAAGAAGGCGCTGAAGACTTTCCTAAAGTATCAGATCAGATAACCAATCACTTAGTGATAAGATTTACTTTATAGAGTAGGTTAGTGTTCAAGCATGTCTTAAGCTTACCTATTAGGTAAGACACTGTTCAAGCATGCTTCTATTTGTCTGAATAGTACACTATTTACTTTATGGTCCTATAAATAGGACCATCACTCCTTTGACAAAACTGTGCTTTTTGATATCTCGTATAAGAAGAATGATCTGAATATATCTTGAGAAGATCTTCTTCTTACTGCTTATCTTATTATATGAACTATGATATTTGAATCTTCTTTTGATATTAAACTATATTGCTTCCGCTGTTATTACTCTTGTTGTTTATATCATTATTATCGTAAGATTAAATCTGGGATCCAACAATTGGTATCAGAGCCTCCTTTGTTTTCTAAAACAAAGAAAGATCATATCTGCATACTCGGATACATTTAATTCTTACTGATTCAAGCTTTTATTTTCTGTGCATGTTTATGTAAACCCTGGTTTATTAAACTTCATATGCTCCAGATTTAAAAGTAAATCATAGTTACATCATTTAATAGATCTTCATAGAAAAGCATCAGTTCTTCAAATCATCATCTTTTCTTCACAAAATGGCAAACTCAAGCATAAGCTCCATTTATACAGTTGGATCATTAACCAAACCTCCTACGCTTCTAAGGGATGAATATCCTCAATGGAAGATAAGAATGGTAAATTTCTTATAAGGTATGGACAGGGATCTGTTAAGATCAGTGAACGATGGACCTCACCAACCAATGGTGTTGGTACCAAGAGTTCCAGCAACAACAGATACTGCTGAAATCCCTGCTTACTATGTAAAGAAACTTCAAACTTTACTGAAGAAGAAACTAACATGATGGAAAATGATTCAAAAGCTTTTAGGTTACTTATAATGGCCATTCCCAATGATATCTTCCAAGAACTTGATTCTTGTGTAACAGCAAAAGAGATATGGGATCAGTTGTTAAATCAACTTGAAGGTGGCCTACAAACTCAAAAGAACAGGAGAAATCTTTGTATCAATGAATATCATGATTTTCATGCATCACCCGAAGAAACCTTACCCAAACATACTCAAGGTTTAACATCCTCATCAACAAATGCAGAAAATTTGGGGTCATGAGAACAAAAGAAGAAAACAATGTTATCTTTCTTAAAAGATTTAATGAGGAATGGTCACAACTGTCAATGTCAATACAAGACAATCAAAATCTTGAATCATGGTCATTGACTGACATTTATGGCACCCTGGTTGCACAAGAGAAAGAAGTAGTTAAATAAAAAGCAAAAACATCTTTAGGTGGACCACTTGCACTCATGTCAAAACAAAAGGGTGTATCAAAAGAATGCAGAAATCCAGAAAAAGACAACTGTTCAAAGAAAGAATCTAAAAGAAAATCCAAGAAGGTTCTGATGTCTGAAGAAGTTGAACACTCAGATGTTGACATCAATGCCTTTGCCAAATATCTTCCATTAATCACCCATCAATTTAACAAGAAGTTTGGCAAGAAAGTTTTTTAAGGAAGAAGAGAGGATGAAGAAAGAAGAGGAAATCCAGAAAGGAGATTTCAGAAAACTGACTATCAACAAGAGCTCAGATCTACTCTGCATAGTGATCAAAAGAGCGTTCATTTCACCAATCATGATTCTACTCAACAATCAAGTTCTCAACATGATATTGTAATCCCAAACCACAATCAAGCAATTCAATCTCTAGTCAAGATGTAACAATGTAAAATCTAGAGAGTGTATAGAGAGAAACGTAGTCATATGTATTTTAACAATGATGAACAACCTACAAACTATTATAAAGCAACATGGTATTTATACCACAAGTCTAAAACCACAAACTTAATAACAAAGTAACCTCATATTGACTAAACACACTTTGACTTTGTTTACTTATCTTGACTTGACTTTTCCTATTAAATCTTGGATACAATAATACACTAACAATCTCCCCTTGATTCTTCAACTTTTAACTCTGACAGCTTTAACCTCTGAAGCTCTGACAATCTTCAACCTTTCAGTCTTTGAAGAATCTTGAAAAGTCTTTAACACTTTGAAGCTTTGGAAAGTCAAAAAGTCTTGAAAACGAATCATTTAAAGTCTTGAATTATGTGAACTTTGAAATTCTTTAACTTCTTTGAAACACTTCATCTTTGGAAAACTTCGAGGGATCTTTGAACTTTGTATCTTCATTTCTTCAATCTCTGATCATTCTTCCGAAAAACGAACTTTCATGAATCTTCTAATTTGAACTTGTCTTCAGAAATCTTTGAGAATGATTCCTTTTCATCTGATTTGATCTTTAAGAAGATTCTTCACAAGTCTTGACTTTAAAATATTCTTCAGAACTTTGAAATTTTGAAATTGATGACTTTGAAATTGATTTGAAATTGATTTGAAATTGATCTCTGTTGATTTCTCCCCCTTTTTGATGATCGTGAGCATCATAATCATCAAAACATCTTCAATTTCAACTTAATCTTTGATTCTCCCCTTGAAAATACATTCTCCTCCTTTTGATCTGAACTGAATCATGAACTGTATATACCCGAATCTTTTCAAATTCAGATATAATGAACGTTGTAACCCTGATTCAACAAATGAAACAGTTAGAAGTGCCTGTTAGTAACACGGAGTTACTGTGTACAACGAATGTACAATTTAAGGAGCTGGTTTGATGATGACTCCCCAGGACTTCCATTCAATCATTGAAAAACACAAGGTTTATCTATGAATGTTCTGACAGAAAAACAAATTTTTTGTGTGCTCGTGCTTGTGTATGAAAGAATTTAGCACAATGATTGTGTTTCATAAGGTTCAAAATGTGTAAACTGTTGAGACAGCAACATGTATTACACGAACTCAATGTGCATGAAAGAGGTGCGAAGGTAGGGCAACTTTCCTTCTTTTTCAATATCTAAATCTTCCGATTGAAGACTAGATAGCAGATGTGCTGCGTCCCCAAGAAAAAATTGAAACATTTCTTTTTTTTTTGGAAAGGAAATGAGTGGCTGGTGGGGTAATTTCAAGAGTTGGCATGGGCTCACTGCCTGATTCAATGATGGTCACCAAAGAATGTGAACTAATCAGAAGATGTGGTTGCCCGACTCTGAAAGTGTTTGGTGCAAAGTTTTGATATTCTTTTGACTCTGATCTCACACCCTCTTTCTTTTTAAACAATTAAGTTCACTTCTAACCAATCTCTGTTTTACATTTTACCGCTCCACACAATGAGAAAAACTCAACCGGATGAGTTATTTCCCCCACTCTTTGATTTTGACCCCTCACCCCTCAATCACTCGAGGATAACTTCCGGGGTAGGAAAGACTGGTTTACGTGAAACCATGGAAGTTCTCTTTAAGCTCTCACACGAAGCCCATGTAATTTGTCCTATAAAGAATGGTTGCTCAACAATTTAACTTGAACAGTCAAAATGTATGCTCATGAATAATATGAATGAAATTTGAGCATTTGAACTTTGAAGATCTCTCAAAACAAAGATATTGAATGAATGAAATGAAATCAAGAGAATTGTTTTGAGAATCTGACAATGTATCAATTAGATCAAATAAAATGGTTAGGGTATCAAAGAATTGGATATTTTGTTTATATGAACGAATATAAACAATTTTGCAATGAAAGCACAAGATTAGAAATGATGATTGATGCTCAACAACATTTGAAATCAAACGGGAGTATACCCAGCGAAAAATAGGTTTGTTTAGAGGCATGGTAATAACTGATTAAAATGAAGTAATGAACCGATGTGTGTGAATACTTTACAGTATATAAGAAAGATAATACACAAGTATTGATCTTTAGAAACACACGGTCAGTTAAACATTAAAGCTCAAAAATTGAAAAACATTTGAAACCCCACTTCTAAATTCATGAAATCTTTTGAGAATAGAGAAGTGGTTTGAACATTTCAGAAAGCGTTTTTCATGTTTGAAAGTTGTTTTTCTTCCAAACAATCAGAGATGTAAGATTAGAATATACTTACATTTAAGCTCTCCCTCAAATCATTATAGAATGATTTAGGTCAGATAAGCTCCCCCTGGATATTTTGCATAATATCCTTATCTGAACATTGAAGAACGGGTGCTGATCTGTCATGTGATCAGAAGCCACAGTCCTTTACATTAAAGTTCGGGTTCTAAACTGAAGTATTTAGAAGCCATTACTTGTACTTTGAATTACGTCCTAGACTGACTTGTCTAGAAGTCATTCATCTTGTTCCCCCTAAACCTGTGGTACCTGCAAAACAGATTTAACAGGTTTTGGTACCCACTGGTATTTGGGTCCTAGTATGTTAGATTTAGGAATCCACTTCTCATTACATGTATATCTTTTAAATCCATAATTATGAGAAGTTATTCTATAAGAACCGTACCAGTTATGAGCCGTTTTTCTCTGAACGAAGTCATTCTCTCCACAGTAAGAACAACAGATTTTCCTTTGAGCAATTCTGATTAAATGATTAGTCGAGTAATATATATCAGAATTACCAAAAGATTTACCTTTGTGTGCACTGTTCTGTTTGGCAGTTGTTGTGGATTTGAATGCTTTGTCCTTCTTCTTTTTCTCTTCAGAAGAATCTTTAACTCTCCAGACGATCTGATTTTTCTTAGAATTCTTTCCAAGAGATTTTACATAATAGCTCACTGAACTATCAACAAATTTGTCATAAAATAGATTTGATGGTCTGATCTGACTTGATTTGACAATGATTGGTTTGACACTTTTGTTTTTCAAAACATTTTTATCATGAATAGAACTCGAAACTGTTTTGAAATAACAGACTGATTCTGTTGAAAGATCCACAGGTGATTGATTAATCACATCAACTGAAATCTTTTCTGATAAATTGACGTTTGCAGCTTCTAAGTTCTTTATCTTTTCAGATAAAATATTTCTTTCAGAAATAAGTGTGTCAAACTTCTGTTTCAAATCAGATCTAGCCATCTGTTCTTTAAGAATATCTGATGATAGAACAGATAATTTGGATGTGAGCTTATATATTTCCGATTCAAAATATGAACGTTCTTGTTCAAAATCTGTTTCCAAGTTCTTATTTTTCTCAGAAATATTTTTGAAAATCCCAGCATTTTTCTTTTCAAATAGTTTCTTTTCTTGCTCAAAAGACTTCTTCATTTCTTTGAAAATATTTCTTTCCTTTTCTAGCAAGTCTTGTAAAGTAGAAATTTGCTTGGGAAATTCAGTGTTTTTATCTTCAAGAACTTTTCTTTCCTTAGCAAATGTGTCTCTTTCAGCAATGATTATCTTTTCAAAATCAGACACTTGCTTGGAAAGTTTAATGCATCTCAGCTCAAAATCCTTTTTCTCTTGTAAAGTATTCTTGGAAATCTCAGATGATTGTTAAGTTGAAGATGTCTTCACATTTGATTTTTCTTTTTCTGCTTGGAGACTTGTTTGCAGTTCAACATTTTTCTTTTCCAAAACAGATATATGATCTTCAAAAGCCTTAAACTTATATTGAAGCTTGACTGACCCATCTTTCAGCTCAGATGATTTCTTTTCAGTCGTCTTCATTTGGCTTTGAAGATTTGCAATCTTTCTATCCTTCAACTTTAATTCCTTCTCAGATGTGACAATTGTGTTTTCTTTTAGGACAATGATTTTCTCTCTTTCTTTAATCTCTTTCTCTCTTGCACTGATGATACCTGCAATATCAGATTTAACAGTATTAGTACACTTTATATAGTCAGGAGTTTTATCAGAGTTTGACAAATTAAATTTCAACTCCTGAATCTGCTTTAGAAGTACTGAATTCTGATTTTTTAGTTCGTTTCTTTCTGCTTCTAGAACAGGTATCTCAGGCATTTACAATACAGCCATGCCTCTTGGTGACAGTACTGTATTCCCTCTCTCATCTATCTTTGGCATCTTGAAAGAAAAAGTTAGCTTAAAAAAATAATCGTCAAAAATCAGAAAATTATGGCCACTATCAAAATATGTCCCCCTCCGCAGACTTAGCACGGGGGTTCCGCTAGAAAGAAATGCTTGAAAAAAAAATGATCGTTCCCAAACAAATCAGAGATATTGACTAAAAAGTCAAACTTGGATCAAAAAAAAAAATTAATTTCAGAAAAAAATCTAACTCTTGAAACTCGCAAGTCACTGTACTCGCAAACCACTAAACACGCTAATCACTGTTCACACTGAAACTCGCAAATGGTAATGTGCGCGTTTCTAGAACTCGCTTGTCACTACGTGCGCGTTTTAACACTTAGAATTTTTTTTACTAATTTTAAACTCGCAAGCCTCTTAGCGCGTTTTGATCAAACTCGCAGGCTTTGACTTGCGCGTTTATCAAACTCGCTTCACTCTATTTTCACGTTTAACCCAAACTCGCACGCCTCTTATAGCGCGTTTCGTTCAAACTCGCAAGCTTTGACTTGCGCGTTTATGAAACTCGCTTGCCTCTGTTAGAGTGTTTCCGACCAAAAATCAAATCTTTTGACTTGCGCATTTGATGGTGAACTCACAGGCTTTGCTTGCGCGTTCTTCAGACTTGAATCTTGCGTGTTCTTGAGATGAACTTGCGCGTTTTGATAATCTTGCGCGTTTTGACAATTCTATTCATGAAATCAATCCAAATCGACTTAAACCTGCAAATTTAAACAAAAAATTGCACCAATATGATCGAATTATCAATTAGAACATTATTCTAACACAAGATTTTGATTAAAAACATCAAAATGCACTCATTCGATTCAAGTACAGTGTCCAACATATTTTTCAAGAAAAAACAATGAAATCCAAAATTAAAACTTTTCTAGTGATTATTTCGACAATCTTTATGAACAAGAATGATTCTGTTATACACAACGAATTCTATTGGATCATTTTTTCAATCAAAGAACAACAATTCACAACATTTTGATCCAACAGTGACTTTTTCAAGAAAACGAATTTTTGAAAATCAGAATTCGAAAATTAAATCAAACTTTGAGGTAATGATCCATCTGAAATGATTTGGTTTGCTCTGATACCAATTGATTTTGTAATCCCAAACCACAATCAAGCAATTCAATCTCTAATCAAGATGTAACAATGTAAATTCTAGAGAGAGTGTAGAGAGAGAAACGTAGTCATATGTATTTTAACAATGATGAACAACCTACAAACTATTACAAAGCAACATGGTATTTATACCACAAGTCTAAAACCACAAACTTAATAACAAAGTAACCTCATATTGACTAAACACACTTTGACTTTGTTGACTTATCTTGACTTGACTTTTCGTATTAAATCTTGGATACAATAATACACAAACACAACAATCATTTCAACCAAGGTATCCTCAACCTCAGAGGTACTTCAAGCCACAAGCACAAGCACAGAAGGTAGAATTAGACACTGCTCTTCCATCAAACCAAAACGATGGAAGATGTTTTAGATGTGGAAAGCCAGGCCATTACTCTGCCAACTGCAGAGGTAGACTCATCAAGGATGAAGTCTACTACAAAAACAAGTACAAGTACAATGTCAAAGAAAGAGTACTTGTAGCAGAGATGGAAGACTGGCTGTCAGACTCAACAAGCGATGGAGAGGAATAACCTACCAATCTTTGTGGTATGGCGTTCACAGATGATCAAAGTGACGGATCATCAGAGGACTACTCTGAAAAGGTAAACTCTCCTTCGACCTCTTAAAGTGAACTTGAATTGGATGTTATTAAACTAACAGATGAATTTCAAATCCTAAAGCAAAAACTTGTTGAGGAGAAAGAAAAAGCAAAACAAATGACAAAAGATCTCAATTTTTACAAAAGGGAAAAAGATCTTCTTGAATTAGAAAAGAGAGATATTTTTGTTGAAAAATCTGAACTTGAGAAAGCTCAGAAACAAAAAGAAAAATTCTTTTTCAGAAAAATTCAAAGAACTTGAGAAAGTTTTAAAAGTTAAAGAAGAAGAAGTAAAAAAATCTGAGTATGAAAGACTCAATTCTGTTGCCTTAACCAATTTTTTCCAAAAAGAAAGAGAAATCTTACATCAATCTCTGGAAAAGAAAGAACTTCAAATCAAAAGCTATCTTGATGCTCAGGATGTACATATAAAGATAAACTCTCCAATGGATACTCATGGGCTTGGATTCAATGAATTGGTTCCATTCACTGGATTGAAGAAAACTTCACTTTCTTCCACTTTCTGTAAAGGAAAGGTCCAGAGCTCTGACTGTCCATCACTGAACAATTTCAAGAGAATAAAAACGTTAGAGAGATAAAAAAACAAGGGTTCTGAACTTTAAAAATGTTGCATACTCTGAAGTACAAAGCTTTCCAAATTCCATCTGAAAAACAGAAAAGGAAACTTCAGAGGTATTTTTCACAAAACCTCAAAGTAATGATCCTAAAGAGATTTTTAAGTTTAATGCATTTATCAAAGATGAGTCAGACACATCTGAACAAAGTACCTCCGATACAAGTACTTCTGAAGATGAACCTTAGAGTTCACTTAATCCAGATGTCCCTCTATATTCACCAATCTCTGATGAATGCATCAGAACTACATTTAAGGATGACATCAAGAGAATAAATCAAGAAAATATCATAGATGATTTAAAGAAGAAAGAAAGCATGAAAAGAATCATCAAAGTCTCAAGACCTAAGAAAAATGAGAAACCATCAGATGTAGTTGTCTCTGGTAAGACTGAACGAGACTTACTTGACTCTAATTCTGAATCTGATCCAGAGGTAGATGAACAGATATTCTACAGACCAGAGAAAGTAATTCATAAAAAGTTAGATACTGTTTGGAATTTTGAACATTCCTATTTCTGTTTTGAAAAATAAACCCAGAATATCAATATGTCTTGACTTTGCATAAATGTGTCTTAAAGCAAAAACTTCTCTGGAACTTGAAAAAGAATTACAAGAAAAGGCAAAGAATAAAACTATCACTTCTCAACTCTACACTTATAAACCAATAAAGTTTACTCCTGGAAAAAAAGGAAAATGGCAAGAAATTAACCATTCTGATCCTGTTTGTGGAGTGAGCAACAAAGAGAAGAGAATGTTTCTGAACAAGAGAAGACAAATAGAATGGAAGGCTGTCTCTCAAGCTAGAAGAAAAGAAGTAGTTAGGAATACTTGTAATATTCCTAGTACTAATTCAAAAAGGAATCATAATGTATCAAATGCATTTAATGAAATGAAATCCTTTGCTTCTACTTCTTCTTGTTCTGTAAAGTACAATTGCATCCAACTCTTAATGAAACTAAAAAATCACTTCAGAGGTTCTGACTGTTTTCTTAATCAATCTCTGAATAAAAATTCAGAGACAAAGCCTCAAAAGAAAAAGGACAATTCTGCCAAAACATCAAAAGATAAGAAGGCAAAATTTCAAAGAGATAATCAGAAGTCTAACAAAATAGGACCCATAATGAGATGGGTACCTAAGAAAATCTAATTTGTCTTGCAGAAACAGTCTATGTCGATCTGGTACTTAGATTCTGATTGTTAAGGCATATGACTGGAGATAAAAAGCTATTATCCTCTTTCAAAGCTAAATCTGGGGGAGCAGTAACTTTTGAAGACAAGATGCAAGGTCAGATTAAAGGTTATGGTAAGCTATCAAGAGGTAATGTTTATGTATCAAAGGATGCGTATGTTGATGGATTAAAACATAACCTAATCAGCATAAGTCAACTTTGTGACCATGGTTTTGATGTAAAATTTCAAGAAAAACATTGTTCATTAATTCACTCAAAAACGGGTCAAGAAATGCTCAGAGCTGACAGAAAGGGAAATTTATACAGAATGATTTTTTCCAAACACATAAGAACTGACTCAGAGAAACTCTGTCTAGTATCTCTAAAAAGTGAAGATGTTTGGCTCGGGCATAAAAAGTTCTGACATCTGAACTTTTCCTCACTTGATAAATTGGTCAAACTAAATCTGGTTAAGGGATTACGTTCTCTGTAGTTTAACAAATATCATCTTTGTTCTGCTTGTCAAATGGGAAAAATGAAAAGATCTTCCCACAAGACCAAAAGTGAATAACAATTGTCCAAAACCTCTACATATGCTTCATGTGAACCTCTGTGGTCATATCTCTGTGCAGAGCTTGTCAGGTAAAATGTATATCCTCGTCTTGATTGATGAATACTCTAGATATACTTGGATAGAATTCATCAGAGCCAAGTCTGATGTCCCTGATATTTTAGTAAGATTGGTAAAAAGATTACAGGTTCTGTTTGATACCAAAGTTCAGAAGCTGAGAAGTGATAATGGAACAGAGTTCAGAAATGCGAAAATCAACTCATATCTTTCAGAGGAAGGCATAACTCCAAACTTCTATGCAGCTAGAACATCTCAACAAAATGGTGTTGTTGAGAGGAAAAACAGAACACTGGTTGATGCTGCAAGAACTATGCTTGCAGGATCAGATATTCCCACAAACTTTTGGGCAGAGGCAGTGGCAACAACCCATTTCACTAAAAACAGAGCTACAATTGTCAAAAGATTCAAGAAAACATGTTATGAACTCATTAACAATAGGAAACCTAATGTTAAATATTTCCATGTTTTTGGATGCAGATGTTTTATTCTAAATGATAGAGAGTCTCTTGGAAAGTTTGACAAGAAAGCAGATTAAGGCAGATTCATCGGTTATTCATTAGCCTCAAAAGCTTTCAGAGTGTTCAATCAAAGAACAAGAACAATCCAAGAGAGTATCAATGTGTCTTTTGATGATGACAAAAGGCTGGTCAACAGAGATATCAATCAAAATGTCAAAAATATCTCTGAAACACCAAAGATAAAAGAATCTGAATTAAACAAAATATTCGAAGATTTCTTTGAAGATGAAAACTCAGAGTTTATTTTTAGAGATATTCACAAAGCAAATTCAGAGGAACCACAAACGTCAGGTACAAATCTCTTTGAAGTCACAACTTCTGATTCCTTGAATGCAGGTCAAAGATATGAATCAACTTCAGAGCCTCTCGAATCAGCTTCAAATCCTCTAGAATCAACTTCAGAGCCTCTGCTCAGCACAACAGAGATGTCTCCCACTATCATCTCTGAAGCTCAAACTCCACCTCATATTTATGCTCCACTCTCAAGATGGACAAAAGATTATCCTCATGATCAGATCATTGGATCACCTTCAGAGGGTGTCAAAACCATATCAGCCACAATCAATGAATGCTTCTTTGTAAATTTTTTAAGCATCATTGAATCAAAGAAAGTAAATGAAGCTCTTGAAGATCCTCATTGGATCACTGCAATGCAGAATGAGCTTCAAGAGTTTGAAGGAAACAAAGTCTAGACCTTAGTTCCCCTTCCTAAAGGAAAATTTGCAATTGGAACTAAATGGGTCTTCAGATATAAAAAGGATGAGGATGGCATTATAATCAGAAACAAAGCAATGTTGGTTGCTAAGGGATATTGCCAAGAAGAGGTTATAGATTATGATGAAACCTTTGCACCTGTAGCTAGGCTAGAAGTAATAAGAATCTTCTTAGCCTATGCTGCACACAAAGGGTTCAAAGTATATCAGATGGATGTCAAATCTGCCTTTCTAAATGGTAAATTAAATGAAGAGGTTTATGTCCAGCAACCACCTGGATTTGAAAATACAGAGTTTCCTAACCATTTTTATTATCTTGATAAAGCTCTATACGGACTTAAACAAGCTCCAAGAGCATGGTATGCTACTCTGTCCACATTTCTGATAAATAATGGTTTTGAAAAAGGTACAATAGATACAACCTTGTTCATCAAAAGGTACAAAAATGAGATGCTTTTAGTACAGATATATGTTGATGACATTATATTTGGCTCTACAAATCCAAAGTATTTTGATAAATTTTCAGAGTTGATGAAGAGTAAATTTGAGATGAGTCTCATGGGAGAATTAACATTCTTTATAGGCTTACAAGTAAAGCAAACATCATAGGGTACTTTTATAACTCAATCTAAGTATGTCTCTAACATTTTGAAAAAATACAGACTCAATGATTCAACCTCTATGAAAACACCTATTGCCACAGGAGTTAAGCTTGACTCTGATCTTTCGGGAAAATCTGTAGATGTCGATACCTACAGAGGCATGATAGGATCACTTTTATACTTAACTGCAAGTAGGCCTATTATAATGTTTGCAATATGTCTCTGTGCTCGATATCAAGCAAATCCAAAAGAATCTCATTTGTCAGTTGTTAAAAGAATTTTTAGATACCTCAGAGGCACACCTTATTTAGGTCTCTGGTATCCAAAACTGTCTTGCTTTGATTTAACAGCATACACTGATGCAGATCATGCAGGATGCAAGCTAGACAGAAAGAGTACATCAGGATGTTGTCAACTATTGAGAAATAAGCTGGTAAGTTGGACATCCAAGAAGCAGAACTGTGTTTCAACTTCCACAGCAGAGGCAAAATATGTTGTTGCTGCTAGTTGTTGCTCTCAAGTCATATGGATGCAAACTCAGCTCCGAGATTATGGCTTACAATATGACAGAATTCCAATTCTATGTGATTCAAAAAGTGCCATAGCCATCTCTATCAATCCAGTACAGCAGTCCAAAAGAATGCACATTGATGTAAGGTACCACTTTCTGAAAGATCATGTTGAAAAGGGAATGATAGTGATGTATTTTGTACCAACTGAACTTCAACTTGCTGATATTTTCACAAAAGCTTTAGATGAACGAAGGTTCAATATCTTGATTAGCAAGTTTGGTATGTTGAACATGTCTGCCTAAAACAGGAATACATCTGAGTTTCTGATCGATTCATCAGAGCCTCTGACATCTGTAGAATGTTCAACCAGAGCTTTTGAAAATAATTTTAGAGCCTCTAGCCTTTTCACAAATGGTAAAAATTATTATTTTGTATCTCTAAGCATCTATCAAGGGGGAGAAGATAAAAAGAACATTATTCTTTGGTCAAGGGGAGACAAAGAACCTTTCATCTTTCAAGGGGGAGAAAGTGAGCTTCTCTGATACTCTTATCAGAGCCTCTGATCTTCTCTGATGTTTATATATCAGAGCCTCTGATCTTATCTCTGATATTGTCTCTGATACTCATATAAGAGACTCTGATCTTTTCTCATTAAACGAATATTCCACGAAATTCTTTTAAATAATAAATCTTTTGGATAACCATTCGTTTCTTTTCAAAAACCCTACTGGCGGTTTTCTGACACCATGCGGCTCTCCCCTAGATACCTCAACGTGTGACCTATTAATTAGGGGATGATGGAACGTCCTTTCTGACATTGGAACTCTCAATCGCCGTTTCCATAACCTCTCCCTCTACCTTTTTGTACATAAAACCCCTTTTTCTCTTCTCATTATTCTTTACGCTCTCAGAATCGAAAATCCCAAATCTCTCTTTCTAAGCTCTCATCTTTCTCAAAAACCTGAAACAATGGCGGCTCATTCCCAAACTTCAGACTACTCAAGCAAACTTGTTCCAAGCTTGAATATGGCGCAGTTTGACGTTACAGTGAAAGGTAACAACTACTTTATGAACGTCACCCCTTCCAAATACGATGATCAGTTTCGCCCAATACTAGACTTTTTGACCAACTGCGAACTCAACGATGTCCTCACTAAACATGCTTCAGATGTTGCTCTACGCTTTGTCCAACAATGGTGGTATTAAAGTGAATACGATGACGAAAAGGAAGGACTGGTTGGGTAGATTGACCTAGGTGAACAAAGCATGAACATAAGAATCACCCCACAAACCCTAACTCGCCGATTCAACCTGCTCACAAAAACTGATCTTCAAATAGAAACCTTTGAGAAACCACCAACTCAAGAAGTTCTTCTTCTGTTCCTCCACCACTAAGGCTACAACAAGGAGATCACACGTCTAAGTCAATTAAGACGTCAGTACCTGCCTCCCAAGTGGAACTTTATGTTTAGTGTTCTCAACCGAACAATTACCTGCAAGATTGGAAGCCAGGATCAGACCCATCCAGCGATTCTAGCCATAATGTATGCTCTCTTCTTCAACAAAAGCATAAATATGGCTCACATTCTCTTCTGTGAGATGCTGACGGCGGTGGACAAGAAGAACAAAGACTTGGCCAAAGGAAAACAACCAATTTCAGTACTATTTCCCAGATTCATCTCTGTGGTCATTCAACGAGCAATGGAGAAATTCTCCATCACTGAGGAGGGTCCAAGGACACCTCTGTTTATCATGAACTCGTTCAATGATACAGAGGATCCTCCTTATCCAAATGACCGACGTTTCTCACACACCATGATTGAGGTAATTCCTGTTGGCTCTACTACCAACCGCCTACTTAGTCGTGTTGCCCAATCATCGGAACCGATGATGGGATCCCCTACACACTTAGGTTCTGAGCCTGAGCCTGAATCAGAGAATGATATCTCTGATACTGCTTAAAACATTAACAGAGTGCAACCAGAGGGTGGCTCTGAGAGAGTAAGGGAGAGAAAACAAGAGACCCCTTGTTGGTCCCTAAGGTGCTTAACAAGTTTGTAGAAGGTGGGGTTGAATACAAACACAAGAATTTAAAGTTTAATAAATTGTTTAATGATAAATCAAATACAATTTACAAGTTTGTTGCGGAATAAGATTAAGACAGACTTAATATAAACAAACTTAAGAAACACTAAAATGGTTGCACAAGAAAATTCAGAGAATGGGGGATTAAGAGATATAGAAAACAAGGGTTTCTATATGGGGTTCAAGGATTGAGCACACTTCAGATGAAGGGGTGATCTTCCTATTTATACCCTATGCATTAAATGCATGGCAGGGCACTTTACACGTGGCATTCACTGATTGGCTTTGGTAGTCTCACTTTTGGGAGACATGCTTTCGGCCGAACAATGAACAGTGTAGATGACAGAGGTGTTGTACGAATTGTGGCAGAGACATGTCCGATATAACATATCGTACTAAGTTGTGCATGGAGAGACAAAAGGAAACTTGAGACATAAGCCAAGTGATCATTCGATCGCTGAGTATCTCTTTCTTCAGAGATATCAAGATCTCAGCGATCGCTGAAGCTTTTCCTCATGTTCCTTCGCATATAAGTAGATTCGTCTTTGCTTCACTGATATCCGCATCAGATCACTAGTAGACTTGTCTTTGTTCAGCAGCTTCGTCTTCGATTCAGCTATGAACATCTGTTGACGCGAGACTTGTCTTCAGGGGTTACGTTACTGTTTACATCAGAAACTATCAGCGATACTAAACAGGATCAGTTTGATCACTGATAGTGAAACACTAATACATACTAGGTGTTTATAAGAAGACTATCAGTGATAACTGAACAGACTCAGTCTGATCGCTGATGGTGAAACACTAATACATATTAAAACGTAATTTTCACTAAGTATAGAAAAGGGTCGTTATCAAATCACTGAGAGAGTTTGGATCAACACCCCTCCCTCTGACGAAGAGCTTAGCTCTGTCAGAGCAGAGGATGGTAAGGAAGAGAGAATTTCAGAGGGTGAGTTTCTGAACTTAGGATCCGAGAGCGGCGAGGTATGAAAAGATGCCTTTGATGGCACATCTGAGCGATTTCCAAGCCAAGATCCCAATGCAACCAAATTTACTGTCCAAGGTGGTCCAACATCAATGGACATTGAAACAGAGGTGCACACCTCGAACCCAACCCACACAAGCCGCTCAAAGGAATATTCTTCAGCCTCTAATGCACACACATATCTGGGGATACCTCTGATACGGCTAAATCCTCTCAAAAGGACTTAGACCAAGATTTACAAACTCATTCACCCAAGGGTACATCACCACCACACACACATGATGTCTTTGTGGCTCATGACATTTTGGACCGTCCCTTAGATCAGGAGGGACCAAAGATCTCTCGTAAGGATTGCCTATCAGAAAAATAATGGAAAAACCTTCTTGCACATGGACTCCTTAGCCTGGACAACAAGGTTTCCACACACATTCGGTTCTCATCATCATCAGACTCTGACTCTGTTGATCAGAGACCAATCGAAACAATTATAGGGAAATCCTTGAAAAAGGGTCCCCGAGGATTAATGGGAAGTCCTTCCGGAGAAAATATCAAGCCAATTCCGAAAGAAGGCCCCTCTGAACTCGAGGGCAACTTAGAATCATGTGTTGATCCTAAGGTCACCCCCTCTGACTACGTCACCAAAGAAGAGTTCAAAATTTTTGGTGATGAAGTCAGAGAATCTCTTAAGGAGATTAAACTTCAAATGGAGAAGACATTAGAGGCCTCTGCCTCTAACTCTGAAGTTGCAAAGCTCACTTTAGAGGTCTCTGAGTTGCGCACGACCATCATTCCTCAGAATGCTAAACTGGATGCTCTGGAAAGCCTGGTCATCAAAAATGACTCGGTTCTATCTAGAGAAATTCAGAACTCCACAACAGAGATTCTCAAGGAGATTCTAACTCCCTCTGCCCCAACTCCAACACAAGCATACTTCTATTAATTCAAAAAGGAAGTCTTGCAGTCTTTGGCAGAGGTGATTGCAAAGATCCCTACCTCCTCTGTTGCTGATCCTGCTACCTCTGAATTCATTACAAAGGCTGACCTCAACAAGTTCTCTAAAAAGATCACCAGCAACATAATGAACATATCAAGCAAGTTCGTCTCCAAGGCCAATCAGCAAAACAAAAGGATTGAAGACCTTCTGAAGGATGTGAAATTTTCAGAGAGAGCATTGAAGAAGAAGGAACCAGAGGTCGCATGCTCTGAGGAGGCCCGAAAGAAGGCCAGGTATGAAGACTCTGATGACCATGATGACCAACCTCAGGGGTCATCCGATCTTCATAAGGGGGAGAAGACTCCAACACCAAATACTGTTGAAACACAAAAGGAGTCCACTCCCTATAAAACAATCCAAAGCAAAGAAAAAGAAACAGAGAGACGTTCAACCTCAATCTCTGCTGAAGATAACCAGGCCACTCTAAAGTCTCCAATACCTGTTGTCTTCCTAGCATCATCTACTTCAGGTGCTCCAGTAATTCCAATAATAGATGCAACTCCATAAACTATTGGAGCTCTGGAAGAAGATGAAGACGAGCAGCTAGTAGACTTATCTACATCAGAAGATGCATTCTCATCACCAGGAAGACCAACTTATGTGATGAGAGATGCTTACGAATCAGAGGCTGAAAGAGCAGAACCAGAATATGAAAAAGAAGAAAAATTAGATTATGGAAAAGAAGCTGCTGAAGAACAGATTGAAGTAATTGATGTTCAAGAGTATGTATTCAAGAATGCTCAACCACGTCATACTTCAACAGCAACAGAGCTGAGGGAATCACCAGAGATAGATGGCTACATCTCTGAACCAACAACAGAAGATCCTTCACAGACAAAGGAACTAGAAACCACGGTTGCTGAAGAACAGGCTCCTTCAGAGAATCCTGTTCAGAAGGCAAGCATCGTTCTACCAGCCAAAGTGTTCATTAAACCTCCTACATTCCTTGCATCGAATTCCGAAGCTTCCATAGAAGACCACTTCAGATACATCTACTGTGAGTTCAATATGGCAGACAATAGTCATTCCTCTGAATCCACGGATCAAAGAGAACATTCCGGACTACGAGCAAAGATTTGTCAGAGATAAAACCTCACCTAGAGCATAAGTCCTCTTTGATGATCCAATCATCAAAATCAACATAATCTCAGAGAAGACCTTTGCTTACAACAAGATCATCTATAGGCATTATGTGGTAACTCGATCTGATCAGAAGATTTACGAGTTCAATGATAATGATCTCGTAAATCTAAATCCATATGATTTACCTCATTTGTATGCCTATTCCTCTGCCAAATATGATTAGGGAAGAAGGGAAATTAGGATGGGCATGGTTGAAGTCAGAAGGGCAATGGAGGCCTCTGTCAAACACAGAGCAAAACGTGACTTCCAAATTGATCTGAACCTGGGGGAAGAAAAGTTGGAGGTAACTAAACCTGTGAAGTCGATCGATAATCTTGAGGCAAAGAATACTGGATCAATCATTACAGAACCTCTGGGTTTCGTCTACAAAGTAAACCAAGTAAAGAAGATCTTTCTAGCTTCGGAAGTTTCGAAGTACTCTGATGAAACCTTGAGAGGTATAAAGAAAATGATCCATGTGAAGAAAGAAAGGCACAGAGCAGATTTACTTGCAAAGATTGACTTAGAGATTGACTCGATGATTAACTTCAGAGCTCTAATCATGAAGTTCCATGGAATCTGTTCAAGTGACAAATTTTAGTTTGTTTCTTTACTTTTGATTATTAATTTCTCTGTATTAAACTTCCAAATGTTTAAGTAATATTTAAGAGGATGATTTTCTCCTCTATGCTTTCTAGTTTAAATCTTCTGTTCTCTGCTATTTTTATCTTTTATTTTCAACACTTAGGGGGAAATTGTTAGCTCCAAATTTACTATTTGTTAAAAGTGTTGAAAATACCCAAGTCCTATTTCAGAGGACTTCCAATGATAGACTTCAGACGACATAGACTTCAGAGGACGAAGACTTCAGAAGACAAACCTGCCTCTGAAGTACTTATCAGAGATTGCAACTTTCAGCAGAAGACATCAGAGATGGCTTCATCAGAGGCTTTGAAAGACAACGTTAGAGCTCTGAAGACATTCTCTCTGAAGAAGGCGCTGAAGACTTTCTTGAAGTATCAGAACAGATAACCAATCACTTAGTGATAAGATTTATTTATAGAGTAGGTTACTGTTCAAGTATGTCTTAAGCTTACCTATTAGGTAAGACACTGTTGAAGCATGCTTCTATTTGTCAGAATAGTACACTGTTTACTTTATGGTCCTATAAATATGACCATCACTCCTTTGACAATGGTGTGCTTTTTGATATGTCGTATAAAAAGAATTAATTGAATATATCTTCAGAAGATCTTGTTCTTACTGCTTATCTTAATATATGAAATGTGATATTTGAATCTGCTTTTGATATTAAACTATATTGCTTCCGCTGTTATTACTCTTGTTGTTTATATCATTATTATCGTAAGATTAAATCTGGGATCCAACAATTACCATGTATCAAATAATAAATCTTTCTATGGTAATACTCCCGGTTGTATTCAATGTTGTTTGAATCAAATGTCATTTCATCATCATATGTGCTTTCATTGTTAAAATGTTTATATATTGTTCATATAAACGACATTCATCTTTGACATCCCTTATTATTTTTCCTCATGATAATTTGATCTGATTAAATCATTGTCAGATTCTTAAAACATTTCTATTCTTTCATGATTATTCATTCGTATAAAGTTTTGAGAAATCTTAAATGTTTAAAATGCTCAAATTTCATTCTGATTTTTGTTGAGCATACATATACTGACAAATGATTTATTGTGCTTATTTGACAAGAAAATCATTAAGACAATACATATTCTTTTAGGAATATACATGGGATTCAGTGTGAGAGCTTAAAAGAACTTCCATGGATTCACGATAACCAATGTTTCCTACCCAGGAAGTGTTCCCTGAGTGATTGAGGGGAGAGGTCAAAAGATTGAGTGTTGGTGTGTGAAGAGGTAAAATGGAAATGAGAGATTGGTTAGAAGTGAGCTTAAAATATTAAAAGAAAGAGGGTGTGAGAACAGACTAAAAGAATATCAGACTCTACACCAAACATATTTCTGAGTCGGGCAACAACATTACTGATTGGTTCACATTCTTTGGTGACCATCATTGAAAAATGCAGTGAGCCCATGCCAACTCTTGCAAACACCCCACCAACTACTCATTCTTTTCTAAAAAAGAGAATGTTTTACATTTTATGGGGAAGCAACACATATGCTATTGGTTCTTCACTCGGAAGATACTGATGTTGAAAAAGAAGGAATGTTGCCCCACCTTCGACCATATATCATGCACATTGAGTCTATGTATAATCATTGTTGTCTCAGTGGTTTACATACTTTGAGCCTTATGAAACACAATCATTGTGATAATTCTTTCATAACACATGCACGAGCACACAGAAAATGTGTTTTACTGTCAGAACATTCATAGAAAGTTCCTTGTAATTTTCAATGATTGAATGGAAGTCCTGCAGAGTCAACATCAAACAAGCTCCTCACATTGTACATTCGTTTTATGAAACTGTAAGATACAGTTTCAAATCAAGCAATTCAAACTCAAACAAGATTTGACAATATCAAGATTCTAGAGAGAGAGTAGAGAGAGAAATATTCAGTCATATATCTCACATATTGAATATTCCAATGAGGGTTCTTCTTCTCTTACAACACAATGAACAAAGTATTTATACCAACAATAGAAACACTCACAAAATTACAAACAATACAAAACACTTACAAGCTTACACACCTAGTTGACTTTTACAAGACTTGACTATTTGACTTTTCAACACTTAAATCTTGGATACAATTTTATAAACTAACATTGTACACAGTGGCTTTGTGCTACTAACATGCATTCCTAACTGTTTCATATGTTGATTCAGGGTTACAACTCATAATTTGTCTGAATTTGAAAAGATTCAGATGATTACATTCATTAATTGACGGCTCATTCAGATCAGATGAACGATTCTCTCTTATCATTCATTGGAGGAGATTGATAGTTTTTCCTATCTGGAGAGATTGTACATATTTCATAAAAAGGGGTGATCATGAAGACTGTGCTTATTTGATTATTTGGGGAAGATCATTCAAAGAACGAGTTGACCTTGAACAAGTTTTAATGATTTTTATTCTCACAAATCATTAAAAAGGGGGAGATAAATCAGAGTTCAAGATCAAATGATTAAAGTTTGTATCAAGAAAGGGGGAAAGATGTTTTTCAAAGTCACATTGAAAAGTTGGAGCAAAGATTATTGTAAAGAGATATGATATTGTTGTAAACAAAAAGGGAGATTGAAAAACATGTCAAAGTTGTTTGAAAAAACAAAGAGAGAGATCTACTTCAAGTTAAAGAATGTTAAAGTTTCAAAGTTTGCTGAAGATGTTAATGTTTTCAAGGTGTGAAAGTTGGAAAAGATTCAAAGCTGAAGATATGAAGATAACGTCAATTTTTTTTAATCTTGAATCCAAATGGGAGATTATTAGACTAATATTGTATTCAAGATTAAAAGTGAGGGTATGTATTGTAATTGTGTAATAGTTTGAGGGTTTATGTTGTAAAGTCAACTAAAGTTGACTTAGTATAAATAGGTTTGGTTCTTTGTTAGATTTGTAAGTACGCTCACATTTAGACAATCAGGTTGGTAAGGAATTCGTACATTGAGAACACACATATATGTGAGACTTGTAACTTTGAGTTAGATCTGTGATTAATTGAAATAATGTGATTTGATATAAGATAAATGTGTTCATAATCTGTGTTGTGATTAATATGCTAGTAATTCTGGGTCAAAAAGTGAACTCTGAGGTTCATTGTCAAAAGTACTTGTTTCAGAGGTACTTGTTTCAGAAGTCTCTGATTCTTTTGTGATAAAAGCATCAAACTTGAAAATTTCTCTGGGATCATTGCTCTGAGGTTTTGTGAAGAGAACCTATGAAGTCTCTTTTTCTATCTTTAAGATAGGTTTTGGAAAAAGTTTTTGCTTCAGAGTATGAGACATTTTTAAAATTTAGAGCTCTTGCTTTTGATCCTTCTGAGGTTTTTGTCTCTTGAAAATATTCAGAGATGGCCAGTCAGAGCTCTGGACCTTTCCTATGCAGAAAGTGGAAGATAGTGAAGTTTTCTTCAATCTAGTGAATGGATCCAATTCATTGAATCCCAGCCCTTGTGTGTCCATTTGAGAATTTATCTTTATATGTACATCTTGAGCATATAGATAGCTTTTGATTTGAAGTTCTTTCCTTTCTAGATATTGATGTAGAATTTCTCTTTCCTTTTGAAAAAAGTTGGATAAGGCAACATAATTGAGCCATTCATACTCAAATCTTCTTACTTCTTCTTCTTTAACTTTTAAAACTTTCTAAAGTTCATTGAATTTTTCTGAAAAATATTTTTCCTTTTGCTTCTGAGCTTTTTCAAGTTCAGATTTCTCAACGAAAATGTCTCTCTTTTCTGACTCAAGAAGATCTTTTACTCTTTTGTAAAAACTTATATCTTTTGTTATTTGCTTTCTTTTTTCTTTTTCCTCAAAAAGTTTTTGCTTTAAACTCTGAAACTCATCTGCTAGCTTAAGAACATCCATTTCAAGTTCACTTTCAGAGGTGGAAGGAGAATTTACCTTTTCATAGCAGTCCTCGGATGATTCATCAGTCTGATCATCTGCAAAGGCCATACCACAAAGATTGGTAGGTTCTTCCTCTCCATCACTTGTAGAGTCTGACAACCAATCTTCCATCTCTTCAACAAGTACTTTTTATTTGACATTGTACTTGTATTTGTTCTTGTAGTAGTCTTAATCTTTGACAAGCCTACCTCTGCAATTTGCAGAGAAACGGCCTAGCTTTCCACATCTGAAACATCATCCATCATTTTGGTTTGGTGGAAGAGCAGCAACAGTTTCTGTTTTCTGATCTTGAGGTTGCAGCTGAGAGTATCTCTAAGGTTGAGCATACTTGGGTTTGAATGGTTGATGAGTTCTTGATTATTGTGCAGCATCATGATTGTTGAAATTTGTACCCATTTGATCACTATGTGGAGTGAATCTGGGTTCTTCTTGAAATCTTCTTTCTGGATTTCTTCTTTCTTCATTATCTCTTCTTCCTTCAAAAACTTTTGTTAGGGCTAATTTGTTTGTTAAATAGAAGTTCAGGGTAGATTATGACAAGTTATCATAGTTGTAAGCTTGTTGGGCCTAAAAGCCCATAAGCCCATTAGGCCTGCGAGCCTACGTATTTAAAGTTAATTCTATTTCATTTGTTAGTCCAGAGAAAATCATTATTCAGTTTTCTAGTCATTAGGTTTACATACCGTAATCAGAAATTCTCTCTGTAAACCTTAACCCTTTGAAGTTATATAAATCATATGACTAGTTGCTGTGGCCTATAATCTGTTCATCCTTGTTCTTATTTAATTGTGATTGCACTGCACTGGGATTTACAATTGGTATCAAAGCAGATAGGCAAAAAGGTTTGATCCAGTAAAAAGGTTTGTCTGAAACCCTAAGATCAATTTCTTTTGTTAATTGCTTTACTTGCATTAATTGATTGTTAGAGGTTAAGTTCTGAGTTATCTGTTTGATCGATATCTGTTTGCTTATGGTTTTAGTCAATCTGTTTGCTTATGGTTTGAGTTCGGTCGAATAATTTCGTGAAAATCCTTAGTTCGGTCGATTATTATTAGGGTTCTGTTCTGTCAATTATTGGTTATTGTTGTTTGGTTATCGATTGAATCGTTTTTTTTTTGTTGATATTGTTTGTTTCTTTCGATCGAAGGAGAAGATCTGGGTTTTGGTTTCGGTCGAATCCCAGATATTCTTCGGGTTCTTCGGTCGAACTCTTCGTGTTCTTCGATAATCGATCTTATCTATATTTGTGTTTATCGTATTTAAAGTCTTTCGATCTGAGTATTCGACCGGACACTTGTGATCCGGTCTTTCCCCTTCGACCGAATAAGAGTTCCTCCGGTCGTGTCTCTTCGACCGAATAAGAGTTTCTCCGGTCTTATCCCTTCGACCGAATAAGAGTTTCTCCGGTCTTGTCCCTTCGACCGAATAAGAGTTTCTCCGATCTTATCCTTTGATCAGATACGTGTCTTGTCCTTCAACCGGATAAGTGTATCCCCGGTCGTATCATTCGACCGGATAAGTGTATCCCCGGTCCTGTCATTCGACCGGATACCTGCTTCCTCCGGGCTTACCTTTGACCGATATCTTGCATACTCCGGTCTTTCGTTTGACCTGATTTTCTGTTAAACCAAGTGTTTTTGTGTTTCTTCTATATTTTATATTTGGATCATTCTACTTGCCTAACGATCATTACAGTGCTTTTAAGTTAAGAAGTAAAGATGAACTCAAGAGAAGGCTTAGCCATCGGTTCTAACCAAAAGCCCCCGGTGCTCTTTCGGGGAGAGTACCCTCAGTGGCATGACCGATTTATGAACTTCATAGAAGCAAAACCCCATTATGAAAATATATATAAATGCCTGACTGAGGGTCCACAAGAGTGGCCAATGAAAGTGATACCAGAAAACCCAGCTGAAGGATGGCCAGAGCGACAGATTCGGAAATCTATTGGTGATTTCACTAAGGAGGAAAAGGAAATGTACGAGGCAGAAAAGCTGGCAAAATCGTACCTTCTTCAAAGTCTACCGAATGACATCTATGCTTGTATAGATAGCTTCAAAGACTCATCAAAAAAGATGTGGGACCAAATAAAGAAGATGATGATGGGAAGCCACATCAATAACCAACTAAAGGTGACCAACTGTATCACCAGATATGATGGGTTTAAAGCACGAAAGGGTGAAACGCTGACGGAAATCTACGAGAGGTTTAATATTCTTCTAAATGATCTTCAGAAAAATAAGATCATAAAGACGAACACTGAAAACAACAAAAAGTTTATGAACAACTTACAGCCTGAGTGGAAACCGTTCGTCTCCCATATACGCCACACTCAGACCTTGGAGAAGCTGTACCTTCACGAACTCTATGAAATGCTGCTCCAGGACGAAGAAGAAATGATGGAACTTATTGGGAAAGCAAAGGAAAAGCCCACAACTGATCAAATAGCACTCGTATCTGAGAGAAGAGGCAAGTCCGTCAGCCGATCATCTGGAAAAGAGCCCGTGCTGAGTGATTCTGAACCTGAAGATCCTGATAGCGACTCGGATCCAGAACTTTCTAAGATGAAAGAAGCAATGGTGTTTCTCACCCAAGCATTTCAAAAGAGGAAGTTTTTTAACAAGTCCTCCAACAAGCAAAGAGTTTCTACTCGACGTGATCATCGAGAAAAGTCTGAAGGTAATAGTCGCTTTGAAGCTGGTAAGAAGTCTGACAAGAGAAATGAGGAAAAGCCGAAAGACGAGCCGATCAAATGCTACAATTGTGGTCGGCTAGGTCATTTCGCCAAAGATTGTCGCAAACCAATTGTGCGCAACGCCGACTACTACCGAGCCAAGCTGCTTCTTGCCAAAGAAAAGGAAGCCGGTAAAGATCTAATGGCTGAAGACGATTACTGGTTGCAAGTGTCGGATGAAGAACCTGAGGATGCTGAAGCTCATCTGTGTTTCATGGGCAAACATTCATCACCATCTGACACTGATGATGAAGATTGCAATGCTCCATGCCAGGTATGTGCCCCTTTTCATAAAGCTTTACTTGATCAGATGCAACTTTCAATGAACAAACTTGACTCTTACAATTTTTTGTTAAAAGAAAAAGAACAACTTCTCTCATCTCTGGAAAACCGTGTCACTAAACAGTCTGAATTTATGGAAAAACAAAGCTTAGAAATTTCTAGCTACCTGTGCACAATTTCTAATTTAAGAGAAGAGAATGACAGTTGTTCAACAGAGTCACAAAAGCTAAAGACCAAAGTAGATGACCTGACCGATGAGCTACGTACGTCTGAGACCGAGAAAATTGCTTTAATCACTCAAAACGTGGCGTACAAGAATGAGAACAAAAGGCTATATAATCAATTAGAAGAGCTTGAAAAGAAACTCTATAAATTTGGTCAATCTGATCAAACGCTAAAGCTAATCGCACCAAAAGAACCAAAGTACGGAAATGCGGGTATCGGGTACGATAACCCTAATTATTTAAACAAGGCTTTATCCAAAGTTCCTACTTTATATGCTTCTGAATTTTTTGGATTAGACAAAATCTTTCCAGAATATAAGATACGATGGACCACACCCACTAAGGAGGAAGAATTGGAAGATAAGTTGAGAAGAGAAAACTCTGTTCTTTCTAAAAAGACAGTTCCTTTTGTCTATGATTCATTAAATGCTACTTATAATACTGACAAACCCCGTTTTCTGTCATCCGATTATTTTCATAGTTACTCTCAAGTTGAACTAGATACTAAAACCGTTAAACCTGAGGAGGAACCTCTAGCTCCCAAAGTTTATGTTCCAACTCTGATTTTAGAAAAGAAACTTGTTCAGCTAGAAGAATCGTATGCTCTAGAAAGGGAAAATTTTCAAAAGGAAAAACAAGGACTTTTATCTCAAATTGAATGTCTCAGTTCCAACAAAAAGGAGACTATGTCGGATGAGGAAAAAGAATATTTCCAGACGGAAATAAAGAAGTTGCACTCACAACTGGCTGCTATGGCAGCAGATCATCTGAAAGTGCAACTTCACAATGCTGACCTTCAAGCTCAGCCTTCCGTTCTCCAAAGAGAGATATCTCATCTGTCTGAAAACTCTTATCCTCCTTCTGACACATCGTCCTGCAAAGCTTTTATGGGTGACTCGTCACCAATCATTTCAAATAAAGGAAAAGAGTCTCAAGGTTTTGAATCAGATCAGTGTTCTGATTGTAAAAATGCTTCCGCATATGATCTGCTCTCAACAAACTCTTCCACTGTTCTGAAGTCCTCATGTGATAAGGTCCTTTCAGATGAGGAATTAGAATTTTCCGCATTTTTGAATTCTAAGGTGTGTTTAGATGGTGATTTGAGAAAATTTGACTTTAATCCTTCTCTACCTAGCCATGTTGATTTTATAAATGAGTCCTGTGAGCCTCCGGTCACATTTTATAAGGGCGGATGTTCCACATCTGCCCCACAAAAACCTTCTGTGAACAATTATTCAAAACCTTCAAAGTCCAAATCTAAAAAGCATTCACAGAAGAAGAAAAATACCGGTCGCTCTCCAAGGTCACAATCTTCAATTTTCAGATCCACTGACTATAGGTTTAACGGCATTTCAGATACTGTTGGTCGGCGGAAAGAAGTGAAATATGCTTGGGTAGCAAAGAAGTCAAAAGAAAGCTCGGCAACATCAGAATTAGTTGATCCTGTTTTAAAGTCTAAAAAGAACATTAACAATTATGATGTTTTTATTTCTAAACCTTTAGTTGACTGTAATGGAACTCTTCCTTTAAAAGTTTATTCCATTTCGCAATTACTTCAACTATCTCATGATTGTCTGTGTTGTTCTTATTGTGGATCAAATGATTTTGTTGATAGTCGTTTTGCATCTGATTGGTTCGGCTTATATCATATTGCTCATGATTATTCTCATTGTGATGCTTCCCGTGATAGAAAAAGACCTAAATCTAAACGGGTCTCTAAGTCGGGTGTTAACTCTAACCCCAAAGGATCCATTTACGAATGGGTACCTAAAAAGAAATAAACTATTTACAGGACGGTCATGTGTGGTATCTAGATTCAGGTTGCTCCAAACACATGACCGGAAGAAGGGAGGTACTCACAAACTTCACCGAGAGGTTCTGTGGGAACGTACGGTTTGGGAATGATCACTCCTCTCCCATCAGGGGTTACGGTGATATTGTCAAAGATAACATCACGATTAAGAAAGTCTCTTATGTCGAAGGTCTCGGTCACAATATCTTCAGTATCGGTCAATTTTGCGACAAGAATATCGAGGTTACTTTCAAGGCTAAAAGGTGCAGCGTTCGAACTGAGGATGGTAAAGAAATACTTGCTGGAACGCGTCGCACCAACCTCTATACGATTGACCTCTCGTCCTTGAAAACCGACAAGGAAGTATGTTTGTTGTCCAAAGCATCTGCTGAACAAACCTGGCTATGGCACCGTCGTCTCTCGCACTTGAACTTCAAGAATATCAACAAGTTGGTGCTCGGTGGACATGTCAAAGGTATGCCAGACCTAAAGTTTGCAAAAGATCATCTGTGCGCTGCCTGTGAAAAGGGCAAGATGAAAAAGGCGTCTCACAAGCCTAAAGCCGTTCCTAGTACTTCTCGGCCCCTTGAACTAATCCACATGGACTTATGTGGATCGATGCGCGTTCAAAGCATAAATCACAAGAAGTATGTCCTGGTGATGGTTGATGATTTCTCTCGTTACACTTGGGTCCGATTTCTCCGTTCAAAGGACGAAACTCCCGAGTTGATTATATCACTTCTGAAGAGCATTCAAGTCAGTCTCAACCAAGTAGTTCAGACCATCAGGACGGACAATGGCACTAGGTCGAAGACCTTACCAGGTCGAACTCTTATCCGGTGGTTTAACCACCGGTCGAATGGTAACCCCGGTCGAATCCATCTCCGGTCTTAGGAGAGCCCCGGTGGAACCCTTTTCCATCCTAGTTTCTTATCCGGTCGAATCATGTTTTATGGTTCTAATGAGCTTATTGTTATATTTTTTCAATATGTGTGTCTATGAGGTGTTTTTGGTGGTTCTTTGTGCTGGTGCAGTTCTATGCGCCTTGGTGACAGACCCTAATTCACGAATTGGGTTTGCTCTTCCACTTTTTGGAGTTAGTATCCGTTGTGGTTTAAATCATGACTGTATAACTCCAACGACTATCCTATTTTCCCAAACCTGCATACTAATCGACTATTTCTTCACAGGTACAATGGCACAAAACCAGCCACCAGCGATTGATCCAATCGCAGATGCGAAACTGATTCCCGAGGATCAGTTCCTTCCTCTTACAGCCAACAACTACCATCTCGATGTAACCCAACCTGCTATTCAATATCAGGTCATCATCGAGATACTCAGGGGCCATCCAATCTCGTATGCTCTAATGGAAACTGCAACCGTACCAATCTTATACTTACAGCAGTTCTGGCATTCTCTCCATGCGTTAGAGGCCGATGGCGGATTTCATCTTGAAGGACGGATAGATCACACACGAGTGCTTCTCACATGTGATCTCTTCCGACAATTCCTTCGGTTACCGACCGCCGGATCCGTAGCAGGCCGAGAAGACTTCGACCCGATTGTCACTGATACTACACTGTGCACCGACCTTCACTCCTTGGGTTACGGCGCAGAACTTCGAATTCCGTCAACCTTCAACCGCAAACATCTATCAACGATATGGTACACGTTGTTCACATACATAAATCGGTGCCTTTCTTCTATAACTAAGGGCATTGATCAGACGAGCGCCCCGATTCTTCGCATCTTTCACGCGGTGGCCTTCAATCGCCACGTGGACTTTGCCGACTGTCTCTGGTTTGAACTCATTCAGAGAGTTCGTTCTACTGCATCTCGCCGGTCAAACTTCATTCCATTCATGCGGTTCCTACAAATCATTATTCGGAACTACATGAACCTGTATCCCGAGATACAACGATGCTCTACCCACCCGACGTGTCCACAACATCCAACTCGCAAGATTCCTTCCCGTGCTGATCCGGAAGGTGTTGTCGCCCGACAAATCCCAGTCGGGGTACTAGACCATGCTCGTCCCACGGCACTGAGTGTGATAGCTTATAGGCACACACACAACATTCCAGCTCCTATGGTCCGGCTAGGACTGGCAGGACCTGCCCAGGGAGCAAGACCTGAGCGACGTGAGGGTCCACGTCCACGAACAAGAGGCGGGAGCGTCCGGATAGCTGGGGCTTCCGAACAGGGTGTGTCGAGAGCTATTATCGTGAGGGGATCTGGCGTGGGCAGTGCCGTTGGAACGAGCCAACCTAGTTCTTCAAGACAACCATCTTCACTGCCACCAACCGAGACTCAAATGGCAGAAGAGGCAACAGATTCTGAAGCCTTTCATGTTCAGTCCTCTTCTGTCGCTGCTACTGAAGACACGGCAGGCAATTCCTACTCCGAAGAAACCTAAATTGCATCATCGGCATCAAATGAAGAGTGTTCTGACTCCGATGGTGACGATGATCAGCCCTCATCTGGAGAGATAAGGAGAGCGGAGGGAGTCTCAGTTGAAAATCAAGAAGTGAGTTGTGTGAGGGAAAGGCGTAGTAAACTGCATTCCGAGAGTACACGAGTGACGGGACAACATTCATCGGTTGTATCCCCCCTAGCCACGTCTAGCCAGGTAGCCACATCTGCTACCCAGTATCATTTGTTGGGACAGGGTATTGAAGAAGTCGCCGGGGACCTAGCGGCGCATTTGCACACCCCACCAAGCCACTCCACCATCTCTCAACAGATGGTGGTTTCACATTCTCACGGGGACTTAGCACATCTGCTATCGGGCTCTCACTTGGAGGGTGCCGATATTGAAACAAGAGAACAGCTGCCCCCGTTCTCGACATCTTTGCAAGCACGGAGTCTAGAGCCATTTGTTATACATGCCATTCCTAGGACACAGATTCCTTTTTCGGCTATCGCCGGTAGCCTAAGTGGCCCGGCCGGAACACCTATAGTAAATCCGCCTTCGGGTAGTTGACGAGGATTGGGTGGAAGTCCTACCACGGCTATCATCACGCCAACCGTGAACGTAGGCGGCTCGACTTCTACAGTCGTAGCTACAACGGGAAGTCTAAGTGACCCCGGAGTTACCCCAACCGAGTTCGTCTCAAGGGAATACATGGACGGCGCCCTAAAGGCTGTTCAATCGATGATGAGGGAAGAGATGGACAACATCAAACGACTGATCAAAGGCAAAGGTCCAGCGACTGAGCCTGAGACCACACCCATTCCACTTTCCCTACCAGCAACAGATCATTCTATCCCAGAGCTTAAATCCATCCTTCTTGCCAAACTTCTAGCCCAGTCTCAAACCGAACCCACCCAGGATGCCGATTTGCTATCTCTACTTCGTTCTCAAGCATCCACACCAACCCCACCAAACCCCCAGTCTAGTGTTTCTATCGAAGCCTTCTAGATCCAACAAGCTATGCTTCAGTCACTTCAGCAAATCGTAGCTGTTTTGACTGAACGCCTATCAGCAGTGGAGGATACCTGCCGCAGCCAGGCAGAACGGCTCAAGCGTCGACATGATGATCAGAATGATCCTGATCACCATGAGGGGGAGAAGCGCCAACGCCTATCTGAGCCGGAGTCACACATAGTGGAATCAGAACGAGTTGAACAGGGTGCGGGTTCCGGTACAAGAACAGAGGGACAGAGACAGGAACAGGAACGGGAACCGGTGACAGACTTGGTACTATACGATTATCCGACGGTTGAAAAGCCTGAGGAATTTGAAGATGGTTCTCCGATAGTTCCTGAAGATTGGACAATAATTCCTGAAGTGGCGGACACGACAGAAGAATATGCCAATATTGAAAGAGCTCTGGTGGTTATGCAAGAAGAAATTGATGAAATACTGCATCCAGATGATCAGTCTTCTGCCGTGATTCCTTTATTGACCTATCCTGTTAATCACCCTGACTTCTCTTCTACAGTTTTTCCCGAGAGATCTCCTCCAGCTTCACCAGTTAGAGAACCAGTTCGTACTACTCCAGTTCGTCCATCCAAGTGGGAAAGAGTCCGAATAAAAGTTCCTTTCCTTGAAGAAAGCCAGAAAAAGATCTTTGCCCACTGGATCAGAAAGTATGATGAAGTCGTTCTCCAGGGTCTACAGTCAGTGAAGAACAAAGAAAAATAGCGTGAACTTGTGTTCGTATACAGAAAGTTCCAGCACAAGTACTCCAAGACGAAGCTCAGGATCGTATCAGTTGATAAGATTATACCTGCCTACTTCATGAAGGTTAAGTATACGAACTTTATGGTTACAAGAGAAGATGGTCAACAATACTGCTTTTCTGATGCTGATTTTCCATGTCTGGAGCCACAAGATCTGCTGTTCATCCTACGTGACTTAAAGACCAGAACCGTTAGACCCGGAGAAGTCATTGATGCACTAGAAACCGTGAAAAGATATTTGAAGTGCGCAATGAAACTTGCTTCAGTGGAAGATTTTCAGATTGTGTTAGAAAGCGATCAACCGAAGATTAATCTGCTCAAGCCTGATCTGGTTATTCCGTATGATTCTCTAAACGTACCTGCTTTCACAGTTATAAAGGTTCCAGAGTTTGGTATGTCATACGTGAACAACAAAGGTGTTCTACGCTTTATCCGTTTTGATCAGATTGCCAGATTCTGTGATGGTACGTTGATGCTTTTGAAAGACAAGTTGAAGCGTGCGCTGAGTCAACATGAAAAAGGAGTTCAGATACTGGATTCTTCATACAAAGCACTTGTTCTTAAAGCACTGAGAGTTATCGAAGAACGACTGGAGTATAGAACGCAAATCAGATATTTCGAGATCAGTTTTGGTTTTCGGAAGATATATGTTCCTAACTGGCGCGAGTTTCAACTTCAATTTAAAGGGGGAGATTGTTAGGGCTAATTTGTTTGTTAAATAGAAGTTCAGGGTAGATTATGACAAGTTATAATAGTTGTAAGCTTGTTGGGCCTAAAAGCCCATAAGCCCATTAGGCCTGCGAGCCTACGTATTTAAAGTTAATTCTATTTCATTTGTTAGTCCAGAGAAAATCATTATTCAGTTTTCTAGTCATTAGGTTTACATACCCTAATCAGAAATTCTCTCTGTAAACCTTAACCCTTTGAAGTTATATAAATCATATGACTAGTTGCTGTGGCCTATAATCTGTTCATCATTGTTCTTATTTAATTGTGATTGCACTGCACTGGGATCTACAACTTTCTTGCCAAACTTCTTGTTAAATTGATGAGTGATTAATGCAAGAGATTTGGCATAGGCATTGATGTCATCATCTAAGTCTGAGTCTGAATGTTCAACTTCTTCAGTCATTAAAACCTTTTTAGATTTTCTTTTTGGTTCCTTTTTCAAACAGTTCTTTGTTTCTGCACTTCTGATTTCTTGTGATACACCTTTTTGTTTTGAAATTAGTGCAAGTGGTCCACCTAAAGAGTTTTTTTATTTTTGTTTTACAACTTCTTTTTCCTGTGCTACAACAGTGCCATAAATGTCAGTCAATGACCATGATTCAAGATTTTGATTAGCTTGTATTGACATGGACAGTGGTGACCATTCTTCATTTAAGCTTTTAAGGAAAAGAACATTGTTTTCTTCTTTTGTCCTCATAACTCCAAATTTTCTGCATTTATTGATGAGAATGTTGAACCTTGAGTATGTTTGGTGCAAGGTTTCTTCAGGTAGTACATGAAAATCATGATACTCATTAATGCAAAGATTTCTTCTGTTTTTCTGAGTTTGTAGGCCACCTTCAAGTTGATTTAACAACTAATCCCATATCTCTTTTGCAGTTACACAAGATTCAAGTTCTTGGAAGATATCATTGTTAATGGCCATAATAAGTAATCTAACAGCTTTTGAATCATTTTCCATCATTTTAATTTCCTCTTCAGTGAAGTTTGAAGTTTTCTTTTCATAGTATGCAGGTATTTCAGCAATATATGTTGTCGCTGGAACTCTTGATACCAACACCATTGGTTGGTGAGGCCCATCGTTCACTGATCTTAAAAGATCCCTGTCCATACCTTCCAAGAAGTTTACCATCCTTACCTTCCATTAGGGATATTCATCCTTTAGGAGTGTAGGAGGTTTGGTTAATGAACCAGCTGGATAAATGGCACTTATACTTGAGTTTGCCATTTGTGAAGAAAAGATGAAGATTTTAAGAACTGATGCTTTTCTATGAAGATCTTTTAACAAGGAGAGAAATTGTGATTTACTTTCAAGTCTTGGGCATATGAAGTTCTTTTCAATAAACCAAGGTTTATATGAACATGCAGAAATATTGAAAGCTTGAATCAGTAATATATAAATCTATCCAAGTATGCAGATATGATCTTTCTTTGTTTACAAAACAAAGGAGGCTCCGATACCAATTGTTGGATCCCAAATTTAATCTTATAACAATGATATAAACAATAATAGTAAAGATAAAAACAGCGGAAGCAATATAGTTTAATATCAAAGCAGATTCAAATATCACAGTTCATAAAAAAGTATTTAGAACGTACAAGATCTTCTTTTGAAATACTTTCAATATATTAGAAGATTTATCAGATACAAGATATCTTGAAAAACACACTTTTGTCAATGGAGTGATGGTCCTATTTATAGGACCATAAAGTGTACAGTGTACGATCTGACATATAGAAGCATGCTTGAATAGTGTCTTACCTAAAAGGTAAGTTCAAGACATGCATGAACAGTGACCTACTCTAGAAAGTAAATCTTATCGCTAATGATGTGTCCTCTGTTCTTCTAATACATCAAGAAAGGATCAGCGCACTATCTTCAGAGAGGAATTCTTCAGAGCTTTGATGTAGGTGACTCTGATAAAGCCATCTCTGATGTCTTCTGCTGAAATCCACTCTCTGGAATTTACTTCAGAGGCATGTTCGTTCTCTGAAGTCTGTCTCTGGAAGTCCTCTGAAATAGGATTTCGATATTTTCAATACTTTTACAATCTGGAATTGGGGCTAACAGTCGCTGACGGGAGTAGAGGCATTAAAAGCTTGTCTTTGTTGGTTGAGCCTTATTTACTTCATTCAAGCGTTTTGTGGGGCGATTTTCCTCTCAAGTCTAGGTAACATCTCTCCCATTTATCATCTCCTCCCCTCATTTAATGTTCCTACAACCGCATCTGGTAACATTTATGATCCCATCATGGTTCTAGCCTCAAGTGAATCAACTAGCCTCTTTGGAACCTCAAGATTCAACCCCTACTTCTAGGGTTTGGTGATTTTAAGGTTTTTACATCACAAACCCATTTGGTGATTCTTTTAACCCTTACATCATTATAAATGTAATTATTTGCTTGTATGTGATTTGTAGGTACATTAGGGGTTTGACCTAAAAGTTTGGGTTTGTGGGTTTTGTTAAATATGAAGTTTTGATCCTTATTATTTGGGCTTAATGATGTTTAATAAGTGTTACACGCTCTCTAACATGTTTAAAATGGAATATAAAGTTAGAGAGAATAATTTCTTGAAAAATCTGGGATTGTGGCCTAAGTGAATATCTCTTGTAAATGGGATTCATTTTCTTAGCTCATTGGATCCCTCCTTGGTACTGAATAATGGGTTGTCTTAGCATAAGTATGAGTTTTGCCATGCCATGAATAAATATGAACTATATGTGGAAGTCATGTTTTAAGGTGATAAATGGAGCATGTATGTAATTGTCATTTTTGCTCGGTTATGATCATAATGTGGAACTTAAGGTCTATTTCCTTGTGCACGAGGATTTAGATGGCAGGACATACTTGGTAATAATTGTTCACCATTTTGGTCACTAGCGAGTAGGCAATGGGGGACGTAAGTCTTTCAGGTGTAACTCGTCTAGATTGGATAGGCAATAATGTCCGTAAGTCCTTGAGGTGTAACTCGATGGAGTAGGCAATAAAGGCATAAATGGTTTGAGGATTGTGATGCGTTTTATGGCATGGGAACTAGAAACAGGACATGAGGTGTAATCCAATAACATCGAGGGTGATTCCATTCATGTGTTCTCGTCACCTAAGATGGAAAAGGGTCTCCCTCGTATTTCAAGAGATATCTCTTGTGTATTTTGTTCAGGTGTGGAATATCTTTTCCAAGTTGAGTGTTGGCATTGGTTCAACCCTTTGGGTGTATCGGTAACAATTAATTATGTTATATTTGCTTAAATTATAAACTGCTAGACCTTTATAATATCACTAGACTTTTGGTCTAAGACTTGTTTTGGTGGTTAATGGCTCACAGGTGCTATTAGTGGTGTGCCTAGGGCACCTTGATTCACCGGTCGTGCACCTAGGATTCATGAAGGACCGAGCTTTTGGGAATCTAGTGAGAAGAGAGTTTTGGAGACATAGCGACACCCACCTTAATCTAGTCTTAATTATTGTTCTAGCTTAAATACATTGTTCTGTAAAATGTCTCATTATTCCGCTACTTTATTGATGCAACTACCCCAACTTTATTGGATTTTAGTCATTCAATTACAGTATTTATAAACCTTCATATTTTAGACGTCATATTGCCAAATTTTTATGTTTTAAATTTACCATATTTTTAGAGTATTACAAGTTGGTATCAGAGCCCTAGTTTAAGTGAACTAGGTATGTAACCTTGATGCCTAGACTTAAGCTGAGACCATTAGGTAATTAATTGGGAGGATTGGGTAGAACTTTTAAGATGGGACGGTCTTAGAGTCGATAGAAACGACACAGTTGAGAATTGTAAAAATAGTAGCGTGAATCCTTATATAAAGTATGTTTGTTAAGACACAGTCTCATTGGATTCAAGATCGTCCAATCTGAAGATCGCAATCTGAAGTTAAAGCCGGAACGTCGACTCTCGATATTAAAGTCTATGTCTATTTGTAATAAAGGTCAATGTAATTGTTTGTTTATTGTTCTAGTTAACTTAGTTTAAATATCTAATTCTATTAGATATTAGACTTAGTTAGCTTCTAGTTACATATATTAGATTTAGTTATAATATAGTTTGTTAGTTAATATCTAGATATTATTCTAGATATTATTGCAAGTGGTAGATAGTGTGTTAGACACACTTAGGTTAGTTGTTGTATCTCTAACAACTCTCTCTATACAGATCAGATATAGATCACACACACAAAAACACACATCAAGGTGAAAAAGAGAGAAAACATAGAGAACACAAAGCAAAGCTTAATCGATCAACCTTGTAATCGTTTGATATATTCAATACAGGTTGGTAATCGTTATTGTGTCGTTGTTTCTATAAACTAGATAAGTATTGTTGGACCGACAATTGGTATCAGAGCCTGATAAAGATCAAAATCAAGTTTTTGTGAAAAACGTCTCTGTGTTCTGTGTTCAAAATCGATTTAGAGATTTAGAGTGTTTTAGGTGTTAGAATCGATCAGAGTGTGATCGAAATACATGCTAGATCGAGTTGTATGTGTTTAATTTCACGTTAAACCTTAAATCGAGTTCCAATTTGTGGTTTTTGTGAGAAAAGAGTTGAGAAGAGTAAGTCACTATACGATCAAATTAATTTCTAAAAAGAGTGTTTTAGTGAGATCGAGTGCCTACAATCTGTTCTAGATGTGTTTCTAGACATAAGGGTAGTGTTTGTTATTGCTAAATCGTTTCAATACAGATTTTAGACGAATTTTCGAAGTACAGGTCGAATAACCCGCAAACCAGAGGAAGAATAACAAGCAAAGTCCCACTTTTCGTGTCCCACTACAAACGCAAAGCAGACTTTGCGGCTCCAACTTCAAACGCAAAGCATACTTTGCAGTTCTCAAAAGACCCGCAAACCTCAAGCCTTTGTGTTCATCTCTTCAAAAGACAAGTCGACTCTGCGCTCCCAACTAGAAACGCAAAGCTCAAACTTTGCGCATCTCAAGACAATCGCAAACCTCAGTTCTCGGGTCCTCAAGCAAATGCAAAGAAAACTTCTCGCATCAAGTTAGACCCGCAAACCTCCATCTTGCGCGTCCAACTAGACCCGCAAACCTCCATCTTGTGCGTCCAACTAGACCCACAAACCTCAACCTTGCGCTTCCCACTAGACCCGTAAACCTCATTTTGCGCGTCCCATTAGCGGAACCCCCGTGCTAAGTCTGCCTAGGGGGACAAAATTTCTTGTGTGATCAAATTTTACCTGGGTTAACGATCATATCTGTCAAGTTTTTCTCATATATATCAATACAGGATGACATCCAAAGAAGCTCTCGAAATAGGAACCGACACCAAGACAACAGTTCTCTTTCGAGGGGAATACGAACAGTGGAAGGATAGGTTTCTAAACTTCATTGAAAGACAGGATTTGGGTAATTTAATTATACAATCCCTAGAAGAAGGCCTAATGGAACGACACAGTTGAGAATTGTAAAAATAGTAGCGTGAATCCTTATATAAAGTATGTTTGTTAAGACACAGTCTCATTGGATTCAAGATCATCCAATCTGAAGATCGCAATCTGAAGCTAAAGCCGGAACGTCGACTCTCGATATTAAAGTCTATGTCTATTTGTAATAAAGGTCAATGTAATTGTTTGTTTATTGTTCTAGTTAACTTAGTTTAAATATCTAATTCTATTAGATATTAGACTTAGTTAGCTTCTAGTTACATATATTAGATTTAGTTATAATATAGTTTGTTAGTTAATATCTAGATATTATTCTAGATATTATTGCAAGTGGTAGATAGTGTGTTAGACACACTTAGGTTAGTTGTTGTATCTCTAACAACTCTCTCTATACAGATCAGATATAGATCACACACACAAAAATACACATCAAGGTGAAAAAGAGAGAAAACATAGAGAACACAAAGCAAAGCTTAATCGATCAACCTTGTAATCGTTTGATATATTCAATACAGGTTGGTAATCGTTATTGTGTCGTTGTTTCTATAAACTTGATAAGTATTGTTGGACCGACAATTGGTATCAGAGCCTGATAAAGATCAAAATCAAGTTTTTGTGAAAAACGTCTCTGTGTTCTGTGTTCAAAATCGATTTCGAGATTTAGAGTGTTTTAGGTGTTAGAATCGATCAGAGTGTGATCGAAATACATGCTAGATCGAGTTGTATGTGTTTAATTTCACGTTAAACCTTAAATCGAGTTCCAATTTGTGGTTTTTGTGAGAAAAGAGTTGAGAAGAGTAAGTCACTATGCGATCAGATTAGTTTCTAAAAAGAGTGTTTTAGTGAGATCGAGTGCCTACAATCTGTTCTAGATGTGTTTCTAGACATAAGGGTAGTGTTTGTTATTGCTAAATCGTTTCAATACAGATTTTAGACGAATTTTCGAAGTACAGGTCGAATAACCCGCAAACCAGAGGAAGAATAACAAGCAAAGTCCCACTTTTCGTGTCCCACTACAAACGCAAAGCAGACTTTGCGGCTCCAACTTCAAACGCAAAGCATACTTTGCAGTTCTCAAAAGACCCGCAAACCTCAAGCCTTTGTGTTCATCTCTTCAAAAGACAAGTCGACTCTGCGCTCCCAACTAGAAATGCAAAGCTCAAACTTTGCGCATCTCAAGACAATCGCAAACCTCAGTTCTTGGGTCCTCAAGCAAATGCAAAGAAAACTTCTCGCATCAAGTTAGACCCGCAAACCTCCATCTTGCGCGTCCAACTAGACCCGCAAACCTCCATCTTGTGCGTCCAACTAGACCCACAAACCTCAACCTTGCGCTTCCCACTAGACCCGTAAACCTCATTTTGTGCGTCCCATTAGCGGGACCCCCGTGCTAAGTCTGCCTGGGGGGACAAAATTTCTTGTGTGATCAAATTTTACCTGGGTTAACGATCATATCTGTCAAGTTTTTCTCATATATATCAATACAAGATGACATCCAAAGAAGCTCTCGCAATAGGAACCGACACCAAGCCAACAGTTCTCTTTCGAGGGGAATACGAACAGTGGAAGGATAGGTTTCTAAACTTCATTGAAAGACAGGATTTGGGTAATTTAATTATACAATCCCTAGAAGAAGGCCTAATGGAAACACAGTATAGGGAGCCAGCAGCAGAAACTCAAGAAGCAAGAGTTGCACTCTCTTATACAGATCTAACAGGTGATGCTAAGCTAAGAGCAAAAGACGACAGGTTAGCCAAGTCATACATTCTACAAGGTATTACAAATGAAATCTATGTAAAGATTGACAGCTACAAAGCCTCAGCCAAACAAATGTGGGATCAATTAGAGAAAATGATGTTGGGTTCAAAGATTGGGAACCAACTGAAAATCTCTAACTGCCTGCACAGTTTTTAAAGAATTCAAAGGCAGAATTGGAGAAACTCTAGAAGGAACATATGATAGGTTTGTGACATTGCTAAACGAATTGAGCAAGAACAAGGTCAACAAATCTCAAATCGAGCTGAATATCAAATTCCTGAGTAATCTACAACCAGAATGGAAAAGTTTTGCCAGGCAGATGAGGCAGATAAAAGACCTGAATAAGATTCCACTTCACGAGGTGTATGAAACCCTCCGACAAAATGAAGATGAGGTGGATGAAATTCTAGCAGAAAAGAGAAAAGGAAAGACAGTTGAAGACACAGTCGCTCTTGTTGTGAAGAAGAAGAAGAAGAACAAGACGATTGTGTATGAATCAGAAGAAGCTGAAGCTGATGTTATCTCTGACTCGGATGAGAATGAACAAATGCAACAAGCAATGCAGTTTCTAAAAAATGCATTTCAGAAAAAGTTCTACAGGAATCCAACGTCAAACAGTCAGAGGTACTCTTCTGGACCCAACAACTATGCTCACAAGGAAAGAGTTGAAGGAAGCAGATATGAAGGAAATTGGTATGAAGGGAAAAGATTTGAAGGGAAGAGATTTGAAGGGAAGAGATTTGAAGGGAAGAGACAAGAGGAGAAGAAATCTGATGAGAGAAGATATCAGACAGAAGGAAACAGATTGGAAGAGAAGAAACCGGAAGAAAGGAAGTACAAAGCTGAAGGATCAAGTCAGCCACGACCACTGATGTGCTACAACTGTGGCAAAACCGGTCACTTTGCCAAGGATTGCCGAATATCAAAGGTTTGAAACTCCAACTTCTACAAGAACAAGATGCTTCTTGCAAAGCAACAGGAGGCAGGCAAGGCGCTGATGGCTGAAGATGAATACTGGCTGGATCACTCAGATGAAGAAGAAAAGGATGCAGCCGTCAATATGTGCTTGATGGGCAAAGTCGAATCAGATACTGAAGCTGATTCAGAAAATGAAGAAGATGAGGTATGTGATTTATCGTATAAAGATTAAATGAATAAAATGCATGTTATGGTTTTAAAACAAGAAGAGTTAGAATCTAATCTTAAGCGAGAAAATGGTGTTATTATTAATAAAAACCAATTGATACAGAAACTTAGCGATGAAATTGCTGAGAAGAAAGTATTAGTTGAGGTTTTACATACAAACGCTGACACCAACGCAAAAGAACAGACTATAATTCTAAAAGAGAAGAGTGTAACACCCCGAATTTCGTTATGTAACCTTGGTATTCTTGTGTTAAACTTTTGTCGTTAGCACCGCGTTTGTTACCAAGTTTGAGTTTAGCCTTTGGTGGTTTTGGACAAACCACAGTGAACTACGCGAGTTATTCCGCGGGTTGAGGTCGCGGCATAACCCGCGAAACCCTCTGGATGTATTGGTTTTTAGGGACACGGGCGAGTTATGCCGCGAGTGGAAGTCGCGGCATAACCCGCGAAGCTCTCCTGGCCGACTTAAGGGTTTCCACCCAAAATATCTCTCATTTCTGAATCTCATTCTCTCTCTCTAAATCGTTTCTCTCTCTCTCTCTCTTCAAGTCTCTCTCTCTCTAGAGTTTATTTGGATATTCAAGGGTTCGTTAATCGCTAGTATTAAGTGCATCGCTCGGGGTTTTGGTGTATAAAGCTTCACCTCTTCGTCGTGGTCGATATCTGGTTTTCGGGTTTTCGTATAAACCTGTTTGGTGAGTTCCTACTATCATTTTACAAACTTTATACATGTCAAAACTCTTATTTGCGAAATCTGAAGTATTTCTACGGTCTGATTTTATGTTCTCTACATTTTGTTGTAAATGAAGTTTTTGGTGATTCTCGGGGTTCCCGGTCAGTTTTGACCAAAATGACGGGTTCCGCCTTATTGAAGTAAAATGATGTTTTATTTACACTACGTGGTCATTTGAAAAGAATATTTATGAACTCATTTTAACGACTTTCATTCTTACCAGAAGTTGAACTGGGAGTAGCATTTTGTTTATAAAATGTACTTGTACCATATATTTATTTATGGTTGGTCACATATGTTGTTGTGACGAGTCCTTACCATTACTAGTGGATCCCTAGGTTTTGAGTAGACTGTATTGTTGGGATGTTACATTCCCCAAAATTGTAGCTAAGGATCACTTGTTCCTTGAGGGCAACTTGGTACGGTTATGTGAGGCCGGATACTAGCCATGGTTCATAGTGATCCTAGCGAAGGAGTATACCTTGGTTTTGTGCTTGGGGCTTGATCTCACGTTGAAGCACGGACTTTGTGATTCGTATCCGCGGATTCCAATTGGTTTAGCTCATAACTCGGATTTGTGGTCTACTTTGTGTTACACCACTCTCCTTGGTAAAATGGTCCTTTTATCACCGTTTAAGAGTTTTGGACCGAAGAGGCCTGGTTGTGGCGAAATGTTATCTTTACGAAGTAAACCTTTATGAAAAGATTTCTTTATGATACTGATATTATATCTTTTGAGCTTTATAAACTGTATGTTCTCACCTGGCTTTATAGTCTGACACTTTTTCTCAAATGATATGTATAACAGGTTTCCCTTAGCGGTGGGTTGCACAGGGTCTTTGAGAGTCGAGCGTAGACTCGAGGCATATTTTGAGATGTCTAGTATTTTGGTGTTGGGCATTGTTTAAGTCCCATCTTTTAGTGAATTCTGGTTAGTCAAGTGTTGTAGTCTAGACGGTTATGTTTAGATTAGTATTGTTGATAAATTCTATATCCGTATGAGTTTTGTATAGTCTTAAGGACTGATCCCCTTTATGGGAAGTTAATATCATCACGGATGTCTCATTGCCTTATTTCCAGGTTTTAATTTACTCTGAAAAGAAAAAAAAATTTAGAGTGTTACAAGTTGGTATCAGAGCTCTAGTTTAAGCGAACTAGGCATTAATGTAAGATGTCTAGACTTAGACTGAGTTTGATAGGCATTGATTGTGAGATTGGGTAGAACTTCTAAGATGGGTAAGTCTTAGAATCGACGGATGTTATGTTAATCAAGCGTTATGATGACGGTAACAAGAACCCTTATGTGTTATATGTTCATAATCTCACTTAGCTAATGTGATTATGAGGATATTTTGCGTAAGTGTAATTGGTTTGCCAATGTTATGACAATTGGTAGACGTAGCGGTACGTTTCTTTCGTGCGTGTTTCAGTTAAACTCTTCCTTACCCTTTCTCGTGCTTGTGTTTGTCTGCTCTACCTTAGTATGTTGACCGTTAGAGTAGTGCGAAGGTTTATAAGCGAGTAAGCTAAGGAATGATTGTTGTTTGTAAGCAATGTCTCTTTGGAATTATAGTAAGTGTGTGGGACGCATTAAGTTAATCATCCTAAGCCAGATTCGTTGGTGGAGTTAGGATTATATCTTGTTAGATCGATTCCACATAGAGGAGATTTGTAAGTTAATTTAATAGGATGGTTGCCCTTTGATGCCTGAGGCATCCGGTAGATTATAAAACATTAGGATATTGTGAAGCGTAGTATTAAGATGTGAGTGCCGACCGAATTCATGCATTTAATTTATTTCTAAAATAAGGTTGCCTAAATTGTTTTTCATGAGCGCCAACCATGAACTAAATTACATTATAACGTTCTGGCAAGACATTTAGCACTCATCATATTTTAAACTATGAGCATAAGCATGCTTACATTGGTTTTGTTGCACCTGATTTCAAATTATTATCAAAACTCTCCTTATTTAAGTCTAGTGTTTAAATGCTATTTTTGATGTCGAAATAATTGTGTTTTAACGCTTGTGGAGTTAATGGGCAAATAGCCGTGGAATTTTGACCTTGACATTGGAGCTCTTCCCCATACTTTTGAGTCGGAGTTCTTGGAAATTTTGGTTTGTGTGAGTCTTGTTGAATTGCATGGAGTATTGCTTTACGAATTCTTTTAACGCGTGCGTATATTTTGAGATGCGTAAGTTAATTTTAAATTGTGTGCAATTTATGAGTTCTTTGGAAATCGTGTCTCATCAGAATTTTGTTTGAATGGTCACCTTACCTTATATTGAAAAATAGAAATTTTGACACCACTTGATTGTTAGCGTAAATGAGTTTTATAAAATCCAGTTGGATTATGGTGTCTCATCTTATGACTTTTGCGTCGCGTAAATAATTTTGAGAGGCATGTGCGTGTGCATCATTATGTGTGTTAATCTCGGGGTTTTATTATCAAGTATCATATGGCGTGTACTATGTGTATTGGATTTAAGTATAACGTTGGTGTGAATGATTGCATAAACGATTTATGTTATTTTTAAAAAACAGGACTTTCGTTCTGATCGTATTCCATCATTAACTCTTACTGTTAAAACTTCCGCAAAGCATTTAGCGAATTAGCGGTATTTTTGTCGTTGTAGTTTCTATTCTGTCAAATGTGTTTATCTTTTCAACGTGAAGCTTCAAACTCGATTTGAAATTTTATTTGCATCCCCGTTATTTTACCGCCCTTTGAAAATTCATGCGTTGCGACGTCTCTTGGTTATAGAGGAGGAATTTTAAAGATAAAGTTGTGATTTTTCCTTTAGAGTTGTACAAACAATTGTTGCACATGTTGAAGTGCAAGAACCTATTTTCACGATTATGGTATAAACTATTACGTATGTTACTTGGTACTTCCCAAGGTGTGAGTATTTTGATAAGTTTCGTATTCGGTAATTTGGATTGTTTTAACAAGCATAAATTGCTCATGTCGAGCTTGAATATTTCAACAAGTAAATAGTGTGATTTACATATTCTGGGTGATTTTGTACACGTAAAATCTACATTATGATTTATGCATCTTTGATGATTTTGTGCATCTTAGCATAATTGCATTCATAAACTTTTGGAAAATCTTTTGTCTCAATACGTGTTGAGTTTCGAGAAATCATGTCCTAGTGGTGTGTGTTTTCATAAGCATTATTTAAAGACATTTCATTATTTGGGGAAAATCGTTAAATGCCGGTTAAATGTGTTTTAAGGTATACGAGGCTTTCATTGAAAATTTACGTAAAGTGTCAGGCTTTTGGCTCGGGGTTTGACTAAATGAGTCGTGTGGACATTTGTCCGGATTTATAACCGCAATGAAGGATTTTAGCATGATGGGGTTTATTCGTGTTTTGGTAAGTTAAAGTTGAATTGTGAAAATAATGTACATGCCAAAATGTTTATTTTAAAGTGTTTGAGTTTTACAATAAATTGTTAACTGCTGATAAGTTTTGGTTATTTTGGAATGTTTAATTTTATGAGCATGCGAGACACCCATTTTAGGATCTTTGATTATTTTAGTAAATAAATCATGTTGAAGTGCTCCTTTGATGATTTTACATATATAATTGGAGTTCAATTGACGTAAGTGTCATTTGGTGTGTTTGATATTATAATTTTTTTTCAGAAAATGCATATTAGTGTATATGAGGCCTTTTGAAAACATAAGGATGTGAGTTTAATTAGAAAACGGTTTGTTTCAACCAACGATGAGATTTGAGTTAATTATAATTTCGGTCGTGTTTGCATAATAGTTGGTCAAGCGTGTTTCAGTATTTATTTCGGCTTTCATTTGGGTGTTTACGTAAACCGTTGGGTCGTTGGCTCAATTTTGACTAAATGGAGTCTTGAGGACATTCATACGGTTTAAAAACAGTTGTGGAATTTTTGGAGTATGATGGCGATTATTTCATGCCATTAGGAATTACATGTTTTCTTTTTGGGAGCTTTGGTCTTTCATTTGGAGTCGTGTAAATTTTGACAGTGTTGGGATCCATAGGCACGTAAGTCTGTCTGTTTTGGAAAACCTAAGTTTTTAGTTACTGTGGTGACCGCTTGGGTTGGCTAGCGAGTAGACAATAGGTGGCACAAGCCGCTGAGTTGAAACTCGTTTAGATTGGATAGGCACCCATGTTCGTAAGACCCTGGAGTGGAACTCGACGGAGTATGGCAAGGGGCAATAATAGGTCTGAGGATTGTGATGTCTTGTATGGCATGGGAACTAGGACCGGTATGTGTGGTGAAATCCAATAACATCACGGGTGGCTCCATTCACGTGTTCTCGCCACCCAAGATGGAAACGTTTAGAGGTCATGCGAGAAAGCTGTGTGGGCGGCCTACTTGCGTGTCCTTCTATTCTTTTGTGTACGGGTCTATCCGTCGTAGACCCGGGGTATTTTAAACACTAATGTTATATTTTTACCGGCTTTGGTTATGTAGAGTCAACGGTAAATGATGGCTTTAATATTGGGTTTTCCCCCACGTATATTAAGGCTTGAATGAAATGTGTTATTCGTGCATGTTGATATTTAGTTTTCTTTTGTTTTTGGTCGTGTGAGTGTTGGGACTAGTGTCCATGTTTTCGGACGTACGATGTGGATAGTGTTACTAATATTTCATACTTCGAGTTATACAAATTGTGTCAATTTATAAAACGTAATTGCAATGAAATATCCGTCTTTGAAAGTGCATGACTTTGAAAAGGAGTTGTTTTTATGTTTTAAGGTTCATTACTTTGAAAAGTTCTGATTGAAAGAGAAATTCATCAATTTAAATGCTTTTACTTATGTAAAACTCTTGAGCTCTCTAGGCGTTAAGCTTAAACTTTTATTTTTTTATTTATCTACATGTGCATCATTTCCTGTCGGGGGTTCGGCTCTAGCAGTTCTTTAAGGAGTTGAGCCTTAGCCTTGAGCTAGAGTAAGTTGTTGGTAAAGTCTTCCACAGGTTGGAATTAGTCTACACATGGGTTTCTGTAGCGCCCGTCCTTTATAAGTCCGAGTGTGTATATTGGTGGTACGTTTAGAGGTAAATCGTTATAAAGTTGTTGTAGACGAAGTATTCAGGGTTGTATTAAGAAATTCTAAATAAGGGTTATTCCCAGAATTGGAGTCGGATTGGAGTTGAGTGATAACAGAATCTATGTTGACCGTTCGTCGGAAAGACGCATTAGTGCGCCTTGTAAGAATATCTTTATTGATAATAGGATTGGTTCAGTGAAATCTGAGAGTTGTGGGAAGATTAGCGTCGACCGTTGGCTTTGAGTTCGGAATCGTGCAGTTCGAAAGAACTGGTAGATGGGAAGTTAAGGTCGCTAATTTCCTGGAGATTGTAATTGTCACCTATGGTTGGGAGGCAACCGTAACCTTGGGAGTAAAGGTTACTTTGGAAGTGTTGAGTGTTCGTTCGGTTAGGAGCGATTTGTGCCGAAAGAAGGGTAGCTCATGTGGATGTCAGTATTAGGATCTCGTTAATGATTCTGGCATTTGGGTTGTGACGATCTTCTCTGCGGACAGTGTTCCATTGAGAAGAGTAGATTTCGAGGACGAAATCATTCTAAGGTTGGGAGGATTGTAACACCCCGAATTTCGTTATGTAACCTTGGTATTCTAGTGTTAAGCTTTTGTCGTTAGCACCGCGTTTGTTACCAAGTTTGAGTTTGGCCTTTGGTGGTTTTGGACAAACCACAGTGAACTACGCGAGTTATGCCGCGGGTTGAGGTCACGGCATAACCCGCGAAACCCTCTGGATGTATTGGTTTTTAAGGACACGGGCGAGTTATGCCGCGAGTGGAAGTCGCGGCATAACCCGCGAAGCTCTCCTGGCCGACTTAAGGGTTTCCACCCAAAATATCTCTCATTTCTGAATCTCATTCTCTCTCTCTAAATCGTTTCTCTCTCTCTCTCTCTTCAAGTCTCTCTCTCTAAAGTTTATTTGGATATTCAAGGGTTCGTTAATCGCTAGTATTAAGTGCATTGCAAACTTCGTCGTGGTCGATATTTGGTTAAAGCTTCACCTCTTCGTCGTGGTCGATATCTGGTTTTCGGGTTTTCGTATAAACCTGTTTGGTGAGTTCCTACTATCATTTTACAAACTTTATACATGTCAAAACTCTTATTTGCGAAATCTGAAGTATTTCTACGGTCTGATTTTATGTTCTCTACATTTTGTTGTAAATGAAGTTTTTGGTGATTCTCGGGGTTCCCGGTCAGTTTTGACCAAAATGACGGGTTCCGCCTTATTGAAGTAAAATGATGTTTTATTTACACTACGTGGTCATTTGAAAAGAATATTTATGAACTCATTTTAACGACTTTCATTCTTACCAGAACTTGAACTGGGAGTAGCATTTTGTTTATAAAATGTACTTGTACCATATATTTATTTATGGTTGGTCACATATGTTGTTGTGACGAGTCCTTACCATTACTAGTGGATCCCTAGGTTTTGAGTAGACTGTATTGTTGGGATGTTACATTCCCCAGAATTGTAGCTAGGGATCACTTGTTCCTTGAGGGCAACTTGGTACGGTTATGTGAGGCCGAATACTAGCCATGGTTCATAGTGATCCTAGCGAAGGAGTATACCTTGGTTTTGCGCTTGGGGCTTGATCTCACGTTGAAGCACGAACTTTGTGATTCGTATCCGCGGATTCCAATTGGTTTAGCTCATAACTCGGATTTGTGGTCTACTTTGTCTTACACCACTCTCCTTGGTAAAATGGTCCTTTTATCACCGTTTAAGAGTTTTGGACCGAAGAGGCCCGGTTGTGGCAAAATGTTATCTTTACGAACTAAACCTTTATGAAAAGATTTCTTTATGATACTGATGTTATATCTTTTGAGCTTTATAAACTGTATGTTCTCACCAGGCTTTATAGTCTGACACTTTTTCTCAAATGATATGTATAACAGGTTTCCCTTAGCGGTGGGTTGCACAGGGTCTTTGAGAGTCGAGCGTGGACTCGAGGCATATTTTGAGATGTCTAGTATTTTGGTGTTGGGCATTGTTTAAGTCCCATCTTTTAGTGAATTCTGGTTCGTCAAGTGTTGTAGCCTAGACGGTTATGTTTAGATTAGTATTGTTGATAAATTCTATATCCGTATGAGTTTTGTATAGTCTTAAGGACTGATCCCCTTTATGGGAAGTTAATATCATCACGGATGTCTCGTTGCCTTATTTCCAGGTTTTAATTTACTCTGAAAAGAAAAAAAAAATTAGAGTGTTACAAATAGTGAGCTCAAGTCTAAATTGACAAAAAGTGAGATTGATTTTTATAAGCTTATTGAAGTGCATTCTTTATATACTAAAGAAAACAAGACCTTAATTGCTAAATTAGATGATTTGGAAAAGAAGCTATACTCATTAGGTCAAAGTGAGCAAACCATTCATCTTAAAAAACCGAAAAAGAACAAAGAAAATTGGGGAATCGGTTATGTGAAACCTCAACGTCTCAAAAGGGTATAAGAGAAGTGCCTGCACTTTATGACTATACCTCTATGCTTGTTTCTCACCGAATCGACTCATTTAAAGTTTTTATTACTAAACTATCAGAAGAGGATGAAGCAATGAATTTGAAAAACGGATTCAACTGACTACTTTCAAAGTTATTCTGAAAAAGAGATGGAGGCGAAGCCTGTTATAGGTAAAATTTATGTCCCTTCTCTCGTGTTATAAAGTAAAATTTCTGAACTCGTGACCTCTTTATCAGATGAAAGACTTATGATTGAGATTCAAAAAATGGTTTTTTCAACTGTTATGAAAAATGTTGTTTTTACAAAGGCTTTTACTTCTAATGACATGTTTGGTTCATCAAACGAAGAGTTTAATTTTCTTAATTCTGACGGTGGTTTAGATGGTTGTTTTGAACAAATTGTTTTTAATGCGAAACTTCCTAACCATGCATCTTTTGTTAAGAAAACTTCAAGAAAAAACAGTTTGCCTGTGTTCATTGCAAAATCAACGAAAGCTTTCGTTGATAAATCAGTCTCTGTGAACGCTAAGAGTGCTAAAGGTAAGAAAATATCTCAGCATTCACGAAAACCAACCATTACTGGTAATTCTAAGAAGAAGCATTCAGTTGTTGCTCAAAGGTCTAACTCACCAGTTTTACATGTTTCAGATATGAGCAAGTCAAGACCTGAAGCCCATTCTCAATGGCAACCAAAACGGAAGCTTGACAAGGCCGTTTTATCGTCTAGTAGTGTTAATTGTAATAAGACTTCGCTTACTAAAGATGTTGTGATTGCTGAAATTGCTGTTTTGAATCCAAAACTTGTTGTTTCTCGTAAACAATATACAATGAAGCAATTATTTCAGTTATCTTTATCTGCTGGAAAGTCCTCTATCTATAATAAACATGTTTCTATTACTTGTCAAGATTCTAGAGATTGGTTTGGAAATTACCATGTGCATTCATCTCATACCAACTCTCATGCTTTTCAAAAGAACAAAGGATCCAATTTGAAATGGATACCAAAATCTTGTGCTAACACAGCAGGACCCAAATTCCAGTGGGTACCTAAGGCTAAATCTGTGTTGCAGGCACACAAAGCTTAAAGAGAAAGCGACTTCTGATTATGTACAGATCAGGACTAGTTCTTCAATGTCAAAATAGGTTTTTGGATAATGCAGTTCAAAACCCGAACATCAAAGTCGAAATAGGCTTTTGAACAAATCAGTTCAAGACCCGTACTTCGATAATCAAAGTGAATATTCCAAAGTTGTCGTATAAATATCTAAATTTGTAATTTCTCTTATGCAGACTAGTCATACATGGTTCTTGGACAGCGGATGTTCAAAGTACATGACAGAGGAAAAAGAGATACTATCCAACTTTAAAGACAAATTTTGTGGAACAGTAAGATTCGGAAACGACCAGTTTTCTCCAATCATGGGATATGGTGATGTACAACATGACAATGTCACTATCAAGAAGGTGAGCTATGTAGAAGGCTTAGGAAACAACTTGTTCAGTATAGGCCAGTTCTGTGACAAAGACTTAGAGGTCAACTTCAAAGCCAAAAGATGTTCCGTTCGCAATGAAGAAGGCGAAGAACTTTTGGTCGGTAAACGAGAATCATACCTCTACACAATCAATTTATTAGATGTCCAGATTGACAAGCAAGTTTGTCTACTATCGAAAGCTTCGATGAAACAAAGTTGGTTATGGCATCGACGTCTTTCGCACCTCAACTTTCGGTACATCAACGATCTGGTCAATGGAAAGCTCGTCAAAGGACTTCCAGAGCTGAAATATGAAAGAGAACATCTATGCGCAGCTTGTGAAAAAGGGAAGATGAAGAGGGCACCTCATAAACCGAAGCCTGAACCAAGTACAAAAGCTCCTTTAGAGTTATTGCATATGGATCTATGCGGTCCAATGCGCACTCAAAGCTTAGGCGGCAAGAAGTACATACTCGTGATCGTGGACGATTATTCGCGGTACACATGGGTCAAGTTTCTACGTACAAAGGATGAAACACCAGATGTTATCATTACATTCCCAAAGATGCCCAGGTGAATCTGCAGAAACCAGTCAAGTTTCTACGAACAGATAACGGCACAGAGTTCAAGAACAACAAAGTTGAAGAATATCTCGAATCTGTCGGGATTTCACATCAATACTCTGCTGCTCGTACGCCTCAACAAAATGGAGTGGTTGAAAGAAGAAATCGAACGCTAGTCGAGGCTGCTCGTACTATGCTAAGTCATTCCAACTTACCTCTATTTTTGTGGGCAGAAGCTGTTTCGACCGCGTGCTACACACAGAATCGATCCATGATACATCGGAGATTCAAGAAGACTCCTTACGCGTTAATCAACAACAGAACACCGACAATCAAATATTTCCATATATTTGGATGTAAGTGTTTCGTATTAAACGATAGGGAGAATCTCAACAAATTCAGCGCTAAGGCAGATGAAGGAATCTTCATTGGATATTCCTCGACTTCAACTGCATATCGTGTCTATCTAAAGAAGACAAAGACGGTGATTGAAAGCGTCAACGTCACCTGTGATGAAGAGATGGCTTCCGAACAACACAGTTCACAATTCGCAATAACAGGAATACTAGCTTCTGGGCAACTCAGTCCAGAACCTATGTCTCAACAGAATAAATCAGATGAAGCATCAACTTCTACTAACCATTTATCTGATTTAGATTTATTATTTGAATTGTTTTATGATGAATATCTCGGATCTAATGTAAAGAAATCTGTTGTGGTTGACAGGATGGAAGACTTAACGACTCCTCACCCAACCAGTTCAGATGTTCCAATTGAATCAAACGCCCCAATTCAACAAGAGATAACAATTCAAATGCCGACTCCAACAAGTTGAACGAGACAGAAGTAGTTGAAACTGTAGGATGTTCTGTACAGATCAATCTACATCCAGAACAAGCTGTACCTGCTGAGCCTTCTGAACCTGCCACTTCAACTGAAATCACTCCTCATGAACAAACAGAAGAAGGTACAAGTGGATTTGTAGATGACACAACCGACATACAATCATCTAATCCACTGCCTCATGAACATAAATGGACCAAAGAGCACCCGCTAAGCCAGATTATTGGCGATCCATCAAAACCGGTGCAAACTAGGTCAACATCAATAAACATGTGCATGCATGACTCCTTTCTGAGCAAGTTTGAGCCAACACGCGTATCAGAGGCACTTGCTGATCCAGAATGGGTGATCTCAATGCAAGAAGAGCTAAATCAGTTTGATGCACTTCAAGTCTGGAAACTCGTCCCAAAACCTAAAGGTAAAACCATTATAGGTACGAAATGGGTTTTCAAGATAAAGAAAGACGAAGATGGAACCGTCATTAGAAACAAGGCACGACTAGTAGCCAAAGGATACAGACAAGAGGAAGGAATAGACTATGACGAAACATATGCTCCTGTGGCGCGATTAGAGGCAATCAGAATGTTTCTAGCCTACGCAGTCCACAAAAACTTCACGGTCTTTCAAATGGACGTGAAGACAGCATTCCTCAATGGAATTCTGAAGGAGGAAGTCTACGTCTCTCAGCCAGAGGGATTTGTCAATCAAGAGATGCCAAATCACGTTTACATTTTCGACAAAGCACTCTACGGTCTGAAACAAGCAGCTCGAGCCTGGTATGATGTCTTTTCTAATTTTCTAGTCAAGTCTGGGTTTTCAAAAGGTACGGTAGGTACCACTTTGTTTATTAAAAAGGAAAAAGGCGATATCATTTTAATTCAAATCTATGTAGATGATATTATCTTTGGTTCTACAAATACTAAGTACTGTAAGAATTTCGCAAACCTTATGGTGTCTAGATTTCAGATGAACATGATGGGAGAGATCAATTTCTTTCTCGGATTGCAAGTCAAACAGTTTTCTACGGGTATCTTTATCAATCAATCAAAGTACATTAGGGATATCCTTCGGAAGTTCCAAATGGAAAATTCAAAACCGATTGGTACCCCAATGGCACCAGGTACTAAGATTGGCAGCGATCCTTCGGGAAAGGCTGTTGATATTAGGACTTATCGAGGGATGATAGGTTCTTTAATGTATTATACGTCGAGTAGGCCAGATGTAATGTTTTCAACATGCTTATGTGCAAGATATCAGACCAATCCTAAAGAAATCCATTTGTCTGCTGTGAAGCGCATCTTTAGGTATCTGAAGGGCACTGCAGATCTTGGTCTGTGGTATCCTAAAGATACTAGTTTTGAACTAACAGCCTACACAGATGCAGATCATGCAGGTTGTATGTTAGACAGGAAGAGCACGTCAGGACATGTGCAGTTCCTCGGTGAAAAACTTGTCAGTTGGGGATCAAATAAGCAACTTTGTGTTTCAACCTCCACGGCCAAAGCAGAATATGTAGCTGCTGCTAGCTGCTGTTCTCAAGTCTTGTGGATGAGAACTCAATTACGCGACTACGGTTTCCACTTCAACAAGATCCCGATCTACTGTGACTCCAAGAGCGCCATCGCAATAACGGCGAATCCTGTTCAACACACAAAGACAAAGCATATAGACGTCAGGTATCGTTTTATCAAGGATAATGTAGATAAAGGAACAATTGAACTTTTCTTTGTAAAGACTGAGTATCAACTTGCTGATTTGTTCACCAAACCTTTAGACGAAAAGAGGTTTACCTTTCTAGTCTCGAAGCTTGTTATGCTAAATCTCAAAGTATAACCAGTAATTACCTATAAAAGTTTTCTAATTGTATACTTATTCATCATTTCTTCATTCTTAACTCTGATTGATATCTGTCATTCTATCATATGTTCATGATCCAAGGGGGAGAATGAGAAGAAATTGACATCTGGTCAATATTACTTCGAGGGGGAGCTCATAAAATTTGTGCATGTACCTTTTAATGTCAAAATTTTTTTGTAATGCAAGATTTTAGGGGGAGCTCTTCAAGACAAAAGGGGAGTTCGGATATGACTTCTGATTGTTTCTGATCAGAAATCGTACTTTAAAAAGTTTTACTACTTTTTTTGTCTTTTCATTATAAGTTAATAAATTTTACTTTGACTTGACATAAGACTTTTGCAGAATTTTTGAGAGAAACTTAAAAGATCATATGTTTATGACTTAAAGATTAGCTTCATGGGATGTAAGATCGAACGTAAAGGTATAATCCTTTATCTTAATCTCATATATGGTTGAAAGAAGGACAACTTTCAATCATTGGAAAACATTGTTTTTAATGTTCAAAACACTTCCCGATTTTTCAACAGATTTTATATTTTGGGAGTGTATTTTAAATGTTTTCATGATCTAAATTGTGCTTTAACTGAAATAGTTAAACCAATCTGAGCATCACGTGCATCATAGGAAAACAAAGAATCATTGTGCTATGTATTAACACAACTTCTATGGAATCACCTTAACCAGTGATTTCTACCCAAGAAGTTAATCCTTAGTGATTGAGTGTGAAAATAGAAAAGAAATGAGTGTGATTAGAGAAAGCAAAAAGTTTAAAAGAAAGAGCGTGTGAGAACAGAGTTAAAAGAATATCACAACTCTGCACCAACTTTTTCTGAGCCGGGTAGCCACAATTCTAGTGATTCACAATTCTTTGGTGATCATTATTGAAACAGGCAACTAACCCATGCCAACTCTTGATCAAACCTCACCATCTACTCATTTTCTTCTTCACAAGAAAGTGTTTCACATTTTCAAAGGGGATGCAACACATATGCTATCTAATTTTCATTCGGAAAATCTGGATATTGAAAAGAAGGAAGCCTGCCCCACCTTCGCACTTCACTCATGCACATTGAGTCTGTGTTTAACTTATTGTTGTCTCAGTGGTTTACACAATTTTGAGCCTAATAGGCAATCATCAAGTGCTTAATTCTTTCAACACAAGCACGAACACACAAGGAATTAGTTTCTTTGTCATAACGTTTATAGAAATAACCTTTGTGGTGTTTCGATGATTAAACGGAAGCCCTGGGGGAGTCAACATCAAAACAGCTCCTTTCCAATGTGTATTTGTTACACACAGTGACTTAGTTTTACTGACAGGCATGTTACCTGATTCATTAGTTGATTCAGGTGTTACACGACTAATTTGTCTGGATTTGCAAAGATCTAAATGAATCTCTTATGAATTGACGGATCAGGGGCTCTAACCGCAAGATAGACATTTCTTACAAATAATTTTGATGAAGTCATTGCACTTAACATCAAAAAGGGGCAGAATGACTACACAAGAAATGTCAAAGATCACATGTATTGAAGAATCACGTCCACTCTTCAAAATTAGATTGAAGACATGCTGATTTCAGAGCTAGAAAAAGAGATTGCATCTTCTTCTGTGCTGAAAGAGAAGATTGTATTGCTAAATGACTTTCGTAATGATCTTGATCCAAAGGGGGAGATTGTTAAGACACAGTCTCATTGGATTCAAGATCATCCAATCTGAAGATCACAATCTGAAGCTAAAGCCGGAACGTCGACTCCCGATATTAAAGTCTATGTCTATTTGTAATAAATGTCAATGTAATTGTTTGTTTATTGTTCTAGTTAACTTAGTTTAAATATCTAATTCTATTAGATATTAGACTTAGTTAGTTTCTAGTTACATATATTAGATTTAGTTATAATATAATTTGTTAGTTAATATCTAGATATTATTCTAGATATTATTGCAAGTGGTAGATAGTGTGTTAGACACACTTAGGTTAATTGTTGTATCTCTAACAACTCTCTCTCTACAGATCAGATATAGATCACACATACAAAAACACACATCAAGGTGAAAAAGAGAGAAAACATAGAGAACACAAAGCAAAGCTTAATCGATCAACCTTGTAATCGTTTGATATATTCAATACAGGTTGGTAATCGTTATTGTGTTGTTGTTTCTATAAACTTGATAAGTATTGTTGGACCGACAATGTTCATAATCACACTTAGCTACGGTTATTATGAATATATTTCTATGTGGGTATGCTTGAATTACTAGGATTATGATGATCGATGAACTGTATTAGTACGTTTCTTGTGTATAATCTTGTGTAGCCTATCTCTTACTCTCTCTCGATTGTATGACAGACCGAAATGGTAAATACTCGGAGTCAACTTCAACCATCTCCGGAGGGACAAGCCGTGACCGAATCCACGACCGATCGGCCAAATGAAACTGTAATGGTTGTACCTCCTCCACTTCCGCCCTTGCTTAGCAGGAGGGTGGAGAAAATACCGAAAACCAATATCGCCTCTGCGGACCCATTCTAACAGAAGTATCTCCTCTAATGTAAATGTTAGACATGATAAAGGCCATGAACGAGACCATGGCAAAACAGAAGGAAATATTTATGAAGCTACTGGAAGACAGAGAGGGTAGCAACCGCCGACACGAAATTATAGAAGAAAATGTGGTTGTAGCGGGTTCTGGGGGTACCGGAGATGAGACAACCCAGAAGAGCTTGTTCCTACAAGTCCTTCATAGGTTGCAAACCGCCATAGTTTTCCAGATCTGATGAGCCTGTAGCTTGCATAAATTGGCTTAGAGAAATCGAGCACGCCTTTAGAGCCTGCGACTGCGAGGAGAACTAGAAGGTAAAATTTGTTTCTCAAATACTCCGGGGTTAAGCTTTGACATGGTGGAACGTTTTCAACTCGACCATAAAAGAATATGTGTTGGCCAAAATGATGTGGACAGTGTTCAAGAAAAAGATTTTGGAGGAATATTGCAACGAGCCAGAGATGGACTTGATAGAAGAGGAGTTCCGCGCTTTGAAGATGGAAATTTTCCGGTAAGGGAATACACCAGACTTTTCATGGAAAAGTTAAATCTTGTGGGACATGTGGCCCCAACCGAGAAGGAAAAGGTGAAGGCATATCTGAAGGGTTTGCCTGCGGACATGATGTCGACGGTCCGCAACTCAAAAGCTACAAATCTTTGGGAGACGATAGAAGAGGCCGAGATCATGGAAATGGTCTATACGACAGACAAGGAAGAGAAGACAAAGGTCGTAGAGAAGATAAAGTGGGAGAACCCGCCGAGTTCGTTCAAGAAGCCGAGATTCCAACCAAGTGGTAGAAGTTTTGACAATCGTCGTGAGGTGAAGTGGTATTCCAAGTGAAAAAGCAAGAAGTTTGGTTTTTGCAACCCCAATCCCAACCTAATTTCATGCTTCAAGTGTGGTAAGCCGGGTCACACCAGTCCTGATTGTCCTATTCGGGGGCCAATTTGTTACAAGTGCAAGAAAGTGGGGCACGTGAAGAGGGAGTGCCCCAAGCATAGAGTAGGGGAAAGAGGAGGAAACTCGGGGAGCTAAACAAATAAGGACCCCTCAGGCTCAAGGGAGGCTTTCCAAATGACGAGAGAGGAAGTGAAGGAGACCACCGACGTGGTGTCGGGTACGTTCTTACTCTACTCCTTACCGCTAGAGTATTATATGATTTCGGCGCCAATTTATCTTTTGTATCCATTGAATTTTGCAAACCCTTGAACGTGCTTTCTAGTACTCTTAGTGATACATTAGTAGTAGAGGTAGCAAATGGAGAGCAAGTGATTTTGCATGAAGTCTTAGAAAAGTGTCAATTTTTAGAAATTCGTGGTGAACTCTTTGAGGTAGATTTACTCCCTGTGATGATTGGGAGTTTTGACGTGGTAATTGGAATAGATTGGTTGTCGAAACACCAAGCGGAGATCTTATGTTTGAAGAAGCTTGTCAGAATACCGACCTGAAGCAGAAACTTCGTCTTTATTTATGGGAAGAAGCATAAGGGTGAAGTGGCTCTCATTTCATCCATAAAAGCAAGGAAGTGCCTAGTGAAGAATTGTCCGTCATTCCTTGCTTACGTAATCGACTCCAAAGCGGAGAAGAATAAGATCGAAGATGTATGGATCATTAGCGAATATCCGGATGTTTTTTCCGACGATCTCCTGGGCTTGCTACCCGATCTCCAAGTGGAGTTTCGGATCGACTTGGTTCCGGGAGCGACACTAATAGCCCAGCACCCTATCGTCTTGCTCCAACCAAAAGGCAAGAGATGATGTCACAACTTCAGGAATTGCTAGAGAAACGATTTGTTAGGCCGAGCACTTCGCCTTGGGGAGCTCCGGTACTTTTCGTCAAGAAGAAGGAGGGTTGATGCGGATGTGCATCGATTACCGGAAATTGAACAAAGTAACCGTAAAGAATAAATATCCTCTTTCCCAAATCGACGACCTCTTCGATCAACTACAAGGAGCTAGATGTTTTTCCAAGATCGATCTTCGCTCGGGCTACCATCAAGTGAAAGTTAGAAAATAAGATATCTCTAAGACTGCCTTCAGAACCAGGTATGGCCATTACGATTTCCTACTTATGCCTTTTGGGCTAACTAACGCGCATGCCGTGTTTATAGACTTGATGAATCGGGTTTGCCGACCATTCCTAGACAAGTCGGTCATCGTATTCATCGATGACATGTTGGTGTGTTCAAAGAATGAAGAGGAGCACGAGTGACATCTTAGAGAAGTATTGGAAGTATTAAGGAACGAGAAGCTTTATGCCAAATTTTCTAAGTGTGAGTTTTGGTTGCACGAGGTTCAGTTCTTAGGTCACGTGGTTAGAAGAGAAGGGTTGACAGTTGATCCATCGAAGATCATGGCAATGACGAACTAGGAACCACCCAAGAGTCCTACTAAAATTCAGAGCACCTTGGGTCTAGCCGGCTACCATCGGAGATTCATTCAGGACTTCTCTAAAATCGCCTCTCCATTGACGTCTTTGACAAGGAAGAACGTTGTTCTTTTGGACCGAAAGTCAAGAGCAGGCCTTTCGAACTCTACAAAGGAAGTTATGTGAGGCACTAATGTTATCCCTACCCGAGGGGATGGAGGATTTTGTGGTCTACAGCGACGCGTCCAAAATGGGTTTAGGGTGTGTCATGATGGAAAGGGGTAGAGTAATACCCTATGCATCGAGGCAATTGATAGAACACAAGAAGAACTACCCCACCCATGATCTTGAGCTAGTGGCGGTGGTGTTCGCTTTGAAGTTATGGAAACACTACCTTTACGGTACGAATTGCACCCTTTTTACCGACCATAAAAGTCTAAGTACGTATTCGACCAAAAAGAATTGAACATGCGGCAACGAAGATGGCTAAAACTACTCAAAGACTACGTGTGAACTTCTATATCATCCCAGAAAGGCTAATATTGTGGCGGATGCTTTGATCCAGAAAGAGTATGGTAGTGGCGTTCAAGCTACCTTTGCAATAGTCGAAGTCGTCTCAAGCCTAATTGACAGAATGAAGATGTCCCAGTCAGAAGCATTACTGGAAGCAAATCTCAAGGGAGAAGCTATGGCGAAGCAACATCTTCAGTTGACTAAAGATGGAAGGGGTTTGAAGCTATTCTAGGGGCGAATATGGGTACTAAAGATCGGGGGATGTCGGGACTTGATGTTGGAAGACGCACATAAGTCCAAGTACTCTATTCATCCGGGGTGCACAAAAATGTACCGGTATTTGAAACTAAATTATTGGTGGCCGGTAATGAAATTAGATGTAGCTAGTTATGTGGAGTGATGCATAACTTGTTTACTAGTAAAACCTGAACACCAACGACCTTACGGTAGATTGCAATCCCTAGAGATACCGGAATGGAAGTGGGAGCACATTACCATGGACTTTGTAACCAAGCTACCGAAGACCTTGAGGAGTCACGACACCATTTGGGTGGTAGTGGATTGATTGACCAAGAGTGATCTCGAGGCATGGGGTGCCACTCTCTATCGTGTTCGACCGCGATTGCCAATTTACCTCTCATTTTTGGGATAGTCTACAAAAAGAGTTGGGTATTAGGATAAAGTTGGGTACCGCATACCACCCGCAAATGGACGGCCAGAGCGAGAGGACAATCGAAACCCTTGAAGACATGTTGAAGTCGTGCGTCATTGATTTCGGGGGATGTTGGGGCTCACATCTTCCGTTAGTGGAATTCGCCTACAACAACAGTTACCACTCAAGCATTGGTATGGCGTCGTTTGAGGCGTTATACGGGAGGAAGTGTAGGACGCCCATGTGTTGGTTAGAGGCGGGGGAAAAGCAGTTTTTCGGGCCAGAGATCGTGCAAGAAACAACCGACAAGGTTAAGAATCATAGTTAGCGGTTGAAGGCGGCTCAAGACCGCGAAAAGAGCTATGCGGACAAAAAGAGAAGATTGGTCGAGTTCCAAGTGGGGGAACGGGTGATGTTGAAGGTTTCACCGTGGAAGGGAATTATTAGGTTCAGAAAACGTGGGAAGCTTAGTCCCCGTTTCCTTGGACCTTTCACCATCATTGAGCGCATTAGGCTTCAAGCCTACAAGTTGGACCTACCTCCTGAGATGAACGAGATTCATCCCACTTTCCACGTGTGTTACTTGCGAAGGTGTTTAGCCGAAGAGGAAAGTGTCATCTCTTTATCAAAGATTAGAGTGGACAACGACAGATGTGTGGAGGAACCCGAAACTATCTTAGAAAGGAAAACAAAGAGACTTTGACACAAGGAAGTGATTATGGTAAAGATCCAGTGGAAACATCACAGAGGAGCCAACGTGACGTGGGAATCGGAAGAGGATATGAAGAGGCGATATCCCCACCTATTTGATTAGTTTGAGATTTCGAGGACGAAATATTTTCTAAGGGGTGGAAGATTGTAACACCCCGAATTTTGGATAAATTATTAATTAATGACGAGTGAACCTCTTAAACCAGTTGCGAAATCATGTTCGGGCCATCAAGTTTTGGAGGGAAGAGACCCTCGGCGACAGTGCCCTTCGGCATTGTTGCAGGTCACAATCGCCACCCTTGTACCACTTACGGTACACTTTCGACGAGTATGCCCGACGATTATGCCCGGAGCATACTCGTGTGTCATAGTCACCGCGGGTTCGAGGCATTCAGTACAATCCCCGCGAGAGTGACAAGCGACAATGCCAATGTCACTCTCGCTTGGAAATGTTGTCGACGGGAGCAGAGGCATTAAAAGTTTGTCTTTGTTGGTTGAGGCTCATTTACTTCATTCAAGGGTTTTGTGGGGAGATTTTCCTCTCAAGTCTAGGTAAGATCTCTCCCATTTATCATGTTGATCCAAACTCTCTCAGTGATTTGATAACGACCCTCTTCTATACTTAGTGAAAATTACGTTTTAGTATGTATTAGTGTTTCACCATCAGCGATCAGACTGAGTCTGTTCAGTTATCACTGATAGTCTTTCTTATAAACATTTCTATGTATTAGTGTTTCACTATCAGTGATCGAACTGAGTCTGTTCAGTTACCACTGATAGTTCCTAAAGTAAACAACCAACGTAATCCCTGAAGACAAGTCTCGCGTCAACAGATGTTCATAGCTGAATCAAAGACGAAGCTGCTGAACAAAGAGAAGTCTACTAGTGACCTGATGCGGATATCAGTGAAGCAAAGATAACTCTACTAATACACGAAGGAACATGAGAAAAAGCTTCAGCGATAGCTGAACCTCTTTATATCTGAAATTAGAGATATTCAGCGATCAAACGATCACAAAGCTTATGCCTCAAGTTTCCTTTTGTCTATCCTTGCACAACCTAGTACGATGTGTCAGAACGGACAAGTCTCTGCAATCATTCGTACAACAACTCTGTCTACTACACTGTTCATGACCCGGCCGAAAGCATGTCTCCCAAAAGTCAGTTTATCAAAGCCAATCTGTGAACGCCACGTGTAAAGTATCCTGCCATGCATTTAATGCATAGGGTATAAAAAGGAAGTTCACCCCTTCATCTTAGTAGGTGTGCTTCATCCTTGAACGAAATATAGAAACCCTTGTTTTCTATATCTCTAATCCCCCATTCTCTGAACTTCTTGTGCAATTATCTTAGTGTTTCTTAAGTTTGTTTAGATTGAGTCTGTCTTAATCTTTTTCCGCAACAAACTTGTAAATTGTATTTTGATTTATCAATAAGCAATTTATTAAACCTTAAATTTTGTGTTTGTATTCAACCCCCCCCCTTTCTACAAACTTGTTTAGCACCTTCGGGACCAACAAGTGGTATGAGAGCAGTTTGTTTAAATCTAATAAACAAGATCTTGCTGTATACTTTTCCTTGCTATTCTAAAATGGCATTAAACACAAACACAAACTACTATGATAATGGTTCACTTTCTAAACCTCCTCGATTTAGCAGAGATAACTTTTCTCTATGGAAAAATCGAATGATGCTATTTCTTGAAGGTGCGGATCCTACTATACCTGAATATATAGAAAACGGACCCTATGAACCTGTTAGGATTATAGCTGCGGTTCCCGCCACTGCCACCACTGAAGCTGTCCCTGAACGATATGTCGTTAAGGAAATAAGACAGTGGAGTGATGAAGATAAAAAGAAGGTAGGAATAGATGCAAGAGCAAAGACCATTATTTCAATGGCTCTGCCTGATGAAGTTTTCCATTCCATCATGCATCTGAAAACTTCTAAAGAAATGTGGGAAACCATATGTGTTCAATATGAGGGCACCACTGAAATCCAAGAGACTCGAAAGATTAACTTGGTAAGACAGTATGAAAGTTTCATTGCTGGTAAGAATGAATCTCTTTCTGACGTTCATCAGCGATTTAACTGCCTAATAATTGACCTAAGAACTGTTGGTAGGACCTATTCTAATTCTGAGGTCCTAACAAAATTCTTGGAATGTCTTCCTGAAAGCTGGGACAGTTATTCAATATGTCTTAAGCTGACAAAAGACTTACATACTCTCTCCTTAAGCACCCTGTATGGAATATTGCTCAACTATGAGCAATCAAATCTTCTGAAGAAAAATCTTGTAAAAGATTCTAAAGACTCCAAAAGTACTCCTGTTGCTTTAGTCTCTTCAGAGATAATTCCATCTCAGCGATCTACTCTCACCATCACTGAGTTAGATTCTGAATCTGAGGATCTATCAGACACTGATCTTTCAGAGTTTGATGAGTCCTTAGCACTCTTGACAAACTCTTTTAAGAGATTTGCAAGAAAGAGTAACTTCCGAAGAAGTAAACCTCTCTCTCTTACTGAAAAGCCAAAATCAACTCCGGTTGATAAGGCTACTGCTACTTGCTATAACTGTAAAAAGATTGGACATTTTGCAAGTGAATGCAGGTCGAAAAAGGTCTTCAAACCTTCTACCTCAAGAAGATCCAGTGATGACAAATACCTAAAGCTGAAAAACAAATATCAAAAGCTGAAAAGCTATAAGCGAAAAGGTAAAGGTCTCATCGCTGAAGAACACAACTGGGCTGAATCAGAAGAATCATCTTCTGATGGAGAAGAAGTCGCTAATCTTTGCCTCATGGCTGAGATTAAAGAAGAAGTGGAAGAACCATCTGAATCTTCTATGAGTTACATATCATCTCAGGTATCTATCTCTACAAATCCCTCTCTACCTGAAGCTGAGAGAAGTCATGCTGTTGATGTGCTGACGATTGACCTTTATAATGCTCTAAACGACAAAACTCAAGCTGAGAACAAAAATGTTCATTTAACTCAAAAGCTGGAGAAATGTCATGAAAAGATCAAAGAACTAAATCTTTTAGAAGAAAAGTTGAAAGATCAAGTCATTATAAATGAAATCATCAGTATTGAACGCGAACAAGCCATCGCTGCTCTAAAAACAGAAAAGGCTCATGTTGAAAAATGGTGCAAATCATCAACAAAGATCTCTGAGATAATAAATGCTCAAACTCCTGATAGTGATAAAACTGGTTTTGGTTTTTGGACACCTCAGGACGATCCTAAGAAAGAAAGTTCCTCGCTTAAGTTTGGAACTTTTGTCACCTCCTTCTTTGACACTTCTTACAATCAACTCTATCCCTGTTCTTCTTCAAATCCCATCCCTGAGGAAAAATCCAAAGACACTAAGTCTACGGATAAAGGAAAGTCCATTCTCCTTCCTCAGAAGGCAAACAGGAAAGCAAAGCTGAAAGTTCCTTCTAAACCTTCAGCTGAGCAATCCTCTAGCTCTGTGATAGAAATCTTTGATCTCTGTCCTCCAAAAGTAAAGATTGACCTTAAGCTTTCGAGATCTGAAGAAATGAAAATTCCTCCCAGATCTCAAGAGAAAAGTCTTCTTGGACCTGGCCCTGCTCATCTTAAACTTGCAAAACCTTCTACTTCTGGTCCTAAAACCATTTTCAGATATAGAAAATGTTATCACTGTGGTTTTACTGATCATATTGCAAGTAAATGTCCAACTGCCACTGAAGCTGATAAAATAGCTAAAGTGAAGAAAAATGTCTCTAAAGCTAAGGTCACCAAGGCTGAAAAATCAAACAAGGTGAAAAAGTCCACTAAGGTTAAGAAATTAACCAAAGTAAAGATTACTACTGAATCTGAATTTTCATCAACTGAGAATACTACTGAACTTACCTTATCCACTAACTCTGAAGGACCCATTGAAAAGTGGGTACCAAACAATGCTTAATCTTCCTTATGTGTGCAGGGATCAAAGGGCATCTGGTATCTTGATAGTGGATGTTCTCGTCATATGACTGGACAAAGAGACCTGCTCACTGAATACAAGGAAGAAAAAGGTCCGTCTGTGACCTTTGGTGGAAATGGTAAAGGATTTACCCGAGGGTTTGGTGTCCTCAGCAATGGGACAACTACCTTTCGAAGAGTCGCTTATGTAGATGGACTGAAGCATAATCTTCTAAGCATCAGTCAGCTATGTGATAAAGACTATGAAGTACGCTTTACTAAGAAAGCATGTTCAGTGTTAAATGAGAAAGGAAAACTTGCTCTCAGTGGTCATCGTAGAGAAAATGTCTATGTAATAGATATGGACTCTACTATCACTGAAAACTTATGTTTTCTATCTAAAGCCTCTTCTGATGTCAACTGGCTATGGCATAAAAGGCTCTCTCATCTAAACTTCAAAACCCTGAATTCTCTCTCATCTAAGGAACTAGTTTCTGGTCTTCCTCAGCACTCATATGCTAAAGAATCTCTCTGCTCAGCATGTGAAAAAGGAAAACAAACAAAAGCAAGTTTCAAGTCGAAACAAGTTTCATCAGTAACAAGTCCTCTTCAGCTCTTGCATATGGATCTGTTTGGCCCTGTCAACATCCAATCAATAGCTAGAAAGAAATATACACTTGTCATTGTAGATGAATATTCTCGCTACACCTGGGTTATCTTTCTTCGCTGTAAGAGTGATACTCCAGAAGAACTAATATCTTTTGTGAAAAAGATGGAAGTGCTGAACAATCTTACTGTTCGTTCAATAAGAAGTGATCATGGAACTGAATTCAAAAATAGTTCCCTGAACAATTTCTTTGAGAACAAGGGAATCTCTCACAACTTCTCTTCGGTAAGAACCCCTCAGCAAAACGGAGTCGCTGAAAGAAGAAACAGAACAATCATAGAAGCTGCTAGATCAATGCTCAGCGATTCTCATCTCCCTACTCAATTTTGGGCTGAAGCTGTAAACACTGCATGTTTTACTCAAAACAGATCGCTGATAATAAAGCGATTTGGGAAGACAGCTTATGAACTTTTTGTTGGAAGGAAGCCTTCTATCAGCTTTCTTCATATCTTTGGTTGTCAGTGCTTTATCTTAAACAACAGAGATCAACTTGGAAAGTTCGACCCAAAAGCTGATGATGGAATATTTCTAGGATATTCCTCCATCTCCAAAGCCTACAGAGTCTTCAACAAGAGAAGACAAACCGTAGAAGAAACAATTCACGTCACTTTTGATGAAACTCGCTCAGCGAACTCCAAACCAATCGCTGACAATGAAGAGTTAAATGCTTGGATGCTTTCTCACTACAGAGAAACTGAACCTTTCTTCTCTAACCATCAGCATTCAGATCCTCCAGTTGCTGATGATGATCCAAACATTATACATCCTACTGTTGAATCCAACTCATGGGTTTCAGCTGAACCTCTAAACACACTCCTACCATCAAATTTGTCTTCGTCTGAAAATCTCTCCAGTGAATCTACTCAACAGTTAATCGCTGATGAACCTCAATCGTCATCATCAATAAACATTCAAATTGTTGATCCAACCTCTGAGTTAAGCAATAATGCTCCTGCTCAGCGATGGACCAAAGATCACCCAATAGATCAAATTCTTGGTGATCCAGATGCAGGTATTCAGACACGACGAAGCTCAGGTAATATCTGTCTCTTTGTAAACTTTCTCTCTTTAATAGAACCAAAGAAGACTGATGATGCCCTCAGAGATCCAAACTGGGTCAGCGCTATGCAAGAAGAGCTGACTGAATTTTCTCGAAACAAAGTTTGGAATCTCATTCCTAGACCATCTGATAAAACTGTAATAGGCACCAAATGGGTGTTTAGAAACAAGTTAGATGAACATGGAACTGTAACCCGCAACAAGGCTCGACTTGTTGCTCAGGGATACAGACAAGAGGAAGGCATAGACTATGATGAAACCTTTGCCCCTGTGGCCAGGCTCGAAGCAATTCGATTATTCTTAGCTTATGCAGTCTATAAAGACTTCATCGTCTATCAAATGGACGTAAAATCAGCGTTTCTAAATGGAAAGCTAAATGAAGAAGTCTATGTAGAACAACCACCAGGGTTCTATGACCCTAAGCATCCAAATTATGTTTATAAATTGGATAAGGCTCTATATGGTCTAAAACAAGCCCCTCGTGCTTGGTATGACACTCTCTCATCTTTTCTTATCTCTGAAAATTTTGAACGTGGCAAGATTGATAATACGTTATTTTTCAGAAAGATAAAAGGTCATATAATTCTTGTACAAATATATGTCGATGACATAATATTTGGTTCTACTAACCCATCTCTGTGTACTCGCTTCGCTGAAAGAATGAAGAAAGAATATAGAATGAGTATGATGGGTGAGCTGACATATTTTCTTGGTCTTCAGATTAAACAATCTGACAAAGGTACTTTTATCAGCCAAGGTAAATATGTTAAAGATATGCTGAAGAAGTTTGATCTTACTCAAACTTCAGCTATGAAAACTCCTATGGCACCTCCCCTGACACTTAACAAAGATCCTTCTGGAAAACCTGTTAATGTCACTGCCTACAGAGGAATGATAGGCTCTCTGTTGTATCTCACAGCAAGCCGACCTGACATCATGTACTCTACTTGTTTATGTGCACGCTATCAATCTGAACCCAAGGAATCCCATCTGATCGCTGTGAAGCGAATTTTCAGATATCTAAAAGGAACTCCTAACCTCGGTCTTTGGTATCCCAAAGACTCAGGGTTCGATCTAACTGGTTATTCTGATAGTGATTTTGCAGGATGTAAACTTGACAGAAAGAGTACCACTGGTGGATGTCAACTCTTGGGAGGAAAGCTGGTAAGTTGGACAAGCAAGAAGCAAAATTTTGTGTCCACTTCCATAGCTGAAGCTGAATACGTAGCCGCTGGAAGCTGTTGTTCTCAAATCTTATGGATGAGAAATCAACTATTAGATTATGACCTTCAGCTGTCAAAAATTCCTATCTATTGCGACAGCACTAGTGCTATCGCTATAGCAAATAATCCAGTGCTACATTCAAAGACAAAACACATAGAGATCAGATATCACTTTATCAGAGATCATGTGATGAATGGTGATATTGAACTTCACTTTATTCCTACTGACTTTCAGCTTGCTGATATATTCACCAAACCTCTTGATGAGACAAGGTTCAACTTTCTCATCAGTGCGCTTGGAATGCTGAATCTTGAAGAATAATTCTTCAGAATTCATGCATTGTGTCAGTAATCAAAAGTTCCCCTTTCATCATTCTCTCTGATAAATATTCTGACTCTCAGGTATGTTTTCTCTATCCCTACAACTGAATCTTCATTCAGTTGAGATATTTTCCAAAAAATATAAATCTTAATCACTGAATTTTTATTCAAATGATTAAAAGCTTTTAAAAGATTAAATCAATAAATTATAAATTCTAATGAATCGACTGAGCGAGGGGTCTATATTTTGTAGACTATGGTTAATGGGTATCTTTAGATCATGATTCTATTTAGACTACGATTCCATATCAGAAGAATTCTCAAATTGCTTTCTAGGCCAGTTTTAGAGTTATCAACAAAAATCCTTTTTATATTCAGTGATCCTTTTAAAAGAAAATCTATCCCTATCTTTTCAACAGGGATACTTTCAAAAAGAAAATTCTATCGCTGATTTTTCTTCAGTGATAAATTCAAAACGGACAAATGAACAGTCTCTTTCTTAACTATGACGTCATTTGAACCGACAATCCACGACATGCTTTTTTTTTCTGACACGTTCGTCCGTTGTTCTTCTATCCAATCACCTTCGTGGGACGTGTCCATGTCATGATGTGCATTTGTTTTCCCGCTTCTCTCACACTCTCTCTCCTCCTTCTCACATATAAAAAGAATGTATTTTCCATTCTATCAATTTACGTTTTCTGGAAATACTTTCTAAGCAAGAATACTCTCTCAAGCATTCTAACATTCTCAAGCTTTCTGCATCATCCTCTTCAAGATCAACAGGTTATTCTTGACTTCTTATCTTAAATCTTTTCACATAAACCCCATTTATGGGTTTATAAGAATCAAATCTTATAAAATCATTTTTTTTTATTTTATTCTTTAAAAACCATTTTATTCTTTATTCAAAATCAATGGTTTTTCTTCTTATTCTTGAATCTTGTTCTAAGATAAACTGTTTTTCTCTAAAAATATGTTGATTTTCTATGTTTCTTTCCCCAAATAGAAACTAGCAAATCTTCTTTATTTTTCGACTAAACCCTTCTTCTACTCCTTTATCTACTCAAACAGAATGACTCAATCTGTACTTATCGCCTCAAAGAATGTCAAGTTCGCCATTTCTGACTCAGAGCTCCCAAAGAACAATCATCTTGCTCGCCTCGAGTTTGATGGTATCAAGTACCCACATCTGGTGGAAGCTGCACAATTCCTAAGGCAATCCTGCATTGCCTATGCTATCACTGTGGATCCAACACCTTCGAAAGCTCTACTCCAGCAATTCTGGTTTACCGCTGAAGAAACCTCTCTCACCAACAAGAAGGGTGAACAGGTTCCTGCTATATCCTTCAGCACTCAACTAGGCTCAGGGATGATGACTACCCTAGGCCTAAGGAAAGCCCTGCGTTTCCCTGACAAATCCAGAAATGGATTCGACGCCCTGCCAACTGACGCTGAACTCATCCAATTCCTGGATGCCATGGAATATGCTTGGGAACCCAAACCAAGAACTACAATTCCCAACAAGAAGCTGACTCTTGTGAAGAAGGCACTGATGCCTTCCCAGCTCAACTACGTCTTCTCACACATCATTCAGTGTATGAGTGGGAAGAGTGGGTCACTGGACCAAGCCAGCAAGGTTCAGGTCCAGATGGCTTACTCAGTGATCGCTGGACGTAACTTCGACTACGCAACAGCTATCTTTGATGACCTGAAGTCAAAGATAGAGAAGACCGAAAGGGATCCCAAGATTCCCTACGTACGCTTCATCTCCGCGTACCTGAAGTTTCTCTACCCTACCACTTACCCCACCAACTCGGATGCATCTTTTCCTAAAGTGGGTCAGAGATCACTGGAAGTCAAGACGCTCCCCAACGAGGTAAGTATTTCTCAACTTCGCTCTCGTCTCTCTCTTCTCACTTCTTCGTCTTCAGCGGCTACGCAGGAGGTTCCTTCTTCTGCTATCCCTGCCGCTACCCCTTCCAAACGACCATCAACTGGCTCCCTTGGTCCTTCAAAGAAGGCCAAGGTAACCAAGGAGAAAGCTACTTCTAGCTCAATACCTAAGGATGTTTCTCTACAAACTTCCTTAGATGATTTCGTGGGTCTCTCCTCCACATCCTCAGCTCAAACCACTACAACCGTGCCAGCGATCTCGGTCGCTGTCACAACAACAGTGACAAAACCTGCGGTAACTACCCTTATCCCTACATCTTCTATCCCCATCTCTAGTCCCCCTATTTCTTTGGTCTCTACCACTCCTCAGCTTGGACCAATAGGACCTGAACATCATTCTTTTGAGGAATCTTTACAATTCTACAAAATGTTTGATAATTCAGGTAATCCTATACCCTTATACACTTCTCCCAACTTACCATATAAGCCTGGTTCTGAAAAATTAACTTATCTTTCAGGTCCTAGTCTAGCGACTGTTGACACCAATGTCAACAATTTGAGTTCAAAGGTGGATTCTCTCTCTGCTTCTCTCAACAACACCACCAGCGCTGTTCAAACAGCTGGTGATGCATTGAAGACGTTGACTGCCACCTGCGCCTCCAAAGCTGATCTTTCTCACATCGCTACTCTTCAGGCAGCGATTGTCAAAGTCAGGGAAGAATCCAAGCAGCAGTATGATGATCTGTCTGCAAAGATCGATGCCTGCACTACGACTCTTCAGCAAGTCCTCGACAAGCTGAATGCACCAGCTCCAGTTCCTGCTCCATCATTTACAGAAGATGATCGTTCAGCCCTGACCATAGCTGTGGAATTTATTCACCTAGCTACGTCCGACATCCCTGCACTTGAAGGAAGACTCACAGGTCTGGAGGCTGAAGTCCAGAAGCTGGCTACTGCAACAACTTCATCTCCACAAGATCTCTCCCTTGTTGATAATGACAAAGAGGGGGAGAAGACAGCTGAAGAAAACACGGATGCTGAAGTTATTGCTGAACCACCGAAGGAAACTCCCTCTCAGGTTGAGGGGGAGATAGTTGCTGATAAAGCCCCTCCCACCATCGCTGAAATAGTCGATGATGAAGAGGAGGATGAAGATGATGATGAAGACCTTGATCTTGAAGATCAAGTAGATGACTCTCATCAAGATGATGATGATGACGATGAGGAAGATCCATCTCTCTGGTGTTCTTCAGCCGTCACATCATCAGCGATAGCTTCGAAAGAAGTTATCCAAGCAGGGGGGAGACAAGGATCATCTTCAGGAACCCCTTCCCAAAGCAAAGGTGCATCTGCTAAGGAAACCCTGATGATGATCTCACTACCTGAGGAGAATCCTTCTCAGGTATGCCTTACTCTTGTTCCCTTATCTTTCTATAAAAATCCTACCCCTGTTTCTTTCTATCCTTTATCTCTCTTCTTTCCTTAAAAATAATCTAACTTCTTTTTCATTTTTTGACCAGACAGTTCTCTCCCCTGCTTAAGGGTTCTGAACTTCAAATAATTCCAGCTGCTATCGCTGAAGAAATAATCCCAATCTCTATCACTGAGATTGATGATGATGAAGAAGAAGATTCCCTGGTCCATCCAGGAAGGCCCTCTCAACCATCTCATTGGTCAGAGGAAGTGATGAAGAAAAGAGCTGAAATGATCGCTCAACTAGAAAGTCAACGGCTGAAAGTCCCTCTTCAAACATCCTTCTCAGAGCTCGACTTCCTCACTAAAGCTGAACGAGAAGAATCTGCCAAAGCTGAGAAACTGATCGCTGAATGCAGACGAGATGCCCAACTCGCTTTAAAGATTCAATCTTCTCAAGTCAAGGACAAGAAGCTGAAAAGAAAGCCTGTGGAAGTTCAAGCTGCACTGCTGAAAGAAATTGAAGAGGAACGATCCAAAGAACAAGAGATCAACGATAAGTCCATTGAATGGTGCAAACAGAAGATGGATTATCGCTCTGATCTTCTTCCAATAACAGCTGTGACTATCTCTGGTCGCAAGAAGAAGGATCAACTCTCAATGACCATGGAGATTACCAGAGAGGATGGAACTCAGAAAGCTATGTACGTTTCCAAACTTGAATGTTTCGGGTTTACAGAGTGGATAGAATTCTGGGATGCGCTGAAGAAATCAAAATCTACATACAGAGACTACGTTGAAGGACTTCTTAAAGCTCTCATCAACAGAGTCACTTCTGTACTGAATCTGCCATCTCCTATCCCTCCCAATCCCAAGAAACTCAAAAGAAGAATCGGGTCCTCCTCCTCTGAAGACGTCGCCATCATCAGGAATGAAACTTCTATCAAATTTTCAAGAGATGCACTGTTTGGTCCTCCTCCTGATCTTTCAGTTCTGGATTTATCTCTGCCTCCTGGTGGTCCTTTCCAAGCTGGTCAAGTAATTGACAATCCTTATGGAATATTCTTCAGAAATGATGATGAGGAACTCAGATTTCAAAGAGTCTCTGAGATTCCTATCTGTCCTCTGAATCATCTCAAGTATCTCTTATGCTTATGGTGTGACTTCTTCCCTGCTGCTGAGAAAATCAAAGAAATTATCAACCAAGAATCTTTGGAACGAAGACAGAAAGGAGAAGAAATACCTGAGTATATGATAAATCCTCCTAAATCTTCTTATAGCTGATAGATTAGTTTTCTCTTATGTAATCTATTAGTTGTACTTACAGTAGTTAGTAATTTACTTGTAATTTTCATTCCTTGTAATTCTATTCCTGAATTAATGAAATTTCAATAAAGTACTTAACTTCATCAATGCTGTAAAAGATCCCTCAAAATAGTAACTGGGACATGTATGTTACGAGTCCTGATTATTCCATCATTTTGAATCATAAAGTAATTTTCTTCAGTTACTTTGTCATTATCAAATAGGGGGAGATTGTTGATCCAAACTCTCTCAGTGATTTGATAACGACCCTCTTCTATACTTAGTGAAAATTACGTTTTAGTATGTATTAGTGTTTCACCATCAGCGATCAGACTGAGTCTGTTCAGTTATCGCTGATAGTCTTTCTTATAAACATTTCTATGTATTAGTGTTTCACTATCAGTGATCGAACTGAGTCTGTTCAGTTACCACTGATAGTTCCTAAAGTAAACAACCAACGTAATCCCTGAAGACAAGTCTCGCGTCAACAGATGTTCATAGCTGAATCAAAGACGAAGCTGCTGAACAAAGAGAAGTCTACTAGTGACCTGATGCGGATATCAGTGAAGCAAAGACAACTCTACTAATACGCGAAGGAACATGAGAAAAAGCTTCAGCGATAGCTGAACCTCTTTATATCTGAACTTAGAGATATTCAGCGATCAAACGATCACAAAGCTTATGCCTCAAGTTTCCTTTTGTCTATCCTTGCACAACCTAGTACGATGTGTCAGAACGGACAAGTCTCTGCAATCATTCGTACAACAACTCTGTCTACTACACTGTTCATGACCCGGCCGAAAGCATGTCTCCCAAAAGTCAGTTTATCAAAGCCAATCTGTGAACGCCACGTGTAAAGTATCCTGCCATGCATTTAATGCAAAGGGTATAAATAGGAAGTTCACCCCTTCATCTTAGTAGGTGTGCTTCATCCTTGAACTAAATATAGAAACCCTTGTTTTCTATATCTCTAATCCCCCATTCTCTGAACTTCTTGTGCAATTATCTTAGTGTTTCTTAAGTTTGTTTAGATTGAGTCTGTCTTAATCTTTTTCCGCAACAAACTTGTAAATTGTATTTTGATTTATCAATAAGCAATTTATTAAACCTTAAATTCTATGTTTGTATTCAACCCCCCCCCCCTTTCTACAAACTTGTTTAGCACCTTCGGGACCAACATATCATCTCACCCCTTCATTTACTGTTCCTCCAACCTCATCTAGTAACATTTATGAACCCATCCTAGTTCTAGCCTTAAGTGAATCAACTAGCCTCTTTGGAACCTCAAGACTCAACCTCTACTTCTAGGGTTTGGTGATTTTAGGGTTTTTACATCACAAACCCATTTGGTGAGTCTTTAACCCTTACATCAATATAAATGTAATTATTTGATTATATTTGACTTGTAGGTACATTAGGGTTTTGACCTAAAAGTTTAGGTTTGTGGGTTTTGTTAAATATGGATTTTTGATCATTATTATTTGGGCTTAATGATGTTTAATAAGTGTTACACGCTCTCTAACATGTTTAAAATGGAATATAAAGCTAGTGAGAATTATTTCTTGTAAAAACTGGGATGGTGGCCTAAGTGATTATCTCTTGTAAATGGGATTCATTTTCTTAGCTCATTGGATCCCTTCTTGGTAGTGAATAATAGGTTGTCTTGGCATAAGAATGAGTTTTGACATGCCATGAATAAATATAAACTATATGTGGAAGTTATGTTTTAAAGTGATAAATGGAGCATGTATGGATATTGTCATTTTTGCTTGGTTATAATCATAATGTGGAACTTAAGGTCTATTTCCTTGTGCACGAGGTTAGATGGCATGACATACTTGGTTATAATTGTTGGCCATTTTGGTCACTAGCGAGTAGGCAATGGGGGACGCAAGTCCTTGAGGTGTAACTCATCTAGATTGAATAGACAATAATGTCCGTAAGTCCTTGAGGTGTAACTCGATGGAGTAGGCAATAAAGGCATAAATTGTTTGAGGATTGTGATGTCTTTTATCGCATGGGAACTAGAACCGGGACATGAGTTGTAATCCAATAACTTCGTGGGTGACTCCATTCACGTGTTCTCATCACCCAAGATGGAAATGGGTCTCCCCCATATTTCAAGAGATATCTCTTGTGTATTTTGTTCAGGTGTGGAATATCTTTTCCATGTTGAATGTTGGCATTGGTTCAACCCTTTGGGGGTATCGGTAATAATTAATTATGTTGTATTTGCTTAAATTATAAATTGTTAGACCTTTATAATATCACTAGACTTTTGGTCTAACATTTGTTTTGGTGGTTAATGGATCACAGGTGCTACTAGTGGTGTGCCTAGGGAACCTTGATTCGCCGGTCGCGCACCTAGGATTCTTGATGGACCGAGCTTTTGGGAATCTAGTGAGAAGAGCGTTTTGGAGACATAGCGACACCCACCTTAATCTAGTCTTAATTATTGTTCTATATTAAATAGGTTGTTGTGTATTATATCTCATTCTTCCGCTACTTTATTGACGCAACTACCCCAACTTTATTGGGTTTTAGTCATTCATTTACAGGATTTATAAACCATCATATTTTAGACGTCATATTGCCGAATTTTTAAGTTTTAAATTTACCCTATTTTTAGGGTGTTACAAAGTTGAGTTGGATTGAGATTTTCAAACCGCAAACATTGGGTTGAGTTGTTCAAATGACTTCAACCCTATCAACACAATAATGAACACCCCTATGTTAAGTACTTGTTATGCTTTTACTAAACTCTTCGTACATTTACAAGAATGTCTCAAGTACTTGTTTATTTCTTTCATAATCTTATTCGCAAAGCTTTTTTCAGAAAAAAAAAAGATCATAAGTCGAATAGCCGATGATTATTTACCTAAACAGTCTCTCTGTCACTCTATCCTCTGAGATAAATCTGAGACATCTCCAATGCATAGAGTTCTTATAAGAAACTACCATTGTATAGAGTTCTTATAAGAACCCAAAATCTTTTAGGTTCTTAAATAAGAACATTGATTCATATCTTGATATTGGTGTGAAGTGACATATTTACTAGTTTTTTTATATTTTATTGCCTTTATAATTATCTATACTATATTATAAAGCATTTATAAAAAAACTCTTAAAAACAATTGTTAAAGCTTATTGTACCACTATTTAATGCTAATTGCTTAAAATCTCTTAAAAACAACCATTAAAACATTATGTACTACATTTAATGTTATTTATTAATTTTCAATTGTTATCTCTAACTACTTTAACTCCCATAAAATCACTCTCACTTCAACTTTCCTAAAATCACTAATCGCATAACTAAATACAAGATAAAAATCAAATTTTAAATATAAAAAATCTAAAATATAATTAAGAAAATCTAACATAATATTTAATGTTTACTTTTATAAAAAAAAACTTTATATAATTAAACATAATATAAATTACATTATTATTAAACTATGGAAAAAACTCTTAAAAACAAGTTTTTATTTATGTATTAAGTACTGTTTATTGATACACGTTACTTAAAATTCAAGATTACAAGTTATGATGCATGAGTACAAATTTTCTAAAGCTATATGTTTGAATTCATAACTAACTGATAAACATAATTAAAACAAGAAAAACATATCAATTTAAATATAAAAAAATTTAAAATATATAAGAAAATCATTGAATTCTAACAAAATACTTAATTTTTTTAATAAAAAAAATTATATCATTAAGTCTAAATGAAACAAATTTATATAAAAAAAATCATTATAACTCTCTCAAAACTATCCAAAATCGTACTGTAAATCTATAAAAAAACAAAAAGTAAAATGAAACATTAAAATTATGATTTATCTCGCTGCATTGCGCGAGTACACTTCTAGTTAATATTTATTTATAAATAATAATTATTGAAGTTGAAAAAATAATGGATCCTATAAAAAGAGGTTTTTATAAAAACTACCATTATAAACGAGTTGTTAGTTTGATAAGTTGGAAATAAGATAATAATAAAGAATACAAAAAAAAAGCTTCTTAAGAACCTCTATTGGAGATGCTCTCAAGATCTACATACATCATATCCAGCCAGCTCTAATCCAACTTCCACGAGCCAGGAGGAATATACCTACACGTTTGATTTTATTTCATTTTTTATTGATCATTATATATAAAAAATAATTGGAATGGCATTTTTATCTATATATTTTTATTGATTATTCTATTAGTGGAGATATTTAATCTGCTTTAAACATTTTTAATTCATGAATATGCTCCTAATTGCTATAATTTAGGGACGTGATTAGTACTACAACTAATTCTTTTTATCCATTAGGTTTTTTGATAACATATTCTATATCTATTTATATGTGTATATAGTTGTATTATTTATAGTATATATAGGTAGCCTTTCATCTAGACTGTATGTAGTTGTGCATACAAGTAATTTATAACATATATATGTACATATTCACAAAAGCATAATACATGTGCAAAAAAAACAAAAATCAACTTAATTTACTTATATGCACAAGTGCATGCCATCTATATGAAATGCTACCAATACGTTCCTTAGTTTCCATTTTTTGAGATTTTTCCTTTGAACCTCCCTCTCTCTCTCTCTCTCTCTCTATATATATATATATATATATATATATATATAGGGTGAGGTTAATTTGAGAAATGGTAAATATATGAGAAATAGAGAAGTATCTTAGCCATTCATCCGGTCAACATTTGCGGCTTTGACCGCAAAGCACCGGATAATTTCTTGTGTGATATATAGAAGGTAGAGGGGTAATTTCGTAAAATACACGGGATGAGTTCATATATGAATCTGTATGAATCACAAAGATTCATATATGAATCTGTTAATTAGTTCAACTGATTCATATATAAATCTTTGTGATTCATACAGATTCATATATGAATCTGTTAGTTAGTTCAATTGATTCATATATGAATCACAAAGGTTCATATATGAATCAGTTAAAACAGTTCAGTTGTGAATTGCACTGTTCATATATGAACATATAGTTCATATGTGAATTATACGTTTTCATATATGAACATAGCCCGTGTGTTTTGTAAAATTAAAAAAATTGTTCTTCTATTTTTGGGATAGCCGCAACTTTTGACCGATCCAAGCCGCAATATTTGACTAGTCAAATCCGATCTTGACCATATGAATGGCTAGGATTACTTCTCTATTTCTCATATATTTACTATTTCTCATATATTTACTATTTCTCAAATGAACCAAACACTGTATATATATATATATGAATAGAAGTTGTTTCAAATACAAACCATATTATTCACGGAAATCATACAAATCAATTAATTGAGATATTTATGGCAATGATAAGGATTCATTTATTTTGATCTAGATATTTAACAGAGATTATATAGTCCATTAATTATGTCGACGCTTTATATTAGAAACCTGTTAGATCCCAATACAGACAACAAAAGAAGATACTCCATAGAAATGTAGAGATAAGATGAAAATTCAGAACATAATAATCAAGAACTCATCTCATATGCTTTGATTCATTAATGGAGGGGAAATGGAAAAAACACCACACTAAACATCTAAGCGACTCTCATGAAATTCACCTGATCTGTGTGTGAAAGTGTGTTCTCTCCAAAAACCTTATGAGAAAATGAGCCATGTGCACCTATTAATAGGGCCCATTTACAAAACAAATAGCCAAAGCCCATCAACTACCCAAAAGCATCATTATATAGTCTCCCCCTTGCTTTCTTTAGAACCTTTGGTGTGTCGTTCTTCAAGTCTTCAAAACATCATAAGCTCCCCCTCAAATGTAGGCTCATATTCTTGAAAGACTTAGACGAATTACCCAATTTTGTCCAGCTTTCATGTCTCAACTTTACTACTGTTTTTTACCATCAAGGAGCCTGATTCAGAGAAAACATAAATCATGCACATTGAACTTCAACCTCTTAGATTTCCAACGAGCTTTGATTCATCCATTTTGGATGAAAAAAGAGTGAGTTGTACAAGTTTTCCCACAGCTGCGCATAACGGTCGTCAAAACAGAAAATTTGACTCTTAAGATCCTGTTGAGTAAGCGTTCAACACCGAGCCTTAAACTTGAATAAAAGAGGAGGGAGTGACAAACAATTTGTCACATGTGTATCTTGAAACCATGAAGAACCGACGAGAGAACCCCGTTCTTGAAAGTGGAAAGAGCACGAGTGAAAATGCAATGCTTTTAGTCCAGCACCATCACGCAGACTTTGACCCAGATTCTGGCATATCAGATCATGGAACTTGAAAAAACTCCAAAAATCAAAGTCGTACGTCTGTGTTTTATAAATCCAACTCAACTGGACTCATGTAAATTGGAGTTTCGAGTAAAAAGTTGTGCGCGTGTTTCTGAAACAACGCAATGCTGTCAGAAAATTCGAAAAATTCGGGCTTCGGGCTCTTGGATCATTTCTATCTCTGGACCATCGAACTCTAATGTATCTACTTCTGTTCTACCTCTGGTAACTTATCTTTCAAATTTTTGGTCCACAGAGCTCAGTATGTGGATGCGTTGTTCTCGGTTAGAGCCTCTGTGGATAATCTCTTAACTTCTGTGCATGCATAGAGGTTCTGTGCATTCGGTTATGTGCATCACTTCAAACTTCTATACGCATGCATATGGAGAGCCTCAGAGGCTTTGTACATCTTTGATCAATTTATCGCAGCCTCTGTGTTTTTCTGCAGTGCTTGAACGACTTTTGCACACTCTGGACAACCTTACTCAGGTTCTGGACAATCTACAAAGGCTCTGCGATCTGCCTCTGTAGTTTACCTCTTTAAAGTTGGACAGCATAAGCATCTCTGAATATCAACTTCTGCACCCTCTGGACAGCCTACAAGGCTCTGTGCACCAGCCTCTGATGTGAACTTTCTGCCCTTGAACATCTGCACGTGCCTCTGAGCATGAATAAGAGCATCTCTACGATTAACTCTGCACATCTTTACTTCTTGAAAGCCTTACAGAGGCTCTGCGCATAACAATGTGTTTCTGGATAGCAGCTCAACAGTAGCTTTCTGCAGCTTTTGCGCAAAACTATGCAGTGCAGCCTCTGTTTGATCACCTCTAGAACCACACGACCTTTAGTTTAAGTTCTGGATGTATACTTGCATCAATCTATGGTCAAACAAAATTCAAACTCTGAAAAGTGTTAGAACAGTCTGTGATTAAAACTCTGATTTTCACTTAATTTGCAAGTCGAACAACAACAACTTTCAGCTATTCTTTCAAATGGACAGCAACTTTCTGTTTTGGTATGAACTATGGACGAAATCTGAACCTTTTGCTGCATAATTTGAACAAAAAAATAGCAGCAAACTCATACAAGCTTCTTTAGATTGAAAAACATGTTGTCACAAAGCCAAATTAACAGCCCCGTTGCGGATCTGCACAAATGAAATCTGGATCAATACACACAACAGTAGCTTTCTGTCCAGCAGCAATCTGTCGAGTTCAACACTGTTTTTGACCTATAAGCAGCTTTATTTCGGGAAAACTCAAAACATCAAAATTGAACAACTGTGTCTTAGGTTTCCAACGCATCTAGAATCATGCAATTTGGAGCGATAATGAGAGAGATATGATCAAAATTCTACGGCTTTGCAAATCTGACAGCAACTCTGCAATTTTGAAACTGATTATGGGCTGAAATCATGACCACAACAAACTCGTTTGCATAAACTTCTGGAGTAAGCCTTGGTTGAATTCTGGACTAATCAACATAATCAAATTCCATTTGCACAAATCTGGAACAACACAAGGACAACTCTGTGCGATTAAACTCTGTGACAGCATTCTCTGAAGTCTGTATCAACTTTCTTCGAAATCAATCTATTTTAAGATAAACATTTTGTTTGACAACAACTTGATCACAACTCTGACAACACATTTGTAATTCTGGAATATCCATATCTCTGTATCTCTAAAGTCGAGCTCTGAACTTCTGAAAATAGTCTTCTGCTGCACTTTAACACATTAATCACATGAACATATTAAATTCTGTTGCACTTTGAATTAAATTCAGAATGAACATTGATCTTCTGGACATAGCAGCATTAATCTATTTTAACTGAGCATGGGTGGATCTGAGATCTTGCTGTCTCAACCTCAAATTGACAACCTTGTTGTAGATCTTTTCGAATTCTTGCTGTTTCCCAATCATAAATCAATCACAAATTGAAATCTTGTGGAGAATCTTGTTAATTATCATCATCGATCACAATATAGTTGCATAACTTCAGTTCACTTCTATCCATATTCATATAACAGATACTGAACAAGCTTCCCAAAGATGAACTTCATCTGTAATTAGTTTTATTATCAAATTGACAGAAGCATTTGAACAAATCTTGTTGTTCATCATCAATACAAACTCCTTATTCTCCCTGTGAAATCCTCCATTCTAATCAAATACTTACCAATTGAATTTGATTATAAAGATGAAGACGATCTCCATAAGACTTATAGAACAAAGATTGCAAAGAGTCAAGTTTTTGATTGATCAATTCAGAAAGTTGAATTTAAGCAATCACAGATCTAAAACTCGTTTCAAATCTGACTTTAAACATATAACATAGCACCAAGTCTTTCATTTAATCGATTATGAGCAGCAGAATTTTGAACAAAATCTGGATCAAAGAGAGTCCAATCTCGAATGATATTAAGGTCAGATCTAAGATCAACAACCTAACTATCGAGATGCTAAAATAGCAATGGACTAAAGCACACACAAGGATTGGATCATAGATCAACCATCTACTTAGTGCTTATCAAATCAGACCAATAAAGTAGGAAGGATCAAAACACATACATGAAATAAATCTGATCAGATTTGATCTAAATAGAATCAAATATTCACATAGGCATTTCATCAAACATGTGGTGTGCAGAATTCAGATTTTGTGTGAAATAAATCAAATATTCTATCAAAGATTTTCCAAATCTCATCTAAATGAAGAAATAGATTTCCAATAAGCACAAAACAGTGAATAAATCACAGAAATGATATTTGTGTCAAGGCTCATGTGATTGAATCAATCTAAGCACCAAAACAACAAAATAATCATCCAATCTTGAATTGTTGCCATAGATGACCGAAATGAAGAAGAGTTTCTTCATTTGGCTTTGATACCAATTGTTAGATCCCAATACAGACAACAAAAGAAGAGCTCCATATAAAATAAGCTATAAGATAGAAATGAAGAACAATATTCATCAAGAACTCATCTCATATGCTTTGATTGATAATCAATGGAGAGGAAAATGGGAAGAACATCACACTAAACATTTAAGCGACTCTCATGAAATTCACCTTATCTGTGTGTGAAAAGTGTTCTCTCCAAAAACCTAAATGACCAAATCAGCCATGGGCACCTAGTAATAGGGCCCATTTACAATAAAAAGGATCAAGCCCATACAACTTATTAAAAAGCCCAAAATACAATTCTTTATAAAACATTCAATTAAATTGGGGGCTAATTTAAGCTAACAAAACCAATGTCAACGCTTTATATTAGAAACCAACTGGGATATTTTTTTGGGAAAGGGTATTATGTGCCTTTGGCCCAGACTAATCCCTTGGCAAAGAAACCGACTGCGAAAGCATGCAGCCCTGAGGTTAAATCGAGTGGTCACAAAGTTGCGAATGCAGGGAATCGAACCCGGGTTGAGCGCTATGAACTCCCCAGGTGATTACTGCTACACCACAAGCCTTGTGGTTAACTAGGATATTTATGAAACCAAATATTCATTACATTAGATGGACGGTTGAGATTGGTTTGTATTGTTTATATTTGACACTCCCTATATATGTATATGTGTTTGTGTGTGTATGAGTTATTAATGGGAATAATTCACTACAAAAAAGAAGCCTATCAGTGACGGAAATTTCCGTCACTAAAAGTCACTTCTGTCCCTCATTCGTCGCTAAAAGTCTGTCGCACAATATGTGGTGGGTAATGCTTATTAGCGACGAATATCAGCGACGGAAATATTAGCGACAGATTTAGCGACGACTTCAATTAGGGATGGATTTTGCGACGACTTCAATTAGTGACGGATTTAGCGACGAAATGCTTTAGCGACGACTTCAATTAGCGACGGATTTTGCGACGACTTCAATTAGCGACGGATTTTGCGACGAAATGCTTTAGCGACGGATCCTCATAGTGACGGATTTGCGACGGATATTTTTAGCGACGGAAATTTCCTTAGCTAATCCGTCGTTAATCTTAAAAAAATTGAAATTGAAAAATCAGCATTTCCTGTATTTTTATACAAATAATCTGCCCATTAAATTTTCACAAATAATCTGCCCATTCAATTGACACAAATAACATGCCCATTAAATTACGAATCGTCCCAATAAAATAAAAATCCAAATTCATACACAACAATCTAGCAATCTAACCGGGGGGGAGGGCGGGGAAGGGGGGAAACTGTATCCCTGCTGCTGCATAACGACAACAAACTGTAAATACAACATTTGACAAAAATTAGTATTTATTAGCAATGAAAAGTAACAACATGATACATAACTAATATAAAAAACATACCTCCTCTACCGATGCAGTCCCAGATGATCTCTCAATGCTGCTAACTGTAAATACAGTAATTGACAAAAATTAGTATTTATTAGCAATGAAAAATAACAACATGATACATAACTAATATAAAAAACATAACCAACATACCTCCTCTGTTGATGCATTCCCAGATGATCTTCCGCCGCTGATACTACTACACTCACCGGTCATAACATAATGGGGATCCTGGGTCGTCCAACCAAAAATACAGTCTTTTTTTCGGCGTCCGACACTCTGCTCCCAAAGAGCTGCCCCGTCGATCGGAGGGGAATCGGGAGTCTGGTAGCCTGCGCATCATCCTTAAGCTCTCGAAAGTGCGTCTATGGTTACCAAAACAAAAACGGGTAAGAAGAAATTTCAGCAGCATAACGGCTCTAAATCAAACATATTCAACTTATCTACTAACATAGCCTAACGTCTGCCCAACAGTAGCAACCCAAACTACATATATACAACACACATATATCCATTGCGGTTACCAAACAAAACATACGTTGAACATATTTGTATACATTTGCATATAAACATATATACAATACATATACTAAGTGTAATGGTTTTAGAGGAGTTTGTGATGACTTTGAAACCCTACGTGTAATGGTTTGACTACTAGATGCCAAACCGTAGGTTTAGAGGAGTCTGTGATGACTTTGATACCCTACGTGTAATGGTTTGACTACTAGAAGGCCAAACCGTAGGTTTAGAGGTGTTTGTGATAACACGCGACTTTGCAGCGAATTAAGTCGTGGGCAAAGTTTCCCACGTCCATTTTTTTGGCCGTTAATGCCGAATCATATATGATTTCGCACATGATTTGTTGTTGTCTTGTTTTAATAAATTGTTAGCGTTCTCGTTTGAACCAACCTCTCTCTCTCTCTCTCTTTATATATATATATATATATGTCAAATGAAATACAAACCAATCCTAACCATTGATCTCGAATTAATTTTTTTGTTTTAATTGTAGATAAACTTGTAACTGTCATGTGGCTACTGAGGTTTAATCAGGGTTGATCTCTTATAGTCATAATTTGCCAAGGGATTTGTTAAGACACAATCTCATTGGATTCAAGATCATCCAAACTGAAGATCGCAATCTTAAGCTAAAGCCGAAACGTCCACTCTCAATATTAAAGTCTATGTCATTTGTAATAAATGTCAATGTAACTGTTTATTATTGTACTAGTTAACTTAATATCTAGTTTGTTAGATATTAGTTAACTTAGTTAGTTATATTAGTTTCTAGTTTAGTTCTTTAGTTATTAGAAATAATATCTAGATATTATTATAGGAAGTGTGTTAGGCACACTAAGGTTAGATATTGTGTTATCTCTAGTATCTCTCAAAAAGATCAAATATAATCAAGAACAAAAACACACACTAAAAGGTGTAAAAGAGAGAAAAACAGATAACACATCTAGAGCTTAAATCTGATCAACCTTGTAACCGTTGTTATAATCAATACAGGTTGGTAATCGATATTGTGTTATTCTAAGAACTTGATATAGTATTATTGGACCCACAATTGGTATCAGAGCCTGAATAAGATCAAATCAAGTTTTTACAAAAACGAGTCTGTGTTCTTATTGAAAAATCGTTTTTGAGATTTAAGGTGTTATAGGATTTAAAATCGATCAAGTTGTGATCGATTAGGTTGCTAGATAGAGTTGTGAGTGTTTAATTTCAGTATAAAGCTTAAATCAAGTTCCATTTTGGTGATTTAGTGGTCTGAAAGTTGAGTTGAAAAAGTCACTGTGCCAACGATTTTATTTTCAAAAAGTGATTTTTATAGAGATCGAGTGGTCACATTCAGTTCTAGAAGTGTTTCTAAACATATTGGTAGCATTTGGGTCTGTTAATCTTGGAAAAACAGGTTGAATAGTCGAAATTCTCGAAGTACAGACGAACTTGCGCAAACCAGAAGACGAACATACACAAAGCATACTTCTCGGATCCAACAGCGTACGCAAACCTCGACCTCACTTCTCGCAACAAGTAGGATACGCAAACCTTAGTTCACGTGTTCATCTCTTCACGAAAAGCCAAGTCAAGTTTGCGCAACCCTCTCAAAACGCAAAGCTCACTTTGCACATCCAACGTGAAACGCAAAGTTCACTTTGCGCAACCCTCTCGAAACGCAAAGCTCACTTTGTGCATCCAACCTGAAACGCAAAGTTCACTTTGCGCAACCCTCTTGAAACGCAAAGCTCACTTTTTGCGCAACCCACGTGATACGCAAACCTCACTTTGCGCATCCCGCTTGATACGCAAACCTCCATTTTGAGCACGCAAACCTCTCTGGTCCAATCCAGACTTAGAATTTTCTTCAAAATGACATCCAGAGAAGCCCTTGCAATAGGAACTGACACCAAGCCGCCCGTTCTCTTTAAAGGAGAATACGAACAGTGGAAGGATCGATTTCTGAACTTTATTGACAGACATGAGCTGGGTGAATTCATCAAGAAATCTATAGAAGAAGGGGTTATGAAACCAGTCACGACGACTCGCTTGGTTGGAAATGTGCCGACTGAAGTTGAACTTAAGTTTCATGAGCTAGGAGATGATAACCTCAGAAGAGCCAAAGGCGACAGATTAGCTAAGTCATACATTTTACAAGGAATTCCAAACGAAATATATGTAAAGATTGACAGCTACAAGGCCTCCGGCAAAGAAATGTGGGATCAACTTGAAAAGATGATGTTGGGCTCGAAGGTTGGGAATCAGCTTAAAATCTCCAACTGCCTAAATAATTATGAAGATTTTAGAGGCAGGGTGGGAGAAACTTTAGAAGAAAGCTATGACAGGTTTGTGACTTTGCTGAACGAACTTAGCAAAAACAAAGTCCGCGAATCTCAAATTGAGCTGAACGTCAAATTCCTGAGTATTCTTCAACCGGAATGGAAAAGATTTGCTAGGCAAATGAAGCAGATCAAAGATTTGAATGAGATTCCACTTCACGAGGTGTATCAAACCCTCCGACAAAATGAAGAAGAGGTGGACGAATTCTAGAAGAAAAGAGACAGAAAGGAAAGACAGTTGAAGACACAGTGGCTCTTGTAGTAAGGATGAAGAAGAAGAACAAGACGATTGTGTATGAATCAGAAGAAGATGAAGGTTATGCAAACTCTGACATGGAGGAAAATGAACAACTGAAACAAGTAATGATTCTGCTGTCAAATGCTTTTCAGAAAAAGTTCTATACGAAGCCAAGTTCAAACAGTCAGAGATATTCTTCTGGTCCGAACAACTACATCCACAAGGAAAGGGTTGAAGGAAGCAGATATGAAGGAAAGAGATTTGAAGGGAAAAGAACAGAGGAAAGGAAGCCTGAAGAGAGAAGATATCAGTCTGAAGATAAGAGATTGGAGGAGAGGAAACCAGAAGAAAGAAAGTTCAAAGCTGAAGGATCCAGTCAGACAGAACCACCAACGTGCTACAACTGTGGCAAAACAAGTCACTATGCTAGAGACTGCCGAAGGCGAAAAGTCAGAAACTCCGATTATTACCAGAACAAGATGCTTCTTGCGAAGCAACAGGACGGTAGCAAGGCACTGATGGCTGAAGATGAATACTAGCTTGATCATTCAGATGATGAAGAAGAGGATAAAGAGAAAGATGAAGCATTCAACATGTGCTTGATGGGAAAGATAGAATCAGATGATGAAGTTGATTCAGATAATGAAGAAGAGGAGGTATGTAATTTATCAGATTCAGATTTCATGAATAAAATGCATGCCATGAGTTTAAAACAAAAAGAGTTAGAATCTAATCTTAAGCAAGAAAATGGTGTCATAAGTAACAAAAACCAATTGATACAGAAACTTAGCAATGAAATTGCTGAGAAGAAAGTATTAGTTGAGGTTTTACATAAAGATAATGACACCAACGCTAAGGAAAAGAAACATTAATTCTAAAAGAGAATTCTGAACTCAAGTCTCAACTGCTAAAAAGTGGGATTGATTTATATGATCTTACAAATTTGCATGCTTCTTGTACCAAAGAAAACTTTTCTTTACTGGGTAAATTAAAAAGTTTGGAAGAGAAGTTATATAAAATGGGTCAAACTGAAGAGATTATTCATCTGAACAAACCCAAAGAGGAAATAGAGAGATAGGGAATCGGTTATAAGAATCCTCACTGTCTACAAAAAGGGATGTCTGAAGTGCCAGGACTTTATGATCATCTTTCAATACAATTAGCTCGCATAATCCCCGAGTTTAAAACTTTCTGGACTAAACTGTCGGAAGAGGATGATGCCAACTAAACTAAAAAAACGTTTGAAATCATCTAAAGTTCATCTTTCATTTTATTATGTGAAGATGAATAATAGCTATAATGAAAATCCAATATATCAAAAGAAGAAATCTCTTTCAAGTGATTTCTTTCAAAGTTATTCTGAAAAGGAAATGGAGGTGAAGCCTATTCAAGGTAAACTATATGTCCCTTCTCTCGTTTTAGAAAGTAAAATTTTTGAACTCGAGAATTCTTTATCAAATGAAAGATTTTTGATGAATATTGAACAAAAGGTTTTTTCAACTGTGTTCAAAAATGTTATAATTTCTAAGGCTTCAAACTCTGAGGATATGTTTGGTGCATCAAATAAAGGATTGAATTTTTTGAACTCTGACGGTGGTTTAGATGATTGTTCTGAACAATTTGACTTTAATGCAAAACTTCCTAACCATTCATCTTTTGTTAAGAAATCTTTGAGAAAAACCAGTATGCCTGTGAACAGTGCAAAATAAACGAAAGTTGATAACTCAGTCTCTGTGAAAGCTAAAAATGCTAAAGGTAAGAATATATCTCAGCATTCACAGAAACCGAACATTACTGGTAATTCTAAGAAGAAGCAATCGCTTGTTGCTCAAAGTTCTAACTCACCAGTTTCACATGTTTCAGATCTGAGCAAGCAAAGGCCAGAAGCTAATTCTCAATGGCAACCAAAACGGAAGCTTGACAAGACCGTTTTATCGTTTAGTATTGTTAATTGTAATAAGACTTCGCTTAATAAAGATGTTTTAATTGCTGATATTGCTGTTTTGAACTCAAAACTTGTTGTTTCTCGTAAACAATATACAATGAAGCAATTATATCTATTATCTTTATCTGCTAGAAAGTCTTCTATTTATGATAAACATGTTTCTATCTCTTGTTAGGATTCTGAAGATTGGTTTGGCATTTACCATGTGCATTCATCTCATACTAATTCTTCACATACAATTCAAAAGAAAAGAGGACCCAATTTGAAATGGGTACCAAAATCTTGTGCTAACACAGAAGGACCCAAATTTCAGTGGGTACCTAAGGCTAAATCTGTGTTACAGGCACACAAAGCTTAAAGAGAAATCGACTTCTGATTATGTACAGATTAGGACTCGTTCTTCAATGTCAAAATTGGTTTTTGGATAATGCAGTTCAAAACCCGAACATCAAAGTCAAAATAGGCTTTTGAACAAATTAGTTCAAGACACGCACTTCGATAATCAAAGTGAATATTCCAATGTTGTCGTATAAATATCTAAATTTGTAATTTCTCTTATGCAGACTAGTCATACATGGTTCTTGGACAGCGGATGTTCCATGCACATGACAGGGCAAAAAGAGATACTGTCCAATTTTAAAGACAAATATTACAGAACAGTCAGATTCGGCAACGACCAGTTTTCTCCAATCATGGGATATGGTGATGTGCAACATGAAAATGTCACAGTCAAGAAGGTGAGCTATGTAGAAGGCTTACGACACACAGTATAGGCGAGTTATGTGACAAAGACTTAGAGGTCAACTTCAAAGCCAAGAGATGTTCAGTTCACAATGAAGAAGGCGAAGAACTCTTGGTTGGTACTCGAGAATCATACCTCTACACAATCAATCTATCAAATGTCCAGACTGACAAGCAAGTTTGTCTACTGACGAAAGCCTCGATGCAACAAAGTTGGTTATGGCATCGAAGGATCTCTCACCTCAACTTCAAGTACATCAACAATCTGGTCAGTGGAAAGCTCGTCAAAGGACTTCCAGAGCTCAAATATGAAAGAGAACATCTTTGTGCAGCTTGTGAAAAGGGCAAGATGAAGAGGGCACCTCATAAACCAAAGCCTGAACCTAGTACAAGCTCTCCGTTAGAGTTATTGCATATGGACTTATGCGGTCCGATGCGAACTTAGAGTCTAGGCGGAAAAAGTACATACTCGTGATCGTGGACGATTACTCGCGATACACATGGGTCAAATTTCTACGTTCAAAGGATGAGACACCTGATATTCTCATCACATTCCTAAAGACGACCCAGGTGAATCTGCAGAAACCGGTCAAGTTTCTACGAACAGACAACGACACGGAGTTCAAGAACAATAAAGTTGAAGAATATCTCGAATCTGTCGGGATTTCACATTAATACTCTGCTGCTCGAACGCCTCAACAAAATGGAGTGGTCGAAAGAAGAAATCGAACGCTAGTCGAGGCTTCTCGTACTATGCTAAGTCAATCAAACTTACCTCTATTTTTGTGGGCAGAAGTTGTCTCGACCGCGTGCTACACACAGACTCGCTCCATGGTACATCGAAGATTCAAGAAGACTCCTTATGCGTTAATCAATAACCGAATACCGACAATCAAATACTTCCATATATTTGGGTGTAAGTGTTTCGTTCTAAACGATAGGGAGAGTCTAAATAAGTTCAATGCTAAGGCGGATGAAGGAATCTGTCAGGATCGATTTCTTAACAAGAATAAATTCTCAGAAACTAATATCAAAGAAGTTGCGGAATAACAATTTGATATTTAATGAAATAGTAAACCAAACAGTATATGATCAACAACTTGTAAACTTGTATTGAATACTTGAAGTTACAAGATTAAACACACAACCTCAATATTGATGAACAGGCTCACCAATACGAATTCTACTTCTCTAGAATTAGGATCTATTCCTTGAGGTTGATTTTCTCTAAAACTTAGAATGAATAATTATTCTAAACTATTCTATCAATTCTATACATATACTGAACAAAAAGATAATTACAATAAATAAAATATCTTCAGTATATCTTCCATGAATATCTTCAGCTTTCCATGTTTTATCTTTAACCACGATCTCTTCATCATTATCTTCACATTATCTCTGAAGCAGCATTAACTTGGTCTTAGCAGCATTAACTACTAAGCAGCACTAACCACTAGCAGTACTAACTAGCTAAGCAGTACTAACTTTGTTCAAGCAGCACTAACTTTGACTAGCAGTATTAATTCTACTAGCAGTAGTAATACTCAGCAGTATTAACTTTGAAGTCTTCTAGCAGTAGTAATTCTGAACTAGCAGTAGTAATACTCAGCAGTATTAACTTTGAAGTCTTCTAGCAGTAGAAATTCTGAACTAGCAGCATTAACCATACTTGAGCTTTTCTTCAGTTCCCAACAATCTCCCCCTAACTTGACTTTTAGGAAGAGAAGTCAAGTTCTTCTGATTTGATCTTCAAGATGCTTTCAACACTTCAGGTTCAGTTTCCCAAATTTGGATCTAGGCCCAAACTTTGATTTACAGTTCTTCTTACCACAATTTTAGCCATCTCTGAATCCTTTGTGCATACAAGTGTAGCTTTAAGCATCCCTTCTAGCTTCTCCTTGCTATGCTCATAAATTTTGTCTACTAGGTAGAATTCATGATAACAATTGTCAATAGTAATCATGTATACCCCACAGTTTTCAAAAAGTATCCATTTATCAATCTTCTTGAATATAAACTCATGATGATGATCTTTAATCCTATAAGCCACTCTTTTTGGATCAAACATCATGCACAAGTATTCCATTGCTATCTTGAGAAGATTCTCTTTAGTACCTTTCAACACAGGCTCATAGAGTTTTATCCCCACTTTGTATAATTCTTCTATATCAGCTTTTGAACAACTTCTGATAACTCTCCCCCATGTTGAATATGCTTCAAATAAACCATCAGCTCTTTTGATTCTGAAGAAATCCTTTCCATTATCTCTTAGAATGTTCTAGAAGGTAATCTCAGGAGCTTTCATGGAGATTGGAACAACCTTCATAGGTTCTAATATGGTCATATACAAATCCATACTCTCAACAGTTTGCTTGTTGGACTGCTCTGGACTTTGCACAGGTTCTGTTGGAGATGTGACTGAGGGTTCTGCTTCCTTTTCAGTTTCTTCCACCCTTGGCCTTTTCAACTGCCTTTTTGAAGCAATTGACTTCACTCTCTTTCCAGACTTGGCTTCTATACCAACACCCTCATGTTCTTCCTTCTTCTCTTCAGCTTTGTCTTTTGAGGGTGTGGTCTCCTCGGGAATGGTTGTTGGATGTTGAGATCATGTCTCTCTTTCATCCTTCTTTCCGCTTCTTCCCTTTGAGAGGAATCCCCTTGGAGCTTTGCCATTTCCTTCCTGTAGAGCTCCTCAACTTGACTGTATGCCATTTGGTGAACATCTCCCCCTTGACTCCAATTGCACCTTTCAGGAAATTTATCATCTTTCTTCTTTCCTGATTGGCCAAAAAGGTCTTGGAGGGTTGTCTTTTCTGCTTCATCACTGGCATTCTCTGCTTAGACACTTTGACAGAGCTTTTCTTGGCTTCAGTTTCTGCTTTTAAACTTTCTTGATACTCAGCATTTAGTTTTCTGGCCATTATCTTTGCAAGCTCTCTATCTGTTTCTGTTTGAATTTGTTCCTCCTTTTCCATTTGCTCTTGAAGCTTCTTTGCCATCTCCTCATCCATTTCAATCTGACTCCTCTTCTTTGAAGGCAGTTCAGTTTCAATAAGCTTTTCCTTTCCTTTTGTATCCTTCAAACTTTCTTTACTTGATTCTTTTCTTTTCTTTGAGCCTCCTCCTTCATTGATGACCACTCCCTTGGCCTTTTGAGTAGCCTTAGGAGTGTCATTATTTGCTTTTACCAGAGTTTCTGCTATTTCCAATTCTTCTACAGAAAGCCCTGTTACTTCTGCTTCTTTTACCTCAGCAGCATTAACAGTTTCTGCTGCTTGGGTAAATTCTGCTTCTTTCTCTATTTCAGCTTCTATCTCCACCTCAACATCAAATCCCATCTCAAATTTGCTTTCCTTCTCTGTTTCATTCTCTTGTTTCTCCCCCTTGTTGGAAGCATCTTGAGCTCTTGCCCTCTTCTTTAACACAAATTGCTTTCTTCTCCTTTTCTGTACCAATCTTGTCACCAATTTCTTCAGTTTGGTGATCTGTACTTGTTGAGATAGAATAACCAGTTTCAGCTCTTCAATGTCTTTCCCCTGCTTGATGACATCCATGTTTATGTTGCCCATTGTTTCCATCAATTCATTGTAGTCATATATGTCCTCACCTTCTCCAGGAGTGTTACCCCCTTTTGAAGGATCATGGGATCTTTTAGTAGTGGAAGCCTTCTGCCTAACAGAAGCACTGTCCACCCCCTTGGTTTCTTGGCACCGGGGACCTTTGAATGATTGCTCATTCAAAGTTGCCATGGGGAATGTCTTAGAGATGTTACCACTATCCTTCTCTGTGCTAGCAGAAGTAGTGGCAGCCTTCTCACCCATATGCTCTTCCATCTCCTTAGAGAGCACCTCCTCAGGGTTGGGAGACACCCTAGTGGATTCCCTTTGGATATTCTCTACTAGAGAGTGCTCCAATAGAGGGCTTTGAGGCTCTTGGTTAATAGTAGGTACACCAAGGGAAGGAGCCTTGTGTACCTTTCTCTTGACATAAGTCTTGGATATTCTGGGGTGGGTTTAGCAGCAAAGGACTGAGGGAAAATTTGAGAGAGGGAAGGTTGGGATTGGCTAGCAGTGGCTTGGTCTAATGGGGGCCTTGACCCTGCTAACATACCTTCATCAGTTTGGGACACCACCATCATTGTAGAGAACAATGGGGTGTCTACTCCTTCCGAGTCCCCAGCAGATCTTCTCATATTTGAGAAGACCTTGCCTTTAGGGGGTTTTGGTACATATATCCCATCAGAGTGAGGAATATCCGTCAATTCGTGGGTGATAACTGCTTGGACAAACCTGGGATACATATAAAAGCTCTTTTTGTTTCCCAAGTTTGAGACAAGATCATTGAAAATCATTTGGGAAAAATTATACTTTTTGGCAGTGGCTAAGCATACCAGAGCATAAGCAATGGTGCTACTGAACTCACTCCATCCAGTAGTCTTTTTAGATATACAATGCATAAGGGTATGGACAAAGAAACGCCATTGAGGTGAAAACTTTGCTTTTAAGAACTTGAACACACCCAATGGGCCTCCATACCCCATTCTTGTAAGAGTAGAAAACAGTTCATCATTAGAGATAGAAGTTATACCAGAGGCATCGTCTAAACGTAGACTGATGTGAATCACCTCTTCAGTATCTGTCAATGGCTTGCCACACACCGTCGTCTTTATCATTTGCAAACCATCCTCAGTAACAATGGTGGCATGTGCCCAGAATTGCCTCTGATGCTCTATGAAGATAGTAGGAGATATAGTGAGAGCATGGGCAATGTGGCTATTCCTCAGAAAGTCGACTATCGGATGAAAACCTTCAGCTTGTTTTGGCTTTTGGAGCATCGCGATTTCATTGTGCTCGTCAATGAACGCCATGGATGCCATTGATCTTTGCCTGAGAACTTTGAACTTGAGAGAGAAAGGGTTTAGAGCGCAAGTGAACAGTATACAAAGAGTCGTTATGAACTTTTTAGGCGGGCAAAGAGTATTTATAGTATCCGGGACATAAGCAGTATTAACCTAGAGCAGTATTAACTGAAAGCAGTATTAACCACTAGCAGTATTAACGACTAGCAGTATTAACGAACTAGCAGTATTAACTGATAACAGTATTAACTAACTAGCAGTATTAACCACTAGTAGTATTAACCACTAGCAGTATTAACTAAGAGCAGCATTAACTGCTAGCAGTATTAACTGACTAGCAGTATTAACCACTAGCAGTATTAACTAAGAGCAGCATTAACTCCTAGCAGTATTAACAAACTAGCCGTATTAACTAACTAGCAGTATTAACTGTGCACTGGCAGTATTAACACTGTACTGGCAGTATTAACCATACTTACTCTTTTAAGCTAGTGAAACACTAAGTACTGCTATACATATTCTGAAAAAGAAGATTAGTAACACCAAGAATAAACAATATACAGGTATAGAACCACTTTTTGAGAAGGGGCTTATTCAGAGTTGATCATTCCCACACTTGTTACCAAGAAAGTGAATCTACCCACATCAAAAGCTTTAGTGAATAGATCAGCAAACTGGTTATTAGTGTGAACTTTTACAACTTGAATAAGTTTCTTTTCATTGCAGTCTCTTATGAAGTGATACCTGATCTCAATGTACTTTGTCTTTGAGTGCTTGACAGGATTATTCACAATGCTAATAGCACTGCTATTATCAATAAAAATTGGAGTGTGTAGAAAGGTTACCCCATAATCCAGCATTTGATTCTGAATCCATAAGACTTGAGAACAGCAACTTGCAGCTGCTATGTACTCTGCCTCTGTTGTAGATGTGGCTATTGTGGTTTGTTTCTTGCACTGCCATGAAACTAGTCTTGCACCCAAAAACTGACATCCTCCAGAAGTAGATTTTCTGTCCAAGTTTGCTCCACCTAGATCACTATCTGAGTATGCAAGTAGGTCAAAGGATGAGTCATAAGGTTACCAAAGTCCCAATCTGGGTTAGACTGGAAACATTATATCTGGTCTAGAGGCTGTAAGATACATGAGAGAGCCAATCATGGATCTATAATGATGAACATCCATATCCTCCCCTTCAAGATCTGCTGTTATCTGCTTGTGTGTCTCCATAGGTGTGCTGGCAGGTTTTGAGTCTGAGAAACCAAACTTGGTTAGAATGTCCTTCACATACTTGGACTGACAGGTGAAGATTCCATCTGACTTCTGTTGAACTTGGAGTCCAAGGAAGAAAGTAAGTTCCCCCATGGAACTCATCTTGAACCTTTGATGCATTAGTTCCTCAAACTCCTTGCACATGTTGTCTCTTGTTGATCCAAAGATAATATCATCAATATAGATTTGAACCAGCAAGATATCCTTCTTCTTTCTCTTGATGAATAGAGTCTTATCAATGACTCCTCTTTCAAATCCATTTTCCAAGAGATAGGATGACAGAGTGTCATACCATGCTCTTGGAGCTTGATGTAGTCCATAAAGTGCTTTATTCAATTTGTATACCCTGTCTGGATAGCTTGGGTTTTCAAACCCTGGTGGTTGACAGACATATACTTCTTCTTCAATTGAACCATAAAGAAATGCACTTTTCACATCCATTTGATAGACTTTGAATTTCATATAGGAAGCATAAGCCAGGAATAATCTAATTGCTTCTATCCTGGCCACAGGTGCAAATAATTCATCATAGTCTATTCCCTCTTCTTGTGTATACCCTTGAGCCACCAGCCTTGCTTTATTCCTTATCACTATACCTCTTTCATCTCTCTTATTCCTGAAGACCCATTTTGTTCCTATTGCTCTTTGGCCTTTAGGAAGGTCTACCAGATCCCAAACATCTTGCAGCTTGAATTGTAGTAGCTCTTCTTGCATTGCTTCTATCCAACTGGACTCTTTCATAGCATCATGTGCCTTTTTAGGCTCAAGCTGGGATAAAAAGCAAGAAAGCACTGTGTTGTTGGTCTTGCATTTCTTGAAGCCTACTTTGATTTCTAGTCATCATAGGAGAAGATATATCTCCTTTACCAGCTGTGGAGGATGATTCTTTTGTATTCTGGTGTGATGACTTGGTTCTTCATTAAGTTCCACCTCTAAATTAGAGTCATTCAACTCAACTGAAGTGTTTTCAGTAGCTACTTCTGGTTCTTTATTTTCTTGAGTCTCCTCATCTCTACTTTCTTCTTCACTTTGACTTGGTCCAGTAGATGGTTCCTTTTCACAGTCTTCAACATGATCCACTGTGGGTATGGGAAAGATCACAGATTGAGATATACTTTCTTGAACTTGTGTAATCCCTGATCCTCCACTCCCTGAACCTGCATAATCATCACTACTGAAACCAAAAGAGTTAGTTAGTGAGTCAATGTCAAATAGCCACTGAGGACCAGACCCAATTGGATTTGGTGTGTTCTCATTGCATTTGACATTGTCACTTTCTTCAATTATTCTGGAAGAAGAGTTAAAAAATCTGTAAGCCTTACTCTGAGATGAGTAAGCAACATAAAATCCATCATCTGCTTTGCTATCAAACTTACCTAAGTGAGATTTGGTATTGAGAATTGTACAAGGACACCCAAAAGGTTTGAAAAATCCAATGAAAGGTTTTCTTTTATTTAAAAGCTCATAAGGGGTCTTGTTCTTTGGCTTGACCACTAGAACTCTGTTTTGGACATAACAAGCAGTATTAACTGCTTCAGCCCAGAAGATAATTGGCAGTTTTGAATCAGCCAACAGAGATCTAGCAGCCTCTATTAGTGTCCTATTTCTCCTCTCAGCAACTCCATTCTGTTGAGGAGTCCTAGGAGCACCATATTGTCTCTCAATGCCTTTCTCTTCACAGAAGGTGTTTAGATCAAAATTTTTAAACTCAGTCCCATTATCTGATCTAATGACTTTTACTTTTTGATCAGTCCACTTGTCTCATCCTTAGTCCTTAGAAAATATACCCATGTAAATCTAGAGTAATCATCAATAATAACCAAGTAGTAAGATTTCTTGCCTATACTCATAACATTTGTAGGACCAAACAGATCCATATGCAATAACTAGAGACAAGAAGAAATTGAGTTTATCTCTTTGGTCTTATGAGAAGTTTTGTGTTGTTTGCCTTTAAGACATGCAACACAATGATCATCACATGAAAATACTTTTGAAGGTAAACCTCTTACAAGGTTGTTTTTAACAAGTTTGTTCATGATCTTGAAGATCATGTGACACATCCTTCTGTGCCAAAGAGAGGATTCATCCACAGAAGCTTTTGAAACAAGACAGTTCAGGGATGAATCACTATCAACATTGTCCATATCTAGACAATACACATTGTCCTTTATTGGAGTTCTAAGTAGTATCATGCTTTCATCAACTACCTTGAACCCTGGAGCAAGGATCATACACTCAGTATTTGTAAATAATATGCTATGTTGTTTGTCACAGATCTGTGATACACTTAACAGGTTGTACTTCAACTGATCAACATAGTAGACATCCTCAAATGTCATATTACCTTTTGTAACATTACCTTTTCCACTTATTTTACCACCAGTAAGATTATCTCCAAAAGCAACATGTCCTCCATTGATATGCTTGAAATCCTGAAGGCATGACATGTTACCTGCCATGTGCCTAGAGCAACTACTATCAACATGCCATATGCTCTTTCCTTTGAGGTGTTGGTTGCCCTGCACATAAGATAAATCAGTTAGTATGAATTAGAAACCCAAGCCAAAGTGGTCTTGGGTACCCCTTTCTCATCAAAGTACTTGCATTCTTTCTTGACAAGATTTTTAAACTTTGACTCCTCATTCTTGGAGTACTTTGTCACAATGATAGGCTTGGAAACATTTTTGCTAGAAGCAGTACTGGTTTTAGAAGTACTAACTGCCTTAGTAGCACTTGCAGGCTTAGCAGTACTAACCTTGTTAGAAGTAGTAACTGTGTTAGCAGCAGTAACTGTGTTAGCAGTATTAATATTTTGAGCCGTACTAACACTGGTAGCAGCAGTAATGTTTCTAGGAGCACTATCCCTGTCAGCAGTACTAACAGTTTTAGTGCTTCTAGGAACCCACATTTTAATGCTTTCTTTTAAAACCTTTTTCCCTATGGGGCTTTTGGTTTCAACAGATTTCTTCATCACATGTTTCTTTCCAGCCTTCCTATAACCAACAGGTTTTTGCACAAAGCTTTGAAAGTTCATTTGTTGATTAATAGGTTAAAGAAACAATACTTAGCCAAATGATTCAGCTTGCCACATATGAAACAAGGTTTTGGTCTATTGATTTTATTCAGATCAACTCCTTGTTTCTGAGCCCATTGATTATTCCAGTTTCTTTGGTTACCTCTTTTTATACCAGAATTTAGGCTCTTAGCTTTATTGCAAGCACACTGTTTACAAGATCCAGGATTCACAACCGTGGTTTGTTTGTAATGGACCTTGTTATCCTTTCCTTTGGTCTTCTCTATCTCCTTGGACTTTACCCAGATTTTCCCACATCCCTCATTGGTGATAATGTTGTTTTCTAATGGTATCTCTTTACTAACAGCATTATCCCAATTCTCACTGGCTTCTTTCTCAGTCAAATCCTTAACTACTACCTTATCCAAAGGATCTATCTTAAAAGCTTCCCTAGACAAGTCCTTTTTCTCCTTGGTCTCTAACAAGTCTGAAGTAGGAGAGATATAGTTGTTGTTGTAGGGAGGGGGTGTATTGTTGTATCCAATACCAGACTTCATCTTGTCATGAATCTGAGCCTTTAGAAGAGAATCCATTGCTTTTGAAGCATATGAAAACTTTTCTATGTCAAGATTAACTTTAGACAGTTCCTCTTTCAGTCTATCATTCTATTCTAAGGACTTAGACAGTTTGGTCTCTAACTCATTCTTTTCCCACTTCCAATAATTTGTGTCATAAGAGTGTTGAAGTTCATTAGCTTGAAAGCCTTTGATTTGTTCTTCAAATCTCTCTACTATCAACACATAGTCTCTTCTGTCCTTTTCTAATCTTTTGAGGTCATCACACATACTTTGGTTGTGATCCCTGTACCTTTTAACAGTGTCTATGGAAGATTGAGTACAAAGATTAGAAATTACCTCAGAGGGGAGATCAGACACTTCTGCCATAAGAGCTTGATTCTGAATGGCTTCCTCAGCTTGATCAGTCCAGTCAAACCCCATTCCTTGTTGAGAAACAAGGGCTTGAGCAGGATTCTTGTTTTGATTGTAGCCTCCATTCTGAGTTTGTTGGTGGTTGTTGTTTGGAACCCCACTTCTGCACTCTCTAGCAAAGTGTCCTTTCATGTGGCACTTATAGCATTCCACCTTTGTCTTGTCAAAACCAGCTCCATCTTCTCTTCTTTGAGAGAAGTTGTTCCTTCCTGTTCTTTTGATAAACTTCTTCACCCTCATAGATAACATGGCCATCTGCCATTTAATGTCCATCTCCTCCAGGTCATCAGGGTGAAGTTGATCCAGATCATCATTAATCAATGAATTGTTGCTATGACTGGACAAAAAGGCTTCAAAGATAGTTTCAGTGCCTTTTTCTGAATTTACTCCACTGGCAGTACTAACTGTTTCAGGGTTGGCAGTAGTATCAGTAGAAGCTGATAGAAGTGCAGCAATGTGGATATAACCAGTGGGCTTCTTCTTGGTTTCTACCTCAGTTTCAAAAACTCTTAGATCATTATATAGATCATCAAGTTCCTTCTCTTCCAGATTGTCACTCTGTCTATATGAGACAGTGTACAAAGTCCATTCATCCCCAAGAGATCTGAGGAACTTTCTGTTGATATCATCTTGCTCCATCTTCACTCCTACAGTAGCCAGTCACCAATGAGTTTGTTGAACCTATCAAAAGTTTGAGTCATAGACTCATTCTTTGAAGAAGTGAAGTTCTCATACTGCTGCTTTAGAACATCTCTTTGATTTCTTTTGATGCTTTTAGTTCCAGCAAATCTTTTCTCTAGAGCATTCCAGAGAATCTAAGCATCAGTGCAGTTGCAAAATTGATGCTGATATTCATTGGGGATGGCCAAGAGCAAAGTGCTCAAGGACTTCATCTCTGTCTGTCTGATCTTTCTCTCACCATCTGTCTTTGGTGGAGGTCTTTTCCCATCTGGTCCAATCTTTCTTGCTTCAGAAGGACCATTCTCAATGATATCCCCCATTGAGTAGTCAGTGAGAAGAATGTATTGTCTAATTCTGATCTTCCACATGTCAAACTCACTGGGTTTGAGCATTGGAACCTTAGAGACCAGAGTACTGTTTAATTCTGCAAGGTTTTCCATGATGAATAGATATATGTTTCCGAGAGAATTGGCTCTGATACCACTTGTCAGGATCGATTTCTTAACAAAAATAAATTCTCAGAAACTAATATCAAAGAAGTTGCGGAATAACACTTTGATATTTAAGGAAACAGTAAACCAAACAGTATATGATCAACAACTTGTAAACTTGTATTGAATACTTGAAGTTACAAGATTAAACATACAACCTCAATATTGATGAACAGGCTCACCAATACGAATTCTACTTCTCTAGAATTAGGATCTATGCCTTAAGGTTGATTTTCTCTAAAACATAGAATGAATAATTATTCTAAACTATTCTATCAATTCTATACATATACTGAACAAAAAGATAATTACAATAAATAAAATATCTTTAATATATCTTCCATGAATATCTTCAGCTTTCCATGTTTTATCTTTAACCACGATCTCTTCATCATTATCCTCACATTATCCTTGAAGCAGCATTAACTTGGTCTTAGCAGCATTAACTACTAAGCAGCACTAACCACTAGCAGTACTAACTAGCTAAGCAGTACTAACTTTGTTCAAGCAGCACTAACTTTGACTAGCAGTATTAATTCTACTAGCAGTAGTAATACTCAGCAGTATTAACTTTGAAGTCTTCTAGCAGTAGTAATTCTGAACTAGCAGTAGTAATACTCAGCAGTATTAACTTTGAAGTCTTCTAGCAGTAGTAATTCTGAACTAGCAGCATTAACCATACTTGAGCTTTTCTTCAGTTCCCGACAGAATCTTCATTGTCTATTCCTCGACATCAACTTCATTTCGTGTTTATCTAAAGAAGTCAAAGACGGTGATTGAAAACATCAACGTCTCGGTTGATGAAGAAATGGCTTCTGAACAACAATGTTCAGAACCCGTTATAACAGGATTACTAGCTTCTGGGCAACTCAGTCTAGGACCTACGTCTGAACAGAATAAATCAAATGAAACATCAACTTCTACTAACCATTTATCTGATTTAGATTTATTATTTGAATTGTTTTATGATGAATTTCTTGGATCTAATGTAAAGAAATCTGTTGTGGTTGACAGGATGGAAGACTTCACGACTACTCATCCAACCAGTTCAGATGTTCCTATTGAATCAAACGCCCCGATTCAACAAGAGATTACAATTCAAATGCCGACTCCAACAGTTGAAGAAGTGACAAATGATAAAGAGACAGAAGTAGTTGAAACAGTAGGAGATACTATTCAGATCAATCTACAGCCAGAACAAGTTGTTCCTGCTGATCCTTCTGAACCTATCACTTCAACTGAAATCATAATTCCTCCTGAACAAACAGAAGAAGGTACAAGTGAATTTGTAGATGTTACAACCGACATACAATCATCTAATCCACTGCCTCATGAACATAAATGGATCAAAGAGCACCCGCTAAGCCAGATTATTTGCTATCCATCAAAACCGGTGCAAACTACGTCAACATCAATGAACATGTGCATGCATGCCTCCTTTCTGAGCATGTTCGAGCCAACAAGAGTATCAGAAGCACTTGCGGATCCAGAATGGGTGATCTCAATGCAAGAAGAGCTGAATCAATTCGATGCACTTCAGGTCTGGAAACTCGTACCAAAGCCTAAAGGTAAAACAATTATAGGTAAGAAATGGGTTTTCAAGATAAAGAAAGACGAAGATGGTACCGTTATCTGAAACAAGGCAAGACAAGTAGCCAAAGGATACAGACAGGAGGAAGGAATCGACTATGACGAGACATATGCTCCTGTGGCACGATTAGAGGCAATTAGAATGTTTCTAGCCTACGCAGCCCACAAGAACCTCACGGTCATTTAAATGGACGTGAAGACAACATTCCTGAATGGAATTCTGAAGGAAGAAGTCTACGTCTCTCAGCCAGAAGGTTTTGTCAATCAAGAGAAGCCGAATCACGTTTACATTCTCGACAAAGCACTCTACGGTCTGAAAAAAGCACCTCGAGCCTAGTATGATGTCCTTTCCACTTTTCTAGTCAAGTCTGGGTTTTCAAAAGGAACGGTGGATACCACTTTGTTTATCAAAAAGGAAAAAGGCGATATCATTTTAATTCAAAATCTATGTAGATGATATTATCTTTTGTTCTACAAATACGAAGTACTGTAAGAATTTTGCAAACCTTATGGTGTCTAGATTTCAGATGAACATGATGGGAGAGATGAATTTCTTTCTCGGTTTACAAGTAAAACAATTTTCATCTGGTATTTTTATCAATCAATCAAAATACATTAAGGATATTCTTCGGAAGTTCCAAATGGAAAATTCAAAACCGATTGGTACCCTAATGGCACCAGGTACTAAGATTGGCACCCATCCTTCGGGAAAGGCTGTTGATGTTAGGACTTATCGAGAGATGATAGGTTCTTTAATGTATCTTACTTCTAGTAGGCTAGATATTATGTTTTCAACATGCTTTTGTGCACGATATTAGGCCAATCCTAAAGAAATCCATATGTCTGCTATGAAACGCATATTTAGGTATCTAAAGGGCACTGCAGATATTGGTATGTGGTATCCTAAAGATACTAGTTTTGAACTAACAGCCTACACATATGCAGATCATGCAGGTTGTATGTTAGACAGGAAGAGCACGTCGAGACATGTACAGTTCCTCGGTGACAAACTAGTAAGTTGGGCATCGAAGAAGCAACTTTGTGTTTCAACCTCCACGGTCGAAGCAGAATATGTAGCTGCTACTAGCTGCTGTTCTCAGGTCTTATGGATGAGAACTCAATTGCACGACTACGGTTTCCACTTCAACAATATCCCGATATACTGTGACTCCAAGAGCGCCATCGCAATATCAACGAATCCTGTTCAACACACAAAGACAAAGCACATAGACGTCAAGTATCACTTTATTAAAGATCATGTTGAAAAAGGAACAGTTGAACTTCTCTTTGTAAAAACTGATTATCAACTTGCCGATTTGTTCACAAAACCCTTAGACGAAAAGAGGTTCAACTTTCTTGTCTCTAAGCTTGGTATGCTAAATCATAAAATCTAATCAATAGTTACCTATAAAAGTTCTCTAAATTGTCTAACTTTTCATCATTTCTTCATTCTTAACTCTGATTTGATATCTGCACTTCTATATTTTGTTCATGATCCAAGGGGAGTATGAGAAGAAATTGACAACTGGTCAATATTACTTCGAGGGGGAGCTCATAAAATTTTCCATGTACCTTTTAATGCCAATTTTTTTTTTTGTAATGCAAGAATTTAGGGGGAGCTCTTCAAGATAAAAGGGGAGTACGGATATGACTTCTGATTATTTCTGATCAGAACTCATACTTTAAAAAGTTTTACTGCTTTTTGTCTTTTCAATTTAAGTGAATAAATTTTACTTTGACTTGACATAAGACTTTTGTAGAATTTTTGAGAAATGCTTACAAGTTCATATGTTTATGACTTAAAGCTTAGCTTCATGAGATATAAGATCGCACATAAAGGTACAATCCTTTATCTTAATATCATAAATGGTTGAAAGAAGGACAACTTTCAATCATTGGAAAACATTGTTTTTAATGTTCAAACCACTTCCCGATTTTTCAATAAATTTTATATTTTTGGAGTGTATTTTAAATGTTTTCATGATCTAAATTGTGCTTTAACTGAAATAGTTAAACCAATCTGAGCATCACGTGTATCATAGGAAAAAAAGAATCATTATGCTAGGACTTAACACAACTTCTATGGAATCACATTAACTAGTGATTTCTACCCATGAAGTTAAATCCTTACTGATTGAGTGTGCAAAGCGAAAAGAAATGAGTGTGATTAGAGTTAGCAAAATGTTTTAAAAGAAAGAGCGTGTGAGAACAGAGTTCAAAGAATATCAAAACTCTGCACCAACTTTTTCTGAGCCGAGTAGCCACCATTCTAGTGATTCACAATTCATTGGTGATCATTATTGAAACAGGCAACTAACCCATGCCAACTCTTGATCAAACCTCACCATCTACTCATTTTCTTCTCAACAAGAAAGTGTTTCACATTTTCAAAGGGGATGCAGCACATATGCTATCTGATTTTTCATTTGGAAAATCTGGATATTGAAAAGAAGGAAGTCTGCCCCACCTTCGCACTTCAATCATGCACATTGAGTATGTGTTTAACTTACTGTTGTCTCATTGGTTTACACAATGATGAGCCAATAAGCAATCATCAAGTGCTTAATTCTTTCTAACACAAGCACAAACACACTTGGAATTTGTTTCTTTGTCATAACGTTTATAGAAATTACCTTTGTAGTGTTTCGATGATTAAATGGAAGCCCTGGGGGAGTCAACATCAAATAGCTCCTTTCCAATGTGTATTAGTTATACACAGTGACTTAGTGTTACTGACAGGCATGTTAACCGATTCATTAGTTGATTAAGGTGTTATACGCATACTTTGTCTAGATTTGCAAAGATCTGGATGAATATCTTATGAATTGACGGATCAGGGGCTCTAACCGAAAGATAGACATTTCTTACAAATAGTTTTGATGAATTCGTTGCACTTACCATAAAAAAGGGGGAGAATGACTACACATGAAATGGCAAAGATCACATGTTTCAAGAATCACGTCAAAGATTGAACTCTTCAAAAGCAAGTATCCTGAAAACATGTTGATTTAAGAGCTACAGAAAGAGATTGCATCTTCCGAGCTGTACAAGAAGACTGAATTGCTAAAATCATTTTCGTAATAATCTTGATTCAAAGGGGGAGATTGTTAAGACACAGTCTCATTGGATTCAAGATCATCCAAACTAAAGATCGCAATCTGAAGCTAAAGCCGAAACGTCGACTCTCAATATTAAAGTGTATGTCATTTGTAATAAATGTCAATGTAATTGTTTATTATTGTACTAGTTAACTTAATATCTAGTTTGTTAGATATTAGTTAACTTAGTTAGTTATATTAGTTTCTAGTTTAGTTCTTTAGTTATTAGAAATAATATCTAGATATTAAATCTAGATATTATTATAGGAAGTGTGTTAGACACACTAAGGTTAGATATTGTGTTATCTCTAGTATCTCTCAAAAAGATCAGATATAATAAAGAACAAAAACACACACTAAAAGGTGTAAAAGAGAGAAAAACAGAGAACACATCTAGAGCTTAAATCTGATCAACCTTGTAACCGTTGTTATAATCAATACAGGTTGGTAATCGATATTGTGTTATTCTAAGAACTTGATATAGTATTGTTGGACCGAAATGATTAGTCTAGTCATAGCCTAAGACATCCTTTCAAAATATCTCTCTCTCTCTCTCTCTCTCTATATATATATATATATATATATATATGGCAAATCAAATACAAAACAATCCTAACCATTGATCTCTAATTAATTTTTTTGTTTTAATTATAGATAAACTTGTAACTGTCATGTTTAGCCAAACTTTTCTTATTTTCTTGCTCGAATTATAACTTCGTTGTTAATCTATACCATTGGATGAAACTTAGAAAGTTTATGATTGGTGTTTACATTTCAACGAGTCTCTCTCTCTCTCTCTCTATGTATATATATATATATATCCACATATGAATATCAACTGGAAAATATGGCTCTAGCACACATGAATATAGTAGTGTCTAATAATCTTACCCGGTAAGAGCGAAAACAATGGTCAAGAGCCTTACCCCGTGAGTAAGGGCGACAACTCTTACCCGGTTAACACTTATCGGGTATATTTTTGCCTACGCTACCATTTTAATGAACTAAAATCTTACCCGATAAGGTTAGTGATAGCAATGAATTTAACCGATAAATTGTTGATTTTTTTCTCTAATTTTATTTGTAAACCAGAGGCGCGTAAGAAACGGGATTTAAATTCTATAACCCAATGATCCACAAACTTTTGCTCCAATAGAGCCTTTTCTGTTAAACATCTATGTTCCATATGCATATGCAGATAAAGAGCATTTCAACAGAGTCCTTATATATCACGCAAATTGAAAGAACTAAAAAGCTTTCTATAAGCTCCATCACGTTGCTCACAATTCCATCTATCTCAGATTTTAAAGACGATCCTCTACCGGCATAAGATTTGGGTATTTCTCACTAACCAATCTCTTCCAATTGATATATGATATTGTTTCAAAATGTTTTACAAGTATAAGATTAAAAATCGCGTCAGATTATTGCAATGCTTATGAAATAAATATAAGAATTTTTTACAATAAAATGGATGAAGTCAATCTACGCACCTGATAGTTGTTCCACGGTACTGATTCTACCTAAAACCCTAGTTTAGAAAGACTAATTTAGAAAATTTCCCTGACATTCTGAATTGAAGCAATCTAATCGTATTGAACTCAAACCAACCAATTTCATAAGCAACATTTCCACCAAAAACCCTAGCTTCAAAATTAATGCCTAAAAATACACCGTTAAAACAAAAGGTACCCGATTCAATATAAAACTCTTGCCTGACGAGCGCAACCGCAGACTGAGACTACACCTACGGATTCTTTGACGAGTTGAAGTACAGCGACGGTGGTGGAAAAGGTGGTGTTCGACGATGGGTTCGGCGATGGAGACAATTTTTGACGGTGGAGACGATACGTTCGACTAACAGAGGGACTGGTGTGGAGACGATGGGCGCGTCTAAATCGTAACCCGTTTTTATTTTAGATTAGAACCTTACCGACCGAATTTTCCGTCGCTAAATTGCGACGGAATCCGTTTTTAAATTAATTATATATATGTATCTTATTAATATGATTAATTAAAATAAAATAATTCGTATTTTTATTTATAAAATATTTTCAGAATTATTAATAATTAGATTCACAAATTATTAAATATTTAAATAATTATATTTATTTATTAAATTATTTCTTATTTATTATTAATTAAGTTATCTAATTATTAAAAATTATATAATAAATATTTTTATTTATGAAATCATTCTGTAACTTTGTATGCATGTATCGAGTCGAGCTGTCTAATTGAAAAGAACCACTAGATCAACACTAATAAGATACACTAGATCAATTTCCTTATAAAACTAGGGATGGGGTTTGTGGGTTTCCTATATGCTTCCAATAGAACCTTTTTAAGTCTGATATATTCATTAAGGCCCAATGAAACTCATTAAAGGCCAATAGAACCGATGAAATGTTTTAAAGTCCGATAGGCCCATTAGGGCCCAATGAAACCTTTTAAAGACTGGTTGAACCGTTTAAAGCCCAATGAAACCCTTTTAAGCCCGAAAAACCTTTTAAATCCCGATAGATCCATTAAGGCCCAATGAAATCATTTAAAGCACAATATCACCTTTTAAAGCCATATACATCGGTCAACACTTACTGAAAACCTTTAAAGCCCAATAGAACCGATTAAAGTCCAATATAATTAATTAAATCCCAATATATCTATTAACACCCAATAAAACCTTTTAAAGCCCAATATAACCCTTTTAACCCCGATAGATCCATTAAGACCCAATGAAACCTTTTAAAGCCCAGTAAAACCCTTTAAAGCCTGATAGATCCATTAAGGCCCAATGAAACCCTTTAAAGCCCGATTAAACTCTTTAAAGCCCAGTGTATCAATTAAGACCCGATGAAATCTTTTAAAGTCCAATATAACCCTTTAAACCTCTATAGATCCATTAAGACCCAATGAAACCCTTTAAAGCCCAATAGATCTATTAAGACCCAATAAAACCATTTAAATTCCGATTGAACCCTTTAAAGCCCGATAGATCCATTAAGTCCCAATAGAACCATTTAAAGCACAATAGAACACTTTATGACTTATTAAGGTACAATAACAACACACACACACACATACTATCGATACATTAACATATACACATGCATACAACACATATATACATCATCTGCGATTACCAAACAACACACACAAACATTATCTATACATTCATATCAACATATATATACACATATACAACAATATACATAGATCCATCGCGGATTAGCAAACAACACACACATATATATATATACACACACACATATAACACATACATGTGGATATATATAACAACACACACACACACACATATAACATAGACTCGTGGATATAACACACACACACATAAACATATATAACACAGACCTGTGGATATATATACACCACATACACATGCATATATATAACACAATCATGAGAAAATAAGAAAATTTAAAAATTCCGTCGCTAATTAGTGACGGATTAGCGATGGATTCTAAATCCATCACTAATCAGTCACTAATTAGCGACGGATTAGCGACGAAATTTATTTAAAAAATAAATTAAAAAGAAATTTCACGTGTTTGTCGCTAATTGGTCACGGATTAGCCACAGACACGTGGAATTTCCTTTTTATTTATTTTTTAAATAGATTTCGTCGCTTTTTAACGACGGAAATAGATCCGTCACTAATCCATCACTAATCCATCACTAATCCATCACTAATTAGCAACGGATTAGTGACAGAACTGTTCCCGTCGCTAATCCGTCGGTAATTAGTGACGGAAATTTCCGTCACTGATTTTCGTCACTGATACCCCTTTTTCTAGTAACAAACGAGAACGATATCATTTTATGAAAACTCGTGCACACCTGAAATAGACAACCATCACATGTGATAAACTTGTGGTGATACATACACGATGGACACGAAGTCACCCGCACACAATTTTGTCCTTGTACAATATCACTTGTAACGATTACGTTTTTCAAATGTCCTTACGTTTTCATAAAATAATACCGTTTAAGTTTGAACCTCCACCTATTATTAATAACTTTATTTTATAATATGTGCTCCGAGATGAATTTCAATCTGCATACCTAAAAATAAGTAAATAATTTTTTTTTTTAATTACGAACCAGATGAATAAAAATAAAAAACGAATGAACAAAAACAAAAATAAGTAAATAAAAGTATAAGTTATCTTGTTTTTTTTTTGAGGTTAATGAAAAACCGCCAGCTAAATTATAATTTATAAATTAGTTTTTTTTTAAGTAAATTACACCGTTGGTCCTTGTGGTTAGTTCATAATATGCATATAATCCCTATTTTGAAATAAGTATAACAGGTTCTGTGTTATATAATTCTGTTTTAAGCTGGGTCCTATCACTAACACCGTAAAATCATATCCGTTAATTTAGGAGCAAACTGGTCAATTTATCTTTTTCTTTACCTTTTTATTAAAAATAAAAAGATTATATATTATAGTAATATATTTATTATTGTAGTTGTTATATTTGTTTTGTATATATTATATATATACATACTCTCTCTCTCTTTCTTTCTCTCTGTCTCTCTCTCACACACATAGAGACATACACACACACACACACATATATATATATATATATATATATATTATACATATACACATATGATGTCTTCCCTTCATAACCCAAAACCAACGTTGTCTTCTCCGACGAGAAAAAACACACACACACACACACATACACCACAAATCTGTTCATTCCCAACAAGCCTTCCCACACCCCTACCGGTAAATGCAAACACACCAACATAGTAGTAGCATTCGTCTTTTTCAATTACACCCTAGCAAATCATTGTATCGAGGCTAAAAAATTCAGAGACCGGTTCATGAATGAAAACCTCAACCTGCTATGGTTTCTAACTAGTCCCTATTATGATTAGAACTAATGACCCAAAACCCACCTCGTTGCACTTTTTCAAACAATTGAGCCTTCATTATAGGAATAAATAGGTTGAAGCCATCCCATTTTAAAAAGGAGAACTAGGCTCCAAACACCCGAATCTGATGGTAACCACTTCGAAAACCAAGCTTCGAAAATCTCCTGCTAGCTGGCTTTTTATTTTTACAATTATAAAAATACCAAAAAGAAAGATAGATGTGCATGTAGTCATAGTAGTCGGCCCACAATGCCTCTGATTGGGTCGACCAGGCCAGATCATGAGTGAAATATCATTATCTGGTCGAAAGTAGGGTTACATTATATGGATACCCCTGCGAAAGTAGGGTTACAGGGATCTTTCTCATCTTTTCACCCCGAGGCAGGTTAAAAAGGGGAGGAAATGGGTGTGAAAAGGAGGGAGCTCGTCTACCCAGGGGATTTCGATGGCAGAAAGCTAAAGAAAACAAAAAATAGAGGGGTCCGATGGGGTAATTTGTTAGAGGGTAGGGTGCACAACAATGGTTTTATGGTGGTGAAGAGAGGAAGGTGGAGAAAGAACCAATGGTGGAGGTGGCGGTGAGTACTATTGACAACGAAGTGGTGGAGGTCACTGGAATGTTCTATGTCGAAAAAGGAGGAAGTGCATCTGAGAAGATGGGGTTTGGTTTTCATCGAAAAAGAGAGGGTATGGTTTTAACCGGAGAAGAAAGAGGTCGGTCAAAATAGAAGGGCTTGGTCAAAATGAGGGGACACTTTGTAACCCCCCTAATTTGTGGACCTCGTTGTAAACTATTTTGTATAGGTTTATGTTTAAGAATTCTTCTTCCTGGTTTTTAGATCTGGGTGAAATCAAGTCGAATTGTCGGGTTTCAACGGCTGGAAGGGGGATCGGCGACTGTGCCCGCGATAGTGACAATGTCACTATCTCATGGGCAATGTCGCGAGGGGGTTCGAGGCTATGACACATATGGCGCGATTGTGACCGGCGACAGTGCCATGGTCTCAATCGCGATGTTAAGGTCGCAAGAGTGGGGGTGGTCACGGTACAATTCCCGCGACCGTGCCCGCGATTGTGCCAAGGGCACTATCGCGTGGGCACTATCACGCGCTGTGTCCAGACGACCAAATTCTTATTTAATGCCATTTTTGGGGTTTAGATCATTAAATGAAGTTGCAGCTCCTTGAAGACGTTTACACACACTAAAGGTGCGATTTTCACACACACTCTTCGCTCTCTCTTCATTAATTGATAGGTGGGTAAATCATTAATGGTTGGTGATTCTTAAGGTTCTAAGTTCATAGGAGTTCACTCTTTCAAGATCAAAGGGTGGAAGTCACAATCCCATTCATTCCTCATTTCTAGGGTTTGCTCATCTAACTTCTATGTAAGCTTTCTTACTTATAAACACTCATACATGCTCCACTACTTGCTTATTTGTGATTTATGTGGCGTGGAATGTTAACCCAAAATATAGGGTTTAGTATGTTTTGGGTTGAATAATCTTGAAGTGAATGTGAGAGTCTAAACATCTTGTGAGGAATCATTTATGTAAATTAATGGATGAAATATGGATTGGAATAAATGATTACACTTCCAAGGGTTAAATCCAAAGGCATAGATTTCTATCAGCAGTTGGAGTCAAATTATTATTTGGAGATTCATATGTGGCTAAATGAACTTTAGTTATTTATGGGAAATATGTACCAAGTATGAATGTGTTATTTATCGACAATAGGCTTGCATGATAAGTGTTATCCCTACTTGTTCATGATCTATATGGGAAGTCTTATGTCTATTTCCTTGTGCACGAGGATTTAGATGGTATGCATAGTATATTGCATGTTTATTGCCTTGGGCATTGCGAGTAGACAATAGGGGACGCAAGTCCCTTAGTTGGAACTCGGATAGATTGGATAGGCACCCTTGCCTGTAAGACCTTGAGGTGTAACCTGACGCGGTAAGCGCTTGAGGCAGAGACGGTTTGAGGATTGTGATATCCGGCGTGGCATGGGAACTAGAACCGGGGCTGGACGGTGAAATCCAATCTACATCGCGGGATTTCCCCATTTTATTTGGAAATGTCTATGTTATAAATGTACAGGTAATTTCAATGTCCCGTTTGGGAGGTTTTGGCATTGATCTCAATCCATGGACGCCGGTAACATTTAATTATTGTTCTTATCTACATTATAACTAGTTCAGGCGTAACAACCGTTAGACTTCGTTCTAACACTTATGTTCATGTTTTAATGGTTCATAGGTTCCGCTAGTGGTGCGAGTAGGGCTCCTTGATTCGCCGGGATCGCACCTAGGATTCCTCCTTGGACCGGGCAATTTGGGAAATCGAGAAAGAGCGTTTTGAAGTCATAGTGACACCCACCTTAATCTAGTTGTTAATTGTTCTAGATTAAATAGGTTGTCATGTATATGTCTTATTTATTCCGCTGCTTCATTATAAAACTACCCCGACTCTTTTGGGTTTTAGTCATCATGTTTGCAGGTTTTGGATTCGCCTTATTTTTGGCGTTATATTGAAGAAATTTTAAGTTTTATTTTACCCCAATTTTTAGGGTGTTACACACTTTGGCATAATTTAAGTGGTAGTTTAAGTGGCCGGAGATGAAGATGGCCGAAAACGGAAGTCAGAGAAAACGTGGGTGAGGAAGAAGATTTGGGCGAGAGAGGAAGGGTTGGAAAAGGAACACATGGCAAATGTTTAGTGGATGTGAATTTTTTTTTAACACTTTAACAGAAAAATAAAGATAAAAAGGTAAAATTGACAAAAATGCTCCTTAGTTAAAGGGAATGGAATTAATGGTGTTAGTGTCACAAGGACGCCCAATGTACTTATTTTTGGAAAAGGGACCCAACTTGAAACAAAATGCATACCACTTGGACCCCTGGTGTACTTATTTCAAAATATGAACCATATCGAAATTCTGAGTTAACCACTAGGACCAACAGTGTAACTTACTTTTTTTTTTTAAAGAAAACTACTTTAGATAGTTTTTGATTAAGTTACAAAAAAAAAAAATTGTTGAAAGATTATGTGCCATCATCAAAAGGAAGTGATTGAAAGAATATTTTCCTAGTATTAGAAACTACCAAAATGAATTTTGTAACACCCTAAAATTTGGGGTAATTTTGAAAATTGAAAATTTGGCAATTTAACATTTGTAATTGGAGTGAACCACCCAAAAAAGGTAAAAGAGTATGCGTTTACAAAACCTTTATAATATGCATGAGAAATCGACAACAAACTAATCTAAACCAATTCTATCTAGATCACATAGGTTGTCATCCCAATACCAAAAATAAGAATAAATTGTTCCAACGCCAAAACTCCAAATATCTAATCAACCAAAAATTGCCCTCAAGAGTCCACGCTCTTCTATCAACCCCTCGACGACCCGCCACTTAGGGAACCTGTTATACACATCATTTGAGAAAAAGTGTTAGGATTAAAGTCTAGTGAGAACATATAGTTTATATGAAAGATGGTAAGAAAAAGTAAATGCAACATGAATAAAAAGTTTTCAACAATCGTCTTTGTAAGTGGTTTGATAAGCACATAGTGACCTTCCGGCCTAGACTTCATCTTGCGATGACGGGAAGAACCCGAGTTCCAAGGATTGCGGCGAAACACAAAGTAAGCCACTTTCCAAATTTGAGCTCACCATACTAGGATCAAGACCACGAACACGCCGGCTCGTACTAAGATGTGGGGGAGGGTACCCGATGATCCCTAGTCATGCTCATTCACTAGGATTTACATTTACGACTCACGACTAGTATCCAGTCCCACATAACCATACCAAGTTGCCCTTTAGGGTCTAATGTGTCAAATAGATATATACGGGAGTTATCCCCAAATAATAAGTCAACTCTATACCTATGGATCCACTAGTAATAGTCTAGACTTATAACAATTACAGTTGTGACCAACTATAATCAAACATATAGTTCATAACATCATTATTTCCTAAATCACATTTTATGGTTAACTGCTGATAAGAAATACAAAGCCCAAACATAAATCATTAGACTATCTTCTCATTTTCAATTGTATTTCCTTACCAAGTAAACACCACAATTGTAAAAACCATTTAAAGGTAACATGGATTTCCTCAAGACTAGACCATTTATTTCTCTTTTTCAAGGTAACACTTTCGACCAAAAATACCCATAATATGTTTAAAACATAAATTTGACTAAGAAGTCATAAGTTGAACATATACTTCATAAAAAATATGAAACCAACCATATTGGTAGTTCTAATACATAGGTTATTTCTTTATTTTACAGAATGATAAGAAACCCTAGAAATCCCCAAAATACCAAGTTAGGTCAAAATCTCACCACAATGGAAATGTAAACAAGGAGATATCTAGAAGTCAAAAATGCATTTTGATGTGTATGGAGTTTAAATAAAAGGTAGTATGAACTCACAATGGTTCTAATGTCGAAACCCTAGAATCTCTAGTTGAAAGAGACGGTGATAACTCTTGAGAGTGGATGATCTTCACCAAAATGTACCTTAGATTTACCTAGACAATGACCATTAATGAGGAGGAGGAAAGTTAGTGGAGGAATAAATGTAAAGGAAAGACTTAGGGTTTGAGACTTACCAACACAACAGATAAAATCGACTAGCTCCTCAAGAAGTCAGATAAAATGAAATATTTTCGGAGTTGATTCTATTATTCAACCTGACCCCGCTCGCGATAGTGACATTATCACTATCGTGGGGCACAATCGCACCATTTGTACCGAGAGTCGTATCGCTTCCACGATAGTGCCCTAATGATAGTGACACTGTCACTATCGTGTGGCACAATCGCGCCAGAGGTACCGAAACCCAAAATCCAAGATTTTTAACTTGCAACTTACGTGACGACGAAAAGGGAACAGATACAATGTTCAGAAGTATAAAGATACGCAGAAAAGTGACAAATGGACAAGTTGGGAAATCTGGAATTACATAAATTTACGGGTGTTACAATTCTCCGCAAAATGGAATTGATTTCGTCCCCGAAATCCCAACTACTCGAACATGTGTGGATATCTTCGCTTCATATCCTCACTGCTTCCCATGTCACATTGGCACCTCGGTGATGCTTCCATTAAACTCTAACCATAGTGATTTATTTGTGGTGAAGTTTCTTTGACTCTTTCTCCAAAATAGCTTCGGGTTCCTCAACACACCGGTTACCCTCGTCCACTCTAATCTCGGAAAGAGGGATAACGCTTTCTTCTACCGCCAGACACTTCCGAAGGTAACAAATATGGAATGTGTTGTGGACCCCGTTCATTTCTGGAGGAAGTTCCAACTGATAAGCTTGGGAGCCTACACGCTTAATCACTTTGAATGGTCCAAGTAAACGAGGACTCAACTTCCCGCACTTTCCGAACCGGATAATGCCCTTCCATGGAGACACATTTAACATCACACGGTCGCCCACTTGGAATTACATCGGTCACCTCTTCTTATCGGCATAGCTCTTTTGCCGATCTTGGGTCGCTTTCAATCTTTCTCGAATGCCTTTGACCTTATCGGCTGTCTCTTGCATGATTTCAGGTCCGGCGAATTGCTTCTCTCCCGCTTCAAGCCAACATATAGGAGTTCTACACTTCCGCCCGTATAAGGCCTCGAACGGAGCCATCCCGATACTCGAGTGGTAGCTATTATTGTAAGCAAACTCCACCAAAGGTAGGTGAGAATCCCAACTACCCTCGAAGTAAATAACGCAAGACCTTAGCATGTCTTCTAGCGTTTGGATCTCTCACTTTGACCGTCGCTTTGAGGGTGGTAAGTCGTATTCAACTTCACGCGCGTACCTAGCTCCTTCTGCAAGCTGTACCAAAAATTGGAAATGAATTGACTGTCACGATTCGAAACAATAGACAAGGGCACTCCATGCCTCAAAACTACCTCATCTATGTAAAGCTTCGCTATCTTGTCCATCGGTAGTGTCTTACGCATGGCCAAAAAATGAGCGCTCTTGGTCAGCCGATCAACTATCACCCATATGGTATCGTGACCACGAAGAGTCTTTGGCAACTTAGTCACGAAATCCATGGTAATATTTTCCCATTTCCACTCAGGGATCTCCAAGGACTGAATACTCCCGTACGGTCGTTGGTGCTCTCCCTTTACTTGCAAACATGTCACACAACGCTCTACGTAACCTGCCACGTCAAGCTTCATCACCGGCCACCAATAATGTAGCTTCAAGTCCCGGTAAATCTTTGTACTACCCGGATAAATGGAATACTTGGACTTGTGAGCATCTTCAAGAAGAAGTTCCCGATTTCCCCCAACCTTGGGCACCCACACACGACCGTTGAATAATTTAACCCCACAGCTATATTCCGTTAAAAGTAACCGTTGTGTTGTCATGAATTCATCCTTGAGATCTTCTTCCAATAATGCTTCCACTTGAGATGCCTTGATCTTCTCAATAATACTTGACACTAACTCTATTCTCGATTGGGTAGCTTGAATGCTCCCACTATAGCCCTTCCGACTCAAATCATCGGCCACCACGTTTGCCTTACCGGGATGGTAAAGCAATTCACAATCGTAATATTTGAGTAATTCGAGCCACCGCCTTTGCCTCATGTTCAACTCCTATTGATCAAAAGCGTACTTCAAACTCTTATTATCCGTGTAGAGAGTACTTTTCGTGCCATAGAGGTAGTGTCTCCAAAGATTCAAAGTGAACACCACCGCCGCCAACTCTAGATCATGGGTAGGGTAATTCTTTTCGTGAATCTTGAGTTGTCTCGATGGGTAAGCGATTACTTTTCCTCTTTGCATTAACACACATCCCAATCCCATTTTCGAAGCGTCGCTATAAACTATGAAGTCTTCCGACCCTTCGGGTAGCGACAAGATTGGAGCTTCACACAACTTCTTCTGTAAAGTCCGAAACGCCTTCTCTTGCATTTCGGTCCAAACGAACTTCACATTCTTCCTAGTCAAGGCCGTCAAGTAAGAAGCGATCTTGGAGAAGTTTTGTATGAATCTCTGATAGTAGCCCGCCAAACCCAAGAAACTTCTGATTTCGGACGGACTCTTGGGAGGTTCCCAATTCATCATTGCTTCAATCTTTGAGGGGTCTACTTTCACTCCGTCTCGATTGACAACGTGACCCAAGAATTGAACCTCTTCAAGCCAAAAGTCGCACTTAAAAATTTTGGCGTACAACCTCTCTTTTCTCAACGCTTCTAGAACTTCGCGTAGGTGTTGCTCATGTTCTGACTCCCTCTTGAAGTACACGAGTATGTCGTTAATGCATACAATGACCGACTGGTCGAGGAATGGTCGCCACACTCTATTCATCAAATCCATAATTACCGCTGGTGCGTTAGTTAGACCAACGGCATCACAAGGAACTCGTAATGGCCGTAACGCGATCTAAAAGCCGTCTTCGGAAAGTCTTCCTCTCTCACCTTCACTTGGTGATATCCCGAGCATAAATCCATCTTCGTGAAACAATCTGCTCCTTGGAGTTGGTCGAATAAATCGTTGATCCTTGGGAGTGGATACTTATTCTTCACAGTAGCCTCATTCAGTTCATGGTAATCGATGCACATTCTCATTGTGCCATCCTTCTTCTTGACAAACAAGACCGGAGCTCCCCAAGGCGACGAGCTCGGTCTTATAAATCTAATTTTTAGGAGTTCTTGGAGTTGAGCCATCATCTCTTGCATCTCCGATGGGGCCAACCGCTAGGGAGCTCGCGCAATTGGAGCCGACCCCGGTATATGATCGATCTGGAACTCCACTTGACAATCGGGTGGCAAACCGGGCAAATAGTTCCAAAAGACATCGACGAATTCGCGCACCACCATTCACGTCCTTGAGATTCTTCTTCTCGAGCTTTGCGTCTATCACATAAGATAGAAAGGATAAACATCCTTTCACCAAACACTTACGCGCTTTAGCCATGGTGATAACCACCACATCACCCTTCCTTCTTTTTCCGTAAACTAACACCATCTCGTTGTCCGCCAACCAATCCATGCCGACTACCACGTCGAACCCACCAATGACCATTGGTATCAAATCGATTAAGAACTCATTCCCTTCGATACCAATGGTACAGTATTTCAAAACGTCACGGATTAACACTTGACTACCATTAGCTATCTCGACAACTAAAGCATTCACTAGACTATTAGTGGGCATGGCAAGCTTTTCACGAAACGAATTAGATATGAAAGAGAAACTGGCTGCCGAATCAAAAAGCACTCGAGCAGGTACGGAGTTTAGAAGAAACGTACCTGATATCAGTGGGCATGGCAAGCCTCTTCGGCCGTCCTCTTGAAAGCTCAGCCAGGAAATCTGGGAGTGTTCTCTTTCTTCTTTGGGGCACTCCCTGTCTTCCATTCCAGGAAATCCTTTTGAACATGGTCCGGCGTCTTGCACTCAAAACAGATGATTCCCTTGATCGGACAATCCTTGGTAAGATGATCGGTCTTACCGCACCTGACACAAGCGGTGAAAGCAGGATTATAGTTGCCGTGGTGCTTGCTTCGGCACATATGGCACCATCGTGCCTCTTGACGGTTATTGAAATTCCGGTTCCCCACGAAAGATCGATTTCTCTAAGGAGGTCCGGAATTGCCTTCCCACTTTTTCTTGTCTACTACCGCTGCTGCTTTCTCTCGCTTGCCTCTTGCATAAACTTCTTCCATAAATTGAGCTTCCTCAGTCGTCTCCCAAAGGTTAGAAGCTTTGGAGTTGCGGACCATTGACATCATGTTCGCCGGTAGGCCATTAAGATAAGCCTTTCTCTTTTCTTTCTCCATAGGGGCCACGTGCCCCACCAATCTGAGCTTCTCCATAAACTGACGGGTGTACTCCCTCACCGTCAAGTTTCCTTTCACTAGAGACTGTAACTCAGCTTCGATGCGGTCCATAGATCTTTCACTGCAGAACTCCTCCAAGATCTTCTTCTTAAACTCGACCCAAGACAACTGAGCCAGAACGGTAGGAGAAAGAGTGGACTGGGTGACATTACACCAAATGAGTGCCGAATCTCTAAGCAGTTGGGTACCAAACCTTACTCTCTTGTCGTCCCCACACTCGGACGATCCAAAAGCCTGCTCAACAGCCTGAACCTACTTTACACATACAATCGGGTCATCAGAACCGGAGAACTCCGGTGGTCCACAACCCAGAAAGGATTTGTAGAAGCAGCTCCTCCTACTTTTCTGAGCACCCACAACTTTGTGCTCTTCCGTTATGATCCCTTGACTAGTACCACCAGAACCAACCACGACGTTCTCTGCAACCGCCTCATTTCTTTTAAGGCTGGCATCGCGATCTTCCAAGAACATCAAAAATGCTTGCTGCTTTTCCATAGACGATGACACCATCTGCATAATGCTGGCCATCATGTCGGCTTGAGGGTTTGCCTCATGTACAACCGGGTTCGTGGATGCCAACTCCACTCTTGGGACTTGCTCCACGTCTCCCGTGAATATAGGCGGCATACCCAGAGGAACGACGGTCGCTGCCCTTACTACTTGGATTCCGCTTGGGCGTGCTGTCTTCTCGTATATTCCCATTGGCAAACAGTTGACTGCGAGTGTTTACCATACTAGAATAATGGCTGCCATAGAAGTACGAAAAAGAGTAAGAAAGAGATTAACTGGAGTAAGCACGAAAGAAACGGACTACTACGTCTACCAATTGTCAAAACATCAGCAAACCAAGTACACTCACGTAAAATATCTTCATAATAATCATTAGCTAAGTGAGATTATCAACTTATAACACATAAGGGTTCTTGTTACCATCATCACAACGCTTGATGAACATAACTCCCGTCGACTCTAAGACTAACGCATCTTAGAATCTCTACCCAACTCACAAATCATTGCCTAACATACTTATTCTAAGTCTAGACATCTTACATTCATACCTAGTTCACTTAAACTAGAGCTTTCATACCAACTTGTAACACCCTAAAATTTGGGGTAATTTTGAAAATTGAAAATTTGGCAATACAACATTTGTAATTGGAGTGAACCACCCAAAAAGGGTAAAAGAGTATGCGTTTACAAAACCTGTATAATATGCGTGGGAAATCAACAACAAACTAATCTAAACCAATTCTATCTAGATTACATAGGTTGTCATCCCAATACCAAAAATATGAATAAGTTGCTCCAACGCCAAAACTCCAAATATCTAATCAACCAAAAATTGCCCTTAAGAGTCCACGCTCTTCTCTCAACCCCTCGAAGACCCTCCGCTAAGGGAACCTGTTATACACATCATTTGAGAAAAAGTGTTAGGATTAAAGCCTAGTGAGAACATATAGTTTATATGAAAGATGGTAAGAAGAATTAAATGCAACATGAATAAACTGTTTTCGACAATCGTCTTTGTAAATGTTTTGATAAGCACATAGTGACCTTACGACCCAAACTTCATCTTGCGATGACGGAAGAACCCGAATTCCAAGAATTACGGCGAAACACAAAGTAAACCACTTTCCAAGTTTTGAGCTCACCATACTAGGATCAAGGCCACGAACACGCCGACTCGTACTAAGATGTGGGGGAGGGCACCAGATGATCCCTTCTCATGCTCATTTACTAGGATTTACATTAACGACCCACGGCTAGTATCCTGTCCCACATAACCTGTAACACCCAAAAAATCAGAGTAAATTTAAAACCTGAAAAACTTGGCAACATGACATTCGTATTGATAATAACCTCCCAAGAAGGGGATCAATTCTTAAGACTTTACAAAAACCTGTATCGATAAAGAGTTTGTCAACAAACTAATCTAGACACCTATATCAAGATTACATCAATTGACAATCCATAATATACCAAAAGAATGGGACTTAACAAATGCCCTGAAACAATACTAGTCATCTCAAAAATGCCTCGAGACCAAACCTGTCTCTCAAAACCCCGACAACCCACCGATAAGGGAAACCTGTTATACACATCATTTGAGAAAAAGTGTCAGACTTAAAGCCTGGTGATAACATACAGTTTATAAAGCTCAAAAGATATAAACATTAGTATCATAAGGAAATCTTAATATAAAGGTTTAGTTCATAAAGTTAACATTTCGCCACAACCGGGCTTCTTCGGTCCAAAACTCGTTAAACAATGATAAAGGACCATTTTACCAAGGATCATGGTGTAACACTAAGTAGACCACAAATCCGAGTTATGAGCTAAACAATTGGAATCCAAGGATACGAACACATAGGTCCGTGCTACGATGTGAGATCGCGCCCCCAAGCAAAACCAATGTATACTCCTTCACTAGGATCACTACGAACCATGGCTAGTATCCGGCCTCACATAACTGTACCAAGTTGCCCTTTAGGAACATATGCATCCATAGCTACAAATTTGGGGAATATGACATCCCAACAAAACAGTCGACTTAAAACCTAGGGATCCACTAGTAATGGTGCAGATTCGTCACAACAACATATGTGACCAACCATAACTAAACATACGGTATAAACACATTTTCATAAACAAAATGTCATTTCCAGTTCAACTTCTGGTAAGAATGAAAATCATTAAAAAGGAGTTCATAAACATTCTTTTCACATATCCACATAATGTGCAAGTAAACATCATTTTACTTTAATAAAGCGGAACCCGTCATTTTAATCAAAACTGATCGGGAACCCCAAAATCACCAAAAACTTCATTTATATCAAAATATAGAGAACATAAAATCATACCGTAGAAATACTTCGGATTTCGCAAATAAGAGTTTTGACATGTATAAAGTTTGTAAAATGGTAGTAGGAACTCACCAGTAGGTTTTCAGAATAAAACCCGAAAAACCATATAACGACCATGACGTAGAGGTGAAGCTTAAAACACCGACCCCTCGCTAGAAACACCGAAAACTAGCAACCAAACGAACCTTTGAAGATCGAAAGAGAAAAGAGAGAAAAGGAAGAGAGAGAGAAAGAAATCTACGATTTCAAAAGATATCAACCAAAAGAGATATTTAGTCAAGGCATTTCACGAATCCAAACACAGCGCACGACCCATTCGTTTTCAAAGGGGAATGGCGCACGGCCCGTGCAAAAGTCACTGTCTCGCACCCTGGTCCATGCGCACGACCCGTGCGTTTTTCCTGAAGGAGGGCGCACGACCCGTGCGCCCTGTAGACAGAAACAGGAACCTCAAGTTCTTCCAACATCTTCGCAAAACAACGAAATTCGGGGTGTTACAATCCTCCCCAACTTGGAAATGATTTCGTCCCCGAAATCCTAACTATTCAAAAAGGTGAGGATATCTTCGCTTCATATCCTCCTCGGCTTCCCACGTCACATTTGCTCCCCGGTGATGCTTCCACTGCACCTTGACCAAAGTGACTTCTTTATGACTCAACTTCTTAGACTTTCTCTCTAAGATGGCGTCGGGTTCTTCCACACAACGGTTTCCTTCATATACCCTTAACTCTGATAGGGGAATGACACTGTCTTCCACCGCCAAACATTTCCGGAGGTAGCAGACATGAAACGTGTTGTGTATTCTGCTCAACTCCGGTGGCAGTTCCAACTGGTAGGCTTGTAAACCCATCCGTTTAAGCACTTTGAAAGGTCCGAGGAAACAGGGACTCAGCTTCCCACATTTTCCGAACCGTATAATGCCCTTCCATGGCGACACCTTAAGCATAACGCGGTCGCCTACTTGGAATTCCATCGGTCGCCTCTTCTTATATGCATAACTTTTCTGACGATCCTGAGCCGCTTTCATTCTTTCACGAAAACACTTGACCTTATCGGCAGTCTCTTGCACGATTTCAGGTCCGGCGAACTGCTTTTCTCCCGCTTCAAGCCAGCACACGGGAGTCCGACACTTTCGCCCAAACAAAGCCTCAAAGGGTGCCATTCCGATACTCGAGTGGCAGCTATTGTTGTAAGAAAACTCCACCAAAGGCAGGTGAGAGTCCCAGCTACCCCCGAAATCGATGACACAAGACCTCAACATGTCTTCCAAAGTTTGGATCGTTCGCTCGCTCTGCCCGTCGGTTTGCGGATGGTAAGCCGTACTCAACTTCACTCGAGTACCAAGTTCTTTTTGAAATCCATCCCAGAAGTTCGAAGTGAACCGACTGTCGCGATCCGACACTATTGACAATGGTATGTCGTGCCTCGAGACCACCTCATCGATATAAAGCTTTGCGAACTTATCCATCGGTAGAGTCTCGCGCATAGCCAAGAAGTGAGCGCTCTTTGTCAATCTGTTAACTATCACCCAAATGGTATCGTGACCTCGAAGAGTTTTAGGCAACTTCGTCACGAAGTCCATGGTGATATGCTCCCACTTCCATTCGGGAATTTCTAAAGACTGAAGACTCCCATACGGTCGCTGATGTTCGGCCTTAACTTGCGAACATGTCACACAAACATCAACGTAACGCGCTACATCAAGTTTCATTACCGGCCACCAATAGTGAAGCTTCAAGTCCCTGTACATCTTTGTACTCCCCGGATGAATGGAATACTTGGACTTGTGAGAATCCTCTAGCAACAGATCACGGTTTCCCCCAAGCTTGGGTACCCACACACGACCGCTGAACAGTTTTAATCCACGACTATCTTCCACTAAGAGTAAATGTTGCTTCGTCATGACTTCATCTTTTAGATTCTCTTCTAACAGTGCTTTCACTTGTGATGTCTTGATCTTCTCAACAAGACTAGACACTCTCTCGATCCTCGAATGGGTAGCTCGAATACTTCCGCTATAGTCTTTTCGACTTAACGCATCGGCCACCACGTTCACCTTACCGGGATGGTAAAGCAATTCACAGTCGTAATCTTTGAGCAACTCGACCCACCGCCTTTGCCGCATATTTAGCTCTTTCTGATCAAAGACATATTTCAGGCTCTTGTGATCTGTGTAAAGAGTACATTTTGTGCCGTACAGGTAATGTCGCCAAAGCTTCAAAGCGAATACCACCGCCGCTAACTCCATATCATGGGTTGGATAATTCTGCTCGTGTAACTTAAGTTGTCTCGAGGCATAAGCGATCACCTTGCCTCGTTGCATCAACACACATCCCAGTCCCGTCTTTGAAGCGTGGCTGTATACCACGAAATCTTCCGACCCTTCAGGTAACGTCAAGATCGGAGCTTCACACAACTTCTTTTGAAGGATCCAGGATGCTTTCTCTTGGGCTTCGGTCCATTCAAATTTCACATTCTTCCGAGTCAAAACTGTCAAGGAAGAAGCGATCTTTGAAAAGTCTTGGATAAATCTCCTGTAGTATCCTGCCAGACCCAAGAAACTTCGGATCTCGGACGGACTCTTAGGAGGATCCCAATTCATCATAGCTTCAATCTTGGAGGGGTCAACCTTCACTCCGACCCGAGTGACTACGTGACCCAGAAACTGTACTTCTTTAAGCCAAAAGTCGCACTTGGAAAATTTGGCGTACAACCTTTCTTTTCTCAACACTTCCAGAACTTCACGTAAATGTTGCTCGTTCTCTGACTCACTCTTGGAGTACACGAGTATGTCATCAATGAATATAATGACCGACTTGTCGAGAAATGGTCGGCATACTCTATTCATTAAATCCATAAACATAGCTGGTGCGTTCGTTAGACCAAAAGGCTTTACAAGAAATTCGTAATGGCCGTAACGCGTTCTGAAAGCTGTCTTCGGAACATCATCTTCTCTTACCTTTACTTGGTGATAACCCAAACGTAAGTCGATTTTGGAAAAACAACCCGCTCCTTGAAGTTGATCAAACAAGTCGTCTATTCTCAGAAGCGGATATCTGTTCTTTACTGTAGCTTTATTCAACTCACGATAGTCGATGCACATTCTCATTGTGCCATCTTTCTTCTTGACGAATAAGACCGGAGCTCCCCAAGGTGACGAACTCGGTCTTATGAAGCCTTTCTCCAATAGCTCTTGGAGTTTTGCCATCATCTCTTTCATCTCCGACGGTGCTAAATGGTAAGGAGCTTTAGCAATTGGTGTTGCTACACGCACAAGATCAATCCGAAACTCTACCTGATGATCGGGTGGTAACCTGGGCAAGTCGTCCGGAAAGACGTCTGGGAACTCACGCACGATCTTCACATCTTCTAGCTTTGATTTCTTTAACTTGGAATCGATCACATAGGCTAGGAAAGACGAACATCCTTTTACTAAGCACTTACGTGCCTTTGCCATTGTGATTATTGCCACTTCACCCTTTCTCTTTTCACCATAGATGACAACGACTTCGCCAGAGGGGTTGGGAAGTCGAATCAACTTCTTGGAACATACGATCTCGGCATGATTGTTTGACAACCAATCCATGCCGACCACCACATCAAAACCCCCGATTAACATCGGCAGTAGATCGATCGAGAATTCTCTCCCTTCGATACTAAGAGTACACTGCTTCAAAACCTCTTGGATCAGAACTTGACTACCATCGGCTATTTCTATCACTAATGCATCCTCAAGACTAGTAGTGGGCATAGAAATTTTCTGACGGAACAATTCAGATAGGAAAGAGAAACTAGCACCCGTATCGAACAAAATACGAGCAGGTACAGAGTTTATAAGGAAAGTACCTGATACCACGTCAGCAGATGCCCTGGTCTCTTCGTCCGTCATCTAAAATGCTCGACCCGTAACCTTCAGAGGGTTCTTCTTTCCTTGCTGGCGTGCTACCCGACACAAGCTTCGGGCAGTCTTTTCTCACGTGCCCCGATGCCTTGCACTCATAACAGACGAGTCCTTTGACCGGGCAATCTCTGAAAGTGTGACCAAGCTTCCCACACTTATAACAAGTTTGAGCAATGGTAAAACAGTCACCGTGGTGTTTGGTTCGACACTTGTGGCACCACCTAGCTTCCTGCTGATTGCTGAAGTTTTGGTTTCCGCCAAAAGGTCGTGATCTCTTGGGGTGAGCAGAATTGCTCTCCCACTTTCTCTTATCAGTCACCACTACGGCTTTCTCAACTTTGTTCCTTGCGAACATCTATTCCATGTACTGAGCTTCTTCAATCATCTCACGGAGGTTGGAAGCTTTAGAATTGTGGACCATAGGTTGCATGTCCGCAGGTAGGCCATTCAGATAGGCCTTCATCTTATCCTTCTCTGTTGGGGCAGCATGCCCCACCAGATCTAGCTTCTCCATGAACTGACGGGTGTACTCCCTCACCGTCAGGCTTCCATTTACCAGAGACCGAAATTCTTTCTCAATTCGGTCTATTGTTCTTTCGTTGCAGAATTCTTCTAACAACTTTTTTTTTGAACTCGACCCAAGTCAACTGAGCCAACACAGCAGCAGATAGGGTGGATTGAATGACATTCCACCAAATGAGCGCGGTATCCCTCAACAGTTGGGTACCAAACCGCACTCTTTCATCATCTTCGCATTCGGAAGAGCCAAAAGCTTGCTCGACCGCTCGAATCAACTTTACACACAAGACTGGGTCTTTGGAACCATTGAACTCTGGCGGTCCGCAACCCAGAAAGGACTTGTAGGAACAACTTTTCCTATTTCCCGGAGCACCAACAATCCTGTTTTCCTCAGCCCTGACCCCTGTACCAACGCCTCCAGAACCTGCTACAATGTTTCCCACAACCGTCTCACTTCTCCGATTGTTCACATCGCGGTCCTCAATCACTTTCAGCAGAAACTCTTGCTGCTTTGCCATATCTTCCCTCATTGCCAACATCATGTTGGCCATCAACTCAGACGGGAAACTAGCATCCCTGATTACTGGGTGGGACGAAGCCAGGTCCACACGCGAAATGACCTCTGGCCCCCCACCTAGTATTTGTTGAACTGGCGGACGCACGACAACCTCAACTCCTTCCGGCTGATCGGTTGTGGAGGCTGTCGCTTCCAGACCGTCAACACGAGTACGCGGTCTACCACGCGTATTCAGCATACTGAACTGCTTCACAGAACAGAGACTGAGATAAGAGAGAGATTGAATAAACACAAAGGAAACGTACTACCACATTACCAATTGTCATAGCAATAGAAATTCAAGCACACTTACGTACGATATTTTCATAATAACATTAGCTAAGTGAGATTATGAACATATAACACATAAAAGTTATCGTCACGATCACCACAACGCCTGATAAACGTATTTTCCGTTGACTCTAAGACTAACCCATCTTAGAAGCTCTACCCAATCTCGCAGATCAATCCTTAGCATACTCAGTCTAAGTCTAGACATCTTACATTTATGCCTAGTTCGCTTAAACTAGAGCTCTAATACCAACCTGTAACACCCTAAAAATCAGAGTAAATTTAAAACCTGAAAAACTTGGCAACATGACATTCGTATTGATAATAAACTCCCAAGAAGGGGATCAATCCTTAAGACTTTACAAAAACCTGTATCGATAAAGAGTTTGTCAACAAACTAATCTAGACACCTATATCAAGATTACATCAATTGACAATCCATAATATACCAAAAGAATGGGACTTAACAAATGCCCTGAAACAATACTAGTCATCTCAAAAATGCCTCGAGACCAAACCCGTCTCTCAAAACCCCGACAACCCACCGCTAAGGGAAACCTGTTATACACATCATTTGAGAAAAAGTGTCAGACTTAAAGCCTGGTGAGAACATACAGTTTATAAAGCTCAAAAGATATAAACATTAGTATCATAAGAAAATCTTTTCATAAAGGTTTAGTTCATAAAGATAACATTTCGCCACAACCGGGCTTCTTCGGTCCAAAACTCGTTAAACAATGATAAAAGGACCATTTTACCAAGGATCATGGTGTAACACTAAGTAGACCACAAATCCGAGTTATGAGCTAAACAATTGGAATCCAAGGATACGAACACATAGGTCCGTGCTACGATGTGAGATCGCGCCCCCAAGAAAAACCAATGTATACTCCTTCACTATGATCACTACGAACCATTGCTAGTATCTGGCCTCACATAACTGTACCAAGTTGCCCTCTAGGAACATATGCATCCATAGCTACAAATTTGGGGAATATGACATCCCAACAAAACAGTCGACTCAAAACCTAGGGATCCACTAGTAATGGTACAGACTCGTCACAACAACATATGTGACCAACCATAACTAAACATATGGTATAAACACATTTTCATAAACAAAATGTCATTTCCAGTTCAACTTCTGGTAAGAATGAAAATCATTAAAAAGGTGTTCATAAACATTCTTTTCACATATCCACATAATGTGCAAGTAAAACATCATTTTACTTTAATAAAGCGGAACCCGTCATTTTAATCAAAACTGATCGGGAACCCCAAAATCACCAAAAACTTCATTTATATCAAAATGTAGAGAACATGAAATCATACCGTAGAAATACTTCGGATTTCGCAAATAATAGTTTTGACATGTATAAAGTTTGTAAAATGGTAGTAGGAACTCACCGGTAGGTTTTCAGAATAATACCCGGAAAACCAAATAACGACCACGACGTAGAGGTGAAGCTTAAAACACCGACCCCTCGTTAGAAACACCGAAAACTAGCAACCAAATGAACCTTTGAAGATCGAAAGAGAAAATAGAGAAAAGGAAGATAGAGAAAAAGAAATCTGAGATTTCAAAAGATATCAACCAAAAGAGATATTTAGTCAAGGCATTTCACGAATCCCAACACAGCGCACGGCCCGTGCGTTTTCAAAGGGAAATGGCGCACGGCCCGTGCGAAAGTCACTGTCTCGCACCCTGATCCATGCGCACGACCCGTGCGTTTTTCCTGAAGGAGGGAGCACGACCCGTGCACCTTGTAGACAGAAACAGGAACCTCAAATTCTTCCAACATCTTCGCAAAACAACGAAATTCAGGGTGTTACATAACCGTACCAAGTTGCCCTCTAGGGTCCAATGTCTCAACTAGCAACATACGAGAGTTATCCCCAAATAATAAGTCAACTCTATACCTATGGATCCACTATAGTAGTAGTATAGACTTGTCTCAATTACATTTGTGACCAACTATAATCAAACATATAGTTCATAACATCATTATTTCCCAAATCACATTTTATGGTTAACTGCTGATAAGAAATACAAAGCCCAAACATAAATCATTAGACTATCTTCTCATTTTCAATTGTATTTCCTTACCAAGTAAACACCACAATTGTAAAATCCATTTAAAGGTAACATGGATTTCCTCAAGACTAGACCATTTATTTCTCTTTTTCAAGGTAACACTTTCAACCAAAAATACCCATAATATGTTTAAAACATAAATTTGACTAAGAAGTCATAAGTTGAACATATACTTCATAAAAAATATGAAACCAACCATATTTGTAGTTCTTATACATAGGTTATTTCTTTATTTTACAAAATGGTAAGAAACCCTAGAAATCCCCAAAATACCAAGTTAGGTCAAAATCTCACCAAAATGTAAATGTAAACAAGGAGATATCAAGAAGTCAAAAATACATTTTGATATGTATAAAGTTTAAATAAAAGGTAGTATGAAATCACAATGGTTCTAATGTCAAAACCCTAGAATATCTAGTTGAAAGAGATGGTGATAGCTCTTGAGAGTGGATGATCTTCACCAAAATGCACCTTAGATTTACCTAGACAATCACCATTAATGAGGAGGAAGGAAGTTGGTGGAGGAATAAATGTGAAGGAAAGACTTAGGGTTTGAGACTTACCAACACAGCAGAGAAAATCGACTAGCTCCTCAAGAAATCAGATAAAATGAAATATTTTCGGAGCAGATTCTATTAAACAACCTGACCCCGATCGCGATAGTGACATTGTCACTATCGCGGGTCACAATCGCGCCATTTGTACCGAGAGTCTTATGGCTTCCGCGATAGTGACACTGTCACTATCGCGTGGCACAATCGTGCCAGAGGTACCGAAACCCAAAATCCAAGATTTTGAACCCACGACTTATGTGAAGACGAAAAGGGATAGATACAACGTTCAGAAGTATAAATATACGCATAAAAGTCGCAAAACAGACAAGTTGGGAAATCTGGACTTACATTAATTTACGGGTGTTACAAATGTTTCATTTTCTTTGGAAACTTCTCCCTATTTAAAGGGTTTGTGATTAATGAGAATTATAGATTTCATTCTCTATTTACTGTAGTTCTATTATGTTTTCCCTATAACACGTTATCAGCACGTTGCTCCGGTGCTCTGCCAAGAGAGAATTCAGCCGAACAAATGCTAAGATGTTTTACGATATTAACATTAACATAAGGTATGTTTTTATATTAAACTTGTATTTGGTAGTTCATTACTAGTTATTTTAACACCACAAAATAAAATTTTCGTTGATGATGAGAATCAATTTGAAACTTAATTAAAAGTAGTATTATATGGTTTTGCTTATAACAATTATCGTCACACTTTTTGAATGGACGAAACTCTTTTTTGGAACCCCTTTTATTATTGTTCCTATCAAAAAGAAAAAGAAAAAACAATAACTTTTATTCTTTCCTTGTTTTAATATGAATTTGATAATTGTATTCATATCTTTTTTATTGAATACATTGTTTATTTGGAATACAAATTTCATGATTAAAAATCATATTATTGGTATAATATATAACTTAACGGCTAGATCTATTAAATATTGTTAACATGTTACATAGTGATACATCCATTGATCAACGACTGCTTTTTATTTATAATTTTATCTTTAATACATAATGCATAATTCATACAATAATGAATGTGAATATATTACTGTAATTTATTCTTTTTAGACTATCGTATATTTTGAATTCGACTAGTTAATTAGCATTCATTTTGTTACACTATTATCTTTCATAATTATAATCTTTATTAAGCGTGCTTAGTTAATTAATTTAATTATGAATTTATTGAGCATGTTTAGTTATTAATTTAACATTCTCCTTTGTTTTTATTGTGTACATAAGATAACGAAAATAATTAACATAAGCATATTCGCATCATTGTTTTGAGATGTTTTAATGATTTATATGTGTTCTAGGGTTAAACTATTTTAAAATAAATCATTGAGTTTGAATATTAACTAATTATCTATTTTAGTTAATGATTTCATGAATATCTACTTGTTAAAATAAAAAATTATCTAACATTTTATTAGTTTGTAATAAATTTAGTATTTAATTGTCTATTAAATTATAGTTGCTTATTTTTTTTTTATGAAATTGATTTCTTCCCATAACAACAATATCATATAAATGATTAAATTTCATAAACAATTTCCTTAAATAATGACATTTTTAAATATATTTTTAATCATATTTTTTTTTATAAATAGTTGGACGCTTATATTAGGTTGATCAATTGATTACTTTAATTGATCAATATTATTTATTTGTTTAGATTAATATTGAATTATTTATTTTAAAACATATCATTGTAGTTTACTTTAATATGTCTCTGTTTATTCAAATGTACATTTAAATGTTTATTTTATATGGATTTAGCCTTAAAATTTAATATATTATATTCAAATGTTTGCGACAATTATAAGTTCCTACATATAATTTACAATCTTATAAATAATCTTTCAATCCATATATTTTATGGTATTCGCCAAAAAAAAAAACTTTGAACATCCTTATTGTGTTAAAGTTTTTTGAATTTTGCTTTATGCAAAAAACAATATTTATTTGGCCTTGTGGCAAAATACCGATTGGATTTTGTCAAACGAGTGTAAATAGCCATAAGGTTTGTAGAGACTTAAGAAATCAATTTGATTCCCCTACTACCTGGAAATCCAATAGATTGAATGATTTCTTTTCGTAAATTGAAATATTGATGAAGTATTATCAACAAAATGTAAGCATACAATAACCCAACATTATTATGATAATGAAATTTCATACATAATATAATGATTATAAACCGTGATTCATTGTTTTAGAAAATCATATATTATCCTTTATATACGTAAATGGTTGAAACAACTCATCCGTGATTCAATACCCTAAACTCAAAAGAAGTTGAGTATAAATTTGAATATACAATATAAAAACAACTTTTGTCGGAAAAGTACAAGAACAAATATCATCATGTTTTGAGACGACATATAAATCATAACTTTCATAGGAATACATTTACTAGAAACCTTCAAAGAACTGTGGGATGTCCCGAAAGGAAGAATCGGTAGTATTAATGAATATGTACTTCCCGAACTAATCGTATAGTGGAATGAAATCCACTTACTCGATTACAAAAAAGTAACTGGTTTCAACAAAGAAATGTTATATCCAGAATGCGTATCAATTTCTATGGCAAGGAACTCATAGAAGATGACATGATTTATAACATTATTTTCACCTTTCATATATCATTAAATATTAATTAACCAATATAAGTTGGAACGCAACCTTTAGACAAACTCATCAACCTACTGCAAGTGGTTGAGAGACACAACAAGGTTGTTTCAAATAACAACACAGATATGTCGGGACAAAGAAAATTCTCGAGATCAATAATGAAAGTGTTAGAGGTGGAAACAACTCTAAAGAATAGTGATTGAAGATAATTTTGCACATGTGCCATCTATGTACCATGTGGACAAAACCATGGAAAGGGTCAGGGTCATGACAATAGCTGGAAGGATTCTCCAATTCTTGGAGCAGAGATGCAACTACTGCCCAGTTGATATTGGATAGTCAAAGAAGAAATATATTAATCACTAGTTCTTTCGAAAAAGAAACAAATTGAAAATAAACTATATCATATTAATTAAGCATGTGTTTCCTTGAAATTTATATTAAGCATAAAATAAATATGCACACTCAAATCGATTACCATTATAGATGTAAAGAAATACATTAAAAACAAATACAAAACTCTCGATATTATTCGTTCCGTGTAGGAATGTATCGAGGAGAAATTGAGTTTTTGTAGAATATTTCATACAATCTAAAGAGATTGACTAATACTTATTTTATAATTCATCCAACCAAAATACTTAGACGATGTACTGTCATTTTCTTGTTGGTACAAGATTAATAGTCATTAAAGCACTATATTAATGAAATCCTTGTTAAAATATTCATATGAACTGGAAATCATATTATAAGAATGGAATTAAATATATGTACATCAACTCTAAATATATGAAAGAAACATATATTATAGAAATTAACATGTCAATTAGTGGATTATCTATGTCACTAAATCATATTTTGTTACAAATTAAGAATTTTTGTACAATGAAACATATATCTTTCGACATGATCACATGGGACACCATGTTCATGACATAGTGACCCGTGTTTGCAAAATACACATAGACACATTCCTTTTCGAGTGAAAGGCAAATTGCAACTGTTGACTTCTGCAGCATGAGAAGCAACACCATTATCATAATATGCCCTCTCGAATACCTAAAACTTTTGTATACCTTGATTCGTAGTCAAGACATAATTGAGACCATCCTAAAGCTAACGACATAATACAAAAATATTTCATTCTTGCAACGAATACAAGATATTTATGGACATAAACATCCATAATACAGGCCATTTAAGTACTTTGTGGTTCTGGTTTTGACATGATGAATGAATGACGTATTATTGTCCACATGAAATGTTGCACTCCTAGAAAGTCTTTTGTCTTTGTAGATATCTCCCCCTTTTTTATGATTGTGAGCATCATGATCATCAAAACTTTTCAATTTCAACACGTTCTTTGATCATCCCCTTTGTATTCAACGTAACAATCTCCTCCTTTATCATAATTTGACTTTTCCATCCTTTGATCTGAGTATCTGAATCATGAACTGTATATAACCGAATCTTTTCAAATTCAGATATAATGAACTTGGTAACCCTGATTCAAAAAATGAAACAGTTAGGAGTGTCTGTCAGTAACACGGAGTTACTGTGTACAACGAATGTACAATTTAAGGAGCTGGTTTGATGATGACTCCCCAGGACATCCATTCAATTATTGAAAAACACAAGGTTTATCTATGATGTTCTGACAGAAAAACAAATTTTATGTGTGCTCGTGCTTGTGAATGAAAGAATTTAGCACAATGATTGTGTTTCATAAGACTCAAATTGTGTACACTGTTGAGACAACAACAGGTATTACACGGACTCAATGTGCATGAAAGATGTGCGAAGGTGGGGCAACTTTCCTTCTTTTTCAATATCTAAATCTTCCTAGTGAAGAATAGATAGCAGAAATGCTGCATCCCCAAAGAAAATGAAACATTTATTTGTTAAGAAAGAAACGAGTGGCTGGTGGGGTTAATGCAAGAGTTGACATGGGCTCACTGCCTGTTTCAATGATGGTCACCAAAGAATGTGAACCAATCAGTAGAAGTGGTTGTCTGGCTCAGAAAGTGTTTGGTGCAGAGTTCTGATATTCTTTTAACTCTGTTATCACAACCTCTTTCTTTTTAACATAATGCTCACTTATAACCAAACCCTCTTTTCCATTTTTCCGCTCAGGACAATGAGAAAAACTAAAGCGGATGAGTTATCTCCCCCACTCTTTGATTTATAGCCCCTTACCCCTCAATCACTCAAGGATTACTTCCTGGGTAGGAAACACTAGTTAACGTGAATCCATGGAAGTTCTGTTTAAGTTCTCACACTGATCCCATGTAAGTCCTATAAAGAATAGTTGCTCAACAGTTTAACTTGAACAATTAAGCACATATAAGATAACACTGTCAAAATGTATGCTCATAAAAGATATGAATGAAATTTGAGCATTTGACCAATGAAGATCTCTCAAAACAAGGATATTGAATGAATAAAATGAAATCAAGATAATTGTTTTGAGAATCTGACAATGTATCAATCAGATCAAATGGTTAGCGTATCAAAGAATTGGATATTTTGTTTATACGAACGAATATAAACAATTTTGCAATGAACGCACAAGATTAGAAATGATGATTGATGCTCAACATTATTTGAAAGCAAACGAGGGTATTACCATCGAAAAGTTGTTTCTTTATGAGACATGGTAATAACAATTTCAAATGAAATACTGAACCGATGTGTGTGAATACTTTACAATATATAGAAAAGATAATACATAAGTATTGATCTTTGGAAACACACGGTCAGTTAAACATTAAAGCTCAATAATGAAAAACATTTAAAATCACACTTCTTAATTCATGAAATATTTTGAGAATAGAGAAGTGTTTTGAACATTTAAGAAACTGTTTTTCATGCTTGAAAGTTGTTCTTCTTCCAAATAATCAGAGATCTAGACCTGAAGATATTTACCTTTGAGCTCCCCCTCAAATTATGACAAAATGATTTAGGTCAGATAAGCTCCCCCTGGATATTTGCAAAATATCCTTGTTTGAACATTGAAGAATGGGTTCTAATCTATCGTAATCAGAAGCCACAGTCTTTTACATTAAAGTTCGGGTTTTGAATTGTTTTGTTCAAAAGCCATTGTTCTTTAAACTTTGAAGAACGAGTCCTAGACTGTTTTGTCTAGAAGTCAAATATCATGCTCCCACTTAAACTTTGGGTGCCTGCAACACAGTTTTAGCTTTTGGTACCCACTAGTATCTGGGTCCTAAAGTGTTAGTTGCAGTTCATGTGGGGTTTACATAATATGAACCATACCAGTAATTGACATAATTCATACTTACAAAGTCATTTGCTACACAGTAAGAGCAACAAATCTTCTTTTGAGCAATCCTGATCAAATGATTAGTCGAGTAAAACATATCAGAATTACCAAAAGATTTACGTTTATGTGTTCTGTTCTTTTTGGCTTTGGATGTGGAATTGAATGCTTTGTCCGTCATCTTCTCATCGTCTAAAGAACTATTCACTCTCCAGACCTTCTAATTTTTCTTCGAATTCTTTCCAAGAGATTTTACATAAAAGCTTACTGAACCATCAACAGATTTATCATAGAATATATTAGATGGTCTGATCTGAATTGATTTTACAATTTGTGATTTGACACTTTTGTTTTTGAAAACATTTTTGTCATGGATAGAACTAGAAGCAGTTTTAAAAGAGCAAACTAATTCGGTTGAATTGTCAACTGGTGATTGATTGATCACATCAGCACAAACTTTTCTGATAAATTGACATTTGCAGCTTCTAAGTCTTTTATCTTTGCGGATAAAATGTTTCTTTCAGAATTCATTGTGCCAAACATTTGTTTCAAATCAGATTTGGCCTTCTGTTCTTTTTGCACATCTGATGATAGAACAGAGATCTTGGACATGAGCTTGGATATTTCAGATTCAAAATATGAATGTTCTTGTTCAAAACCTTTTTCCATGTTCTTAGATGTTTCAGCTATTTCCTTGAAAATCCCAGCATTTCTCTTTTCTGCGTTTTTCTTTTCAAGCTCATAAGACTTTTTGTTTTTTAAAGATTTGTCTATATTTTTCGAGCAAGTCTTGTAGAGTAGAAATCTGTTTGGGAAGTTCAATTATTTTAGCTTCAAGAACATGTGTTTCTTTCGCAAAAGTGTCTCTTTCAGTGAATATTATCTTTTTGAATTTTGACACTTGCTTAGAAAGTTTTGAACATCTCAGTTCAAGATCCTTTTTCTCTTGGAGTGTTTTCTTTGAAAAATGAGACATCTATTGAATTGAAGATGTCTCCAGTTTTGATTTTTCTTTATCTGCTTGGATGCATTTTAACAATTCAACATTCTATATTTCCATGGCAGATATCTTGTCTTCAAAAGCCTTAAACTTGAATTGAAGCTCAACTGATTCAAATTGTAGTGCAGATGACGTTTGTTCAATTGTCTTCAGATGGCTTTGAATATTTTCAATCTTTCTCTCTTTCAATTTTAATTCCTTTTCACATTTAACAATTGTTTTTTCTTTTAGAACAATGATTTTTTTTCCTCTTTTATTTCTTTCTCTCTTGAACTGATGATGCCTGCACAATTAGATTTAGCATGGTCAATACATTTTGTACAAACAAGAGTTTTATCAGAATTTGACAATTTAGACTTCAACTCCTGTATCTACTTAAGAAGCTCTGAATTCTGATATTTCAGTCTATCCCGCTCAACTTCTTTTCTTGGTATCTCAGGCACAATTTCATTTTCATCCACTATAATTGGACATGTAATTATTATTTCAGATGAATCAGAAACGAGTGATGTAGTATTAGATTCATTTCCTGATGTCACTGAGGTAGTCCATGTTTCACCATACGTCTCAATTATACGTGGAATTAAAACGATAGGCTCTAAATCTTTGTTGTTGATCATCCACTTTCTCTCTGTAGAATGTTTGACTGTAGAAGACATCTTGAATGATTAGCTTGATTAGAATGATCGTACCCAAACAATTCAGAACAATTGACTGAAAGTCAAACTTAAAAAAAATCTCTGAAAAATTTTCTTTCTGTCTCTGGAACTTCTCAAAGCACTTTGGATATTCACAGACTGGAACTTGCAGATTAAGTAGATTCAAAAACCTGCAGATCACTTGAAATGAAACACTCACAGATTGCACAAATCAAGTTAAAAAAAATCACAAATTACAATAGAAACTGTAACTTGTAGGTTGTGTGTTGAAAGTATTCAGAACTTGCAGACTGTATTTGAGGCTGAAATCTGTAGACCATAAGCTTGCAAATACTTGAAATAAAAAATCACATCTTAGACACACATATCAAAAATCACAGATGCTTGAACGTCACAGATGTTTGTAGGCTGTGTTCAGACTGTGAATTGAGATGTGAAAAACACAAGAAGCTGTGTTGAAACACAAGTTACAAATGCTTGAAACTCACAAGAATCTTTATTGAACCACACAGAACATGAAACACATATTACAAGTGCTCGTTTGGATTAAAGTTCACAGATTACACAAACCAAGTTGAAAATTGGATTTTTAAACTCACAAACCAAACTGTGTTAAAACACATATCACTTTCAGATCTCTTGTGTTAAAGAAACCTGCAGACTGTTAAACCACAGATTACAATCAAATGGACCGTTAAAACAAAAACTGTGTTCAGACTGTGAAATGTGCAAACCAAGTGAAAAAGTCTAAATGAAATTCACCCAATCTGAACCTGAAACTTGCACAACACAGATCAATAATCCAACAATTCACAAACTGTATTGTAACACCCCGAATTTCGTTTGGTCTTTTGCGAAGAAGAATAGAGAAAAGGGGACTTTCTGTGCTGGTCTACAGGGCGCACGGGTCATGCGCCCTCCTTCAGAAATTTTGCACGGGTCGTCCGCAAGGTCAGGGCCTCGGTAGTGGGTTTTCGCACTGGTCGTTCGTCTTTCCTTCTTTGAAAGCGCATGGGTCATGCGTAATGTCAGTTTGGTTTTTCGAGGCTAGCTTAAATATCTAATTTGAGAGATATTTCAAAAATTTCTCAATATCTCAGTTTCTCTCTCTTTCTTTTTCTTTTCTTCTTTTGATCTTCGAGGTATCGTTTGGTTGCTAGTTTCGGTGTTTCTAGCAAAGGGTCGGTGTTAAAAGCTTCACCTCTTCGTCGTGATCGATATCTGGTTTTCCAGGTTTTATTCTGAAACCTACTGCTGAGTTCCTACTATCATTTTACAAACTTTATAAATGTCAAAACTTATATCTTTGAAATCTGAAGTATTTCTACGGTATGGATTTAAGTCCACTACATTTTGACATAACTTGAGTTTTGGGAGATTTTGGGGTTCACGGTCAGTTCTGACTTAAATAATGGGTTCCATCTTATTTGAAGTAAAAGGATGTTTTACTTGCACTTTTATGTAAGTTACTTAAAGGTAACATTTATTATATATAGAACTAAATGCACATTAGTTTGTGAGGTTCTGAATGTTAAGTGAAATGTAGAACTACATGCACATTAATTTGTGAGGTTCTGAATGGAAGGTAAATTATAGAACTACATGCACATGAATTGTGAGGTTCTTATGGTAAAATGAAATGTAGAACTACATGCGCATTAAATTGTGAGGTTCTGAATGGAAGTACAGTAAAATGGAGAACTACATGCACATTGAATCGTGAGGTTCTGGAAATAATGTTTATAGTCTTGTTGTATGATTTATCATTCTTATCAACATGTGACTTGGGAATGCTTATTTGAGAAGATTTCCTTTTTAATACAATTGTTCATATCTCTTGAAATTTATAAACTGTAAGTTCTCACTAGGCTTTAAGCCTAACACTTTTTCTCAAACTGATGTGTAAATCAGGTTTCCCTTAGCGGTGGGTTTCGATGGGTTTTGAGATACGAGCTTGGTCTCGAGGCAATTTGAAACGACGAGTATTGTAGTTGGGCATTTGTTAAAGTCCCATTCTTTTGGTGAATTAGGGATTGTCAACTGATGTAATCTAAATAGTTATGTTTAGATTAGTTTGTTGATGAATACTATTTTCGTGCAGTTTTTGTAAAGTCTTAAGGACTGACCCCTTTATGGGAAGTTTATACCAATGCGAATGTCATGTTGCCATATTTCTAGGTTTTAATTTACTCTGATTTTTAGAGTGTTACAAGTTGGTATCAGAACTCTAGTTTAAGGGAACTAGGCATGAATATAAGATGTCTAGACTTAGACTGAGTATGCTAAGTATTGATTCGTGAGTTGGGTAAAACTTCTAAGATGGGTTAGTCATAGAGTCGACGGAAAGTAGGTTTATCAGGCGTTGTAGCGGTGGTGAAAAGAACCTTTATGTGTTATATGTTCATAATCTCACTTAGCTAATGTTATTATGAGGATATTGTACGTAAGAATGCTTGATTTGTTGTTAATATGACAATTGGTAATGTGGTAATACGTTTTCCTTCATGTTTATCCTACCTCTCTATTATCTCTTTGTCTGCTCTGTGTAGCAGTTCAGTAAGGTAGGTACGCGCGGTAGACCGCGTATGCGTATTGATGGTCTGGAGGCGATAGCCTCCACCGCTGGTCAGCCGGAGGGAGTTGAAGTTTTAGTACGACCACCTGTTCAGCAAAGGCTAGGTGGGGGGCCAGAGGTCATTCCGCGAGTAGACTTGGCTTCGTCCCACCCAGTCATCAGGGATGCTAGTTCCTAGTCTGAAATGATGGCTAGCATGATGTTGGCAATGAGAGAAGAGATGAAAAAGCAACAAGAGTTTCTGATCAAAGTGATTGAAGATCGCGATGTAAACAATCAAAGGAGTGAAACGGTTGTGGGAAACATTGTCATTGGTTCTGGAGGTGCTGGCCCTGGGATCAGGACCGAGGAGCGCATAGTTGTTAATGATCAGGGAAGTAGGAAGAGTTGTTCCTACAAGTCTTTTCTGGGTTGCGCACCGCCAGAATTTTCTGGTTCCGACGACCCAATCATGTGTGTGAAGTGGATTCGAGCGGTCGACCAAGCTTTTGGCTCTTCCGAATGTGGAGATGATCAGAGGGTGCGGTTCGGTACCCAGTTGTTCAGGGATACGACCCTCACATGGTGGAATTTCACTCAATCCACCTTGTCTCCTGAGGTGTTGGCTCAGTTGTCTTGGGCCCAGTTTAAGAAGAAGCTGTTGGAAGAGTTCTGAAGTGAAAAGACTATTGAAAGTCCAAGAATCTCTAAATTCTAGAGAGAGAAAGTAGAGAGAGAAAGTAGAGAGAGAAAGTAGAGAGAGAAAAGTAGGAGCGCCAAAGTAATCTGATGTATATTCAAAGTAAGAGCAAAGTTACAAAAACAAAGGCCCAAGAGGACTTAGATACCCCTAGCCTTAACAACACAGATAAGCACTCAAAGCACAATATAGACTAGGAAAATAATTACAATGATTACTAAAAAATCAGTATTAACAATCTACCCCTTAGTAATCATTGGCGCAGTGGTCTTCAAAAATAATCTTCTGAATCAGCATTAACCGACTAAGCGACTTTGGAGAATCATTGACGCTCTTCTCTTTAACGAAGTCTATTCAATCCAACTAAAACTTCCAGTCGTCTTAGAGTTGAGCGGAGGTTCAATCTCTCATGAATTGTATTCAATGTCCTCTTGAGAAGTCGAATCTCGTCATTATCAACTAGAAAAGCTTTACTTCTTGTTTCCATAAAACTTCTTTGAGCTTCTTTCAGACGTTGTTCCAACTGAAGCTTGATCACCTTCAAAGTTCCATCTGAGTAATGAGCAATTTCTTCAAATCTGAGAAAATATTTTTGACTTGAGCCAATCTTGTAGACAACTCCATATGGATCTTGAACTATGGTGAATAAAGGATAATAATCTAAGTCTGGCAAGCTTTGATTGGGCCTCAAAAGATTTACAACTAGATGAAAGCTTTCAACGGTCATCTAAAAATCAAACACTCTGAAGAATCTGATTTGCCGTCGAATGAATCTTTTGATGACAAAAAGTGCTTGAGAAACATCCTGAGTTCTATGATAAAGATTCCTGAAATGATCATATAGAAACTCAATATCATCCATAGAAAGATCAGAAAAAATCTGCCTCTAAGAAGGTATATCTGTTGCAATCTCTTCTTTCCACTTCGAATTTCGGATGCCAGAGATTAACTAAGTTGTTTATTGTGACGCTGATAACTAGGACAATCAGATGTTGAGAAGAAACGCTATTGTCTCTACGGCGTTCGCACTTGATGAGCATCAAGTATTCATATTGATATGCCTACGCCTTCTTTTCAACACCAAGGATAGCATAAATGTTGATCGGCCTCCTTCAAGAAACGAAAATATTTCTCTGAGTGTCTTCTAGAAAAGCTGATCTTTTGCCTTGAAGCCATATATCTTTGATGAAGATTTCTTTGTCTCTCTTGCCTGGTCAAAGATGGTCCTTCTTCTTGAATGCTTGGTGAACCCACAGGTTCAACAGGAGGAACATCAGCTTGTGCTCTAGACGACTTACCTTATTCAAATGTACCTGAAGGAGCAGAGGTAGTCGGTGCAGTAGCAGCAACAGAAGTAGAAATATCAGGAGTAGCTTCAGGAACAGTAGTATCTTTAGGAACCTCTTCTTGAGAAGGAAGATCTCTGTACAACATATCTGTAATCTCTTCATCCTTAGCATCCATAAACACAGAATCATCTTCAGTGTCGGATAAGCTGATGATGTCATCACATTCCTCTTCTTTCACCTTATAATGCTTCTCGAATCTGACATCATCGTCGTCATCTGAGTTTATATCAATGAAGTTTGCAAAGAAGTTTCTCAGATCATTAGCAATCTTTGAATCATCTATCTCATGAGTTCTTACAACAGTGTCTGGATCCTCGTAAACAACTATCTGCATATCATTCTGAATATCCTGTTCAGAAATATTGAAGACATTAGATATTTCAGACATGTCTACATTCTCTAACATCATATTTACAATGTCTTCAACATTGCAGTCTTGAACATCTTTAGAACTCTTTGATTTGTCAGTCGCATGTTCTTGTGTCTGATCCTCACTAGCAGACGAACTCTCCACCCGTTGTCTCTTATTCATCTCCCCCTTATGACCTTGAGGATCAGGATCATCCTGGTCATGCCGGTGTTTAAGAGATGGGCCAGCCTCAGTTCTGCAGTTCTGTTCAAGATGATCAACCTTGTTCGAAAGTTCTGAAAAATCTTGAGTCAAAAAAGACCTAAGATCTGCAAAGCTGGATTGAACTTCTGATCGCGAAGACTTTAATTCTTCAGACAAAGCAGTAATCCGGTCAGAATCAGATGAAGGAACTGGAGGCGGCGTAGGCTGAAAATTCCTTAGAATAGAAATCAGATCTTGATCTTCATGTTGTGGCGGTGACATAGACAATAAACGCGCGTAGAGTAGATCGGTTAACTCAGAAATCGGAAGATCATGAAGAGAAGATCGTGAAGATGAACCCGTAGGAGCTGATGTAGAAATACCCGGAGACTGCATAAACGGCAGAGGTAGAGGAATAGACATAATAGCAGGAGTAGATGATTGAACTACAGTAGATGGTTCTCTAATAACAACCCCAGATGGGCGTCTCAACGGAATCACTTCAGGGATAGAGGTTGTATCAATTTCCGGCATTTTTTCCTAGAAGAAATAACGTAATTTCTGAATTTCCGCTTGCTTGTGCTCTTCAAACTGCTCACTCATCTTTTGAATTAACTCATTCAAAGTAGAAAATTTAGTCGTTGTATCTCGTACCTCGACTGTAGAAGTCTCGACACTAGAAGTAAGAGAAAATGATGTATCTTGAACCTGATGAGAAGTTGAAGCATTGATAAATGCTAAGTCAAGTTCATCAACATGTATATTGGAAACTACAACGTCAATCAGAACAGACTCTTCTTCAGACTCAACCTTCTCTTGAACAACCGCTTCTGGTTCCTTGAATTTTCTTCCATAAACCTGAAGACTCGGTTGATCAGCATCATCACCATCAGAATCATCATCATCTCCATTTTCATCTTCATCAGCAATATCATCATCATCAACAGCAATATCAACATTATTATCATCATCATTCTCAATGTCAATAGCAGCAACAGTACTAGTTTTAGGATCAAGATCAGCAAGAACATCATCAACTTGTTGAGTTGCAACTGCTTCTTGTTCTGAAGAGACTTCTACTTCTTGCTCAACAGCTGTTTCAATTTGAATCTCTTTATCAGCAACAATTGTTTCAACTTCAACCTCTTGAACAACAGCAGCTTGTGTGTCATGGGATGGCTCATCTTGACAATCCTGACAGAGATGATCTTTCTGAAAACGAAGTACTGGAAGACCTCTCGCTGAATCATTCTTGACCATGCGATCCATATACTTAAAGTTGAGATGAGCTAGACGACGATGTCAAATACAACTTTCATGAACAAAACCTTTAGAAAGTAGACAGATGTCTGATGGGATGGTGACTTTGGAAAGATCAATAGTATACAGATTGGATCTTCTCTTTCCAACTAGTAGATCTTGGCCACTATCATTCTTTACAGCAACTCTTTTGAATTTGAAGCTGACTGCAAGATCTTTATCACAAAACTGTCTGATGTTGAATAAGTTGTGACTTAGACCTTCGACGTAGCTGACTCTCTTGACAGTTATATTACCTTGAACAAGATCACCATAACCAAGAATTGGAGCCGTCTCACGGTTTCCAAACTTAACACGACCGCAACATTTTTCTTTAAAATTTGAGAGAAGAGATTTGTTGCCCGTCATGTGTTTGGAACACCCCGAATCCAGATACCATAAATGACGTAGCTGCACAAACATAAACTACACATATTTAGGTACCCATATGTTTATGGGTCCCTTCTTGTTAGATTTGTGTCTTTTATTTTTCACAAATTTATTATTCAAACAAACATGAAAGCAATCATTAAGAGAGGAAGAAACACAATCATCAGAATCAGAACTAGAAGAAGCATATGAGACATTCTTTGCTATGTGAATCATTTGCTGAGTTGAATATTTTGAGGTTTTATTACAAGAAGGAAATGTATCTATATCACAAATATTTTCTACACATTTATCTCCTAATAGGTCAGATTCTGGTGTTTGCAGTTTAACCCTCCATATCAGCTTTGGTGATTTCTTCACAGTCCGATCTGAAACAGAAAAATCAGAAGAATTAGAATTTTCAGACAAGACACTATCATGTTTCCTTGACTTCTTTGATCTTCTTCTTTTACGCTTCCTTTTATAATATTGAACATTTAGCGTTAAAGAATCATCAATAATTGAATCAGAAGAATAAACTTTATCTAAGAAATCAGCCTGAGCATTCGACATTGAAGAACTAGCCTCGGAGTGAAAATTTTGAAAAATGCACAAGTCAGGAGGAGGTTTGCGCGACCCTTCGGTGGCGCAAATGCACATTGTTTTGAGAAACTTGAGTATTTTCCTTAGAATCGATAGAAAATCCAGAAGTAATTTTTTCTTCAAAACTTGTTTTTATTATAAAAAGAAATAAATTGTTTTTAAATCAGTTTGAAGACTTTGTTCTTCCAATTTATCTTCAAGATCAACTATTTTGCCTTCTAACACTAATGGGGGAATGTATCTCCTAGAATCATACGACACCGGAGATGCATTTTCCTTGGTATATATATCAAAATCAGTTGGTAATGAAGATTGATTAGAAGACTTGACATTTAAAACATTTTTGGAAATTCTAGACTTCTTCGTTTTCTCAGGAAAATACTTGGCATTTTCAGACGTATAAACAAATGACATTTCCATTTTCTTGTTATGCATCCTCTTTTGATTTTCAATTTCTAAAACTTGCTTTTCATTCAACCATTGAATTTTAAATTGAGGAGCATAATTCGCAAGAGTTAGATAATCAAATTTATATAAGGTTGGGGTTTTTGAAATAACATTGTTTAGACAATGAGGATTTTCAAAACCAAGTCCCCACCATTCTTTTATAGCCTCGTCACTCCTAGGCTTATTCATATATATAGTCTGCTCAGTTTGATTTCTCTTATACAATTTTTCTTCTAACACAAATATTTTATCAGATAAACTTTTGTTCAAATTAGTCAATTCAGTCAAAGAATCACGATAAGTCTGATTTGATAATTGTAAGTCATTCGAATTCTTTTGAAATTTCTCTTTTGTGTCATTTAAAAAGATCTTTTCATCTTTCAGATTAAATTTTCAACTTTTCAATCGAAACAAACTTTTCTTGATTATCAAGCTTTTCAGAAATGAACTTAGAACGAAAATCATGTAAAGCATTGACAATAACGTTCAATTGAGAAGAAACAAAGTTCACATGAAACTTAGAAATTACCTCAGAATCATCAGTGGAGGTATGATCTTCTTCATCATCGCTCTTATCATCACCGATGAAGCACATTGCTACAGTCTCTTCATTCTCAACCTCGTTATCGGAATGATCCAACCATACTCCTCCTCAACCATCAGAATAGTTCCGTTTTCTCTCTTCTCAGCCAGTTCCATCTTCTTTCTGTAGAAAAGTGAGTCCTTAACAACCCGTCACTCTACAATCCTTTGCTATATGACCCGGTTTGCCATAGTTGAAGCAGTTCATCACCTTTTTGTCTTCCTTTTTCGGTTCAGCCACCTTAATCGGTTCATACTTTGGAGTGTATGTCTTTGATGGTGCACCAGGTTCAATTTTCTTTGAGCCGGAAGTGAAACGGAGATTGTTGGATCCAGTTCTATGCTGAAACTTTTTCTGATAGTGTTGCGATAGAAGTGTCATTGATATCTCAAAGGCTTCACCATCATCTTCTATGGAGCCATCATAAGCATCATCTATCAAGGCTTGTTCGACTAACTGACTTGTAAGAGTGCAATTGGATCCATGGCCTTTGGCTTATTCTTTTTTCCAACTTTGCTTTCTTCTCCAGAACCATGTTCTCATCAGTCATCAGGATTTCATATAATTCTTGAATTGGCATAGTGGAGATTCTGACATCATTCTTGATCCTGTGACATGATTTAGTCCACTCTGGTTGCAGTGCATTCAGAAACTTCAGATTGGCCTCTAACTCAGTCTTTGTCACTTTGATCTTATATAGATCATTGATGACTGCCCAAAATCTATCAAATACGCTTTTCAGACTTTCTCCATCCTTAGTTTTGAACTCCTCAAAATTATTCATGTATCTGGTCTGACGTAGTTGAGTTGACACAGTTGTACCAAGCATGATCTTTTCCAATTGCGTCCACATAAGCATAGGATTCTGTTTGAAGCAATCAATTCTGTTGTAGATGGAATTTGGTAGTGCAAGAATCAGATTTGACTTTACCTGACTGTCAGCTTGATATCTCAACAATTCATCAGCATTATACTCCCTCAGAGACTTCTCTACAATTGAAGCTAGAGTACTTGCAGTAGCTGGTATAACTTTCATCAGCCTCTCCATAGGACCCTCAGTTAGAGATTTCATCATGTTATCCCCATTCGGTTGTCTTTCTATGAAGTTAATGAATCGGTCCTGCCACTGTTCAAATTCATTCTCGTTGATCAGTACAGGAGGACGTGTGTCAAACCCCAATGACATCATCAGGTCAATCTTATAAACTTGAGCTTGCAGAGACATTTTGAACACAAATACAATCTGAAAAAAACAAAGTCTGGAAGATGTAAACTGGCGCAAACTTGAGGTTTGCGTGAGCAGTTGGTGGTGGAAATAGAGCTTTGCGCGAGCCAAGTGAAACGCAAGATGAGATTTTCGTGATAAACAGATGACGCAAACTAGACTTTGCGTGAGGTGTTAATCGCGCAAACTGAGCTATGCGTGATGAACTCGAGGCGCAAACCGAACTTTTCGCGAGCAAAGGAAAACACAAAGTGATCTTTGTGTATGCTATGAAAGACGCAAACACGACTTTTCTTGATGCACTTGAGATGCAAAACAAAATTTTCACGATAGAAGAAGACGCAAACTTAGGTTTGCGTGAGGAACACTAAGATCAAATCTGAACTTCTCGTGAAAATGAATATTTCCCTGGAAGAATGTAGCGCAAACCCGATGAATGTAGCGCAAACCTATGATGAACTAGCGCAAAGTTTAGATCTCGTGCAAAGTTCTGAAATCAATAAAATCTTGCTAAAAATGATTATATCCATGAAATTAAAGCAACAAATATACACAAGATTAATCGAAAACAAGATTCTAAGACAATTCAATCAACAATATTGATTAAACACCACAAAATCACGATTTCAAGAAAGTACAGTGCGTAAAAAGGAGTTTTCCAGAAATCCTTTAAATCCAAAAACGAGTCTAAAGAATCCAAATACAACACAATTCGATCTAAAACCAATCCGATTTTGATGAAAAAGCTAAAAAACGAGATTTTCTTGAAAAAATCAAGAAAATCAATCAAATTTCTGCTTTAATCCACAAATTCAGAAACGTTAAACAATTTCTCTCAGTCCTCTCAAGATTCAGATTGCTCTGATACCAATTGAAAGCCCAAGAATCTCTAAATCCTTGAGAGAGAAAGTAGAGAGAGAAAGTAGAGAGAGAAAACTAGGAGCGCCAAAGTAATCTGATGTATATTCAAAGTAAGAGCAAAGTTACAAAAACAAAGGCCCAAGAGGACTTAAATACCCCTAGCCTTAACAACACCGATAAGCACTCTAAGCACAGTATAGACTAGGAAAATAATTACAATGATTACTACAAAATCAGTATTAACAACTATGGACCGAATCGAGAGTGAGTTTCGGTCTTTGGTAAGGGGAAGCCTGACGGTGAGGGAATACACCTGTCAGTTCATGGAGAAGCTTGGTCTGATGGGGCACGCTGCCCCAACAAAGAAGGATAAGATGAAGGCCTGTCTGAATGGTCTACCCGCGGACATGCAATCCATGGTCCATAATTCTAAAGCTTCTAACCTCCGCGAGATGGTTGAGGAAGATTAATACATGGAAGAGATGTTCGCGAGAAACAAAGCTGAGAAAGCTGTGGTGGAACTGATAAGAGAAAGTGGGAGAGCAGTTGTATACCTCTCAACCGAACCCGACCTTTTGTCGGAAATCGCAGCTTTAGCGGTTATCAAGAAGCTAGATGGTGTTCGAATTGTCGGACCAAGCACCACGGTAACTGTAATACCACTCCTCAACCCTGCAGCAAGTGTGGGAAGTCCGACCACGTCACCCGTGACTGTCCGATCAGAGGTCTTATCTGCTTAGAGTGTAAGACACCGGGGCACATGAGGAGAGATTGCCCGAAGCTTGCATCAGGTAGCGTGGCGGCAAAGAAGGAGAACCCTCCTAGGGTTCTCGGTCGAGCATTTCAGATGACTTTTGATGAGGCGAAGGCATCCGCTGATGTTGTATTGGGTACATTTCTTATAAACTCTGTACCTGCTCGTATTTTATTCGATACGGGTGCCAGTTTCTCTTTTGTATCAGATTTGTTCCGACAAAAAGATTGCTATGCCCACTACTAGTTTTGAGGATGCGTTAGTGGTAGAAATAGCTGATGGTAGTCAAGTTCTGGTCTGCGGTGCTCTAAAGAAGTGTACTCCCGGGATCGAATGGAGAGAATTCTCGATCGATTTACTGCCGATGTTTATCGGAGGTTTTGATGTTGTGATCGGTATGGATTGGTTGTCAAACAATCATGTCGAGATCGTTTGTTCCAAGAAATTAATTCGACTTCCAAATCCTAGTGGTGAAGTTGTAATAATCTACGTCTAGAAGAGAAAAGTCGAAGTGGCGATAATCACAATGGAAAGGGCACACAAGTGTCTGATAAAAGGATGTTCTTCTTTCCTAGCCTATGTGATCGATGCCAAGTTAGAGAAATCAAAGTTGGAAGATGTAAATATTGTGCGTGAGTTTCCAGATGTCTTTCCGGACGACTTGCCCGGGTTACCACCTGATCGTCAGGTAGAGTTTCGGATTGATCTTGTGCCTGGAGCAGCACCAATTGATAAAGCTTCTTAACGTTTAGTGTCATCAGAGATGCAAGAAATGATGGCACAACTCCAAGAGATTTTGGAGAAGGGCTTTATAAGACCGAGTTCGTCACCTTGGGGAGCTTCGGTCTTGTTTGTCAAGAAGAAAGATGGCACGATGAGAATGTGCATTAACTACCGTGAGTTGAACAAAGCTACAGTAAAGAACAAATACCCGCTTCCGAGAATTGAGGACTTGTTCGATCAACTTCAAGGAGCGGGGTGTTTTTCCATGATCGACTTATGTTCATGTTATCATTAGGTGAAGGTGAGAGAGGAAGACGTTCTGAAGACAACTTTCAGAACACGTTACGACCATTATGAATTTCTTGTGATGCCGGTTGGTCTAACGAACGCACAGACAGTATATATGGACTTGATGAATAGAGTGTGCCGACCATTCCTCGACAAGTCGGTCATTATATTCATTTCTGACATACTCTTGTACTCCCAGAGTGAGTTTGAACACGAACAACATCTACGTGAAGTGCTTGAAGTGTTGAGAAAAGAAAGGTTGTACGCCAAGTTTTCCAAATGTGACTTTTGGCTTGATGAGGTACAATTTCTGGGTCACGTTGTCACTCGAGACGGAGTGAAAGTGGACCCCTCCAAGATCGAAGCCATGATGAATTGGGAGCCTCCCAAGAATCCGTCTGAGATCCGAAGTTTCTTAGGTCTGGCGGGATACTACTGGATATTCATCCAAGACTTTTCAAAAATCGCTTCTTCCTTGACGACATTGACTCGGAAGAATGTGAAGTTTGAATGGACAGAAACACAAGAGAAGGCGTTCCGAATCCTTCAAAAAAAGTTGTGTGAAGCTCCGATCTTGTCATTACCTGAAGAGTCAGAAGATTTCGTGGTCTATAGCGACCCTTCGAAAATAGGGTTGGGTTTTGTGTTGATGCAAAGAGGAAAGGTAATCGCTTACGTCTCGAGGCAGCTTAAGATACATGAGGAGAATTATCCTACCCATGATCTGGAGTTGGCAGTGGTGGTGTTTGCCATAAAGCTTTGGCGACACTACCTCTACGACATGAAATGTACTCTATACACAGATTATAAGAGTCTGAAGTATGTCTTTGACCAGAAAGAGTTGAATATGAGGCAAAGGCGGTGGCTCGAATTGCTTAAAGATTACGATTGTGAGTTGCTTTACCATCCCGGTAAGGCAAACGTGGTGGTCGATGCGTTAAGTAGGAAAGACTATAGTGAAGTATACGGGCTACCTATTCGAGAATCGAGCTAGTGTCTAGCCTTGTTGAAAAGATCAAGGCATCGCAGGCTGAAGCATTGTTAGAAGAGAATCTCAAAGAGGATGTCATGGCAAAACAATGTTTTCTCTTAACGGAAGATAGCCGTGGAGTGAAACTGTTCAGCGGGTGTGTGTGGGTACCCAAGATTGGGGGTAACCATGATTTGTTGCTTGAGGATGATCACAAGTCCATGTATTCCATTCATCCGGGGAGTACAAAGATGTATAAGGATTTGAAGTTGCACTATTGGTGGCCAGTAATGAAACTTGACGTGGCACATTACGTGGAGCGTTGTGTAACGTGTTCGCAAGTTGAGGCCGAACATCAACGACCGTATGGGAGTTTTCAATCTTTAGAGATTCCCGAGTGGAAGTGGGAGCATATCACCATGGACTTCATAACGAAGTTACCTAAAACTCTTCAAGGTAACGATACCATTTGGGTGATAGTTGATAGATTGACAAAGAACGCTCACTTCTTGGCTATGCGCGAGACTCTACCGATGGGTAAGTTAGCAAAACTTTATATCGATGATGTGGTCTCGAGGCATGGAATACCATTGTCGATCGTGTCGCATCGCGACAGTCGGTTCACTTCAAACTTTTGGGATGGGTTTCAGAAAGAGCTTGGTACACGAGTTAAGTTGAGTACGGCTTACCATCCGCAAACCGACGGGCAAAGCGAGAGAATGATCCAAACATTAGAAGACATGTTGAGGTCTTGTGTCATCGATTTCGGGGGTAGTTGGGACTCTCACCTGCCTTTAGTGGAGTTTTCTTAGAACAACAGCTACCACTCGAGTATTGGAATGGCACCTTTTGAGGCATTGTACGGGCGAAAGTGCCGAACTCCCGTGTGCTGGATTAAAGCGGGTGAGAAGCAGTTCGTCGGGCTTGAATCTGTGCAAGAGACGTCCGATAAGATCAAATGCATTCGTGAGAGAATGAAAGCGACTCAGGATCGGCAGAAAAGCTATGCCGATAAGAAGAGGCAACCGATAAAGTTCCAAGTGGGTGATCGTGTGATGCTTAAGGTGTCGCCATGGAAGGGTATTATCCGATTCGAGAAGCATGGGAAGATGAGTCCCCGTTTCCTCGGACCCTTCAAAGTTCTTAAACGGGTGGGTTTGCAAGCCTACCAATTGGAACTTCCATAGGAGTTGAGCAGAATCCACAACACGTTTCATGTTTGTTACCTTCGGAAGTGTCTAGCGGTAGAAGACAGCGTCATTCCCCTCTCGGAGTTAAGAGTGGACGAAAGTAACCGTTGTGTGGAAGAACCCGACGCTATCTTAGATAGAAAGTCTAAGAAGTTGCGTCACAAAGAAGTCACTTTGGTCATGGTGCAGTGGAAGCATCACCAGGGAGAAAATGTGACGTGGGAAGCAGAAGAGGATATCAAGCAAAGATATCCCCACCTTTTTGAGTAGTTGGGATTTTGGGGACGAAATCATTCCCAAGTTGGGGAGGATTGTAACACCCCGAATTTCGTTTGGTCTTTTGCGAAGAAGAATAGAGAAAAGGGGACTTTCTGTGCTGGTCTACAGGGCCCACGAGTCATGCGCCGTCCTTCAGAAATTTCGCACGGGTCGTGCGCAAGGTCAGGGCCTCGGTAGTGGGTTTTCGCACGGGTCGTGCGTCTTGTCAGTTTGGTTTTTCGAGGACAACTTAAATATCTAATTTGAGAAATATTTCTAAAATATCTCAATATCTCAGTCTCTCTCTCTCTCTCTTTTTCCTTTTCTTCTTTCGATCTTCGAGGTATCGTTTGGTTGCTAGTTTTCGGTGTTTCTAGCAAAGGGTCGGTGTTAAAAGCTTCACCTCTTCGTCGTGATCGATATCTGGTTTTTCAGGTTTTATTCTGAAACCTACTGTTGAGTTCCTACTATCATTTTACAAACTTTATACATGTCAAAACTAATATATTTGAAATATGAAGTATTTCTACGATATGGATTTAAATCCACTACATTTTGACATAACTTGAGTTTTGGGACATTTTGGGGTTCCCGGTCAGTTCTGACTAAAATAATGGGTTCCATCTTATTTGAAGTAAACGGATGTTTTACTTGCCTTTTTATGTAAGTTACTTGAAGGTAACATTTATGATATATAGAATTACATGCACATTAATTTGTGAGGTTCTGAATGTAAAGTGAAATATAGAACTACATGCACATTAATTTGTGAGGTTCTGAATGGAAGATAAATTATAGAACTACATGCACATGAATTGTGAGGTTTTGATGGTAAAATGAAATGTAGAACTACATGCGCATTAAATTGTGAGGTTCTTAATGGAAGTACAGTAAAATGGAGAACAACATGCAAGTTGAATCGTGAGGTTCTGGAAGGAATGTTTATAGTCTTGTTGTATGATTTATCATTCTTATCAACATGTGAGTTGGGAATGCTTATTTGAGAAGATTTCTTTTTTAATACAAATGTTCATATCTTTTGAAATTTATAAACTGTTTGTTCTCACTTGGCTTTAAGCCTAACACTTTTTCTCAAACTGATGTGTATATCAGGTTTCCCTTAGCGGTGGGTTGCCATGGGTTTTCAGAGACGAGCTTGGTCTCGAGGCATTTTAAGATGACGAGTATTGTAGTTGGGCATTTGTTAAAGTCCCATTCTTTTGGTGAATTAGGGATTGTCAACTGATGTAATCTAAATAGTTATGTTTAGATTAGTTTGTTGATGAATTCTATTTCCGTGTAGTTTTTGTAAAGTCTTATGGACGGACCCCTTTATGGGAAGTTTATACCAATGCGGATGTCATGTTGTCATATTTCTAGGTTTTAATTTACTCTGATTTTTAGAGTGTTACATTGTTAAGTCTGATTTTATAGTAATCATTGTATTTATAGGAATTGGTCAATACTGTGTTTTATGGCATATCAGTATTGTATCTGACCAAAGGTATTTAAGTCCCTTTGGTCTTTGTGTCTTGTAACAAGCATCAAACGCACATCTTAGTGAAATCTTACTTTGCGCCTCATTCTCTTTCTCTCTACTTTCTCCCTCTAGAAGTTCTAATGATCTTGGATTTACAATTGGTATCAGAGCTGTCTAGATCTTGAGAGGCTTGATAGATTGTTTTACTGAATCTGAATTAGTGATCGAAATCGAAAATTTGATCGATTTTCTTGAATTTTGCAAGAAAATCTCGTTTTCTTGATTTCTCACAAATTTTGGATCTGTTTCTTGCTGAATTTGTGTGATTTTAATTGTGTTAGATTCGTTTTGAATAGTCGATCATGTTTGATTCTTGTTATTTTGCATAAAAACATGATTTGATGCTACAATTTTGAGTTTGAGTATATTTTAGAAAAGTCGAGTTTTGCTACTGTTTCATTCTTGATTTTGAAATTTAGTGTGTTTTAATCCACATAGGTTATTAATCGTTGTTACAATTGTGTTTTCGAAGTTCAGTATATACATTTGTAGGTTAAATTTCTTGATTTGATCTGTTTCTGTGAAATTTTACGAGTTTATGAATTGTGCGTTTGTGTTATACACTGTGCGGGTCATTCATAGTAGTATGCGGGTCATTCATATTCAATATGCGGGTCTATCATATAAAAGTATAACTAACTTTTAGGTGTTAGTATTTTTCTCAGGTTGATTGGTTTTCTATTGGAAAAGCATATCACAAAGTGCGTGTCACTCTTCACACGCATTTCTTCAAGTGTGTGTCTCTCTGAAACTCACAAAGCATCAAGTGCGTGCTCCATTGAACACGCATAGCAGTAAGTGCTTTTCCTTCTGAACCCGCATAGCTTCAAAGTGCGGATCTCACTTCACCCGCATAGCATCAAAGTGCGTTCCTCTCAGTACACGCATAGTCCTCCTATCATCACCCGCATAGTTCCTTGTGCGCTTCAGGCCACAAACGCATAGCTCAGTGTGCGTTTCAATTGTGCGAATTCCTTCGTGACCCGCATTCCTTCCTATGCGTTTCACTCGTGACCCGCATTCCTTCCTATGCGTTTCACTCGTGACACGAATTCCTTTGTGACCCAAATTCCTCTGTCTTAGTTTAAAAAAAAGTGTTTTTCTTTTTAAACTCTTTGTCATAACAAGTGTTTTTCAAATTTACAATTTTTAATATTTTTTTTCTTTCGATTTTTTTTAATTCTATCTGATTTGTTCTTCGATTTTCTGGTACATCAGTAATGGATTCTGCCAAGTTTGCTCTCCAAGCTAGATTCTACTCAAATGATCTGATGATGCAATTGGGAACAGATACTCGTCCACCAGTCTTAATCAACGAAGATGAGTTTACACAGTGGCAAGATAGGTTCATAAATTTCATTGAGCGTCAGAGTAACGGAGAAAATATGATGAAATCTTTTACTGAAGGACCATTTGTCAAGCCAAAAGATGACATTCCTTTGACTGCTGATGAAATCAAACGTGAAAAAGCTGATAGAGAAGCAAGGTCCAATTTGATGCTAGCTCTGCCTAACACGATCTACAATCGAATTGATTGTTTCAAACATAATCCGAATAAGATGTGGACTCAATTAGAAAAGATCATTCTTGGGTCATCAGTTGCTACTCAGATTCTCCAGACACGCTTCATGAACAACTTTGAGGAATTTAAGGCGAAAGACAAAAAATCTCTGAAGGCTATCTTTGACCGGTTTTGCGCTGTGATTAATGATCTTAGAAAGATTAAAGTGGAAAAGACTGATCTGGAGACGAATCTGAAGTTCCTTAATTCTCTTCAGCCTGAGTGGAATAAAGCATGTCACAGATTGAGGAACGATGTCAGAATCTCAACAATGCAGATTCAAGAGCTGTACGAGATTCTGCTAACTGATGAGATCTTGGTGCTAGATAAGAAGACCAAGCTAGATAAGAGGAACAAAAAGACAGTAGATCCGGTAGCTCTTCTCACGAAGCAATTATCTGAAAAAGCGTTGTCTGATAACGCTTATACCGGATCAACTGATGATGATGGAGAGGCCTTACAGCAAGCTATGATCCTTCTCTCTCAACATTATAAGAAGAAGTTCCAACCGAGATCGGGTTATAACTGTTGAAATCCGGGTCATATATCAAAGGAGTGTAGAGCAAAGAGAGTTAAGGACTCAGCCTATTACCGACGGAAATTGGAGCTGGCTGAGAAAAGAGAGAATGGAAAAGCTTTGCTTGTCGAAGAAGAACTTTGGCTGGATCACTCTGATGACGAAGCTGGTAACGTAGAGATCGCTCACTTATGCTTAGTCGGAGATGACCAGTCAGATGATTCTGATACTGACGAGGATGAGGTATATTCTGAATTTGATTTTAATTTCATTACCTCTCAGTTGAATATCATAATTAATGCTTTGTCTGATTTTCGCTCTAAATTTTTATCTGAAAAAAATTTAAATGTTGAAAAGTCAGATTTGATTAACAAACTGAAAATTTTCTTGAAAGATGAAAAATCAATTTTATAAAATACTAAAGACATCTTTCAAAAGAAATTGGATGATTTGGAAAATTAAAACAAAACTTATCTTGAATCGTTGACTGACATGACCAAATTAAAAGATGAGTTTTCAGATAAAATAATTAAGTTAGAAGAAAAACTTTATCGAATAGACCAATCTGAACAAACAATTTATATGAACAAACCGAGGAGTGAAGAAGCTGTAAAACATAGATGGGGACTTGGTTTTGACAATCCTCATTGTTTAAACAAAGTGATAGACGAAATTCCCATCTTATATAAACACGAATATCTAAAACATGCACACTATGGTCCACAGTATAAATTTCATTGGACTAGTGAAAAGGAAGTGTTAGATCTCAAAAATAAGAAAAGGATAAATAATAAGAAAAATGAAATTCCTTTTGTCTATACGCGCGAAAATGCAAAATATTTTCCGGAAAAATCAAGAAGAGGTAGAAGAGATTTAAATGAAATATCTCCTATCAAATCTTCAATGTCTGATGATTTTATTCCTTCGTATGCACCAGATACTGATAAGGAAAATATTTCTCCAATCTTTTATGATTCGAAGAAATATACTCCTCCATTGGTATTAGAAGGAAAAATCATAAATCTTGAAGATCAGATAGAAGATCAAAATATTTTAAAGAAAATTGAATCTGATATTTTTCTTTCTTTCATGACTTCTAGTCTTGAAAAAAATTTATTTTCTCAAAAATCAGATCCTATTTCTAGTTCCTCTTCTGATTCTAAGGGAATTAAAAAGGAGGTTTCAAATTTTAAAATCTTTTCTCAAAATTCTTCTGACTCCGAGGTAAATTCAGATTTATTAGTTGATCAGATTGGTTGCTTGGATAAATTTATTTCTTCTGATTTAAATATTAAATCTAAAATTCTTGATGATTCTTTTACACTCAATGATCAATATTATAAAACCAAACGTAAAAGAAGACGGTCAAGGAAGTCGAAGAATCGAGAAAAAGTTATTTCTAACAGTTCTAATTCTTCCAATTCTAATATTTCAGATAGGACTGTGAGAAAGTCCAAGAAGCATATCTGGGGAGCAAGGCAGATATCTGATGAACAAATTTTTGAGGGAGATCGATGTGTAGACAAACTTTACCATAGTGATTCATTTGTTGTTTGTAATAAAATTTCCAAATACTCTATAAAGCAAATGATCCAAATTTCCAAAAATGTCTCATATTCGTCTTCCGATTCTAGTTCAAATGATTATGCTTTCTCTTCTGATTGTGATTATTTTTCTGATCCTATTACTCGTGCTTTATCTTTTAAATCTGCGTCTTATTTCCCCATACGAACTGCAACTAACAAACTCGGGCCCAAAAATAAGTGGGTTCCCAAATCTTTATCTGATTCAAAGTTGCAGGCATCACATGTTAAGGGGAGTAATAGGAATAATGGCTCTTGAATACTATAGTTCAAGACCCGTTCTTTATTGAATTGGCTTCTAAGTACTTCAGCTCAGGATCCGTACTTCATAGACTTCGACTTCTAAACACAATAGTTTAGAACTTGTTCTTCAATGATTAAGCTTCTGACTAAATGAGATACTGTGAGTACATCAATTTTATTTCTGCTGCATATATCTCTGTATCTTATGGTATTCTAGTTTTTCTCAATGTTTCAAGAATCTGAGCTTGTTTATCTATCTCTTGAATTTGTATTACCCAATTTTTTTTTAATATGAGACACAAATTTATTTTCTTCAATATAAAAGATGAATTAGTTGAATTTTATTTAGTTTTTAACTAAATATCAATTAAAAGTTTAAATCTTTACAAATGTAGTCTATATAGTAAAAGTTTTACGATTTTCTTTCTTGTGAATAAATTATGTGTCTAGGATAAATTTACAAGTTGCCTTGTTTATATTAAAGTTTTTATATGGTCAAATTTCATATATTTTAAAAGTCGAAAAGTAAGCAACATGTTTGAAACTTTTATTTCTGCTTTAAAGTTGTGTGATTCGGAATATTTATAGTTTAATTTGCTTTGACAATACTAACCGATTAAAATTTTAGATTGGAATGAAAATATGGGCTAAGGATTTAAACGTTGATCTGATTAATTGAGATGAATAATAAATTCTTAAAAAAAATACAGAAATCTTTAAGTTTAAAAGTTTGTACGTGTGACCTTTCTGGTCCCCTAAGGTCATTTGGTCTGGGAGTGATCGAACAGAAATCCTGCAATAGAACCAGATCGAAAGTCCTGTTCTACTGGTATGAATGGGTTTAGGATATGTCGATGTAGCCTTTCTGATCTGGGAGAGTAAGTTTCAAGGGGTGCTTGACACCTAGGCCCCTAAGTGTAACACCCCGGATTTCCGTTGTGTAATCTTGTTATTCTTGTGTTAAGCTTTTGTTGTTAGCTCCGTGTTTGGTTGGTTGTCGTTTTGGTTTTTGTGAAGTTTGGGGAGAAACAGTGAATTACGCGAGTTACACCGCGACTAGAGGTCGCGGCACAACCCGCGTAACCCTCTGTTGGATATGGATTTTGAGAACTACGCGAGTTATACCGCGACTAGAGCTCGCGGCACAACCCGCGAAACCCACTGGATGATTACGGTTTTTGGGACACGGGCGAGTTATGCCGCGAGTTGAAGTCGCGGCATAACCCGTGTGGTTGCTTTGACCGCCTTAAGAGGTTCAGTTTCCCAAATCACTTTATCAAAAAAATCTAAATATCTTTCTCTCTCTAATTCTCTCTCTTTCTTTATCTTTTGATCTTCGAAGTCTCGTTTGGTTGCTAGTTTTCAGTGTTTCTAGCAAGGGGTCGGTGTTTTAAGCTTCACCTCTTCGTCGTGATCGTTATCGGGTTTTCTAGGTTTTATTCCAAAAACCTATCGGTGAGTTCCTACTACCATTTTACAAACTTTATACATATCAAAACTCTTATTTGCGAAATCTTAAGTATATCTACGGTATGATTTTATGTTCTAAACAATTTGATATAAATGAAGTTTTTGGTGAATCTCGGGGTTCCCGGTCAAATTTGACAAAAATAACGGGTCCCGCCTTATTGAAGTAAAATGATGTTTTACTAGCACATTATGTGGTCGTTTGAAAAGGATGTTTATGACCTCATTTTAAATGATTTTCATTCTTACCAGAAGTTGAACTGAGAATAGCATTTTGTTTATAAAATGTACTTATACCATATATTTATTTATGGTCGGTCACATATGTTGTGACGAGTCCTTACCATTACTAGTGGATCCCTAGGTTTTGGAGTAGACTGTGTTATTGGGAGGTAATATTCCCCATTTTGTAACTATGGATGCATATGTTCCTAGAGGGCAACTTGGTACAGTTATGTGAGGCCGGATATTAGCCATGGTTCATAGTGATCCTAGTGAAGGAGTATACATTGGTTTCCCTTGGGAGCGCGATCTCAGCTCGTAGAACGGACTCTGGGTTCATTGCTGAGGACTCCAAGTGTTTAGCTCATAACTCAGATTTGTGGTCTACTTTGTGTTACACTACTATCTTTGGTAAAATGGTCCTTTTATCACCGTTTAAGAGTTTTGGACCGAAGAGGCCCGGTTGTGGCGAAATGTTATCTTTACGAACTAAACCTTTATGAAAAGATTTTTTTATGATACTGATGTTTATATCTTTCGAGCTTTATAAACTGTATGTTCTCACCAGGCTTTAAAGTCTGACACTTTTTCTCAAATGATATGTATAACAAGTTTCCCTTAGCGGTGGGACGCACCGGGTTTTGAGAGACGAGTTGGGTCTCGGGGCTTTTTGAGAGGATTAAAGTGTTGATAGTTGGGCATTGTTAAGTCCCATTCTTTTGATGATTAATGGATGTCAACTGATGTAATCTAGATAGTTATGTTTAGATTAGTCTGTTGATGAATTCTAAATCCGTACAGGTTTTTGTAAAGTCTTAAGGACTGACACACCTTTTCGAGAGGTTTATATCAATGTAGTTGTCTTATTGCCTTATTTATGAAGTTTTAATTTACTCTGATTTTTAGGTTGGTATCAGAGCTTTAGTTTAAGCGAACTAGGCATGAATGTAAGATGTCTAGACTTAGACTGAGTATGCTAAGAATTGATCTGCGAGATTGGGTAAAACTTCTAAGATGGGTTAGTCTTAGAGTCAACGGAAAGTACGTTTATCAGGCGTTGCGGTGATCGTGACGAGAACTTTTATGTGTTATATGTTCATAATTTCACTTAGCTAATGTCATTATGAAGATATCGTACGTAAGTGTGCTTGAATTTCTATTGCTATGACAATTGGTAATGTGGTAGTACGTTTCCTTTGTATTATTCAATCTCTCTCTTATCTCTGTCTCTGTTCTGTGAATCAGTTCAGTATGGTGAATACGCGTGGTAGACCGCGTACTCGTGTTGATGGTCTGGAAGCGACAGCCTCCACCGCTGATCGGCCGGAAGGAGTTGAGGTTGTCGTGCGTCCGCCAGTTCAGCAGGTACTAGGTGGAGGGCCAGAGGTCATTCCGCGAGTAGACCTGGCTTCGTCTCACCCAGTCATCGGGGATGCTAATCCCCAGTCCGAATTGTTGGCCAGCGTGATGTTGGCAGTGAGGGAAGAGATGGCGAAGCAGCAGGAGTTTCTGCTGAAAGCAATGGAGGACCACGACGTAAACAATCGGAGAAGTGAGACGGTTGTGGAGAACGTCGTAGCAGGTTCTGGAGGCGATGGTATAAGGGTCACAGCGGTAGAGCGCGGGATTTCTGGTGCTCCGGGGAATAGGAAGAATTGTTCCTATAAGTCCTTTCTGAGTTGCGCACCGCCAGAATACTTTGGTTCTGATGACCCGGTGGTGTGCGTAAAGTGGATCAGAGCGGTTGAGCAAACTTTTGGCTATTCCGAATGTGGTGATGATCAGAGGGTGCGGTTCGGTACCCAACTGCTGAGGGACACTGCACTCATCTGGTGGAATATCATCCAATCCACTCTATCTCCTGAAGTGTTGGGTCAGTTGTCTTAGGCCGAGTTCAAGAAGAAGCTGCTAGAGGAATTCTGCAACGAGAGGACCATGGACCGAATTGAGAAAGAATTCCGGTCTTTGGTGAAGGGAAGCCTGACGGTGAGGGAGTAGACCCGTCAGTTCATGGAGAAGCTAGATCTGGTGGGGCATGCTGCCCCAACAGAAAAGGATAAGATGAAGGCCTATCTGAATGGCCTACCTGCGGACATGCAACCTATGGTCCACAATTCTAAAGCTTCTAACCTCCGTGAAATGATTGAAGAAGCTCAGTACATGGAAGAGATGTTAGTGAATAGCAAATCTGAGAAAACAGTGGTGGTGCCTGATAAGAGAAAGTGGGAAGGCAGCTCAGTACCTCCCAAGCGGGCCCGACCTTTTGTCGGAAATCGCAACTTCAACAGTTATCAGGAAGCAAAGTGGTGCCCGAAGTGTAGAACCAAACATCACGGTAACTGTTACAGCACCTCTCAAACTTGTTATAAGTGTGGGAAGCTTGGTCACACTTTCAGAGATTGCCCGGTCAGAGGACTCGTCTGTTATGAGTGCAAGGCACCGGGGCATGTGAGAAGAGATTGCCCGAAGCTTGTGTCGGGTAACGTGCCAGCAAAGAAGGAGACCCCGCCGAAGGTTCTGGGTCGAGCATTTCAGATGATGGCCGAAGAGGCCAGAGCATCCACTGACGTGGTATCGGTTATTTTCTTTATAAACTCTGTACCTGCTCGTATTTTGTTCGATACGGGTGCTAGTTTCTCTTTCGTATCTGAATTGTTCCGTCAGAAAATTTCTATGCCCACTACTAGTCTTGAGGATGCATTAGTGGTGGAAATAGCCGATGGTAGTCAAGTTCTGATCCACGAGGTTCTGAAGCAGTGTATTCTTTGTATCGAAGGGAGAGATTTCTCGATCGATCTATTGCCGATGTTAATCGGGGGTTTTGATGTTGTGGTCGGTATGGATTGTTTGACAAATAATCATGCCGAGATCATATGTTCCAAGAAATTGATTCGACTTCCCAACCCCTCTGGTGAAGTCGTTGTCATCTATGGAGAAAGGAGGAAGGGTGAAGCGGCAATAATCGCAATGGCAAAGGCACGCAAGTGTCTAGTAAAAGGATGTTCGTCTTTCCTAGCCTATGTGATCGATGCCAAGCTAGAGAAGTCAAGGCTAGAAGATGTGAAGATCGTGTGTGAGTTTCCAGATATATTTTCGGACGACTTGCCCGGGTTGCCACCCGATCGTCAGGTAGAGTTTCGGATTGATCTTGTGCCTGGCGCTGCGCCGATCGCTAAAGCACCTTATCGTTTAGCGCCATCGGAGATGCAAGAGATGGTGGCACAACTCCAAGAGCTATTGGATAAGGGATTTATAAGACCGAGTTCGTCACCTTGGGTAGCTTCGGTCTTATTTGTCAAGAAGAAGGATGGCACAATGAGAATGTGCATTGACTACCGTGAGTTGAACAAAGCTACAGTGAAGAACAGGTATCCGCTTCCGAGAATAGACGACTTGTTCAATCAACTTCAAGGAGCGGGTTGTTTTTCCAAAATCGACTTACGTTCGGATTATCACCAAGTGAATGTAAGAGAAGATGATGTTCCGAAGACAGCTTTCAGAACGCGTTACGGCCATTACGAATTTCTTGTAATGCCTTTTGGTCTAACGAACGCACCAACTGTGTTTATGGACTTAATGAATAGAGTGTGTCGACCATTCCTCGACAAGTCGGTCATTGTATTCATTGACGACATACTCGTGTACTCCAAGAGTGAGTCAGAGCACGAGCAACATTTACGTGAAGTTCTGGAAGTTTTGAGAAAGGAAAGGTTGTACGCCAAGTTTTCCAAGTGCGACTTTTGGCTTAAAGAAGTACAGTTTCTGGGTCACGTAGTCACTCGGGTTGGAGTGAAGGTTGATCCCTCCAAGATTGAAGATATGATGAATTGGGAGCCTCCTAAGATTCCATCCAAGATCCGAAGTTTCTTGGGTCTGGCGGGATACTACAGGAGATTTATCCAAGACTTTTCGAAGATCGCTTCTTCCTTGACAGTTCTGACTCGGAAGAACGTGAAGTTTGAATGGACCGAAACCCAAGAGAAGGCGTTCCGGATCCTTCAAAAGAAGTTGTGTGAAGCTCCGATCTTGACGTTACCTGAAGGGTCAGAAGATTTCGTGGTTTACAGCTACGCTTCAAAGATGGGATTGGGTTGTGTATTGATGCAACGAGGCAAGGTAATCGCTTATTCCTCGAGGCAGCTCAAAATACACGAGCAAAATTATCCAACTCATGATTTGGAGTTAGCGGCAGTGGTGTTCGCTCTGAAGCTCTGGCGACACTACCTCTATGGCAAGTGTACTCTTTACACGGATCACAAGAGCCTGAAGTATGTCTTTGATCAGAAAGAGCTGAATATGAGGCAAAGGCGGTGGCTCGAGTTGCTGAAAGATTACGACTGTGAATTGCTTTACCATCCAGGTAAGGCGAACGTGGTGGCCGATGCGCTAAGTCGGAAGGACTATAGCGGGAGTATTCGGGCTACCCATTCAAGAATTGAGCTTGTGTCTAGTCTTGTTGAGAAGATCAAGACATCTCAGATGGAAGCATTGTTGGAAGAGAATCTAAAAGATGAAGTCATGACTAAGCAACATTTGCTCTTAACGAAAGATAGCCGTGGAGTGAAACTGTTCAGCGGTCGTGTGTGGGTGCCCAAGATTGGGGGTAACCATGATCTGTTGTTAGAATATGCACATAAATCTAAGTATTCCATACATCCGGGAAGCACAATGATGTACATGGCACTTGAAGCTGCACTATTGGTGGCCGGTAATGAAACTTGATGTAGCGCGTTACGTTGAGCGTTGTGTGACGTGTTCGCAAGTTAAGGCCGAACATCAGAGACCATATGGGAGTCTTCCGTCTTTAGAGATTCCCGAGTGGAAGTGGGAGCATATCACCATGGACTTCGTGATGAAGCTACCTAAAACTCTTCGAGGTCACGATTCCATTTGGGTGATAGTTGATAGATTGACAAAGAGCGCTCACTTCTTGGCTATGCGAGAGACTCTACCGATGGATAAGTTAACAAAGCTTTATATCGATGAGGTGGTCTCGAGGCACGGCATACCATTGTCGATCGTGTCAGATCGCGACAATCGGTTCACTTCGAACTTCTGGGATGGATTTAAGAAATAGCTTGGTACTCGAGTGAAATTGAGTACGGCTTACCATCCGCAAACCGACGGGCAGAGCGAGCGAACGATCCAAACCTTGGAAGACATGTTGAGGTCGTGTGTCATCAATTTTGGGGGTAGCTGGGACACTCACCTGCCTTTGGTGGAGTTTGCTTACAACAATAGCTACCACTCGAGTATCGGAAAGGCACCCTTTGAGGCTATGTATGGGCGAAAGTGTCGGACTCCCGTGTGCTGGCTTGAAGCGGGAGAAAAACAGTATGTCGGACCTGAAATCGTGCAAGAGACTGCCGATAAGGTCAAGTGCATTCGTGAAAGAATGAAAGCAGCTCAAGATCGTCAGAAGAGCTATGCCGATAAGAAGAGGCGACCGATGGAATTTCAAGTAGGCGACCGCGTTATGCTTAAGGTATTGCCATGGAAGGGCATTATACGGTTCGGAAAACGTGGGAAGTTGAGTCCCCGTTTCCTCGGACCTTTCAAAGTGCTTAAGCGGGTGGGTTTGCAAGCCTACCAGTTGGAACTGCCACCGGAGTTGAGTAGAATACACAACACGTTTCATGTTTGCTACCTCCGGAAGTGTTTGGCGGTGGAAGACAACGTCATTCCCCTCTCAGAATTAAGGGTTGACGAAGGCAACCGTTGTGTGGAAGAACCCGATGCCATCTTAGAGAGAAAGTCTAAGAAGTTTCGTCATAAAGAAGTCACCTTGGTCAAGGTGCAGTGGAAGCATCATCCGGGAGCGAATGTGACGTGGGAAGCCGAGGAGGATATGAAGCGAAGATATCCTCATCTTTTCGAATAGTTAGGATTTCGGGGACGAAATCATTCCCAAGTTGGGGAGGATTGTAACACCCCGAATTTCCGTTGTGTAATCTAGTTATTCTTGTGTTAAGCTTTTGTTGTTAGCTCCGTGTTTGGTTGGTTGTCGTTTTGGTTTTTGTGAAGTTTGGGGAGAAACAGTGAATTACGCGAGTTACACCGCGACTAGAGGTCGCGGCACAACCCGCGTAACCCTGTGTTGGATATGGATTTTGAGAACTACGCGAGTTATACCGCGACTAGAGGTTGCGGCACAACCCGCGAAACCCACTGGATGATTAGGGTTTTTGGGACACGGGCGAGTTATGTCGCGAGTTGAAGTCGCGGCATAACCCGCGTGGTTGCTTTGACCGCCTTAAGAGGTTAAGTTTCCCAAATCACTTTATCAAAAAAATCTAAATATCTTTCTCTCTCTAATTCTCTCTCTCTCTTTATCTTTTGATCTTCGAAGTCTCGTTTGGTTGCTAGTTTTCGGTGTTTCTAGCAAGGGGTCGGTGTTTTAAGCTTCACCTCTTCGTCGTGATCGTTATCTGGTTTTGTAGGTTTTATTCCAAAAACCTATCGGTGAGTTCCTACTACCATTTTACAAACTTTATACATATCAAAACTCTTATTTGCGAAATCTGAAGTATTTCTACGGTATGATTTTATATTCTAAACATTTATTTATAAATGAAGTTTTTGGTGAATCTCGGGGTTCCCGGTCAAATTTGACCAAAATGACGGGTCCCGCCTTATTGAAGTAAAATGATGTTTTACTTCCACATTATGTGGTCGTTTGAAAAGGATGTTTATGAACTCATTTTAAATGATTTTCATTCTTACCAGAAGTTGAACTGAGAATAGCATTTTGTTTATAAAATGTAGTTATACCATATATTTATTTATGGTCGGTCACATATGTTGTTGTGACGAGTCCTTACCATTACTAGTGGATCCCTAGGTTTTGTAGTAGACTGTGTTATTGGGAGGTAATATTCCCCATTTTGTAACTATGGATGCATATGTTCCTAGAGGGCAACTTGGTATGGTTATGTGAGGCCGGATACTAGCCATGGTTCATAGTGATCCTAGTGAAGGAGTATACATTGGTTTCCCTTGGGAGCGCGATCTCACCTCGTAGCACGGACTCTGGGTTCATTGCTGAGGACTCCAAGTGTTTAGCTCATAACTTGGATTTGTGGTCTACTTTGTCTTACACTACTATCCTTGGTAAAATGGTCCTTTTATCACCGTTTAAGAGTTTTGGACCGAAGAGGCCCGGTTGTGGCGAAATGTTATCTTTACGAACTAAGCCTTTATGAAAAAATTTCTTTATGATACTGATGTTTATATCTTTCGAGCTTTATAAACTGTATGTTCTCACCAGGCTTTAAAGTCTGACACTTTTTCTCAAATGATATGTATAACAGGTTTCCCTTAGCGGTGGGATGCACCGGGTTTTGAGAGACGAGTTGGGTCTCGGGGCTTTTTTAGAATTGTATTCTCTTGAAGCTAATTGAAGATTCGCATGTGAGCACACTGAATAGATTGCTGATAGATTTTGAAACCGAACATGTCTTAACTTGATATGCAATACAACATGTTTCTGTATCCAAAAACGCATGGTTGATTTCAACTGATTGATAAATCTGAAATTTTTTACTAAGTAGCATTTAATTTGTTTAGTATTTAAAATTTTATGTGTTTAGTTGTTTACAAATTTATATTCAATATATTTTTTTTTAACATTACTATTTGATCATTGTGTTCTCATAAATATATTTTAATGGGTTTATGCATTATTCAAGGGGGAGTGAACAAAGAGATTATTTTTCAAAGAATATATTTGTTTTTGAGGGGGAGTGTCTGATTTTCTTTACATGAATGCTATCTCGAATTGTCTTATCTAATGCATTTGTGTAGGGGGAGTCAAAGAGCTTATAAAGGTAAAAAAAAAAAAAAAACTAAGTCAGCTATGCGCTTCTAGCTTGGAACGCACACCTTGCTGTGCGCGTCCCTCATGGAACGCACACCTAGCTTTGTGCGTCCCGCTTGACCCGCATTCCTCAGTATGCGCTTCCCGCATGGAACGCATACCTCCCTGTTTTCTCTGTTTTTTTATTTTGCAGATCTTTCGCTGTCTCGTCTCCAACATTCGCATGACCAAGTTGATCAAGATCATCAAAGTCATGAGGGGGAGAAGTCAATGAGAAGTTTAAGAGACAAAGAGCTCAAAAGATTATCTGCTGATCAAGATTCTCTCGAAGATTCTATTCTATCTGCTACAAAGAGCTCAAAAGATTATCTGCTGATCAAGATTCGCTCGAAGATTCTATTCTATCTGCTACAACAAATCTTTTGTTGTTCCTTCTCCGAACACCACAGTTCTTTTAAAATCATTCAAAAGAGGTGTATCGTCTTGAGCTTAAGCAACAAAGAAAATTTAATTCTGCAAGATGCTGAGAAGAAATTTTTTCTTAAAAGTCAGAAAGCTTCTTAAAAGTCGCTTTGTTAGTCCATGCTGTTAAAGAAGATATTTTTTGAAGACCAAAGCGCCAATGATTACTAAGGGGGAGATTGTTAAGTCTGATTTTATAGTAATCATTGTATTTATAGGACTTGGTCAATACTGTGTTTTATGGCATATCAGTATTGTATCTGACCAAGGGTATTTAAGTCCCTTTGGTCTTTGTGTCTTGTAACAAGCATCACACACACAACTTAGTGAAATCTTACTTTGCGCCTCATTCTCTTTCTTTCTACTTTCTCTCTCTAGAAGTTCTAGTGATCTTGGATTTACATACATATATGCAGACTGTATGGGACAATTCACAGGTTGTATAGAATTGAATTTGGTGTTGATCATGTAAACTGCAAGCTGTGTGAATTGATCATAGTAATTAAAACAAGACTATTTGAAGTGAAACAGATCACAGATCATAAACTACTTGCAAATATCATCAATTTTGAACACTAGAACCTACAGGAAGCTACATAAACTATAACAATAGAATTCACAGATTTAATGATCACAAACTCTCAAGTTAGTTGGATTGGAACTCACAAGCTGTTGTTTAAGAGTTCACTAAACTCGCAGATTAAACTGAATTGGATTTAAACACGCAGACTGAATGGGTTCAACAAGAATAGAACTCGCAAATTGAAGTGACTTTGAGGTAAAACACGCAGACTGCTTAGAAACTTAAACTTTGTGCTTTGCATTTTTTGCTTAACTCGCAGGCTGCATGTAAAATATCAAACTCGCAGATTGTGAGATCTCTCAAATCAAACAAATTTGATTGAAACTCGCATATGACAAAAACTTGAACTCGCAGATTTTAGGGACTGAACTTCACAGAGCCTTTGATCTGTTTTAATTCAAACTCGCAGAATCTTGTTATCTTAAAACTCGCAAGTCTCTTGAGATTAAAACTCGCAAGCAACTTGTTTAATTGAATCTCTGAAAACTGCTTTCAATTAGAAATCCAAATATGAAACTGTAATTGCAGTCCCAAAACATGCCAATTGAATATTCAATTGAGATTCGGATCTTAGACTACTTTATTGCGTGTTCTTCAAATTGATCTCAAAAGATCAATTGGACTTGCAATTAATTTGAATCTTGAACTCGCAGGCTGTGAAATTGAGAGTCAATGTTATGTGTTTCTGATAGCACAAACAATCAACTTGGATGCACAAATCAATGAACATAGTTAAGCACACAAATTACTTCAACTTGCAACCGATGTTGAAGAACTCGACCGGTGTGATGAGAGTCGACCGATGTCTTTAGACGTGATACTTGAAACTTGCAAACCCAAATTATGAACTCGCAATTGATCCTGCAAAACAATTGAAATTTCAATTTAAACCTGGTTCGTGCAAATTGAATGAAATTGAAATGCTCAATAAATTTAAATTGAAATCACAAGTTAATTGAAATTGAACATCAAAAAACGCGCAAGCCAAACAACTAAAACGCGCAGATTGAATTGAACTAAAACGCGAAAGTCGAAGAGATGAAACGCGCAAACTGAAATTGATTTCAGAAACGTGGAAGTCGAAGGAACTGGAACGCACAAAATGAAATTGGAACTACAAACTCGGAAGTCACATCAATTGAATCACTCGAACTCGCAGGTAAGGCCTTTCGGGTTTGATGATGAACTAGTAGAAGGCGTTTGTGTGTTTGGAGATGAACTCGCAGATTGAAGTATAAATTCGATCCAAATTGAATTTCTTCATCTTGATCTTAAATCATGGAATACGCTAGCAGTTGTCTCATTTTGTGTTCTTGATTTCCGAGATTGAATTTATGTGTCGATTCAAACATGAATTTTCAAATCATGTGAATTTTGCGTGTTTCTTATTGTTTCACATGAACTTCTGTGTTCTTCAACTTGGTGTTTGCTTGTTCTTCATGAAAACAGATTCAATTCAGAATTTTTAACCCTGCAAATCAAATTTCAAAAGTGTATTAATACAATCAAAACACAAATTCAAACACAATCTTATCAATCCAAACATTTTAAAACATCAAATTCAGTGCAATTTTCAACATTACAGTGCTCGACATTTTTGCCACTCAAGATCCTAGAATTCGAAAATTTTATTTGATCTTGTTATTAATCTATGAAATTGTGTACATGCAATGTCTTTCTAAATAAACATCGATCACAATTTGATCATTTTTGCATTCAAACAACAATCAATCACAAAAAAATCTGATTTAACAATGATCAATCTGAGACATTAAAAAATCTGACTTTAAAAAGTCGAGTGATGAACCTATTGTTTTAATTCCACAGATCATAGAGACATTTGTAAAACCTGAGACTCCTTAGCCTGAATCTCCTAAGACAAAAAAGGAAGAGACAGTAGGAGAAAAAACAGAATTGAAACAGAATTAGAAACTCAGTATTTTAAATCTGTTAAATTTTCATATGATGAACTGAATTCTTCTTACGAAAGTAACGAGGATTCATTTGTAGAATATGAAAATATTTTTAAAGAAAAACCTGAGTCTTCTAGATCTAGTTCTAATTCTGACACTATTGAAACTGTCTTGACCTGCTCAATCTTAGAAGATAAAAATGAAGAGGTCATTTCTGATAAGTCTGATTCCGTTTGTACTTCAAAAATTTCTGATCTTGAATATCAACAGGCCTTGGATAAAATTGAAATATTACAGAGGCAAATCTCTCATCTCAACAACATGATTGTTGAATTGGACGACGCAAATGAAATTTTTTGGGATGGAACTAGACTCAAGCTTTAACCAAAACGAATCTTTGCAATAAGAAATTAGAAGTCTAGAATCTCAAAATTTCAAATTATCAAAAGGGAAAAAGGTTGTTGTTGATAAAGATATTCCAATTTATGTGGTTAAATGTGAGTCTTCATCTGAGTCTGGAAAAGCAAAAGTTAAAGGTGAATGTTCTTATTCTTTATCATCTGTTAATATTTCTAAATTTGTTTCTATTTCAGATGAAAATGTGAAGAAAGGTTGTTTTAAGAATAAGAAGACTGCAGTGGAAAAGACTGTGAATGAAATAGATAAATGTCAATGTAAAAGAGTAGATGATTCTTGTACTTCTGCCAAACAACAAAGTTTCAATAAAACAAATATTTTTTCCCGAAAAGAGTTGTTGACGAAAGCTACTACTAGATTACAATGTTCATATTGTCTTAGTAGTTCATTCTTTTGGAAACAAAAGTCTTCAAAGAAAAATAAACATGTCCAATTTAAGAACATAAACTCTCTTAATCATTCCAAAGCCAACAATGCTGAGATTTATTCCATAAAGAAGAAAAATGATGTCTTTCATGTTAATAAACTTGTTGATGTGAAGTTTGTGTGGAAGTGGATTCCAAAAGCTGAAGTTAACACACAAACTCCACCAAAAGGACCAATATTTGAATGGCACATTAAAGGGTCATCCGCAAATTAAAACACTGTTAAGAGTACTAACAAGAAAGGACCCATATTCATATGGGTACCTAACGTTAAGTGATTATTGATTTCAGGCGTGTCATGTGTGGATCATTGATTTTGGAGCTTCAAGACACATGACAACGCATAAACACATGTTGTTCGACTACGTAGATCATTACGCTGGTACAATAAATTTTATGAATGAGATGAAAGGCTATGTCAGAGGTTACGGGACTATAAAGAACAGTATGATCACAATATAAAATGTTATGTATGTGAAGGCTTGGCTTACAATTTGTTCTCCATAAGCAAATTTGCAGAAAACAAATGCAAGATAGAATTTGATGCTGATTTTTGCTACGTTAAGAATCAGAGTGGAGCAGAACTTATTAATGCTGGTAGAATGGGATTGTTATAAGGTGTTCACTTTACAACACTGAAAGCTTCAAAGCCAGTATCTCTAATCTCTAAGACATCAACAGAAGAAAGTTGGTTGTGGTATCGGAGACTATCTCATCAACATTTCAGTGATTTGAACAAGCTGAGGACACAACAGTTAGTGACTGGACTTCCTGAATTGAAGATTGAACAAGACTCACTTTGTTCAGCTTGTGCAAAAGGAAAGTTGAAGAGAAGTTCACAAAAATTAAAGATGTTATCCAACTGTAACAAGTGTCTGGAGCTAATTCACATGGACTTGTGTGGACCGATGTGGACTCAATCCATCAACGGAAAGAAATACATATTAGTGATGGTGGATGAATACTCTCGGTATACCTGGCTAGAACTTCTAAAACAGAAATCATCAGAAGTGCAAGATGAATAAGAAACTCGCATAGGCTGGAAATCAAATGGGTTTTAAATTCGCATCAGCTTTGATCATCAAACTCGCAGGCTACAAACGCGCAGAGTACACCAATTCGAACCTGCAGATCACTTTTAATTAGATTATACTTATTAATCCACCGCCCCACTAACTTGTAAAGTTCTTGAACAATGAAATTTATTTCCAATTTACAGCCTCTATAATTGAATCACCATCACCGACCCACTAATTTGTTATCCAATTGAAAAACAATAACCATCTTTGTAATTGAATTCACCGACTACAGATTTAAATCACTTGAATCATCAAACTTGCAAACCAAATTATGAACTTCGATTGAGACTAAAACACGCAGATTGAATGCTTGAAACGCGCAAGCCAATTTGAACTATGGAACTCACATATAATGCCTTACGGGTTTGCAGAAAACGTAGATGCTCATCTGCGTGTTTTCTAAAACTCGCAGAACTTTTCCAAATTGAAACTCAAAGCTTTGCGTGTTTTCAATGGCCACTTGCGTGTTTTTGATGGAATCCACAACATCGATCCAAGAAATTCAAATCAACAAATTGAATCTTGAAATCTATACCACAATGATCGAAAATCACTTCTAAACACCTTTATATGAATCTAAACTAGCTAAAAACAACAAATTACAATGCATTTTTCCAATTACAGTGCTCGACACTTTTTACAACCAGATCCAAAATTTTCAAAATTCAATCTGATCTTGTTGTTAATTCGTGAAACTTTGTGAACAACGATGATTCTCTAACAACAATCGAACCCAATTGAATCAATTTTATGTTCAATCAACAATTATACAGTGCGAATTTGATTCAATTTCGAATTTCAGAAATATGATCTGTGTGATCTTGAATTTTCAGAATTCGATCCATAGCTTTGATTCAACCTGCAATTCAGTCAAAAAGAATGTATCACAATTATCAAAAACAAATTCGAATACCTTTCAATCAACAATTTTATCCAAAAACAGAAAAATACAATTCAATCAATGAAATCACAGTGTTCTGTGTTCATGTTTTCAAGAAATCGCCAAAAGCCAAATTTCTAATGATCTAGTGAGTAAATTGTGAAAAGATATGAATAAGATCTGTTAGGTATGATTTTATAGTAATCATTGTATTTATAGGGCTTGGTCAAATATTGTGTTTAGTGCCTATCAGTGTTGTATTTGACCAAGGGTATTTAAGTCCCTTTGGTCTTGGTTTGTTGTAGGAACTTCACGGCTCATTCATTCGATACACTTACTTTGCGTATCATTCCTCTCTCTAGGAGTCATAGATCTTGGACTTTCAATTGGTATCAGAGCTGAACCAAACTTTTCAGGAATGATTTGATTAGAGTTTGAATTGAAATTTGTGTTTGTTGAATCGAAAAATCATTTTTTTCAAATTGTTTTTCAAGAAATGAGTTCGTTACTGTTTCATATGATTTTTGTGTGAAAAATCGATTTTATTGAAAGAAAATGGATTCATTGTGTTCGATTTACGTTGGTGATTGATTGTTGTTTAGATTCCATATCGAAATTCATTCAAAATCAATTCCAATTTTCAATTTTTGAGATTTTTGTGAAAACGAGTTCAGTTTCTGTTCTTGATTGAAATTGTGCTAATTAGTGTTTTTAATCGAAAATCGATAGTGAGTTTGTATTTAGAATTGTTTTTCGATGATGCTGACAAGTCTTTGAGATCAAATTCGCAGGATTGAATCAATTTGAGTTTGAAACAGCCAAGAAATCGACTTTGCGCAAGGCTCATACGGTTTGCGCTTTTATCATACGGTTTGCGCTTCTATCATACGGTTTGCGCTTCTTTCATAAAGTCTAGTTTGAAATGCAAAGCTCCTCTTGAGTATCAAGGATTTCAAGATTCGCGGTTCTAAGCTTCATACGCAAACAATAGTTTGCGTATCAATCGGTACACGCAAAGTCTAAGTTTGCGTGTCTCTCTTTACACGCAAAGTCTAACTTTGTGCGTCTCTCATCAAATGCAATGTTCAGTTTGCGTTTCTCACATCACTCGCGAAGTCTCATCTTGTGTTTCTCAAAGTAAACGCAAAGTTTCAGTTTGCGCAATATATCTCTCTCTAGAATTTTTTTTTTAGTCATATATGAATTTTTTTTTAACTTTGCGCCATAGCCCGTGTTGTTCAAATTTTCAATTTTTACGAAATATTTTTTTTTAAGATTTCAATTTGATCTGTTTTTCGATTTTCTAATATATAGTTTGGAACGATCTTTCACATCAAGCTAATTTCTTTTTCAAAATGGGATTTTTTACAGATCTTGAAGTAAAGATCAGAAAGGTGGAATTAGAAATGATTAATCTGGGTCATCAAGTTGACTTTCATTCTCAGAAGTCAATAGAATATTTTAATGATATCATATCTTTGAAAGAAGAACTCTGTGCTTTAAAGGTTCTTAATGAAGCTCTTGTGAAAAAATCTTCTGGACATTCTGCTGAGAAAATAAAAAATTTGGAATCTGAGAACTCTGAGCTTAGAAAGAAATTATCAGTTTTGGAAAAACAACTTTTTGATAATAAAGCTGATTTTGAAAATGAAAAAAAAAATTCAAAGAAGTGTTTTGAGGAAAAGAAGTCGGTGGAGCTTAAATGCTTAAAATTTTCTCAACAAATCTCCGATTTTGAGAAAGTTCTGATTTTAGAAGGAGAAAAGTTTGATAAAGAAAAGAAGGCCATAGAACAGAAAAATGTGGGATTCTTTAAAGAATTATCTGGCCAGAGAAATGAGTCAGAGAAAGGATTGGAAGAAGAACGTTTAATCTTTGAATCTGATATCAAGAAACTGACTTCCAAGTTGTCTGAACTGTCTGCCAACGCGCTGAAAGAGCAAAGAACGAAGTCTGATTTCTCAAAGAAGATTGACCAAGTTGTGAAAGAAAGAGACACATTTGCTTCAAAGATCAAAGAGCTTGAAAAGTTTGTTTCAAGTTCAAATCAGAAATTAGTCTCTTCACAAAGGTCAGTCAAATCCTTTAATCATATTCGTCGCACTAACCTTTTCTATGAAAAATATTTAGATGGTTCAGATGCTTATCCAAGAAAAAGTTTCAAGAAATATAAACTGGTCCGGATAAAGAAACCAGTCAAAGATGATAAGGAAAATGAGCTGAAAGAGAAGAATTCATGTGTACATGTACACAAAGTAAAGAAGAACAAAGCACCTAACGGTAAGAAATATTATTGTTCTATTTGTTGTACACGACTATATCCATAAGACCAGTGATCATTTCTGGTATGGTTCTTACTCCATATCCCCCACACGAACTGCAACTAACATTTCTGGACCCAAATACCAGTGGGTAGCGAAGAAGAAAACCGATTATGTGTTGCAGGCACCTAAATCCAAGGGGGAGTAAGAAAGACAATGGCTTTTGAACACAACAGCTCAAAACCCGGACTTCAAAGCAAAAAGATTATGGATTCTAAGCACATCAGCTTAGGACCCGGTCCTCAATGGAGTTTGACTTCTAAACACGACAGTTTAGGACTCGAACCTCAACGATCAAAAAGACCTTACTCCTGTATGCATGTATACGATGGATATTGATGGTCTTCATCCCAAGGGAATTGAGTTGATCTCTATCCTATACTTTTTCTTTGCTATATTTTTCTGATATTGATGGTCTAACAATTCAAAGGGAGTGTTTGATCTCTATCCTGTCCTATCTGGCATATTTCAGATGCCTAATTTAAGGGGGAGTAAAGGTGATGACTTCTGATTATTTCAGATCAGAACTCATACTATAAAACTGTTTTACTGCTTTCTGTCATTTATTTTTGAATAAATGATGTGAATAAAGTGGCTTCTAATGACAAGACAGATCAGGACCCATTTTTCAATGTTCAAAGAAGGATATTGTGCTAATATCCAGGGGGAGCTTAAAAGATATAAATCATTTAATCATGATTTGAGGGGGAGGTAAAAAGGAAAAAATCTTTTGATCTAGATCTCTGATTGTTTGAAAGAAGGACAACTTTCGAACATGAAAAACAATTTTTGAAATGTTCAAACCACTTCTTATTCTCAAAAGTTTTATGAATTTAGAAGTGTGTTTTTAAATGTTTTTCTATAATTTATGAGCTTATTGTTTAACTGACCGTGTGTTTCCAAAGATCAATACTTATGTAATATCTTGTTCATATACTGTCAAGTATTCATACACACCAGTTCAATATTTTATTTGAAATTGTTATTACCATGTCTCAAATGCAAACAATTTTTCGATGGTAATACCCCCGTTTGAAATTCAAAGTTGTTGAGCATCATTCATCTTTTTCATATTTGTGCTTTCGTTGATAAATTGTTTATATTTGTTCGTATAAACAAATATCCAATTCTTTGATAACCTAACCATTTGATTTGATCTGTTTAATTCATTGTTAGATTCTCAAAATAATTCTCTTGACTTCATTTCATTCATTCAATATTTTTTTTTTGAGAAATCTTCAAAGTTCAAATTCTCAAATTTCATTTCTGATGAGCATTATTGTTTTGACATATGATTTCTTGTGATTTACATGTCAAGAAAATCATTGACCAACATGTACTTTTAGGAACATGGGATTCAGTGTGAGTGCTTAATAGATCTTTCATGGATTCACGATAACCAGTGTTTCCTACCCCGGAAGAAATCCTTTGAGTGATTGAGGGGAGAGGGGTCTAAAATAATTGAGTGTGGGAGTGAGCAGAGGTAAAATGGAAATGAGAGATTGGTTAGATGTGAGCTTATATGTTTAAAAGAAAGAGGGTGTGAGAACAGAGTTAAAAGAATATCAGAACTCTGCACCAAACATCTTTCTGAGTCGGGCAACTACATTACTGATTGGTTCACATTTCTTTGGTGACCATCATTGAAATAGGCAAATATCCCATGCCATCTCTTGTATACTACCCCACCAGCTACTCATTCTTTTCTTAAAAAGAGAATGTTTCACATTTTCTGGGGAAGCAGCATATAATCTATCGGATCTTCTTTTGGAAGATACTGATATTGAAAAAGAAGGAAAGTTGCCCCACCTTCGACCATTTCTCATGCACATTGAGTCCATGTATAATCATAGTTGTCTCAGTGATTTACATACTTTGAGCCTTAATGAAACACAATCATTGTGCCTGAATTCTTTCATACACAAGCACGAGCACACAGAAAATTTATTTTTCTGTCAGAACATTCATAGATAAACCTTGTGTTTCTCAATGATTGAATGGAAGTCCTGGGGAGTCATCATCAAGCCAGCTCCTTAAATTGTACTTTCGTTGTACACAGTAACTTTGTGTTACTGACAACCATTCCTAACTGTTTCATATGTTGAATCAGGGTTACACGCTCATTATGTCTAAATTTGAAAAAATTCAGATATATACAGTTCATGATTCGGCTCTTTAGATCAAAGTGCGGAAATTGTCAAAGGAGATTGTTAGTTGATCTCAAAAGGGAAAATCAAAGTTTGAGCTGAAATTGATGAAGTTTTGATGATAATGATGCTCACATCACCAAAAAGGGGGAGAATTATACAAAGTTCAATTTCAAGAGTTCTTGTTCAAAGTCCAAGTCAGAATTTCAAAATGTTTCCGCTGATTTTAAGTTCATGTCTGATAAAGAAATTCAAAGCCAAAATATTCTGAAGGAAGAATGTTCAAAGAAAATTTGATGATTGATTCAAAAAAGTTTGTTTTTTCCAAAGATGGTTCAGAGATCAAAGTAACGAAGATACAAAGTTTGATCGAAATCGAAAGTTTTTTCAGAGATAAAGTTTCAAGTTTCCAGTACTATGTTCAAGGCGTGTTGAGTTTCAGAGCTTCAATGCTGAAAAAGACTTTCTAAGATTTTCAAAGAGCTGAAAGTTTAAAGATTGTGAAAGCTTCAACGAGACAAAAGTTGAAGAATCAAGAGCTGAAGATCTGTATCAAATTTTTATTAAATCTTGAATACAAAGGGGAGATTGTTAAGTCTAAATATTGTATCCAAGATTTAATAGGAAAATCAATGATGTAAAAGTCAACATTGTCTAAGTCAAAGCATGTTTAGTTTCCTTAGCCTTTAAGGCATTGTAATAGTTAGGTAGTATATATAGGTTTGTCTTTGTTTAACTTGTAGTTTCGTCTAGAGCATTGCATTGTAATATTCAGAGATATGTGATTAGTAATACAAGATCTACTTTCTCTCTCTAGACTCTCTCTCTAGTTCTTGATCTATAATGTCTAAATCTTGAGTATTGCTTGTTGTGATTGGGATTTTATTGATTAACAATTGGTATCAGAGCCATCTAAATCTTGAGAGAATTGAGAGATTGTTTTTTCGATACTGAATTTGTGGATTAAATCGAAAATTTGATTGATTTTCTTGAATTTTTCAAGCAAATCTCGTTTTCAGATTTTTCATTAAATTCGGCTTTGTTTTTGAACGAATTTCTTTGTTATTTGATTTGTTGGATTCGTTTTTACGAGGAGAATATATTTGATTCACATCAAATTTCAAGAAAATTGCGTTTTGATCATCATTTTTGAAATATTTTAATTTTCTGAAAAAACTCAGTTTACGTACTGTTCAATTACGAATTTCGTGATTTAGTTGTTTTTAATCGATATTGTTGGTTGAAATTTGTTAGAAAGTGTTTTTTCAATAATCATTGTGAGTTTTTGAAATTTGCGTTTCATTCATAAGTTTGCGCTTCATTCATTCAAGTTTGCGCCTCATTCATAATAGTTTGCGCTTCATTCATATATTTTGCATAAAGTTCTTTGTTCTCTAACTCGTGTGTTAGTGAATTTTTCAGGTTTTCGGTTCATGTTGGAAACACAAAGCTTCTCTTGCATATCAAGAAAGAAGGGATTTCAAGTTTGCAGTTCTAGCTTCATACGCAAACTTCAGTTTGCGTATCACTCAGTAAACGCAAAGTCTTCTTTGCGCTTCTCTTGCCAAACGCAAAGCTTACTTTGCTCCTCTCACCTCACCCGTAAAGTCTACTCACGCAAAGCTTCATCTTGCGTTTCTCTAAGCAAATGCAAAGTTCAGTTCGCAGTTCTCTCTTGGAACATAAACCTTCAATTTGCACGTCTCCCTGACTTAGATTAAAAAAAAATTGTTACCTATGGATTTTTCAAAGTTTGCTTTTCAATCTAAGTTCTACACGAGTGACATCATGATGTCACTGGGCACAGAAACTCGTCCTCCGGTCCGAGTTGACAAAAACGAATTCAGTCAATGGCAAGATCTATTTCTGAACTTCATCGAGCGTCAATCTAATGGAGAGAACATGATGAAGTCTCTAACTGAAGGACCTTGTGTAAAGCCTAATAAAGAGACTCCTCCAACATCTGAAGAGGCTTCACGAATGAAAGTTGATCGAGAGTTGAAAGCTAATATGATGCTAGCTTTACCAAATTCTGTCTACAACCGGGTCGATCATTACAAGGATTATCCAAATATGTTCTGGGCATAATTGGAAAAGATCATGCTTGGTTCTTTAGTAGCAACTCAACTTCGACATACTCGGTTCATGAACAACTTTGAGGAGTTCAACGCCAAAGAAAATGAGACTATAAAGAGTGTTTTCGACAGATTCTGTGCAGTGCTGAATGATCTGCGAAAGATAAATGTAAACAAGACAAAGCTTGAGATGAATCTGAAATTTCTTAATGCTCTTCAGCCTGATTGGAACAAATCATGTTACAGACTGAGGAATGATGTTCGGATTTCCACAATGCAGATTCAGGAACTATTCGAGATTCTGATGACTGATGAGAGCTTGGTGCTTGAAAAGAAGGCCAAACTGGAAAAAGGAACAAGAAGACAGTGGACCCAGTTGCACTCCTCACGAAGCAATTGGCTGAACACCCGTTGTCTTTAAACGCTTACAACGGGTCAACTGATGACGATGGTGAGGCTTTGCAGAAAGCGATGATCCTTCTCTCTCAGCATTACCAGAAGAAGTTCCAACCAATGTCGGGTTCCAACACTTCTCGCTTCACTTGCGGTTCTAAAGTCAATGTGCCTGAGTTAAACACTGTTTCTTGCTACAATTGTGAAAAGACGGGTCACATGTCAAAGGAGTGTAGAGCAAAGGCGGTCAGGGATTCGACATACTACAGAAATAAAATGGAACTGGCCGATAAAAGAGAGAGTGGATCAGCTTTGCTAGCTGAAGAAGAATTCTGGCTAGATCATTCTGACGACGAAGTTGGAAATGTAGTGATCGCTCAGATGTGCTTGGTCGGAGTTGATCTGTCAGACGATTCTGATACAGATGAGGATGGGGTATATTCTGAATTTGATTACAATTTTATTACCTCTCAGTTTGATATCATGATACATGCTTTACTTTATTTGCATTCTAATTTGATATATGAAAAGAATCTAAATTCTGAAAAGTCAGATTTGATTGACAAACTGAAAATTTCCTTAAAAGATGAAAAATCTATTTTAGAAAATACTAAAGACATCTTTCAAAAGAAATTGGAACAAACAATTTTTATGAACAAGGCGAGGAGTGAAGAAGCTTTAAAACAAAGGTGGGGACTTGGTTTTGACAATCCTCATTGTTTAAACAAAGTGATAAACGAAGTTCATACTTTATATAAATATGATTATCTGACACTTGCACATTATGCTCCTCAGTTCAAATTTCATTGGACTAGTGAAAAGGAAGTGTTAGATCTCGAAAATGAGAAAAGAATAAATAACAAGAAAAATGAAATTCCTTTTGTTTATACGTCTGAAAATGCAAAATATTTTCCTGAAAAATCAAGGAGAGGCAGAAAATTTTTAAATGATATATCTCCTCCTAAATCTTCAGTGTCTGATGATTTTGTTTCTTCTTATGCCCCTGATTCTGATAAGGAAAATATTTCTCCTATCATTTGTGATTCGAAAAATATACTCCTTCGTTAGTTTTAGAAGGAAAAGTCATTGATCTTGAAGATAAGATAGAAGATCAAAATATTTTAAAAGAAATTGAATTTGATATTATTATTTCTTTTATGACTTCTAGTCTTGAAGAAAATTTATTTTCTCAAAAATCAGATTCTATTTCTAGCCTTACTTCTGATTCTAAGGAAAACAAAAAGGAAATTTCTAATTTTAAAATCTTTTCTCAAAATAATTCAGACTCCGAGGCTCATTCAGAATTATTAGTTGATAAGATTAGTTGCTTAGATAAATTTATTTCTTCTGATTTAAATATTAAGTCTAAAATTATTGATGATTCTTTTACACTCAATGATCAATATTATAAATCTAAGTGTAAAAGAAGACGGTCAAAGAAGTCAATGAAACGAGATATAGTTCTTTCTGACAGTTCTAATTCTTCCTATTCAATTCTTACAGATAGGGCTTTGAGCGCTCGATCAAAGAAGCAGATCTGGAAAGCGAAGCTGAAATCTACTGATTCTATGTTTGAGGGAGATCGATATGTAGACAAACTTTATCGTAGTGATCCATTTGCTGGGTGTAATAAAATTTCCAAATATTCTATAAAGCAAATGATCCTAATTTCCAAAAATGTCTCATATTCGTCTTTTGATTCTAGTTCAGATGATTATGCTTTCCCTTCTGTTGATTGTGCTTATTATTCTGATGATATTCCTCATGTTTCTCATATCAAATCTGCTTATTGTTTCCCCATACGAACTACAACTAACAAACAAGGGCCCAAATTCAAGTGGGTTCCCAAATCTTTATCAGATTCAAAGTTGCAGTCATCACATGTTAAGGGGGAGTAATAGAACAGTGGCTTTTGAGTACTTCATCTTAGGACCCGTACTTCAAAGACTATGACTTCTAAACAAATCAGTTTAGAACTCGTTCTTCAATGATTAAGCTTCTGACTTAATGAGATATTGTGAGTACATCAATTTTAATTCCGCTGCATTTATCTCTGATAATGATGGTATTCCAGTTTTTCTCAATGTTTCAAGAATCTGAGCTTGTTTATCTATCTCATGAATTTGTATTACCCAAAATTTTCTTTTAATATGAGACACAAATTTATTTTCTTCAATGTAAAAGATGAAATCGTTGAATTTTATTTTGTTCCAACTAAATATTTATTAAAAGTTTAAATCTTTACAAATTTTAGTCTATAAAGTAAAGTTTTACATTTTTTATTTTTTTTGAATAAAATATGTGTCTAGGATAGATTTTAAAGTTTTTTGTTTATATTAAAGTTTTTATATAATCAAATTTCAAGTCTTACAAAAGTCGAAAAGTCAGCAACATGTTTGAAACTTTTATTACTGCTTTAAAGTTGTGTGATTCGGAATTTTTATAGTTTACTTTGCTTAGACTACCTAAATAATCAGAATTATAGATCAGAATGAAAATATGGGCTAAGCACTTAGACGTTGATCTGAGTGATTGAGATGAATAATAAATTCTTAAAATACAGAAATCTCTGAGTTTAAAAGTTTGTACCTATGGCCTTTCTGGTTTGGGATAGTAAGTTTCTCGGGATTCTTGTCATTTGGTCCCCTAAGGTCATTTGGTCTGGGAGTGATCGAACAAAAATCCTTCTATAGAATCAGATCGAAAGTCATGTTCTACTGGTATGAATGGGTTTAGGATATGTCGATGTAGCCTTTCTGATCTGGGAGAGTAAGTTCCAAGGGGTGCTTGACACCTAGTCCCCTAAGGCCAACTGTTCTGGGAGCGGCTGACCTAAATCCTATAATAAGGTCAGATAGAAAGTTACGTTTACGACATGTTCTTTACTTAATAAACTTTTTGATCAAAAGATGCCAAAGTGCACGCGCTTAAAAGATGCCAAAGAGCACACTCATGTCAAGATGCCAATGAGCACACATCTCATGATACTTGGTGATATGTTTGAGTTGCGATAAACCTGTACATTTGTGAAAGTCTTAATTTTTGATGACTTAGTGTGAGTACATGCAAAGTTCTCTATAATATTTTTAGAATTGCATTTTCTTGAAGCTAATCGAAGATTCACATGTGAGCACACTGAATAGATTGCTGAAAGTTTTTCAAACTGAACAATTCTTAACTTGATATGCAATGAAACTTGTTCTTGTATCCTACAACATATGTTTGATTTCAAATGATTGATAAATTTGTAATATTTTACTCTGTAGAAATTAATTTTTTTAGTGTTTAAATTTTTATATGTTTAGTTGTTTCAAAATTTACATTCAGTATATTTTTTCTTTCTACATTAATATTTGATCATTGTGTTCTCATAAATATATTTTAATGGGTTTATGCATTATTCAAGGGGGAGTGAACAAAGATAATATTTTTTAACGAGTATATCTGTTTTTGAGGGGGAGTGTCTGATTTTCTTTTTCATGAATGCTAACTCGAATTGTCATATCTTGTGCATTTGTGTAGGGGGAGTCAATGAGCTTCAAAACGTAAAATATTTCTGAGTTTAAGTCAGCTTTGCGCATACAGCATGACACGCAAACTTCGGTTTGCGCATCCTTTGTGAAATGCAAACTTTGCTTTACGCACCCTTCATGAAACGCAAACCTCGGTTTGCGCAACCAGCTTGAAGCGCAAACCTCCTTGTTTTCTCTGTTTCTTTGATTTTGCACATCTTTCAATGTCTCGTCTCCAACATTTACATGACCAAGTTGATCAAGATCATCAAGGTTATGAGGGGGAGAAGTCTAGGAGAAGTTTAAGAGACTAAAAGTTCAAAAGTTATCTACTGATCAAGATTCGCTCAAAGATTCTATTCAATCAGCAATTTCAATTCTTTTGTTGTTCCTGCTCCGAACATCACAGTTTATTCAAGATCATTCAAAAGAGGTGTATCGTCTTGAGCTTAAGCAGCAAAGAAAATTTCAATATGCAAGATGCTGAGAAGAAATTTTTTTTTCTTAAAAGTCAGAAAGCTTCTTAAAGTCGCTTTGTTGGTCCGTGCTGTTATAGAAGATAATTTTTGAAGACCAAAGTGCCAGTGATTACTAAGGGGGAGATTGTTAGGTCTGATTTTATAGTAATCAATGTATTTATAGGGCTTGGTCAAATATTGTGTTTAGTGCCTATCAGTGTTATATCTGACCAAGGGTATTTAAGTATTTTTGGTCTTGGTTTGTTGTAAGAACTTCACGGCTCATTCATTCAATACACTTACTTTGCGTATCATTCCTCTCTCTCTACTTTCTCTCTCTAGGATTCATAGATCTTGGACTTTCAAGATCAAATCTATTACACAATATAAATCCAATAGAACAAATCTCACGATCAAAGAACAATGATTCAATGAAATTTTGTGAGAATGATCAGTTTTCAGTGTTCTTGATATTTTCAAGAAAATTCAACAGTTTGATCCAAAAATTCCATATTTCGATCTAATTTTCTCTGCAAATCTTTTCTGAAAATGTTTGGTACGACTCTGATACCAATAGAAAATGTATTCCAAGATCAAATCAAGCTATTCATACTATCTCACTCAAGATATAACAGTGTTTATTGTTGATAGAGAGAGTAGAGAGAGAAATATTCATATGTCTGATATTACAATGAAAGCTCTTCTTAGTGTTATATGATTACAAACAAACACTATTTATACCAAGGGTATAAAACTCTCAAGTAACTTGAATAAGGAACCTCTCAAACTCTGAAGTACTTAAGCTCTCAAGTACTTAAAACCTTCTAAAACTTATGTTGACTTTCACTATTTGACTTACAATGACTATTCAATTACAAAGGATTTTTACAAGACTTTCCCAATTAAATCTTGGATACAATTAATACACTAACGCATTACTTAACTCAAAAATTGGTCAAGAAATGCTAAGAGCAGACAGAAAAGGTAACTTATATAGGATAAATTTTACCAAGCATGAAGATACTGGTTCAGAGAAACTCTATCTGGTATATCTGAACAATGAAGATGTCTAGCTCTGGCATAGAAAGTTCTCCCAATTGAACTTTTCATCACTTGATAAGTTGGTCAAATATAATCTGGTAAAGGGATTACCATCTCTAAAGTTCAACAAAGATCATATTTGTTCTGCTTGTGAAATGGGAAAATTGAAAAGATTTTCCCACAAGACCAAAAGTGATAACAATTGTCCTAGACCTCTGCATATGCTTCATGTAGACCTCTGTGGTCCTATCTATGTGAAGAGTATATCAGGTAAAAAGTATATTCTTTTTCTAATTGATGAATACTTAAGATATACTTGGATAGAATTCATCAGAGCCAAATCTGATGAACCTGAAATATTGATAAAGTTGTTAAGAAGATTGTAGGTTATGTTCAATAGCAAGATCCAGAAGCTGAGAAGTGATAATGGAACATATTTCAGAAATGCCAAAATCAACTCCTATCTTTTAGAGGAAGGCATAACTCTGAACTTCTCTACAGCAAGAACACCTCAAAATGGTGATGTTGAAAGGAAAAATAGAACACTAGTTGAAGCTGCAAAAACAATGCTTGGAAGATTTAATCTTCCATCCAACTTTTGGGCAGAAGCAGTGCCTACAACTTGTTTTACCAAAAACAGAGTCACTATTGTCAAAAGATTCAAGAAAACTTCATATGAACTCATTAACAACAGAAAACCAAGTGTTAATTATTTTCATGTTTTTGGGTGCAGATGTTACATCTTGAATGACAGAGAATCTCTTGGCAAATTTGACAAAAAGGCAGATGATGGCAAATTCATTGGTTATTCTTTATCTTCAAAAGCCTTCAGAGTGTTCAATCTGAGAACAAGGACCAGTATCAATGTCTCCTTTGATGATACCAGAAGCTCTAACAAGCAAATTGTCAAAAGCACAACTAAGAATGTCTCTGAATCATTAAAATTAAGGGAATATAAGCAAAACAAAATATTTGAAAATTTATTTGATGATGATGATAACTCTGAATTTCTCTTCAGAGATGTTCAAAGAGCTACTTCAGAGGAACCACATACTACAGGTACAACACTTTCTGGTCCATCTGATGTCACACCTTCTACTTCTTTAAATGCAAGTCCAAATAATCAATCAAGTCAAGTTGAAGAACAAGAATCTTCAGAAGCAGAAGATGAACAAAAGACATCTGAAGAAACTCTAGACACATTTGTTGAAGAGACTCAAGAACCCGCTTCACCATCTCTAGAACCTACTTCAGAGCCTCTGAATAGCACCACAGAGATGTCACCACTTTCATCTCTGAAGCACAAACTCCACCACAAATACATGCTCCCATGTCAAGATGGACAAGAAATCACCCCATGATCAGATAATTGGATCTACCTCTGGTGGTATCAAGACAAGATCTGCTATTGTCAATGAATGCGTCTTTGTAAATTTCATTAGCATAACTGAACCTAAAAAGTTAAATGAAGCTCTTGAAGATCCTAATTGGAACAATGCCATGTAGGATGAGCTTAAAGAGTTTGAAAGAAATAAGGTGTGGTCCCTAGTTATCCTTCCTAAAGGAAAGTTTCCTATTGGAACTAAATGGGTCGTCAGAAACATAAAGGATGAAGATGGCATAATCATCAGAAACAAAGATAGACTGGTTGCTATGGGATATTGCCAAGAAGAAGGCATTGATTATCATGAAACCTTTGCACCTGTGGCTAGGCTAGAAGCAATCAGAATCTTCTTAGCCTATGCTGCACACAAAGGGTTCAAAGTGTATCAAATGGATGTGAAATCTGCCTTTCTTAATGGAAAACTGAATGAAGAAGTTTATGTCCAACAACCACCTGGATTTGAAAGTGCAGAGTTTCCAAACTATGTTTATGACCTTGATAAAGCTCTTTATGGCCTTATACAAGCTCCCAGAGTAGGATATGCAACTCTATCCATTTTTCTGATTAATAACAGATTTGAAAAAGGATCAATTGATACCACCCTGTTCATCAAGAGATACAAGAATGAAATGGTTTTAGTACAGTTATGTGTTGATGACATTATCTTTGGCTCTACAAATCAGAAGTATTGTGATAAGTTATCAGAGTTGATGAAGAGTGAATTTGAGATGAGTCTTATGGGAGAATTAACATTCTTTCTAGTACTGCAAGTAACACAAACATCAGATGGAACTTTTATAAATCAATCTAAGTATGTCTATGATATTTTGAAAAAAGTATAAACTCAATGATTCAACTTCTATGAAAGCTCCTATAGTCACAGAAGTCAAACTTGACTCTCATCCATCAAGAAAATTTGTGGATGTTAAAACCTACAAAGGCATGATAGGTTAAGATATCAAGCAAATCCAAAGGAATATTACTTATTTGCAGTAAATAGAGTTTTTAGATACCTCAGAGGCACACCTTTATCGGGTCTCTAGTATCCAAAACTCTCTAGTTTTGAGCTAACAACATACACTGATACAGATCATGCAGAATGCAAATTAGACAAAAAGTGTACCACTGTATGTTGTGAACACTTGGGAAACAAGCTAGTGAGTTGGTCATCAAAGAAGCAAAATTATGTATCAACTTCTACTATAGAAGAAGAATATGTTGTTGCTGCTAGTTGATGTTCACAAGTTATTTGGATGAGAACTCAACTAAGAGACTATGGCTTACAATTTGATAGAATTCCTATTCTATGTGACTCTAGAAGTGCCATTACCATCTCTGCAAAAATCAGTGCAACATTTAAAGACAAAGTGTATTGATGTAAGGTATCATTTTCTTAAACATCATGTTGAAAAAGGCACAATAAAAATGTACTTTGTTCCCATTGATCTCCAACTTGTTGATATCTTTACAAAAGCTTTAGATTAACGTAAGTTCAATTTTTTGATTCGCAAGATGGGCATGCTGAATATGTCTACTTAATTTCACACATGAATCAGAGTCCTCTTAGTTTCTATTCAAAGCTCTGACATTTTGAAGTAGCATATTCTAACTATTGGGGTCTCTGATTTCTATTTTAGAATCTCTGACTTTATTAAAAGCATGTTTTCAAGTCACCTAAGCATAATTCAAAGGGAGAGTGAAATATAGACCATCTTTGGTCAAGGGGGAGTAAGAAAATGTTGAGAGAGCACAACATCAAACATCAGAGCCTCTGAACCTTTTTCTGCGTCATGAAAGGCAATAATTTTTTTGCAACCTCTTATATCATTTGTTTATAGGATCTCAGACTATCTGAATCCTTCTAAACTTGTGATATCTTAGATTACTCTACAACAAAAGTTTCATTCAGAAAATAAGGTGAAAGGTTTCTCTAGTCAGCACGCGTGGTTATTTAAATTTAAATATTTGTCACTGGCAACCACTCCGATTCTTCGGCAAGTAAACAGTTATATGAAACAGTTACCAAAAACACGTGTCACCATATGGATGAGAGAAAGGTAGAACGGACTCAACCCAAAAGGTCTAATCCGTGCCGTTTCACCATATTTTACACTCAGGGTTATTTTCCACATATGGGTATAAAATCAATTTTATATTCGAATGTACATTTTTCACGCACACAATCACTCTCGAGCATACTTTTCTCTCTAAGAACATCATCTTCTTCACCACGATCTTTCAAATGGCTCAACCTGCAACTACCACTGAGTGGTGCAAACTAATTCCCATATCTGGGGAAATCTCCCACATTCTTCAATTTCCAATCAAAGATAACAACCACATGGTGAGACTCGATTCACCGAATTTTGAAGAAGCCTACCACTTGATCTGTGAGTTTCTTGCAAACTACAAACTCACCAATGCTCTCACTGCTACAATAAATAAAGTACCACTAACATTAGTCCAGGAATGGTTTTCTACAAGACATTACAGCGAAGCACATCGAGGAATAGTTGGGGAGTTTGAAATCTCCCAAGTGTTCAAATGCCAGGTTATCATCACATCAACTGTTCCTCGTGATGTGATCTATCTAATGAAGGCTGAAGAACTCAAAACCCCAGGATTCGAACAAAGACCTTCTTCTGAAACCTTCATTCTATTTCCAAGATTTATAGGTTACAATACTGAAATTACTCGCTTGAGTAAGTTTCGAAAGTAACATCTACCCCCAATCTGGAACATCATGTTCTTAGTTTTAAACCGAACCCTAACCTGAAAACTTGGAAGCATGGACCAGACCACTCCTAAAATCCTCACAATCATATATGGCATTGTTCTTTAACCGCAACATTGACATGTATGTTATCTTCTTTGACCAAATCCTCATTGCAGTGGAGAAGAAGAATAGGTGCATAGCTAGAGATCCAAAAAAGTTCAATCCTCCACCACTGTACCTTCAATCTCTTTCCCTAGATTACTTACACACATCATCAAGGCTGCCATCGACAGACTTCATATGTTAACTTATGATGATCAGAGAAAAACTCCATTCTACCTCATGAATAGCTTCAAGCCAACAATTCTTCCAAAGGGATATCTAGGGGCAAGGAGAATTCCTCAGATGATGCTGAAACAGGTAAATTCTAATTATGTAGCCTTAGCTTATTACCTCTGTGTTGCCTAAGTACTAGAGCCAGTTTTGGGAACCCAACAAACTTAGGTCATACACCACAATTAGAGAGATAAAGTGGCTCTTCTTCAAAGGGATATAAGGACCATGAAGTTCAAAGCACTCTAAGAGATGAACCAAAGGGTTTTCCTTTCAGAGAAGCCGAAGGAGAGATAAATGACAGAGCATCTGCGGAGGCTGTCATTGAGGGTGTAGAGGAGACATCTTTAGAGGCTAGGGAGGAGAGTAACACTTCTAGCTTTGAAGACAGTGAGATTGAGTCTTCAAAGTCTAGCTTTGTGGATTCAGAGAGGAGGGAGTCCCCTTTGGACTCTGAGATTCCAGAGATTTCTACCTTCATAGAAACCAAGGAGCTTGTAGTAAAAAAAGATGCCCCTGGGCACATACATTTTAGGACTCCATCGCCAACCCCTAGTTCTTCCACGCCATCTAGCCAGCATGATCCAGAAGCTAAGGCTTTTGAATTATAGTTGACACCTCGAACCTTAACCAACAAGCCACTTCAGAGGTATTTACTTCCACCTCTGAAGTTCACAAGCTAGAGGAAACCTCAAATCTCGACAAGTCCTCCCAAAAGGGCTTAGCCATTGAAACAATAAGTACTTTCTCGCCTCGGAGTATGTCAGGGAAACACACACACGATACTGCCAATGTGGCATATCCTCATCAATCCCCTAGACCTCTGAAATCTTTCTAGATTTCCCGTAGCATATGTCCAACTCAGGGACATTGGTTAGACCTCAAAGCACAAGGATTGACCTGTCTAGATCTCAAGGTCAACTCCCACATCCATTTCCAATCCTCTGAATCTGAGGAGGAGGATTTGGAATTGAACAGAATGCTCAGAGATGCTCCTCCACAACATCAAGGATAGAGTGAACGTCCTTCTCGAGATAACATCAAACAATCTCTGAATGAAGGTTGCTCTGAAATCGAGGACAAATTAGAAGCACGTGTTGTTGCCAAGTTACCCATGTTTGGTCTTCTCACTAAGTCAAAGTTCGAAAGATTTAGTAAAGGGATCATAGGTTGCTTGAAAGAGCATAAACTTCAAGGATTTGACGACTTAGAGACCTCTGCCCTTATCTCTGAAAATGATAAACTCAAGGCAAGGGTTTCAAATCTGCAGACCCAACTCCTTGATTCTACCAATAGAATTCAAGGATTGGAAAAGCAACTCTGGGAGGAAAACATAGTTTCATCTCTGGAGATAGTAGCACTGAAGGCACATATTGTAGAGCTCAGAAGCCAATCAACTACTTTAGTATCTATCTCTGAGCTTCAAGCAGAATTGCGGAATCTGAAGAACACTGTCTCTAACACCACTTCTCAATCAGAGGTTCAGAATCTACGATCAGAGTTAGTCGCCAAACAATCAATGTCTCTATCTTTAGAACAAATGGCGTCTATCTTTGAACACATCACGTCTACCATATTTGCATCCATTCCTCCTGTTGCACCAACTACAGAGATTCCACCACATTCTCCATGCACCGCAGAGGATCTGGTCACCAAGGCTGACCTAGCAAAATGATATATTGTTCCACAAAGATAAGCATGGTCGCATAAGAGAAGGTTCAAACCGCCCTTGACATACACAATTAAGATGGCCTCTATAAATGACAAAGGCAAAGGTATGGCTGCTAATAACCCCTTTCCCAGGCATCAAAAGAAACGCGTTGCCTCCGATCTTTACAGAGAGGAGTCGAAGAAAGGTAAGTTTGATGATTCAGAGGACTCTGAAGATGATGGGGCCTCTGATCATGAAAAGTGGAGAAGCAAGAGACTAGAAAAGAAGGAAAAGCAAATGAAGCTACAAAAGCCAGTGGCTCTGCTCTTCCCTCCTCTGCTAATAAAGATAAAGGAGTGCAAGAGATGCGTGAACCAGAGAGGCACTCCTCCTCTACTGAAGAAAATGAATCAACACTCTTAATGAATCAAGTGCCATTAATGTTTTTGGCACCTTCCACCAATTCAGAAGCAACATCACTACTTTCAGTAATAAATGCCACTCCAGAGACAATTGGTGCTCTGGATGATGTTGATGAACAAAAGGTAGACAACTCAAGTACATCCTCTGAAGATGCATTATTAGAATGCTCAAATATTGTCATGAGGGATGTCTTTGAATATGACACTGAAGTAGAAGAAGAGGTTGTTGATGTAGAAGAGTACGTATACAAAGATGCTCAACCGTACCAACCTTCCACATCAAAGGTAGAGCAAAAGGAACAAGACATTGCAGCGCTAGAGGTATTGATCTTATCTGCCATTAATGAAACCCCTCCAATATCACCAAGAGCTCAAACAAAGGAACCAGAGACAATTATGTTGCCTATTGAAGACTCAACCATGGTTGTTAATGAACAGGCCCCCTCTACAAGAACCTGTTCAGAAGACAAGCATTGATATCTCTGTTATTTCCATATTTACCCAACCTCCAGCTTTCTTTGCTTCTAAGCAGAGACGTCGATAGAAGACCATTTCAGGTACCTCTACTGTGAGTTCAACCTAGAAGACACTCAAATCCTCCCTCTAAATCCAAGAATCAGAGAAAACACGGAAGATTATGAACAGAGGTTTATCAGAGACAATACATGCCCTAGATTAAAGGTTCTATCAGATTAAGCAATTGCAGAAGTATACAATATCTCTGAAAAGACCTTCGCCTACAACAAAATTGTATACAGGCATTACAAGGTCATTCGCACTGATGGAAGAGTGTGTGAATTTAATAATAATGACCATGTAAATTTGAACCCCTATGATTTGCCTCACCTCCATGACTTCTGCTCTGCAATATATGAAAGAGGAAGGATGTTCAGAATGGGTCAGTTTGAGGTCTAGAGAGCTATGAGTGCCCATGTCAAACTAAGAGCAGGGTTACACTTTCAGATAGCTCTGAATTTGGGAGAAGAAAGACTTGGAGTTACTGAACTAGTTAAGACAATTGCAAATTTGGACAAGTACAAGACTGGTTCAATAGCCTCTGGGATTCGTCTAGAGAGTCAATCTTATCAATAAAATCTTCCTGGCTTCAGAGGTGTCCAAGTATTCAGATGAGACTCTGAGAGGTGTATTAAGAATGATGCATGTGAAGGAAGAACAACACAGAGCTGACCTATTGGCGAAACTAGACTTAGAAATTAGCTCAATGATTAACTTCAGAGAGCTCATTGTGATGTTCCATAGGATCTGCTCTGGTGATAGGCTTTGTCCTTTCCTATATTTTTGTTGTTGTTTTGTTATCTTCTTTGTTTGTAATCCAAATCATTTAAGAAGTAACATTTAAGAGGATGATTTTCACCTCTATGCTTTATAGATTAAATTTTTCTCTACTACTTTTGAAATTTTTTATTTTCAATACTTAGGGGGAGATTGTTAGTCCCAATTATGTAATATAAAAGTATTGAAAATATTCCAAGTCTTCTTCTGAAGACGTTCAGAGACTGCTGCAAAGAAAGCCAAGTCTACCTTGGTCCAAAGATAGACTTGATAATCCAAGATCAATGAATCACAGAGAGAGAAAGTAGAGAGAGATAGAACTTTGGAGCGCAAAGTGTAAATTGTATTCAAGTGAGCGTGAAAGTTCTTCCAACCTTACAAGACCAAAAGGACATAAATACCCTTGGTCAGATACAACACAGATAGACTCTAAACACAGTATTTAACCAAGCCCTATAAATACAATGATTACTATAAAATCAGACCTAACAATCTCCCCCATAGTAATCATTGGCTCTTTGGTCTTCAAAATTCATCTTCTAAATCAACACTGACCATCAAAGCGACTTTGTGAAGCTATCTGACTTTTAAAGAAAATATTTCTTCTCAGCATCTTTCAGAATAAAATTGTCTTTGCTGCTTGAGCTCTGGACGATACACCTCTTTTGAATGACCTTGAATGAACTGTGGTGTTCGGAGCAGGAACAACAAAAGAAATAGTTGTAGCTGAGAGAATAGAATCTTTGAGCGAATCTTGATCAACAGATAAACACTTGAGCTCTTTGTATCTTTATCTTCTCCTTGACTTCCCCCCTCATGACCATGATGATCTTGATCAACTTGGTCATGCAAATGTTGGAGACGAGACGACTTAAGATCTGCAAAACCAAATAAACGGAGAAATAGGGAAGGTTTGCGCGACACGCTGGTGGCGCAAAGTGAGGTTTACGCGAGCCGAAGGTGGCTCAAAATGAGGTTTGCGCGACCAATTGTTGGCGCAAATCTGACTTAAACTCAGAAAATTTTACCTTTTTAAGCTCTTTGACTCCCTCTACACAAATGCACTAATTTTGACAATTCAAGTTAGCATTCATATAGAGAATCAGATACTCCCCCTTGAAAACAGATATGATCATTTAAGAAAAATTCTCCCTTTTTTTTGTACTCCCCCTTGAATATTACTCAAACCCATTTAAAATGATTATGAGAACACAATAATTGAAGCATCAATGTAAAAAGTTAAATATACTGAAAATTAAAATTGAAACAACTAAACATATAAAAATTTAAACACTAAACAAATAAAATTCTAATCAGTAAAATATCACAGGTTTATCAATCAATTGAAATAAAATATATATTTTTGGATATAGATATAAGTTTCATTGCATATCAAGTTAAAACATGTTCAGTTTCAAAAACTTTCATCAATCTATTTAGTGTGCAATCATGCGAACTTCGATTAGCTTCAACAAAATGAAATTCTAAAAATATAATAAAGAACTTTGCATTTACTCAAACTAAGCCATCAAAAAATTAAGATTATCACAAATTTACAGGTTTATCGCAACGCAAACATATCACGAAGTATCATGAGATGTGTGCTCATTGGCATCTTTTAGCAGTGTGCACATTGGCATCTTGACATGAGTGTGCTCTTTGGCATCTTTTAAGCTTGTGCACATTGGCATCTTTTCAATCAACAAGTTTATTATGTAAAGAACATGTCGTAAACGTAACTTTTATCTGACCGTATTGCAGGATTTGGGTCAGCCGCTTCCAGACCAGTTGGCCTTAGGGGACTAGGTGTCAAGTACCCCTTAGAACTTACTTTCCCAGATCAGAAAGGCTACATCGACATATCCTAACCCCATTCATACCAGTAGAACATGACTTTCGATCTGGTTCTATTGAAGGAATTGGGTTCGATCACTCCTAGATCAAATGACCTTAGGGGTCCAGATGACAAGCATCCCACAAAACTTACTTTCCCAAACCAGAAATGTCACAGGTATAAACTTCAAAACTTAGAGATTTCTGTTTTATAAGAATTTAAATCATCTCAATTACTCGGATCTATCTCTAAATGCTTAGTCCGTATTTTCATTACAATCTAAAATTCTGACTTTTTAGGTTTTCTAAGCATTGTAAACTATAAATATTTCGAATCACACAACTTTAAAGCAGAAATAAAAGTTTCAAACATGTTGTTGACTTTTCGAAATTTGTTAGAATTGAAATTTGAACATATAACACCTTTAATATAAACAAAGAGCATGAAAATTTATCCTAAACACACATTTTATTCAAAAGAAAGAAAACTTGTAAATCTTTTACTTTATAGAATAAAATTTGTAAAAAGTAAATTTTAATTTTTTTTATGTGTCTCAAATGAAATATTTTGGGATGAACAATCATTTAGGAAAGATTGAAAAAACTCAGATTCTTGAAAAGATTTAAGAAAACTGGAATAACATCAAATACAGAGATATATGCAGCGGAATAAAAAAATGTACCCACAGTTTCTCGATAGTCAGAAGCTTAAAGCTTTGAAGAATGAGTCCTAGACTGAATTATCTAGAAGTCATAGTCTATGAAGAACGGGTCCTGAACTGAAGTACTCTGAAGTCAATTTTTTGTTACTCCCCCTTAAGATGTGATGCCTGCACCTTTAAATCAGATTGAGATTTGGGTACCCACTTGAATTTGGGACCGTGTTTGTTAGTTGCAGTTCGTAAGGGGAAATAATTATAATATTTGAGACGAGAAGCACGAGATATATTATTAGACATATAAGCATGAGAAAAATGATCAGACAAAAAATCACAATCATCGGAAGAGAAAGCATAATCATTGGAACTAGAATCTGAGGAAGAACATGAGACATATTTTGAAATTCGAATAATTTGCCTTCTAGAATATTTTGAAATTTTATTACATGAAGCAAATGAATCACTTTTATAAAGTCTGTCTACATTTCTATCCTCATCAGTCTTAGAATTAGAAGATGTCCGCTTCGCTCTCTAGATCTGCTTCTTTGATCGAGCGCTCAAAGTCCTATATGTAAGAATTGAATCGAAAGAATTAGAACAATCAGAAATAACTTTATCTTGTTTCTTCGACTTCTTTGACCGTCTTCTTTTACGCTTAGATTTATAATATTGACCATTGAGCGTAAAACAATCATCAAGAATTTTAGACGAAATATTTAAATCAGAAAAAATAAATTTATCTAAGCAACCAATCTTATCAGCTAATAAATCTGAATTCGCCTCCGAATCTGAAGAATTTTGAGAAAAGATTTTAAAACTGGAAACTTCCTTTTTATTTTCTTTAGAATCAGAGGAAATATTAGAAGTAGAATCTGGTTTTTGAGAAAATAAATTTTCTTCAAGACTAGACGTCATGAAAGAAAGAATAATATCAGATTCAATGTCTTTTAAAATGTTTTGATCTTCTATCTTATTTTTAAGATCGATGATTTTGCCTTCTAATACTAACAGAGGAGTCTATTTCTTCGAATCATAAATGATTAGAGAAATATTTTCCTTATCAGAATCAGAAGAATAAGGAGCAATTAAATCATCAGACATTGAATATTTGATAGGAGATATATCATTTAAAACTCTTCTTCCTCTCCTTGATTTTTCAAAAAAATATTTGGCATTTTCATACGTATAAACAAAAGGAATTTAATTTTTCTTGTTATTTGTCTTTTTTCATTTTCGATTTCTAACAATTGCTTCTCATTCATCCAATGAATTTTAAACTGAAGAGCATAATGAGCAAGAGTCAGATAATCGTATTTATATAAAGTTGGGGATTTTTCAATCGCATTGTTTAAACAATGTGGATTTTCAAAACTAAGTCCCCACCTTTGTTTTAAAGCTTCTTCACTCCTAGGTTTGTTCCTAAAAATTGTTTGTTCAGATTGGTTCCTTCGATAAAGCTTTTCTTCTAATTTATTTATTTTATCTGAAAATTTATCTTTTAAATTAGTCATAGCAGTCAAAGATTCAAGATAAGTCTTATTTGAGTTTTCCAAATCATCCAATTTCTTTTGAAAGATGTCTTTAGTATTTTCTAAAATTGATTTTTCATCTTTCACAGATATTTTCAGTTTGTCAATCAAATCTGACTTTTCAGAATTTAAAATCTTTTCAGATAAAATCTTAGAGCGAAAATCAGACAAAGCATTAATTATGATATTCATCTGAGAGGTAATGAAATTATAATCAAATTCAGAATATACCTCATCTTCATCAATTTCAGAATCGTCTGACTGATCATATCCAATAAAGCACATTTGAGCGATCTCGACGTTTGCAGCTTCGTCGTCAGAGTGATCCAGCCAAAATTCTTCTTTTGCTAGAAGAGCAGTTCCATTCTCTCTTTTCTCGGCCAGTTCCAGTTGCTTTCTATAATAAGCTGAGTCCCTAACCTTCTTTGCTCGACACTCCTTTAAGATGTGACCCGGCTTGCCACAATGGTAGCAGTTAGCAGTCTTTTGCTCGGGTACTTTGGCTTTAGACCCAGAAGTGAAGCGAGAAGAGTTAGAGCCAGATCTTGGTTGGAACTTTTTCTGGTAATGCTGAGAGAGAAGGATCATTGCTTTCTGCACTTCCTCACCATCATCCTCAGTTGACCCGTTGTAAGCGTTATCAGACAACGCTTGTTCAGACAACTTCATCGTGAGGAGAGCAACCGGGTCGACTGAATTCTTATTCTTTTTCTCCAGTTTGGCATTCTTCGCAAGCACCAAGCTCTCATCAGTCATCACAATTTCATATAGTTCTTGGATTTGCATAGTGGAAACCCGAACATCGTTCCTCAGTCTGTGACATGATTTATTCAATTCAGGATGAAGAGCGTTGAGGAATTTCAGATTCGTCTCAAGCTCTGTCTTATTGATATTTATCTTTCGTAAATCATTCAGCACTGTGCAGAATTTGTCGAAAACACTCTTTAGAGACTCAGATTCTTTGGCTTTAAACTCCTCAAAATTGTTCATATAATGTGTATGGCGGAGTTGAGTTGCGACTGATGAACCAAGCATGATCTTTTCCAATTGTGCCCACAACAGATTTGGATAATCTTTGCAATTATCAACCCGGTTGTAGACAGAGTTTGGTAAGGCAAACATCAAATTAGCTTTTAATTCTTTATCAGTTTTCATTCGCAAAGCCTCTTCAGTTCTTGCAGGAGTCTCTTTATTAGGCTTTATAAAAGGTCTTTCAGTTAGAGATTTCATCATGTTATCTCCATTAGCTTGACGCTCGATAAAGTTGAGGAACCTATCTTGCCATTGAGTGAATTCATTTTCATCAACTATAACTGGAGGACGAGTTGCAGTGACTAATTGCATCATCAGATCACTCTTGTAGAATTGAGCTTGGAAAGCAAACTTAGCAGAATCCATATTTCAGAAATTCAGAAAAATTATATGACTGGACTGGGAACTAGCGTAAACTTGAGGTTTGCGTGAGCAGTTGGTGGCACAGAAAAAGCTTTGTTCGAGCCAAGTGAAACACAAGAAGAGCTTTGCGTGATAAGTAGATGATGCAAACTAGAATTTGCGTGAGGTGTTGATCGCGCAAACTGAGATTTGCGTGATGAACTCGAGGCGCAAACCGAACTTTTCGCGAGGAAAGGAAAACGCAAAGTGATCTTTGCGTATGCTATGAAAGACGCAATCACCACTTTTCTTGATGCACTTGAGACGCAAACCAAAACTTTTCGCGATAGAAGAAGACGCAAACTTAGGTTTGCGTGAGGAACACTAAGATCAAATCTGAACTTCTCGTGAAAATGAAGATTTCCCTGGAAGAATGCAGCACAAACCCGATGAATATAGCGCAAACCTGTGATGAACTAGCGCAAAGTTTAGATCTCGCTCAAAGTTCTGAAAATCAATAAAATCTTGCTAAAAATGATTATATCCATGAAATTAAAGCAACAAATATACACAAGATTGATCGAAAACAAGATTCTAAGACAATTCAATCAACAATATCGATTAAACACCACAAAATCACGATTTCAAGAAAGTACAGTGCGTAAAAACGAGTTTTCCAGAAATCCTTTAAATCTCAAAATCAACGATCGAAAACTGTTTTTCTTGCAAAAATGTATGAATCAAATATGATCTATATCCAAAAACGAGTATAAAGAATCCAAATATAACACAATTCGATCTAAAACCAATCCGAATTTGATAAAATGCTAAAAACAATATTTTCTTGAAAAAATCAAGAAAATCAATCAAATTTCTGCTTTAATCCACAAATTCTGAAACGTAAAACAATTTCTTTCAGTCCTCTCAAGATTCAGATTGGCTCTGATACCAATTAATAATCCAAGATCAATGAACCATAGAGAGAGAAAGTAGAGAGAGAGAGAGCTTTGGAGCGCAAAGGGTAAACTATATTCATGTGAGCGTGAAAGTTCTTCCAACCTTACAAGACCAAAGGGACTTAAATACCCTTGGTGAGATACAACACAGATAGACTCTAAACACAGTATTTGACCAAGCTCTATAAATACAATGATTACTATAAAATCAGACCTTACAAGACTCTTCAGCCGACAAGATATCAGAGCTCTGAAGTCAAAGCTCTGAAGACATTCTCTCTGAAGATCAAGCTGAAGAAATTGTGCAAGTGTTGACAGAAGAACAGAAGACACGTCACCGAGTGAATAGCTTACTTTTTAAATAGGTTACTGTTCAAGCATCTATTGAGCTTACCTATTAGGTAGGACACTGTTCAAGCATTCTTTTTATGTCAGGAAAGTACATTGTTCACTTTATGGTCCCATAAATAGGACCATCACCCCATTGATTAAAATGTGCTTTTGTATACAACTTGTAATAGAATTACTTCGTTTATACTAAAAAGTTTTCTAAGAAGATCTTGTATGATTTAATCACCTTCTTGGTGTTCTTGATAATCTACCTTATTTATCCAGTGAATATTAAGTTTGTTCTTGTATTTACTTTATTGGATATCTCTTTATTAACTGTGAGTTGAATCTACTTTGATATTAAACTGTATTGCTTCCATTGTCTTTATTATTGTATGTTTATATCATTGTTATAAGATTAAATTTGGGATCCAACAATGGCATTATAGCCACCATTTGGGTCAAAGAGCGTTTTATCTGTGTGACTAAAAGTTTGAAGTCGATTTAAATTATTTTATGATTGACCAAATCTTAAGCTCTTATCGTTTTACTAAGTTTGGGATATAAACTGATGCATGTGGGTCTTGAAGGAAATTTTATGGAAATTTTATTTTATGTCATTATATGGTTAAATGAGAGATTTTCGGAACTTGGTTATGTGAATTGCCCCTTTGGGAGTTTTATACAAAGGCCTTGTTATACACTGTTTTAGTACATATAATTATTTCTCATCTATGGCGTAAATTGATGCATGTTAGGACAGTAGTGGTCCATTCGAAAAGTTTGTTATGTATCTTTGTTTATTGTCATTATTAGCTTGTGTATTGACCAAACGGTTTTCAAAATGGTTTAATGTGTGTGACGTTCGAGACCACTTTGTAAACCTACTGAGTAAACGGTAGTGGATTTTTATAAAATTGCAATTAGGCATAGTAGTTTGAAATAGTAGTTTGAAAAACCTTGAACTAATTAGAGCTATAGATGAAAACCCTATTATGATAGAGGTCGTGATTAAGGACTAAAGAAGTCCTCGGAGATTGAAATGTCGGAAGGCCTAACTTATGATGTTAGTTTTGAATTTTGGAGTTCAATTTCGTGAATTGTTTCACGCATGAATAGTTAGGTATTAGATTTATAAATTCCCCCCCCCCCCAAGTTATTTAAGTGGAAAATTTTCTATTTCGGTAGACCTTTGGGATTAAAACATTGCGTAGTTGCTTGATTATGGTGGGATATGAGTTGTTGTGTTAATTGTTCAACGTCTTGTATGTGTTGAAAGTGTGCCATCCGGGCCAGACTTAGCGGGACCCCCATACTAAGTCTGCGGAGGGGACAAATTTTTGATTGTGATCAAATTTTCTGATTTTTGTTAACGAACATTTGTGCAAGTATTATCAAGAACAATGGATGATTATTTCTTTGTTGGAGAATATACTTCTGAACAACGTCAAGAGAAAGATGAGAAACGTAAGATTTCAGAACTTGAAGAACATCAAAAGCACATACGCGTATCATTGAAAGGTTGAAAGAAGATAATGATAGACTCAACAAAAGTTTAATTAGGGTTGGAAATAAAAGCAAAGAGAATGAAGGGAAATTAAAGAGTGCGATCGGTACTTTACAGAAAACCAGTCAAGATCTCAAACATCGGGTGGTTGGTTTATTAAAAGACGATCAAATCAAGTTAATTGAAAAAAAGGCAAGAGTCTTGGAGACTGAAAATGGTGATCTAAAGAAGAAGATTTATGAGATAGAGAAAGATGCCATAAAAAATAATGCAGAGTGGTCCAAAATATTAGAAAATGCAAATTCTTAGTTGGAAAGAAAGATTTCAGATTTAGAAGCTCAGATTGTCAGAATCAAATAAGATCATTATGTCAACAAGTATGAGGAGACAACAAAAAGTTTAGGAAAAGAAAATGTTGAGCTACTCAGATTATTGAAAAGTTTAAGAAGGAAAAAAAGAGATTGAGAAAGAGAAGAAAGGTTTTGAGAATGAAAAGCAAATGTTTGCAAGAATTTTTTTTTAATTTTCAAAAAAGAGATTTAAAGAGAAGAAAGCAGTAGATCAGAAATGTGCAAAGCTCTCAAAACAATTATCAGATTTTGAGAAGCTAATAATAATTGAAAGAGACAGACTTGAGAAAGAGAAAGTCGAGTTCGGTACTGAAGGAAAACCATTCAAAGAAAAGATTGCTAATCTTTTTGGCAAGATTTCTGTGTTAGAGAATGTGTTGGATAAAGAGATAAAAGAGTTTGAAAAGGATAAGAAGAGATTAGAGCTGAAAAATGTTGGAGATTTTTAGGAAATATCTTATTAGACAAAATTGTCAAGAAAGATTTTGAGGAAGAGAGGAAGGATTTTGAGACTGAGATAAAGAAGCTGACAAGGAAGTTATCTGAACTGTCAACAAAGGCTATGAAAGAACAAAACGGGAAGTTTGAATTAAAGAGAAAGATTGACTTGATCTCCAAAGAAAGGAATAGTTTATCTTCTAAGATAACAGAACTTGAGGAGATCGTCATCATGGAGAATCTGACTAAGTAGAAAACTCCAGATTCAACTGATCGAACTCCAGAAGTTTATTCAAGACATCTTCAAGTACATATCAAACAACTGTTTCAACAAAAAGTTCATTCAATTTAAAAGATCAGATTCTTACTACTAACCTATTCTATGATAGGAATGTTGATGGTACAAGTAAATATCAAAAGAGAAATGGTAAAGAACGGTTGGTTTGGAAAATGAAAGGATCTTCTGACGAGAAGAAAGATTAAAAATCATTGGTATAAAAACCGAATGACAAGAAGAGCAATGCTCATAAAGGTAAATCTTTTGGCAAACCTGATCTTGTTTACACAGTAAATCAATTAATCAGATTAGCAAAAGAACATAAATTGTTCTTACTGTGGTTCAAATGATTTTATTACTAAAAATTATGTGAATTACTGGTATGGTTCTTATTACATTACTCCGAAAAGAACTGCAACTAACAAACCTGACCCAAATACCAGTGGGTACCAAAGCCAAAAGATCCATCTGTGTTCTAGGCACCTCAAGTCTAGGGGAGTAAAGGAACCATGGCTATTTAATAACACAGTTAAAGACCCGTACTTCAATATTAAGAAGTTTGACTTCTAAACATAACAGTTTAGGACTCGTACTTAAAAGATCAAAAGAGATTGTACTCTGTTGCATAAAAGATGATCAACCTTAAAGGGGGAGTAGATATCATCCGTTCTGATAAATATTATGAATGCAATATTTCAGGGGGAGTAAATGACTTCTGAATACTTCAGACCAGAACTCTTTATTCAATGTTATAGTGGTGTCTTACTGTCATATTTTTCTGATTTTCAATATTGTTGACGTACTTTGTTGCTTTGAAGACTTTTTGACTGAATGTAGTTTTTGAGGGGGAGCTTACATGATCATATCATTCATGACTTTGAGGCTGATTTTATGAGACTAACGTTGAGCGTAAGGATTATTCTTACTTTAATCTCATAGTATTTGAAAGATGAATGACTTTTAAATATGAAAACATGTTTCTTTAAACGTTCAAGCCACTTCTCAATTCTCAAAAAGTTTTCTTGACTTTCAGAAGTGTGTATTTTTAAATTGTTTTCAATCAGAAGCTTTCACAATTAACTAACCTTGTGTTTCCAAAGATAAATATTTGTGTATTATCTTTTCCATATACTGTCATGTATTCACACACACCGATTTAGTATTTTTTTTCTTACCATGACTCAAAATGAAACAATTTTTCGGTGGTAATAAACTCCTTTTGAAATTCAATGTTTGTTGAGCGTTATTTCATTCAAAGTGATTCATTCACGATCTATTGGTCATATAGACAACATCCAATTTTTCATGACCTATTGATAAATCATTCATATTTGATCATTTTCATACATTGTCAGATTCTTAAAACATATCTAATGTCTCACTTCGTTCATTCAATTTCTTTGTTTTGAGAAAATATTCCATGTTTAAAATGCTCAAAACTTCATGATTATATTATTGAGAATACATATATCTGACATGTATTTCATGTTATTGTTCTTTAACTGCTAAAGATAAACCGTTGAGCAATATTTTTTCTATTAGGGCAAAATACATGGGTTCAATGTGTGAGCTTAACAAAATTTATATGGATTCATGATAACCGGTGTTTTCTATCCAAGAAGTTATCCTAAATCATCGAGAGGCGAGGGGTTAATATCATAGTGTGGGTGTGTGTTGAGGTAAAATGAAAAGAGAGTTTGGTTAGAAGTGAGCAAAATGATAAAAAGAAATAGGGTGTGAGAACAGGGTTAAAAGAATATCAAAACTCTGCACCAACTTTTTCTGAGCCGGGCAGCCACATCTACTGTTGGTTCACATTCTTTGGTGACCTTCATTGCATTGGGAACTAGCCCATGCCAACTCTTGCATTAAACCCCACCAGCTACTCATTTCTTTCTCAACATAGAAATGTTTCAATTTTTTATTGGGGAAGCAACACATACTCTATCTAGTCTTCATTTGGAAGATGTGGATATTGAAACAGAGGGAAGTCTGTGCCACCTTCGAATTTTGATCATGCATAATTGAGTCCATGTATTACTATTGTTGTTTCAATGGCTTACACATTTTGAGCCTGAAATAGCACAAAATGCTTAAATTCTTTCATACACAATCACGTACACACATTTGTTTTTTCTGTCAGAACATCCATAGAATTACTTTGTGTTATTCGATGATTGAAAGGAAGACCTGGGGAGTGAACATCAATAAAACTTCTTGTACAGTACATTCGTTGTACTAAGTAGCTTTGTGCTGCTCACAGGCATCTTAACTGATTCATTTGTTGATTCAGGTTTACATTCTTATTAGTCTGAATTTGAAAAGATTCAGATTAATACACTATATGAATTGATGAAGAGTTTGGATGTCAGTTTGACGAAAGATCAGAAACGGAAAGAGGTCATAAATTCGGTACATAACATTTTTTGAAGAAGTATTGATGATTTCTATGTTCTACATCATCAAAATGGGGGAGTAAGTCAAGAAATGGAAAAGAAGTTGTGGGAGATAATCAAGAAATTATTTATGGAAAGAGATTCAAGGTATGAGAAAGATGTTGTGAATAAAATTCAAGATTTCAAGGATGTTCAAGAAATTTCTTCGAAGTTTATTTTGGAAAGAGAAAAGTAAGTTACAACCGAAGATAATTTATTTGATAGAGATAATAATGTTTATCAAAGTCTTTGGGGGGGGGGGTAATATTAAAGATCAGAAGAAGGGGAGATCAATATTCAAGATAGTTTGTTGCCATCAGTATCAGTTCAAAAGCGGAGATTACCAATTTTTATCTCATTAGGGGAGAATGTTAATTGCTTGAGTAGATCAGTTTTTATCTCAAAGGAGGAGAATGTTCTTGAAAGGGGGAAAATATGACTTGAAGATGAAAATTCATTTGAAGTTAAGTGCAAGTTTATATAAAGTTGGAGATCACTAGTTTTTGAATCAAAGGGGGAGAATGTCACTTGTATTGAAGATAAATTTGTTTTTGAAGATGATCTTGAATCCAAAGGGAGAGAATGTTAGAGCACAAATTGTTGTCTTCAAGGTCATCTATATTGAAAGCCAAAAGCCCAAGTCAAAGTCTCAAGATTGCAAGTCAAAGTTACTCAAACTAGAATGTCAAAGTCAACCTAATTCAACCAAAGTCAACTTTGTCAAATCAAGCTTGTTAGTTTAGTTGTGTATTCCTTGTAGTTGTTGGTAGTATAAATTTGTTTCCTTGTGTTCGTAATAGGGTAGAGCTTACTAGAGAAGATCATATTGTCATATTTTAGAGTGAGAAAGTAGGGAGATAAAGTTTGTATTATTTGAAGATCATATCAATGACATATGGATTTGTGATTTGAAATCAATTGTTAATCTTGATAATCTTGCACATCAAACTAGGAATAACAATAGTTTTGTGCTCGAGAAGTGAGTGACTTGGTGAAGTGTTCCGCATTGGTTTTTAAAGAGCAACTTTTATTGGGGTTAAGTAGCACCCGACTTCGGTTTAGTCTTTGTATAATATTGGTGTTGATAATTGTTGAGGTTAATTATAAAATTTTAATTGGAGGTATATCAAGTGTTATCCTTTAATTGATGTCATATCGAAATTTTAAATTAGTTGCTCTTATCAAATTTGAGGGTGTTATAGATTACAAGTTAGACAATTTTCAACGGGGATTTTTACTAACCAAGCTATGTACATTTATGATATTTTACGAATATTTAAAATGGAAAATTGTGCTCCAATCGCTACCGCAAGGGCACCTGGAACTAAGATCGGAGCTGATCTGAACGGAAAAGTTGTTGATCTTAGAACCTATATAGGCATGATTGGTTCCTTAATGTTGACGTCTAGTCGTCCTGATATTATGTTTGCAACATGTTTTTGTGCAAGATATCAAGCCAACACCAGAGAGTCACATCTTTCTGCTGTGAAAAGAATTTTTAGATATCTTAAGGGGACTAAAGATCTTGGTTTGTGGTATCCTAAAGATACAGGATTCGAACTTACGGCATATTCATATGCAGATCAGGCAGGATGTATGTTAGACAGGTAGAGTACTTCAGGACAAATGAAATTCTTGGGAGATAAGCTCGTGAGTTGGGCTTCAAAGAAACAACTATGTGTATCTACTTCAACAGGCGAAGGAGAATATGTAGCTACGACTAGCTGTTGTTCTCAGGTGTTGTGGATGCGAACACAACTCCGAGATTTTGCCTTTTATTAGAACAAAATCCCGATTTACGGTGATTCTAAGAGCGCTATCGTGATTTCTTCAAACCCTGTCCAGCATACCAAAACGAAGCACATTGATGTGCGATATCAATTTATCAAGGATAATGTCAAAAAAGGTATGATTGAACTTTACTTTGTAAACACGGATTATCAACTCGCTAATTTATTCACCAAGCCGTTGGACGAAAAGAGATTTAATTTTCTCATTTTGAAATTAGGCATGTTGAATCTTAAAATATAAGTTGTATTTACCTCGTACAATTTGATTTATAATTTTTCTTCATTTCTTTATCTTTATTCTGAATGATATCTGCAATTAAAGTTTGCTCATGATTTTAATAGGAGTGAGACAAAGATTAGATGATCTACTTTCTAGGGGGAGCTAGAGAATTTTTGCATATATTTTGTACTGACAAATTTTATTATGCATATTTTCAGGGGGAGTAAGAGTAAGAAAAATTACTTTGAATTAGTTCAGATCAGAACTCGTTCTTCAATGTTTTACTTTCTTTTCTTTTTAATTTCAATAAATTTGTTGAATAAATTTTTGTCAGGATCTTAATTCTTAACAAGAATAAACACTCAGAAACAATATTAAAGAAGTTTGCGGAATAACACTTTAATATTCAATGAAACAGTGAATCAGAATAACAACTTGTAAACTTTATTGAATGATTATAAAGCTACAAGATTCAACACTCAACCTCAATATTGATGAACAGACTCATCAATACGAATTCTACTTCTATAGAATTAGGATTACAAACTTTGAGGTTGATTCTCTCTATAAAAACAAAGATTCAGAATTCTAAATGTTATTTTCTATCAATTACAAACTATTACATATATACTGAAGATAAAAGATAATTACAAATAATAAGAAATCTTCAAAAAATAATCTTCCATCTTTATCTCCAAGCTTTCCATAATATTCAATCTTGATCTGCACGAATCTTGATTATCTCTTAAGCAACACTAAGTCTTCAACAACATTAATACTTTGAGCAGTATTCATACTAGTAGTACTAAAATTGCTTAGCAACATTAATCTTGTTCAGCAGCATTAATCTCAGAAGTAGTAATCAAGTTCTTCTAGCAGTATTAACTGTACTTGTACATTTCTGAATTTCCCAACAATCTCCCCCTAACTTGACTTTTAGAAAGAGAAGTCAGGTTCTTCAGATGATCTTCTTTTAGATGCTCCCAAAACTTCATAGTTCATACTCTTATATTTGCATCCAACCCCAAACTCTGATTGATTGTTCTTTGAATCATATATTTTGCCATTTTTGAATTTGGAGCACATCCTCATTGAGCACGTCCTTGGGGTTGCAGCCTTTGCATCCATATGCTCATTCATCTCCTCATTGAGCACGTCCTTGGGGTTGGGAGACACCCCTGTGGTTTCCCTGTAGATATTCTCTAATGGAGAATTCTCAATTAGAGGGCTTAAAGGCTCTGTTGGTGAAGGTACAAGAAGGGAAGGAGCCTTCTTTACCTTTTTTCTGATATAAGTATTGGTTATTGGTGAAGTTGGTTTATGAACAAGGGACTGAAGGATTGATATGGGGATGGAAGGTGGGGACTGGCTTTCAGTGGGTTGGTCTAATGAGGGCTTTGACCCTGAATCCATACCTTCTTCAGTGTGGGACACCACCATCCTTGTAGAGAACAATGGGGTGTCAACTTCTTCCGAGTCCAATGGAGATCTTTTCATGTTTGAAAAGACCTTACATTTGGGGATTTTTGGTACATATACCTCATCAAAGTGAGGCATATCCGTCAATTCATGGGTTATCACTTCCTGTACAAACCTTGGGTACATATAAAAACTCTTTTTGCTTCCCAAGTTTAATACAAGATCACTGAAAATCATTATTGAGAAATTGTACTTTCTGGCAGTGGCCAAGCAAACCAAAGCATAAGCAATGGTACTGCTGAACTCACTCCATCCAGTATTCTTTTTGGAAATATAGTGCATCGGGGTATGAACAAGAAAACGCCATTGGGTATAAAATTTTGCTTTTGAGAATTTGAAACCACCCAATTGGCCTCCATACCCCATTCTTGACAAATTTGAGAACAAGTCCTCATTTGGAAAAGAAGTAATACCTGCAGCATCGTCTAGACATAGACAAATACGTATCACCTCTTCAGAAACAGACAAGGGTTTGGCACACACCCTTGTCTTGATTATCTGCACACCATTCTCTGTGACTACGGTGGCATTCGCCCAGAATTGTCTTTGATGTTCTATGTAGATAGTTGGCGACACAGTAAGAACATGGGCAATGTGGCTGGTCTTGAGAAAATCCACAATCTGGTGAAATCCAACATCTTGTTTCGGTTTCTGTAGCATAACAATCTCGTTGTGCTCATCAATGAATGACATGGATGCCATTGTGCTTGAGTAATATGTACTGCAACACTTGGTGCTTGAGAGAAAAGGGTTAAGGAGTAGATGAATAGAAAGCAAAGAGTCGTTATGAACTTTTGGGCGGGCAAAAAGGGCATTTATATGATTCGGAACATAAGCAGTATTAACTCCTAGCAGTATTAACTGAGAGCAGTATTAACTACTAGCAGTATTAACTGAGAGCAGTATTAACTACTAGCATTATTAACTGAGAGCAGTATTAACTGAGAGCAGTATTAACTACTAGCAATATTAACTGAGAGCAGTATTAACTACTAGCAGTATTAACTGAGAGCAGTATTAACTACTAGCAATATTAACTGAGAGCAGTATTAACTACTAGTAGTATTAACTATGCACTGGCAGTATTAAAACTGCACTGGTAGCATTAACTATACTTACACTTTTTGAAGCTTGATGTACTCTTAGCAAGGTAATAACTCCCTGAGAAAGATGTTAGTAGCACCAAAAAATAAACCAATAACATGTATGTAACCACTTTTTAAAACATGAGCTCATTCAGAGTTGATCATGCCCACACTGGTGACCAAGAAAGTAAATCTACCCACATCAAAAACTTTAGTAAATAGATCAGCAAACTGGTTATCAGTATGAACTTTAGCAACTTGAATTAGCTTCTTTTCTTTATAATCTTTGATAAAGTGATATCTGATCTCAATGTGCTTTGTTTTGGAGTGCTTGACTGGATTTTTAACAATGCTTATAGCACTGCTATTGTCAATGAAGATTGGAGTGTGAAGAAAGGTTACCCCATAGTCCAGCATCTGATTCTGAATCCATAAAACCTGAGAGCAGTAACTTGCAGCAGCAATATACTCAGCTTCTGTGGTTGATAAGGACATTGTGGTTTGTTTCTTACACTGCCAAGATACTAGTCTTGCACCCAAAAGTTGACATCCACCTGAAGTAGACTTTCTGTCCATGTTAGCACCTCCCAAGTCACTATCTGAATAAGCAATCAAGTCAAAGTTGGATTCATAAGGATACCAAAGACCTAATCTAGGTTGCCCTCTTAAGTATCTGAAAATCCTTCTAACAACTTGAAGATGTGATTGCTTTGGCTTGACTTGGAATCTGGCACACAAACACACTGGAAACATGATGTCTGGTCTTGAGGCTTTGAGATACATGAGAGATTCAATCATTGATCTATATAGATGGACATCAACATCCTCCCCCTCAAGATCAGCAGTGATCTGTTTATGAGTCTCCATAGGTGTGCTTGTTGGCTTTGAGTCTGATAAACCATATTTGTCAAGGATGTCTTTCACATATTTTGATTGGCTTATGAAGATCCCATCTTTCTTCTGTTTCACTTGAAGCCTAAGGAAGAAGGTAAGTTCACCCATTGAGCTCATTTTAAAGCTCTTGTGCATCAACTTTTCAAAGTCTCTATACATCTGATCTTTTGTGGATCCAAAGATGATATCATCCACATAAATCTGAACTAATAGGATGTCCTTCTTACTTCTTTTAATGAAGAGGGTCTTGTCAATTATTCCTCTTTCAAACCCATTCTCCAGGAGATAAGTAGACAGTGTATCATACCATGCTCGTGGGGCTTGATGAAGACCATACAGTGCTTTCTTCAGTTTGTATACTCTGTCTGCATAAGATGGATTTTCAAATCCAGGGGTCTGACAGACATATACTTCTTCTTCAATTGTACCATAAAGAATGGCACTCTTCACATCCATTTGGAATACCTTGAACTTCATGTATGAGGCATAGGCAAGGAATAGCCTAATTGCCTCTACCCTTGCTACTGGAGCAAACACTTCTTCATAGTCAATGCCTTCTTCTTGAGTGTACCCTTGTGCCACCAGCCTTGCTTTGTTCTTTATCATAATTCCTCTCTCATCCTTTTTATTCCTGAAAATCCACTTGGTGCCAGTAGCTCTATGACCTTTTGGAAGGTCCACCAAGTCCCAAAATTCTTGCCATTTGAACTGCAGTAACTCTTCTTGCATAGCTTCTATCCAACTGGAATCTTTCATTGCATCATAAACCCTCTTAGGCTCAATCTGAGATAGAAAGCAAGAGAATACTGTGTGTTGCTGATCCTGAAGGTCTGGAAGTCTTCTTTGATTCCTTGTTATCATAGGAGAAGAGATGTATCCTATGACCAGCTCTGGAGGATGATTCTTTTGAGTTCTAGTCTGATGACTAGGTTCTTCATTGATTCCCACATCCATATTGGAATCATTTAAGTCAGCTGAGGGGATCTCTTCAGCTGCTTCTGGCTCTTCATGCACTTGATTCTCCTCATCTCTTCCTTCTTCTTCACTCTGAACTGGTTTAGTCCTAGTTTCCTTTGCATAGACATCAACAGGCTCTATTGTAGGTATGGGAAAAATCACAAACTGAGGAATAATGTCTTGTATTTGTTCTTGTTCATCCCCTGATCCTCCACTACCTGAACCTGCATGATAATCACTACTGAAACCCAAAGAGTTAGTTAGTGAATCAATGTCAAATAACCACTGAGGACCAGACCCAATAGGATTTGGTGTGTTCTCATTGCATTTGACATTGTCACTTTCCTCAATTCTTCTAGAAGAAGTATTAAAAACTCTGTAAGCCTTACTCTGAGATGAGTAACCAACAAGAAAACCATCATCTGCCTTGCTATCAAACTTTCTTAAGTGAGTTTTAGTATTGAGAATGGTACAAGGACACCCAAAAGGTTTGAAGAATCCAATAAATGGTTTTCTGTTTTGGACATAGCAAGCAGTATTAACTGCTTCAGCCCAGAAAGTAATTGGAAGTTTTGAATCTGCCAACAGAGATCTAGCAGCTTCAATCAGTGTCCTATTCCTTCTCTCAGCAATACCATTTTGTTGTGGAGTCCTAGGAGCACTGTATTGCCTCTCAATTCCTTTTTCCTCACAAAAGGTGTTTAGGTCATGATATTTAAATTCAGTACCATTGTCTGACCTAATGACTTTTACCTTTTGATTTTTTTGGTTTTCAATTCTTAGAATAAAGAATTTGATCAGTCTACTTGTCTCATCCTTAGTCCTTAGAAAATATAACCAAGTAAATCTAGAGTAATCATCAACAATAACTAGGCAGTATGATTTCTTACCTATACTCATAACATTTGTAGGACCAAATAGATCCATATGCAACAACTGAAGAAAATTAGAGATTGTGTTCAACTCTTCGGACTTATGAGAAGTTTTGTTTTGTTTGCCTTTGAGACAGGCAACACAATGATCATCACATGAAAAGATTTTGGAAGGTAAACCTCTTACAAGGTTGTTTTTAACAAGTTTATTCATTGTTTTAAAGTTCATGTGACACATCTTTCTGTGCCAAAGTGATGAATCATCCAAAGAAGCTTTTGAAACAAGACAGTTTAGGGATGAATCAGTTGAAACACTTTCCATATCTAAGAAATATACAGTATCCTTTCTGGGAGTTCTTAGTAGTATCATCTTTTCATCAACTACCTTGAATCCAGGAGCAAGGATAATGCATTCAGAATCAGTAAATAATATACTATGTTGTTTGTCACAAACCTGTGATACACTTAACAGGTTGTACCTTAACTTCTCAACATAGAATACATATTCAAAGGTCATTTTACCTTTTGTTACATCCCTCTTACCATTTATCTTACCTCCATCTAGAGTATTACCAAAGGCAACATGCCCACCATCAATTTTCTTAAAGTTCTTGAGGCATGACATGTTCCCTGTCATGTGCCTAGAGCAACCGCTATCATCATGCCAGATGCTCTTCCCCTTGAGCTGCTGGTTGCTCTGCACATATAATTAAACAATTAGTATTGATTGGGAACCCAAGCCAAAGTGGTCTTGGGTCTCCCTTTCTCATCAAAGTATTTACATTCCTTTTTTATGAGGTTTTTAAACTCAGAGCACTCTTTATTAGAGTACTTTGTCAATATGATTGATTTAGCAGCACAAACACTAGAAGCAGTACTAACTTTGGAAGTACTAACAGAGTTAGCAGTACTAACCTTATTAGCAGCACTAACAGAGTTAGCAGTATTAACTTTTGAAGAAGTACTAACAATGTCAGCAGTACTAACATTGTTAGCAGTAGTATTGCTTCTAGCAGCACTAACATTGTCAGCAACACTGTTTGTTTTAGCAGTACTAACAGTTTTAGTGCTTTTAGGAACCCACATATTGACACTTTCTTTAATAGTCTTTTTCTTCATGTGGCTTTTAGATTTAACAGATTTTTTAGCCACATGGTTCCTTTCAATCTTCCTATAACCCAAGGGTTTTTGCATAGGTCTTTGAAAATTCATCCTTTGGTTTATAGGATTGAAATAACAGTGTTTGGCAAGATGATTCAATTTGCCACAGATAAAACAAGGTTTTCGTCTATTGATTTTACTCAGATCAACCCCTTGTTTTTGTGCCCACTGATTATTCCAGTTTCTTTGATTTCCCCTCTTTTTATCATGTTTTTGGGGTTCATTCTTCTTACATGCACACTGTTTGGAAGGAACTGGATTCTCAACTGTGGTCTGTTTGTAACGGACCTTACCAGACTTTCCCTCTGTCTTCTCTATGTCCTTTGATTTGATCCAAGCCCTTCCATAGTCCTCATTGGTGATAATGTTATTCTCTAGAGGAATTTCACCACTCACATTGTTCTCCTTACTCTTACCAACCTCTTTCTCCGTCTTATCCTCAACAACTATCTCATCTAAGGGATCTATCTCAGTGGCTCCCTCAGGCAAGTCCTTCCTATCTTTGGTTTCTAGCAAGTCTGAAGTAGGAGGAATGTAGTTGATGTTGTATGGTGGAGGTGTGGCATTATACCCAATTCCTCTTCTCAGTTTGTCATGAATCTGGGTTTGTAGTAAAGAGTCCATTGCTTTAGAAGCATTGGAAAACTTTTCCACATCATGTTTAACCTTTGTTAGCTCCTCTCTCAACTTTTCACTCTCCTCTTTAGACTTGTTCAGTTTAAGTTTTAGATCCTTTTTCTCCCACTTCTAGTAATTAGTGTCATATGAGTGTTGGAGTTCATTGGCTTGAAAACCTTTAATCTGTTCCTCAAACCTCTCAACAATTCTCACATAGTCCTTTATATCTTTTTCTAATCTCTTAAGGTCATCACTCATCTTCTGATTATGACCCCTGTACCTTTTAACAGTGTCTATGCAAGTTTTAGAACAGAGATTAGAACTTACCTCAGTTGGGAGATCAGATACTTCAGCCATAAGTGCTTGATTTTGGATAGCCTCTTCTGCTTGATCACTCCAGTCAAACCCCATTCCTTGTTGAGAAACAAGGGATTGAGCAGAGTTTCTGTTATGGTTGAGGTTTCCAGACTGTGCTTGTTGGTGGTTGTTGTTGTGAGACACTCCACTCTTGCATTCCCTTGCAAAGTGTCCCTTCAGATGACATTTATAACACTCCACCTTTGATTTGTCAAACCCTGCTTCATTTTCTCTTCTTTGGGAGAAGTTGTTCCTCCCAGTTCTCTTGATGAACTTCTTCACCCTAATGGAAAGCATGGCCATCGGCCATTTAATATCCATCTCTTCAAGGTCATCAGGATGAAGTTGTTCCAAATTATCATTGATTAAAGAGGAGTTTCCATGACTGGAAAGAAAGGCTTCAAACACAGATTCAGTTCCTTTTTCTTGATTTGCTCCATTAGCAACATTAACTGATTCAGGGTTAGCAGTAGAATCAATTGATGCTGATAGGAGTGCAGGATTATGAATATATCCAGAATGCTTCTTCTTTGCTTCCACCTCAGCTTCAAATACTCTAAGGTCATTGTACAGATCATCAAATTCTTTCTCTTCCAATTGTTCATTATGTCTGAATGAAATAGTGTACATGGTCCATTCATCTCCAAGGGACCTTAAAAACTTTCTGTTTACATCATCTTGATCAATCTGTACTCCCATAGTTGCTAGTTCACCAATCAGCTTGTTAAACCTGTCAAAAGTTTGAGTCATGGACTCATTCTTAGTTGACATAAAGTTTTCATACTGTTGATTCAACATGGCATTCTGATTTCTCTTAGTACTTTTGGTACCAGAGAATCCCTTCTCTAGAGCATTCCAGAGCATTTGTGCATTAGTGCAATTACAGAACTGGTGTTGATACTCATTGGGAATGGCCAAGAGCAGTGTGCTCAAGGCTTTCATCTCTGTCTGCCATGTCTTTCTTTCAGCATCAGTTTTTGGTGGGGTTCTTTTTCCATCTTCACCAATATTTCCTGCATCAGATGGGCCATTCTCAATGATGTCCCACATGGAGTAATCTGTGACAAAATATATTGCTTGATTCTAATCTTCCACATGTCAAATTCATTGGATCTGATCATTGGAACCTTTGAGACCAGAGTACTGTTTGATTCAACTGTGTTTTCCATGATGAAAAATATTTCTAAGAATACTAGCTCTGATACCACTTGTCAGGATCTTAATTCTTAACAAGAATAAACACTCAGAAATAATATTAAAGAAGTTTGCGGAATAACACTTTAATATTCAGTGAAACAGTGAATCAGGATAACAACTTGTAAACTTTATTGAATGATTATAAATCTAAAAGATTCAACACTCAACCTCAATATTGATGAACAGAATCATCAATACGAATTCTACTTCTCTAGAATTAGGATTACAAACCTTGTGGTTGATTCTCTCTATGAAAACAAAGATTCAGAATTCTTAAAGTTATTTTCTATCAATTACAAACTATTCTATATATACTGAAGATAAAAGATAATTACAAATAATAAAGGATCTTCAAAAAATAATCTTCCTTCTTTATCTCCAAGCTTTCCATAATCTTCAATCTTGATCTGCACGAATCTTGATTATCTCTTAAGCAGCACTAAGTCTTTAGCAGCATTAATACTTTGAGCAATATTAATGTTCAGCAGTACTAACTACTAGCAGTACTAAAATTGCTTAGCAGCATTAATCTTGTTCAGCAGCATTAATCTCAGAAGTAGTAATCAAGTTCTTCTAGCAGTATTAACTGTACTTGTACATTTCTGAATTTCCCAACAATTTTTGAATAAGACTTTGTTACTTTGACGATTTTTTGACTGAATGCAGATTTTGATGGGGGTGTTACATGCTAATATCTCATGACTTGAGGTGACTTTTGAGGTTTGTATGTTCTAACTTTAAATCTTTGAATGTTTGAAAGAAGGACGACTTTCAGACATGAAAACATGGTTTTAAATGTTCAAACCACTTCTCAATTCTCAAAAAGTTTTCATGAAAGCATGCCCATTTGTAAAATAAAAAAACCAAATTCCATTCTCCCCCGACTCCATGTACGAATAAAGTGGTAAAGGGGTAGTAATATAATAAATCATATAGAATTTAGAAGTGTGATTTGAAATGTTTTCATTTTATGAGCTTTCATGACTAACTAACCGTGTGTTTCCAAAGATAAATACTTGTGTGTTATCTTTTCCATATACTGTCAAGTATTCATATACACCGGTTTAGTAATTTTTCATTGACATTGTTATTATCATGTCTCATACTAGAACAATTTTTCGATGGTAATAAATCATGTTTGCATATTCAATGTTGTTGAGCGTTACATTCATTCAAAACTAACCAATTCTTTCAAGGATTGCCTATATTTGTTCACATAGACAAATTCCAATTATTTCATTACCTAAGCTTTAATTGATTATCATTCATATCTGATCTTTTCGATACATTGTCAGATTCTCAAACAAGTCTTTTGTATTAATTTCATTCATTTAATATACTAGTTGTGAGAAATATTCAAAGATCAAAATGCTCAAATCTTCATGATATTTTTTATGAGCATTCATATATCTGACATATTTAATTCATATTTTTGTGCTTTAACTGTTCAAGTTAAACTATTGAACATCATGCTTTTAAAACAAATTTCCTGGGATTAGTGTGAGAACTTAAAACAATTCTATGGATTCACGTTAACTAGTGTTTCCTACCAAATAAAGTTATCCTTGAGTGATCGAGAGGCGACGACTCAATATCAAAGAGTGGGGAAATAACTCAAAGAGTTGAGTTTTACTCATTGAGATAAGATAAAATGTAAAAGAGAGTTTGGTTAGATGTGTTAGATCCCATTTCAAGCAACAAATTGAAGATCTCCATAGAAAAGTAGAGATAAGATGAAAATTAAGAAACTAATTATCAAGAATTCATCTCGTATGCTTTGATTTCATATATGGAGGGGAAATTGGGAAGAATACAATACTAAACATGTAAACGATTCTCAAGAGAATTAGTCTCTGTGTGTAAAAAAGTGTATTCCTCACCAAGTCTGTCCAAAGAACAAATGAGCCATGGGCACCTATAATTAGGCCCTGTTAGGACTGAAAGTCCTATGTGTTGAAAGTGGAATAAAGTATTTATAAGGGTTTGATTTGTAATTATTTGAAAGTTATTTTATTAAGATGGGCCCAAGCCCAGTTGCTTGTAAAGCCTAAGTATATAAAGGCTTATTTATCTCATAATTGGGGTTGAACAGTTTAGAAAGGTTAGAAATTCATTATTCAGTTTTCTAGTCATTAGGTTTACAAACTCTTATAAGAAATTCTCTCTATAAACCTAAACCCTTTGAAGTAATGTTAATCATATGACTAGTTGTTGTGGCCTATAATCTATTCATTTTTTATTGCTGTTATTCTGATTTGCACTGCACTGGGATCTACAATTGGTATCAAAGCAAAGAGACTAAAGGTTTGATCCAGAAAAAGGTTTGTCTGAAACCTTATAATCAATTATTTGAGTTAATTGCTTGTATGTGCTTTAATTGGTTACTGTTTATGTTTTTATTGATCGATTGTATCGGTCTAATGTGTTTCTGAAAATCAGTTTATCGATCGAACATCTTGGTTAATTATTTATCGGTCTGTTAATAGTTCTATCGGTCGGTTTAATATATCTTGATTGTTTATCGGTCAGTTGGTATCTGAAAAAGTTGTTTATCGATCCAAAGTTTTTGGGTTTCAAAAAGTTTTTTTTTTATTATCGGTCGAAGTTTCCAAAGGTTTTCATTCTGATTGTTTTTTTCTGAAAAGTTGTTTATCGGTCGTTTGATTTTCTGGGTCGAATAACATTGAAATTCATTGAGTTCTTCGGTGTTCTTCGATTTTATCGGTCTAATCTGCTTATCTGTTATTTGAACGATTCGATCGGGAAGTTGTAATTCCTGGTCATTGTGTTCGACCGGTACACTGCTTTACCGGTCCTTCTATTCGACTGATATAAGTACTGCCCTTTGACCGGGACTTTGTGTTTATCGGTCATTTGGATTCAACCGATAGTCTGTTTATACCGGTCCTTTGTTCGACCGGTACGTTGTCAACACCAGTCCTTTGTTCGACCGGTACGTTGTGTATACCGGTCCTTTGGTTCGACCGGTACGTTGTCAATACCGGTCCTTTACTCGACCGGTACATTCTCAATACCGGTCCTTTGTTTGACCGGTACGTTGTCTATACCGGTCTTTTTGTTCGACCGGTAGATTGCTTTGACCGATACCCTTGTCCAAAAGAGAATATGAAGAGTGGAAAGTTTATTTTTTGAACTGTGTGGACGAACATGAGGTGGGTCCCTACATCAGATTATTTTTGACTGAAGGGGAGATGCAATCCCAGATTCCTACAGAAGCTTCACCAGTGGAAAAGGAGGAAAGAGAGTGGGCTAACAATGTAGCTCGAAATTATATGAAAAGTAGTATCTCCAATGAATTTATTAGTGACATTTTCAAGGAAATTATTGGTCAAATAAATTCTAACAATATGACAGGAAAAGAGCTGTGGGATTGTACTGAATGGTTGGTGTTAGGGAAAAAGGGTTTATTAACAGGAAGAGAATTGGAAGCTGAGAACTGTGAGCTAAAAGGAAAGATCTCTATTTTGGAAGCTAAAACTCAGCAAATAGTCTCTGTTGAAAGTTCTGAGGAAAAGATTTCTGAACTGAAAGATGCAAATGCAGATATTCAAAAGCGTTTATCTGATTTGGAGCAACTGCTTGCTAAACACAAATATGATTTTGAGACTAAAGAGAAATCTTTCGCAAAGAAGTTCTCAGAATTCTCGAGAAAATGTGCTGATGAGAAGAAAGAAGTTGAGCTGAAATGCATAAATCTTTCTCAGCAAGTTTCTGATTTTCAGAAAGTAATCATTCTAGAAAGAGAGAAGTTTACCAAAGAGAAGAAGGCAATTGAACAAAAGAATGTTGGTGTCTTCAAAGAAATATCTGGCCAAAGAAACAATACTGAGAAGGGATTTGAAGAAGAAAGAAGCTTGTTTGAGACTAAGATCAAAAAACTTACTGCCAAGTTATCTGAACTATCTGAGAAGGCACTAAAAGAGCAGAAAACGAAGTCTGAGTTCACGAAGAAGATTGACCTTCTTGTTCAAGAAAGAGACAACTTCGCTTCAACGATTAAAGTGCTTGAAAAGTCTCTCTCAAGATTAAATCAGAAATCTGTCTCTACACAAAGGTCAGTTAAATCTTTTGATCAGATTCGTAAAACTAACCTTTTCTATGATAGAAATATAGATGGTTCAGGTACACATCAACGAAGACGGAGATACAAAGAAGAGGAACTGGTCTGGAAGAAGAAACCAGTTGAAGATGAGCTGGAAGAAAGGGAATCATGTGTACATGCGTCTAATGCCAAGAAGAACAAAGCGAGTAAAGGTAAACCTGATCATATCTACTCGAGAGATCAATTACTCAGGTTGTCAGGTAAGAAATACCATTGTTCTGATTGTCGTACACATGATCACATTCACAAATCCAGGGATCATTGCTGGTATGGTTCTTATTCTATATCCCCCACAAGAACTGCAACTAACATTCGAGTACCCAAATACCAGTGGGTACCAAAGCCGAAAACTGATTCTTTGTTGCAGGCACCTACTGTCAAGGGGGAGTACAAGAACAATGGCTTATAAGTAAATCAGCTTAGAACCCGGACTTCAACGAAGTTTGGCTTCTGATTACATGACAGATAAGGACCCGTTCTTCAACGTTTAGACCTGGATATTTTGCAAATATCCAGGGGGAGCTTAATAGATCTATATCGTTCTATCATGATTTGAAGGGGAGCTTAAAAGGTAAATATTTTCTAATCCTAGATCTCTGATTGTTTGAAAGAAGAACAACTTTCGAACATGAAAAACGTTTTCTGAAATGTTCAACCCACTTCTAATTCTCAAAAGATTTTATGAATTTAGAAGTGTGATTTTAAATGTTTTTCATTTTTGAGATATAATGTTTAACTGACTGTGTTTCTAAAGATCAATACTTGAGTATTATCTTGTCTTTATACTGTCACGTATTAACACACACAGGTTCAGTACTTCATTTGTATTTGTTATTACCATGTCTCATAACGAAACAATATTTCGATGGTAATACGCCCATTTGATATTCAATATCGTTGAGCATAAATCATTATTTCTAATATTGTTCTTTCATTTCTAAATTGTTTATATTTGTTCAAATAAACAAAATATCCCTTTCTTTGATACCCTAACCAGTTTAGTTGATCTGATTGGTACATTGTCAGTTTTTCAAAGATCAATTGCTCAAATCTCCTGAGCATACTTTTTGACAGTGTTATCTTATTTGAGCTTAAATGTTCAAGTTAAACTGTTGAGCCACTATTCTTTTTAGGACTTACATGGGCTTTGTGTGAGAACTTAAACAGAACTTCCATGGATTCACGTAAAACAGTGTTTCCTACCCCGGAAGTTATCCTAGAGTGATTTGAGGGGTGAGGAGTCATAAATCAAAGAGTGGGGGAGATAACTCATTAGGTTGAGTTTTTCTCATTGTGTGGAGCGGAAAAAATGAAAAAGAGAGTTTGGTTAGAAGTGAGCTTTAATGTTAAAAAGAAAGAGGGTGTGAGAACAGAGTTAAAAGAATATCAGAACTCTGCACCAACCACTTTCTGAGCCGGGAAGCCACATATTCTGATTGGTTCACATTCTTTGGTGACCATCATTAAAAAAAAAAAGTCACCTAGCCCATGCCAACTCTTTCTATAACCCCACCAACCACTCGTTTCTTTCTTAACAAAGAAATGTTTAATTTTCTTTGGGCACGCAACATATCTGCTATCTAGTCTTCATTTGGAAGATTTAGATATTGAAAAAGAAGGAAAGTTGCCCCACCTTCGCACCTCTTTCATGCACATTGAGTCCATGTAATATATGTTGTTGTCTCAACAATTTACACAATTTGAGCCTGATCAAGATAAGTCGCTTCAATCATTTGTACACTTGCACGAGCACACAAGGAATGAGTTTTCTTGTCATAACATTCATATAAAAAATTCCTTTGTGGTTTTTCAATGATTGAATGGAAGCCCTGGGGGAGTAATCATCACAAAAACTCCTTTCCAAAGTAAATATGTTGTACAAAGTGGCTCCGTGCTACTTACAGGCATACTAACTGTATCATTTGTTGATTCAGGTTTACCATTCCTAATATATCTGAATTTGAAAAGATTCGGACATATACATTTCATGAATTGATGGATTCTCAGATCACAGGTGGGAGAGTTAAAGGGGGAGAAAAAGTTCAATTTAAAAGGTTTAAAGAAAGAAAGTTATTTTTGAAGACAGTCTAGAGATCAAAGAGATGAAGATGCTGTTTTTTTTTCGAAGATGAAGATTTCAAAGTTTGTATTGATTCTTTCCCGTATCACGTATCATGTGGTGTCTGCTACAAATTTGTTTATCATTCCTCCTACGAGATGATTGAAACAAGTTCTTAAGATGAAAGTCTATTTAACTCGCGGTTCAAAGATAGATTCTGTGTTTTAAACTGAAGAAGCGCCGTGGAATGTCAAGTAACTCTCACATTATCTTTCTTGTGTGCTGATCCGATGTGATTGAGTTTCTACATTTAAAAGTTGCTTGATAGTGCATTCAGTCGAGGCTATTGTACATTGAGTCTGGTTACACAGTTGAAATTATGAAGACCAAGAGATTTATTCAAGGGGGAGCTTGGAAAGATATGAAGATATGCAACACCAAAGTTCTTCAAAGATTCAAGAGGGAAAGAAGATCAAACCTGAAGATTTAAAGAAGATCAATGTTTGAAGATTTTAAGAAGATAAATGATTTATTCAACTTTAGGGGGAGATTGTTAGGACTGAAAGTCCTATGTGTTGAAAGTGGAATAAAGTATTTATAAGGGTTTGATTTGTAATTATTTGAAAGTTATTTTTTTAAGATGGGCCCAAGCCCATAAGCCCAATTGCTTGTAAAGCCTAAGTATATAAAGGCTTATTTATCTCATAATTGGGGTTGAACAGTTTAGAAAGGTTAGAAATTCATTATTCAGTTTTCTAGTCATTAGGTTTACAAACTCTTATCAGAAATTCTCTCTATAAATCTAAACCCTTTGAAGTAATGTTAATCATATGACTAGTTGTTGTGGCCTATAATCTGTTCATCTTTGATTGTTGTTATTCTGATTTGCACTGCACTGGGATCTACAGGCCCATTTACAAAGAAAAGGCTCAAACCCATCCGCATTTTATTTGGCAGTTTTTTGGATGTTAAATACCATTGGATGGGTTACTTTTTATTGGCATTGGAAGCATATTACATTATGGCAGGGTAATGTTTCGCAGTTTAATGAATCTTCCACTTCAACTAATTATAAAGCCCAAATACAATTTCTTTATAAAAATTCAATTAAATTCGGGGATACTTTAACCTAACAATATCCCCGTAATGTTTTATAAAGAAAGCATCATCATATAGTCTCCCCCTTGTTTTCTTTAGAATCTATGGTGTGTCGTTCTTCGAGTCTTCAAATCATCAAAAGATCCCCCTCAAATGTAGAACCGTCTTCCTGAAAGACTTAGATAAATTACCCTATTTTGTTCAATTTTCATATCTCAAGTTCACCGTTGTTTTTGACCATCAAGGATCCTAATTGAGAGAAAACATAAGGCATGCACATTGAACTCCAACCTCTTATCTTTCCAACAAGCTTTGATTCATCTATTTTGGAAGAAAAATGAGTGAGTTGTGCAATTTTTCCCTGAGTTGCGCAGAACCGTCGTAAAAACAGAAAATTTGACTCTTAAGATCCCGTTGAGTAAGCGTTCAGTATCAAACCTTAAACTTGAATAACATAAGAGGGAGTGAAAATCAATGTGACACATATGTATCTTGAAACCATGAATAACCAACAAGAGAACACCTTTCTTGAAAGCGGAAAGAGCACGAGTGAAGTGCAATGCTTTCGGTCCAACACTCTAACGCAGACTTTGACACAGATTCTGGTATATCAACTCACAGAATTTGAGAAAACTTAAAACATAAAATTCATACGTCTGTGTTTTAGCAATTCAACACAACTAGACTCATGTAAATCGGAGCATCAAGTAAAAGGTTGTGCGCGTGTTTCTGATGTTAGAAAATTTGAAATATTCGGGATTCCGGATCTTGGTTCATGGTAACCTCTAGATCATCGACCTCTAATACGCGTGATCTGGTCTACCTCTGGTCCCTCTCTTCTGGCCACTGCTCTTCAGGGATTTGGTCCACAGTGGCTCTTTGGAAAACTTAAGAGCCTCTCTGAGAATCACTTCTGGACATTTTAAATGGACATCCTCAGAGGCTCTGACCATTTTACTTCTGCATCCTTACAAAGTCTCTGCAATCTGCCTCTGATGTGTATTAAAAGCACAACTTCTTCACATACACTAAGGTTCTGTGCATGCCTCTGTGCACAACATCCTCTGGTTAACAGCCTCTACATTCTTTGGATGAAGTCTCGATAGGAACTTCTACACATGTTTGGACTCCCTCTTCAGAGCATAAGCATCTCTGGACAACTTCTGCAGAGGTTCTGGACAATCTTCAGAGGCTCTGCAATCTTCCTCTGCATAGATCTAAGTTGTTGGACTAATATGAACGCACACAAAGAATCTGGACAACTTCTTTTTGCTTCTAGATAGGCTATGTGCGTGTTTCTAAGCATCCTGGACAGACTAAGAAATAGCTCTGTATATTATTGATCACATAATCATCTTCTGAATTGTATGGAACCATCTCCAGATGTACAAGTCTGTGATCACAATATTCCAATTCTTTGTGTAGCCTCTGATCAAGCTCTTTCTAAATAGCCTATGATCAGGATTTTGAAGTAGCTATGAATATGCTTGATCACATAACTATGAATGTAATCAAGCTCTTTCTAAATAGCCTGTGATCACATAACTATGAATATGATTGAGTCTATGTCTAAAAACACATGATCAAGATTTTGAAGTAGCAAACATCATAGCAAATTCTGGAGTGCCTTTGACCAAATTCTGGTTTGAAACTTCATATGTAGCAGCTACACTTTGAGTTAATTTGTGAATATCAAATAGAAATCTGGAAGCAAACACACAAATTAGTCCATTACACATTCATATGCACGTACAATTAATTGTGGATCATTGTTGTTGCAGAACTTCATCACACGTTTAGGTCCAAAAGTAACTAACCAACGACCTATGGCGTTTGATCACAGTCTTTTCACACTGTCGTTTTCTGTAAAAGCCTTTGATCATAGAATATCTCGGGACCCCCGCTGGTAAATATGGGGCTCTGGCAGCCGCACGTTTTTTATATGATGCATCGAATGCTTCCTCTCCTTTCAGTAAAAATCCCAATAGGGACAGCACACCCCCCACTTCAAGCGCACCTTTGTATCGACTGAATCACTCTAAGGGTCTGGATACCTTCCAGGTAATCTCCCTACTTGTGCATTGGATGATGCAGCGACAGCAGCTGCATGTGATGCTACAGATGTAATTTCAGCAACTACTAGGTCTTCAACAACTAAAAGATCATCTAACAATACCAATTCCATCTTTTGACACCCATCTGATGGCAATAGCAGAAGTTGTCGTTGTATTTCCAGAAGAATAGTCCAAGCCAACAACAGTCTGTTTATCGATTGGTTTCGCAATTTTTACATGCACAAATCTAAGGACTTGTTGTTACAATATTAACATAGACTTTTGGATTGAATTGACAACAACAAATTTGCAGCCTTTGAACTGCAACAATGTAATTTACTAACATATATTCAGTATGAAAAGGAGCCACATTCTGCTACACTTTGAATTCTGCATAACATATTTGCTAAAAAAATTGTGGACAACAGCTTCTGTGGTTAAGTGTGATCAGAACCTGCATACGACTCTAATGCAGGGGAACAACAACTCTAGCATCCTCTAAACATAGTCCAAACAGTCCCGAAAAGACCACCAAACAACCACTAACGAACTGTTACTGGTTAAATTGCACCATTGATGCTACTGTTTTCAATCCTGCACTCAAATAACAGTCTTAAGGTTAATGTTTTGTGGCTCAAAAACAAGAGGTTCGGTCCTATTCAGGTTGCTGAAGTCAAATACAAAATCCACACTATTAAGTTGTCTTCTGCCTATTCCATTGTTACAACCTTCTATTTTGATGAAATTTAAAATTCAAACAAGGCAGTGCCCTGGCAGCAACTACATATTTTTAACTCTTTTGCTGCAGTGACACATCAAACTAGCAGAAGCACCGATTCATAGATTTTTTAATCTGTTTTCAAAAAATTAACAGACTTATCAAACATAGTTGATGCACTATTCAAATTCAAAAACTTCGTATAACAAATATGTTTTCAATCAACTGAAGTGCAATCTTCATATTTCCATCTTAATTGCAGATTATGGACAACCTTTGAACAAGTCTGGATGAACAGATCATTTGAAACTCAAATACAAAACTCAAAGTTTACACATAAAGTTGTTGAAACTTTGGATAAGCATGATCAACAAGCATTATGCCTTCAAAGTTCAAAGTCTGATTATTCTAAGCTATTGGAACAACACTGTTTAAGTTTTGTTAAGACATTGTGAACCGCCTTTCAAAACCACATACATTATGTTGCAGATCTCGAACAATCATTCAACATTTTGAAATCTGAACTATATACAATTAACCAACAGCTACACAGCAAAATCTTTACGTTCTGATAGCTGCAAAATATGTTTGTACAATAGCAAACAACAACAAACAGACCCAATTTGGGACTGTATGCACTTTGAAAATTTTAAACTCTAAAACGATCAACAACAGCAAAAAAAACTTTCTGTTTTGCCCGAATTGGATCATAACCAATAGCAACTAGATATACTATTGATCAATTCTGCACATATATGAATTCAAAGAAAAAACCTCAAACTTCAATAAAAACACGGATTATAACAATCTGTTCTATGCTATGAAACTTGGTACAGGGATAAATCTCCATCCTTATTCCTCCAAATTGATATCACAATTGTAACCAAATATCCATTATCCATGATATGTAAGTGTTCCAGCGATCAAACACTAGATAATCCGAATAAAAACCAAAATCTGAATAAAAGAGAGTCCAAACTCGGATGAAGATAAAGCTAGATCAAAGATCATAACCTTGAATCCAAGATGCCATAAAAGCTATGGACTAAAACCACACACAAAGATGGGATCATAGATCAACCATCTACTTAGTTCTATCAAATATCAGACCAATAAAGGAGAGAGATCAAAGAACACACACATGTAATAAATCTGATCAGATTTAATCCAAATAGATCAAATCTTCACAGACATTTCATCAAACGTATGGTGTGCAGAAATAAGATTTGGTGAGAAATCAATAAAATTTTCCATCAATGATCATCCAAATCACATCTAAATAAAAAAAATGGATATCAAATAAGCACAAAACAGAAAATAAACCGTAGAAATGATATTTGTGTTTAGGCTCATGTGATTTAACCAACCAAAGCACCAAAACATAAAAATAATCATACAATCTTCAATTGTTTCCATAGATGACCAACTTGAAGAAAAGTTTCTTCAAATGGCTCTGATACCAATTGTTAGATTCCATTTCAAGCAACAAATTGAAGATCTCCATAGAAAAGTAGCCATAAGATGAAAATTAAGAAACTAATTATCAAGATATCATCTCATATGCTTTGATTTCATATATGGAGAGGAAATTGGGAAGAACACGACACTAAACATGTAAACAACTTTCATGAGAATTAGTCTGTGTGTGTAAAAAGTGTATTCCTCACCACGTCTCTCCAAAGAACAAATGAGCCATTGGCACCTATAAGTAGGGCCCATTTACAAAGAAAAGTTTCAAACCCAAACAACTAATTATAAAGCCAAAATACAATTTCTTTATAAAACATTCAACTTAAATTGGGGCTAATTTAACCAAACAATATGTGATCTTAAATGTTAAAAGAAAGACGGTGTGAGAACAAAGTTAAAAGAATATAAGAACTCTGCACCAAATACTTTCTGAGTCGGGCAGCCACATTACTGTTGTTTCACGATTCTTTGGTGAACATCATTGAAACAGGCATTAGCCCATTCCAACTCTTGAATTAAACCACACCAGCTACACATCTTTTTCTAAACAAAAAGTTGTTTCATATTTTCATGGGGATGCAACACATATGTTATCTGATCTTCACTCAGAAGATTTGGATATTCAAACAGAAGGAAGTTGCCCTAACTTCTACCTTCGATCATGCACATTGAGTCTGTGGAATACTGTTGTTTTGTCTCAATTGTTTACACATCTTGAGCCTAATATAGAACATCATGCTTAATTTTTTCACACACAAGCACATATACACAAAAATATTGTTTCTCTGTCGGAAAATTCATAGAATTACCTTGTGTTTTTTGATGTTTTAATGGAAGACCTGGGGATTGAACATCAATAAAACTCCTTGTACAGTACATTTGTTGTACCAAGTGGCTTCTTGTTACTTATAGGCATTATAACTGATTCATCTGTTGATTCATGGTTACCACTCAATTCTGAATTTGAAAAGATTCAGAATCATTTATGAACTGACAGATGTTCAGAAGTCATATGGAAAGATTAGTTGGTCAGATTTTGGAAGATGCATTTCTTGCAAAAGTTTTGATGATGTTGAAGTTCACATTCATCAAAAAGGGGGAGATGACAACAATAAATGGTGAAGTTTGAGATAGTTTATTTTTCAAGAATAAGGAGAAGGTATCAAGAAGTGATCTAATGGGGAGATGATATAGAAAGTAAAAGCATTTCATGGGGAGAGATTAAACAAGAAATGGATCGTGTTGTGAAGAAATAAAAAAGAAATGACAAAATTTGAAAGTTCAATATCTGAGATATGTAGAGAATATACAGAATGAAAGAGAAAGTTCAAAGTGTTTTGAAAGTTTGTTGAAGATAACATAAAATTTATTTGAAGATTATTTTCTAAAGTAAAGAGAGCAAAAGCTGGAGATAATTTGTTTTCTGAAGACTGAAAGAGGTTTTTATAAACCTTAGGGGAGATTGTTAAAGTTTTTCAGAAGATCCCAATAAAATAAGAAAGGGGGAGATTGACTTTGAACATGTTTACCCAAAGAAGAAGATTGATTTATCAAAGGAGAAGTTTGTTTTTGATAAAGATGAATAAGGGGGAGATTGATTTAATTAAAGATCATATACAAGGGGAGGATTGTTTGATAGTGGAAAATTTCTTTTTGAATCGAAAAAGGGGGAAATAAAATGCTTATCTTTTTAGTGACGATCTTGAATCCAAAGGGGAGATTGTTAGAGCATATTTGTTAGATCCAATATCATTGAGTTTGAAAGTCAAAGCCTTCAAAGTCAAAGTTGTTAAAAGAGGAAACTCAAAATCATGCAAAGTCAAAGTATTAGTTAGTTGTTAGTTTGGTTTGTTCCTTGTAATTCTAGTTGATATGAATAGATTTTTATTTGTAGAATCCAGAGACAAACTTACAAAGAGAATTTAGAGAGAGAAATATTGTAATTGAGAGAGTTTGTAATATGCTGTTTCATTGATCTAATTGAAATGGCAATTGGTATCGATTTCTGTTGTTAATCTTCATTGAGTTGCACATTTTGGAACACACATTTTCATTATAATCATTGAAAATGGGTACAGAGGATTTATGTTTACAATCTCTTCTAGCATCAGACTTCTTTTTACAGAAGGACCTATCTAGGCTAGATATATTTTTATGAAAAATCCTCTCTGGATGATTTTTCGGTTGTACCCATCTTCTATGGTAACCCTCCTTTGGTTTCACTGCTACAGAAGCAAAAGATTTGTCATTATGAATCCATTTATGCTTTTGTTGCCAAGTGTACTTATCATGATTTGGCTTTAATGATTTTGAAGGTTTTGGACATTGAGATGACATTTCTTTTTGTTTGTTAATCTTTTCAAGCTCAAGAGAGGTCTTAGCTTGTATGTACATGTCCAAGAAATCAGGCAAATAAGTATTGTTGCATAATTTTCCTTTGAAGGAGTTGTTCTGTAAAGAATGCGAGAGGGGATTGTAAATCCCTCAATTTGCAAGGCACTATCTCTGATTCGACATAATCAGTCTCTAAGCAGATAGAGGTTGAGTCACCCTCATATTCTGAGTTTGGGTCAAGAAAATCTCTGTTAACAGACGCATGATTTTCTGGACATATGCAACAATGGATTACATCATTGTTTATGGAAAATAATAAATCTTTTGAAATACACGGGACAATTTCAGGAGCTTTGAATATTTCCATCAAATTTTGTTCAAGATATCTTGCATGACAGAGGACATATTATGGCAGGCGAAAAAGCTGTTTTCATAGGTTTCTTTCAAGTCATTTTCCAAAAATTTGATTAACATTCCTTCCGCATAGGAGTAGATGAACTCAGGTGCCTCAGATGATAATTCCTTTTCAGGACAAAGGCCACTTGAGCTTAAGTTTCTCAGTGACCAAATTTGAAGAGTACTATCTGATCTTGGGTTTTCAGATATTTCTTTGGTTTAGATGCTCTTTTGACAAAGATTGAAGAAGGCAAATCTCTGTTTTAATACCAAACATTTGTCATTTTCAATGGACTCCTCTCATAGGGTTCCCCAAAGGTTCTACGCCTCTTGAATACATAAGTCAAGTTTGGAAAACCTGATTTTTTAATTTTCCCAATGGAGAATATGGAGGACAAGGATTTGTTCCTTTTGTTTCTAACACAAGGATCCACGTCACATAATCCAATTCCTCTTCTTCCAACTTGGGTGTTTACTTTTTCATGCACCTTCTGTGCATATTGATATTTCCTTATCAAAAGGTCTTTGTCGAGCATGTCCTGATGTAGGACTTCTTTTTCTCTTTGAAAAAAAATATTAAGAGCCAGAATATTCATTCTGTCACTCTCATTAACTTTAAGCTCCTTGGTCTTGTTTTTCAAAACTAGATCAAGATGAGTAACTTTTTCTTTTAAAGACTTCATTTCTGTGAAATGCTCAGTTTTAATATTTTTCTTATCAAGAGAGATTTTAGCCTTTCCATGAGTAAGAAGTCTAGTGTCTCTCTCATAAAAGGCAAGTTTCTTTTTCAAATCAGAACAAGTGTTTTCAAAAGTATGGAATTTTTTTGTGAGTTTAAGCAATTTGTTTTTTCTTTCATTTGAGCAAGAGTTAGAAGTGGTGTTAGTGCTCAAATATGTTGGATCTAAGATTATGAAGTTGAAAGTTGAAGCTCAAGTCAAAGATTCTTAATAAGGACAGTCAAAGTCTAGTTTAGTTTTTGTCTTTGTAAGCTGGTGGTATATAAGATTTTATTTTATTTGTAATCTTGTAGCACCAAGAGCACTTAACACTTAGACTTAGAGATAATACATTTGTAGAGATAGAAATATTGTACTTTGAGAGAATTTGTAATAAGTGATTTCATGATATACAAATGTGTTGGATCCCAGATTTAATCTTACAATAATGATATAAACAAAAAGAATAAGAACAACAAAAGCTATATAGATTAATATCAAAAGAAGATTCAAATATCACAGTTTATAAACAAATATGTAGAAAGTACAAGATCTTCTTTGAAATATATTCAATTGATTTATCAGATACAAGATATCAAAAACCACACTTTTGTCAATGGAGTGATGGTCCTATTTATAGGACCATAAAGTGAGCAGTGTACTATCCTGACAATTAGAAGCATGCTTGAACAGTGTCTTACCTAATAGGTAAGCTCAAGACATGTTTGAAAAATGACCTACTCTAGAAAGCAAATCTTATCACTAAGTGACATGTCATTTGTTCTTCAGTTCATAACTTGTATAAATCTTGTCTTGATCTGTATAAATAACACCTTCAGAGCTCTGAACAAGAGCTCTAATGAAGATATCTCGGATGTCTTCCCGTCTGAAGAGTCTGTCTGTGAACTGACTTCAGATCCTGACTTGGCTAATGAAGCTTTTTCTGCTGATGTCTCTGAATATCTTCAGAGGAAGACTTGATCTATTTTCAATACTTTTACAATTCAAAATTGGGGCTAACAATCTCCCCCTAAGTATTGAAAATAAAAACAAATGCAAGATGTCAGAGAATCTAGCACCTATCAGTAGAACAGATTACATGAAACTTCATAATAATCTCTCTGAAATTAATCATTGAGCCAATCTCTAAGTACAGTTTCGCCAAAAGATCTACCCTGTGTCGTTCTTCCATCATATGAATCATCTTCTGCACACCTCTTAAGGTTTCATCAGAGTACTTCGATACTTCTGAAGCAAGAAAGATTTTCTTGATTTGGTTCACCCTGTAGACGAAACCTAGAGGCTCTGCAATAATTGATCCTGTTTTCTGCTTATCAAAAATCCCGATCGTCTCCACTGGTTTAGTCACTCCCAGTTTTTCTTCGCCCAGATTCAGAGCAATCTGGATGTCAAGTCTTGCTCTGTGTTTTACGTATGCTTCTATTGCTCGTCTGACTTCAAACATGTCCATTCTGAATTCCCTTCCTTGATCATAACTTGCAGAGCAGTAGGCATACAAATGAGGTAGATCATGTGGATTTAGATTTACGAGATCATTATAATTGAACTTGTAAACCTTCTGATCAGAGCGAATTACCTCATACTGCCTGTAGATGATCTTGTTATAGGCAAATTTCCTTTCAGAGATTTTGTTGACTTTTATTATTGGATCATCAGAGAGAACCTTTACTCTTGGAGTTGTCTTATCTCTGATGAATCCTCGCTCATTATCAGGCATGTTCTCGCTGATTCTTGGGTTCAAAGGAATGACTTAAGTATCTCCAAGATTGAACTAACAATAAATGTATCTGAAATGATCTTCTATGGAAGCATCGGGCTTGGAGGCAAGGAATGTGGGAGGATGGGTGAAGACTTTGGCTGGTAAACCAATGCTTGCTTTCTGAACAAGATCCTCTGGAGGAGCCTATTCATCGACAACCATGGTTGTTTCTTCAGCAGACAAATGTGTTGTCTCTGGTTCCTTTGCCTGTGGTTGAATTTTTGGAGTTGGTTCAGAGATATACCCATCAATATCTGGTGATTCTCTAAACTCTGCTTCTCTTGAAGTATGATGTGGTTAGGCATTCTTGTATACATAATCTTCAACATCAATTACTTCAACTTCTTCTTCAGCAGCTTCTTCTTCTCTTTCAGACTCAGATTTTTCTTTTTCTTCAGATTCTGATCTGAAGCCATCTCTCATCACAATATTTGGTCTTTCTGGTGATAAGAATGCATCTTCGGATGTTGTGAAGTACACCAGTTGTTCATCTTCATCAAGAGCCCCAATCGTTTCAGGTATAGCATTCACAATTGAATGATTGGAGACACTGAAGTTAATGGTTAGAGTATTATAGGTACAGAAGGTGCTTGAAGTATCTGGTTGTCATCAGCAGAGGTGGTGTTCCTCTTTGGTTCCTTCTCTTAAACACCTCTGTTGGTTGATGCTGGTGTAGCAGAGCCACTTGTATTTGCAGGTTCAGAGGGAGCAACTTCAGAGCGATGTCCTGTTGCTTCTCTGATCTCCTCCTTTTGAGATTCAGAGGCTCCATCCTCGTTAGAGCCCTCTAAATCATCAAACCTAAACCTCTTGGCCGCTGCGCTGCAAGTTTCACCTTCGAACTTTCGTTTATATTTTGGAGACCCTGCAACAGCCAATCCCTTTCCCTTGGGGTCAAGTGCAGCTTGCTGAATTGATGTTATTGCCTCTGAAGCTGCGCCAAAGATTTCAGCTACCTGATCCTCTGTATTATATTTGTGAACCTCTAGAGTAGCTTTAACCTATTTTTGGGCAATTATAGAGATATTTGAAGAGCATGTCAGCATTCTACTCATTATTGCATTCTTGAAGGAAGCTAGATCACTCTTGGTGATGAGGTCTTCAGCTGTTCTGACGGGTGGAATGGGGATCTCTGAAGGTGTGGTTGTTGTAGGAAAGGAAGCTTGAATGGTAGACTTGATGAGGTCAGAGATAGAGGCCAATTGCTCTAATGAGAGTGAAGTTGATATTGTGGCCACTACCTCTTCTCTAAGTTCCTTTTACTCTCTCTGAACATCTGTAACTGTGGAGGATTGAGTCTGAAGGGTAGAAATCTGAGCTTTAAGAGCTGCAATATCCAGAGATGAAAATACCTTTTGCTGAAACAGTTATTGTTCCAACCCCTTAATTCAATGAGTGGCATTAAGAAGTTGGGTCTTCATAGTAGAAACCTCTGCTCCGAAATTGTGATTTTCAGAGCGTAGAGCAGAGGTCTCTGTACCGTCAATTCTTTGAAAGTTATGCTCATTCATGGAACTTCTGACTTATTCACAAAATCTTTGGAACTCTGAATTTGTGAGAAGGTCAGAGATGGGTACATTAGTAACAACACATGTTACCATGTTATCCTCGAGTCCAGAGGAGCCTTCTTTCAGAGATGGTTGTATGTTGTCTCTGGAAGGACTTCCGCTCAGTCCTCGATGTTCTGGAGAATCATCTCTGAGCGTTCTTTTCGCATCAAAGTCCTCCTCCTCAGATTCAGAGGACTGGAAGTGAATCTGGGAGGTGAGCTTGCGATCCAAGCAAGTCAATCCTTGTGCCTGAAGGGTAAGCCAATGTCCCTGTGTTGGACAGCTCCTACGGGATAATCTAAAGGGTGAGAGATGTGACAGAGATGCATCATCGCGTATAGGAATAGTTGTCATACTCTAAGACAACTGAGTACTTATCACATTGGCTAAGTCCTGTTGAGAGGAATTATCTAGAAATTGGGTTTCCTTAGGTTTGTGAACCTCAGAGGTAGAAAAAGTCACCTCTGAAGTGGCTTGGTGTGATGGGTTCGAGGTACGCACCTCTGTTTCAATAATCATAGCCTCTGGATCAGGCTGGTTAGATTGTGTGGTTGCACTGGGAGAGGGGGTAGGAGTCTTAAAATAGATGTGTCTTTGGACATCTTTTTGAGAGGAGGGGTGAGAACACTCTAGTGTCTCTAAGTCCTTAGGGGACTCGCTCTTCTTACTTTGAGAATCTTCAGAGCTAGTCTCTGAAGATGCATCCTCACTTGCCTCAGAGCTAGTAAAGTTACTCTATTCACAAGCATCTGAGGGGTCTTCCCTTGCTCCCTCGTTGACAACCCATTTTGGTGCGTTGTCATCTCTCTGTACTTCAGTTTCTCTGATAGGAGTACGCTCTGGTTCACTCCTCAAAGAACTCTAAACTTCAGGGTTCTCTGATCCCTCTTAAGTAGAGTTGCTCTGACTCTCCATTTGGGGCATAGGATCTAAGTGTGTTAGGGTTCCCAGGACCACTCTAGTCCTTGGGAAAGACGGAGATAAGAAGCTAAGGCTACAGATTGAAGATTTACCTGATCAAGCATTTGGTAAGGAATCCTTCGTGCTCTTGGATTGTCTTTAGAGAGAATGGTCGGTTTGAAGCTGTTCATAATGTAGAAAGGAGTCTTGGGTTGATCAGAGTGGGTCAGAATGTGAATGTTGGGAACTGAAGAATCTATCAAGTATGGTTAATACTGCTAGTAGTTAGTGCTGCTTAGTAGTTAATGCTGCTAGAAGAGATTAATGCTGCTGAAGATTAATACTGTTTATAAGATGAAGATTCGCATGAAAGGATAACAGCTGGATAATCTGAAGATATACATGGAAGCTTAGAAATATACATGGAAGATATACTGAAGATATTTTTATTTCTTGTAATTATCTTTTGATTAGTATATGTATAGAATTTATAGAATAGAAAGATAATTTTTGATAATTATTCATTCAAAGTTATAGAGAGAAATCAACCTCAAGGCTTAGATCCTAATTCTAGAGAAGTAGAATTCCTCTTGAAAGAGTCTGTTCTTCAAGATTGAGGTTGAGTGTGTAATCTTGTGATTTCAATTATTCAATACAAGTTTACAGTTTGTTATTCATATTTACTGTGTGTGATTACTGTTTCATTGAATATCAAAGTGTTATTCGGCAAACTTCTATGATATTGTTTCTGAGAATTAATTCTTGTTGAGAATTCGATCCTGACAAGTGGTATCAAAGCCTAATTCCCTCAGAAACATCTATTCATTCATCATGGAAAACCTTGCAGAATCAAACAGTACTCTGGTCTCTAAGGTTCCAATGCTCAAACCCAGTGAGTTTGACATGTGGAAAATCAGAATCAGACAATACATTCTTCTCACTGACTACTCAATGTGGGATATCATTGAGAATGGTCCTTCTGAAGCTGGAAGGATAGGACCAGATGGGAAAAGACCTCCACCAAAGACAGATGGTGAGAGGAAAATAAGACAGACAGAGATGAAGGCATTGAGCACTCTGCTCTTGGCCATCCCCAATGAATATCAGCATCAATTTTGCAACTGCACTGATGCTCAGATTCTCTGGAATGCTCTAGAGAATACATTTGCTGGCACTAAGAGCATCAAAAGAAATCAAAGAGATGTTCTAAAGCAGCAGTATGAGAACTTCTCTTCCTCAAAGAATGAGTCTATGACTCAAACTTTTGATAGGTTCAACAAACTCATTGGTGAACTGGCTACTGTAGGAGTGAAGATGGAACAAGATGATATCAACAGAAAGTTCCTCAGATCTCTTGGGGATGAATGGACTATTTACACTGTCTCATATAGACAGAGTGACAATCTGGAAGAGAAGGAACTTGATGATCTATATAATGATCTGAGAGTCTTTGAAGCTGGGGTAGAATCCAAGAAGAAGCCCTCTGGTTATATCCACAATGTTTCACTCCTTTCAGCATCCACTGATACTACTGCCAACCCTGAAGCAGTTAGTACTGCCAGTGGAGTAAATTCAGAAAAAGGCACTGAAACTATTTTTGAAGCCTTTTTGTCCAGTCATAGCAACAATTCATTGATCAATGATGATTTGGATCAACTTCACCCTGATGACCTGGAGGAGATGGATATTAAATGGCAGATGGCCATGTTATCCATGAGGGTGAAGATGTTTATTAAAAGAACAGGAAGGAATAACTTCTCTCAAAGAAGAGAAGATGGAGCTGGTTTTGACAATACTAAGGTGGAATGCTATAAGTGTCACCAGAAAGGACACTTTGCTAGAGAGTGCAGGAGTGTTGTTCCAAACAACAACCACCAACAAGCTCAGAATGGAGGCTACAATCAGAACAAGAATCCTGCTCAAGCACTGGTTTCTCAACAAGGAATGGGATTTGACTGGAGTGATCAAGCTGAAGAAGCCATTCAGAATCAAGCTCTTATGGCAGAAGTGTCTGATCTCCCCTCTGAGGTAATTTCTAATCTTTGCACTAAATCTTGTATAGACACTGTCAAAAGATACAGGGATCACATTCAAAGTATGTGTGATGACCTCAAAAGATTAGAAAAGGACAGAAGAGATTATGTGTTGATAGTAGAGAGATTTGAAGAGCAAATCAAAGGCTTTCAAGCTAATGAACTTCAACACTCCTATGACACAAACTATTGGAAGTGGGAAAAGAATGAGTTAGAGACCAAACTGACTAAGTCCTTGGAAGAGAATGATAGGCTGAAAGAGGAACTGTCTAGAGTTAAACTTGACATAGAAAAGTTTTCATATGCTTCAAAAGCAATGGATTCTATTCTAAAGGCTCAGATTCATGATAAGATGAAGCCTGGTATTGGATACAACAATACACCTCCTCCTTACAACAATAACTATATCTCTCCTACTTCAGACTTGTTAGAAACCAAGGAGAAAAAGGACTTATCTGAGGAAGCTTTTAAGATAGATCCTTTAGATAAGGTAGTAGTTAAGGATTTGACTGAGAAAGAAGCAAGTGAGAATAGGTATAATGATGTGAGTAAAGAGATCCCATTAGAAAACAACATTATCACCAATGAGAGATGTGGGAAAATCTGGGTCAAGTCCAAGGAGATAGAGAATACCAAAGGAAAAGATAACAAGGTCCATTACAAACAAACCACGGTTGTGAATCCTGGATCTTGTAAACAGTGTGCTTGCTGTAAAGCCAAGAGCCTAAATTCTGGTTTAAAAAGAGAAAATCAAAGAAACTGGAATAATCAATGGGCTCAGAAACAAGGAGTTGATCTGAATAAAATCAATAGACCAAAACCTTGTTTCATATGTGGCAAGTTAAAACACTTGGCCAAATATTGCTTCTTTAATCCTATTAATCAACAGATGAACTTTCAAAGATTTATGCAAAAACCTATTGGTTATAGGAAGGTTGGAAAGAAACATGTGATAAAGACACATGGTGAAAGTATAGGCCCCATGAAGGAAAAGGCTTTAAAAGAAAATATTAAAATGTGGGTGCCTAGAAGCACTAAACCTGTTAATACTGCTGACAGGTTAGTGCTGCTGAAGGTATTACTGCTGCTACCAGTGTTAGTACTGCTGAAAATATTAATGCTGCTAATACTGTTAGTACCTCTTCAAAGGTTAATACTGCCAACACAGTTACTGCTGCTAACACAGTTACTACTTCTAACAAGGTTAGTACTACTAAGCATGCAAGTGTTGCTAAGGCAGTTAATACTTCTAAAACCAGTACTACTTCTAGCAAAAATGTTTCCAAGCCTATTATAGTGACAAAGTACTCCAAGAATGAGGAGTTAAAGTTCAAAAATCTTGTCAAGAAAGAATGCAAGTATTTTGATGAGAAAGGGGTACCCAAGACCACTTTGGCTTGGGTTCCTAATTCATACTAACTGATTTATTTTATGTCCAGGGCAATCAACAGCTCAAGGGAAAGAGCATATGGCATGTTGATAGTGGTTGCTCTAGGCACATGACAGGCAACATGTCATGCCTTCAGGATTTCAAGCATATCAATGGAGGACATGTTGCATTTGGAGATAATCTTACTGGTGGAAAAATAAGTGGAAAAGGTAATGTCACCAAAGGTAAGATGACATTTGAGGATGTCTACTATGTTGATCAGTTGAAGTACAACCTGTTAAGTGTATCACAGGTTTGTGACAAACAACATAGTATATTATTTACAAATACTGAATGTATGATCCTTGCTCCAGGGTTCAAGGTAGTTGATGAAAGCATGATACTACTTAGAACTCCAAGAAAGGACAATGTTTATTGTCTAGATATGGACAATGTTGATAGTGATTCATCTCTAAATTGTCTTGTTTCAAAAGCTTCTGTAGATGAATCCTCTCTTTGGCACAGAAGGATGTGTCACATGAATTTTAAGACTATGAACAAACTTGTTAAAAACAACCTTGTAAGAGGTTTACCATCTAAAGTCTTTTCATGTGATGATCATTGTGTTGCTTGCCTTACAGGCAAACAGCATAAAACTTCTCATAAGACCAAAGAGATAAACTCAATTTCTTCTTGTCTCCAGTTATTGCATATGGATTTGTTTGGTCCTACAAATGTTATGAGTATTGGCAAGAAATCTTACTGCTTGGTTATTGTTGATGATTACTCAAGATTTACTTGGGTATATTTTCTAAGGACTAAGGATGAGACAAATGGACTGATCAAATCCTTTATCCTAAGAATTGAAAACCAAACTAATCAAAAAGTAAAAATCATTAGATCAGACAATGGAACTGAATTTAAAAATCTTGATCTAAACAGCTTTTGTGAAGAAAAAGGTATTGAGAGACAATTTAGTGCCCCTAGGACTCCTCAACAGAATGGAGTTGCTGAGAGGAGAAATAGGACACTAATAGAGGCTGCTAGATCTCTGTTGGCTGATTCAAAACTGCCTATTACCTTCAGGGCTGAAGCAGTTAATACTGCTTGTTATATCCAAAACAGAGTTCTAGTGGTCAAGCCTGTGAACAAGACACCATATGAGCTTTTAAATAAAAGAAAACCCTTTATTGGCTTTTTCAAACCTTTTGGATGTCCTTGTACAATTCTCAATACCAAAACTCACTTAGGTAAGTTTGATAGCAAGGCAGATGATGGATTTCTTGTTGGGTATTCATCTCAGAGTAAGCCCTACAAAGTTTTTAACTCATCTTCCAGAATAATTGAAGAAAGTGACAATGTCAAATGCAATGAGAACACACCAAATCCTATTGGGTCTGGTCCTCAGTGGCTATTTGACATTGATTCACTAACTAACTCTTTTGGTTTCAGTAGTGATGATTATGCAGGTTCAGGATGTGGAGGATCAGGGACTACACAAGTCCAAGAAAGTATATCTAAATCTGTGATCTTTCCCATACCCACAGTGGATTCTGTTGAAGACTGTGACAAGGAACCATCTGCTGGATCAAGTCAGAGTAATGAAGAAAGTAGAGATACGGAGACTCGAGAGAATAAAGAAACAGAAGAAGCTGCTGAAAACACTTCAGTTGAGTTGAATGACTCTAATCTAGAAGTAGGACTTACTGAAGAACCTAGTCATAACACCAGAGTTCAAAAGAATCATCCTCCACAGCTGGTAATAGGAGACATATCTTCTCCTATGATGACTAGACAACAAAGCAGGCTTCAAGATATGCAAGATCAACAGCATACAGTGCTTTCTTGTTTTCTATCCCAGCTTGAGCCTAAAAAGGCACATGATGCTATGAAAGAATCCAGTTGGATAGAAGCAATGCAAGAAGAACTGTTGCAGTTCAAGCTACAAGATGTATGGGATCTAGTAAACCTTCCTAAAGGTCAAAGAGCAATTGGCACAAAGTGGATTTTCAGGAACAAGAGAGATGAAAGAGGTATTGTCATAAGGAACAAAGCAAGGCTGGTGGCTCAAGGGTATACTCAAGAAGAGGGAATAGATTATGAAGAAGTTTTTGCACCTGTGGCTAGGATAGAAGCAATCAGATTATTCCTAGCTTATGCTTCTTACATGAAATTCAAAGTCTATCAAATGGATGTAAAAAGTGCATTTCTCTATGGCTCAATTGAAGAAGAGGTATACGTCTGTCAACCACCAGGGTTTGAAAACCCAAGCTATCCAGACAGGGTATACAAATTGAAGAAAGCTCTTTATGGACTGCATCAAGCTCCAAGAGCATGGTATGACACTCTGTCATCCTATCTCTTGGAAAATGGCTTTCAAAGAGGAGTCATTGATAAGACTCTATTTATCAAGAGAAAGAAGAATGATATCTTGCTGGTCCAAATCTATGTTGATGATATTATATTTGGATCCACAAGAGGCAGCATGTGGAAGGAGTTTGAGGAACTAATGCATCTAAGATTCAAAATGCGTTCCATGGGGGAACTTACTTTTTTCCTTGGACTCCAAGTCCAACAGAAGTCAGATGGAATTTTCATCTGTCAGTCCAAGTATGTGCAGGACATTCTAACCAAGTTTGGTTTCTCAGATTCAAAACCTGCCAGCACACCTATGGAGACACACAAGCAAATAACAGCAGATCTTGAGGGGGAGGATATGGATGTGCATCCTTATAGATCCATGATTGGCTCTCTCATGTATCTCACAGCATCAAGGCCAGATATAATGTTTCCAGTCTGTGTATGTGCAAGATTCCAAGTTAGGCCAAAGCAATCTCACTTTCAAGATGTTAAGAGGATATTCAGATATCTCAAAGGGCAACCCAGATTGGGACTTTGGTATCCTCATGACTCACCCTTTGACCTAATAGCATACTCAGATAGTGATCTAGGTGGGGCAAACTTGGAAAGAAAATCTACTTCTGGAGGATGTCAGTTTTTGGGTGCAAGACTAGTTTCATGGCAGTGCAAGAAACAAACCACAATGTCCACATCTACAACAGAGGCAGAGTACATAGCAGCTGCAAGTTGCTGTTCTCAAGTCTTATGGATTCAGAATCAAATGTTGGACTATGGGGTAACCTTTCTACACACTCCAATTTTTATTGATAATAGCAGTGCTATTAGCATTGTGAATAATCCTGTCAAACACTCTAAAACAAAGCACATTGAGATCAGGTATCACTTCATAAGAGACTGTAATGAAAAGAAACTTATTCAAGTTGTAAAAGTTCATACTGACAACCAGTTTGCTGATCTATTCACTTTCTTGGTAGAAAGTGTGGGAATGATCAACTCTGAATAAGCATCGTCTCAAAAAGTGGTTAAAAACCTGAATATTATGGTTTCTTGGTGTTACTAATCTTTCTTTGCAGGGCATACATAGTAGTACTCAATTCAGCTCAAGTTTCAAAGAGTAAGTGTAGTTAATACTGCTAGCAGTTAATACTGCTAGTCGTTAATACTGCTAGCTGTTAATACTGCTAGTCGTTAATACTGCTCGCAGTTAATACTGCTTGACCGTTAATACTGCTATAGGTTAATACTGCTTATGTCCCGAATACTATAAATACCCTTTGCCCACCTAAAAGTTCATAACGACTCTTTGCATACTGTTCACGTGCGCTCTGAACCCTTTCTCTCTCAAGTTCAAAGTTTTCAGGCAAGATTTTCGCAAAGATCAATGGCATCCATGGCATTCATCGATGAACACAATGAGATCGTGATGCTACAAAAGCCAAAGCAAGCTGCAGGATTTCACCAGATTGTGGATTTCCTCAAGTCAAGCCATATTGCCCATGCTCTTACTGTATCACCTACATTCTATATCGAGCATCAAAGGCAATTCTGGGCAAATGCCACCATTGTTGCTGAGAATGGTGTGCAAATGATCAAGACAAGGGTGTGTGACAAACCCTTGACAGTTACTGAAGAAGTTATTCGCATCAGTCTACGTCTAGACGATGCCTCTGGTATAACTTCTATCCCACATGATGAACTGTTCTCTTCTCTTGCAAGAATGGGGTATGGAGGCCCATTGGGTGTTTTTAAGTTTTCAAAAGCTAAATTCTCACCCCAATGGAGTTTTCTTGTTCATACCTTGATGCATTGCATCTCTAAAAAGACTACTGGATGGAGTGAGTTCAGCAGTCCCATTGCTTATGCTTTGGTCTGTTTGGCCACTGCCAGAAGGTACACTTTTTCACAAATGATTTTCAGTGATCTTGTCTCAAACATGGGAAACAAAAAGAGCTTCTTTATGTACCCCAGGTTTGTCCAAGAAGTTATTACTCATGAATTGACGGATATACCTCATTCTGTTGGGGTATATGTACCTAAACCCCCCAAAGGCAAGGTTTTCTCAAATATGAGAAGATCTGCTGGGGACTCGGAAGGAGTTGACACCCCATTGTTCCCTACAATGATGGTGGTGTCCCAAACCAATGAAGGTATGGCAGCAGGGTCAATGCCCCCATTAGACCATCCTACTACTAGCCAATCCCGACCTTCCCACTCTAAATCTATCCCCCAGTCCCTTCTTGAAAAACCAACCTCTCCTATCACACAAACTTACAAGAGGAAACAGGTAAAGAAGGCTCCTTCCCTTCTTGTACCATCATCCCCCAAGCCTTTAAGCCCTCTAAGGGAGAATTCTCCTTTAAGGAATATCCATAGGGAAACAAAAGGGGTGTCTCCCAACCCCAAGGAGGTGCTCTCTGAGGAGGAGGAAGAGCATATGGGTGATGAGGCTGCCACTACTCCTGCTAGCACAGAGGAGGAAAGTGGTAATATCAATAAGACCTCCCCCATGGCAACTTTGAATGAGCAATCATTCAAAGGTCCCAGGTGCCAAGAAACCACGGGGGTGGACAGTGCTTCTGCTAGGCAGAAGACATCCACTAATAAAAGATCCCATGATCCTTCAATAGGGGGTAACACTCCTGGAGAAGGTGAGGACATATATGACTATGATGAATTGATGGAGACAATGGGTAACATCAACCTGGATGTCATCAAACAAGGCAAAGAGATAGAAGAGATGAAGCTGGTGATACTGTCACAACAAGTCCAGATTACTAAATTGAAGAAGATGGTGACCAGGCTTGTACAGAGGACGAAGAGGAAGCAGTTTGTCTTAAAGAAGAGGTCAACTAATAAAGATGCTTCCAACAAGGGGAGAAAGAGGCAGAAACAAAGAAAGAAAGTACACCTGAGAGGTCATTTAAGGTTGAGGGGGAGGAAGAGGAAGAAAAAGAAAGAGAATTTACTGAAGCAGCAGAAACTGTTAATACTGCTGAAACAACAGTAACAGAAGCAGCAGTAACAGGGCTTTCGGTAGAAGAATTGGAGATAGCAGAAACTCTGGTAAAAGCAAAGATTGACACTCCTAAGGCTACTCAAAAGGCCAAAGGAGTGGTCATCAATGAAGGAGAACCTCAAAAGAAGAGAATGAAGGAGGATATAAAAGGAAAAGGAAAGATGGTTGAACCTGAACAACCTTCAAAGAAAAGGAGTCAGATTGAAATGGATGAGGAGATGGCAAAGCAGCTTCAAGAGCAAATGGAAAAAGAGGAGCAAATTCAAACAGAAACAGATAGAGAGCTTGCAAGGATAATGGCCAGAAAACTCAATGCAGAATATCAAGAAAGTTTAAAAGCAGAATCTGAAGCCAAGAAAAGCTCTATGAAAGTGTCTAAGCAGAAAATGCCAGTGATGAAGTAGAAAAGACAACCCTCCAAGACCTTTTTGGCCAATCAGGAAAGAAGAAAAATGATAAATTTCCTGAAAGGTGCAATTGGTGTTAAGGGGGAGATGTTCATCAACATGGCATACAGTCAAGTTGAGGAGCTCTACAGGAAGGAAATGGCAAAACTCCAAGGGGATTCCTCTCAAAGGGAAGAAGAAGAAAGAAGGATGAAAGAGAGACATGATCTCAACATCCAACAACCATTCCCTGAGGAAACCACACCCTCAAAAGAAGAAGCAGAAGAGAAGAAGGAAGAACCTGAAAGTGTTGGTATAGAAGCCAAGTCTGGAAAGAGAGTGAAGTCAATTGCTTCCAAAAGGCAGTTGAAAAAGCCAAGGGTGGAAGAAACTGAAAAAGAAGCAGAACCTTCAGTCACATCTCCAACAGAGCCAGTGCAAAGTCCAGAGCAGGTCACTAAGCAAACTGATGAGAGTATGGATCCGTACATAACAATAGTGGAACCTTTGAAGGCTATTCCAATCTCTATGCAAGCTCCAGAGATCATATTTTGGGATATTCTAAGAGACAGTGGAAAGACTTTCTTCAGAATCAAGAGAGCTGATGGTTCATTTAAAGCTTATTCAACATGGGGGAAAGTTATCAGAAGTTGTTCAAGAGCTGATATGGAAGAACTATACAAAGTGGGAATGAAACTTTATGAACCTGTGTTGAAAGGTTCTGAAGAGAATCTTCTCAAAGTGACATTGGAATACTTGTGCATGATGTTTGATCCAGAAAGAGTGAACTATAGGATTAAAGATCATAAGCTTGAGTTCATATTCAAGAAGATTGACAAATGGATACTGTTTGAAAACTGTGGAGTATACATGATTACTATTGACAATTGTTATCATGAATACTACCTGGTGGAAAAAATATATGAGCATAGCAAGGAGAAGCTAGAAGGGATGCTTAAAGCTACACTGGTATGTACAAAGGATTCAGAGATGGCAAAGATTGTGGTGAGAAGAACTGTAAATCAAAGTTTGGGCCTAGATCCAAATTTGGGAAATTGAACCTGAGGTGTTGAAAGCATCTTGAAGAGCATCTGAAGAACTTGACTTCTTTTCCTAAAAGTCAAGTTAGGGGGAGATTGTTGGGAACTGAAGAATCTATCAAGTATGGTTAATACTGCTAGTAGTTAGTGCTGCTTAGTAGTTAATGCTGCTAGAAGAGATTAATGCTGCTGAAGATTAATACTGTTTATAAGATGAAGATTCGCATGAAAGGATAACAGCTGGATAATCTGAAGATATACATGGAAGCTTAGAGATATACATGGAAGATATACTGAAGATATTTTTATTTCTTGTAATTATCTTTTGATTAGTATATGTATAGAATGTATAGAATAGAAAGATAATTTTTGATAATTATTCATTCTAAGTTATAGAGAGAAATCAACCTCAAGGCTTAGATCCTAATTCTAGAGAAGTAGAATTCGTCTTGAAAGAGTCTGTTCTTCAAGATTGAGGTTGAGTGTGTAATCTTGTGATTTCAATTATTCAATACAAGTTTACAGTTTGTTATTCATATTTACTGTGTGTGATTACTGTTTCATTGAATATCAAAGTGTTATTCCGCAAACTTCTTTGATATTGTTTCTGAGAATTAATTCTTGTTGAGAATTCGATCCTGACAGTGAAGTTTCTCTATGGCAGCATTGATGATCAAGGCAAGAAATCTCAGAAAAGTGATTGAAGGAACTTTGGAGGATGGGGTCGTTTGTTCAGGGTCCTTTGTCAAACACTTCTTCTTCTTTTCTATGGACGTCAGAATAAGGTCAAAGATCATTTCGCCCATATCAATGTTACGGTTAAAGAATAAGGCATACATGCTTGACAAAATCTCGGGTGTGTCTTGGTCCATGTGTCGGTCCAACAATAATACTTATCAAGTTTATAGAATAACAACAACACATTAACGATTACCAACTTGTATTGAATATAGAAAATAACGATTACAAGGTTGATCGATTAAGCTTTGCTTTTTGTTCTCTATGTTTTCTCTCTTTTACACCTTGATGTGTGTGTTTGTATGTGTGATCTATGATCTGATGTGTTAGAGAGATTGAGAGACAACAACTATCAAGTGTGTTGAACACACTATCTATATTAATATCTAGATATTAAGTCTAGATATTAAATCTAATAAAGCTAACTAACTTATACTAGAAACTAACTAAACTAGATAAGTTACCTTTATCTAACTATTACAATACTATAACTTAGATATTAAATCTAAGTAAACTAAACAAATACATTGACATTTATTACAAATAGACATAGACTTTTATATCGAGAGTCGACGTTCCGGCTTTAGCTTTAGATTACGATCTTCAGATTGGATGATCTTGAATCCAATGAGACTGTGGTGTAAAAATCTCCCCCTTTGGATCAAGATCATTTAATAAAAAGATTTATCCAATTCAGTCTTCTTGTTCAGCTCAGAAGATGCAATCTCTTTCTCTGAAATCAACATGTCTTCAATAGAATTCAGTCTTTGACGTATTCTTGAAACATGTGATCTTTGCCATTTCTTGTGTAGTCATTCTCCCCCTTTTTGATGTTAAGTGCAACGACTTCATCAAAATTTGTTGTAAGAAATGTCAATCTTGCGGTTAGAGCCCTTGATTCGTCAATTCATAAGAGATTCATCCAGATCTTTTCAAATCCAGACAAATTAGATATGTAACACCTGAAATCAACTAATGAATCAGTTATCATGCCTGTCAGTAACACTAAGTCACTGAGTGTAACGAATACACATTGGAAAGGAGCTGTTTTGATGTTGACTCCCCCAGGGCTTCCATTTAATCATCGAAACACCACAAAGGTAATTTCTATAAACGTTATGACAAAGAAACTAATTCCTTGTGTGTTCGTGCTTGTGTTTGAAAGAATTAAGCAAGGATGATTGCTTATTGGCTCAAAATTGTGTAAACCACTGAGACAACAGTAAGTTAAACACAGACTCAATGTGCATGATTGAAGTGCGAAGGTAGGGCAGACTTCCTTCTTTTCAATATCTAGATTTTCCGAATGAAAATCAGATAGCATATGTGCTGCATCCCCTTTGAAAATGGAACATTTTCTTTTTGAGAAGAAAATGAGTAGATGGTGAGGTTTGATCAAGAGTTGGCATGGGTTAGTTGCCTGTTTCAATAATGATCACCAATGAATTGTGAATCACTAGAATTGTGGCTACCCGACTCAGAAAAAGTTGGTGTAGAGTTGTGATATTCTTTTAACTCTGTTCTCACACGCTCTTTCTTTTAAACTTTTTGCTTTCTCTAATCACACTCATTTCTTTTTGCTTGCACACTCAAACACTAAGGATTTAACTTCATGGGTAGAAATCACTAGTTAATGTGATTCCATTGAAGTTGTGTTAATTCCTAGCACAATGATTCTTTGTTTTCCTAGATGCACGTGATGCTCAGATTGATTTAACTATTTCAGTTAAAGCACAATTTAGATCATGAAAACATTTAAAATACACTCCCAAAATATAAAATTTGATGAAAAATCGGGAAGTGGTTTGAACATTAAAAACAATGTTTTCTATGATTGAAAGTTGTCCTTCTTTCAACCATATATGAGATGAAGATATAGAATTATACCTTAACGAGTGATCTTTCATCTCATGAAGCTAAGCTTTAAGTCATAGAAATATGAACTTGTAAGCTTCTCTCAAAAATTCTGCAAAAGTCTAATGTCAAGTCAAAGTCATAATTATTCACTTATATTGATAAGACAAAAAGCAGTAAAACTTTTAAAGTACGAGTTCTGATCAGAAGTAATCAAAAGTCATGTCCGAGCTCCCTTTTTGATTTGAAGAGCTCCCCCTAAAATCTTGCATAATTAAAAATTGGCATTTAAAAGGTAGATGCAACATTTTATGAGCTCCTCCTCGAAGTAATATTGACCAGATGTCAATTTCTTCTCATTCTCCCCCTTGGATCATGAACATTTTGATAGAATGACAGATATCAATCAGAGTTAAGAATGAAGAAATGATGAAAAAGTATACAATAGAAAACTTTGTTAGGTAATTACCGATTATATCTTAAGATTTAGCATACCAAGCTTAGAGACAAGAAAGTTGAACCTCTTTTCATTTAAGGGTTTGGTGAACAAATCGGCAAGTTGATAATCAGTCTTTACAAAGAAAAGTTCAATTGTTCCTTTTTCAACATGATCTTTAATAAAGTGATACCTGACGTCTATGTGCTTTGTCTCCGTGTGCTGAACATGATTCGTTGTTATTGCGATGGCGCTCTTGGAGTCACAGTAGATCGGGATCTTGTTGAAGTGGAAACCGTAGTCGCGTAATTGAGTTCTCATACACAAGACTTGAGAACAGCAGCTAGCAGCAGCTACATATTCTGCTTCGACCGTGGAGGTTGAAACGCAAAGTTTCTTCTTTGATCCCCAACTTACTAATTTGTCACCGAGGAACTGCACATGTCCTGACGTGCTCTTCCTGTCTAACATACAACCTGCATGATCTGCATCTGTGTAGGCTGTTAGTTCAAAACTAGTATCTTTAGGATACCACAGACCGAGATCTGTAGTGCCCTTCAGATACCTGAAAATGCGCTTCACAGCAGACAAACGGATTTCTTTAGGATTGGCCTGATATCTTGCACATAAGCATGTTGAAAACATTATATCTGGCCTACTAGAAGTAAGATACATTAAAGAACCTATCATCCCTCGATAAGTCCTAATATCAACAGCCTTTCCCGAAGGATCGCTGCCAATCTTAGTACCTGGTGCCATTGGGGTACCAATCGATTTTGAATTTTCCATTTGGAACTTCCGAAAAATATCCCTAATGTACTTTGATTGATTGATAAAGATACCCGTAGAAAACTGTTTTACTTGTAAACCGAGAAAGAAATTCATCTCTCCCATCAAGTTCATTTGAAATCTAGACACCATAAGGTTTGCGAAGTTCTTACAGTACTTAGTATTTGTAGAACCAAAGATAATATCATCTACATAGATTTGAATTAAAATGATATCGCCTTTTTCCTTTGTAATAAACAAAGTGGTATCCACCATACCTTTGGAAAACCCAGACTTAACTAGAAAAGTGGAAAGGATATAATACCAGGCTCGAGATGCTTGTTTCAGACCGTAGAGTGCTTTGTCAAGAATGTAGACGTGATTCGGCTTCTCTTGATTGACAAAACCCTATGGCTGAGAGACGTAGACTTCCTCCTTCAGAATTCCATTTAGGAATGCTGTCTTCACGTCCATTTGAAAGACCGTGAAGTTTTTGTGGGCTGCGTAGGCTAGAAACATTCTGATTGCCTCTAATCGCGCCACAGGAGCATATGTTTCGTCATAGTCTATTCCTTCCTCTTGTCTGTATCCTTTGGCTACTAGTCGTGCCTTGTTTATGATGACGGTTCCATCTTCGTCTTTCTTTATCTTGAAAACCCATTTCGTACCTATAATGGTTTTACTTTGAGGTTTCGGTACGAGTCTCCAGACTTTAAGTGCATCAAACTGATTTAGCTCTTCTTACATTGAGATCACCCGTTCTGGATCAGCAAGAGGTTCTGATACTCTTGTTGGCTCAATCTTGCTCAGAAAGGAGTCATGCATGCACATGTTCATTGATGCTGACCTAGTTTGCACCGGTTTTGATGGATCGTCTATGATCTGGCTTATCGGATGCTCTTTAGTCCATTTATGTTCATGAGGCAATGGATTATATGAATGTATGTCAATTGTGTCATCTATAAATCCACTTGTACCTTCTTCGGTTTGTTCATGAGGAGTGATTTCAGTTGAAGTGGCAGGTTCAGAAGGCTCAGCAGGTACAGCTTGTTCTGGCTGTAGATTGATCTGTACAGAACATCCTACTGTTTCAGCTACTTCTGTCTCGTTCTGATTTGTCACTTCTTCAACTGTTGGAGTCGGCATTTGAATTGTAATCTCTTGTTGAATCGGGGCATTTGATTCAATTGGAACATCTGAACTGGTTGGATGAGTAGGCGTTAAGTCTTCCATCCTGTCAACCACAACAGATTTCTTTACATTAGATCCGAGATATTCATCATAAAACAATTCAAATAATAAATCTAAATCAGATAAATGGTTAGTAGAAGTTGATGCTTCATCTGATTTGTTCTGTTGAGACATAGGTCCTGGACTGAGTTGCCCAGAAGCTAGTATTCCTGTTATTGCGGGTTCTGAACTTTGTTGTTCGGAAGCCATTTCTTCATCAAAGGTGACATTGACGCTTTCAATCACCGTCTTTGTCTTCTTTAGATAGACACGATATGCAGTTGAAGTCGAGGAATATCCAATGAAGATTCTTTCATCTGCCTTAGCGCTGAATTTGTTGAGATTCTCCCTATCGTTTAATACGAAACACTTACATCTAAATATATGGAAATATTTGATTGTAGGTGTTCTGTTGTTGATTAACGCGTAAGGAGTCTTCTTGAACCTTCGATGAATCATGGATCGATTCTTTGTGTAGCACGCAGTCGAAACAGCTTCTGCTCACAAAAACAGAGGAAAGTTGGAATGACTTAGCATAGTACGAGCAGCCTCGACTAGCGTTCGATTTCTTCTTTCAACTACTCCATTTTGTTGAGGCGTTCGAGCAGCAGAGTATTGATGTGAAATCCCGATAGATTCGAGATATTCTTCAACTTTGTTGTTCTTGAACTCTGTGTCGTTGTCTGTTCTTATAATCTTGACCGGTTTCTGCAGATTCACCTGGGTCGTTTTCAGGAATGTAATGAGAACATCAGGTGTCTCATCCTTTGAACGAAGAAACTTGACCCATGTGTATCGCGAATAGTCGTCCACGATCACGAGTATGTACTTCTTGCCACCTAAGCTTTGAGTGCGCATTGGACCGCATAGATCCATATGCAATAACTCTAAAGGAGCTTTTGTACTTGGTTCAGACTTCGGTTTATGAGGTACCCTCTTCATCTTCCCCTTTTCACAAGCTGCGCATAGATGTTCTCTTTCATATTTCAGCTCTGGAAGTCCTTTGACGAGCTTTCCATTGACCAGATCGTTGATGTACCGAAAGTTGAGGTGCGAAAGACGTCGATGCCATAACCAACTTTGTTTCATCGAAGCTTTCGATAGTAGACAAACTCGCTTGTCAGTCTGGACATCTGATAAATTGATTGTGTAGAGATCTGATTCTCGTTTACCGACCAAAAGTTCTTCGCCTTCTTCATTGCGAACGGAACATCTTTTGGCTTTGAAGTTGACCTCTAAGTCTTTGTCACAGAACTGGCCTATACTGAACAAGTTGTGTTCTAAGCCTTCTACATAGCTCACCTTCTTGATAGTAACTTTGTCATGTTGTACATCACCGAATCCCAATATTGGAGAAAACTGGTCGTTTCCGAATCTTACTGTTCCACAAAATTTGTCTTTAAAGTTGGACAGTATCTCTTTTTGCCCTGTCATGTGCTTTGAACATCCGCTGTCCAAGAACCATGTATGACAAGTCTGCGTAAGAGAAATTGGAAATTTAGATATTTATACGACAACTTTGGAATATTCACTTTGATTATCGAAGTGCGGGTCTTGAACTGATTTGTTCAAAAGCCTATTTCGACTTTGATGTTCGGGTTTTGAACTGCATTATCCAAAAACCTAATTTTGACATTGAAGAACGAGTCCTGATCTGTACATAATCAGAAGTCGCTTTCTCTTTAATCTTTGTGTGCCTGCAACACAGATTTAGCCTTAGGTACCCACTGGAATTTGGGTCCTGCTGTGTTAGCATAAGATTTTGGTATCCATTTCAAATTGGATCCTTTGTTCTTTTGAAAAGCATGAGAGTTGGTATGAGATGAATGCACATGGTAATTTCCAAACCAATCTCCATAATCTTGACAAGTAATAGAAACATGTTTATTATAGATAGAGGACTTTCCAGCAGATAAAGATAACTGAAATAATTGCTTCATTGTATATTGTTTACGAGAAACAACAAGTTTTGGATTCAAAACAGCAATTTCAGAAATCACAACATCTTTAGTAAGCGAAGTCTTATTACAATTAACACTACTAGACGATAAAACGGCGTTGTCAAGCTTCCGTTTTGGTTGCCATTGAGAATGGGCTTCAGGTCTTGACTTGCTCATATCTGAAACATGTAAAACTGGTGAGTTAGACCTTTGAGCAACAACGGAATGCTTCTTCTTTGAAGTACCAGTAGTGGTTGGTTTCTGTGAATGTTGAGATATTTTCTTACCTTTAGGACTCTTAGCATTCACAGAGACTGATTTATCAACGAAAGCTTTCGTTGATTTTGCACTGAACACTGACAAACTGGTTTTTCTTGAAGTTTTCTTAACAAAAGATGCATGGTTAGGAAGTTTCGCATTAAAATCAATTTGTTCAAAACAACCATCTAAACCACCGTCAGAATTAAGAAAATTAAACTCTTCGTTTGATGAACCAAACATGTCATTAGAAGTAGAAGCCTTTGTAAAAACAACATTTTTCATAACAGTTGAAAAAACCTTTTGTTGAATCTCAATCATAAGTCTTTCATCTGATAAAGAGGTCTCGAGTTCAGAAATTTTACTTTCTAACACGAGAGAAGGGATATAAATTTTACCTATAACAGGCTTCGCCTCCATTTCTTTTTCAGAATAACTTTGAAAATAGTCAGTTGAAAGAGATTTCTTTTCATCATTTGGATAGTCATAACTATTATTCAACTTTGCATAATAAAATGGAGCGTGAACTTTAGTTGACTTCATTCGTTTTTCAAATTCATTAGCTTCATCCTCTTCTGATAGTTTAGTATGGAAAACTTTAAATGAGTCGATTCGGTGAGAAACAAGCATAGAGGTATAGTCATAAAGTGCAGGCACTTCTCTTATACCCTTTTGAAGACGTTGAGGTTTCACATAACTGATTCCCCAATTTTCTTTATTCTTTTTCGGTTTGTTAAGATGAATGGTTTGCTCACTTTGACCTAATAAGTATAGCTTCTTTTCCAAATCATCTAATTTAGCAATTAAAGTCTTGTTTTCTTTAGTATATAAAGAATGCACTTCAGTAAGCTTATAAAAATCAATCTCACTTTTTGTCAATTTAGACTTGAGCTCACTATTCTCTTTTAGAATTATAGTCTGTTCTTTTGCGTTGGTGTCAGCGTTTGTATGTAAAACCTCAACTAATACTTTCTTCTCAGCAAGTTCATCGCTAAGTTTTTGTATCAATTGGTTTTTATTAATAATAACACCATTTTCTCGCTTAAGATTAGATTCTAACTCTTCTTGTTTTAAAACCATAGCATGCATTTTATTCATTAAAGATTTACACGATAAATCACATACCTCCTCTTCTTCATTTTCTGAATCAGCTTCAGTATCTGATTCGATTTTGCCCATCAAGCACATATTGACGGCTTCATCCTTTTCTTCTTCATCTTCTTCTTCATCTGAGTGATCCAGCCAGTATTCATCTTCAGCCATCAGCGCCTTGCCTGCCTCCTGTTGCTTTGCAAGAAGCATCTTGTTCTTGTAGAAGTCGGAGTTTCTAACCTTTGATATTCGGAAATCCTTGGCAAAGTGACCGGTTTTGCCACAGTTGTAGCACATGGGTGGTCCTGGCTGACTTGATCCTTCAGCTTTGTACTTCCTTTCTTCCGGTTTCTTCTCTTCCAATCTGTTTCCTTCTGTCTGATATCTTCTCTCATCAGATTTCTTCTCCTCTTGTCTCTTCCCTTCAAATCTTTTCCCTTCATACCTATTTCCTTCATATCTGCTTCCCTCAATTCTTTCCTTGTGAGCATAGTTGTTGGGTCCAGAAGAGTACCTCTGACTGTTTGACGTTGGATTTCTGTAGAACTTTTTCTGAAATTCATTTGTTAGAAACTGCATTGCTTGCTGCATTTGTTCATTTTCATCCGAGTCAGAGACAACATCAGCTTCAGCTTCTTCTGATTCATACACAATCGTCTTGTTCTTCTTCTTCTTCACAACAAGAGCGACTGTGTCTTCAACTGTCTTTCCTTTTCTCTTTTCTGTTAGAATTTCATCCACCTCATCTTCATTTTTTCAGAGGGTTTCATACACCTCGTGAAGTGGAATTTCATTCAGGTCTTTTATCTGCCTCATCTGCCTGGCAAAACTTTTCCATTCTGGTTGTAGAATACTCAGGAATTTGATATTCAGCTCGATTTGAGATTTGTTGACCTTGTTCTTGCTCAATTTGTTTAGCAATGTCACCAACCTATCATATGTTCCTTCTAGAGTTTCTCCAGTTCTGCCTTTGAATTCTTCAAAACTGTGCAGGCAGTTAGAGATTTTCAGTTGGTTCCCAATCTTTGAACCCAGCATCATTTTCTCTAGTTGATCCCACATTTGTTTGGCTAAGGCTTTGTAGCTGTCAATCTTTACATAGATTTCATTTGTAATCCCTTGTAGAATGTATGACTTGGCTAACCTGTCGCTTTTTGCTCTTAGCTTAGCATCACCTGTTAGATCTGTATAAGAAAGTGCAACTCTTTCTTCTTGAGTTCCTGTTGCTGGCTCCCTATATTGTGTTTCCATTAGGCATTCTTCTAGGGATTGTATAATGAAATTACCCAAATCCTGTCTTTCAATGAAGTTTAGAAACCTATCCTTCCACTATTCGTATTCCCCTCGAAAGAGAACTGGTGGCTTGGTGTCGGTTCCTATTGCGAGAGCTTCTTTGGATGTCATCCTGTACTGAATAAGAGAAAACTGACAGATATGATCGTTAATCCAAATAAAATTTGATCACACAAGAAATTTTGTCCCCCTAGGCAGACTTAGCACGGGGGTCCCCTAGAGAAAAAATCTTGTCCCCCTTGCGGGGGTATGGGGGCAGCGCCCCTAGAGAAAAAATTTATGACTATTAAAGACCCTATTACAGTTTCGAAAAATTCTCAGAAAAAATAATATTCTAAGTATGGAAATGCGGGTCAAATGGGGTGCGCAAACTGAGGTTTGCGTTTCTAATGGGACGCGCAAAATGAGGTTTGCGGGTCTAGTTGGACGCGCAAAGTAGACTTGACTTTTGAAGAGATGAACACGATGGCTTGAGGTTTGCGTTTCTGAAGTTTGAACCGAGAAGTGGGGTTTGCGTTTCCTTTGAGAAACGCAAAGTAGGCTTTGCGTTTGCTTTGGGACGCGCAAAGTGAGACTTTGCGTTTGCTTTGAGGAGCGCAAAGTAGGACTTTGCGTTTCGTTCTTCCTCTGCTTTGCGGGTTATTCGACCTGAACTTCGAAAATTTGTCTAAAATTTGTTCCTGTAACGATTAGCAATAACAAACACTACCCTTATGTCTAGAAACAGTTCTAGAACATATTATGAGCACTCGATCTCTCTAAAACACTCTTTTTCGAAATAAAATCGATGACACAGTACGTTTTTGTTCTTCGACTTTCAGACCACTTAATCACCAAATTGGAACTCGATTTAAGCTTTAAACTGAAATTAAATAGCAACAACTCGATCTAGCATGTAGTACGATCACAACCTGATCGATTCTAACACCTATAACACTTAAAATCACAAAATCGAATTTTGTTCAAGAACACAGAGTCGTTTTTCTCATAAACTTGTTTTTGATCTTAATCAGGCTCTGATACCAATTGTCGGTCCAACAATAATACTTATCAAGTTTATAGAATAACAACAACATATTAACGATTACCAACCTGCATTGAATATAGAAAATAACGATTACAAGGTTGATCGATTAAGCTTTGCTTTGTGTTCTCTATGTTTTCTCTCTTTTACACCTTGATGTGTGTGTTTGTATGTGTGATCTATGATTTGATGTGTTAGAGAGATTGAGAGACAACAACTATCAAGTGTGTTGAACACACTATCTATCTTAATATCTAGATATTAAGTCTAGATATTAAATCTAATAAAGCTAACTAACTTATACTAGAAACTAACTAAACTAGATAAGTTACCTTTATCTAACTATTACAATACTATAACTTAGATATTAAATCTAAGTAAACTAAACAAATACATTGACATTTATTACAAATAGACATAGACTTTTATATCGAGAGTCGACGTTCCGGCTTTAGCTTTAGATTACGATCTTCAGATTGGATGATCTTTAATCCAATGAGACTGTGGTGTAAAACCATGCTTCCCAGTTTACAGGTTAGGGTTCGGTTCAAAACTGAGAACATGAAGTTCTATACTGGGGGTAGGTGTTGTCTTTTGAAACTGCTCAGCCTGGTGATTTCAGTGTTGTAACCAAGCAGGCGAATGAAATGGTGTAGGGTTTCAGAAGATGGGCGTTTTTCAACTCGAGGGATTTGAAATTCTTTAGTCGTGAGAAATGGAATAACCTCTTGTAGAACAGTAGGATTGATGAGCACCCTACATTTCATAGTTTGAGAGATGTCAAACTCTCCAATGATTCCATGGTTCTCATAGTTGTAGTAACTAGAGGAGTACCTGTTAAATCCATATAACTAGTTGATAACAATCACACAACACAATATAGATCAAGAGATAAACAGATCAGAATAACATACTACGATCCCTTGATTAAACAATGAAAACCAGTTGTGTGTTTTTGGTACCTTGTGCGTAGTATTACAGAATACGACAACCTCTCTCTATATGATTATGAAATTAATAATGAGGATTAACCCTAAAACCTAATTATATCTAAGTCGTATAGGCCTAATGGGCTTGGGCCCAATTACAACTTACTTAACAATAAGGTCAAATACCCCTTAGACTATTAAATACTTTTACAATTTAGACCCCCTAATTAACTTTAATCTTGAATACAATTTATGATCCAACAGTACCATTCTTGAACAAACGTGAGGGGGCAATCAGTGGTGGAGGCTATGAGGGCTTGAGTTAGTTCACAGTTTGAGAAAAACTCGCAGATGATTTTGTATTGTTCCTCAAACTTAGGAGAATCAAGATGTATCATGTGATTGTTTTCTTTGATCGGAAAACGATACACTCATGAAGGTTCACCCGATTTGGGAAAAAGTTTGCACCATTCCATTGAAGACAACATTTGAGAGATGGAGCGAAGAAGATGAAGTTCAAGTGCTTAGTGAGAAAGAGAGAAAGAGTGCTCGAGGGTAATTTATAAAAATGGATATCTGGATTTAAAATTGGTTTTATATCCATATTTAGAAAAAAATTACACTTGAGTGCATAAGGTGAAACGACATTGATTAGACTCTTTGGTTGAGGTCGTTTGACCTTTCACTCATTCAAGCGGTGACACATGTTCTTGGTAACTGTGGCACTTTATGTATGTAGTTGCCAAGAAAATAGGAAGAGCTGTCAGTACCAATATTGAAATGGAATAGTTATTGGTGCTGACTAGACAAACCTTTCACCTTGTTGTCTGAAAATAATTTGATTGTGGAGTAATCTAAGATATCATAAGTGTGAAAAAGGATTCAGAAAATCTGAATTTTAAATTTCAAATGATATTAAAGATTGTTGAACATGTAAAAGGATTTAGAATCCTCCCCTTATTCCCTCTTGACTAAACTTTATCTATTCCCTCTTGACTAAACATTATCTAATCCCCCTTGAATGTTGCATCGAATATTTGAGAAAACAACGTTAAATATCAGAGAAACGTTCAGAAACTCTGATATGTGTTATCAAAGAGAAGAGCAGAGACTCTGATGGTTCCATTTTTCTGAAGCACCCTTAGATAGAATGAAAAGTATTTTCGTTTGCTCCCCCTAAACCAAATAATGTTTTCTTTTTATCTTCTCCCCCTTGACAGATGCCTAGATATATAAAAGAATGATCCTGACCATTTCAGAGGCTCTAGGGTTGAACATGCTACTCATGTCAGAGGCTCTAATGAGTGTATCAGAGACTATGATTTTCTCCTTTGTGTTAGGTAGACATGTTCAACATTCCCAAATTGCTAATTAAGAAATTGAACCTTCTTTCAACTTAAGCTTTTGTGAAAATATCAGCAAGTTGGAGTTCAGTTGGTACAAAATACATCTCAATTGTTCCTTTTTCAACATGATCTTTCAGAAAATGGTACCTTACATCAATGTGCTTTGTTTTGGAATGTTGTACTGGATTGGCAGAGATGGTTATGGCACTTTTGGAATCACACAAGATTAGAATTCTGTCATAATATAAACCATAGTCTCTGAGATGAGTTTTCATCCAGATGACTTGAGAGCAACAACTAACAGCAATAACATATTCTGCCTTTGCAGTAACAGTTGAAACATAGTTCTGCTTCTTGGATGACCAACTTACCAGCTTATTACCCAATACTTGACAGCATCCAGAGGTACTCTTCTTGTCTAGCTTGCACCCTGCATGATCTGCATCAGTGTATGCTGTTAAATCAAAACTTGAGAGTTTAGGATACCAGAGACCCAAACAAGGTGTGCCTCTGAGGTATCTAAAAATTCTTTTTATTGCTGATAAATGAGATTCTTTTGGACTTGCTTGATATCTAGCGCAAAGTGTTGGATCAAATAATTGTATTCAAGATTAAAGTTAAAGTTAAGGGTTTAAACTGCAATTGTGCTAAAGTTAATTAGAGGGTTTATTATGTAATAAGTCAATAGTTATTAAGATATTGGGCCCAAGCCCATTAGAAAGCCCATTAAGGTTAAAGCCCATATGGCCTAGATATTTAAAGTTTTGTTTAATTAGTTTTTAGGTTAACTCTGATAAATTTCTAAATAGTCGCTATACGTTTTCTCTGTATTCAAAGGGTATCAAGAACACTAAAAGGTTTCATTGTTTATTCAAGGGATTGGTACGTTATTATTAATCTTTATATCTCTTGATTATTAGTGTGTTGCTTGATTACTTGATTGATTGTTTACCAACTAGATTAAACTGGGATAACAATTGGTATCAGAGCCTAAAGAATAAAGTTTTAGGATTAAATCTATATTTTTTTCCAAATTTACTGTTCATCGAAAAATTTACTGTTCATCGAAAAAAATACTGTTCATCCGATTTCATGAATCTGTTATCGAATCCGGTCGATTAGTAATTGATTATTTGTGTTTTTGTGTTTCATTCGATCGAAGTTTCTGTGGTTTTTGTGTTTAATTGTGTTCATCGGTCGATTAAAGTTTATGGGTTTGGTTTCGGTCGAATCCCAGAAACTCATCGTGTTCTTCGGTCATTCATCGTGTTTATCGATATTATTGTTTGACCAATACCTATTCGACCTGAGCCTTCAACCGGGTAGTTGTGATTCCGGTCATTCCCTTCGACCGAACCTTAGTATTCCCCGGTCTTTCCTTCGACCGGATAGGAGTATCGACCGGACCTTAGTGGTTTCCGGTCTAGTATTCGACCGATACTTTGTTACTTCGGTCTTCGCCTTTCGACCGGATACCATGTTAATCCGGTCTTGCCATTCGACCGGATACTCGTATTCCCGGTCTTTCCATTCGACCGGATACTCGTATTCCCGGTCTTGCCATTCGACCGGATACTCGTATTCCCGGTCTTGCCATTCGACCGGATACTTGTTACTCCGGTTTTGCCATTCGACCGGTGCCTTGCATATTCCGGTCTTTCATTCGACCGGTGCCTTGCATAGCGGGACCCCCGTGCTAAGTCTGCGAAGGGGGACAAAGATTTGATCTTGATCAAAATCTTCTTAATTTTTCAGTATTTTATTCATAGATATTAGTGCTTTATACTGTGTGCGAGGACTGCATTTGATTATTTTTGGAAATTTATTTTTTCTGAAATTTTTTTTAGTTTAGTCTTTACTTTTGATTCTAACGATCTCATCTAGTTGGTTGTCTTGGTACAGAAAAGTCTATTTACTAACCGTACAGCTAAGATGTCGAATCAGCTTCTCTCGATGGGTTCTCAAATCAAACCTCCTGTCCTCGTGGCAAATGAGTATCAGCAGTGGAAGACAAGAATGATTCAGTTTCTGAATCACAAGAACAGAGAGTTCATGACAATAATCATTGAAGGTCCCAAAACTCCAATGATCACAGTAAAGGGTCAACCTGCTACAGATTCCTCTCCTGAAATCCCTGACAGAGATATTCCTAAACCTGTTCAGTTCTTCACTGAAAAGCAGAAAGACCAGCTCAAGTTAGAAGAAGAAGCTCTAATCTATCTGACGATGGCAATTCCAAACGACATCTACAATCGTGTCGACAGTCAGAGTACTGCTAAAGTAATCTGGGATGAACTAGCAAGGCAGTTTGAAGGAAGTAAAGCTTCTATTCAAGCTAAGCAGAATCTGTGCATAAATGCTTACGAGAGATTTCATGCAAAAGAAGGAGAGCTGCTTTTAGATACCTATAATAGGTACAACATTATTCTCAATGACTTGCGGAGGAACAAAATCGCCAAATCTGCTTCTGAGATAAACTACAAGTTCGTCAAGAATCTGAATCCAGAATGGAAGAACTTTGCTATCAACCTCCAGATGTCGAAGAATATGGCTCGAGAAAATGTAACCGATATCTTCTCTACTCTTGCTCAACATGAGGATGAGGTGAGATCTATGAATAATGAGTCTAATCATCTGAAGGATTCTGTGGCTCTCATGGCCGGCAAAGGTTCTGTATCCTCTGCAAGGTCGAAGAAAAAGGCGTCTAAAGCTCTAGTTACCGAAGTTACTGACTCTGATTCAAGTGATGAAGAACTGGAAGTTGATTCAGATCCTGATATTCAAAAGTTCTCTGAAGACTTGGCTCTCATTACGAGACGATTCAAGAAGAGCTTTGGCAAGAAAAGAGTTTACTCAAAGCCAAAGTATGATGAATACAAGAAAGAGAAGTCTGAGATGCGATACAAGCCGAGGCATGGAAAGAGAGAGGAAGGACGAGAAGATCGGAAGGAAGATAGAAGAGAAGAAAAGAGAGAGGAGAAGCGAGAAGAGCGAAAGGATGAACCAGGAAGATGCTACAACTGTGGCAAATTTGGGCACTTCTCAAGGGACTGCAAATTCAAGAAAGTGAAGAACTCAGAATACTACTCAAGAAAGTTACTGATTGCCAAGAAAGCTGAAGAAGGTAAAGTACTAATGGCTGAAGAAGAGAACTGGCTGTTCCAAAGTTCTGATGACGAGGAGCAAGCACATTTCACCCAAGTTTCTTACATGGCAAAGCTGGAAGGTGACGATGAAGACTCTGAGACACAATCCGAAGAAGCAAACTCTGAGGCCGGTCGATTGTGGGTAATAGATTCCGGATGTTCACGCCACATGACAGGATTCAAGCACCTCTTGCATAACTATGTGGAGGAGCCTGCCGGAGCAGTTAGATTTGCCAATTCTGAAGCCGAAGGCCACGTTAGAGGATATGGAATACTCGATAACGGTGTTGTGAAGATTCAAAAAGTGTTATATGTTGAAGGACATGATCACAATATGTTCAGTACCAGTCACTTCTGTGACATGCAATATCAAGTCCGCTTCACAACCACTCATTGCTATCTAGAAGATCACGATGGTTACAAAGTCTTCAAAGCTGAGCGCCATGGAAATCTATACTATGTAGATTTCCCTACACTGTCTGCCACACGTCCAGTATGTCTACTAGCCAAAGCTTCTAAAGCACAATCATGGACGTGGCATCGACGCTTGTCTCATCAGAATTTCCGATCTATAGCGAAGCTACAAAGACAAGGTCTGGTCAAAGGTCTACCAGAAATGAGGTTCGAAAAAGACTCACTCTGTTCCGCATGTGAGTTGGGCAAAATGAAGCGTAGCTCCTTCAAGTCCAAAGCTGAATCATCGACCTTATCAGCACTGGAACTTCTTCATATGGACCTTTGTGGCCCAATGCGCACAGCATCTATCAACGGAAAGAAGTATGTGTTGGTAATGATAGATGACTACTCAAGGTATACATGGCTCGAGTTTCTTCGCAACAAGTCAGATGCGCCAGAGTTGATTATCGATTTCATCAAGCGTATTCAAGTACGTCTTCAACTGCCAGTAAGAACCATTCACAGTGATAATGGCACGGAGTTCAAGAATGACAACCTGAAGAGTTATCTTACTTCCGTGGGTATTTCACATAATTTCTCCGCCGCCTACACTCCGCAGCAAAATGGCATTGTTGAACGGAAGAACCGCACTCTGGTTGAAGCAGCTCGGACTATGCTTGCTTACTCAGATCTACCCATGTACCTTTGGGCTGAGGCAGTCGCTACAACATGTTTTACACAGAACCGTACCATTGTGGTCAAGCGCTTTAATAAGACAACATATGAGGTAATCAACAATCGTACACCTAAAATCAAGTTCCTTCGTGTTTTTGGTTGCAGGTGTTACATTCTAAAAGAGCGTCAAGGATTATCAAAGTTTGATAAGAAAGCGAATGAAGGATATCTCGTTGGATACTCTCTGACATCCAAAGCTTATCGAATTTACATTATTCGAACAAAGACGGTTGTTGAGAGCATGAATGTCTCCTTTGATGAGAATTCAACAAGGACTTCTGGACACAACAGTTCAGAACTCGGTCTTAACGACAAAGCTTCTATTCAAGCAAGAATAGAACCAGCTATAACAGGATCATCTTCTTCAAACTCTAACTCTACTTCATCTGAGTTAGATTTATTGTTTATTGATGCCTTTGATGATATATGTGCAGATTTTGAAATAAGCATATCAACATCAATAACAAGTGGTACAAACTCGGAGGTCCCTACTATCTCTGAAGACATGCCTGGACCTTCCGATGAAGTCACTGACACTTCAACTCCATCAGGTACAACTACACCGTTAGTTTCTGACTCTACTAATACTGAATCTGTCTCTACAGATAGTTCCTCTGGAAACGAAGTCCCGAGCACTTCAACCGCTAGTCCAGAAGCTTCAAGGTCAGAAACACCAGTACAAGATGTCCCGAGTACATCTGTGGAGCAACCTGCCGTACAAGATGACAACGATGCATCAAATACGCAACAAGCAGTTGATGCACTACCAAGCACACATCGTTGGACTAAGGATCATCCCCTGGAAAACGTGATAGATGATGTACAATCTGGTGTCACAACAAGATCTGCAACAGCTAACTTCTGTATGTTTTCAAGCTTCCTCAGTTCCTTAGAGCCAAAGAAAGAGGCTGCAGCTCTACGTGATTCATTCTGGATTTCTGCTATGCAAGACGAGCTTCTACAATTTGAAAGGAACAAGGTATGGTGCTTGATCCCACTACCTAAAGGTAAATCCGTTATTGGAACAAAGTGGGTGTTCAGAAATAAGAAAGACGAAGCTGGAGTAGTCGTGAGAAACAAAGCTCGTTTGGTCGCCAAAGGGTATTGTCAACAAGAGGGCATTGACTATGATGAAACATTCGCCCCGGTTGCAAGGATCGAAGCCATCAGAATCTTTCTAGCCTATGCAGCGCACAAAAACTTTACAGTCTATCAGATGGATGTAAAGTCGGCTTTCCTGAACGGCGTTTTGCATGAGGAGGTCTACGTGGCTCAACCTGAAGGTTTCGTTGATCCTCATCACCCTGATCATGTCTATGTTTTAGACAAAGCGCTTTATGGTCTTAAACAAGCACCGCGAGCCTTGTATGAAACTCTCACTAAATTTCTACTTGCTTCTGGTTTCAAGAAAGGTACAGTTGATACTACCTTATTTCTTAAAAGGCAAGGTGAGGACTTGATTCTTATTCAGATTTATGTTGACGACATAATATTTGGGTCGACAAATCCGAAATTTTGCAAGAACTTTTCAAAGATAATGGAAACAAAGTTTGAGATGTCGATGATGGGTGAATTAAATTTCTTTCTTGGTCTACAAGTAAAGCAATTACCCGAAGGCATATTTATTAATCAAGCTAAATATATAAACGATATTTTGAAAAAAGTTCAATATGTCAGATAGTTCAGTCATGAAAACACCAATGGCTACTGGTACACTCTTAGACGCGGATCACTCCGGGAAACCTGTTGATCAAAAGGGGTATCGTAGTATGATTGGATCTTTACTTTATCTGACTGCCAGTCGCCCGGATATAATGTTTGCCACATGCTTTTGTGCGAGATATCATTCTAATCCTAAAGAGTCGCACTTAACTGCTGTTAAACGAATCCTTAGATATCTCAAAGGTTCTCCTAATCTAAGCCTTTGGTATCCAAAGGATTCTCGTTTTGAACTAACTACCTTTACAGATGCTGATCATGCAGGATGTAAGCTAGACCGGAAAAGCACCTCTGGATCATGTCAATTCATAGGTGACAAACTTGTGAGTTGGACTTCAAAGAAACAAAACTGTGTTTCAACATCCACTGCCGAGGCTGAGTATGTAGCTGCTGCTAGCTGCTGTTCTCAAGTCCTTTGGATGAAGACACAGTTAAGGGACTTTGGATACAACTACAAGTGCGTTCCGATTTATTGTGATTCCAAGAGTGCAATATCTATAACTGCTAATCCGGTACAACACTCGAAGACCAAGCATATAGATGTACGCTATCATTTCATCAAGGATCATGTAGAAAAAGGTAATATTGAAATGCACTTTGTTCAAACTGACTTCCAGTTAGCTGATCTTTTCACCAAGCCATTGGATGAAAAGTGATTTCAATTTCTAATCAGCAAACTAGGTATGTTGAACATGTCTTAAACCTTACTCATGATTCAAGGGGGAGTATTACAAATCTTGATAGTGTATTATTTTCCAACTGTTGTTAACGAGAAAGGAATCATTTTCATAAATGATTACCATTATTTCTTTCACTTATGCAGGTTGGTTCAAGTGACTATGGCTTCTAATCACATCGGATTAGAACCCGCACTTCAGTGCTCTATCTATTTTTTATATGCTTTATTTCCTTATTATTCAAAAAAAAAAAAAAAAAAAAAAACCTATAGTGATTTAAGGGGGAGAATATCTGTGATATTAACAGATTTTTGGATACTTAAATGCTTATCTGACCGTGTGTTCTTAAAGATAAATACTTGTGTTTTATCTTGTCAATATACTTTGTCAAGTATTCATACACTTAACGGTTCAGAACATTCTATTTGACTTTGTTATTACCATGTATCAAAAGTTAAATCTTTCTATGGTAATACTCACGTTATTTGTATTCACTGTTGATTGAATCAAACGTCGTTTCATGTGCTTTCATTGAAAATATGTTTATATATTGTTCATATAAACAACATTCGTTTTTGATTATTCAACATATTGTTCTTCATGACAAAACTCCTATGAGCTTAACTTGTCAAACTCTTTTAGTTTGAGGGGGAGAATTGCATCGTCAAACATAACTGTTTTGACATCTCCGAAAGTCTTATGATTCATGTAACAAGTGGTATTTGTGCTTACATGTACAAATAGTCTGTTGAACAACATGTTCTTTTAGGATAATACATGGGATTCAGTGTGAGAACTTAACAGAACTTCCATGGATTCACGATAACCAGTGTTTCCTACCCAGGAAGTATTCCTAGAGTGATTGTGGGGAGAAGGTTCAAAAGAATTGAGTGATGGTGTGTGAAAAGAGGTAAAATGAAAAAGAGAGATTGGTTAGAAGTGAGAATTAAAAGAAAGAGGGGGAGAGAACAGAGTAAAAGAATATTAAACTCTGCACCAAACTTCTTTCTGAGCCGGGCAGCCACATAATCTGATTGGTTCACATTCTTTGGTGACCATCATTGAAAAAGGCAACTAGCCCATGCCATCTCTTGCATACAACCCCACCAGCTACTCATTCTTTTCTCAAAAAAAGAATGTTTCACATTTTTTGGGGACGTAGCACATAGGCTATTGGTTCTTCATTTGGAAGATACTAATATTGAAAAAGAAGAAAAGTTGCCCCACCTTCGAACCCTTTCTCATGCACATTGAGTCTTTATATAATTTGTTGCTGTCTCAACAATTTACATACTTTGAGCCTAAATTGAAAATCAATCATCTATGCTTAATTCTTTCATACACATGCACGAGCACACAGAAATTTGTTTTCTGTCAGAACGTTCGTAGATAACCATGTGTTATTCGATGATTGAATGGAAGACCTGGGGAGTCTACATCAAACCAGCTCCTTATATAGTAACTTTGTGTTACTCAGAAACTTTGTGGTACTGACAGGCATTCTAACTGAGTCATTTGTTGATTCAGGGTTACACCTATTAAACTATTTGAATTTGAAAAGATTCGAATGATTACTACTCTCTATTTTAATCGGAAAAGATTGAAATAATCACTCTTTCCATCTAGGAAGACTGCTCTTATTTCATACAGGGCTCGTTACATAAGGAAGACTATGCTTACATGATGATCATACACAAAGGGGGAGATTGTTTTGCCAAGTTTTGATGATGTTGATTCTCACCACTCATCAAAAAGGGGGAGAAGATATAAAAAGGGGGAGAAGATACAAATAGGGATAATACAATCTGAAGATCTGAAGATATTCAAATTTTCAAAGATTTTAAAGATTTGAAGATTGTTTAAAGATATCAAGTTTTGAAGTTTTGAAGCTATCAAAGTCATATCTGAAGATTCTCAAGAGAAAAGTGAAGACAAGTGAAAGACCCGAAGACAATTGCAAATTTTTTTAATCTTGAATCCAAAGGGGGAGATTGTTGGATCAAATAATTGTATTCAAGATTAAAGTTAAAGTTAAGGGTTTAAACTGCAATTGTGCTAAAGTTAATTAGAGGGTTTATTATGTAATAAGTCAATAGTTATTAAGCTATTGGGCCCAAGCCCATTAGAAAGCCCATTAAGGTTAAAGCCCATATGGCCTAGATATTTAAAGTTTTGTTTAATTAGTTTTTAGGTTAACTCTGATAAATTTCTAAATAGTCGCTATACGTTTTCTCTGTATTCAAAGGATATCAAGAACACTCAAAAGTTTCATTGTTTATTCAAGGGATTGGTACGTTATTATTAATCTTTATATCTCTTGATTATTAGTGTGTTGCTTGATTACTTGATTGATTGTTTACCAACTAGATTAAACTGGGATAACACAAAGACACGTTGAAAACATTATATCAGGCCTACTAGCAGTTAAGTATAGAAGTGTCTTATCATTCCTCTGTAAGTCTTGACATCTACATATTTTCCCGAAGGATCAGAGTCAAGTTTGACTCCTGTGGCAATAGGTGTTTTCATAGAAGTTGAATCATTGAGTTTGTACTTTTTCAAAATATCAGAGACATACTTAGATTGACTGATAAAAGTACCCTCTGAAGTTTGTTTTACTTGTAATCCCAGAAAGAATGTTAATTCTCCCATGAGACTTGTTAGTGTATTATTGTATACAAGATTTAATAGGAAAAGTCAAGTCAAGTAAAGTCAACAAAGTCAATGTATGTTTAGTCAATATGAGATTACTTAGTCCTTAAGCTTGTGATTTTATACTTTGGTATAAATACCTTTTGTCTTTGTAATCATGTAAGTAAGTAAAGTTCATTATGCTTTATAATTGTTAGATATATGACATGAACGTTTCTCTCTCTACACTCTCTCTCTAGAAGTTAACATTGTCAAATATTGTTAGATTGAGATTAATTGTTTAGATTTGCTTGATTTTAATCTGGGAGTACAATTTCATTTGGTATCATAGCACACCAAACAAATTCAAAAAGATTTCTTCACCAAATCAGATTCAGATTTTTGAAAATTTCAAGAAAATTGTTATTTTCGAAAATGTTACTTTTTGATTTTGATTTTTCATGTTTTTGTACAATTTAATCAAGAAATTGATTTGATTGTATACGTTTTATCATATGGATCAACATTTGTTCAAATCACAATGTCAAATTTTTTATTAAATCTTGAATACAAAGGGGGAGATTGTTAGTGTATTATTGTATACAAGATTTAATAGGAAAAGTCAAGTCAAGATAAAAAGGGGGAGAAATCTACAGAGATAAATTTCAAAGAATTTCAGAGTTATAAAGTCAAGACTTGTGAAGAATTTTCTGAAAGATCAAATCAGATGAAAAGGAATCAATGTTAAAGATTTCTAAAGACAAGTTCAAATTAGAAGATTCATGAAAGTTCGTTTTTCTAAAGAATGATCAGAGATTGAATAAATGAAGATACAAAGTTCAAAGATTCCTCGATGTTTTTCATAGATGAAGTGTTTCAAAGAAGTCAAAGAATTTCAAAGTTCAAATGATTCAAGACTTCAAATGATTCGACTGTTTCAAGGCTGGTTGACTTTCCAAAGCTGCAAAGTGCAAAAGACTTTTCAAAGATTCTTCAAAAGAATTAAAGACTGAAGAGTGCTAGAGCTTCAAAGTTTTTAAAGTTGTCAGAGACAAAACATTGAAGAATCAAGCACTGAAGACTTATGTCAAATTTTTATTAAATCTTGAATACAAAGGGGGGAGATTGTTAGTGTATTATTGTATACAAGATTTAATAGGAAAAGTCAAGTCAAGACAAAAAGGGGGAGAAATCAACAGAGATCAATTTCAAAAGAACAAATTCTGAAAGAAGTATTAATTGTCAAAAGAGATGATTCAAAAGATTCTGAAGAAGAAAGATGTTTCAAAGTCAAGTCATTGTCAAATATTGTTATATTGAGATTAATTGTTTAGATTTGCTTGAATTGATTGGGAATACAATTTCATTTGGTATCAGAGCACACCAAACAAATTCAGAAAGATTTCTTCACCAAATCAGATTCAGATTCTTGAAAATTTCAAGAAAATTGTTATTTCGAAAATGTTACTGTTTGATCTTGATTTTTCATGTTTTTGCACAATTTAATCAAGAAATTGATTTGATTGTATACGTTTTATCATAAGGATCAACATTTGTTCAAATCACAATGTCAAATTCCAAGTCTAGATTGATCATTTTGATCAAATTGTTGAGTTTTTGAAAATTTGAAAACGATCACTATGTATTCATTCAAATCGTTGATTTTTGATGTTTTTAATGGAAATCTTGTGATAGAAAAGTGTTATAATATGTTTTTCGAGCACACTGATGCATTTTGAGAATCAATTGCAAGTTTTAGAACGATTTGGAGTGTTTTCGTGAACATGTCTGTCAAAACGCGCAAGATTCAGAAAACGCGCAAGTTCTTTGTAGAACGCGCAAGCTTCAAGATGAAGAACGCGCAAGTTCATCAAGTTCGTTAGAACGCGCAAGTCGTTAAAACGCGCAAGTAGCTAGAACGCGCAAGTTGAAGATTCGGTCTAAAACGCGCTAGTCGAAGTTAGCGAGTTTCTAAAACACGCTAGTCAAAGTTAGCGAGTTTCTAAAACGCGCAAGTCAAAGTCAGCGAGTTCCGTACATCTGCGAGTTTATATTGTCTGCGAGTTCATCTGCGAGTTTGTTTGCGAGTTTGCTAAAACGCGTAAATAAGCATCTGCGAGTTTGCTAAACGCCCATGGTTCAGCCAGCGAGTTTCTTCGAAACATTGATCTGCGAGTTGTTTGACGTGCGAGTTTGTTTTGAAACAGTAATCTGCGAGTTCTTTGACGTGCAAGTTTCAAGACTTTCAGTCAACATTTCTGATTTTTTTGGGAACGATCATTTTTTTTCAAGCATTTCTTTCTACAGGAGGGGGACATATTTTGATAGTGTTCATAATTTTCTGATTTTTGACGAACATTTTTTTAGCTAATCTGTCAATATGTCTGTTACAGATGAGAGAGGAAATACCATTTTATCTGCAAGAGATATGGTTGTTTAGTACATGCCTGAAATACCAAAGATGGAAGCTGAATTAGACAAGCTGAAAAATAAGAATTCAAAGCTTCTAAATCAGATTCAGGAGTTCAAATCTAAATTGTCAAATTCTGATAAAACTCCTGATTGTATAAAATGTGCTAATCTTGATAAATCTGATTTTGCAGGTGTTATAAAGGAAAGAGAGAAAGAGATTAAAGAGAAAGAGACCATCATTGCTTTAAAAGAAAGTATAATTGTAACATGTGAGAAAGAATTAAAGTTAAAAGAGAAAAAGATTGAGAGACTTCAAAGCCAACTGAAGACGACTGAACAGAAGTCATCAGAATCACAAGATGAATCAGTCATGCTTCAACTGAAGTTTAAGGCTTTTGAAGATCATATATCTGTTCTGGAAAAAAAAATGCTGAATTGTTAAAAAGCATTAAAGAAAATAAAGTCAAAGAAAATTCTCAAAGTCAACTGAAGAAGACTGATAAGAAATCATTTGAGCTGAAAGATGAGTCAGTCAAGTTTCAACAAAAGATTAAGGCTTTTGAAGGGAAAATATCTGCTTTGCAAAAAAAGAATGTTGAACTTCAAACAAGTCTCCAAGCAGAAAAAGAAAAAGCAAATGTGAAGACATCTGCTTGCTCATGTCCAAGATCTCTGTTCTATCATCAGATATTCTAAAAGAATAGCTGGCTAGATCTGATTTGAAAAAGAAGTTTGACACAAATACTTCTGAAAGAAACATTTTAGCTGCAAAGATCAAAGACTTAGAAGCTGCAAACGTCAATTTATCAGACAAGATTTCAACTGATGTGATTAATTAATCACCTGTTGATCTTTCAACAGAATCAGTCTGTTCTTTCAAAACAGCTTCGAGTTCTATTCATGATAAAACTGTTTTGAAAAACAAAAGTGTTAAACCAATCATTGTCAAATCAAGTCAGATCAGACCATCAAATCTATTTTATAATAAATCTCTTGATGGATCAGCGAGCTATTATGTAAAATCTCTTGGAAAGTCTTCTCAGAAAATTCAGATGGTCTGGAGAGTTACAGATTCTTCTGAAGAGAAAGAGAAAGACAAAGCATTCGCATCCACATCCAAAGCCAAAAAGAACAGAGCGCATAAAGGTAAATTCTTTGTTTATCCTGATATGTTTTACTCAACTAATCATCTGATCAGGATTGCTCAAAGGAAGATCTGCTGTTCTTACTGTGGAAAAAATGACTTTGTTCAGAGAGAATCTGCTCATAACTGGTACGGTTCTTACAGAATAACTATCAGAATTCTGTTTTTAAAAGATATACATCTAATGAGAAGTGGATTCCTAAATCTAACATACCAGAATCCAAATACCAGTGGGTACCAAAGCCTGTTAAATCTATTTCGCAGGTACCACAGGTTTAGGGGGAGCAAGATGATCGACTTCTGATCATGTACAGATCAGGACTCGTACATTAAAGTACAAAATATTGACTTCTAGACAAAACGGTCTAGGACTCGTACTTCAAAGTACAAGTTTATGGATCTTGAATAATTCAGTTCAAAACCCGGACTTCAAAGTTAAAAGACTTTGACTTCTAGACAAATCACTCTAGGACTCGTTCTTCAAAGTTTAAAGAACATTGGCTTTTGAACAAAACAGTTCAAAACTCGCACCTCAATGTAAAGACTCTGGCTTTTGATCACATGACAGAACATGACCCATTCTTCAATGTTCAGATAAGGATATTTTGCAAATATCTAGGAGAGCTTATCTGACCTAAATCATTCTATCATGATTTGAGGGGGAGCTTAAAGGTAAATATCTTCTAATCTAGATTTCTGATTGTTTGAAAGAAGAACAACTTTCGAACATGAAAAACAGTTTCTTAAATGTTCAAACTACTTCTTGTTCTTAAAAGATTTCATGAATTTAGAAGTATGACTTTAAATGTTTTTCATTATTGAGCGTTAATATTTAACTGACCATGTGTTTCCAAAGATCAATACTTGCGTATTATCTTGTCCATATACTGTAATGTATTCACACACATCGGTTCAGTACTTCATTTGAAATTGTTATTACCATGTCTCTAAACGAACCTATTTTTCAATGGTAATACCCCCGTTTGTAAATCACTGTTGTTGAGCATCAATCATCATTTCTAATTTGTGCTTTCATTGTTAAAATGTTTATATTCGTTCATATAAACAAACCATCAATCTCTTTGATACCCTAACCATTTCATTTGATCTGATTGATACATTGTCAGATTCTCAAAACAATTCTCTTGATTTCATTTCATTCATTCAATATCTTGTTATCAGAGATCTTCATTGTTCAATTGCTCAAATCTGATGAGCATACATTTTGACAATGTCATCATACATTTTTGTGCTTAACTGCTAAAGTTAAATTGTTGAACAACCATTCTTTATAGGACTTACATGGGATTCATGTGTAAGCTTTTAAGAACTTCCATGGATTCACGTTTACCAGTGTTTCCTACCCAGGAAGTTATCCTTGAGTGATTGAGGGGTGAGGGGTCAAAATCAAAGAGTGGGGAAGATAACTCATCCGGTTGAGTTTTTCTCATTGTGCTGAGTGGAAAAATGGAAATGAGAGTTTGGTTAGAAGTGAGCAAAATGTTAAAAAGAAAGAGGGTGTGAGAACAGAGTTAAAAGAATATGAAAACTCTGCACCAACCACTTTCTGAGTCGGGCAGCCACATATTCTGATTGGTTACCATTCTTTGGTGACCATCATTGAAAAAGGCAGTGAGCCCATGCCAACTCTTGCTGTTGGATCCCAGATCTAATCTCGTAACAATGATATAAACAATAAGTGTAATGACAACGGAAGTAATACAGTTTAATATCAAAGGAGATTTAAATATCACAGTTCGTAAAGCAGATAAAGATAAACAAGATATTCTTAGAATAAAATATTCAACTTATATTATCAGATATATAACTTCTTAAGCACACTTTGAACAATGAGGTGATGGTCCTATTTATAGGACCATAAAGTAAGCAGTGTACTTGCATGACGAATAAGAGCATGCAGAACAGTGACCTACTCTAGAAAGTAAATCTTATCACTAAGTGACGTGTCATCTGTTCTTCTGTTCATTCGTAGAAAACTTCAGTGTGAACATCTTAAGAGATAATGTCTTCAGAGCTCTGACGTTGTCTTTAGAGACTCTGATGAAGCCATCTCTGATGTCTTCTCTGAAAGTTGCAATCTCTGATAAGTACTTCAGAGGCAGGTTTGTCCTCTGAAGTCTTCGTCCTCTGACGTGTTCATCCTCTGAAGTGTATAGGCAGGTTTGTCCTCTGAAGTCTTCGTCCTCTGAAGTGTATCTTTTGGAAGTCCTCTGAAATATGACGGGTATTTTCAACACTTTAACAAACAGATGATTTGGAGCTAACAATCTCCCCTAAGTGTCGAAAATAAAAGATACAAAAATAACAGAGAATTGAATTTTAAACTAGAAAGCATAGAGGATAAATTCATCCTCTTAAGTATTACTTCTTAAACATTTGGAAGTTTAATACAAAAAAAGTAATATAAAAAAAATAAAGAAACAGACTACAATTTGTCACTTGAACAGATTCCATGGAATTTCATGATGAGAGCTCTGAAGTTGATCATCGAGTCAATCTCTAAGTCAAGCTTTGCCAGTAAATCTGCTCTGTGCCTTTCTTCAATTGCATGGGTCAATTTCTTTATACCTCTCAAGGTTTCATCAGAGTACTTCGACACTTCCGAAGCTAGAAAGATCTTCTTTTCTTGATTTACTCTGAAGACGAAACCCAGAGGTTCTGCAACGATTGATCCAGTCTTCTTTTCTTCAAGTTTGTCAATTGACTCCACAGGTTCAGTTACCTCCAACTTCTCTTCCCCTGGGTTCAGAGCTATTTGAAAGTCACGTTTTGCTCGGTGTTTGACATAGGCCTCCATTGCCCGTCGGACTTCAACCATGCCCATCCTGATTTCCCTTCTTCCATGATCATACCTGGCAGAGCAATAGACATATAAATGTGGTAAATCATATGGATTTAGATTTACGAGATCATTGTCATTGAACTCGTAAATCTTCTGATCAGATAGAGTTACCACATAATTTCTATAGATAATCTTGTTGTAAGCAAAGGTCTTTTCTGAGATATTGTTGATTTTGATGATTAGATCATCAGAGAGGACCTGTGCTCTTGGTTTGGTTTTATCTCTGATAAATCTTCGCTCATAGTCTGGCATGTCCTCTCTGATTCTTGGATTCAGAGGAATGACTAGTGTGTCTTCCATGTTGAACTCAAAGTAGATGTATCTAAAGTGGTCTTCTATGGAAGCTTCGGGATTTCATTCGAGGAATGTGGGAGGTTTATTGAACACTTTTGCTGGAAGGCCGATGCTTGCTTTCTGAACAGGATTCTCTGAAGGAGCCTGTTCATTAACAACCATGGTTTCTGGTTCCTTCGTTTGTGGAGGATCTTCTTTTGAGGGTTCAGAGATGTATCCATCTATCTCTAGTGATTCCCTCACCTCTGACATTGTTGAAGTATGATGTGGTTGAGCATTCTTGAAGACATACTCTTCGACATCAACTACTTCAACTTCTTCTTCAACCTCTTTTCCAGAATCTAATTTTTCTTCTTTTTCAAATTCTAATTTGTAAGCATCTCTCATCACATAAGTTGGTCTTTCTGGTGATGAGAATGCATCTTCTGATGTTGAGAAGTCTACGAGCTGTTCATCTTCTTCTTCGTCCAGAGCTCCAATAGTTTCTTGAGATGCAGCTGTGATTTGTTCAGCTGTGATTGGAACTATTGGAGCACCTAAAGTGGATGGTCCTAAAAAGATGATCGGTACTGGCAACTTTAGAGTGGCCTGAATATCTTCAATAGAGGTGGAGGTTGAACGTCTCTCTATTCCTTTCTCCTTGTGTTGGTTTGATTCAGAGGGAGTGGACTCGTTTTGTGTTTCAAGAGGTTTTGGAGTAGGAGTCTTCTCCCCCTTATGAAGATCGGATGACCCCTGAGGTTGGTCATCTTTGTCATCAGAATCTTCATATCTAGCCTTCTTTCGCGCTTCCTCAGAGCATGCGACCTCTGGTTCCTTTCTCTTCAATACTCCCTCTGAAGATTTGAAGAAGATGAAACCCTAGTTTGAAGAGATGAGATTTGAAGAAGAAGAGGTTGACTTGGAGAAACCGTAGAAATCTTCCTTGAGATGATTTAATGCACTCAATGAGGTTCAACCACCAAAATGATTTGCAATAAATGAGGGTTAGTGTTTGGGGTGGAAGGGTTGGCTATGGTTGCCCCAAAATCGCCAAAGAGAAAGATGGACGGGTGAGAAATGAGAACAAAATCGGCTAAGGAGCTCATTTAACCCTCAGTACCCGCTTGTGACCTTGCCCGGCGACAGTGACATGGTCACTGTCGCATGTCACAATCGCGCGAAGTCCCCCACTCTCGGTACATCTCCCGCGATATTGACACTGCGATAGTGACAATGTTACAATCGCGTGTCACAGTCGTGCGGGCTCCCCGACCCACGGTACATTTCTCGCGATAGTGAAACCGCGATAGTGACCATGTCACAATCGTGAGTCAAAGTCGCGCCAGACTCCCGACATCCCGAAATTTGACCAGTTTCGATAGCGAGCATGAGGTTTGAACAGTTAAGAACGGTAAGTCAGATTATACGGCATTTCAACAAATCAACTATCATAAAACGCATACAAAGGCTCATATACTAGCATGAGGTACTTTTAATGCATTTAAAGGAAATAAATACTTACCTTGAAAATTTTCGGGTGTTACATTGCGGCTGGGCCACTAAGGCCTCCAGCAGTAGCCAAAAAGGGTATTTATGTCCTAGGAATAGGAGATATGACATCAAAGGTCTCTAGACTCTTTGCACTCAAAGAAGTCGAGAACGGGGGCTGCTGTTCTCTTGTTTCAATACCAGAACTCTCCAAGCGAGAGACTGGTAGCGTTTGTGCTAAATCCCCTTGTGAACTTGAAATCACCATCTATTGAGAAATGGCGGAGTCGCTAGGGGGTGTGCATTTGCGCCACTGGGTCCACGGCGGCTCCTTCAATACCTTGTCTCAACACATGAGACTGGGTTGCAGATGTGGCTACCTGGGTAGATATAGGCTGGTGGAGGTCAACCGTAGAAGGTTGCGCCATCACTCGTGTATGCTCAAAATGTAATTCACTCCTGCTTTCCATCTTTCTGCTCACATTTTCTTTTTCGACTATAACTCCCGCCGTTCTCCTTGTCTCTCCAGGTGAGGGCTCACAATCTTCACCATCAGAGTCAGAAGACTCGTCATTTGATTTCGATTCTTGGGTCGCTGTTTCTGACTGACTGCCAGATTGGCCTGCTGCCTCCTCAGACTCGGTGTCAGCTTCCGACTGAGCACCGAATGTATCTGTTGCCTCCTCATAGTCAGTGGCAGAAGAGGACTGAACGGTAGCGGTTTCAGTAGCGGTGTCCTCTTCCACCGTCGGAGAGGTTGTTCGTGGCGGTGTAGGTGATCGTCGAGAAGTACTGGCTTGGCTAGGTCGAACGGCGCTGCCCACTTTAGTTCCCCTCACAATATTCTCTCATCACACCCTGTCCGGGAGCCCCAGCTATCCGGACGCAACCGACTCTCGTACGTGGACTTGGACCCTCATGCCTCTCAGGTCTTGCTCTCTGGGAGGTCCTTCCAGTTCTGGATGGACCATAGGAGCTAGTAGGTTATGTGTGTGCCTATATGCTATGACACTCAGTGCCGTAGGATGAGCATAGGCCAGCAACCCGACGGGGATCTGTCGGGCGACAATACCTTCTGGATCAGGACGGGTCGGGATCTTGTGCGTCTGATTCTGCGGGCATGTTGGGTGCGATGATAGGCGTGCAATCGCAAGATAGAGAACCATGAAGTTGCGGATGATAAGCTGGATATATCTCATGAACGGTATGAAGTTCTGTCTTTTCGTAGCGTTGGCTCGTACTTTCTGAAGTAGCTCATACCAAAGGAAGTCGGCATAGTCGGCATGACGGTGGAATGCCACGGCATGGAAAAGACGGAGGATGTTGATACTCGTTTGATCGATGCCTTTCGTGAAAGCCGAGAGGCACCGATTCAGGTATGTGAAAAGGGTGTACCAAATCGTAGTGAGGTTCTTTCGGTTGAACCCGGAAGGAAGGCTTAGATTTGAGCCGTAACCTAGTGACTGGATGTCGGAGCAGAGGGTGACGTCGGATACGATGGGATCAAAGTTGTCTCTCCCCGGAAATGACGCGGCGGTCGGCAGATGAAGGAACTGTCGGAAAAGATCACGGGTGAGAAGCACGGGCATGTGGTCAATCCAACCCTGCAACTGGAAACCGTCGTCGGCCTCTAGAGCAGTTAGAGCGCCAGAACTGTTGCAGATAAAGGTGGGGCACCTCAGCAATCTCCGTGAGTGCATAAGAGAGAGGATGCTGAGTGAGGATCTCGTTCATCACTTGATACTAGATAGCAGGTTGGGTGACGTCGAGATGGTAGTTGTTGGGCGTAAGTGGAAGGAACTGATCCGCAAGAATCAGTTCAGCGTCGGCTGTGGGGTTTTGCGCCATTGTACCTGTTAAGAATAATCATGTTAGATCATAGGTACATTGACACAAGATATATTTGGAGTTAAATAGTCAATGCTTTAAACCATAACCAAATAAAACTCCAAGTCACTGGGAAAGACAAACCCTAATTCGTGAATCAGGGCCTGTAACGAAGCCGCGCATCACCACAGAAATTTAGAACAACCATTTAAGGTGTCTTAAATCCAAATCTCACTTTCATAACACATTCAACTCACAGCTCACAACTCACAAGCAGATGTATATATAAACTTTGAATCACATAAGCAACTCCAAGACCACCAATAAACAGTTAATAATATCGAAAGGACCGATAGGGAGCATCGACCGATAGGTTGCATTAACCGGTAGTTTGAATCCACCGGTAGGATGCAAGGACCGGTATGGAAATGGACCGGTAAGAGTCGACGACAGGTAATGGAAATAGACCGGTATAGACAACTGACCGGTAAAGACACCGACCGGTAGAGACACCGACGGGTAGAGACACCGACCGGTAAGATGTACCGTCCGGTAAGGTGTACCGACTGGTAAAGAAACGGAGGGGGTCTAAGACAGACCGGTATCTAGGCGACGACCAGTATTTCATCGACAGGTATTTCAGCGACCAATATCACTTGCGACCGGGGTTGGGTGATCCAGGCGACCGGTGTTAATAAACGACCGGTATAGAGATGGACCGATGTTATATCGGTCGACCGGTGTCATAATAGGTCAAATAAAAACAATTCCCAATCGACCGGTATACAAACCAAACAGAGCAAAACCAGACGCCTAACCCAGATATAAGAATTAATCCACGAAGCAATCGAAAGTTGCTAACCAAACGCAATAAAACCACAAACAAAAACTTAACAAACGATGTACACAAAACAACCAACTAAAGATACTAGATTTCAACCCCACTGACCGGCGGCAAAAATCGGGGTCTATGGCCGAGGTCGATTGTCGACCGGTAACTACTTACCCCAGATTCAAAACATCGAACCCATATAAACGAATCCAGAACAAATCGATACGCTGGTCAAAAACCAAATCGACCTAAATCGATCTGGTGGAATCGGCGAAACACAAAGACGACCTGGATATACTCGACCGGGATCGATTTTCCGAAGAACATCGATCGGGGGACGATTGGACTTCGACCGAAGGTCGATTCAACTGTGAGGTAGATGGATAGGGATAGAGAAAAGATAGAATCCTTACCTTGTCGATCGAGTGGGAATCGAGAGAGAGTGATCTGGTGCGAGAGAGAGATCTAGCGGGGACATAGAAATATCGAGAGATCCAGTTGAGAGTGAGAGCGAGAGGGTTTGAGAGAATGAGGTAAAGTGAGAGAGACCAGGGTTTTAAATCCCCGGTTGCGTTATTAGGTTTGCACAGGGCCGGTTCGGGGTGGTTCGGGTGGGCCGGTACCTAAATGGGCCGGCCCGAAAAATAAATAGGTTTTTTTAAGGAAAGTAAATAAATTTAAAAAAATCTAAACTAAAAAAAACTAGAAACCTAATGAAAGAAATAAAATTAACACAGTAGAAAAAAAATAAACGAAACCAAAGGACCGAGAAAAACTTGATCCGGCTCCCCCTCAAAATAGGAGTCATTTACGCTCAGAGTCAAATGTCGCTCCCCCTTGACGAATACCGAGAGAGAAATTTACCTGCTCCCCCTCGAACGCAGGACTATTGAACCTTACCAAACATCTTGTCGATAGTGCTCCCCCTTGACACATGAACAACTTCGAATCAATCACCAGAAACGACTTACTCCATAAGTGACGAACTGCTGGACTGCACAAGCCAGTAAAACACAATGAAGAACAAAGAAGCACAAGAGAGAAATAAAATATAGAAACACACGAAATCTAATTTATTAATACAGAAGTTTGGAACTTGCACATAACTTAACGAGTAAAATGCAATAACAAATTAGTGTGGCTATGAACATCCAGAGACAAGTCACTGGGGTATTAAGTCACAGTCATTCGTTATTGAATAAGACTCGGACAGGTTTGTGAAGGGATCAAACTTTCAGATTTAACATACCTAGCTTAGATACAAGATAAGTAAAACGTTTTTCGTCCAAGGATTTGGTAAACAGATCAGCTAACTGATGCTCTGTATTAACAAAGTAGAGTTCTATGGTACCTCTTTCCACGTGGTCTTTTATGAAGTGATAGCGCACATCAATGTTCTTCGTCTTCGTTTGTTGGACGGGATTGCTTGAAATTGCAATGGCGCTTTTCGAGTCACAGTAGATCGGGATCTTCGAGTAGTGAAATCCATAGTCTTTCAGCTGGGTGTGCATCCAAATGACTTGCGAGCATCAACTGGCGGCTGCTACATACTCCGCCTCGGCGGTAGAGGTTGACACGCAGTTTTGCTTCTTGGAAGCCCAACTGACAAGATGATCACCCAAGAACTGGACATGGCCTGACGTGCTTTTCCGCTTCAGCATGTTTCTAGCATGGTCAGTGTCAGGCTCGTGGCGCTTGCTTGAGACCGTATAAGGCCTTGTTAAGAAAGGAGACGTAATTTAGGTTTTCAGAACTCACGAAGCCTTCGGGTTACGAGACATAAACTTCTTCCTTGAGGACGCCATTTAGAAACGCAGATTTCACATCCATTTGAAAGACGATGAAATTCTTGTGTGCGGCATAGGCAAGGAACATGCGAATCGCTTCAATGCGGGCAACCGGTGCAAATGTCTCATCGTAATCTATACCTTCTTGCTGGCGATATAATTTAGCTACCAGACGCGTTTTATTCCGGATTATTATACCATTTTCGTCCTTTTTGTTCTTGAAGATCTACTTCGTCCCATACTTTGACCGTCTTGTTCTTTGGCCGGGGAACAAGACGTCATACTTTGAGGCTCTCAAATTGGTTAAGTTCCTCTTGCATAGCTATCAGCCAATCTGGATCATTCAATGCTTCGGAGACGGAGGAAGGTTTGATACGACTAAGGAACGAAGAAAAAAGCAGTCATTCGCGGTGGTGGATCGAGTCTGAACAGGTGTATTAGGGTCGCCAACGATCTGATGTAGGGGATGAGCTCGAGTCCACTTGGTGGTGTGCGGAAGAGGTTGATATGTCTGTTGTGAGGTATCGGAATCCACATAACCACCGGGGGGTAAATCCTGAACTGCCTCAAGTGATGACGACCTGTGAGGTGGAAGCTCCTTAGCTGGAGTCGAGCAAGTAGCAGAGGATGACTCAGCCGGTGATGAAACGATAACGGGATCCAGGATTTCCAGAGAGGGAACATCGTGAGCACCTTCAACAGGTGTCGATTCAGGAGGTATTAATGTTGCCTGAGCTTCAGTAGGAACTTGAGAGAAAGGAGGGGGACCACTCGAGCTCGGAGATGCTGATTCATTGACAGTAGAAGAGAGAGCACCAAACGCGGATGGGCCACCTGAGTCGGTTGGACCAGTGACATGTGTCACTTCTAGTGCTTGAGCAACATTCCTGTTACATGATATACCATTAGGCTTAATATTAAATAAGTCATCATAGAAATACTCAAAAGGTAAATCCAAATGTGAAAGATGTGCTCTTGACGTAGACGCTTGATCTGGATTTACTGGAGTTTGTGTAGATCCTGAACGTAATTGTCCAGAAGCTAACACACCAGTTAAAGCGGGTTCTGAACTGAGGTGTTCAGAAGCCATATCAGCGGCCTCATCAAAATTCACGTTTACACTCTCAACGACGGTCTTCGTCCGTTTGTTGTAGACTCTGTAGGCTTTGGCTTGCTGAGAATAACCGATGAACACTCCTTCGTCCACTTTGGGATGAATTTGCCAAGATCATCCTTGTCATTCTGTACGAAACACGTGCATCTGAATGCATGGAAGTTGTTGATGTTCGGGATGCATTTGTTGATGATCTCGTATGGGGTCTTGTTGAACCGTTTGTTGATGATAGAACGGTTTTGAGTGTAGCAAGCGGTAGCAACTGCTTCTGCCCATAGATATAGCGGGAGTTTAGACTGAGATAACATTGTGCGAGCAGCTTCGACAAGAGTTCGATTTCATCGCTCTACTACCCCGTTTTGCTGAGGAGTCCGTGCAGCTGAGAAGGTATGAGTGATGCCGACTGAAGTCAGGTAACCTGTGAGCACTTGATTCTTGAATTCAGTGTCGTTGTCCGTCCTAATGGTCTTAACTGATTGGTTGAGACTGACTTGAACGCTCTTTAATAGAGTGATGATCAGTTCGGGGGTTTCATCCTTTGAACGAAGGAAATGAACCCATGTGTAGTGGGAGAAATCATCAACCATCACTAGGACATACTTCTTGTGATTGATAATTTGGATGCGCATCGGTCCACATAAATCCATATGAATGAACTCAAAAGACTAAGAAGTACTTGGAACGGCTTTAGGCTTGTGAGAAGCCTTCTTCATCTTGCAATTTTCACAGGCGGCACACAGGTGTTCTTTTTGGAACTTAAGATCTGGAATTCCCTTCACGTGTCCACCCAGCACCAACTTATTGATGGTCTTGAAGTTCAGGTGCGAGAGTCTACGATGCCATAGCCAATTTTGTTCGGCTGAGGCTTTGGACATCAAACAAACTTCCTTATCTGCTTTCAGAGACGAGAGGTCAATCGTGTAGAGATTTGTGTGACGCGTTCCAGCAAGTATTTCTTTTCCGTCTTCAGTCCGAACGCTGCACCTTGTTGAGTTGAAGGTGACCTCTAGATTCTTATCGCAGAATTGACCTATGCTGAACAAGTTGTGACCAAGACCTTCGACGTAAGACACTTTCTTGATCGTGAGATTATCTTTAACGATATCGCCATAACCCATAATAGAAGAATAGTGGTCATTACCAAAATGAACATTTCCACAAAACTTCTCGGTGAAGTTTGTGAGAAGCTCCCTTCTTCTGGTCATGTGCTTGGAGCAACCTGAATCTAAATACCACACATGACCGTCCTACAAAACAAGTTAATGTTTTTTAGGTACCCATTCGTAAATGGGTCCTTTGGGGTAAGACTTAACACCCGACTGGGATGCCCGTTTAGACTTGGGTCTTTTTCTATGACAGGAGACATCGAACTTAGAGTGATAAGAAGACACATGATAAGATCCAAACCAATCAGATGCAAAACGACGATCAACAAAATCATTTAATCCACAGTAGGAGCAACAAAGACAATCATGAGACAGTTGAAGTATTTGCGGAATTGAATAAACTTTTAAAGGTAAAAATCCATTCCATTCAACCAAAGGTTTAGAATTAAAAACATCACGGCTGTTATTGTTTTTCCTAGAATTTAAAACTGGATTAACAAATTCTGGTGTCGCCGTGCTCTCCTTAGACTTCTTAGCTACCCACGCATATTTGACTTCTTTGCGTCGACCAAAAGTATCTGAAATACCGTTAAAGCCATAGTCAGAAGATTTGAATTTTGAAGATTGTGTCTTTTTAAAACGACCAATCTTTTTCTTCTTTTGTGAATGCTTTTTTGATTTAGACGTTGAAGAATTGTTCACAGAAGGTTTTTGTGGGGAAGATGTTGAACATTCACCCTTATAAAATTTTACCGGAGGCTCGCAAGTAGACTTTAGAAAATCAACGTGACTTAGTAGAGAAGGATTAAAATCAAATTGGTATAAATCATCGTCTAAACACACCTCAAAATTCAAGAAGGCGGAAAATTCCATTTCCTCATCAGAAGGAGCCTTATCACTTGATGAATTCAGGACATCGGAAGAATTTGTTTCTAACAATTGAGGCTCTTTTCCTTTGTTCGAAAAATTTGGTGACGAGTAACCCATAAAGGCTTTACAAGAAGATGTGTCCGAGGGTGGATAGGAATTTTCAGACAGAAGATTTTTCTTCACTTGGAGAATTACAAGCTTAGCTGGAGGCTCAGCCTTGTGAATTCACTCTTTCATCCGATCTGCTACCAAAGCAGCCAGTTGTGAATTTAGCTTTTTTATCTCGACCTGAAAGTATTTTTTTTCGTCTTCAGACACAGTTTCCTTGTTCTCGGAATTGAAGCAACTCAATTTGGGATAACAACTCTTGTTTTTCTTTTTGAAAAATATTCCTCTCCTGTTCAAATGACGTTTCTAGCTGAACAATTTTTTTTCCTAAAATCGGAGGTGGAACATAAACTTTATGGTCTAGAGGATCCTCCACAGTTTGAACAGTTTTAGCATCAAGTTCAGCTTGATTGTAGCTTCTAAAATAGTCATTTGAAAGGAAACATGGTTTTTCTTCGTTGTAAGACGCATTCAAATAATCATAAACAAAAGGTAGTTTCATTTTAGTAGAGTTCTCCCTTCGTAAATTATCCTCTTCCATTTCCTCATCATCAAGTGGTTTGGTCCAGTTGATTTTGTACTCCGGATAGGTCTTTTCTAATCCAAGAAATTCAACGGATATAAAGTAGGAACTTTGGATAAGGCCTTTTTCAGATAATAGGGGTTATCGTAACCGATACCCATATCCGCATACTCGGGTTCTTTTGGTGCAATTATATTCAGCGTTTGATGACATTGACCAAGTTTATAAAGTTTTCGTTCAAGATCCTTTAATTGATTAGATAATCTTTGATTTTCATTTTTGTAAGCCACGCTTTGAGTCACAATATTAATTTTCTCATTTTCTGACATACGAAGCTCATAGGTCAGATTATCTACTTTGGTCTTTAGCTCTTGTGATTCTTTTGAACAAATCTCACACTCTTCTTTTAAATTTGAAATGATGCACAGGTTGCTAGCAATTTCTAAGCTTTGATTTTCAATACATTCAGACTGTGCAGAAACTCATTTTTTCTATAGATGAGATGAGTTGTTCTTTTTCTTTTATGATTAGCTTGCAAGAGTCTAATTTGTGCATAGTGAGCTACATCTGATCAATTAAAGCTTCTTGATAAGGTGCACATACCTGACATTGAGAATTACGATCTTCATCATCATTGTCAGACGGTGATGAATGCTTGCCCATGAAACACAGGTGTGCTTCCGCATCTTCATTTTCTTCATCAGATACTTGCAGCAGTAGTCATCGTCAGCCATGAGAGCCTTACCTGCTTCCTTTTCTTTGGCCAGCAGCAACTTGGCTCTGTAATAATCTGAGTTGCGCACGACAGGCTTACGACAATCCTTGGCAAAATGACCCAACCGACCACAGTTGTATCATTTGATTGGCTCCTCTTTTGGCTTCTCTTCATGTCTCTTTTCAGACTTCTTTCCATCTTCAACACGTCTCTTCCCTTCAGGCTTCTCTTTATTATCACGGCGAGTGGAGAATCTTTGCTTGTTTAAAGACTTGTTGAAGAACTTCCTCTTCTGGAATGATTGAGTCAAGAACCACATCGCTTCCTTCATCTGAGTGTATTCTGGATCCGAGTCACTGTCAGGATCGTCGGGTTTAGAATCCCTTTGCACTGACTCTTTTCCAGACGTGCGGCTGACAGATTTACCTCTTTTATCTGAGACAAGGCTAACGGATCAACTATCGGCTTTTCATCCGCTTTCTGATTCCCCATTAACTCCATAACTTCCTCTTCATCCTGGAGCAACATTTCATAAAGTTCATGTAGAAAAAGCTTCTCCAGGGTTTGAGTATGACATATATGAGAGATGAACGGCTTCCATTTAGGTTGGAGATTGTTCATGAACTTGATGTTGTTCTCGGTGTTCGTCTTCGTGACCTTGTTTTTCTGGAGATCGTTTAGAAGCATGATGAACCATTCATAGGTTTCTTTGAGCGTCTCGCCTTTTCGGGCTTGGAAGCCATCATATCGGGTGATGCAATTTGTCTCCTTCAGCTGATTGTTTATGTGGCTCCTCATCATCATTTTCTCAATCTGGTCCCACATTTTCTTCGCAGACTCCTTGTAACTGTCGATGCAAGCATAGATGTCGTTGGGTAGGCTTTGTAGAAGATACGACTTTGCTTGCTTTTTTGCCTCATACATAGTCTTTTCTTGAGGGAGAAACTCACCGAGAGTTTTCCGAACTGAACGATCTGGTCGACCTTCGGCTGGGTTTCCATAGTCTTGTAGCCCCTCTATCAGACACTTGTATATATCCTCATAGTTTGATTTTGCTTCGATGAAGTTCATGAAGCGATCGTGCCATTGAGGGTATTCCCCCCGATAGAGCACCGGGGGTTTTTGATCCGAATTGATAGCTAAAGCGTCTCTTGAATTCATCTTACCTATTTTAACTTAAATAGCACTGTAGTGATCGTGAGACAAGCAGAATGATCCAAAAACAATATATCTGAATAACAAGCAGAATAGGACAAGAACCCAGTCGAGCAAGGACCCGGTCGAGCAAGGACCCGGTCAAACAGAGTACCGGTCGAGCAGGGTACCGGTCAACAGGGTACCGGTCAACAGGGTACCGGTTGACAAGGAGTACCGGTCGACAAAGATTACCGGTCGACCGGTAAGTATCGGTTAAACAGAGTACCGGTCAAGGATTTATCGGTCGAACTAATATGTCGGTCAACAATGTATCGGTCAAGGCTATGTCCCGGTAGAACAAGGTACCAGTCAAGGAAGTATCGGTCGATATCGTGAACCGGTAAAGCAGGGTACCGGTCGATAATAAACAGATAAACACAAACAGATCGACTTAAAGGCCCGATAAAGTCGATGAACACAGACCGATAAACACGAAGAATCTCAAGAACAATCGTCCTAATTAACCCAGAAAATCAATCGAAACACAAATTAACAGATCGATTAGTAAACCCAAACCAAAAATTTGAATTTTAAAAGCACAGAATCAATCAATTTCAGAAACCAGTTCGACCACAGAACCTTCGACTGATAAAAAAAACTTGAATTTAAGAGCACAGATCGATCGATTTACTAATTTTCCACAAAATAATCTTGACCGATAAAAACTCAGAACCAAAAAAAAACGATTTTGCAGATGAGTTTTTGAGCAGATCGATAACACAGTTAAGAACAAATCTGAACTTAGAAATCAATCAAACACATCCAACACTCATGCAGATATGAACCCAGAAAATTGATTTCAGAAACACAGATAATAATAATTAAAACAGATAATCAATTAAGGGTTTTATACAAAACCTTTTTGGATAAAACCTTCAGTCTCTTTTCTCTGATACCAATTGTAGATCCCAGTATAGTGCAATCAACAACAAATAATCAATAATGAATAACAATTGAATAGCTACAACCTCTAGTCATATGATTAATATTCAATCAAAGGGTTAAGATTTACAGAAAGATTATCTGATCAGAGAAAGAAAACCTATAGACTAGAGTTATGAAAATAATGAGACTAAAAGGATAATGAATTTAAAACAGCCTTTATACACTTAGGCATACACACTTTAATGGGCTTATTGGCTTGGGCCCATCTAATTAATAAAACTATCAAAGAATTACAGAATGAACCCTGAACTTTTATTTAACATTCAAAACACCCTAACAAAGGCTATCTCATATCAACTTCAAATACATTAACAAGTTGGTGAATGGAAATTTGGATAAGGGATTACCAGAGTTGAAATACGTAAAAGAACATCTGTGTGATACGTGTGAGAAAGGTAAGATGAAAAGAGCCTCACATAAGCCTAAGCCTGAACCGAGCACAAGTACTCTTTTAGAACTGTTGCATATGGATCTTTGTGGTCCAATGCGAACGCAAAGTATAAACGGGAAGAAATACGTCATGGTGATTGTGGATGATTATTCTAGATACACTTGGGTCAAACTTATGAAATCAAAAGAAGAGACGTCCGATGTCACCATCTCATTCCAAAAGACTGTTCAAGTGAACTTGCAGAAGACAGTTAAGCTTCTTAGAACTGTTGCCAGAACTTCGGAAAAATATGGGGTAGTTGAACGAAGAAATTAGACTCTTGTCGAGGTTGAATGAATGATGTTGATCCAATCCGATCTACCTTTATTTTTGTGGGCCGAAGTTGTCTTAACTGCATGTTATACTCAAAATCGTTCAATCATTCATCGACGGTTTGGTAAAACACCATATGCTTTGATAAATATATTATTACCTAACATTAAACATTTTCACAACTTTGGATGTAGGTGTTTTGTGCTAAATGATAAAGAGCACTTGAACAAGTTCAGTCCGAAGGCTGATGAAGGCATTCTCATTGGATATTCTCAAACATCTGCGGCATACACAGTTTACATGAAGAAATCTAAGATAGTTGTGGAGAGCATCAACGTAATTTGATGAAGATATGGCTTATGATCAAATCAGTTCAGAACCCGTGATAACAGGAGTATTAGCTTCTGGACAGATCTGTCCATAACCTGCGTTTAAAGTTTCTAATTCTGATAAAGCATCAACATCTACATCTCATTTGACATAATTAGATTTATTGTTTGAACATTTTTATGATGAGTTTCTTTGTTCTAGAGTGACTAAACCTGTTGTGATTGATAGATCTGAGAATTCACGTAATCATCATCCAATCACTTCAGATGTATCAACTGAATCAAATTCCCCGATTCAATAAGAAACTTCAGTTCAAACACCTACTCAATCAGTTGAAGTTGCACATGAAACTGCTGAGCCAGAAGTTGCACATTCAGTTGGATGTACTGTCATACCTATCCAACAAACATCAAATGTCCAATCCACTGAAACTTTTGCACCAGTTACTTCAACTGAACCCCAACATGAAGAACATACTGGATATCTAGATGATCAATAGGATCAGTCTACATCTAATCCACTCCCTCATGTACATAATTGGACCAAAGAGCATCTGGTACATCAAATTATTGGAGATCCATCGCAAGTGAAAACTAGGTCTACAACTGCTAACAAGTGCATGTTTGATTATTTTCTTAGCAAGATAGAGTCTACACAAGTATCTAAAGCTCTAAAAGATTCAGACTGGATAACAACTATGTAAGAAGAGCTCAATCAATTCGAATCGCTTAAAGTCTGGAGACTCGTACCTCGACCGGAGGGAAAAACCATTATAGGTACGAAATGGGTATTCAAAAACAAGAAAGATGAAGATGGTATCGTGGAAAGAAACAAAGCAAGACTTGTTGCTAAAAGATACCGGCAAGAGGAAGGAATAGACTATGATGAGACATACACTCCAGTTGCACGTATAAAGGAAATCAGAATGTTTCTTGCCTACGCTGCACACAAAAACTTCACTGTCCATCAAATGGACGTGAAGACTCCCTTTCTAAATGGTATATTGAAAGAGAAGGTATACGTCTCACAACAAGAAGGGTTTGTCAATGTTGAAAAAATGGATCATGTCTACATTCTTGACAAAGCCCTCTATGGTTTAAAGCAAGTTCCTCGAGCCTGGTACGATGTTCTATCAAAGTTTTTAGTCAAGTCTAGGTTTTCAAAAGGTAAAATCGATACTACTCTTTTTATTAAAAAAGAAAAAGATGATATCATTTTAATTAAAATATATGTGGACGATATAATATTTGGTTCCACAAATCCGAAGTATTGTAAGAACTTTTCTAATCTAATGGTGTCCAGATTTGAAATGAGTATGATGGAAGATATGAATTTCTTTCTCGGAATACAAGTTAGACAATTTTCTACGGGGATTTTCATAAATCAAGCAAAGTACATTTATGGTATTTTGAGAAATATTAAAATGGAAAATTGTACTCCAACTGGTACCCCGATGTCACCAGGAACTAAGATTGGAGCTGATATTTCTGGAAAAGTTGTTGATCTTAGGACTTACAGAGGAATGATAGGTTCTTTAATGTTCTTAACGGCGAGTAGACCAGATGTTATGTTCTACACATGCTTATGAGTTAGATATCAAGATTTACCTAAAGAATCCCATCTCTCAACTGTAAAGCGAATATTTAGATATTTAAAGGGGGCTGCCGATCTTGGTTTCTGGAATCCTAAAGACACAGGCTTTGAGCTAACAGCGTATTCAGACGCAAATCATGCAGGGTGTATTTTAGACAGGAGGAGTATTTCGGGACATATACAATTTTTGGGAGATAAGCTCTTGAGTTGGACTTCGAAGAAACAACTGTGTGTATATACTTCAACAGCCGAGGCAGAATACGTAGTTGTGGCTAGATGTTGTTCTAAAATGTTGTGGATGTGAGCACAACTCAGAGATTATGGCTTCCAATACAACAAAATTCCGATTTATTGTGATACTAAGAGCGCTATTGCTATATCTGCGAACCCTGTCCAACACATGAACACCAAGGACATTGACTTGAGATATCACTTTATCAAAGATAATGTTGAAAAAGGTACAATTGAACTTTACTTTGTAAACACAGATTATCAACTTGTTGATTTGTTTACCAAGACATTAAACGAAAAGAGATTTTATTTTCTCATTTCGAAACTTGGCATGTTAAACCTCAGGACATAATCTGTAGTTACCTAGTACAGTTTATTTTTGTTATTTTTCTTCATTACTTTATTATTAATCTGAATGATATCTGCACTTACAGTTTATTCGTGATTTTAGGGGGAGTGAGACAATGAATAAATGATCTAAATTCGAGGGGAAGTCTGAGTAATTGCATATATTTTTCACTGACATATTTTGGATGCATATGTTCAGGGGGATTAAGAACATTGACTTCTGATTACGTCTGATCAGAACTCATTCTTAAACGTTTTATTGGTTTTATGTCTTTACTTTTTCAATAAATGTTTTTGTTTCAATAAGACTTTGTTGCTTTCATGACTTATTGTTATCCCATATAACAATGTGCAAATCAATATGACAATCAATTTCAATTAAGACCAACTTGTATTTCACAATCATAGTATGTATACAACTTTCTCTCTCTAGCACTTAAGCGTACAATTAATCTGAATGGTACTTCTACTACTACATAGGGTCATATCCCTGTTTAAACACAAGGGACAAAACACGCATACAACTAGAAACACGCACACTACAAAACTCTCACACAACTATTTTTTGACTTTGAATTTTATTACAATAGACTTTGACTTTGCTTGAGAGTTGACTTTGAGCTTTGACTTTTATCTTGAGTCTTCATGATCTTGTATCCAACCAATATGTGCACTAACAATCTCCCTCTTTGGATTCAAGATCATCTCTAAATTTATTTTGCAATACAATCTTCCTTATAAGTTCAATTTGTACAATCTCCCCCTTTGAAGAACTTTAGCAAAATAAGCATTGTGCTCAAAACAGTCTTCACAGATTTCTGTATTCGTCCCAAAGTCTATCTTCAAACATGGTAACAATCTCCCCCAAAGTTGTAACAACCTCTTTCAAACATCGGAAAGAAATTATCTTCATGTTTAGCTCGGTTTGCTTCAGCAAATTGTCTTTAAAGAAAACTTCAGTAGAATTTGCTTGCTTTCAGAATTATTTGAACTTTCGCTTTCATCTTTCAACAATCTTTCTTCAACTTTGATGTCTTGGCATAAACATTCTTCTTTCAGCTCCATCTTTACTTTATCAAACCAACAAATCTTGAATATCTCTTCCTTCTTTAATATTTTTTGATACTGTCTCCCCCTTTTTGATGAATGAAGCATTGAAATCATAAAAACTTAACAAGAAATGTCTTTGATCTGTTCTAACCACTAATCTTTTAACACGAGCCTCTGACCATCTATTGATCCACAACAATATTCATCCGAATCTTTGCCAATTCTGATAAAACAGAATGTAACACCTGAATCAACAAATGAATCACTTAGAAGTGTCTGTTAGTAACACGAAGTCATTGTGTGTAACGAATACACATTGGAAAGGAGATTTTTGATGTTCACTCCCCCAGGTCTTCCATTCAATAGTCGAAACACCACAAAGGAATTTCTATGAATGTTATGACAAGAAAACATATTCTTTGTGTGCTCGTGCATATGTTAGAAAGAATTAAGCACAGATGATTGCTTTTTATATAGGCTTAAAATTGTGTAAACCATTGAGACAACATCAGTTAAACACAGACTCGATTATGGATCATCAAAGTGCGAAGGTGGGGTAGACTTCCTTCTTTTTCAATATCCAGATTTTTCAAATGAAAACCAGATAGCATATGTGTTGCGTCCCCTTGAAAAATATTAAACATTTTCTTGTTAAGAAGAAAATTAGTAGCTGGTGGGATTTTTATCAAGAGTTGGCATGGTTCAATAATGTTCACTAAGAATTGTGAAACACTAGTAATGTGGCTGCCCGGTTCAGAAAACGTTGGTGCATAGTTTGATATTCTTTTACTCTGTTCTCACAACCTCATTCTTTTAATCATTGAGCTCACATCTAACCAAACTCTCATTTCCATTTTACCTCCTCACTCAACCCACACTCAATTATTTTGACTCCTTACTCTTCGATCACTCAAGATTAACTTCTTGGGCAGGAAACACTAGTTTACGTGAATCTATAGAACTTTCAGTTAATTCCTCACACAATGAACCCACATTTTCCTATAAGAACATGGTGCTCAATATGGTTTAACTTTGCAGTTAAAGCACAAAGTATGTAATACACGTCAGATATCATTATGCTCATGGATGTAATCATGATGATTTGAGCATTTTAAACATTGAAGATATTTCAAACAAGTATATGGAATGAATAAAATGAATACAAGAAACTTGTTTGAAAATCTGACATTGTATACAAACAACAATATCGAATGATTTATCAATAAAAGCTTAGGTCAACAAAAATTGGATATTTGTCTATACGAAACAAAAATATAGACATTCTTGAAAGAAACGTTTCGAAATGACATGAACGCTCAAACTTTGAATAACAAACGGGGTGTCTTACCATCGAAAATTTGTTTCAATTTAGAGACATGGTAAGAACATATCCAATGAAATATTAAACCGGTATGTGTGAATACTTCAGAGTATATTGAAAAGATAAAACGCGAATATTTATCTTTGGAAACATACTGTTTGTATAAACAATTAAACACAAGAAATTGAAAACATTTAAAATCATACTTCTATATTCATGATTTTTTTAAGAATCAGAAGTGGTTTGAATTTTTAAGAACATGTTTTCATATTTGAAAGTTGTCCTTCTTTCAGATACGTATGAGATTAAGATTAGAAATAAACCTTTTCGTGCAGTCTTAAATCTCATTAAGTCAACTCTAAGTCATATAAGATATGATCGTGTAAGCTTCCTCTAAATTCTGCAAAAAGTCACAAAGTCGTCAAAGTGCAAAGCTTTATTCACAACATTTATTGAAAAGTAAATGACATAAAGCAATAAAACATTTAATGTTTCAAGTTCTAATCAAATGTAATCAGAAGTCATATTTAGTACTCCTTACTCTTACTCTTAACTCCCCCTGCATTTACGCATCATAAAAATTTATCAGTGAAAAAACATATGCAAAAACATGAACTCCCCCTCAAATGAATGTAGATCATTTTAATGTCTTCTCACACTCCCCCTGAGATCATGAACAAAGAAATGTGGTTAAAGTGAAGATATCTTTCAGTCTAAAAACAAAGAAATGACGAAAAAGTATTAATAACAAAAACTTTAATAGGTAATCCCAGATTAGGTCTTGAGATTTAACATACCAAGTCTAGAAACGAGAAAATTAAATCTCTTTTCATCTAGGGGCCAGCTTGGTAAATAAATCAGCAAGCTGATAATCAGTGTTTACAAAATAAAGTTCTATTTTACCTTTTTCGACATTGTATTTGATGAAGTGATATCGTACGTCTATGTGTTTGCTCTTTGTATGTTGTACAGGAATCGCTGATATTGCAATGGCGCTCTTAGAGTCACAGTATATCAGGATCTTGTCAAATTTAAAGCCATAATCTCGTAGTTGTGTCCTCATCCAAAACACTTGAGAACAGCAACTCGCAGCAGCGACGTATTCTGCCTCAGCTGTTGATGTGGAAACACAAAGTTGTTTCTTTGACGCCCAACTTACGAGTTTATCACCTAGAAATTGTATGTGCCCGATGTGTTTTTCCTATCCAACATACAGCCTGCATGATCTGCATCTGAGTAAGTTGTCAGTTCAAAACTAGTATCTTTAGGATACCACAGACCAAGATCTGTAGTGCCCTTCAGATATCTAAAGATCCTTTTGACCGCAGACAAATGGAATTCTTTGGGATTAGCCTGATATCTAGCACATAGACATGTAGAAAACATTATATCTGGCCTACTAGAAGTTAAATACATATAGGTTCTAACATCAACAGCTTTTCCCGAAGGATCAGTGCTGATCTTAGTTCCTGGTGCCATCGGGGATCCAATTGTTGTACAATTTTCCGTTTTAAATTTTCTAAGAATATCAAAAACGTACTTGTATTGATTTATAAAAATCCCCGTTGAAAATTGTATGACTTGTAGTCCGAGAAAGAAATTCATCTCTCCCATGATACTCATCTGAAATCTTGACACCATGAGGTTGGAAAATTTCTTACAATATTTTGGATTTGTTGAGCCAGATATAATGTCGTCCACATATATATGAATTAAAATAATATCGGCTTTTTCTTTTTTAATAAACAAAGTAGTATCGATTTTACCTTTTGTGAAGCTAGACTTGACTAGGAATTTAGATAATACTTCGTACCAGGCTCGAGGTGCTTGTTTCAGACCGTAAAGTTCTTTGTCGAGAATGTAGATGTGATTCGGTTTCTTTTGATTAACAAAGCCTTCAGGCTGTGAGACGTAGACTTCCTCCTTGAGAATGTCGTTAAGCAAGGCAGTCTTCACGTCCATCTGGTAGACGGTGAAGTTCTTGTGGGTAGCATATGCAAGAAACATTATGATCGCTTCGATGCGTACCACTAGAGTGTAAGTCTCGTCGTAATCAATTCCTTCCTCATGCCTATAGCCTTTTTCCACAAGTATTGCTTTATTTCTAATCATGATACCATCATCGTCCTTTTTGTTCTTGAATTCCCATTTTGTACCAATTATAGATTTACCTTCGGGTCTTGGCACAAGTCTCCAAACTTTTAGCGCTTTGAACTGGTTCAGCTCCTCTTGCATTGCAGTTGCCCAATCTGAGTCAACTAGATCTTCTGATACGGGTGTTGGATTTATCTTGCTTACAAATGAATCATGCATACACATATTTAATGTAGCAGATCTAGTTTGCACTGGTAAAGATGGATCTCCAATAATTTGGCTTATCGGGTGCTCTTTGGTCCACTTATGTTCATGAGGGAGTGGATTTGATGTAGATTGATCATGATTGTCATCTAAGTATCCACTTTCTTCTTCTTGTTCAGGGAGTTGTTCAGTTGAAGTATTTGGTCCAGAAATTTCAGTTGGGACACCCATTTTTGGCGGTTGAGTAGACGTTACAGTACAACCAACTGACTCAGCAACTTCTGTCTCGACGTTTTCAGGTACAACTTCAACTGACAGAGTAGTTTTCTGAATATGAGTTTCTTGCTGAATCGGGGGAACAAGTTCAGTAGATACATCTGAAATGGTTAGATGATAATTCATTGAATCTTCTGACCTGTCAACCACAACAGATTTAGGCAGTTTAAATCCAAGAAACTCATCATAAAAGAATTCAAACAATAAATCTAATTCAGATAAATGTGATGTAGAAGTTGAGGGTTTATCAGAATTAGTTTCTTTAACCACAGGTTCTGGACTAATCTATCCAGAAGCTAACAGTCCTGTAAGTACGGGTTCTGAACTACTTTGTTCAGAAGCCAACTCCTCGTCGAATGTAACATTAACGCTTTCAATTAAAATCTTTGACTTCTTTAAGTACACCCGGTAGGCAGCACATGTTTGTGAATATCCAATGAAGATGCCTTCATCAGCCTTAGGCCCAAACTTGTTCAAGCTCTCTCTGTCGTTCAGTATAAAGCACCTGCATCCAAAAATATGGAAGTGTTTATAGCTAGGTGTACGATTATTTATCAAAGCATAAGGTGTTTTACCAAACCGGCGATGTATTATGGAACGATTCTGTGTGTAGCACGCAGTCGATACAACTTCTGCCCATAGAAATAGAGGTAGATCAGATTGACTCAGCATAGTACGAGCGGCCTCGACTAGCGTTTGGTTATGTCTTTCTTCTACTCTGTTTTGTTCTGGCATTCTGGCAGCAGAATATTGATGTGTTATCCCGACCGATTCGAGATAATCTTCAACAGTACTATTCTTGAATTCTGTGTCGTTATCTACACGAAGAAGATTGACTGGATTTTGCAGATTCACTTGGGTAGTCTTTAAGAAACTGATGATGACTTCGAGCGTCTCATTCTTTGATCTCAAAATTTTGACCCATGTGTATCGTGAATAATCGTCCACAATAACTAAGACATATTTCTTACCGTTAATGCTTTGCGTGCGCATAGGACTGGAAAGATCCATATGTAGCAACTCAAGTGGAGAACTTGTACTTTGCTCAGGCTTCGGCTTATGTGCGGCTCTCTTCATTTTACCTTTCTCACACACTGCGCATAGATGTTCTTTTTCGTATTTCAGCTCAGGAAGTCCTTTGACTAATTTCCCTATGACCAGTTTGTTTATGTAACGAAAATTTAGGTGAGAAAGCCTTCGGTGCCACAACCAGCTTTGTTGCAGCCAGGCTTTTGATAGAAGACAAACCTCGTTGTCAGTGTCGACTTTTGCAAGATTTATCGTGTAGAGGTTAGACTTTCGAGTACCGACCAAGAGTTCCTTACCGTCTTCAGTACACACAGAACATCGCTTGGCCTTGAAATTTACCTCTAGATCTTTGTCGCAGAACTGTCCAATGCTGAACAGGTTATGTCCTAAACCTTCCACGTAACTCACCTTTGTAATCGTCATGTTGTCATTAATCAAGTCACCATAACCCAAAATCGATGAAAACTGGTCGTTGCTGAATCTCACATTCCCGCAAAATTTCTCTGTATAATTATACAATAAATCCTTTTGCCCGGTCATATGTTTGGAGCAACTAGAATCCAAGTACCACATATGACGGGTCTACATAAGATAAATCAAGGAATAACAACTTTAGGTACCCATTTAAAAGTGGGTCCTATCGGATTAGCACAAGATTTTGGTATCCATTTGTATATGGATCCTCTGAACTTTTAAAAAATCTCTGAAACATATGATTTATAAGAACATACATGATAAGTACCAAACCAATCATCAGAATATCGGTGAGAGACAAAATCATTTCGTTTATATGTAGAAGACTTAGTAGCAGACCGAGATAATTGGAGTAATTGCTTTATTATATATCTCTTGTAATAAGTTACAAGGTTTTGTTTATTAAAAGCAACAGTACCAACTAAATCAGAACTACTATTAGTCGACCTATTACAAGAACTATCCGGACATGATTCGGAACTCTCATCAATCTTCCGTTTTGGTCGCCATTCTGTTCTTTCTTCCGACCTTTTCTTTTTCAAATCTGAAATAAAAGATTTAGATTTGTAAGGAAAATCAGGTATCCATTTGTATATGGATCCTCTGAACTTTTAAAAAATCTCTTAAACATATGATTTATAAGAACATACATGATAAGTACCAAACCAATCATCAGAATATCGGTGAGAGACAAAATCATTTCGTTTATATGTAGAAGACTTAGTAGCAGACCGAGATAATTGGAGTAATTGCTTTATTATATATCTCTTGTAAGAAGTTACAAGGTTTGTTTATTAAAAGCAACAGTACCAACTAAATCAGAACTACTATTAGTCGACCTATTACAAGAATTATCCGGACATGATTCAGAACTCTCATCAATCTTCCGTTTTGGTCGTCATTCTGTTCTTTCTTCCGACCTTTTCTTTTTCAAATCTTAAATAAAAGATTTAGATTTGTTAGGAAAATCAGATTTCCGAGTCTGTCTTTTCTTGAGTTTACCAGTGTTGTTCCGTTTCTATGAGTGCCTTTTCTTTTACTTCTTACCTTTCTGATAGTAATTAGTACTCACAGAAACTGGTTCACCAACCTTAGTCGATGATTCACCAACTTCATATACACTTGGTAAAGCTTCATTGTTAATGATAAAAGTAGAATGATTTGGAAGTGTAACATTAAAGTTAAATAAATCAATTTCATCAACACACCCTTCATCAGAATTTAGAAAATCATTTGCAAACGCAAATAAGTCATCAAAATCAGTTTCAGAGTATTGAGGTGCCTTAGAACAATTAGAACACGTTTGAGATACAACATTGAAAACATTGTTCTTCATTACAGTTGAAAACACATTTTGTTCTGTATCGACCAAAATTCTTTCATCTGCAAAAGTATTTTCAAGATCAACTATTTTTCTTTCTAGAATGAGTAAAGGGTCATAAATTGTAGCTTTAATAGGTTTTGCCTCCATCTCAGTAGTAGAATAGCTAGCAAAATAATCATTTGAAAGAAATTTAGGTTTTTCTGAAAGATAAATATCATTCAGCTTTTGATAGCAGAATGGTAGCTGCATTTTCTTTAAATTCTTTCTTTTCTCATCTTCTTTGGCTTCAACCTCATCAGTTGACTTGGTAACAAATTTGTGTTTCAAATGAGAATATTTACCAGCAGCAAAACAAAAATATAAATTATACAGTGTTGGTTGTTTTATGATGGCTTTCTTTAAGTAATAGGGGTTATCATAATCGAGTCCCCACTTCTCTTTTACATCAGCTTTCTCATTAGGGTGTTTAAGAAAACCGTTTGATTTGTTTGGCCTCTAACATATAATTTTGCTTCCAAACCATTTACCTTTTTCACTAAATCTTGTTTTCAACCTGCAATTTATGAGCTTTTTGTACACATTCATGCTTTTCAAGATCAGACTTTGACAGTTTAGATACAAAATTAGAAATCTTACTTTCAAAACAATCTTTTTGCAGTTTAAAATCAGAAACAAGTTTGTTTAAAGAGTCAATCAAATCTTTGCTCCCAACAAGTTCCTTGTCAAGTTCAAAGATCTTCTGACTTTTCTTTGCAACTTTGTTCTTTTCCTTTTTCAGTTTAGATTGTAGGTCTTGATATTCGACCATCATAGCTTTCATTTTGGTTAGAAAATCATTTTCAGAAAAGTTCAATACCTCATCAGCTGTCTCTTCAACAGATTCACCAAACTTCTCTGTATCACCCATCAGACACATATGTGATGTCTCTTCTTTTTCGTCCTCGGAGTGGTCTAGCCAGAACTCATCCTCAACCATCAGCGCTTTTCCCGCTTCCTTTTGTTTAGCAAGCAACATCTTCTGCTTGTAGTAAAAAGAATTTCTGACAGTAGGCTTTCGGCAGTCCTTGGCGTAGTGACCAATCTTTCCGCAGTTGTAGCACTTAACCATTTCCTCAGTCTTTTTCTCAGCTCCACCATAGTCATTCACAAACCTCTTTTTCTTTTCAGGCTTTCTATCAACATATCTCTTTTCTTCAAACCTCTTCCCTTCAACTCTTTCTCGGTGTTCATTAGTCTTTGATCCAGACAAGTACCTTTGAGAGTTTGAACATGGCTTCTTGTAAAACTTTTTCTGAAATGCACGGGTCAATAACAACATGGCTTGCTTCAAGTTTTTGCCATCGTCACTGTCAGAGTCTGAATCTGCCGAATCATCTGAACTAGGAAGTACTATCTTCTTCTTCTTCTTTTCTTTCTTCTCCTTTTCCTTCTGACAAGCTACCAAAGCAATCGGGTCTACAATCTTCTCAACTTTCTTCTTCTCACTTCTTTTCTCTTCAACCTCCTCCTCGTTTTTCCTCAATGTCTCATAAACTTCGTGGAGGGGTATGTTACTTAGGTCTTTCATTGGTTTCATCCTGCGAGTGTGCTTCTTCCACTCGGGTTGCAGTATGTTGAGGAACTTGACGTTGTTCTCAATTTTCATCTTCTTAACCTTGTTCTTTGACAGCTCGTTTAGAAGAAGTACAAATCTCTCATAGGTGTCCTCAAGGCTTTCATTTTCTTTCGCCTTAAACTCTTTGTAATTGTCAATGCAGTTTGCTACTTTCATCTGATTACCGACCTTAGAACCCATCATCATTTTCTGCAATTGATCCCATATCTTTTTGGCATTTGCTTTGTAGTTGTCAATCTTTATGTAGATCTCGTTCGGAATACTCTGTAGTAATAGAGATCTCGCTTGTTTATCAGCTTTGTATCTACTTTGAGAGAGCGTCTTTGGAAGTCATCTTTGATCTACACTGCTTGTTATGATCGCCAAAATTCAGATATAAAAATTGGATCTAAAAAAATCAAACTCAGTCAAATTTCATAAAAATCAAAAAATTTCTCTAACTGTAAAATGCTCATACCAAAAGAAAGAGAAATACTTTGTGCACAAAACAAGGTAAGAAAAACTCACTTCTCGCACATAGAATTGTGCGAGTTTATGCTTCGCGCACAACTAAGATGTGTGAACCAACGTTCGCCCACGACGCTTTATGCGAGTTCTAGGTTCTCGCACACTACTATGTGCGAGTTCTAGTGCTTCTCGCAAAGACTTGCGAGTTCAGGACTTAGAAAAAAATTTCAAAATTTAAAACGCGCTAAATGCAACGCGCAAGAATACTTCTCGCAGAACTCTTGCGAGTTTTGGACTTAGAATTTTTTTGACAAAACTACTTCGCGCAAAATGGAAACACGCAAACAATTAACTTCTCGCAGACTCTTCTTCGAGCACAATGAAGAGAATGAAAGTAAGAACTCGCAAAAAGCCTCTTGCAAGTTCCTACTTCTCATACAACACTACGAACGAGTTCTTCATATTTTCACGAATTCTACCCTTGTGTGTGTTCTTCAATGACTTTGCGAGTTCTTGAGATGCGTGTTCTTCCTTAGCGAGTTTGTGGATCTTGCAAGTTCTTGAGTTTTTCAAACAAAAACTCAAGTACTTTCTCTGATTTCGATCAAATACTTCTCCAATTGGCTTGAAACTTTGCAGAGTTACTCAAAAATAGATCTCGAACAGATTACAACAATTGAATTTCAAAATTAAACACAAAACAATACAATTTTGATCTATCACAGTCCGTAAAACTATTTCGAACAAGAAATCAAGAGAAATCAAAATTCACACGATTTTAATGTGAATTGAACTTCGACTTACAAACAAAAGATGTTCTAGATATCAGAACGAATTTAGAACAATCAAATTCTAGCCCAAAACACTATGAAATCCCGAAATCAGAATGTCACAGATCGTCTTGCGAGTTTATGAACCGTCGATCCAAATATCTTCAAATTCGATACTTGTTTTTCTGAATTTTGTATGATCTGATACCAATTGTTATCCCTAATAACAATGTGCAAATCAATATGACAATCAATTTCAATTAAGACCAACTTGTATTTCACAATCATAGTATGTATACAACTTTCTCTCTCTAGCACTTAAGCGTACAATTAATCTGAATGGTACTTCTACTAATACATAGGGCCATATTGCTATTTAAACACAAGGGACAAAACACACATACAACTAGAAACACGCACACTACAAAACTCTCACACAACTATTCTTTGACTTTGACTTTTATTACAATAGACTTTGACTTTGCTTGAGAGTTGAATTTGAGCTTTGACTTTTATCTTCAGTTTTCATGATCTTGTATCCAACCAATATGTGCACTAACACTTTTTGACTATATGCAGATTTTGCGGGGGAGCTTACATGATCATATCAATCATGACTTTGGAGTTGACTTTATGAGATTAATATTGAGTTTAAGGATTATTCTACTCTTAATCTCATTGTGTTAGAAAGAAGGACAACTTTCAGACATGAAAACATATTTCTAAATGTTCAAATCACTTCTTATTCTCAAAATAGATTTTATGAATTTCGAAATGTGATTTTAAATGTTTTTCATTGTTACGAGCTTTCATGATTAACTAACCATGTGTTTCCAAATATAAATACTTGTGTATTATCTTTTCCATATACTGTCAAGTAATCATACACACCGGTTTAGCATTTTTTTATTGACTATGATATTACCAATGTCTCAAATTGAAACTAATTTTCGATGGTAAGACACCTCATTTGAAATTCAAAATTTGTTGAGTGTTGATTCATTCAAAGCGTTTCTTTCAAGAATGTCTATAATTGTTCTTATAGACAACTTCCAATTTTTCATGACCTAAGATTTTAATGATAAATCATTCCTCATTTGATCTTTTCCATACATTGTCAGATTCTCAAACAAGTCTTTTGTATTCATTTCATTCATGATTATCTTCATGAGCATACACATATCAGACATGTATTTCATCTGTGCTTTAACTGAAAAAGCTTAACCAATTAAACAACATTTTATTTTTAGGACAATATACATGGTTATTGTGTGAGCTAAATAGAACTTCTATGGATTCATGTTAACCAGTGTTTCCTACCCATGAAGATATCCTTGAGTGATCGAGAGGCGAGGGGTCAATATATGAGTGTGGGTGTGTGATGATATAAAATGAGAAGAGAGTTTGGTTAGAAGTGAGCTTAATGATAAAAAGAAAGAGGGTGTGAGAACAGAGTTAAAACAATATCAGAACTCTGCACCAACCACTTTCTGAGTCGGGCAACCACATTACTGTTGTTTCACAATTCTTTCGTGAACATCATTGAAACAGGCAATTATCCCATGCCAACTCTTGCTTTTAACCCCATCAGCTACTCATTTCTTTCTCAATAAAGAGATGTTTCAAATATTTATTGGGGACGCAACACATTATCTATCTCGTCTTCATTTGGAAGATGTGGATTTCGAAAAAGAAGGAAGTCTGCCCCACCTTCGCACTTCGATCATGCACAATTTAGTCCATATAATACTGTTGTTGTATCAATGGTTTACACATTTTGAGCCTATTATAAAACATTCATGTTTAAATTCTTTCATACACAAACACGAACACACAGAAAATTCATTTTTTTGTTGGAACGTTCATAGAATAATCTTGTATTATTAGGTGATTGAATGGAAGACCTGGGGACTGATCGTCATTAAAACTCCTTGTACAGTACATTCGTTGTACTAAGTAGCTTCGTGCTGGTTACAAGCATCTAAACTGATTCATTTGTTGATTCGGATTACATTCTTATTTGTCTGAATTTGAAAAAATTTGGATGAATACATTATGAATTGACGGATGGTTCAGATTCTCCATTTGGAAAGATCAGTTGGTCAGAAATCAGGAATTAGATTCATGACATTTCTTGAAAACGTTTTGATGATTTCTATGTTGCATCATCAAAAAGGCGGAGATGATCAAGAAATGTTTGAAGTTTAGGAAGTTACATGTTTGGAATATTGGAGAGAATTTTATTCAAGAAATGAGATGATCAAGAAATGACAAAGTTTGAAAGATTTATTGTCCGAGTTATGGGGAGAATGGTCAGAATAATAAAGAAAGTTCAAGGAATTCTAAAAGGTTGATAAATATTTGCTGAACTTTTCTTTAAAGATTATTTTCTGAAGAAAAGTGAGTTGAATCTGAAAATAATTTCTTTTTTGAAGTCTGAAAAAGGTTTTATTACCTTGGGGGAAATTGGTAAAGATTCTTGAAGAAGATTTACAGACTTTGGGGGAGAATGCTGTAATTCTGTAGATTGTTTGTTAAGACATAAAGAGAAAGGGAAAGAAGAAAGGGGGAGATTGACTTTGATTGATTTGGTCAAAGAAAAGGGAGATAAAATGTTTATCTTTGTGAAGATGATGAATGAGTAAATTGTATTTGTCAAAGATCAAACAAAGGAGAAGATTGTTCGTAAATGCTGAAATTCGTTTATGTTTATCCAAAAAGGAGGAGTTTCAATGCTTATTCTTTCTTAAGATGATCTTGAATCCAAAGGGGGAGATTGTTAGTGCTCAAATATGTTGCATCCAAGATCATGAAGTTGAAAGTCAAAGTTCCATTCAAAGCTTCTTAATAAGGAAAGTCAAAGTCTAGTTTAGTTTTTGTCATTGTAAGCTTGTGGTATATTAGATTTTCTTTTCTTTGTAATCTTGTAGCACCAATAGCACTTAACACTTAGACTTGGAGAGAATACATTTGTAGAGAGAGAAATATTGTATTTTGAGAGAATTTGTAATTTGTGATTTCATGATATACAAATGGCAAATCGAATTGGAAATTGTTGTTCATCTTGATTGATTGCACATTATTGGGACACACAAGTGGATACCTCATTATCAGCTTCTGAGTCATTGACCTCTGCAATACCACAAAACAAAACATTTCTATCTCCTTCATCAGATGATTCATCAGAGATCCAGCTGTGTAGTTTTGCCATCAGTGATTTCTTAGCATAGTACTCAACTTTATTTTTGTAGAAGGCAAAATCTCAAACAGGTTGACCACTATTGGATTAGCTTCTGCACTCTTAGGCATAGTGTTCGGGCTTGCCGCATTTGAAGCACCAGTGTTTTGTGGAATGGTAGTTTTCGTCTTCTCAGTTCCTAGGTCTTCCTTCTGTGCACCCCTCTGTGGGTACTCAGCCTGCCTTTGTTGATATTCACTTGCCTTCTACTCTCTACTTCTTTGGTCATACATTCTCTGTTGATCATAGAACAGTTCCCTTCCTTGATTTTTTGGTTCATACGCCTGTGGTGGTCTAAACTGTATTGGATCATGATAGGCTCTCTCCATCTATGCTCCATGATTCTGGAATGTACCACCTCTACCTTCTCTTTCATTTGTCCCTCTGTGGAATATAGGCTTTTTCTTCAGCCCTCGGTTAAACTCCTTCGTGATCAAAGCTAATGATTTAGCTATTGAAGCCATACTAGCTTCTTCCTCATCAGTCAACTCTTCCTCCTCACTGTCGGGCATCAGTACTTTCTTCATCTTCTTCTTCCCTTTCAATCTTTCATCCTGGGCTTTTTCTTTCTTTGGCTTCTCTTGGCCCTCTAAGGTTTTTCCTAAAAGTGTTAGAGGTTAACCCATCTGGGTTTTGGTATGGACTACATAGTTTTCTTGTGTAGCCAGAGTGCCAAAGATATCAGTCAGATTCCATGTGTCCAGTTTGATTTGTTTGCAGAGACATGGATAACTAAAGCCATTCTTCATTCTAACTTTTGATGAACATGACATTGTTTTCCTCAGATGTTCTATGGATACCAAACTTCTTGCACTTGTTAATCAGAGAGTTGAACCTGTCATATGTGATCTGGAGTGATTTTGTTGACATATCCTTAAAAGCATAGTGTTTGTTTATGCATTGGGCCTTCTATTCTTTTGGGTTTTCACTCCTACCTCAAGCTGCTTCTCGAGGTCTACCCACAGATCATGGGTAGATTCACATGCAATGAAGGACTGGAAAATATCATTTGGGATGATGAGTAATCTTTTGATTCTCTTATCAAGCTCATATTTTTCCTAGTCTTGAGGACCCCATTCAATAACAAGCTTGGGTTACTGATATTCAGGTACCTCAAGTGTTGTTTCAGTTGCAGGTACCTGGGGAACAGTGACCATGGAAACATATCGTGGGTTTTTTGACATAGTTAACAAGATCCTTATCAACTCCCTCCAGGAAATGAACCATACGTATTTTCCATTGAGGATATTCTTCTCTCAATATAGTAAGAGGTTTTGTTTGAGATCCAGTAGTGAAGAAGTGTTTAGATTGGCCATTTTCAAAGAAGAAGGACTTTTGAAGAAAAATAGAGTACGAAACATAAGTGAAGAAAAGAAACGATTAAACACAAGACAGAATGAAAAACTCAGGCTTATACTAAACGAAAAGAGTTCAAGATGATTCACAACAGGCACTAGAAATATTTCAAGTAAGAAACAACTCCTATAAGTGAATCAAGTTCAAACAGGTTGAAAATGACGTAGAACAGGGACTGTTCTTTAAGAATAAAGAACAAGTCTGAAATCAATCAAAAAAATCTACCAAAAGAGTTAAAATCATTGCAGAGATGATCCTTTGATATTGAGAATCAAAGTTTGCTCTGATACAATTTGTTTGGTCTTAGTTTAACTCAACAATGCTATTTCAAACAAAAATATGCTTAACAGATAAGAGTGCGGAAGCGTTTTATTGCACAAAATGGTTGGAATAACATGTTAGATGACACATACAAGTAATAAAGATAACAAGAATAATAATGATTTACTCAGTGGGTTATCTTTATTAACTTCAAAGCTTACACAAAAAACACATACAACTATGTGATATTTCTCTCTACAATACTCTCACTCTAGAATTCAGGCGTGTGTGAATTGTGTGTTATATACCAACGATGGTAGATGGTGCTCCCTACATATAGAGATTGTGGAGCACACAAATAGTACATACAATGATTGTCACCGATCAAACAATGACACCTGGAAAGTAATCCATCGTGGGTGTACTATTTGATCTTCAGGATCTTCATACAGCAGGGTCACGTGAGAGGCACATGATCATTGGTCTTCATAAAATGCATGTCTTCTACTCTAAGAGGTTTCCTGGACAGAGGCTCTATGAAGGATCACAAAGTCTTTGTGGTCTGAAGGTGATCTTCTGGTTAAGTCCTTCTCCAGAAGTAGTCGACAGAGGTTCTGATCAGTGTTGCTTGAGAGACTTGGTGTATGAGGCAGAAGGACTTCTGTGGAACTGGTACTTCAAAGATTTTTCAATACTTCTAGGACTAATCTATTTGGAGCTAATAGGGGTTGAAGGCTTCCATTCGGGAGTTAGTGATAGCTATGAATCTAACGACATTTTAATCATGAATCCAAAGGGGGAGATTGTTGGATCAAATAATTGTATTCAAGATTAAAGGGTCTAAACTGTATTTATTTGATAGTTAAAGTTAAAGGGTTTAAGTTCTAATAGATTGATAGTTATTAGCTATTGGGCCCAAGCCTATTAGGCCTTAAAAGCCTAAGTATTTAAAGTTTTAGTTATTTAGGTTGTAGGGTTAATCCTCATATTCATAATTATAATCCTATAGTGAGGTAGTCGTATTCTCTGTATTCAAAGGTATCAAGAACACACAAAGGTTTTCATTGTTTATTCAAAGGATTGGTATGTTATTCTAATCTTATTATCTCTTGATTATTATTGTGTTCTGTGATTGTTAATCAACTAGATTAAACTGGGATAACAGTGCCAAATACTTTTGGCATGTGTAATTGATGCTAAGAAAATGAAAGACGTATTAGTGGTGAATGAATAACTGCATGTCTTTCCCGGTGACTTGACCAATTTAACTTTTGATCGTCAAAGTCGAATTGAGAATCGATTTATTACCGGGAACTGCATCAATAGCACGCACACCGTATCGACTAGCCCTGATCGAGATAAAGGAGATGATGTTGCAGTTACAAGAATTTCTCGACAAGCATTTTATGCACTTCGCCATTGGGTGCGCATGTCCTTTCTGTTAAAAAGAAAGACAGATCAATGAGGATGTGTATAGGCTATCGCAAGCTCAAAAAAGTGAATACAAAGAATAAGTATCTGCTTTCAAGGATCGATGACTTATTGGACCAGTTTCAAGGGGAGAATTACTGCACGAAGATAGACTTACGATCCGGGTATCATCAGTTAAAGGTGAGAGAAGAAGATGTGCCTAAGACATCTTTTCGCACGAGATACGAACATTATGAGTTCCTTGTCATGCTTATTGGATTAACAAATGCTTTGGCGGTGTTCATGGACCTGATAAACCTTGTGTACAATCCATGTTTAGATAAATGCGTGATCCTCTTTATAGATGATATTTTGATCTACTCTCGATTGAAAAGTGAGGATGAGGAGCATCTTCTTTTGGTGTTGGAATTTGCTGAAATATAAGAGACTGTTTTCTAAGTTCTCGAAGTGTGAATTTTGGTTAAGAGAGGTCCAGTTCCTAGGGCATGTGGTTTCTAAAAATGGAATCAAGGTCGATTCGGCTATGATTTAAGCCATTAAGGGGTGGGAACCACCGAGATCACCATCAGAATTGAGAAGCTTTTTAGGTTTAGTGGATTACTGTGAAAAGTTCATTCATGACTTCTCTCGGAGAGCTAAGCCTCTAACCGCTCTACCTATGAAGAATGGAAAGTTCTTATGGACTGAGGATCAAGACGTCGTATTTTGTACCTTGAAAGAAAAGTTGAGTAGTGCAACAATATTTTATTTACCCAATGGATCAGAAAGATTCGTGATCTATAGCAATGCGTCTAAGTTGGGATTAGGGTATGTGCTCATGAAAAATGGGAAGGTGATCATTTATGCCTCCCGACAATTAAAGGATCATGAAAAAAATTACCCCACTCATGATATGGAGTTGGCGCCGGTAGTTTTCGCAATCAAAATATGAAGACACTACATATATGATGTAAGGTGTCAGATTTATATCCACCACAAAAGTCTCAAGTACTTATTTGATCATAAAGGATTGAATATGAGACAAAGAAGGTGGTTTAGTTGTTGAACGACTATGAATGTGAGATCCTCTATCATCTGGAAAAGGCAAATGTGGTGGACGATGCCTTAAGCCGAAAGGAAAAAGAAGAATGAACGCAGGTGGTAGATTTTTGAGATGAGGTGTCATCTAATCTTCTTGATGAGATTAAGAAGTTTTAGGAAGAGGCACGGTTGGAGACAAATCAAAAGAGAGAGAGAAATGTATGAGTGGTGACATCATTGCCGTGAAATAGTAGTGGATTGAAATGCTTTGAGAACCAAGTGTAGGTTCCTAAGCCAGGTGGTGGCCGGAAAATGAAGTACAAGTCGCGATATTCTGTACATCCGAGAACCAATAAAATGTACCAAGATCTTCGAGAACTTTATTGGTGGCCGGAAAAAATGAAGGAAGATATAGCCAAATTTGTTGAAAGATGTTTGACGTGGTTGCAAGTTAGGGCGAACATCAAACACCTTATGGAAAACTTCAACCTCTGGACATCTTTGTGTAGAAGTGGGATGATATTATCATGGATTTTGTCACGAAGTTACTTAGAACACCAAAGGGTTTTGATGCGATATGGGTAATCGTAGATTGTCTTATAAAGTCGGCTCAGTATTTATCGATTAAAAAGACGTACCCGATGGAGAAGTTAGCAAGATTTTATATTGACGAAATTGATCTAGACACAGAGTGTCGTGGTCGATAGTTTTTTACTGTGATAGTCGTTTCACTTCTTCATTTTAGAAAAATCTTCAAAGAGAGTTGGGTTCACGAATAAAGCTGAGTACTGCTTATCACCCATAAACTGATGTATAGAGTGAAAGGACTACTTAAACCTAGAAGGATATGCTCAAGGTGTGTGCGATTGATTTTAGAGGCTTTTAGGAGATTCATTTGTCATTGATCGAATTTCCTACAACAACAGTTATCATTCACGCATTCAAGCGACACCTTATATGGAATTGTATGGTCATAGATGTAGAACTCCTTTGTGTTGGAATGAGGTAAGTGAAAGGCAATTGGCACGCCCAGAGATTGTACAAACGACCGCTGAGAAAATCAATCAAGTTTGTGAGAAGATGAAGGCAACTCAAGACCATCAAAAGATGTATGTAAACAAGCGGAGGAGGCCAATTGAATTCCAAGTGGGAGACAATATGATGTTAAAGGCCTAACCTTGTAAGGGTATGGTACGCTTCAGCAAGAGAAGAAAGTTGAGCCCCAGATATATTGACGTTTGCTATAGTGAAACGAGTAGGAGATGTGACTTACAAGTTGGACTTACCAAAAGAACTTCAGAGTATCCATAACATTTTTCACGTAATATAAGAAAGTGTTTGACGGACGTGAGTATGGCCATACCGTTAAAAGATGTGCAGGTGTATGAGAAGTTGAGCTATATAGAAGAGCCAGAAGAAATTGTGGACCGAAAAGTCAGAAAGTTGAAAATTAAGGAAATCATGTTGGTGATGGTGCATTGGAGATTTCATAAGGGGCAGGAGGCAACGTGGGAGCCCGAGTTGATTATGAAGGCCAAATATCCCCAGTTGTTCACTTAGAAGATATACGGGGACGGAAATCTTTTAAGAAGGGTAAGTTGTAATAAACCAAGTTCAATGTTTGTCTCTTTAATTTATATTGGAGGGTGAATTTAGAGCATAGTCATATTTGTTGGGACTATAAGTGTTAGATCACAAAGTTATTGGATTCAAGATCATCCAATTTGAAGATTGAAATCTGACGCTAAAGCTGAAAAGTCACTCTCAATATTAGTCTAATGATAGTTTGTAATAATTGTCAAAGTTAATTATTGTATTTTATTATTATTCCTAAATATCTAATAAATAGATATTTTAGGATATTATTATTTTAGATATTTAGTTTTAGGATATTATTATTTTAGATATTATGTTAGTTGATAGGTAGATATTAGATATTATCTCATAATCTAATTATGAAAAAAACTGTTCATCAGAGAGAAAAACAGAGAGAGCTTCAAAGAGAAAAACGCAAATATCAAATCTGTAATCCGTGGTTTGTAATCTAACCGGTTGGTTTATCATATATTTGTGATTGTGTTTGTTTGATAACAACTTGATAAAAGATAAGGGACCGATAATAAGTGAACATTTGAGTTAAAAAATGGTGAACATTCATTTCTTTACATTTGGAACGCTCGATAGAGTGTGTGTTTGTGTGTGTGTATGCGTTTGTGGGTGGGTGAGTGTGTTTGGTGCGATCGTGAGAGTGAGAGAAAGGAGTGAAGAAGCGCAGGGTGAAAAATTGAAGAGACACAAGAAGCTTGATGCTCAATCTCGGGTAAGATCATCATTTTTTCTATGCTTACTTCTCCTAGTGAAGTCTTAGGGTTCTAAGATTTGGTTGAGTTGTTGATTTTGGGGAAAATGATTTCATTAGTGTGGATATTATGTGGAAATTGGTTTCTGGTGTGAATCTTATTCTATAATTAACTTTCTTAGTGTTTTGGGGTGACTTTGATTTTAAATCCCATTGTTGTGCTTGATCTAATCTAATCGGTTTAATGATCCATGGATTTGTTAAATAGAATGGTCAAGGAAATGTGTGGAGTATTATATGTTGATTCAAGTGTCTTTTTTATCTTAATAGTTGTATAAATTGATATGGATTTGAGTTTTGGAGCTCTTTGCTATGAACAGGGGCAATGCAAGTGGATAGTAATCCCCGTGAGTTTCCCTGTGACTGTGGCGGTGTGCCAAGTCGCGTTGCCCGATGCCAAGTTTAGGGTGAACGATAGTTTGGTTCTCTATTTTGAGGCGCAACCTTGGGGAGTTATTGGTGATGCTATAGAAGGCATAATTGGAGTAATAACTCACTGTTCGGTAACATAAATTCAGGTGTTCAGTTGGTGAAATCTTAGCCTAAGGGTGTGTGATCTAGGCTTGGACTTTCAGGTGAGTTTCCTACAACTTCACTTTGAATAAAAGATCATTTGTTTATGCATGCTCTTTTGATTAATATGTTCACTTCAGGTTGGTAAATGTTATATTAAAGTAGATGATCATTTTTGGGGGTGCGTGTGATGGCTTTTCATATGGGAAGTGTGTACCTAAATGGAACATATGAATTCGTTTCAAGTCGTTCACAATAAGGGCAGGTGTGTAGCCCAATTTTACATAAGTTGTGATTTTATATATGTTGTTTATTAAAAATATAAAAATATATTTAGGCCCGTTAGCCCTAGGTAAACCCAGCCCATTGATAGTGCGGGTAAGGGTAAATTTTCAAACCCGAAAAAAAAAGTTTTTGTTTGCTATATTAAGCCCGGTGGACAAAAAAAATGTTAGACCCGACCCGGGTCCGTAAATGGAGTAACGGTAATTATGGGGATTGTGAGATGGGTAGAATTTCTAAGATGAGTTAGTCTTAGAGTCGACGGAAACTATGGTTATCAAGCGTTGTGGCGATGGTAACGAGAACCTTTATGTATTATATGTTCATAATCTCACATAGCTAATGTTATTATGAGGATATTTATACGTAATGGTGCTTGAAGTGTCGTTACTGTGACAATTGGTAATGTAGTAGTACATTCTCTTGTGCTTAGTTTTCTAATGTTATGATATTTAGTAGACGTGGTAGTACGTTTCCTTCGTGTTCAATTCTGTTAATCTCCTCCTTATTCATCCTCGTGCTTGTATGAACTGTATTGGTATGTTGACCGTTGGGGTCGTAAGAAAGTTTATGAATGGGTATATATTAGAAAAGGTTGACGATTATATTATTCGTCACTTGGAGTAACAGTAATTATGGGGATTGCATTAACCCACGAGAATGAAAATTAGGGTACCTTGTTATGTGGGTTGCTGAAGCTGAACTCAAGGAGTAACCCACGTGGAGGGCTGGACGATTTTTATGCATTTCTTTCCCCAATTATTTCTTATTTCTCATCTTCTTCATTTCAAGAATTCTCTCCCAAACCCTTCCTCTTCACCTACTTCTTCTAATCTTCTTTCCACCACCAAATCATCAACATTTGTTGCTAGAAGTTGGGTGTTTCATCCAAGTGTTTGGTTTGGAAGCTTCATCACCAACCTCATCTTCATCTTCTCCAAGTGTTCTTCACCATTGTTGACCAAATTTGGAGGTTTTCCAATAAACCTACTTGTAAGTCATTCTAACTATTTCTAAACCATGGAATAAGTTATAAAAGCTTCATTGATGGTTTTCTAGTATTTGATTTCTCTAGATTTCGGTTTAGATCTTTGTTGGAAGTTTTGGGTCAAAATTAGGGTTTTGCCCAAAATAGAGATCTCGTTAAATAAGTGTTTGGGAATCAATTATTTATGGTAGATAATGTATATTTATGGTAGGAACCTTGTGAATCTAGGTTTTTTTGGAAGATTTGGTTTGAAGGACCAAGTTTCTTCAAGGAAGGATATAAGTGGGTAAATACTAGATTTAGCTTAAATCTAGCAAGGTGAGTTTACTAAACTTTTGTTAAAACTGGATACACATCATATTTGCTTATTTGTTGATATTATTATATAATTGCTCAAAATGGTCATCTTTACGGGTTTATGTATTTGATGGTATGTTCATGAGATTATGTGAAATATGAGTATATGGGTATTATCCCATTATTTACTCAATGTTGGGTAATTATTTGGAAATTGTATTGATGTATGTCCACAATGGGTAATTGACATGAATACGGAATATATTTTGGTATGTCATGGTGACTTTCACTTGGAATATAATTGTGGTAAAATTGTATCTACAATGCGGTTATGTGATTATGTAAGTCTTATGTTAGACTTTTGATATCAGGAGGGTGATGTTATATCCATGGTGGGTATTGAATTATGTTGGTTGGTCATATACTTGAGGACCTCCTAATTGCATAATGTGGATGGATCGAGTATGTGTTTCATTATAGGAATGTAGGTGAGGTGAGGTATGGGCAATTCCCTTGTGTGGTAGTCTCCATATAAACCTAGACCTCCGTCGTTGGGGAGTTTCTTGAGTGGTAGTCCTCGATGCGTGTCGGGCCTTTGGGTTGCCACATTGTTCGGCTTCAAGGCGCATTTCTCTTAGAGTGAACCAGATCGGATATATGGGTCGCTCCCATTGATTCCACATCTACTTGATTAATTGATTAGTTGAATAATTGATTAATTGCGGATAAGAGTCAATCATGTTATACCATGCTATTTTATTGTTCAACTCACTAGGCTTTTTGGCCTAACACTTGTTTGGTGTCGATGTGTATCTCAGGTTTTAGCGGCACCGGTTCTATGTCGGCTTGGTACTTGGGTGAGAGATTTGAGAATATTGCTTTTGGTAGGAGAATCTCTTGGGTTTATAAATGACACCCTTATTTGTAATCTCTTTTCTGGTTATAGAAATTGGTTTAGTTGGTTGTTATTTATTGACCGTTTATTTACGATTGTATTTAAACAGGTTTGTGTATTTTCCTCATTTTTGGGAGACTCTTGCTTTGGCAATTTTAAATACTGAATGTCCGTTTTTCGGATTTTTGTTATCTCTATTTTTAGGGTGTTACAGTTTTTGGCATTATTCTTCACAAAGAGTAAGGTATAATCATATCTTAAACAAATGGTTCATTAATTACTACTTTTATATACATTAATATCATGTTTTTAAGTAATATTATGTGTATATAGTGAGAGAGAAAAAAAAACGTTTGACTACACTTTTTGGGCAATCGCAGCTGCGTCGTTTCTTATATTCCTGGCGTTTGAACCGTCGGATCGTCATGATTATTTGAAAGTAGCTTCAAGGCATATTTTTCTACATTATGAACGGTGGAGATCTGTTTCGGAGGTCTATAATTCGTCCCTTGTTTGTTTGACAATCTGCAGTATTTTTTGTAGATTTTCTGATTGTATTGAAGCGCAGCCACGCCGTTTCTTCCATTCCATGCGTTTGAACCGTCAGATCGTTATGATTTATGAACAGTTATTTCAAGAGATATTTTTCTACATTCTGAACGGTGGAGATTTGTTTTTGAGTTTTAGAAATCGTCTTTTTTCTATTCGACAATCTGCAGTATTTTTGGTATGTTTTCTGATTGTATTGGATTCGAGTTTTCATCAATCATGGTCGATCAACCGTAGAAGACAATGAGAAGGAACAACCGTGGAAGACAATAAGATCGTTTACTTTGAAGCACGTGAAAGATGGTAAAATTTGGTAATGAATGAGTGGATTGTTTTAAGGATTATTAGACTTGATTATACGATAAAAGTATTAGAATGTTTGGTTACTTTGATATGTTACATTTACGTTGATGATTTTTGTATTTGGACTTGTGTTTGAAATGTTCTATTAATCTAATTGGAATCGTATTTGAAAATGTAGTTTATCGGATATAATGCAACTTCACCAACATTTGAAATAATGGATGGTAACAAAATCAATGAAAATATTAAAAATATAAATATAACTCATTATACACGGTTCTAGTAAAAAAACTGTGTAGAAATGTCTGCAATTTTTTAATAAATGGGTACACTTATACATGGTTTTGTTATGAAAACCGTGAAAAATTATTACAATTGTAAACGGTTTCATCTAAAAACCGTGTAAGATAGACACTTTTATAAACGGTTAGTAGGACTTTTTTAAACGTTTCATCTAAAACCCATGTAAGATTAACACTTTTATAAACGGTTAGTATGACTTTTTTAAACGGTTTCATCTAAAACCCATGTAAGATTGTGACTTTTATACACGGTTAATATTACTTTTCTAAACGGGTTTGAAACCGTGTATAAAAGTTGAGTTTTATACACGGTTTTGGAACCGCGTATAAAAGCCCGATACTTTTACAAACAACGGCGATATACACGGTTCCAAAACCGCGTATAAAGCCCAAAACAACGGTTTATAAAAGCATAATTTGTACATATTCATATACTCCGTCCATATCAAAATAAGTGTTTACATTTCAATTTTAGTTTGTCGTAAATAATTGTCCAATTTCAAAAATAAAGGTTTATTTTCTGAAAATTTCCTTAGGTCCCGTTTGTTTTGCAGGAATGGAAAAGATATGGGGGATTTGAAATTCAAATTCATTCAAATTATGTGTTTGGGTTGCATGATTGATCAGATTTGAAATCTTAGGAGGCGTTTGGGTTGCAAGATTGATCATATTTGAAACATTAAGGGACGTTTGGTTTACAGAATGGAATTTGATGGAATTGGAATCAATTGAAGGATTTTTGAATTTGAAGAAATTGGAATAAAATTCGATGGAATTTGACTACGCTTGATTTGTAGAATTCAATGAAATTCAAATGATTCCATCATAATTAATATGTGAACCAAACAAAGGAATTGGAATTTGCTCAAAAGAATTATTCATTCCAATTCCTTTCAATTTTTTCAATAACCATGAACCAAACAACCCCTTAATATTTCTTTGAAATCTCTCAGACATAGGATTTTGAAATCCCTTGGGGTGGTTGAGATTTCAAGGGATTTAAAGAATTTACATATAATAATGTTTTAAAATATGTTAAAAACGTTTGTTTCTAATAATCAACTAGTAATAAGGTAATTTAGTTATTTTTATAATTATTTATAATTTGTTTTTATAAATTATTTATAAAGAATGGAAATTCAATTCCAATCCTGAAAATCGAACATACCAAACATTCCAAATCCTTCAAATCCAAATCTCTTCAATATCTTTCCACGAAATCGAAATCCCTGAAAACCATTCTATCAAACCAAAAGCCCCTTAGTTATGTGATAGAGAAATTTCTCTCAATAATTAAGGTAAAAATTCATCTTTATTGATTAAAAAGTATATAATAATTACATATTTTTATAACTATATGTTTTTTTTTATTATAGACATTTATTTTGAGACGAATGAATTAAATGAAAAACAGGAATAAGATCTAAAAGTTTAGCACAACGTAATTTGTTCGAAAATTATACCCACAGCATGCTATTATTGGTTTGGCCTCCGTCACTCATTAGGTATGAAAGCCTAAATATTTGAGGTCAAAAAGTAAATTTCTTGGCCGATATTATTGACATCAATTTATACAACATATCAACATGTTGATAATTATTTAAAAATTGGATTTTGCCCCTTGTGGGCCTCTTATGATTTTGTTTGGTTTTATTTATAATAAATATAATTATAGTATTAAATTTATAAATTTAATAGAATAATGGTTGAACGTCACCAAGAAAATATAAGCTGGATTTTATATTAGTATCTAATAATTAAATATAAAAGTCTGGTACCAAAAATATTTTTCTATTAAAACCCTCGTGGTAAAATATTGGAATGTTTAGATTTTAATATGTGAATTATATGGTAGGGGTTAAATCATGTGAGAACAAAAAAAAATTGACAACAGTGAGAATCAATCTAAACCATTGATTAATTTTAATCAATGGTCATTAAAGGCAATGCAAGTTTGAAATAAGTTGGAAGTGAAATAACTTTTAATTAAAATCATAAGAACAAAACCAAATTATGATTTAGATTGGTTTTCACGGTTCTCAACCTATTTTTGGTTCTCATTTGATTATCGTCCTTATATGGTATTTATATTGTTACCATTTTTTTAGAAAGACATTTTAAGAAATTATAATATTATCTTTATTTTTTTTGTCTAACAACAGTAATTAATAAAAGACATATATCTAATTATTTATATAACTAGAAATGTACTCGCGCAATGCAGCTAAATACATCACGATTTTAATGTTTGATTTTATTTTCTGTTTTTTGTCGATTTACATTACGATTTTGGATGGTTGTGAGAGAGTGATAATGATTTTTTTTATAAATTTGTTTAATTTAGACGTAATAATATAATTTTTTTTATAAAATATTTTGTAAGATTTTTTTAATTATATTTTACATTTTTTATATCTAAAATATGCTGAGAGTTATTTTAGAGAAATTAAAGTGGGAAATGATTTTAGGGGAGTTAAAATGTTATAGTTAATGATTGAAAATTAATGAATAACATTAAATGTAGTACATACAACTTTTATGACTGTTTTTTAAGTAATTAACATTAAATAGCGGTACATTAAGTTTTAAGACTTGTTTTTAAAAGTTTTTTATGTCATCTTTATAATATAGTATAGATAACATGTGTTGCAATTTCTAGGTCTTGTTATATTAACCTGGAACTGTAAACTTTTTCTATTCAGATACTTGGCTTTTATTGAAATAAGTTTATTGGATTAGAGTTTATTGTATATTTAAACCAATAAACTTTTTCCTTAATTATGAAAAATAAAAAAACAAACTGAACAAATAATAATAACGTACAATGTAAATCAAATTAAACCGAGCTCATATATAGAATAATACCGTACCATTGAAGAATAAAGTCTAACTTCTCAAGTGTTTATTGTATATAAGAAGCATATTCCAAAGTTAAATAATTTATAAGTAACAATGATTCACAAGCTTCATCTTGTATTGATTTATAGAGAAAAGATACAAATTGGAATGAAACTCAATGTGTCTCTCTAAAACTTCTCTCTAGAATATTACAATATGAACATTCTCTAAAGCTCTAAACTACAAGATTACAAGGAAGAAACTATTTATACAAAGAACAATTACAAAGAAAACTACAAACATTAACATTTACAAAAGACGTTTGTTGACAACTTTTATAACAACCCAAACATTCAGGAATAAAGCATAAACGTCATAATATAGAATCTTGCCAAAACGGCCCCATGGTAACAATTCAACTATCAAGGTTTGTAGAAACAACCTATTACACAACTGAGAATTTAAGAAACAAAACAACTAATACTGGAAAACAAAAATACTAGGGCATCATCCTTCTAGCCTCGCCTATCGTTCAAAGCTTCTCCTTACCCTTACTCGAGCTTTATACGTCACGCCTCCCTGAAAAAGGTTTAGGTTTTTGAAAGAGCGACGGTTAGATCGGAAGGTCCAGTGAGTTCCCTCATGCAAACATCATTTAAAAGGTTTATAAGTAAATACAACCAATTCAATTTTAATAAAACATTGTACTCACAAATCATACTTCTGACACACACTGAAGTTACGCAAAGGTGAAGACGTGTCTGGCTCACACTGCCTCAATATGGGACACATACCCTAATGGCATATACGGGACACCCGCCCCGTTATGAGCACAGGCGGGACCCCCTCCCCCCCCCCCCCCCCCGCCCCCCGACATGGCCATAACTTCTCATTAACAATGTATGCATACATTCAACATATCATAAAGGACAAAACATAACTTAAAGTTAATAATCTCGCATGCATAAAATAGCATAAACATTGGCAGTGATTTTAGTTAGAAAAACTCACTTGTTTGGCCAAACTTCCTTACGAACGCTCCCAACCTTAACTATGGATCATATGATAGAAAAGGTAAGGTTCAAACAAAAACCCTAGTCCAAACTTCCCACTTGACCCGCTCGGCGGGCCCCCACCAGTCACAAAACTCCCGAGTCTCCGCCGCCGTCACCCGGCTTCCTATCGGGGTCACCCGACTCCCGGGTCTCCCCCGGGCCTACCTCCCGCCTCCCAGGACTAAATCCCACCCGGGCACCTGACTCCCGTGGTCCCCGTCTAGGTTCCCCACTCCCGTCTCCCGAGCCTTATACTACTTGAGTGCCCCGTCTCCCGTGATCCCCGCTCGGGTTCCCCTCTCCTATCTCCCGGGACATACATCACCGGGCGGCCCGACCCTCGGGCTCCCCGCCCGGGTTCTCCCTTTCACGGCCTCCCCGGTCGAGCTGTTCCGGTCTCCCTGGTTGAAATCTTCCAGGACCCCGACTCCCGGGGGTTACTACCCGAGTTTGGGAAAACATTCAGTCGATTCCAGGGGGTGGGTTTTTCAGGAAAACGAAAGGGGCGACCCTGCTTAAGTAAAATCCCCCATTACCCTTCCAGAGAAGACATAAACAAACTTCCAACAAGAGATTTAGCAAGGGTTTTCTAAGCTCCCTAACCAAGGTACAAATTGAAAAACTCAGACAAACATACCTTTCTCCAAGGAGAAATAAAACTCAACCATTGAAATCAAAACAAGAGGATAGGAGTAGCATTAGGATTACATTGTTGAGATTTAATAGTGAAGCTTCTTCTCCAATTGATCTCCTTGTCTTCTCAAAATGCCACCCTTTCACAGCCGCACAAGAAATCCTTTACCTGATAACCTAGCCTCCAAAATGAGAGAATGAAGAGAGTGTAGGAGTAGTAGGGTTTTTCTTATCCCATTTTCCCCACTAATTGCCACTTAGTCCCCAGACTTTTGTTATTCCTTCAAACTCTCACTAAGCATCCTTTTTATTACAAGGCAAAGGTCACGGTTATTACAACTTTGACTTTCTCTTTGAATTCAAGCTTTGATCGTTTAACCTTTAACATTGATTTTCCAATCTTCATTGTAATATCCTCATCTGGTGATCTCGGATACAATAATATTTGACCTAACATAACTTTTATTTGATAATAAACTTGTTCAAACACAACAACTTTACATTCTTATGCCCCATACATGATTATATCTACGGATATTTTTGATAAAATTGCACCCATCGTTACAATTTTTTTCATTTTGGGTAACTTCCTTTTTTCATTTTTTGGTATTTAAGTCATTAAACTTTATTAAGGTTTCAACTAATCCATACTCAAATTGATCATCCAAACTTTAGTCCTGGCCTTGCAACATTTTCCAATGATCTTACATTTAAGCTTCTTTAAAATTAAAGCATGTAACTCCTCTAATTTCATATAACGACTTGGCCCAATCCTTTGGGCATACCTCACTGTAGTCTAGTTAGAATTGATTAATGGTCCTAAATTGTAACTCCTTGCACATCTATATACGTGTATTAGAGAAATAGAGACTCAACGTAGAATATTATTTCACTTTCCAACCATGAGGCATAGAATCTCTAAAGACGTCATTTATCATTATCTCAGTCTCTATTTAACTCTTGGGGACTTCCGTATCATATCTGTTGAGTTGTAGAGTTTGATCTGCCCGGACCAGAGGCGGACCAAAGTCAGAGACCAGAAGCAACCAGAAGCTTCTGGCCAGATGATGATATCTTGGTCTTGTGGGCCCTGGCCCAATAAGCAATTGTAGGTCAACTTAGTCAATATAAATATATCTCCTTTATACCTTTTTAACCGAGAGCCAAAAGAAGGAAATTGAGTGATGGTCGTGTATTATATGAATCAAATAAAACTCTCTATAGTTCTCTTGTAGACGTAGAACGATTACTCTGATTGTGTGAACCACGTAAAACATTGTGTTCTTTATTTTCTTCGCATCTTTATTGTGTGTTTATTGAGACCTTAACCCCAACAACTGGTATCAGAGCTATGGCAGAAGACGGGAAGGTTAAGATCGATAAATTTGAAAGTCACAATTTTGGCTTTTGGAATATGCACATCAAAGATCATCTCTATCAGATGAAGTTACACGAACCCTTGTCTAAGAGAAAACCTCAAGCGATGAAGCAGGAGGAATGGAACCTGTTGGATAGGCATGCTCTTGGTGTGCTGATCAAGTTGTCATTGGCCAAGAATGTTTCGTGTAACATTGTCAACGAGAAGACAACATTTGGGATGATCAAGGTGTTATCTAACATGTATGAGAAACCCTCAGCTGCCAGGTATTCTTGATTAGACAGTTGGAGAATACAAAGATTAAGGAAGGAATGTCGGTGACATATCATGTAAAAGAATTTAATTCGATGCTATCTAGATTAGTATTAGTTGATAATGAATTGGATGATGAAGTCCAGGTGTTACTGTTATTATCTTCGCTGCCCGAGAGTTGGTCTGGAACAGTTACATCAGTTAGTAGTTCATCTGAGACTACAAAGCTTACCTTTGAAAGGCATTCGGGATTTGATCCTAGGTGAGGATATCCTCAGAAGCCATGCAGGGGAATGCTATAACAGTCTATTGAGTATGGAAGATAGGGGCAGAAAATCCAATAGAGGGGGTAATGATAAAGGAAGATCAAAGTCAAGTAAGAGAGGTCAGTCTAAAAACAGAAAAGACATTACCTTTTTGAACTGCAAATAGAATGGCCACTTTAGAAATTAGTGCTCAAAACCTTCAGTAGATAAAGGCAAGAAGGAGATGAATGTGTATAACAACCTGTCTAATTAAATACATATATAATGAACATTTTTCTTAGTTTTGGACCTTTTGGTGAAGGTAATGGTAGGTGATAATAGATGTAGCATCATATCTTGTAAATAGTCATCTTTGTAAAAAAAAAAAGTTAGTAATATGGATTTTGTATAGCCATCTCTTTTGCAAAATGTTACAGGTTATTAAAAAATGGCAAATCATGACTTGGTGAATGGGTCATGCCGAATTTTTGTCAGAAATTTTGATCTAAGGTTAGATGTTACAAATTGGTATCAGAGTAATAGTTTAAGTGAACTAGGTTATTAAGAGCCTAAACTTAAACTGTGGATGTAAGATTGGAAATTATTGATGATGTGTTGAGTGAATTAGGTTTCAGTAACGTAGATCTAAGCTTATATGTGTATAAGTAGAAAGCCATGATAGATTTTTTTTCTTTGTGTAATAGAGTTGTTGGGCATTATGACATTGAAGAGAATGTTGATGTGATTGATTAATAGAACATATTGGGAGTAAAGTAAACGAGAAATTTAAGTTAGATTTTAGATCTTTCTCTGTTCGTAAGATATATCTTCTTTTTGGAAAATATGATTCAACATGTGGTGTACGAGAGATGTATTTGCCATGAAATATTGACAATAAAATGAATGCAAGTACCATAGGTGTATGAAAAGTGTAGATGAACACGATTAAGGATCAAGGTAGAATTGACAAAGGAGGTTTAATCATGTATATATGAATGAAAAGGTAAGTGGCGGTTATGGTAACCCGAAATAAACAAAAAGAAAAAGGATTTGTTCGAAAGGATCGTGCTATTGGGCATCAATGGATATGTCAAAATGGATATGGATATTTGTAATAAAAGCAAGACATAAGAAACATGGTGTGGATCAAAGTTGAACCCAAGTAAGAGAAAATGGCTAATCAAAATGTGACGAATTTTTTTTTTACTTTGTTATGAATATTAAGAATAGTAAGGTCATGAACTTGAGACAACAATGGATCGAACATATACTAAAAACCTATATGAAAATTGAAAATTGGAATGCGTTTATGATGAATAAACTAGTAAAAAAAAAGGTAAACATGAGATAACAATTTGCAACAGAAACATGGTAAGATGCTACATCTTTGAGAAGTAGAAATTGTAAAATTAAATTATGGCAAAGATGTTTTTCCAGTAGTTTAGCGAGCATGCAAGTTGAAACTTAATTGCAATGTATGCTAGCTTAAGCAAGTGAAATTGAAATGGTTATATGAGCATATGAGATAGAAAGTGTTGAATCTTGATTGTAGCAAAATGAAATGTTAAAATGATAATTTAGAGTTTATATCTATACAAGGAACTCATTGGGAGTTTGGACATGAGAAAAGATGAGAGTGCGTGTTATAATCATGATTGGATAAAAAGTGAAATAAAATAGTTGGGGTGAGATGAAAAATCAAGAGGTATTGGTGGTCAAAAAAATTTGTAAATACATATATAATGAACATTTTTCTTAGTTTTGGACCTTTTGGTGAAGGTAATGGTAGGTGATAATAGATGTAGCATCATATCTTGTAAATAGTCATCTTTGTAAATAAAAAAAAGAGTTAGTAATGTGGCTTTTGTATAGCCATCTCTTTTACAAAATGTTACAGGTTATCAAAAAATGGCAAATCATGACATGGCGAATGTGTCATGCCGAATTTTTGTCAAATATTTTGATCTAAGGTTAGGATGTTACAATGTGGCAGCAGATTTTGATGATGCATTAATTTGTTGTGTAGAATGTCCGATTAAATCTTGGATTATGGATTTGGGTGCCTCGTTTCATGCAGAATTTCAAGCATTAGAATGGGAAGGTGAGGTGGCTAATACAAGACCCTTGATATCACGGGTGTTGGGGATGTTGTTCTCAAGACATCTTTGGGTACAAACTGGACATTGAAGAATGTCATATATGTTCCAAAGTTGAAGAGGATGTTGATATCAGTGGGGCAACTTGATGATGAGAGGTACCATGTTGATTTCGGGGATCACCAGTGGAAGGTAACAAAGAGGAACCTAGTAATTGCTCGCGGACAGAAACGGGGAACCTTATATATGGTTAAAGTGTCTACAAATGGGACAAATGCAACTATTGAAAATACAACGACTTCTACTCTATGGCACCAAAGACTTGGGCATATGTGTGGGAAAGGCATGAAGATGCTAGCTTCTAAAGGAAGAATTCCAAATTTGAAAAGTGTGACAGTTGACTCCCTCACACACATAAGTGGACCAACGATCATCCGGTGCACCAGATTATTTGATATCCATCTAAACCGGTACAAACTAGGTCTGCTACTGCAAACGAATGCTTATACGATTCCTTCTTGAGCAAGATCGAACCTACTCGAGTATCTGAGGCTCTTGAAGATCCATATTGGATAGATGTGATGCAAGGCGAGTTAAATCAGTTTGAAGCACTGAAAGCATGGAGACTTATGCCCAGACCTGAAGGTAAGACTATTATCGGGACAAAATGGGTATCCAAAAATAAGAAAGATGAAGACGATGTAGTTGTCAGAAACAAAGCCCGACTTGTGGCTAAAAGATACATGCAAGAAGAGGAAATTGATTACGATGAGACATACGCTGCTATTGCACGTATTGAAGCAATCAAAATGTTTCTAGCATATGTGGCGCACAGGAATTTTACAGTTTTTTCTGAATGGTATATTAAAAGGGGACGTATATGTATCTCAACTAGAAGGGTTTCTTAGTGCTAATAAGCCTGATCATGTCTATATCTTAGATAAAGCCCTTTATGGATTAAAGCAAGCACATCTAGCCTGGTATGATGTTCTATCAAAATTTCTAGTCAAGTCAGGGTTCTCCAAAGGTAAAATTGACACTACTCTCTTTATTAAGAAAGAAAAATACGATATCATTCTTATACAAATCTATGTAGATGACATAATTTTTGGGTCTACTAATCCTAAGTATTGTAAACATATTTCAGACTTGATGGTGTCTAGATTTCAGATGAGTATGATGGGAAAGATGAATTTCTTTCTCGAATTACAAGTCAGACAATTTTCTACGGGGATTTTTATAAATCATGCTAAGTACATTTGTGACGTTTTAAAGAAATTTAAAATGGAAAATTGTACACCAATTAGCAACCCGATGGCACCGGGTACTAAGATTGGAGCTGGCCTTAATGGGAAAGTTGTTGATCTAAGGACCTATAGAGGCATAATTCTTGTTAACAAAATCACCAGTTCCACATAAGTGTTGGTCCCGAAGGTGCTTAACAAGTTTGTAGAAGGGGGGGTTGAATACAAACACATAATTTAAAGTTTAATAAATTGTTTATTGATAAATCAAATACAATTTACAAGTTTGTTGTGGAATAAGATTAAGACAGACTCAATCTAAACAAACTTAAGAAACACTAAGATGGTTGCACAAGAAATACAGAGAAAGGAGGATTAAGAGATATAAAAAACAAAGGTTTCTATTTGGAGTTCAATGATTGAGCACACCCTCAGATGGAGGGGTGAACTTCCTATTTATACCCTATGCATTAAATGCATGACAGGGCACTTTACACGTGGCGTTTACTGACTGGCTTTGAATGTCTGACTTTGGGAGACATGCTTTCGGTCGGATCATGAACAGTGTAGTTGACAGAGTTGTTGTACGAATTGTGGCAGAGGCATGTCTGTTCTGACACATCGTACTGAGTTGTGCAAGGTTAGACAAAAAGAAACTTGAGGTATAAGCTAAGTGATCATTCAATCGCTGAATATCTCATTCAACAGAGATATCAAGAGTTCAGCGATCGCTGAAGCTTTACCCATGTTCCTTCGTGTATAAGTAGAGTTGTCTTTGCTTCACTGATATCCGCATCAGGTCACTAGTAGACTTCTCTTTGTTCAGCAGCTTCGTCTTCGATTCGCTATGAACATCTGTTGACGCGAGACTTGTCTTCAGGGATTACGTTACTTTTACATCAGAACTATCAGCGATAACTGAACAGACTCAGTTTGATCACTGATAGTGAAACACTAATACATATTAAATGTTTGAGAAAGACTATCAGCGATAACTGAACAGACTCAGTCTGATCGCTGATGGTGAAACACTAATACATATTAAACGTAATTTTCACTAAGTATAGAAAAGGGTCGTTATCAAATCACTGAGAGAGCTTGGATCAACAATCTCCCCCTATTTGATAATGACAAAGTAACTAAAGAAAATTACTTTATAATTCAAAATGATGGAATAATCAGGACTCATAACATACATGTCCCAATTACTATTTTGAGGGATCTTTTAAAGTACTGATAGAGTTAAGTACTTCACTGAAATTCTCATTAATCCAAGAAAAAAGATTACAAGGTATGAAAATTACAAGTACAAGTGATGTATTAACTACTGTAAGTTAAACTAAATAGATTACAAGAAAGAAAACTAATCTATCAACTATCTAAAGAGGGTTTAGGAGGATTGATCAAATACTCAGGTATTTCTTCTCCTTTTTGCCTTCACTCTAAAGATTCTTTGCAGATGATCGCTATGATTGGCTCAGCAGCAGGAGAGAGAGTACACCATAGGCACATGAGATCCTTGAGAAGAGCGAGGGGACAGATAGGGATTTCAGAGACTCTTTGAAATCTGAGTTGTTCCTCGTCATCTCTGAAGAAGATTCCAAAAGGTTCTTCAAGAACTTGTCCCGCAACATATGGTCCGCCAGGAGGCAGAGAGAGATCCAGAACTGAAAGATCAGGAGGAGGACCGAACAGAGCTTCTCTTGAGAATTTGATGGAGGTTTCATTTCTGATCACTGCGACATTATCAGATGAGGAGAAGACAGGCTTTTCTCTTGATTTGCTTGGACTTTGGAGGAAGAGTAGATGGCACGTTTAGTATAGCAGCGACTCTATTGATGAGGGCATCATTTACCCTTTCAACATAGCCTCTGTATGTTGACTTTGATTTCTTCAGCGCATCTTTGAACTCAAGCCACTCCATGTAGCCAAATTCTTCCAGCTTTGAAATGAACATAGCCTTGCAGCTTCCATCCTCTCTGGTAATCTCCATTGTGAAAGAGAGTTTATCCTTCTTCTTTCTCCCAGAGATAGCAACAGCTACGATCTTCATTGGGTCAGAGCGATAGTCAATTTTGTGTTTGCACCAATCGACTGTATTATCGCTGACCGCTTTTTTTTTGGAGCGTTCCTCTTCAATCTCTTTCAAAAGAGCTGCCTGGACTTCCACTGGTTTGCTTTTCAGCTTCTTGTCTTTGACTTGAGAGGACTGAATTTTGAGAGCTAGAGAGGCATCTCTTTGACAGTCAGCAATCAACTTTTCAGCCATGACGGATTCTTCGATTTCAGCTTCAGTTAGGAACTCCAGATCTGATGATTGAGAGGGGATCTTTCGTCGTTGACTCTCCAGATGAGAGATCATCTCTGTTCTTTTCTTTCTCTCTTCCTCTGACCAATGAGAGGGTCTAGAGGGCCTTCCATGATGTTGCAGGGACTCTTCTTCTTCTTCATCCTCTTCATCAATCTCTCTTACAGAGATTGGAATTATTTGATCATCAACTTCAGCAGCTGGGATTATTTGGAGTTCTTTACCCTTAAGCAGGGGAGAAAACTATCTGGTCAGAAAAATAAAAAGGTTAGATTTAGTTTTAGGGAAGGAGAGAGATAAAGGCTAGAAAGAAACAAGAGTTGGATTTTTATAGAAGGATAAGTGAACAAGAGTAAGGCATACCTGAGAAGGATTCTCCTCCGGTAGTGAAATCATCTTTAGGGTTCCCTCAGCAGTTGCACCTTTGCTTTGGGAAGGGGTTCTTGAAGGTGTCTCTTGACTACCCCCCTGCTTTGATAACTTCTTTCGAAGCTATCGCTGATGAAGTGACGGCTGAAGAACACCATAGAGATTGATCTTCATCGTTATCATCATCATCATCATCTTGATGAGAATCTTAATCTTGATCTTCAAGATCAAGGTCTTCATCATCATCGTCTTCTTCTTCTTCATCATCGATTAAATCTTCGAGAGAAGGAGGGGCTTTTTCAGCAGCTATCTCCCCCTCAACCTGAGAGGGAGTTTCCTTTTGTTGGACCTCAGCAGCGACTTCAAACTCCGTATTTTCTTCAGCTGCTTTCTCCCCCTCTTTGTCATTATCATTGAGGGAGAGATCTTTGGAAGGAGATGAAGCTTTTGCAGCGGCCAACACCTGAACTTCAGCCTCCAAACTGTCCAGTCGGCCTTCTAACGCAGGAAGATCTGACGTAGCCTGATGAATAAACTCCACGGCAATGTTCAGCGATGTACGATCGTTCTCTGTGAATGAGGAAGTAGGAGTAGGAGCTGGTGCCTTCAGGTGAGTTAGGATTTGCTGAAGAAGGACTTCACAAGAATCAACCTTTGTAGTCAGGGCTGCAAACTGTTGTTGTGAGTCTTCTCTGACTTTGACAATCGCTTCTTGGAGAGTAGCGATGTGAGAAATGTTAGCTTTGGAGGTGCAGGTGGCAGTCAGCGTCTTCAGTGCTTCACCAGCTGATTGAACAGCGTTGGTGGTGTTGTTGAGAGAGGCAGTCAGAGATTCCACCTTTGCACTCAGATTGTTGACATTTGTGTCAACATTCGCCAAACTAGGACCAGAAATATAAGTTAGTTTTTGAGAAACAGGCTTATATGGTGAATTGGGAGAAGTGTTTAAGGTTATAGGGATACCTGAATTATCAAACATTTTGTAGAATTGTAAAGATTCCTCAAAAGATTGATGTTTAGGTCCTATGGGTCCAGACTATGGAGTAGAAATAGATGGAGGGTTAGAGATAAATGAAATAGAAGGACTATAGATGGGGATAGAAGATGTAGGGGTAGGGGTAATTACCTCAGGTTGTTGTTGAACTGAGATTGTAGGTTGCGTCACTGTTGTTGTGACAGCGACCGAGATCGCTGGCACGGTTGAAGTGGTTATAGCTGAGGATGTGGAGGAGAGACCCACGAAAGCATCCAAGGAAGTTTGTTGATAAACATCCTTAGGTATAGAGCTAGAGGTAGCTTTCTCCTTGGTGACCTTGGCCTTCTTCGAAGGACCAAGGGAGCCAGTTGATGGTCGTTTGGAAGGGGTAGCGGCAGGGATAGCAGAAGAATGAACCTCCTGCGTGGCCGCTGAAGTAGAAGAAGTGAGGAGAGAGAGTCGGGAGCGAAGTTCAGAGATACTTACCTCGTTGGGGAGCGTCTTGACCTCCAGGGAGCGCTGACCCACTTTTGGAAAAGATGCATCTGAGTTATTGGGGTAAGTAGCAGGGTAGAGGAACTTCAGGTACGCGCAAATAAAGCATACGTAAGGGACCTTGGGATCCCTTTCGGTCTTCTCTATCTTTGACTTATGATCGTCAAAGATAGCTGTTGCGTAGTCGAAGTTTCGTCCAGTGATCACTGAGTAAGCCATCTGGACCTGAATCTTGCATGCTTGGTCCAGTGAACCACGCTTCCCACTCGTATACGGAATCAAGTGTGAGAAGATGTAGTTAAGATGAGAAGGCATCCGTGCCTCCTTCACAAGAGTCAGCTTCTTGTTTGGAATCATCGTCCTTGGCTTGGGTTCCCAAGCGTATTCCATGGCATCCAGAAATTGGATGAGTTCAGCATCAGTTGGCAAGGCGTCGAATCCATTCCTGGGTTTGTCAGGAAAACGCAGAGCTTTCCTCAGGCCTAAAGCAGTCATCATTCCTGAGCCAAGTTGAGTGCTGAAGGAGATAGCAGGAACCTGTTCACCCTTTTTGTTGGTGATAGAGGTTTCGTCAGCGGTAAACCAGAATTGCTGGAGAAGAGCTTTGGAGGGTGTTGGATCCACAGTGATAGCATAAGCAATGCAGGATTGCGTTAGAAACATTGCAGCTTCCTTCAGATGTGGGTACTTAACACCGTCAAAATTGAGGCGAGCAAGATGATTTTTCTTTGGAAGCTCCGAGTCAGTGATGGCGAACTTGATGTTTTTAGAGGCGACAAGTGCAGATTGATCCATTCTGAGCTATGAGTAGTTAAAAGAGTAAAAGAAAGGTTTTAGTCTAAAAATAAATAAGCTTTGTTCAGTTTCTATTTTGGGAAAGAAACATAGGGAAATCAACAAATTTGAAGATTAAAAAGGTGTTCTTGACAGAAGATAGAAGAACAAGAAGAAAAACCGAGGATTTTGAATGAAGAACAATCAAAATAGAATGGTTTTTAAAGAATAAAATCAAAAATGAAAATGATTTTATGTGATTAGAATCTTATAAACCCATAAATGGAGTTTTATGTAAAAAGATTTAAGATAAGAATTTGAAAAAGATCAAGAATAACCTGTTGATCTTTGAAGAAGATGATGCAAATGCTTGAGAATGCTAGAATTCTTGAGAGAGTATTCTTGGTTTGAAAGTATTTCCAGAAAGCGTAAAATGATAAGAATGGAAAAACATTCCTTTTATATGTGAGAGAAAAGAGAGAGAGTGTGAGAGGCAGGAAAACAAATGCTCATCATGACATGGACACGTCCCACGAAGTTGATTGGATAGAAGGGTAACGGACGAACGTGTCAGAAAAAGGCATGTCGTGGATTGTCGGTTCAAATGACGTCATAGAAAAGAGACTGTTCATTTGTCCGTTTTGAAATTATCGCTGAAGAAAAGTGAGCGATAGATTTTTCTTTTTGAATGTATCCCTGATGGTAAAGATAGGGATAGATTTTCTTTTAAAGGATCACTGATTAGAAATATCAGTGATAAATTTATTTTTAAAAAAGCTTTTAATCATTTGAAGAAAGTTCAGTGATTAAGGTTTATATTTTGAAAAACAACTGAATGAAGATTCAGTTGTAGGGATTGAGAGAACATACCTGAGAGTCAGAATATTTATCAGAGAATGAAAAAAGGGGAACTTATGAGTACTGACATAATGCATTAACGCTGAAGAATTATTCTTCGAGATTCAGCATTCCAAGCTCACTGATGAGAAAGTTGAACCTTGTCTCATCAAGAGGTTTGGTGAATAAATCAACAAGCTGAAAGTCAGTAGGGATAAAGTGAAGTTCAATATCACCATTCATCACATGATCTCTGATTAAGTGATATCTGATCTCTATGTGTTTCGTCTTTGAATGTAGCACTGGATTATTTGCTATAGCGATAGCACTAGTGCTGTCGCAATAGATAGGAATCTTTGACAGCTGAAGGTCATAGTTTAATAGTTGATTTCTCAACCACAAGATTTGAGAACAACAGATTCCAGCGGCTACATATTCAGCTTCAGCTGTGGAAGTGGACACTGAATTTTGCTTTTTGCTTGTCCAGTTTACCAGCTTTCCTCCGAGGAGTTGACATCCACCAGTGGTACTCTTTCTGTCAAGTTTACAGCCTGCAAAATCACTATCAGAATAACCAGTTAGATCGAACTCTGAGTCTTTGGGATACCAAAGATCGAGGTTAGGAGTTCTTTTCAGATATCTGAATATACGCTTAACAGCGATCAGATGGGATTCCTTGGGTTCAGATTGATAGCGTGCACATAAACAAGTAGAATACATGATGTCAGGTCGGCTAGCCGTAAGATACAACAGGGAGCCTATCATTCCTCTATAGGAAGTGACATTAACAGGTTTTCCAGAAGGATCTTTGTTAAGTGTCAGGGGTGGTGCCATAGGAAATTTCATTGATGAAGTTTGTGTAAGATCAAACTTTTTCAGCATATATTTAACATACTTACCTTGGCTGATGAAAGTACCTTTATCAGATTGTTTAATCTGAAGACCAAGAAAATATGTCAGCTCACCCATCATACTCATTTTATATTCTTTCTTCATTCTTTCTGCGAAGCGAGTACATAGAGATGGGTTAGTAGAACCAAATATTATGTCATCGACATATATTTGTACAAGAATTATATGACCTTTTATCTTTCTGAAAAATAACGTATTATCAAACTTGCTACGTTCAAAATTTTCAGAAATAAGAAATGATGAGAGAGTGTCATACCAAGAACGAGGGGCATGTTTTAGACCATAGAGAGCCTTATCCAATTTATATACATAATTTGGATAGTTAGGGACATAGAACCCTGGTGGTTGTTCTACATAGACTTCTTCATTTAGCTTTCCATTGAGGAACGCTGATTTTACGTCCATTTGATAAACGATGAAGTCTTTATAGACTGCATAAGCGAAGAATAGTCAAATTGCTTCGAGCCTAGCCACAGGGGCAAAGGTTTCATCATAGTCTATGCCTTCCTCTTGTCTGTATCCCTAAGCAACAAGTCGAGCCTTGTTGCGGGTTACAGTTCCATGTTCATCTAACATGTTTCTAAACACCCATTTGGTGCCTATAACAGTTTTTTCAGATGGTCTAGGAACGAGATTCCAAACTTTGTTACGGGTAAACTCAGTCAGCTCTTCTTGCATAGCGTTGACCCAGTTTGTATCTCTGAGGGCATCATCAGTCTTCTTTGTTTCTATTAAAGATAGAAAGTTGACAAAGAGACAGATATTACCTGAGCTTCGTCGTGTCTGAATACTTGCATCTGGATCACCAAGAATTTGCTCTATTGGATGATCTCTGGTCCATCGCTGAGCAGGAGCATGATCACTCAACTCAGAGGTTGAATCAACAATTGGGATGTTTACTGATGAGGACACTTGAGGTTCATCAGCAATTAACTGTTGAGTAGTGGACAACCTGTTGTTATCAGAGAGGTTTTCAGACAGAGGTAGATCTGATGGTAGCAAGGTGTTTAGAGGTTCAGCTGAAACCCATGAGTTGGATTCAGCGCTAGGTGGTATAATGTTTGGATCATCATCAGCGGCTGGAGAATCTGAATGCTGATGGTTTGAGAAGAAGGGTTCAGTTTCCTTGTAGTGAGAAAACATCCAAGCATTTAACTCTTCTTTGTCAGTGATTGGTTTGGAGTTCGCTGAGCGAGTTTCATCAAAAGTGACATGAATTGTTTCTTCCACAGATTGTCTTCGTTTGTTGAAAACTCTGTAGGCTTTTGAGATGGAGGAATATCCTAGAAATATTCCATCATCAGCTTTTGGGTCGAACTTTCCAAGCTGATCTTTGTTGTTTAAGATAAAGCACTGACAACCAAAGATATGAAGAAAGCTGATAGAAGGCTTCCTTCTATGAAAGAGTTCATAAGCTGTCTTACCAAATAGCTTTACTATCAGCGATCTGTTTTGAGTAAAACATGCAGTGTTTACAGCTTCTGCGCAAAATTGAGTAGGGAGATGAGAATCGCTGAGCATTGATCTAGCAGCTTCAATGATCATTCTGTTTCTTCTTTCAGCGACTCCGTTTTGCTGAGGTGTTCTTACTGTAGAGAAGTTATGAGAAATTCCCTTGTTTTCAAAGAAATTGTTCAGGGAACTATTTTTGAATTCAGTTCCATGATCACTTCTTATTGAACGAACAGTAAGATTATTCAGCACTTCCATCTTTTTAACAAAAGATATTAGTTCTTCTGGAGTATCACTCTTACAGCGAAGAAAGATAACCCAGGTATAGCGAGAGAATTCATCTACAATGACAAGCGTATATTTCTTTCCAGCTATTGATTGGATATTGACAGGGCCAAACAGATCCATATGCAAGAGCTGAAGAGGACTTGTCACTGAGGAAACTTGTTTAGACTTGAAACTAGCTTTTGTTTGTTTTCTTTATTCACATGTTGAGCAGAGAGATTCTTTAGCATATGAGTGCTGAGGAAGACCAGAAACCAGTTCCTTAGATGAGAGAGAATTCAAGGTTTTGAAGTTTAGATGAGAGAGCCTTTTGTGCCATAGCCAGTTGACATCAGAAGAGGCCTTAGAGAGAAAACATAAGTTTTCAGTGGTAGTAGAGTCCATATCTATTACGTAGACATTTTTTCTGCGATAACCACTGAGAGCAAGTTTTCCTTTCTCATCCACCATTGAACATGCTTTTTTAGAAAAGCAAACTTCGTAGTCTTTATCACATAGCTGACTGATGCTTAGAAGGTTGTGCTTCAGTCCATCTACATAAGCGACTCTTCGAAAGGTAGTTGTCTTATTGCTGAGGACACCAAACCTCGGGTATATCCTTTTCCATTTCCACCGAAGGTCACAGAGGGACCTTTCTCTTCCTTGTATTCAGTGAGCAGGTCTTTTTGTCCAGTCATATGACGAGAACATCCACTATCGAGATACCAGATGCCCTTTGATCCCTGCACACATAAGGAAGATTAAGCATTGTTTGGTACCCACTTTTCAATGGGTCCTTTAGAGTTAGTGGATGTGGAAGCTTCAACAGTCTTCACATCAGATGAAGATTCAACTTCAGTGGTGATCTTCACTTTGGTTAATTTATTAACCTTAGTGGTTTTCTTCACTTTGGTTGATTTTTCAGCTTTAGTGACCTTTTCAGCCTTGGAGGCATTCATCTTCACTTTAACTGATTTATCAGATTTAGTGGCAGTTTGACATTTGCTTGCAATATGGTCAGTAAAACCACAGTGATAGCATTTTCTATATTTGAAAATGGTTTTAGGACTAGAAGTAGAAGGTTTTTCAAGTTTAAGATGAGCAGGGCCAGGTCCAAGAATGCTTTTCTCATGAGATCTGGGAGGAATTTTCATTTCTTCAGATTTCATGGGTCTTAGATCAATCTTTAGCTTTGGAGGACAGAGATCGAAGATTTCTATCACAGAGCTAGAAGATTGATTTATTGAAGGTGTAGAAGGAACTTTCAGTTTTGCTTTCTTGGTAGTCTTCTGGGGACGAAGAATGGACTTTCCTTTATCCTCAGACTTAGTGTCTTTGGAATTTTCCTCAGGGATAGAATTAGAAGAAGAAGGATAAAATTGATCATACGAAGTGTCACAGATAGGAGTGACAAACGTTCCAAACTTAAGCATGAAACTTTCTTCTTTAGGCTCATCCTGTGGTGACCAAAAGCCAAGACCAATTTTATCACTTTCAGGAGTTTGAGCATTTATTATCTCAGAGATTTTTGTTGATGATTTGCACCATTTTTCAACATGAGCCTTTTCTGCTTTTAAAGCAGCGATGGCTTGTTCGCGTTCAATGCTGATGATTTCATTTATAATGACTTGATCTTTCAACTTTTCTTCTAAAAGATTTAGTTCTCTGATCTTTTCATGACATTTCTCTATCTCTTGAGTTAAATGAACATTTTTATTCTCAGCTTGAGTTTTGTCGTTTAGAGCATTATAAAGGTCAATCGTCAGCGCGACTTCTCTCAGCTTCAGGCAGAGAGTGATTTGTAGAGATAGATACCTGAGATGATATGTAGCTCATAGAAGGTTCAGATGGTTCTTCCACTTCTTCTTTAATCTTGGCCATGAGGCAAAGATTAGCGAGTTCTTCTTCATCAGAACTTGATTCTTCTGATTCAGCCCAGTCATGTTCTTCAGCGATGAGACCTTTACCTTTTCGCTTATAGCTTTTCAGCTTTTGATATTTGTTCTTCATCTTAGGTATTTGTCATCACTATATCTTCTTGAGGTAGAAGGTTTGAACACCTTTTTCGATCTTCACTTACTAGCAAAGTGTCCAATCTTTTCAGTAAGGGAGAGAGGCTTATTTCTTAGGAAGTTGCTCTTTCTTGCAATTCTCTTAAAAGAGTTTGTCAAGAGTGCTAAGGACTCATCAAACTCTGAAAGATCAGGGTCTGATAGATCCTCAGATTCAGAATCTAACTCAGTGATGGTGAGAGTAGATCGCTGAGATGGAATTATCTCTGAAAAGACTAAAGCAACAAGAGTGCTTTTAGAGTCCTTAGAATCTTTAAGAAGATTATTTTTCAGGAGATTTGATTGCTCATAGTTGAGCAATATTCCATACAAAGTGCTTAGAGAGAGAGAATTTAAGTCTTTTGTCAGCTTAAGACATATTGAATAACTATCCCAGCTTTCAGGAAGACATTCTAAGAATTTTGTTAAGACCTCAGAATTAGAATAGGTCCTACCAACAGTTCTTAGAACAATGATTAAGCAGTTAAATCGCTGATGAACGTCAGAAAGAGATTCATTCTTACCAGCGATGAAACTTTCATACTGTCTTACCAAGTTAATCTTTCGAGTCTCTTGGATTTCAGTGGTGCCCTCATATTGAACACATATGGTTTCCCACATTTCTTTAGAAGTTTTCAGATGCATGATGGAATGGAAAACTTCATCAGGCAGAGCCATTGACATATTGGTCTTTGCTCTTGCATCTATACCTACCTTCTTTTTGTCTTCATCACTCCACTGTCTTATTTCCTTAACGACATAGCGTTCAGGGACAACTTCAGTGGTGGCAGTAGAGGGAACTGCAGCTATAATTCTAACAGGTTCATAGGGTCCATTTTCTATATATTCAGGTATAGTAGGATCAGCACCTTCAAAAAATAGCATCATTCGATTTTTCCATAGAGAAAAGTTATCTCTGCTAAATCGAGGAGGTTTAGAAAGTAAACCATTATCATAGTAGTTGGTATTTGTGTTAAGTGCCATTTAGAATAGCAAAGAAAAGAATAAAGCAAGATCTTGTTTATTAAATTAAACAGAATGCTCTGATACCACTTGTTGGTCTCGAAGGTGCTTAACAAGTTTGTAGAAGGGGGGGGGGTTGAATACAAACACAAAATTTAATGTTTAATAAATTGTTTATTGATAAATCAAATACAATTTACATGTTTGTTGCGGAATAAGATTAAGACAGACTCAATCTAAACAAACTTAAGAAACACTAAGATGGTTGCACAAGAAATTCAGAGAAAGGAGGATTAAGAGATATAGAAAACAAAGGTTTCTATTTGGAGTTCAAGGATTGAGCACACCCTCAGATGGAGGGGTGAACTTCCTATTTATACCCTATGCATTAAATGCATGACAGGGCACTTTACACGTGGCGTTTACTGATTGGCTTTGTATGTCTGACTTTGGGAGACATGCTTTCGGCCGGATCATGAACAGTGTAGTTGACATAGTTGTTGTACGAATTGTGGCAGAGGCATGTCCGTTCTGACACATCGTACTGAGTTGTGCAAGGTTAGACAAAAAGAAACTTGAGGTATAAGCTAAGTGATCATTCAATCGCTGAATATCTCTTTCAGCAGAGATATCAAGAGTTCAGCGATCGCTGAAGCTTTACTCATGTTCCTTCGCGTATAAGTAGAGTTGTCTTTGGTTCACTGATATCCGCATCAGGTCACTAGTAGACTTCTCTTTGTTCAGCAACTTCGTCTTCGATTCAGCTATGAACATCTGTTGACGCGAGACTTGTCTTCAGGGATTACGTTACTGTTTACATCAGAACTATCAGCAATAATTGAACAGACTCAGTTTGATCACTGATAGTGAAACACTAATACATATTAAATGTTTGAGAAAGACTATCAGCGATAACTGAACAGACTCAGTCTGATCGCTGATGGTGAAACACTAATACATATTAAACGTAATTTTCACTAAGTATAGAAAAGGGTCGTTATCAAATCACTGAGAGAGCTTGGATCAACAGTAAGAACAACAAAGTTTCTTTTGTGCAAGTCTGATTAAATGATTTACAGAATATGAAAAATCAGACTTACCAAAAAATTTACCTTTCGAATCATTGTCCTTTTTGTTGATTTGAGGTGTAGGAACAAATGATTTTGAATTGTGTTTCTCATCTTTCCTTCTCCAAACCATTTTCTACTGAGACTAGTTCTTTCTGATGTTACATGAACCATCATGAGATTTGACATAGAAAATATTAGTATGACGAATCTGATCTTTTTGCTTTGACACAATATCATCGAAATCAATAAATAAAGGATTGTTAGAAACATTTGCAAAAATTGAATTTCCAGCTGATTTGAATGAACCTTCTGATGTAGTTGAATCATTCATGGGTTATTGAGCAATTGTATCTGGACTTCTTTGTGCTCTCAATTCATCGTTGAAAATGATTCCTTCAAGTTCGGTAATCTTGTCGGACAAAGTGTTTCTTTCTTCAGACAATGTATCAAGCTTCTTCTATAATTCCGACTTCGTCTTCTGTTCTTTCAATGCATTTGTTGATAGTTCAGATAGCTTCTTTGAAAGCTTGATAATCTCTGTCTCAAAAACCTTCCTTTCTTCCTCAAAGTCTCTTTCAACACTGTTTCTTTGACCAAAAATTTCAATGAATAATCCGACATTCTTCTTTTCTGTTAATTTCTTCTCTTTCTCAAACTTATCTCTTTCCATAATAATGACTTTTTCAAAATCTGACACTTGTTGAGAAAGTTTTATACATTTGAGTTCTACCGTCTTCTTTTCTTCAAAAGGCTTTCTCAGGAAACTTCTGTGCGAAAGCTTTTCTTTCTCTTTCAAATACTTCTCTTTCTTTCTTGTCTCCAGCAACTTGAGCTTCCAATTCAGAAAATTTCTTCTTCAACTCAGCATTTTCCTTTTCTACACCATTTCTTTTCCTCTTTTTTCCTCTCAGCCTTCTTCATCTCCTCTTGATTTCTTGAGTTTTCTTTCTCTTGGGTTGCTTTCTCTTTCAACATGTTTATCTCAACCTCAAGACTAAACACTTTATCTCTTCACTTGTTTCGTTCAAAGAAGATTTGTGAGTTTATCTTTTTCAGTCCATCACATGTTTCACTAGCAATATTTGCTCTTCTTCTGAGATCATCAAGCTCTTTTGGCATTAATTCTTTCTTTGACCAAGTCGAATTTGCATTAAGACCTTCAGACTTCTTCAGCTTGGTTTGAAGATTTGAAATCTCCTTTTCTTTTGACTCAATGATCCCTACAAAATTAATTTTGGAGTTAGAAATACAATCTGACCAAATAAAATCTTTCTTTAAACCTGTAGAATTCTCTTTCAATTTATTAATCTGATCAAGAAGAGATGAATTCTGAATCTTCAAATTCTCATTTTCAGTTTCAAGAGTTGGTATCTCAGGCATATACGTGATAGCATAGTCTCTTTTTGTCAGAACAATATTTCCCTTCTCGTAAATGTATGGCATCTTGAAATCTGTTTAAAAAGAATATGAGCTAGAACTGATCGTTAGTCAGATAATCAGAAAAATCAATTGTTAAAATCATAGAAAAACCACTCAAAATTTATGCTAAGTATAGAATTCGTATGGCACTCACACATAACAATTTGCATGCATACAATTCGCATAAGCAAAAGATTAGAAAACTTCACTTTTCTCATGTAGCATTATGCGAGTTCTAGCTTTTCGCATAAAGCTATGTGCGAGCTCTGCACATTTCGCATGTAGTAGGGTACGAATTCTGAACTATTCGTATGAATGGTATAACAGTGATGCGAATTCCTCCCTTAGAAAAAATTTCAAAAAACTTGATGCGAATTCTTAGCTTTTCGTATGAAGCTTTGTGCGAAATCCAAGCTTCTCGTATGTCCCTTTATGCGAAAACTTCACTTTTCGTATAAAACTGTGTGCGAATTCTTGGGAATTCGTATGGTACTCTAATGCGAATTCTATCCTTGGAACATTTTTCACACTGAATCATGCGAATTCTTTCACCATGCGAGTTCTTCGTGCGAATTCTTGGGAATTCGTATGGTACTCTAATGCGAATTCTATCCTTGGAACATTTTTCACACTGAATCATGCGAATTCTTTCACCATGCGAGTTCTTCGTGCGAATTCTTCATGATATGTGTGAATTTTGTAGATCTTGAGCTTTTTCTTTGAAAATTTCACTGAATTCTACCCAAAACTTGGTATTTGTTCACCAAAGTTTGACAATTTACTCTCTGGATGATCTAGAACAACCCTTGTGAATCAAATTTTCCAAGAACAATCACAATCAAATGAATTTGATTATGAGTAGTACGAAACAGTAACTTCTAAAATTTTTCTAAATTGATCAAATTGACACTTAAAAACTTTGATTTTGTGATTACAATGTGAATAGAACTTGTTCTATACCACTAGGCGATTACAGTGCAACAAAATTCACAAACAAAACATCACAAATTCAAAATCTTGATCAATGGAACAGTAGTCGATGAACAATACGATTTTTCTGCAAAATTTGAAGTTGATCTTCGCAATTCAATCTGATCTTGCTCTGATACCAATTGTGATCCCAGATTCTAGCTTACAATTAACACACAATCAATTTAGGAAACTTTTCTTTATTGATCAATCAAACTACATCAAGTCATATCCCTATTTTGTGCAATTTACAATATGCTCCGTGTATGTTGTGATTTGCGTGTCTACAGTTTACAAAGACACAAACTATTTATACTAAGTCAACAGAAGTTGACTTTACAACACAAACAATATCCCTCATTTTTAATCTTGAATACAATTCACATCTAACAATATCCCCCTATGGATTCAAGATTAAAAAAAAAATTGACACGAATCTTCAGGTCTTCTTTCTTCAAAAACATCTTCAACAAATAATCTTTCACAACTTTGACATCTTCAAATCTTTGAATCTTTAATCAATCTTTAATAGCGCTTTAAGTAACTCTCCCTTTGGATTTCTCGAACATATTTGACAATCTTCACAAACCTTTGAAGTCTTCAAAACTTAAACACTTTTTCTTCAATCTCTCTCTTTGATTACACAATGCAATAGTCTTTTTCATAAAATCTCTTTATCACAGCCAAACTCTGAAGTACAAACATCTTCAACTTTTCATCTTTCTTAAATCATTGCTTTGAAAAATTTCTCTCCCTTTATCACATCTTGCTTGACTTTGCTTTCTCATTCTTGTACTCTCTTTCTTTTAACCAATCAATCATCTGACTTTCAAACCTTGTAACTTCTCCCCCTTTTTGATGAGGTGTGAGAAAAAAAATCATCAAAACTTTTCAAGGTCAGCTCTGCCTTTGAAGTATCTCCCCCAAATAATCAATGTAAGCACAGTCTCCATGAGAATATAGAAACAATCTCCCCCGTGTAGGAAAATAGTCAATCTCCCCCAAAGAATGATATGAACAAGCTCTATCGGATCTGATAGTTTTCCATCAATTCAGAAATATATTCATTCGAATCTTTTCAAATTAAGACAAGTTAAGAATGGTAACCCTGAATCAACGAATGAAACAGTTAAAATGTCTGTCAGTAACACAAAGTTACTGAGTACAACGAATGTACTAGGTAAGGAGCTTGGATGGTGTTCACTCCCCAGGACTTCCATTCAATCATTAAATAATAGAAGGTTAATCTATGAACGTTTTGACTGAAAAAACGAATTTTCAATGTGTTTGTGCTTGTGTATGAAAGAATTAAGCATAATGATTGCTATAAGGCTAAAAATAATGTAAACCATTGAGATAGCAATAGTTATACATAGACTCAATGTGCATGAGAAAAGGGTCGAAGGTGGGGAAACTTTCCTTCCTTTTTAATATCCGAATCAACCAAATAAAGATCAGATAGATTATATGATGCTTCCCCTTTGAAATTGAAACATTATTTTGTGAAGAAAAGAATGAGTAGCGGGTGGGGTTTTAATGCAAGAGTTGGCATGGGCTAGTTGCCTTTTTCAATGAAGTTCACGAAGAAGTGGGAACCAACAGATTATGCGACTGACCGACTCATAAAAAGTTTGGTGCAGAGTTTGATATTCGTTTACTCTGATCTCACACCTTCTTTCATTTAGGCATTTGAGCTCACTTCTAACCAACCTCTCTATTACATTTTACCTCATCACACACCCACTCTCAGCTCTTTTGACCCCTCTTGACTCAATCAGTCAAGGATTACATTATGGGTAGGAAACACTGGTTAACGTGTAATCCATGGAGGTCTTTGAAGTACTCACATCAAATCCCATGTATTTTGTCCTAAAAAGAAATGTGTTGCTCAACAGTTATCTTGACATTTAAGCACAAGATATCATTATCAAAAAATGTATGCTCATTAAAGATAAGAATGAAATTTGAGCATTTTGAACATTTAAGATTTGTCAAAATTTTGAACATTTATTATCATTCAATTTCATTGTTTTGAGAATCTGACAATGATTCAATCAGATCAATCATCATGAAGAAAAATAATTTGGGATATCAAAGAACTAATATTTGTTTATATGAACAATATATAAACAATTTAACAATGAAAACACAATTACGAATAAATGATGAGTGATTTCAATCAACAATGAATAGCAAACGGGAGTATTACCATCAAAAGATTTATCTTTTGAGACATGGTAATAACAGAGTCAATAGGAATGTACTGAACCGATGTGTGTAAGAATACTCGACAGTATATAGACAAGACAATACACAAGTATGTTGGGAACTGAAGATGTGAACAAGTCTTTAATGTTGCTAGTTCAGAATTACTACTGCCAGAAGACTTCAAAGTTAATACTGCTGAGTATTACTACTGCTAGTAGAATTAATACTGCTAGTCAAAGTTAGTGCTGCTTGAACAAAGTTAGTACTGCTTAGCTAGTTAGTACTGCTAGTGGTTAGTGCTGCTTAGTAGTTAATACTGCTAAGACCAAGTTAATGCTGCTTGAAGAAATTAATGCTGCTGAGCATAGTTAGTACTGCTTATGACTTAAAGATCCGGATGGAAAGGATGACAGCTGGAAAGAATCAAGATATTCAAGGAAGACTTAAAGATAATGATGGAAGATATACTGAAGATATTTTAATTATTGTAATTATCTTTTTGTTCAATATATGTATATATTTGATAGAATAGTTAGGAATTTAATTCATTCATTCTAAGTGTTAGAGAAAATCAACCTCAAGGCATAGATCCTAATTCTAGAGAAGTAGAATTCGTATTGGTGAGCCTGTTCATCAATATTGAGGTTGTGTGTTTAATCTTGTAACTTCAAGCATTCAATACAAGTTTGCAAGTTATTGATCATATACTGTTTTTGTTTACTGTTTTGTTGAATATCAAAGTGTTATTCCGCAACTTCTTTGATATTAGTTTCTGAGAATTTATTCTTGTTAAGAATTCGATTCTGACAAGTGGTATCAGAGCATAACTCTCTCAGAAACATCTATTCATTCATCATGGAAAACTTTGCAGAATCAAACAGTACTCTGGTCTCTAAGGTTCCAATGCTCAAACCAGTGAGTTTGACATGTGGAAGATCAGAATTAGACAATACATTCTTCTCACTGACTACTCAATGTGGGATATCATTGAGAATGGTCCTTCTGAAGCAGGAAAGATTGGACCAGATGGGAAAAGACCTCCACCAAAGACAGATGGTGAGAGGAAGATCAGACAGACAGAGATGAAGGCTTTGAGCACTCTGCTCTTGGCCATTCCCAATGAATATCAGCATCAATTTTGCAACTGCACTGATGCTCAGATTCTCTGGAATGCTCTAGAGAAACGATTTGCTGGAACTAAAAGCATCAAAAGAAATCAAAGAGATGTTCTAAAGCAGCAGTATGAAAACTTCACTTCTTCAAAGAATGAGTCTATGACTCAAACTTTTGATAGGTTCAACAAGCTTATTGGTGAACTGGCTACTGTAGGAGTGAAGATGGAACAAGATGATATGAACAGAAAGTTCCTCAGATCTCTTGGGGATGAATGGACTATGTACACTGTCTCATATAGACAGAGTGACAATCTGGAAGAGAAGGAACTTGATGATCTATATAATGATCTAAGAGTTTTTGAAACTGAGCTAGAATCCAAGAAGAAGCCCACTGGTTATATCCACAATGCTGCACTTCTTTCAACATCTACTGATACTACTGCCAACCCTGAAGCAGTTAGTACTGCCAGTGGAGTAAATTCAGAAAAAGGCACTGAAACTATCTTTGAAACCTTTTTGTCCAGTCATAGCAACAATTCATTGATTAATGAAGATCTGGATCAGCTTCACCCTGATGACCTAGAGGAGATGGACATTAAATGGCAGATGGCCTTGTTATCTATGAGGGTGAAGAAGTTTATTAAAAGAACAGGAAGGAACAACTTCTCTCAAAGAAGAGAAGATGGAGCTGGTTTTGACAAGACTAAGGTGGAATGCTATAAGTGTCACATGAAAGGACACATTGCTAGAGAGTGCAGGAGTGTTGTTCCAAACAACAACCACCAACAAGCTCAGAATGGAAGCTACAATCAAAACAAGAATTCTTCTCAAGCCCTTGTTTCTCAACAAGGGATGGGATTTGACTGGAGTGATCAAGCTGAGGAAGCTATTCAGAATCAAGCTCTTATGGCAGAAGTGTCTGATCTCCCCTCTGAGGTAATTTCCAATCTTTGCACTCAATCTTGCATAGAAACTGCCAAAAGATACAGGTATCACAATCAAAGTATGTGTGATGACCTCAAAAGATTAGAAAAGGACAAAAGAGATTATGTGTTGATAGTAGAGAGATTTGAAGAGCAAATCAAAGGCTTTCAAGCTAATGAACTTCAACACTCTTATGACACAAACTATTGGAAGTGGGAAAAGAATGAGTTAGAGACCAAACTGTCTAAGTCCTTAGAAGAGAATGATAGGCTGAAAGAGGAACTGTCTAAAGTTAAGCTTGACATAGAAAAGTTTTCATATGCTTCAAAAGCAATGGATTCTCTTCTAAAAGCTCAGATTCATGATAAGATGAAGCCTGGTATTGGATACAACAATACACCTCCTCCTTACAACAACAACTATATCTCTCCTACTTCAGACTTGTTAGAGACCAAGGAGAAAAAGGACTTGTCTGAGGAAGCTTTTAAGATAGATCCTTTGGATGAAGTAGTAGTTAAGGATTTGACTGAGAAAGAAGCCAGTGAGTATAGGGATAATGCTGTGAATAAAGACATACCATTAGAAAACAACATTATCACCAATGAGGGATGTGGGAAAATCTGGGTGAAGTCCAAGGAGATAGAGAAGACCAAAGGAAAGGATAACAAGGTCAATTACAAACAAACCACAGTTGTGAATCTTGGATCTTGTAAACAGTGTGCTTGCAATGAAGCTAAGAGCCTAAATTCTGGTATAAAAAGAGGTAATCAAAGAAACTAGAATAATCAATGGGCTCAGAAACAAGGAGTTGATCTGAATAAAATCAATAGACCAAAACCTTGTTTCATATGTGGCAAGTTGAATCATTTGGCTAAGTATTGTTTCTTTAACCCTATTAACCAACAGATGAACTTTCAAAGATTTGTGCAAAAACCTGTTGGTTATAGGAAGGCTGGAAAGAAACATGTGATAAAGAACCATGTTGAAAGAAAAGGCCCCATGAAGAAAAAGAGTTTAAAAGAAAGTACTAAAATGTGGGTGCCTAGAAGCACTAAAACTGTTAGTACTGCTGACAGGGATAGTGCTGCTGGAAGCATTACTGCTGCTACCAGTGTTAGTACTGCTGAAAATATTAATGCTGCTAATACTGTTAGTACCTCTTCAAAGGTTAATTCTGCCAACACAGTTACTGCTGCTAACACATTTACTACTTCTAACAAGGTTAGTACTGCTAAGCATGCAAGTGCTGCTAAGGCAATTAGTACTTCTAAAACCAGTACTGCTTCTAGCAAGAATGTTTCCAAGCATATCATTGTGACAAAGTACTCCAAGAATGAGGAGTCAAAGTTTAAAAATCTTGTCAAGAAAGAATGCAAGTATTTTGATGAGAAAGGGGTTCCCAAGACCACCTTGGCTTGGGTTCCTAATTCATACTAACTGATCTATCTTATGTGCAGGGCAACCAACAGCTCAAGGGTAAGAGTATATGGCATGTTGATAGTGGTTGCTCTAGGCACATGACAGGCAACATGTCATGCCTTCAGGATTTCAAGCATATCAATGGAGGACATGTTACATTTGGAGATAATCTTACTAGTGGTAAAATAAGTGGAAAAGGTAATGTCACCAAAGGTAAGATGACATTTGAGGATGTCTACTATGTTGGTCAGTTGAAGTACAACCTGTTAAGTGTATCACAGGTTTGTGACAAACAACATAGTATATTATTTACAAATACTGAATGTATGATCCTTGCTCCAGGGTTCAAGGTAGTTGATGAAAGCATGATACTACTTAGAACTCCAAGAAAGGACAATGTGTATTGTCTAGATATGGACAATGTTTATAGTGATTCATCCCTGAATTGTCTTGTTTCAAAAGCTTCTGTGGATGAATCCTCTCTTTGGCACAGAAGGATGTGTCACATGAAATTCAAAACTATGAACAAACTTGTTAAAAACAACCTTGTAAGAGGTTTACCTTCAAAAGTATTTTCATGTGATGATCATTGTGTTGCATGTCTTAAAGGCAAACAGCACAAAACTTCTCATAAGACCAAAGAGATAAACTGAATTTCTTCTTGTCTCCAGTTATTGCATATGGATCTGTTTGGTCCTACAAATGTTATGAGTATAGGCAAGAAATCTTACTGCTTGGTTATTGTTGATGATTACTCTAGATTTACCTGGGTATATTTTCTAAGGACTAAGGATGAGACAAGTGGACAGATCAAATCCTTTATCCTAAGAATTGAAAACCAAACTAATCAAAAAGTAAAAGTCATTAGATCAGATAATGGGACTGCGTTTAAAAATCTTGATCTAAACACCTTTTGTGAAGAGAAAGGCATTGAGAGACAATATAGTGCTCCTAGGACTCCTCAACAGAATGGAGTTGCTGAAAGGAGAAATAGGACACTAATAGAAGCTGCTAGATCTCTGTTGGCTGATTCAAAACTGCCAATTACCTTCTGGGTTGAAGCAGTTAATACTGCTTGTTATGTCTAAAACAGAGTTCTAGTGGTCAAGCAAAAGAACAAGACCCCATATGAGCTTTTAAATAAAAGAAAACCTTTCATTGGATTTTTCAAACCATTTGGGTGTCCTTGTACAATTCTCAATACCAAGTCTCACTTAGGTAAGTTTGATAGCAAAGCAGATGATGGATTTCTTGTTGGTTACTCATCTCAGAGTAAGGCTTACAGAGTGTTTAACTCTTCTTCCAGAATAATTGAAGAAAGTGACAATGTCAAATGCAATGAGAACACGCCAAATCCAATTGGGTCTGGTCCTCAGTGGCTATTTGACATTGACTCACTAACTAACTCTTTTGGTTTCAGTAGTGATGATTATGCAGGTACAGGGAGTGGAGGATCAGGGACTACACAAGTCTCAGAAAGTATATCTCAATCTTTGATATTTCCCATACCCACAGTGAATCCTGTTGAAGACTGTGGAAAGGAACCATCTACTGGACCAAGTCAAAGAGAAGAAGAAAGAAGAGATGAGGAGACTCAAGAAAATAAAGAACCAGAAGTGGCTACTGAAAACACTTCAGTTGAGTTAAATGACTCTAATCTAGAAGTGGAACTGAATGAAGAACCTAGTCATCACAGCAGAATTCAAAAGAATCATCCTCCACAGCTGGTAATAGGGGATATATCTTTTTTTATGATGACTAGAAATCAAAGTAGGCTTCAAGAAATGCAAGATCAACAACACACAGTGCTTTCTTACTTTTTATCCCAGCTTGAGCCTAAAAAGGCACATGATGCTATGAAAGAATCCAGCTGGATAGAAGCCATGCAAGAAGAGCTACTGCAGTTCAAGCTGCAAGATGTTTGGGATCTGGTAGACCTTCCTAAAGGCCAAAGGGCAATAAGAACAAAATGGGTCTTCAGGAATAAAAGAGATGAAAGAGGAATAGTGATAAGGAATAAAGCAAGGCTGGTGGCTCAAGGGTATAAACAAGAAGAAGGAATAGACTATGAGGAAGTATTTGCACCTGTGGCCAGGATAGAAGCAATTAGATTATTCCTGGCTTATGCTTCCTATATGAAATTCAAAGTCTATCAAATGGATGTGAAAAGTGCATTTCTTTATAGTTCAATTGAAGAAGAAGTATATGTCTGTCAACCACCAGGGTTTGAAAACCCAAACTATCCAGACAGAGTATACAAATTGAAGAAAGCACTTTATGGACTACATCAAGCTCCAAGAGCATGGTATGACACTCTGTCATCCTATCTCTTGGAAAATGGCTTTGAAAGAGGAGTCATTGATAAGACTCTATTCATCAAGAGAAAGAAGAAGGATATCTTGCTGGTCCAAATCTATGTTGATGATATTATTTTTGGATCAACAAGAGACAACATGTGCAAGGAGTTTGAGGAACTAATGCATCAAAGGTTCAAGATGAGTTCCATGGGGGAACTTACTTTCTTCCTTGGACTCCAAGTTCAACAGAAGTCAGATGGAATTTTCATCTGTCAGTCCAAGTATGTGCAGGATATGCTAACCAAGTTTGGTTTTTCAGATTCAAAACCTGCTAGCACACCTATGGAGACACACAAGCAGATAACAACAGATCTTGAGGGGGAGGATATAGATGTTCATCATTATAGATCCATGATTGGCTCTCTCATGTATCTTACAACCTCTAGGCCAGATATAATGTTTCCAGTCTGTGTGTGTGCAAGATTCCAAGTTAGGCCAAAGCAATCTCACTATCAAGCTGTTAAGAGGATATTCAGATATCTCAAAGGGCAACCCAGATTGGGACTTTGGTATCCTCATGACTCATCCTTTGACCTACTTGCATACTCAGATAGTGATCTAGGTGGAGCAAACTTGGACAGAAAATCTACTTCTGGAGGATGTCAGTTTTTGGGTGCAAGACTAGTTTCATGGCAGTGCAAGAAACAAACCACAGTATCCACATCTACAACAGAGGCAGAGTACATAGCAGCTGCAAGTTGCTGTTCTCAAGTCTTATGGATTCAGAATCAAATGCTGGATTATGGGGTAACCTTTCTACACGCTCCAATTTTTATTGATAATAGCAGTGCTATTAGCATTGTGAATAATCCTGTCAAGCACTCAAAGACAAAGCACATTGAGATCAGGTATCATTTCATAAGAGACTGCAATGAAAAGAAACTTATTCAAGTTGTAAAAGTTCACACTGATAACCAGTTTGCTGATCTATTCACTAAATCTTTTGATGTGGGTAGATTCACCTTCTTGGTAACAAGTGTGGGAATGATCAACTCTGAATAAGACCCCTTCTCAAAAAGTAGTTATATACCTGTATATTGTTTATTCTTGGTGTTTCTAATCTTCTTTTTCAGAATATGTATAGCAGTACTCAGTGAATCACAAGCTTAAAAGAGTAAGTATGGTTACTACTGCCAGTGCAGTTTTAATACTGCCAGTGCACAGTTAATACTGCTAGTTAGTTAATACTGCTTTCAGTTAATACTGCTTGTAGTTAATACTGCTTTCAGTTAATACTGCTTGTGGTTAATACTGCTTGTGGTTAATACTGCTTTCAGTTAATACTGTTCTCAGTTAATACTGCTAGTTAGTTAATACTGCTCTCAGTTAATACTGCTTGTGGTTAATACTGCTTTCAGTTAATACTGCTCTCAGTTAATACTGCTAGTTAGTTAATACTGCTTTTAGTTAATACTGCTTGTAGTTAATACTGCTTTCAGTTAATACTGCTTGTGGTTAATACTACTCTCAGTTAATACTGCTTGTGGTTAATACTGCTCTCCGTTAATACTGCTTTTAGTTAATACTCCTCTAGGTTAATACTACTTATGTTCCGAATACTATAAATACTCTTTGCCCGCCTAAAAGTTCATAACGACTCTTTGCATACTATTCTCTTGCGATCTAAACCCTCTTTCTCTCAAGTTCAAAGTTCTCAGGCAAGAAGTTTCAAAGATTCATGGCATCAATGGCATTCATTGACGAGCACAATGAAATCGCGATGCTCCAAAAGCCAAAACAAGCTGAAGGTTTTCATCAGATAGTCGACTTTCTGAAGTCTAGCCACATTGCTCATGCTCTCACTATGTCTCCTACTATCTTCATAGAGCATCAGAGTCAATTCTGGGCACATGCCACCATTGTTACTGAGGATGGTGTGCATATGATCAAGACGAAGGTATGTGGCAAGCCATTAACAGTTACTGAAGAGGTGATTCGCATCAGTCTACGTCTAGACGATGCCTCTGGTATAACTTCTATCCCTAATGATGAACTGTTTTCTACTCTTACAAGAATGGGGTATGGAGGCCCATTGGGTATTTTTAAGTTCTCAAAAGCTAAATTCTCACCCCAATGGCGTTTTCTTGTTCATACCTTGATGCACTGCATTTCTAAAAAGACTACTGGATGGAGTGAGTTTAGCAGTCCATTGCTTATGCTTTGGTGTGTTTGGCCACTGCCAGAAGGTACAATTTTTCACAAATGATTTTCAATGATCTTGTATCAAACATGGGAAACAAAAAGAGCTTTTATATGTATCCCAGGTTTGTTCAAGCAGTAATCAACCACGAATTGACGGATATTCCTCACTCTGAAGGGATATATGTACCAAAACCCCCTAAAGGCAAGGTTTTCTCAAATATGAGAAGATCTGCTGGGGACTCGGAAGGAGTAGACACCCCATTGTTCTCTACAATGATGGTGGTATCCCAAACTAATGAAGGTATGGTAGCAGGGTCAAGGCCCCCATTAGACCAACCCACTGCTAGCCAATCCCATCCTTCCCACTCTAAATCAATTCCTCAGTCTCTTCTTGACAAACCAACTTCACCAATTACCCAAACTTATCAAAGAAAACAGGTAAAGAAGGCTCCTTCCCTTCTTGTACCTTCACCCACTCAGCCTTTAAGCCCTCTAAGGGAGAATTCTCCCTTAGAGAATATCCAAAGGGAAACCAACAGGGTGTCTCCCAACCCTCAGGAGGTGCTCTCTAAGGAGATGGCAGAGCATATGGGTGAGAAGGCTGCCACTACTTCTGCTAGCACAGAGAAGGATAGTGGTAACATCTCTAAGACCTTCCCCATGGCAACTTTGAATGAGCAATCATTCAAAGGTCCCCGGTGCCAAGAAACCAAGGGGGTGGACAGTGCTTCTGCTAGGCAGAAGACTTCCACTACTAAAAGATCCCATGATCCTTCAAAAGGGGGTAACACTCCTGGAGAAGGTGAGGACAGATATGACTATAATGAATTGATGGAAACAATGGGCAACATCAATATGGATGTTATCAAACAAGGGAAAGAGATTGAAGAGATGAAGCTGGTAATCCTATCACAACAAGTACAGATTGCTAAGTTGAAGAAGATGGTGACCAGGCTTGTACAGAGGAAGAAGAGAAAGCAGTTTGTTCTAAGGAGGAGAATTGGGGCAAACAAAAAGAAGGAGGAAAATGCTTCCAAAACGGGGGAGAATTCAAGCTCAGAACAAATAGATCAACAGATTGAGGGGGAGTTTGTTGAAGAAAGGGCTGAATTTGTTGAAGAAAAGGCAGCAGCAGAAACTGTTAGTGCTGCTGAAACTACACAAGCAGCAGTAACAGGATTAACATCTGAAGAGGTTGAAGTAGCAGAGATGCTGGTAAAAGCAAAGAATGACACTTCCAAAGCAAAGGGAGTGGTCATAAATGAAGGGGGAAACAAGAAATTAGAACAGAAAGACATGGCTGCAGATGTAAAAAGAAAAGGTAAAGAAAAGATGATAGAAACTGATCAATCAACCAAAAAGCAAAAGATGATTGAATCAGATGAAACATTAGCCAAAAACTGCAAGAAGAGTTAGACCAAGCAGAGAAAGAACAGGTTGAGAAAGACAGAGAGATAGCCAGAGCACTAGCCAATGAACTAAATGAAGCATTTCAGAAAGGGTTGGAAACAGAGAAAGCTAAGCAAAGAGCAATAAGCTTGAGAAAGGCTATGATGGCCAGATCAAGTGCAAAGAAGAGAAGACCTTCACAAACTTACCTTGCAACTCAGGAAAGGAACAAGATGATAACTTTCTTGAGGAGTGCAATTGGTGTGAAGAAAGAAATGTTCATAAAGATGACTTTTGATCAAGTCAAGGGACTATATGAGAAAGAAATGGGAAAGCTGAAAAATAATGAAAAGGACAGAGTAGAGTTTGAAAAGAAAGCCAAGGAGAGGTATGATGTGAATATCAATAAACCCTTCCCTGAAAGTGAAGAGGGAACTCCAACAAAGGAAAAGGCAGAGATTAAAGAAGAAGAGACTCTAGCTCAGAAGATCAAGAAGATAAAAAGAGTTAAGTCTATTGCTTCTAAAGGTCCTAGATCAGAAGAAAAGACAAAGGAAGAAAAGAAGAAGGAAGCTACTTTAGGGCAAGGGCAAAGGATACTGAAGAGAACCAAGATGATGGCAAACAGAAAGAGAGTTGATAAGAAGCCTAGAGTAGAAGAAGAAAAGAAAGCTGAAACTCAGGAAGAAGTACCACAGAGTTCAGATGCAAACATGTACATGGTGATAATGGATAAAATTCCAAAGCCTATCTCAGCTGAACCTGTAGGATTCAAACCTCCTGAAGTTATTCATTGGGACACTATGGAGGTGGATGGCAAGGAGTATATCAGATTAAAAAGAAAGGATGAGAAGTATGAAGTCTATAGCACCTGGAACAAAATTGTCAGAGAGTGTTCAAGATCTGATTTGGAAGAAATGTTTGAAGTGGGGATGAAAGTTCATGCAAATCAGTTGACAGCTCCAGGGTTACCAATTGTGAAGTTAGTTATGGAATATTTGTGCATGTTGTTCAAACCAGAAGCAATAAGGTATCTGATAAAAGATGTATTTAAAGCTGTTAGAGGATGGACTCTATATGAAAGGAGTGGAGTCTATGAACTGGCATTGGATACTTTTCACATGGAGTATTACTTGGTGGATAGGGTCTACAATCACACAAATCTAAAGCTTCATGCCATGTTGAATAAGAAGTTGGGTTGTGCACCAAATTCAGAAATGGCAAAGTACCTAATTCAGAGAACTATCAATCAGAGTATGGGACTGGATCCTAACATTGGAGTAGATCAATGAAGTTTTTGGAAGCATTTGAAGAACTTGACTTCTCTTTCTAAAAGTCAAGTTAGGGGGAGATTGTTGGGAACTGAAGATGTGAACAAGTCTTTAATGCTGCTAGTACAGAATTACTACTGCCAGAAGACTTCAAAGTTAATACTGCTGAGTATTACTACTGCTAGTAGAATTAATACTGCTAGTCAAAGTTAGTGCTGCTTGAACAAAGTTAGTACTGCTTAGCTAGTTAGTACTGCTAGTGGTTAGTGCTGCTTAGTAGTTAATACTGCTAAGACCAAGTTAATGTTGCTTGAAGAAATTAATGCTGCTGAGCATAGTTAGTACTGCTTATGACTTAAAGATCCGGATGGAAAGGATGACAGCTGGAAAGAATCAAGATATTCAAGGAAGACTTAAAGATAATGATGGAAGATATACTGAAGATATTTTAATTACTGTAATTATCTCTTTGTTCAATATATGTATAGATTTGATAGAATAGTTAGGAATTTAATTCATTCATTCTAAGTGTTAGAGAAAATCAACCTCAAGGCATAGATCCTAATTCTAGAGAAGTAGAATTCGTATTGGTGAGCCTGTTCATCAATATTGAGGTTGTGTGTTTATTCTTGTAACTTCAAGCATTCAATACAAGTTTGCAAGTTATTGATCATATACTGTTTTTGTTTACTGTTTTGTTGAATATCAAAGTGTTATTCCGCAACTTCTTTGATATTAGTTTCTGAGAATTTATTCTTGTTAAGAATTCGATCCTGACAAAGTATTAATCTTTGAGAAACACACGGTCAGATAAACGTGAAAGTATTTTTAAAATCTCACTCCGAAATTCATAAAACATTTGAGAACACCAAGTGGTTTGAATGTTTAAGAAAGTATTTTTCATACATGAAAGTCGTTCTTCTTTCAAAATATGGTAGAGTTTGAGATTTAGAAAGATATACCTGTAGTATAGAAAACTCAACTCCTCTTAAAATGAATATTATCTTTTAAGCTTCCTTTGACAAAACTTCAGATACTCCCCCTCGGTATCTGTAAAAAGTCAACTCATTAGAAAAATATAACAATGAAAATGTAACTTTCTTTTATCTTCTCCCCCTTAAAAATATAACAATAAAGATTTCATAAACTCTCCCTCAAACTAACAATAAAAACTCCTTAGAAAGATGTTAACTGATTAGCATCCTTAGAAGAAAAACCGTTTAGATTGGGTGAGAATAGTAACTCCCCCTAAAAGTAATAATGAATTTATCTTTTAATCTCCTTCTAAATAATAAGAAAATGTATTAGTAAAAATATAAAACATATAAGCTCCCCCTTAACATTTGCATAATCCTTAATCATTAAACCGAGTTCTGAATTACTAGGATTGAAGTAAATTTAGAAGTCAAACTCCCCAACTTTATAAATGAAGACTGAGTCTTGAACTGTTGTTCAAAAGCCAAACATCTTAAAGATTGAAGATTGGCTTCTGATCTGGTATAGTCAAAAACCAATGCTCTTACTCCCCCTAAACCTATGGTACCTGTAAAACAGATTTGACAGGTTTTGGTACCCACTGGTATTTGGGTCCAGACTGATTATATTTTGGAATCCACTTCTCATTAGATTTAAACCTTTTAAACTCATTTTGTTGAGAAGTGATTCTGTATGTTCCATACCAATTATGAGCATAATTCTTGTGAACAAAATCATCAGTTCCACACTAAGAACAACAAAGTTTCTTTTGTGCAAGTCTGATTAAATGATTTACAGAATATGAAAAATCAGACTTACCAAAAAATTTACCTTTCGGAGCATTGCCCTTTTTGTTGACTTGAGGTGTAGGAACAAATGATTTTGAATTGTGTTTCTCATCTTTCCTTCTCCAAACCATTTTCTGCTGAGACTTGTTATTTCTGATGTTACCTGAACCATTAAGAGATTTGACATAGAAAATATTAGTATGACGAATTTGATCTTCTTGCTTTGACACAATATCATCTGAATCAACAAATAAAGAATTGTTAGAAACATTTGCAAAAATTGAACTTGCAGCTGATTTGAATGAACCTTCTGATGCAGTTGAATCATTCATGGGTGATTGAGCAATTGTATCTGGACTTCTTTGTGCTCTCAATTCATCCTTGAAAATGATTCCTTCAAGTTCGGTAATCTTGTTGGACAAAGTATTTCTTTCTTCAGACAATATATCAAGCTTCTTCTGTAATTCCGACTTCGTCTTCTGTTCTTTCAATGCATTTGTTGATAGTTCAGATAGCTTCTTTGAAAGCTTGGTAATCTCTGTCTCAAAAATCTTCCTTTCTTCCTCAAAGTCTCTTTCAACACTGTTTCTGTAACATCCTAACTTATATCAAAATTTCTGGCAAAAATTCGGCATGACCCATTCGTAAAGTCATGATTTGCCAAAAAAAAATTTACAACCTGTAAACATTTTTCTTTATTTTGCAAAAGTAAACACTATACAAAAGCCACTTTACTAACTAAACAAAAGCCATTTTACTAACTATACAAAAGCCACATTACTAACTATTTTTTTTTATAGGTGGCTATTTAAAACATATGATACTACATATATTTTCACCCACCATTACCTTCACCAAACTAGATTAGTTATCCAAAATTCCCAAATCTTGCATCATCCAACGATCTTACCTGCTAGCCTTATAATAACCAAAATGTTTGCTAGCTCAACCACCTGAAAGAAGTCCTGAGATGTACGCCGAAAAAACAAAACAAATCAGACTACATGTCTGGTGAGTTCAAGAGTTTCATAATAAACATTTTCAAATAATTTATACTTTCAAACAAAATGCATGATTTACATATAATTAAAATGGCATGTCAAACACATGTTAATTTCATCCAAAACAATATAAATTTGCAATCAATCATATTTATAAAGTCTTTGAATTTCACACATAATGGGGGAGACCCATAACAACCGGAATCAGTGGAGAAGCACTACCTAGCAATCCGCGCAAAGTGTCCACTTGACACTATACCTATTAGCCGAGTATCTGACACATATCCGTACACGGTACTCCAATACATCACCGATGGGAGCAACCCATCTATTTGTAATGGGAGAGACCCCAATACACACGCAACAAGGGGGTGACCCCAAGTTACCAGATTCGGACCTACCACATTCATAATAGTGAGTAAATTAATAACTCACAAACGCTCCATTTATACAAGGTAAAAATTCTCCTCTTTTAGTAGCAAAACATGCTTGTTTAAAACATCTTATTTTCAATTCACCAAAGTATTTCCGACATACTTTATATAAAAAATAATGCATTCTTAACATGTATAAAGTCACTTGTATAACACGTTTATATCTTCCTTTCATAACATCGTTTGAAATCATGCATTTTCCACTTTAAACACCAAAACACGTCTAACAAAAATGAATCATGTAAAAGTACTTACGTTTGACGTGCACCCCATTAAAATCTACTTGAAACTCACCTTCGCCTATTTAGTTGAAATTTCGTCGGTGCCCAACTTGATTATCCACCGTACTACCTAAACAATCGACATATGATTCTCATATCAATACAAGCACCCTAAACGAATGATTTAGACAACTTTCTTCTCTTAATGTACCATCAAGAACCACTAAAAAAAAGACTTAAAACGTTATCATATATGGGTTTAAAAGAAATAAATATTTTATTTTCAACAAAAACATGACAGATCTGAAAATCCCATTGTTGACCATTTTAGAGACCGAATTACTTCATACTTAACACATATCAAACATGCAAGACCTTTCAACGATTTCAGAAAGGTATTACACATCTAAATCCGAGTTGCGAGTGATTTTATATGATTTTTACAAATTTTCAGCATCTATTTAACATAATCCGGTGACTTGCTTTTATTTCTTCCGAGGCTCTTGGATTACATAATAACCTTGAAGACATGCTTACAATACATTTTAAAACATGCTTAGAAGGTTCACACATTGCTTTATCTCCTAAATTCTAACTAAAGCATATATTCTCATATTTAAGTTCCAACCAAATTCAAACATTCTTTAACTTTCCAAATCCATTAAAACCTATAAGATATATAGATTTGATCATGGAAACACCTTTCATAACTATATCCACCATATTTCAATGCTTAATTTTGCACAAAATGACCCAATTTAAGGATTAACCACAACAGTTTGACTTTTTGTAAAAAGTCAACTATTTTGAACATCACTTTCAATCTACCATCAAAAACATGTTTGGGTGGAAAATTTATTCTTGATACCATCAAATATCATCTCAGCGATACTAAGAAACAACCATATCAAACATCTTAATCTTTTCATGTTGATTCCAAAGCCTTAAAGTTCAACACCATTCTTTGACTTTTTTTTTAATTTGTCAAAGATTGTTATTTTCAACTTCAACTCTTGATTGAACACTTTAGATGAAATCAAAACTATTCTAAACATGAAAGGAACTTACCTAACAATCACCTCTACCAACAAGACTTAGAACACCAAAGTTTTGTTCCTTTTTAAGGATTTTAGGTTCTAACCCATTAAAATAAAACTATATCACATTGGGATTCAAGAGGGGATTAATATACATCATAACAACGAAATAATCATAGAGAACACATACATACACGGCTGTTCCCCCAAAACAGAAAGATGAATCTCGATTTCTTGACCTAAAACCCCAAAATCGACTCTAATACTAGTTTAAACATTGAATATGTCAAGAAATTGAGCTTATACATAATGATTTTACCTTAATTTGTCGATTTGATGCCAATGATTCGAGGTATTGAACCCTAGATCGACTCCACTGATTTCTCCTTCTTCTCCTGTCTTCTCCCTTCTAATTCTATTTTTAAAACCTATTTATATTATAACTAGATTAGAATGTTGGCATAATAAACCCCTAGAATTTCTTTATACAACAACCATACCCCATATATGATGTAATTTGACACAATCACCCTTAGGTTTATCTCTTAGAACATGACATGTCTACCCCAAAACTTAATATATATATATATATATATATTAAATTAATACCTGGAGATAAGATGCTACAATTCTCCCCCTCTAAGAAGAGATTTCGTCCCCGAAATCTAAGTCTCGAGAAACAATTGTGGATAACGCCTTCTCATTTCATCTTCCGTTTCCTACGTGACATTTGCACCCCTACGATGCTTCCATTGAACTTTAATCAACCCGATCTCTTTTCTATGCAATTTCTTTGTCTTTCGTTCTAGTATCGCCACTGGCTCTTCAACATAACGCATTTTGTCATCTATTTGAACTTCAAATAATGGAATTACATTTTCTTCTTCCGCCAAACACTTCCGTAGGTAACACACGTGGAAAGTGTTATGAATTCCTTGCAACTCTGGTGGTAAGTCTAGGCGGTAGGCTTGAGAACCAATCTTTTCCAACACTGTGAAAGGTCCAAGAAAACGAGGACTAAGTTTTCCATGCTTCCCGAATCTGATCACTCCCTTCCATGGTGATACTTTTAACATAACTTTATCACCCACTTGAAACTCTACGGGCCGCCTTTTCTGATCTGCATAACTCTTTTGTCTATCTTGCGCGCCTTTAAGGCGTGCTCTAATCACTTTGACTTTGTCTGCAGTTTCTTGTACAATCTCAGGACCTGGAAACTGTTTCTCTCTAGATTCTAACCAACAAGCGGGTGTCCGACATTTTCACCCATACAATGCTTCAAAAGGTGCCATGGAGATGCTAGAGTGATAGTTGTTGTTATATGCAAACTCAACCAAAGGCAAATGCATATCCCAACTTCCACCAAAGTCAAACACACAAGAACGAAGCATATCTTTTAGAGTTTGGATCATCCTCTCGCTTTGTCCGTCAGTTTGAGGATGGTAGGCGGTACTCAGATTCAATCTTGTCCCCAACTCTCTTTGTAGTCCCTCCCAAAACTTGGAAGTGAATCGACTGTCTCTATCTGAGACAATGGATAACGACACTCCATGTCTCGAGATACTCTCATCAATGTATAATTTAGCCAACCTGTCCATTGACCAAGTTTCCTTCATCGGTAAGAAGTGTGCGCTTTTCTTTAGTCTGTCTACAACAACCCATATTGCATCATAACCCTTCAAAGTCTTGGGTAATCCAATCACGAAATCCATTGTAACATGATCCCATTTCCATTATGGTATATTCAATGGTTGTAGACTCCCGTATGGTCGTTGATGCTCAACTTTTACTTGTAAACATGTCACACACTTCTCAACATACTTTGCTATATTAAGTTTCATGACGGGCCACCAGTAATGCAATTTCAAATCCCGGTACATCTTGGTGCTTCCTGGATGAATAAAATATTTTGATTTATGTGCCTTATCTAGTAATAACTCACGATTACCCCCAATTCTAGGCACCCAAATTCTACCTCGAAATAACTTTAGACCCCTACTGTCTTCTTCGAGTGAATATTGTTGTTTTACCATGATTTCATCTTTCAAGTTTTCCTCCAATAAAGCATCTTTTTGAGCTTCTTTAATTCTTTCAATAAAACTTGACATAACTTCAATTATGTTAAAACTAACCAACATATCACCATTTCGTTCTTTTCGGCTCAAAGCATCTGCAACTACATTAGCTTTTCCAGGATGATATCTGATTTCACAATCATAGTCTTTGATTAATTCCAACCAACGCCTTTGCCTAATGTTTAGCTCCTTCTGATCAAAAACACATTTTAAACTTTTATGGTCAGTAAAAATAGTACATCGTGTACCATACAAATAATGTCGCCATAACTTTAATGCAAATACAATTGCAGCTAGCTCCAAATCGTGTATTAGGTAATTCTTCTCATGCTCTTTGAGTTGTCTAGAAGCATAAGCAATTACCTTGCCTCGTTGCATTAAAATACAACCCAAACCAGATCCAGATGCATCACTATATACTACAAAGTCATCAGATCCCTCTGGCAAAGACGATACAAGTGCTTCACGCAATCTCTTCTTCAATATTTCAAAGGCATTCGTATGTTTTTCGGTCCAAACAAACTTCACGTTCTTTCGAGTCAAAGAATTCAATGGTGAAGCAATCTTCGAGAAATCTTGTATGAATCTACGGTAATATCTCGCCAATCCCAAAAAACTTCTTATCTCTGTAGGACTTTTTGGAGCCTCCCAACTCATTATTGCTTCAATCTTGGACGAATCTACTTTCACACCTTTGCTGCAAACTACATGACCAAGAAACTGTACTTCACATAGCCAAAAGTCACATTTAGAAAACTTTGTATAGAGTTTCTCTCGTCTCAATAATTCCAGGACCTCTCGCAAATGTCTTACATGCTCTTCCTCATTCTTGGAGTAAATGAGGATGTCATCAATAAACACTATAACTGATCTGTCTAAGAATGGGCGGTAGACTCGGTTCATCAAATCCATAAAAGCAGCCGGAGCATTTGTCAAAACGAAAGGCATAACCATGAAATCATAATGGCCGTACGTGGTCCTGAAAGCAGTCTTGGCAACATCTTCCTCTCGAACCTTTAATTGATGATAACCTGACCGAAGATCAATCTTGGGAAAACAACTAGCTCCTTGGAGTTGATCAAACAGATCATCAATACAAGGAAGTGGGTATTTATTCTTTATAGTAACCTTATTCAGCTCGCGGTAGTCGATACACATCCTTAAAGTGCCATTTTTTTTACAAACAATACCGGAGCACCCCATGGCGAGGAACTAGGTCGGATGAACCCTTTGTTGAGTAATTCTTGCAATTGAGTCATCATTTCTTTCATTTCCGAAGGAGCTAGACGATATGGAGAACGAGCGATCGGTGCTGCACCAGGAATGGGGTCTATACGAAACTCCACCTGACGATCTGGTGGTAAGCCGGGCAGATCATCGGGAAACACATCAGGGTAATCACACACTACCCGAACATCTTAGATTTTCTTCTTTTCCACTTTGGCATCCACAACATATGCCAAAAATGAAGAACACCCTTTAATAAGACATTTTCGTGCTTTTATAACGGAGATAATCCCAATGTCACCCTTTATTTTATCCCCATAAACTAAAAGTGCCTCCCCATTTGGTCTCAAAATAGAAAGCATCTTTTTTGAACATAAAATATTTACTCCATTCTTAGACAACCAATCCATACCTATCACGACGTCAAATCCTCCTATTGACATGGGTAACAAACTATCTGGAAATGAGATACCCTCAATTTCAATTGAACATCCATTATAAACCTCATGCACTAACACTTGCCCCCCATTAGCTGTCTCTACCATTAATGTTTCTATTAATGTGTTAACTGGGATGTCAAATTGATCACAAAATGTCATAGAAACAAAAGAACGATTGGCTCCTTAATCAAACAACACATGAGAGGGAATAGAGTTGACTAGGAACGTAACAGTAACCACATCGTCTACATCACGAGCTTCCTCTGTAGTCATCTGAAATGCTCTACCCGGAACTCTCAAATCCTTCTTTGGCTGATTTCCTTTTTGTGTCCCCTTTTCGGAATCCCTGAGCTTTGATCAGTCACGACGAATATGTCCCTCAGATCCACACTCATAACATCAGTTCGAATTGCTGTCGTAGTTCTTGCTAATATGCCCAAGCTTCCCACACTTATAACATGTTACTTGAAAATCAGAACACTTTCCCATATGCTTTTTGTAACAGCTTGGACACGTCTTTGGTTCCATTATTTTTCTTTCACTTGGAGTAGTTATATGTCTATGTTTACTTGATGTATTTGTCTTTCCTTCCCACTTTCTATTTTCCCTTTTATCAGGCATTTCTTCCTTTTCCTCTGTCATGTCGTCTTCAATCAACTGAGCTTCTTCCATGGCTTCTTGCAAGATCTCAATATGTGCAGGTCGTATTAAGGATCTTATTAGTGATGGTAGTCCTGCAAGATAGAATTTAATCTTACTCTTTTCATCTGGTGCCACTTGTTCTAACAAGCCTAACTTTTCCATGAATCTTCTTGTATACTCAGACAGCGACAAGTTGCCTTTCTTGAGATTCCTGAATTCATTTTCTATTCGGTCTCGAGCCCTTTCGTTGCAAAATCTATCCAATATCTTATTTCTAAACATCGTCCAAGTCGTCTCTGTTACAACGGTTGCTCATAGAGTCTGTCTCGTCACTATCCACCAATTCAAAGCTCCCCCCCCGTAACATTTGTGAGGCAAATTTGACCTTCTGCTGCTCATTACATTCTCTAGATTCAAAAGCTTGTTCTGTTTCCTGTAACCACCTCATACACTTCACTGGATCAATACCGCCCATGTATTCCAGAGGTTTACAACCCAAAAACGCTTTAAATGTAATAGTCTTGTTTGCTTTATCTTCGTTTATCGTTTGTTTCCCTTTATCAGTGCTCGTTGTTCCTTTCTCTTTCTCTGCTATTGTTCCTTGCTTACTGTTAGCAGCATCTCGATCTTCCATCATCTTTGCAAACATTTCTTGTTGCTTAGTCATAGCAGCTTCCATCATTTTCATCATATCAGACATAATGGATGCCCTAAGATTCGCCTCTGAAATGCCTGGATTTTGAACTGGAGTTGAACTACTAGACTCCAATCCATCCTTTGGATTTAACGAAGGATTTTCATTTGGATCCATACCGAACTGTTACATAACCATAACAGATAGTCAATATAAATTCCAAATTCAATCAAATAAACTTCTAATTCAAAGCATGTAGTTCACTAATCTGACCAACCATAGGTTAAAGACTATGTTCTTTTAACCTAATTCCCTTAAACCATTGCTCTGATACCAACTTGTAACATTCTAACTTATATCAAAATTTCTGGCAAAAATTCGGCATGACCTATTCCTAAAGTCATGATTTGCCGAATTTTTGCCATAAATTTTGATATAAATTAGGATGTTATAGTTTATTTGACCAAATGTTTCTATGAATGACCTGACATTCTTCTTTTCTGTTAATTTTTCTCTTTCTTAAACTTATCACTTTCCATAATAATGACTTTCTCAAAATCTGACATTTGTTGAGAAAGTTTTATACATTTGAGTTCTACCGTTTTCTTTTCTTCAAAAAACGTTCTTAAAAAATCAGAAAACTTCTGTGCGAAAGATTTTCTTTCTCTTTCAAATCATTCTCTTTCTTTCTTGTCTCTAGCAACTTGAGCTTCCAATTCAGAAATTTTCTTCTTCAACTCAGCATTTTCCTTGTGTACACTGTTGGATCATAAATTTTATTCAAGATTAAAGTTAAAGTTAAGGGTTTAAATTGCAATTATGTTAAAGTTAATTATAAGGTTTGATTTGTAATAAGCTAATAGTTAGTTTATTTGTGGGCTTCAAGCCCATAAGCCTATTAGGCATTAGGCCTAAGTATATAATGTTTTAGTTATTAGATTTTAGGTTTAATCCTCATTATTATTTTCATAATCATAATTTAGAGAGGATCCGTACTCTGTATTACACATTCAAGTTATCAAGAACACACAAGATTTTCACTGTTTATTCAAGGGATTGTGGTATATTATTCTGTTCTTTTATCTCTTGATCTTTATTTTATGAGTTTAATTATCAACTAGATTAACTGGTTTAACAAGTGGTATCAAAGCCAAATGAATCAAGTTTTTTTTGGATTATATTGTACATCGATTTCACTGTTCATCGACATCTTACTGTGCGATAACCGATTCCTCGAATTTATGTGTTTTTATACTTAAATCGAATTGATTATATGTGTTTTATGCTATTGAACATTATCTGATTGGTTAATTGCATTGTAAATCATCTATTGACTGGTTGTTTGATAATTTTTGGATCTAGGTTAATATATCTATCGATACTCGCTCCTTCAAATTGAATGATAAAAATTGAGCTTTAATCATTGTTTGCATCTAGGTATTGGTCGATATATGATTGTGGACTCAAAAGTTTGAATTTTTTGCATTCAATTTATGTGTTCGTTGTGATTTCTGGGTTAATTATCGTCGTTCTGGGTCGATCTTCAAGAACATACCGGTCGTTATTCATCAGTCCGGTACCGGTCATAGTCGCATATCGGTTCACACCGGTCAGCACAATACCGGTCGACCTCAGTTCACTCCGGTAGCCCGGTCAACACACAGTCACACTCCCGGTCACACTCCACACCGGTCGGTTGAGTACCATACCGGTCACCCCACAACACACCCTGGTCAACAGCATACCGGTCCATATAGGTTCCGGTCCCGGTCGCATATCGGGCCATATACTGTTCGGTCGACACATAATACCGGTCAATCACCTTACCGATCGAAGCACCTCTCCGATCATGTAACACACCGGTCGACCTCAATACCCCGGTCGAGTAGGACCCCGGTAAAGCAAGTCCCCGGTCTATCTCTTTTGTGCTATAAGCCTTTCGCGAAAACCACACTTTGCGCCACCCGCGGTTCGCGCAAAACTCCTCTTTACCCGACCCACATCTCACGCAAACCCCATTCTGCGCCACCTATTCATCATGCCAACATCATCTTGCGCCACTGCCTTGTCACGTGAAATTCACTTTGCGTGACCCACCCCTAGCGCGAACTGTCCTTTGCGCCACTGCCTTAGCTTATTTTTGCGCCTAATTTTCTGTGGTTACTCTTTTTGTGTATTTTACTGTGAGAGTACTGCATTTAATTATTTTTCTGAATTTGTTTTAGTGTAGTTTATTTCCAACTCTTGATTCTAACGATCTCATCAAGTTGATTGTCTTGGTACAGATTAGTTTGATTTCTAACCATAAAGCTAAGATGTCGAACCAGCTTCTCTCAATGGGCTCTTAGTCCAAACCTCCTGTCCTTATGGCTGATGAATATCAGCAATGGAAGAAGAGAATGATCCAGTTTCTGAATCACAAGAATAGAGAATACATGAATTCAATCAGTACTGGTCAAGTAAATCCAATGATCAGAGTACAGGGTCAAGCTGCAACAGACACCTCTCCGAAAATCCCTGACAGACTTGTTCCTAGACCATATGAGTTCTTCACTGATAAAGAAAAATATCTGTACAAGATAGATGAAGAAGCTCTCATTTACCTGACAATGGCCATCCTAAATGACATATACAATCATGTAGACAGTCGAGATTAAGCTAAAGAAACCTGGGATGAGTTAGTAAGACAATTTGAGGGAAGTGAAGCTTCAATTCAGGCAAAGCAAAATCTGTGCATTAATTCCTATGAAGGATTTCATGTAAGAGAAGGAGAGTCGCTGGTAGATACCTACAACAGATATAACATCATTCTCAATGACTTGCGTAGGAACAACATCTCTAAATCCGCTGCTGAGATAAATTACAAGTTCATCAAGAACCTGAATCCTGAGTGGAAGAACTTTGCCAACAACCTCTAGATGTCAAAGAATATGGCTCAAGAAAACGTCACTGATATCTTCTCTACTCTTTCTCAGCATTAGGATGAGGTGAGAACCATCAATAACGAGTCCAATAAACTGAAGGATTTAGTGGCTCTCATAGCTGGCAAAGGTCCTGTATCCTCTGCAAGGTCAAAGAAAAAGGTGTCAAAAGCTCTTGTTACAGATTTTACTGAGTCTGATTCTGCTTCGAGTGATGAAGAACTGGAGATTGATTCTGATCCGGATATACAGAAGTTCTCTGAGGACTTGGCTCTAATTACTCAACGATTCAAGAAGAGCTTTGGCAATAAAAAGTATTACTCAAAGGCAAAGTATGATGGTTACAAGAAAGAGAAGTTTGAGATGCGATACAAGCAAAGGCATGGGAAAAGAGAGAATACAGGAAGGAAGATAGAAGAAAAGGAAAAAGAGAGGAGAAGAAAGAAGAAAGAAAGGATGAACCAAGCAGATGCTACAACTGTGGAAAATTTGGGCACTTCTCCAGAGATTGCAGATTCAAGAAAGTCAAGAACTCAGAATACTATGCTAGGAAGTCACTCATTGCCAAGAAAGCTGAAGAAGGAAAGGTGCTTATGGCTGAAGAAGAAAACTGGCTATTCCAAAGTTCTGATGACGAGGAGAAGGCACACTTCACCCAAGTTTCCTACATGGAAAATCTGGATGGTGATGATGAAGCTTCTGAGGCATATTCCATAGATGCAAACTCTGAGGTAAGTGATAATTCTGACCTTATTGAATCTCTAATGGCCCAAATCTCTAATCCGCTCATCAATCAGTTTTGAGTTTTCGTGATGAAAACGCTTTGCTAAAAGTTGTTGTGGAAGAAAAGGAAAAAGAAAAGGATGATTTAAAAATTGAAAAGGAATCCTTAAAAAGAAAAATATCAGGTTTAGAAAAGGATCTTTTAAATCTCAATGCTGAAAAACGTGAGTTCAAAATTAAATTTAAAGTCTGTTTTCAAGAAAGAAATGAAACTTTCACTAAAATCAAGCAATTGGAGGATATTAATATGAAACGAGGTCAGACTGAGTAGACATTAAATCTGTTGAACAATAAACTCCAAGATGAAAGGTTTTATAAACTTAAACCAGGTTTGGGTGCGTCAACTAATGATGTTTAGAAAAAGGCACCGGAGCACTTATATAATTTTGATAAATTTGGCTCTGCAATTAGACCCATTTCTAACATTCGTGCAACCTTTTTTTGATGCAAGTACTTCTAAACCTTTTACAAAGACTAAAGGTCGAGAAGAAATAGGGAAGGACAAGTCTTGTGAAACTGATTCTCAAAATTCTTTTAAATCAGTTGGTTTTAAATACAATGATTTGAACAAAAGCTATGAAACTCGAAAGATCGTATTAACTGAGTTTGATTCACTGTTTACCACATCTTCAAAAGAATCAGTCAGCAATGACACGGTTCCACCTCTTCATGAAAATATGATGAGTATGAATCAGATGTTGATCCATCTACTACACCATTAGTCTCAAATCCCATTGCTTCTAAACCTTTACTTGTTGAAGAGGTAGAAGAAGAAACTGTCATCACGAATGGATCTTGTTCTAAAAATGATAAAATGGAGTTTATTGAAAACATGACCGAGGAAAGGTTTTCTGAAATGATGAATGCCTCAGATTCTGATCCTGTTTCTACTGCAAAAGAGTCAAATTCTGTGAGTGATAATACATCTGAATTGATGAAGCAAATTGATATGTTGCAACAGTCTCTTGATTAGGTTGAAGATGAAAACTTTGATCTCAATTTTAAATTTGAAAAATCTATGAAAGAAAATCAAGATCTTTGCACAGAGATCAATGATTTAAAAATTACTTTGTTTAAAAATGGTTCAAATGATAAACAGATGTTCAATGATCTAAGCTGGAAGGTGAGAACTAATCCAGAATTTGATGCTCCTGCAAAACCTTCAATTGTTTACTCTGATTGTCCTGAATATCTACCTAGTATTTTTGAGAAGGGTGAGACTTCAAGTAACTCGAGAAAAGAACCACCCTCTAAGATAGAGACTAACAAGGCTCCTGTTTCTGTTTCAGATATAAAAGGAAATGGAGTTGGAAGGAGTAAGAAGAATAAAGATACTAGTTTGAATAAGAATAATAGTTTGACTTCTAGTTACGAATAGTTGTATTTTAGACAGTGTTATTTTGAAAAGTAATTCTTTTGATGAACATGAATGTAAGATTTGTTATGATAAATCTAAGTTTATGAATTTTACTCGAAAGAATCTATATTGCAAACACTGTTGGGATAATTCTTTCAAATACTACTCCACTCCTAAGTCCAATAAGAGTAAAAGAAAAGCAAAACTGAACCTTAATTCCAATTCTAATTCTAATTCTTCCACACAACCCAAAGTGTTTCGTGCTAAGGTTGCTATTCCTAAATCTAAAAAGCATTTTCAGGAATTAAATGTTAAAATGGTTTGGAAATGGGTTCCAAAACCCCGTTATGAATGGAGAGTTAAAATTAAACCTACTGATATTCCTAAATTGCATGAAGCTAACCGCGAAGGACCCATTTTGATATGGGTACCTAAGCAAAACTAATTGTCTCTTTTGCAGGCCTGTCGATTGTGGGTGATAGATTCCGGATGTTCATGCCACATGACAGAATTCAAGCACCTCTTGCATAACTATGTGGAGGAGCCTGCCGGAGCAGTTAGGTTTGCAAATTCTAAATTAGAAGGACACGTCAGAGGATATGGAATGCTCGATAATGGAGTTGTGAAGATTCAAAGGTTGTTATACGTTGAAGGACTTGATCACAATCTGTTCAGCACCAGTCACTTCTGTGATATGAAATATCAAGTTCGCTTCACAACAACTCATTGTTATCTTGAGGATCCCGATGGTTACGAAGTCTTCAAAGCTGAGCACCATGGAAATCTATATGTTAGAGCATAAATATGTTGGATACAAGATCAAGAAGACAAAAGCCAAAAGTTCAAGAAGTCAAAGCTGAGGAAGTCAAATCTCATTAAAGTCAAAGTCTTTTGTAATAAAAGTCAACACTTTTTTATTGTATTTTAGTTTCTTTGTTTTAGTTGTAGGTATAAATAGTTTTCTTTCCTTTGGTAATTTGGAGAGAACTTAATTGAATCTTTATTCAGTTGTATTTTAGAGAGAGAAATATCAGAGAGAAAGAGAGTTCGTTAGAGAGAGATTGTAGAGAGAGAAAGTGTAATCTTGGAATTGAATTGAAATCAAACAGGTAATTTGATTGTTAATCTTGTTTGTTTGATTAATCTTGATTAGAAACTAGATTTAAATTTGATTGATTTGAAACGTTTTCAGTTTTTATGATTTGAGAGAACAATTTATTGAGAAAATGCAGAATTATACCGATTTTCCTTACAGCGGCGACCCTGACAGTAAACTTTGGTCTTCGTTCATGGAACAGTCGGAAGGCGGCGTGTGTGATGATTACGACGCTTCTCTCTACTCCTGGATTTTTCCTACCAGTACTCCACCTCATCACTTCTCCGTGACTTCAAACACAACGACATTACCACTACCACCAATCGTCGTCGATTACAGCCGCAGGCATTCATTGGATTTTGCGCCCTTTGAAGTCTTAATCGACCGACGTAACTGGTGCCTCTCTAACCTCCGTCTCACCGCCAAAGAAGCCGAAGCGCTCCGCCAAGAGAACGTCAACCTTCAAATGGCTGAGGATGAATTTTGGCTGGATCATTCAGAAGGTGAAAAGGAAGAGAAGGAAGAAACTGCTCATCTCTGTCTCATGGGAAAAGAAGTGAAGTATGACGAGTCAGATGACGAGACAGCTGATGAGGTATTAAACTTAACTGAAAAAGATTTTGTAACCAAAATAGAAGCTATGATGGTTGAGCTTAATGATCTTCAATTAAAACTGAAGAAAGAAAAAGACAGAGTTGCTAAAAGAAACAATAAGTTATTTGAACTCAATAAGTCGGTTATTGGGAACAAAGATCTGATTGATTCTTTACTCAAGTCTACTTCTGATTCTAAATCTCAAGTAGATTGTTTTGAAAAGAAGATTTATGATTTTGAAGTTAAAGTTTCTAAATATGAGTTTGAGAAGAAAGAATCTGTACTAATTGTTCATAAACTGCAGGTTGAAAACAAGCTTTTGAATAAGAAGGTAAATGGTCTGGAAGCCAAAATTTACGCAAGAGGCCAAACAGATCAAACCATTTTTCTTAATGTACCTGATGAAGAGGATGATGTTAAGGAAAAATGGGGACTTGGTTTTAAAAACCCCCATTACTTAAAGAAAGCCATCAGAAAACAACCAGCATTATATAATTTTGATTTTCTTGCATGTGCTGGTAAACATACTCATTTAAAACCCAAATTTGTTACCAAATTACCGGAAGACGTTGAGGCCAAAGAAACTGAAAATAGAAAGAATGTAAAGAAAATGCATCTACCATTTAACTATGCAAAGTTAAATGATAGTTATCTTTTAGAAACACCAAAAGTTATTTCAAACGATTATTTTGCTAGTTATTCTGTTTCTAAGATGAAGGCAAAACCTGCAATTACAAAGGTTTATGTTCCTCCACTCATTCTTGAAAGCAAAATAATTGAGCTTGAAAATGTTTTATCTGATGAAAAACTTTTGGTAGATATTGAACAAAGTGTGTTTTCTACAGTTTTAAAGAACATTGTTTTACAATTTAAATCTACAAAGTGTTCTACAGTTTCAAAGGCACCTCAAACTTCAACTGATAACTTTGATGACTTATTTGAGTCTGCAAGTGATTTTTTAAACTCTGATGGTGGGTGCATAGACGAAATTGATATGTTTGACTTCAATGCTCCTCTTCCTGATCATTCTACTTGTCTTACAAATGAAAAGGTGTTACCAAGTGTTCTTAAAACTGTTAAATCATTAACTAAGGTTGATGAATCAGTTTCTGTAACTGCTGATTATTATTCTCAAGGTAAGAAAAATAAGAAACAACGATTACAGAAACAGAAACATACTGGTACACAAAAGAAAACTCAGTTTCAGAAATCTGCTTTTCCTAATAAATCTACATCTTGTGTTTCAGATATAAGCAAGAAAAGGTTGAAAGCTCGAACTGAATGGCGACCAAAAAGGAAGGATGATGATATAGCTGAATCAGTTTCTGATAATTCTTGTACTAGATCAGTTAGTAGTGATAATGATGTAATTGATCAACTTGCTTCACATAAACAAAACCTTGTAGTTTCTTACAAACGATATTCAATAAAGCAATTGATTTAATTATCTTCTATTTCTACTACATCTTATCATTATCAGAGAAATGATTTTGCTTATTCTCATAATTTTTCTGATTGGTTCGGATCTTATCATGTGTATTCTTCAAGATCAAATATTTTTAAAGGTTTTCAAAAGAACAGAGGGTCCCTTTTCAAGTGGATACCAAAATCTTGTGCTAATCTGTTAGGACCCGTTTTTAAATCGTTACCTAAAGTTATTGTTTCCTGATTTCTCTTGCAGACCCGGCATATGTGGTACTTGGACAGTGGATGTTCCAAGCATATGACTGGGCAAAAAGTTTTATTATCTAACTATACAGAGAAATTCAGTGGAAATGTCAGATTTGGAAACGATCAGCTTTCACCTATCTTAGGATATGGTGACATTATTTAAGACAATATAACGATCAGTAAAGTGAGTTATGTCAAAGGCTTGGGCACAACTTATTCAGCACTGGTCAATTCTGTGATAAAGGGTTAGAGGTCAACTTCAAAGCTAAGAGATGTTCGGTTCGTACGGAAGATGGCAATGAACTCTTAGTCGGAAATCGAAAGACGAACCTCTATACCATCAATCTTTCAAAGGTACAGAATGACAATCAAGTTTGCTTGATGACAAAGGCTTCATTGCAGCAAAGTTGGCTCTGGCACAGACGTTTATCTCATTTGAACTTTCATTATATCAATAAGCTGGTTAGTGGGTAATTGGTAAAAGGACTTCCTGAGCTGAAATACGAGAAAGAACACTTATGTGCTGCATGTGAGAAGGGTAAGATGAAGAGAGCTCCGCATAAACCAAAGCCTGAACCAAGCACTAGTTCTCCGTTAGAATTATTACATATGGATTTGTGTGGTCCAATGAGAACTCAGAGTTTGGGTGGAAAGAAATACGTGTTGGTTATTGTGGACGATTACTCAAGATATACATGGGTCAAATTTCTTCGATCAAAAGATGAGACGCCCGAAGTTCTCATTACTTTCTTAAAGACGACCCAAGTGAAAATGCAGCGACAGGTCAAGTTTCTTCGAACGGACAACGACACAGAGTTCAAAAACAAGATAGTTGAAGAATATCTTGAATTGGTCAGGATATCACACCAGTACTCTGTTGCTCGAACGCCTGAACAAAATGGAGTCTGAATAAATTCAGTGCTAAGGCGGACGAGGGTATCTTCATTGGTTATTCTTCAACATCGGCATCATATCGTGTTTATCTGAAGAAGTCAAAGACAGTTGTCGAAAGCGTTAATGTCACATTTGATGAAGAAATGGCTTCTGAACAACTCAGTTCAGAACCCGTGATCACTTGAGTATTAGCTTCTGGGCAGATCAGTCCAGAACCTGCTTCTATAGCCAATAATTCGAATAATGCTTCTACATCTATTTCACATTTAACTGATTTAGATTTGTTATTTGAATTCTTTTATGATGAGTTTCTAGGTTCTAACATACCTAAATCTGTTGTGACTGATAGGTCTGAAGATACAAGTTGCAATCATCCAGTCACTTCAGATGTCATAACTGAACAAACATCCCCTGTTCAGTCAGAAACTCACATTCCTACAATTACTCCTATAGTTGAAGATGTAAAAGTAACTGCTGAGCCAGAAGTAACGGTTTCAGTTGGGTGTCATACTTTGTCTACTCAACAGCCAGATTCTGCTGTTCCAACTGATGCTTCTGTACCTGAAACATCAACTGCAAACCCCCCTCCTGTTATTCAAACTGAAGATTCTGATAGTGGATTTCTAGATGATGATCATGTTCAATCAGTATTTACTCCACTCCCTCATGAGCATTGCTGGACTAAAGAGCATCCATTACGTCAAGTAATTGGAGATCTCAACAAGCTTGTACAAACGAGGTCATCGACTCTTAATCAATGTATGCATGACTCATTTCTCAGTAAGATTGAGCAAACGCAAGTATCAGAGGCTCTTGCTGATTCGGACTGGGTATCTGCTATGCAAGAAGAGATCAATCAGTTTGAAGCCCTAAAGGTTTGGAGATTAGTTGCAAAACCAGAAGGTAAAACAGTGATAGGAACTAAATGGGTATTCAAGAATAAAAAGGATGAAGATGGTATCGTCATAAGGAACAAAGCTAGACTTGTTGCCAAAGGTTACTGGCCAGAGGAAGGCATAGACTACGATGAGACGTATGCTCCAGTAGCGCGTATAGAGGCAATCCGCATGTTTCTAGCCTACGCAGCTCATAAGAATTTCACAGTCTTTCAGATGGATGTGAAAATAGCCTTTCTATATGGCATTCTTAAAGAGGAAGTGTACGTGTCTCAACCAGAAGCGTTCGTCAATCCAGAGAATCCAGATCATGTTTATATCTTGGACAAAGCCCTCTATGGTTTAAAACAAGACCCTCGAGCATGGTATGACGTTTTATCTAAATTCTTGGTCAAGTCCGGTTTTTCTAAAGGTAAGGTTGATACTACTTTATTCATCAAAAAGAAAAAAGCTGATATTATTCTTATTCAAATATACGTTGATGATATAATATTTGGTTCTAAAAATCCAAAATTTTGCAAAAACTTTTCTAACCTCATGGTGTCACGTTTTCAAATGAGTATGATGGGAGAGATGAATTTCTTTCTCGGATTACAAGTTAAGCAGTTTTCTACGGGGATTTTCATTAACCAATCTAAGTACATTTTGGACATTCTTCGGAAGTACAAAATGGAAAATTGTAAACCAATTGGAACCCCGATGGCACCAGGTACTAAGATTAACACTGATCCTTCGGGTAAAAGTGTTGATGTTAGGACCTATAGAGGTATGATAGGATCGTTAATGTATCATACATCTAGTAGACCAGATATTATGTTTTCAACATGTTTATGTTCTAGATATCAGGCTGCTCCTAAAGAATCCCATTTGGCTGTTGTCAAACAGATATTTAGATATCTGAAGGGGACTTCAGACCTTGGTCTGTGGTATCCTAAGGATACTGGGTTTCAACTGACTGCCTATTCAGATGCAGATCATGCAGGTTGCATGTTAGACAGAAAGAGTACTTCTGGTCATGTTCAATTTCTTGGAGACAAGCTCGTTAGCTGGGCATCAAAGAAACAATTACGCGTTTCCACATCGACTGCTGAAGCAGAGTACGTAGTTGCTGCCAGTTGCTGCTCTCAGGTCTTGTGGATGCGAACACAGCTGCGAGACTATGGATTCAAGTTTGATAAAATTCCAATCTATTGTGACTCGAAGAGTGCAATCGCGATATCTGCTAATCCTGTCCAGCATACGAAAACCAAACACATTGATGACAGGTATCATTTTATAAAAGATAATGTAGAAAAAGGAACAATTGAATTTTATTTTGTAAAAACAGATTATCAACTTGCAGATTTATTTACCAAACCCTTAGATGAAAAGAGATTTAATTTTCTTGTCTCTAAGCTTGGTATGTTAAATCCTAGGACGTAATCGGTTGTTACCTAATAAAGTTACGTATTGTTATTTTTCATCATTTTTCTTTATCATTATGTTTGAAGGATATTTGCACTTTAAATGTTTGCTCATGATCTCAGGGGGAGTAAGAGAAGATTTTAGATGATCTACATTCATTTGAGGGGGAGCATAACTAATTTCTGCATTTTACTTAAATGACAATTTTTTTTTGTGATGCATGATTTTAGGGGGAGCATATAAGCCAAGTCAAAAGGAGTAAGACTATGATTTCTGATTATTTCAAATCAGAACTCGTTCTTTAATCGTTTTACTGTTTTTTGTTCTTCTATTTTTCGATTAAATTTTGTGAATAAATTTTTGACTAGACTTTGAGACTTATGCAGGATGAGAGAGGATGACACGATCATATCATTTTTTACTTCAGATGACTTCATGAGATTTAAGACAAAGCTAAAAGGTAAATTTCTTATCTTAATCTCAAATATATATGAAAGAAGGACAACTTTCAGATATAGAAAACATGTTCTGAAATGTTCAAACCACTTCCCGATTCTTTAACAATTTTCATGAATTGGAAGTGTGATTTTAAATATTTTCGTTTTATTTTTGTGCTTAACTGATAAATAAACCGTGTGTTTTCCAAAGATAAATACTTGCGTATTGTCTTTTCTATATATTTTCAAGTATTCACACACACTGGTTTGACTTTTTGTTCTAAATGTTCTTACCATGTCTCATATTGAAACATATTTTTCGATGGTAAGACACCCCGCTTGTATTTCAAAGAGTTTTGAGCGTTATTTCATTTCTAAACGTCATTTCGAGAATTTCTATATTTTGTTTCGTATGGACAATATACCGTTATTTTTGACCATAAGCCTTAGTTCTTATATCATTCATTTCTGATCATTTTCATACAATGTCAGATTTTCAAACAAGTCTCTTGCATTCATGTTCATTCATTCAATTAACTTGTTTGAAATATCTTAAATTTTTGAAAAAAAAAATGCTCATATCTTCATGATTATATTTCTAAGCATATTTACATCTGACATTTGTATATGAGCTTTAACTGCTATAGTTAAAGAAGTTGAGCAACAAATGCTTTCTAGGACTATATGGGTTCTTTGTTCTAGGACTTAATTGAAACTTCTATGAAATCATGTTAAGCAGTTATTTCTACCCCAAGAAGTTAATCCATAGAGATTGAGTGTGAGTTGTCTAAAAGAAATGAGTTTGGGAGTGATGAGGTAAAATGGAAAAGAGAGTTTGGTTAGTAGTGAGCTTAATGATTAAAAGAAAGAGGGTGTGAGAACAGAGTAAAAGAATATCAAACTCTGCACCAACTACTTTCTGAGCCGGGCAGCCACATTACTAGCGTTTCACAACTTTTTGGTCAACGTTATTGAAACAGGGAACTAGCCCATGCCAACTCTTGTCTAAACCCCACCAACCACTCATTTTCTTCTCAAAAAGAAAATGTTTCATATTTTTCTGGGGACGCAACATATAATCTATCTGGTTTTCATTTGGAAATCTGGATATTGAAAAAGAAGGAAGTCTACCCGACCTTCGCACTTCAATCATGGACATTGAGTCTGTGTTTATCTACTGTTGCCTCAGTGGTTTACACAACTTTGAGCCTTATTGAAAAGCAATCATCGTGCTTAATTCTTTCTACACTTGCAAGAACACACAATGAATTCGTTTCTTTGTCATAACATTCATAGAAATTGCCTTTGTGGTGTTTCGATGATTGGATGGAAGCCCTGGGGGAGTGAACATCAAAAAGCTCCTTTATATTGTGTATTTGTTACACACAGTGACTTCGTGTTACTGATAGGTATCTTATCTGATTCATTTGTTGATTCAGGGGTTACATTATTTGCAAAGATCTAGATGAATACTTGGTTATGGATCACAGAATCAGAGGCTCTTGGACATATCAAATGGTCAATGACATTTCTTGGAAGAAAAGTTTTGATGATATAGATGCTCAAATCATCAAAAAGGGGGAGATGATATAAAGAAATGTTAAAGTTTTGTAGTTTGGGGGAGATGGTATAAGGAAATGATAAAGTTTTGAGAGAAGATTTTCCAAAATGTCTTAGTCAGAAGATTCAAAAGTAAAGATTTGAAGACGATCAAAGTATTTCTGAAGATTTGAGTAAATTTTTCTTTGAAGATTTTTTTTTGCTAAAGCAATCCGAGCTGATTCTGAAGATAATCTTGACTAATTCTGAAAGTGTGTTGTGAATGTTTTGGGGAGATTGTTAATCGTTTGAAGACAGTTTTGGAAAGAATATCGTTAAAGAAAAGAGGAGATTATTTTGACAGAGCTTAAAGTGAAGACTGAATTGCTAGATCTTTCAATAGTAATCTTCAATCCAAAGGGGGATATTGTTAGAGCATAAATATGTTAGATACAAGATCAAGAAGACAAAAGTCAAAAGTTGAAGAAGTCAAAGCGGAGAAAGTCAAATCTCATTAAAGTCAAAGTCTTTTGTAATAAAAGTCAACATTTTTGTATTGTATTTTAGTTTCCTTGTTTTAGTTGTAGGTATAAATAGTTTTCTTTCCTTTGGTAATTTGGAGAGAACTTAATTGAATCATTATTCAGTTGTATTTTAGAGAGAGAAATATCAGAGAGAAAGAGAGTTCGTTAGAGAGAGATTGTAGAGAGAGAAAGTGTAATCTTGGAATTGAATTGAAATCAAACAGGTAATTTGATTGTTAATCTTGTTTGTTTGATTAATCTTGATTAGAAACTAGAATCTGGGAATATCATTATATTATGTAGATTTTCCTACACTGTCTGCCACACGTCCAGTATGTCTAGTAGCCAAAGCTTCTAAAGCACAATCGTGGACGTGGCATCGCCGTTTGTCTCATCAGAATTTCCGATCCATAGCTAAGCTACAGAGACAAGGTGTGGTCAAAGGTTTACCAGAAATGAGGTTTGAGAAAGACTCATTATGTTCTGCATGTGAGATGGGCAAAATGAAGCGAAGCTCTTCAAGTCTAAAGCTGAATCATCAACCTCATCTGCACTGGAACTTATTCATATGGACCTTTGTGGCTCAATGCGAACTGCGTCTATCAATGGCAAGAAGTATGTTTTAGTAATGATAGATGACTATTCGAGATATACATGGCTCGAGTTTCTTCGCAACAAGTCAGATGCGCCAGAGTTGATCAATTGCTAGTTCGTACTCTTCACAGTGACAACGGCACAAAGTTCAAGAATGACACCTTGCAAAGTTATCTTATCTCTGTGGGCATTTCACATAACTTCTCCGCAACCTACACTCCACAACAAAACGACATTGTTGAATGAAAGAACCGTACTCTTGTTGAGGCAACTCGTACGATGCTTGCATATTATAATCTACCCATGTATCTTTGGGCCGAGGCAGTCGCAACAATATGTTTTACTCAGAATCGTACCATTGTGGTCAAGCGCTTTAATAAAACAACATATGAGTTAATCAACAATCGTAAACCTAACATCAAATTCGTTCATGTTTTTGGTTACAGGTGTTACATTATGTGAGAACGTTAAGGATTATCAAAGTTTGATAAGAAAGCGGAAGAAGGATATCTCGTTGGATGCTCTCTGACATCCAAAGCTTATTGAATTTCCATTATTCGAACCAAGACGGTTGTTGAGAGCATGAATGTCTCCTTTGATGAGAATTATACTAGGACTTCTGGACACAACAGTTCAGAACTCGGACTTAAGAACAAAGCTTCTATTCACCCCGGAATAGAACCAGTGTCTAAAGGATCTACTACTTCTAACTCTAACTCTACTTCATCTGAGTTAGATTTACTGTTTATTGATGCCTTCGATGATATTTGTGCAGATTTTGACAAAGGCATATCTACATCAACAACAAGCTCGGAGGTCCCTGCTACTTCTGAAGATATGTCTGGACCTTCCGAAGATGTCACTGAAACTGCATCTCCATCAGGTATATCTAAACCGTTAGTTTCTGACTCTACTAATGCTGAATCTGTCTCTGCAGATAATTCTTCTGGAAATGAAGTCACGAGTACTTCAACTGCTACTCCCGAAGCTTCAGTATCAGAAACACAAGTACAAGATGTCTCGAGTACATCTGTGGATCTACCTGTTGTGCACACTGAAAAAAATGCGTCAAATACGAAACAAACAGTTGAATCCTTACCAAGCACACATCGTTGGACTAAGGATCATCCCCTGCATAACGTGATAGGTGACGTACAATCTGGTGTCACTACACGGTCCGCATCCGCAAATCTCTGCATGTTTTCAAGCTTCCTTAGTTCCTTATAACCAAAGAAATCATCAGAAGCTATACGTGATCCCTTCTGGATTTCTGCTATGCAAGACGAGCTTCTGCAATTCGAATGGAACAAGGTTTGGCGCTTGATCCCACTACCTAAAGGTAAAACTGTTAGTGGAACTGAGTGGGTATTTAGAAACAAGAAAGACGAGGCTGGAGTAGTTGTGAGAAACAAAGCTCCATTGGTTGCAAAAGGGTACTGTCAACAGGAGGGCATTGATTATGACGAAACATTCGCCCCTGTTGCAAGGATCGAAGCCATCAGAATCTTTTTAGCATATGCAGCGCACAAAAACTTTACTGTCTATCAAATGGACGTAAAGTCAGCTTTCTTGAATGGAGTTCTGCATGAGAAGGTCTACGTGGCACAACCTGAAGGTTTCGTTGATCCTCATCACCCTGATCATGTCTATGTGCTAGAAAAAGCGCTTTATGTCCTTAAACAAGCACCACGAGCCTGGTATGAAACTCTCTCTAAATTTCTCTTAGCTTCTGGTATCAATAAAGGTACGGTTGATACTACCTTATTCCTTAAAAGGCAAGGTGAGGACTTGATTCTCATTCATATTTATGTTGACGACATAATATTTGGGTCGACAAATCAGAAATTTTGCAAGAACTTTTCGAAAATCATGGAAACAAAGTTTGAAATGTCGATGATGGGTGAGTTAAATTTCTTTCTTGGTTTACAAGTATAGCAATTACCCGAAGGAATATTTATTAATCAAGCTAAATACATAAAAGATATTTTGAAAAAGTTCAATATGTCAGATAGTTCAGTCATGAAAACACCAATGGCTACTGGTACACTCTTGGACGCAGATCCCTCCGGGAAACCTGTTGATCAAAAGGTGTATCGTAGCATGATTGGTTCTTTACTTTATCTGACTGCCAGTCGCCCAGATATAATGTTTGCCACTTGTTTTTGTGCGAGATATCAGTCTAATCCTAAAGAGTCGCACTATAATGCTGTGAAGGGAATCCTTAGATATCTCAAAGACACTCCTAATTTAGGCCTTTGGTATCCAAAGGATTCTCGCTTTGAACTAACTGCCTTTACAGATGCTGATCATGCAGGATGTAAGCTAGACCGGAAAAGCACCTCTGGATCATGTCAATTTATAGGTGATAAACTTGTGAGTTGGACCTCAAAGAAACAAAACTGTGTTTCAACATCCACTGTCGAGGCTGAATATGTAGCTGCTGCTAGCTGCTGTTCTCAAGTCCTCTGGATGAAGACACAGTTAAGGGACTTTGGATACAACTACAAGCGTGTTCCTATTTATTGTGATTCCAAGAGCGCAATCGCCATAACAGCTAATCCGGTTCAGCATTCGATAGATGTACGGTATCATTTCATCAAGGATCATGTAAAAAAAAATGATATCGAAATGCACTTTGTTCAGACTGACTTCTAGTTAGCTGATCTTTTCACCAATCCGTTGGATGAAAAGAGGTTCCTGTTTCTAATCACCAAACTTGGTATGTTGAACTTGTCTTCTTGACCTTACTCATGATTCGAGGGGGAGTATTATATAATCTTACTCTTGTGTTTTATTATACAACTGTTGTTAACAATAGAGGAATCATTTTCACAAATGATTACCATTATTTATTCTCTGTGCAGCTTTGTTCATGTGACATTGGCTTCTAATCACATCTGATTAGAACCCGCACTTCAGTGCTCTATTTTTCTGCTTTCTGTTTATTTAAAAAAAAATACATAAGTTGAGGGGGAGCTTAATTGTCAAAGTGCTTCATTGAAAAACTCCTTTAAAGCTTACTTTAGAGCTTAATTGTCGAACTCTTTTTAGTTTGAGGGGGAGAATTGCATTGTCAAACATCTTATGTTTTGACTTCTCCAAATTTTTACTCTTCATGTTTATTAGTATTCCTTTGTGCTTATATGTACAAATTGTAACACCCCGATTTTCGAATGGTATTAATCCAAGTTAACACAGAAACCGATATATTAAGGAAAAGTAAGATATTTTATTTTGGACTTGAATCCTAGATTTTATAGTCATGATGAATAAAGGATTCAATTACGAGTCCAACGGTTCTTTCCGGAGTGAAAACGGAGCTATAACGAAGAAATTATGACCAAAACAATGTTTCGGGCAGTATTTGCGGTCTGGGGGGGGGGACACACGAATCGTGTGTTTTTCCTTCACAAAGTGCGCACGGGTCGTGCGCACGGCAGAAGGCTCCAGCTCGGGTTAAAACCTGATTTCAGCCTCATTTCACCTAAAACTTCATTTCTTCATATCTTTTGATCCACAACTCCTATTTGGGTGATTCAAGTTGCTACGGTTTCGTTTTTGAGAGATCTTCAAGGATCTAACAAGATATTGGAATTCTATTGGAGTATACTAGAGTATTTTGTGGTGGTAAGCTGCTCATCTCTCACTATTCATCTTCTTCACCAAAGTTTTCTAGGGTTTCATCCACCCTTTGTTTTCCCTTTCATATATTGGAGGTTTGTAACCATATTGGTGAACTAGGGGTGTTTTGATTGGTGGATTCAAGCTTAGGTTAAGGTAATCTTCTATTTTCTTCATTTATGGAAGTTAGGGTTTCGGTATTAGTTGAGTTATTCATGTATATTGTTGGGGATCGATTATTTGTGGTTGTTTATGTATATTTATGGTTGGAACCTTGTGGATCTAGGTTTTTGGAAGATTTCGGTTGAAGAATCAAGTTTTTCAAGGAAAGCTCTAAGTGGGTAAAATCTAGATTTAGCCTAAAAATATCAAGGTGAGTTCAAGTTGATTTGTGAAAACGGTGTACATGCCAAAATGGTTATTTTAAAGTGTTTTACATGAAATGGTTAACTGCTGATAAGTTGTGACTATTTTGAAGTGAAAATGTATTTCACTTGGTATTTGTCAAAGTGTGAGTATTTTAATGAGTTTTCATATTTTATAAACTTGGCTTATTTTAGTTTCATAAAATGCTCACATTTGGGATTTGGACATCTTGATAAGTAATAGCTTCATTTATGCATTTTGGGGATTTCGTACAAATAGAGTCTATTTCATGACCTATGCATCTTGGTGATTTTGGTACAAATGAAGTCTATTTCATTGTTATATGCATTTTGGTGTATTTGCATTCATAAACCCATTGGAAAATCTTTGGTCCCATTATGTGTTGAGTTTTGGGTTAATCTCGTCTTTGAGGTATGTGTCTTTGTAAACGTTGTTTAAAGACATTTCATTATTTGGGGGACCATTGAGTATTGGTCAAATGGATTTTTAGCATTTTAACTCGGTGTTGGCTTAAAAGAGTCTTGTGGACATTTGTCCGGGTTTAATGGCTCGATGTAGAGTCCCATTTCACGTCTTACATCTTAATGCATTTTATTGCATATTTATAATTATAGGCTCGAATGCTGTTGTCATTCAGGTATAGTCGTGTAATTTAGACTGTGTTGCATTAGATCCATAGGCATGTAAGTCAGTTTTATTTGATGGTCATTTGGGTGGTACGGGGTTGGATTCGGGACTCATGGGTTATGACCTTGTCCTTTCAAGGGGTACACTAGGAAGGCTGAGTCCGGGTTGTGCTATAATGGCGTTGGAGTAGTCATTTGATGGGCGTTTTGGGACCTCTTCCAGGTGGGGCAATGCCATGGTTGTATCCCCCTTGGGCCGGGCCTTTGAGCGGTATTCTCATTAATATTTCGCTAAGGTCAGCTGACTCTTTGGTGTAGCTTGAAGGGAGAGGTAGGGACACTTGGGCTTGTGTGTCGTGAAGTGTCAGACGATTAACGTTGTATGATTGCCATACTTTTGTGTTCCTCCGCTCTCAACGGATACGGGTAGCCCCCGTCGTCGGCCCTTCGTATTTTGGATATTTAATTGTCCACGTTTTAATATTTGGATTTCATTCCATTTTATGGTCGCGTGAGTACTGAGATTCAGTTCCATGTTTTAATGGCGTATCATATTTATATGGATTGTTTTCCGTTATTTAAGGGTCGAGTATTATGTCCTACCCGTGTTTTGGGGTGCTTTGGGATATGCAGTATTATGTGTGAAGAGTAAAATGGAAAATAGAGATTGGTTAGAAGTGAGAATTAAAAGAAAGAGGGTGAGAGAACAGAGTAAAAGAATATCAAACTCTGCACCAAACTTCTTTCTGAGTCGGGCAACCACTTAATCTGAGTCGGGCAACCACTTAATCTAATTGGTTCACATTCTTTGGTGACCATCATTGAAAAAAAGGCACCTAGCCCATGCCATCTCTTGCATATAACCCCACCAGCTACTCATTCTTTTATCAAAAAGAGAATGTTTCACATTTTCTGGGGAAGAAGAACATATGCTATTGGTTCTTCATTTGGAAGATACTAATATTGAAAAAGAAGGAAAGTTGCCCCACCTTCGAATCCTTTCTCATGCACATTGAGTCTTTGTATAATTTGTTGTTGTCTTAACAAGTTTACATGTTTTGAGCCTATATTAAAAAGCAATCATCTATGCTAAATTCTTTCATACACATGAATAAGCACACAGAAATTTGTTTTCTGTCAGAACGTTCATAGATAACCATGTGTTATTCGATGATTGAATGGAAGTCCTGGGGATCCAACATCAAAACCAGCTCCTTATATAGTAACTTTGTGTTACTCAGTAACACAACATGCATTTCAACTGAGTCATTTGTTGATTCAGGGTTACCACATTTATTTTATTTGAATCTGAAAAGATTGAAATAATCACTTTCTCCATTTGGAGAGACTGCTCTTATTTCCACACAGGGATCTATACATGAATACAGTGCTTAATTGAATTCGATAAAGACAAGGGGGAGATTGTTTTGATGATGATGATTCTCACCACTCATCAAAAAGGGGGAGAATAATAAAAAGGGAGAATATACAAAGGGGGAGAATATAATCTGAAGACTGCTGAAGAAGTTCAAAGATATCAAAGTGTCTGAGCTTATTTGAATATCATAAGTCTGACTGAAAATGATCGTCAAAAGGACATTTCATTTAAAGAAGATAAAGATGAAGACTGTATCTGAAGTTTTCAAGAAAAGTGAAGAACTGAAGACTATTGCCAAATTTTTTTAAACTTGAATCCAAAGGGGGAGATTGTTGGATCATAAATTGTATTCAGGATTAAAGTTAAAGTTAAGGGTTTAAATTGCCATTATGTTAAAGTTAATTAGAAGGTTTGATTTGTAATAAGCTAATAGTTAGTTTATTTGTGGGCCTCAAGCCCATAAGCCGAATAGGCATTAGGCCTAAGTATATAATGTTTTAGTTATTAGATTTTAGGTTAAATCCTCATTATTACTTTCATAATCATAATTTAGAGAGGATCCGTACTCTGTATTACACATTCAAGGTATCAAGAACACACAAGGTTTTCACTGTTTATTCAAGTGATTGTGGTATGTTTTTCTAATTGTTGATCCAAACTCTCTCAGTGATTTGATAACGACCCTCTTCTATACTTAGTGAAAATTACGTTTTAAATATGTATTAGTGTTTCACTATCAGCGATCTGACTGAGTCTGTTCAGTTATCGCTGATAGTCTCTCTCATAAACATTTCTATGTATTAGTGTTTCACTATCAGTGATCAGACTGAGTCTGTTCAGTTATCACTGATAGTTTCTAAAGTAAACAGCCAACGTAATCCCTGAAGACAAGTCTCGCGTCAACATATGTTCACAGCTGAATCGAAGACGAAACTACTGAACAAAGAGAAGTCTACTAGTGACCTGATGTGGATATCAGTGAAGCAAAGACAACTCTACACATACGCGAAGGAACATGAGGAAAAGCTTCAGCGATAGCTGAACCTCTATATCTCTAAAAAAAAGAGATACTCAGCGATCAATCGATCACAAAGCTTATGCCTCAAGTTTCCTTTTGTCTATCCTTGCACAACTTAGTACAATGGGTCAGAACGGACATGTCTCTGCAACCATTCGTACAACAACTCTGTCAACTACACTATTCATGACCCGGCCGAAAGCATGTCTCCCAAAGTCAGACTCCCAAAGCCAATCAGTGAACGCCACGTGTAAAGTACCCTGGCATGCATTTAATGCAAAGGGTATAAATTGGACGTTCACCCTTTCATCTAAAAGCGTGCTCAATTCCTTGAACCCATATAGAAACCCTTGCTTTCTATATCTCTAAATCCCCCTTTCTCTGAATTTCTAGTGCAACCATCTTAGTGTTTCTTAATTTTGTTTAGATTGAGTTTGTCTTAATGTTATTCCGCAACAAACTTGTAAATTGTATTTGATTTATCAATAAACAATTTATTAAACTTTAATTTCTGTGTTTGTATTCAACCCCCCCCCCTTCTACAAACTTGTTAAGCACCTTCAGGACCAACAAGTGGTATCAGAGCAGTTTGTTTAATCTAATAAACAAGATCTTGCTGTATACTCTTCCTTGCTCCTCTAAAATGGCACTAAACACAAACACAAACTACTATGATAACAGTTCACTTTCTAAACCTCCTCGATTTAGCAGAGATAACTTTTCTCTATGGAAAAATCGAATGATGCTATTTCTTGAAGGTGTGGATCCTACTATACCTGAATATACAGAAAACGGACCTTATGAACCTGTTAGAATTATAGTTGCAGTTCCCGCTACTGCCACCACTGAAGCTGTCCCTGAACGATATGTCGTTAAGGAAATAAGACAGTGGAGTGATGAAGATAAAAAGAAGGTAGGCATAGATGCAAGAGCAAAGACCATTATCTCAATGGCTTTTCCTGATGAAGTTTTCCATTCCATCATGCATCTGAAAACTTCTAAAGAAATGTGGGAAACCATATGTGTTCAATATGAGGGCACCACTGAAATCCAAGAGACTCGAAAGATTAACTTGGTAAGACAATATGAAAGTTTTATCGCTGGTAGGAATGAATCTCTTTCTGACGTTCATCAGCGGTTTAACTGCCTAATCATTGACCTAAGAACTGTTGGTAGGACCTATTCTAATTTTGAGGTCCTAACAAAATTCTTGGAAAGTCTTCCTGAAAGCTGGGACAGTTATTCAATATGTCTTAAGTTGACAAAAGACTTACATACTCTCTCTCTAAGCACTCTGTATGTAATATTGCTCAAATATGAGCAATCTAATCTCCTGAAGAAGAATCTTGTAAAAGATTCTAAAGACTCCAAAAGCACTCATGTTGCTTTAGTCTCTTCAAAAATAATTCCATCTCAGCGATCTACTCTCACCATCACTGAGTTAGATTTTGAACCTGAGGATCTATCAGACCCTCAAGAAGATCCAGCGATGACAAGTACCTAAAGCTGAAGAATAAATATCAAAAACTGAAAAGCTACAAGCGAAAAGGTAAAGGTCTCATCGCTGAAGAACATGACTTGGCTGAATCAGAAGAATCAAGTTCTGATGAAGAAGAAGTCGCTAATATTTGCCTCATGGCTGAGATTAAAGAAGAAGTAGAACAACCATCTGAACCTTCTATGAGCTACATATCATCTCAGGTATCTATCTCTACAAACCCCTCTCTGCCTGAAGCTGAGAGAAGTCGCGCTGTTGATGTGCTGACGATTGACCTTTATAATGCTCTAAACGACAAAACTCAAGCTGAAAATAAAAATGTACATTTAACTCAAGAGCTAGAGAAATGTCTTAAAAAATCAGTGAACTAAATCTTTCAGAAGAAAAGTTGAAAGATCAAGTCATTATAAATGAAATCATCAGCATTGAACGCGAACAAGCCATCGCTGCTCTAAAAGCAGAAAAGGCTCATGTTGAAAAATGGTGCAAATCGTTAACAAAGATCTCTGAGATAATAAATGCTCAAACTCCTGAAAGTGATAGAACTGGTCTTGGTTTTTGGACACCACAGGATGATCCTAAAGAAGAAAGTTCCTCGCTTAAGTTTGGAACTTTTGTCACATCTTTCTTTGACACTTCTTATAATCAATTCTATCCCTGTTCTTCTTCAAATCCCATCTCTGAGGAAAAATCCAAAGACACTAAGTCTACGGATAAAGGAAAGTCCATTCTCCTTCCTCAGAAGGCAACCAGGAAAGCAAAGCTGAAAGTTCCTTTTAAAACTTCAGCTAAGCAATCCTCTAGCTCTGTGATAGAAATTTTTGATCTCTGTCCTCTAAAGCTAAAGATTGACCTTAGACCAACGAGATATGAAGAAATGAAAATTCCTCCTATATCTCATGAGAAAAGCCTTCTCGGACCTGGACCTGCTCATCTTAAACTTGCAAAACCTTCTTCTGGTATCAAAACCATTTTCAAATACAGAAAATGTTATCACTGTGGTTTTGCTGACCATATTGCAAGTAAATGTCCAAATGCCACCAAAGCTGATTAAACAGCTAAAGTGAAGAAAAATGCCTCTAAAGCTGAGAAGGTCACCAAGGTTAAAAAATCAACCAAGGTGAAAAATACCACTAAGGTTAAGAAATTAACCAAAGTGATGATTACCACTAAAGCTGAATCTTCATCAGCTGTGAAGACTGCTGAACCTTCCTTATCCACTAACTCTGAAGGACCCATTGAAAAGTGGGTACCAAACAACACTTAATATTCCTTATGTGTGCAGGGATCAAAGGGCATCTGGTATCTCGATAGTGGATGTTCTCGTCATATGACTGGACAAAGAGACATGCTCACTGAATACAAGGAAGAAAAAGGTCCCTCTGTGACCTTTGGTGGAAATGGAAAAGGATTTACCCGAGGGTTTGGTGTCCTCAGCAATGGGACAACTACCTTTCGAAGAGTCGCTTATGTAGATGGACTGAAGCACAACCTTCTAAGCATCAGTCAGCTATGTGACAAAGACTACGAAGTTCGTTTTTCTAAGAAAGCATGTTCAGTGGTAGATGAAAAAGGAAAACTTGCTCTCAGTGGTTATCGCAGAGAAAATGTCTATGTAATAGATATGGACTCTACTATCACTGAAAACTTATGTTTTCTCTCTAAGGCCTCTTCTGATGTCAACTGGCTATGGCATAAAAGGCTCTCTCGTCTAAACTTCAAAACCCTGAATTCTCTCTCATCTAAGGAACTGGTTTCTGGTCTTCCTCAGCACTCATATGCTAAAGAATCTCTCTGCTCAGCATGTGAAAAAGGAAAACAAACAAAAGCTAGTTTCAAGTCGAAACAAGTTTCCTCAGTGACAAGTCCTCTTCAGCTCTTACATATGGAAAGAAATATACGCTTGTCATTGTAGATGAATATTCTTGCTACACCTGGGTTATCTTTCTTCGCTGTAAGGGTGATACTCCAGAAGAACTAACATCTTTTGTTAAAAAGATGGAAGTGTTGAACAATCTTACTGTTCGTTCAATAAGAAGTGATCATGGAACAGAATTCAAAAACAGTTCCCTGAACAATTTCTTTCAGAACAAGGGTATCTCTCACAACTTCACTTCAGTAAGAACACCTCAGAAAAACGGAGTCGCTGAAAGAAGAAACAGAACGATCATAGAAGCTGCTAGATCAATGCTCAGTGATTCTCATCTCCCTACTCAATTTTGGGCAGAAGCTGTAAACACTGCATGTTTTACTCAAAACAGATCACTGATAATAAAGCGATTTGGGAAGACAGCTTATGAACTTTTTCTTGGAAGGAAGCCTTCTATCAGCTTTCTTCATATCTTTGGTTGTCAGTGCTTTATCTTAAACAACAGAGATCAACTTGGAAAGTTCGACCCAAAAGCTGATGATGGAATATTTCTAGGATATTCCTCCATCTCCAAAGCCTACAGAGTCTTCAACAAGAGAAGACAAACCGTAGAAGAAACAATTCACGTCACTTTTGATGAAACTCGCTCAGCGAACTCTAAACCAATCGCTGACAATGAAGAGTTAAATGCTTGGATGCTTTCTCAATACAGAGAAACAGAACCTTTCTTCTCAAACCATCAACATTCTGATCTTCCAACCGCTGATGATGATCCGAACATTATACATCCTAACGCTGAATCCACCTCATAGGTCTCAGCAGAACCTCTAAACACACTACTACCATCAAATCTGCCTTCATCTGAAAACCTCTCTAGTGAATCTACTCAACAGTTAATCGCTGATGAACCTCAAACCTCCTCATCAGTAAACATTCCAATTGTTGATCCAACCTCTGAGTTAAGCAATCATGCTCCTGCTCAGCGATGGACCAAAGATCACCCAATAGATCAAATTCTTGGTTATCTCGAAGCAGGTATTCAGACACGACAAAGCTCAGGTAATATCTGTCTATGTGTAAATTTTCTCTCTTTAATAGAACCAAAGAAGACTGATGATGCCCTCAGAGATCGAAACTGGGTCAGCGATATGCAAAAAGAGCTGACTGAATTTTCTCGAAACAAAGTTTGGAATCTCGTTCCTAGACCATCTGATAAAACTGTAATAGGCACCAAATGGGTGTTTAGAAACAAGTTAGATGAACATGGAACTGTAACCCACAACAAGGCTCGACTTGTTGCTCAGGGATACAGACAAGAGGAAGGCAAAGAATATGATGAAACCTTTGCCCCTGTGGCCATGCTCGAAGCAATTCTACTATTGTTAGCTTATGCAGTCTATAAAGACTTCATCGTTTATCAAATGGACGTAAAATCAGTGTTCCTAAATGGAAAGCTGAATGAAGAAGTCTATGTAGAACAACCACCAGGGTTTTATGACCCTAAGTATCCAAATTATGTTTATAAATTGGATAAGGCTCTCTATGGTCTAAAACAAGCCCCTCGTGCTTGGTATGACACTCTCTCATCTTTTCTTATCTCTGAAAATTTTGAACGTGGCAAAATTGGTAATACGTTATTTTTCAGAAAGATAAAAGGTCATATAATTCTTGTACAAATATATGTTGATGACATAATATTTGGTTCTACTAACCCATCTCTGTGTACTCGCTTCGCGGAAAGAATGAAGAAAGAATATAAAATGAGTATATGATGGGTGAGCTGACATATTTTCTTGGTCTTCAGATTAAACAATCTGACAAAGGTACTTTTATCTGCCAAGGTCAGTATGTTAAAGATATGATGAAGAAGTTTGATCTCACACAAACTTCAGCAATGAAAACTCCTATGGCACCACCCCTGACACTTAACAAAAATACTTCTGGAAAACCTGTTAATGTCACTGCCTATAGAGGAATGATAGGCTCCCTGCTGTATCTTACAGCGAGTCGACCTGACATTATGTACTCTACTTGTTTATGTGCACGCTATAAATCTGAACCCAAGGAATCCCATATGATCGCTGTAAAGCGAATTTTCAGATATCTGAAAGGAACTCCTAACCTCGGTCTTTGGTATCCCAAAGACTCAGGGTTCGATCTAACTGGTTATTCTGATAGTGATTTTGCAGGCTGTAAACTAGACAGAAAGAGTACCACTGGTGGATGTCAACTCCTGGGAAGAAAGCTAGTAAACTGGACAAGCAAGAAGCAAAATTCAGTGTCCACTTCCACAGCTGAAGCTGAATACGTAGCCGCTGGAAGCTGTTGTTCTCAAATCTTATGGATGAGAAATCAACTATTAGATTATGACCTTCAACTGTCAAAGATTCCTATCTATTGCGACAGCAGTAGTGCTATCGTTATAGCAAACAATCCAGTGCTACATTCAAACACGAAACACATTGAGATCAGATATCACTTTATCAGAGATCATGTGATAAATGGTGATATTGAACTTCATTTTATCCCTACTGACTTTTATCTTGCTAATCTATTCACCAAACCTCTTGATGAGACAAGGTTCAACTTTCTCATCAATGAGCTTGGAATGCTGAACCTTGAAGAATAATTCTTCAGCGTTCACGTATTGTGTCAGTAATCAAAAGTTCCCCTTTCATCATTCTCTCTGATAAACATTCTGACTCTCAGGTATGTTCTCTCCATCCCCACAACTGAATCTTAACTCGGTTAAGATTTTTTAAATATAAACCTTAATCACTGAACCTTTCTTCAAATGATTAAAAGCTTTTTGAAAATAAATTTATCACTGATATTTCTTGTCAGTGATCCTTTTTAAAGAAAAATTTATCGCTGACTTTTCTTCAGCGATAATTTCAAATCGGACGTCATTTGAACCGACAATCCATGACATGTTTTTTTCTGACATGTTCGTCCGTTGCCCTTCCATCCAATCAACTTCGTGGAACGTGTCCATGTCATGATGAGCATTTGTTTTCCTGCTTCACACATCTCTTTCTTCTCTCTCACACATATAAAAAGAATGTTTTTCCATTGTTATCAATTTACGCTTTCTGGAAATACTTTCAAAGCAAGAAAACTCTCTCAAGCATTCTAGCAAATCTCAAGCATTTGCATTTTCAACCTCAAAGATCAACAGGTTATTCTTAATCTTCTTCTTCTTATTCTTTTCTCAAATCTCATTCATAAAATCGTTTTCATTTTTGATTTTATTCTTTAAAAACCATTTTACTTTGATATTTCTGTATTCAAAATCTTTGGTTTTTCTTCTTGTTCTTAAATCTTGTTCTAAGATAAACTGTTTTTCTCTACAAATATGTTGATTTCCTACGTTTCTTTCCTCAAATAGAAACTAGCAAATCTTCTTTATTTTAAGACTAAAAACCTTTCTTCTACTCGTTTATCTACTCATCATTCAGAATGGCTCAATCTGCACTTGTCGCCTCCAAGAACGTCAAGTTTGCCATCTCTGATTCTGAGCTTCCAAAGGACAATCATCTCGCTCGTCTGGAATTTAACAACAACAAATACCCACATCTGGTGGAAGCTGCACAGTTTCTAAGGCAATCCTGCATTGCCTACGCTATCACTGTGGATCCCACACCTTCTAAAGCTCTACTTCAGCAATTCTGGTTCACCGCTGAAGAAACCTCCCTCACCAACAAAAAGGGTGAACTGGTTCCTGCCATCTCCTTCAGGACTCAACTGGGCTCAGGGATGATGACTGCTATAGGTCTAAGGAAAGCTCTTCGATTTCCTGACAAGCCCAGTAATGGATTCGACGCATTGCCAACTGACGCTAAACTCATCCAATTCCTGGATGCCATGCAATACGCTTGGGAACCCAAACCAAGAACTACGATTCTCAACCAGAAGCTGACTCTTGTGAAGAAGGCACTGATGCCTTCCCAGCTCATCTATATCTTCTCACACATCATTCAGTGTATGAGTGGGAAGAGTGGGTCACTGGACCAAACCAGCAAGGTTCAGGTCCAGATGGCTTACTCAGTGATCCTTGGACGCAACTTCGATTACTCCACAACTATCTTTGACGACCTGAAGTCAAAGATAGAGAAGACTGAAAGGGATCCCAAAGTCCCTTACGTACGCTTTATCTGCGCGTACCTGAAATTCCTCTACTCTTCTACCTACCCCACTGACGCGGATGCATCCTTTCCAAAAGTGGGACAGTGATCCTTGGAACGTTGCTCCCGACTCTCTCTCCTCACTTCTTCGACTTCAGCGGCTACGCAGCAAGTTCCTTCTTCTACTATCTCTGCCGCTACACCTTCCAAACGACCATCAACTAGTTCCCCTGGTCCTTCGAAGAAGGCCAAGATGACCAAGGAGAAAGCTACTTCTAGCTCTATACCTAAGGATGTTACTCTACAAACTTCCTTGGATGCTTTCGTGGGTCTCTCCTCCACATCCTCAGCAACAACCACTTCAACCGTGCCAGCGATCTCGGTCGTTGTCACAACAACAGTAACGCAACCTACGATCTCAGCTCAAAAACCTAAGGTAACTACCCCTATCCGTACATCTTCTATCCCCATCTCTAGTCCTTCTATTTCTTTGATCTCTAACCCTCCTTCTATCTCTACTCCACAGTTTGGACCCGTAGGACCTGAACATCAATCTTTCGACAAATCTTTACAATTCTACAAAATGTTTGATAATTCAGGTATCCCTATAACCTTAAACACTTCTCCCAACTCACCATATAAGCCTGGTTCTGAAAAACTAACTTATCTTTCAGGTCCTAGCTTGGCGACTGTTGACACCAATGTCAACAATCTGAGTGCAAAGGTGGAATCCATGACTGCTTCTCTCAACACCACCACCAACGCTGTTCAATCAGCTGGTGAAGCGCTGAAGACGCTGACTGCCACCTGCGCCTCCAAAGCTGACATCTCTCAAATCGCTACTCTTCAGGAAGCGATTAACAAAGTCAGGGAAGAATCCAAGCAGCAGTATGATGACCTGTCTGCAAAGATCGACTCCTGCACTGCTACTCTTCAGCAAGTCTTCGACAAGCTGAAGGGACCAGCTCGAGTTCCTCCTCCATCATTTACAGAAGATGATCGTTCAGCTCTGACCATAGCTGTGGAATTCATTCATCAAGCTACGTCCGACATCCCTGAACTTGAAGAACGTCTCACAGGACTGGAGGTTGAAGTCCAGAAGTTGGCTGCTGCAAAAACTTCATCTCCTTCCAAAGATCTCTCCCTTGTTGATAATGCCAAAGAGGGTGAGAAGACCGCTGAAGAAAATACGGAGGTTGAAGTTGATGTTGAATAACTGAAAGAAACTCCCTCTCATGTTGAGGGGGAGAAAACTGCTGAAAAAGTCCCTCCTTCCATCGCTGATCTAGTAGATGATGAAGAAGAGGAAGAGGAGTAAGAAGATGATGAAGCCCTTTGTTATCCCAGATTTATTCTAGTTGGTAAACAATCAATCAAGTAATCAAGCAACACAATAATAATCAAGAGATATAAAGATTAATAATAACGTACCAATCCTTTGAATAAACAATGAAACCCTTGAGTGTTCTTGATACCCTTTGAATACAGAGAAAACTTCACCTCACTCTATTATGAGTTATGAAAGTAATTGTGAGGATTAAACCCTAAAACTAAAAAATCAAAACATTAAATACCTAAGCCATATGGGCTTTAAACTTAATGGGCTTTCTAATGGGCTTGGGCCCAATAGCTTAATAACTATTGACTTATTACACTTTAAACCCTCTAAATAACTTTGACACAATTACAGTTTAAACCCTTAACTTTAACTTTAATCTTGAATACAATTTATGATCCAACAATCTCCCCCTTTGGGTTCAAGATTAAAAAAAATTTACAATTGTCTTCGGGTCTTCTCTTGTCTTCACTTTCTCTTGAGAATCTTCAGATATGACTTTGATAGCTTCAAAACTTCAAAACTTGATATCTTTAAACAATCTTCAAATCTTTAAAATCTTTGAAAATTTGAATATCTTCAGATCTTCAGATTGTATTCTCCCTTTTTTTTGTATCTTCTCCCCATTTTTATATCTTCTCCCCCTTTTTGATGAATGGTGAGAAGCATCATCATCAAAACTTTGCAAAACAATCTCCCTCTTTTCAAGACAATTTCCTCCATTGTGTATGATCATGTAAGCACAGTCTTCATGTATCGAGCCCTGTATGGAAATAAGAGCAGTCTTCCCAGATGGAAAGAGTGATTATTTCATCTTTTCAGATAAAAATAGTAACCATTCGAATCTTTTCAAATTCAAACAGTTTAATAGGTGTAACCCTGAATCAACAAATGACTCAGTTAGAATGCCTGTCAATGACACAAAGTCACTGAGTAACACAAAGTTACTATATAAGGAGCTGGTTTGATGTACACTCCCTAGGTCTTCCATTCAATCATCGAATAACACATGGTTATCTATGAACGTTCTGACAGAAAACAAATTTATGTGTGCTTGTGCATGTGTATGAAAGAATTAAGCATAGATGATTGCTTTTCATTTTAGGCTCAAAGTATGTAAACTTGTTGAGACATCAACAAATTATACAAAGACTCAATGTGCATGATAAAGGGTTTGAAGGTGGGGCAATTTTCCTTCTTTTTCAATAATAGTATCTTCCAAATGAAGAACCAATAGCGTATGTATTGCTTCCCCAGAAAATGTGAAACATTCTCTTTTTGAGAAAAGAATGATTAGCTGGTGAGGTATTTGCAAGAGACGGCATGGGCTAGGTGCCTATTTCAATGATGGTCACCAAAGAATGTGAACCAATCAGAATATGTGGCTGCCCGGCTCAGAAAGAAGTTTGGTGCAGAGTTTAATATTCTTTTACTCTGGACTCTCACCCTCTTTCTTTTAATGCTCACTTCTAACCAATCTCTCTTTTCCATTTTACCTCTTCACACACCATCACTCAATTCTTTTGACCCTTCTCCCCTCAATCACTCAGGGAATACTTCCTGGGTAGGAAACACTGGTTATCGTGAATCCATGGAAGTTTTGTTAAGTACTCACACTGAATCCCATGTATTTTCCTAAAAGTACATGTTGTTCAACAGGAGTTTTCTACATGTAAGCACAAATACCACTTGTTACATGAAGCATAAAATTTTTGGAGAAATCAAAACAAAAGATGTTTGACGATGCAATTCTCCCCCTCAAACTAAAAAGGTTTGACAATTAAGCTCATATCATTTTATCATGAAGAGTAAGATTTTGGAGAATCAAAAACGAATGTTGTTTATATGAACAATATATAAACATATTTTCAATGAAAGCACATTAAATGACGTTTGATTCAATCAACAGTGAATACAACTAACGTGAGTATTACCATAGAAAGATTTAACTTTTGATACATGGTAATAACAAAGGCAAATAGAATGTTCTGAACCGTTATGTGTATGAATACTTGACAAAGTATATTGACAAGATAAAACGCAAGTATTTATCTTTAAGAACACACGGTCAGATAAGCATTTAAGTATCCAAAAATCTGTTAATATCACAGACATTCTCCCCCTTAAATCACTATAAGGTTTTTTTTTTTTTTTTTTTTTTTTGGAAATAAAGCATATAAAAAATAGATAGAGCACTGAAGTGCGGGTTCTAATCCGATGTGATTAAAAGCCATAGTCACTTGAACCAACCTGCATAAGTGAAAGAAACAATGGTAACCATTTATGAAAATGATTCCTTTCTCGTTAACAACAGTTGGAAAATAATCACACTATCAAGATTTGGAATACTCCCCCTTGAATCATGAGTAAGGTTTAAGACATGTTCAACATACCAAGTTTGTTGATTAGAAATTGAAATCGCTTTTCATCCAATGGCTTGGTGAAAAGATCAGCTAACTGGAAGTCAGTTTGAACAAAGTGCATTTCAATATTACCTTTTTCTACATGATCCTTGATGAAATGATAGCGTACATCTATATGCTTGGTCTTCGAGTGTTGTACCGGATTAGCAGCTATAGATATTGCACTCTTGGAATCACAATAAATCGGAACGCGCTTGTAGTTGTATCCAAAGTCCCTTAATTGTGTCGTCATCCAGAGGACTTGAGAACAACAGCTAGCAGCAGCTACATACTCAGCCTCGGCAGTGGATGTTGAAACACAGTTTTGTTTCTTTGAAGTCCAACTCACAAGTTTGTCACCTATGAATTGACATGATCCAGAGGTGCTTTTCCGGTCTAGCTTACATCCTGCATGATCAGCATCTGTAAAGGCAGTTAGTTCAAAACGAGAATCCTTTGGATACCAAAGGCCTAGATTAGGAGAACCTTTGAGATATCTAAGGATTCGCTTAACAGCAGTTAAGTGCGACTCTTTAGGATTAGACTGATATCTCGCACAAAAGCATTTGGCAAACATTATATCCGGGCGACTGGCAGTCAGATAAAGTAAAGATCCAATCATGCTACGATACACCTTTTGATCAACAAGTTTCCCGGAGGGATCCGCGTCTAAGAGTGTACCAGTAGCCATTGGTGTTTTCATGACTGAACTATCTGACATATTGAACTTTTTCAAAATATCGTTTATATATTTAGCTTGATTAATAAATATGCCTTCGGGTAATTGCTTTACTTGTAGACCAAGAAAGAAATTTAATTCACCCATCATCGACATCTCAAACTTTGTTTCCATTATCTTTGAAAAGTTCTTGCAAAATTTCGGATTTGTCGACCCAAATATTATGTCGTCAACATAAATCTGAATAAGAATCAAGTCCTCACCTTGCCTTTTAAGAAATAAGGTTGTATCAACAGTACCTTTCTTGAAACCAGAAGCAAGTAGAAATTTAGTGAGAGTTTCATACCAGGCTCGCGGTGCTTGTTTAAGACCATAAAGCGCTTTGTCTAAAACATAAACATGATCAGGGTGATGAGGATCAACGAAACCTTCAGGTTGAGCCACGTAGACCTCCTCATGCAGAACGCCGTTCAGGAAAGCCGACTTTACATCCATTTGATAGACTGTAAAGTTTTTGTGCGCTGCATATGCTAGAAAGATTCTGATGGCTTCGATCCTTGCAACCGGGGCGAATGTTTCATCATAGTCAATGCCCTCTTGTTGACAATACCCTTTTGCGACCAATCGAGCTTTGTTTCTCACGACTACTCCGGCTTCGTCTTTCTTATTTCTGAAAACCCACTTTGTTCCTATAACGGATTTACCTTTAGGTAGTGGGATCAAGCGCCATACCTTGTTCCTTTCAAATTGTAGAAGCTCGTCTTGCATAGCAGAAATCCAGAATGGATCACGTAGAGCTTCAACCGCTTTCTTTGGCTCTAAGGAACTGAGGAAGATTGAAAACATGCAGAAGTTAGCTGTTGCAGATCTTGTTGTGACACCAGATTGTACGTCACCTATCACGTTTTCCAGGGGATGATCCTTAGTTCAACGATGTGTGCTTGGTAGTGCATCAACTGCTTGTTGCGTATTTGATGCATCGTTGTCATCTTGTACGGCAGGTTGCTCCATAGATGTACTCGGGACATCTTGTACTGGTGTTTCTGATACTGAAGCTTCTGGACTAGCGGTTGAAGTGCTCGGGACTTCGTTTCCAGATGAACTATTTGTAGAGACAGATTCAGTATTAGTAGAGTCAGAAACTAACGGTGTAGTTGTACCTGATGGAGTTGAAGTGTCAGTGACTTCGTCGGAAGGTCCAGGCATGTCTTCAGAGATAGTAGGGACCTCCGAGCTTGTACCACTTGTTATTGATGTGGATATGCCTTTTTCAAAATCTGCACATATATCATCAAAGGCATCAATAAACAGTAAATCTAACTCAGATGAATTAGAGTTAGAGTTAGAAGAAGTGAATCCTTTAGGTGCTGGTTCTATTCGTGATTGAATAGAAGCTTTGTCTTTAAGACCGAGTTCTGAACTGTTGTGTCCAGAAGTCATTGTAGAATTCTCATCAAAGGAGACATTCATGCTCTCAACAACCGTCTTAGTTCGAATAATGTAAATTCGATAAACTTTGGATGTCAGAGAGTATCCAACGAGATATCCTTCATCCGCTTTCTTATCAAACTTTGATAATCCTTGACGCTCTTTTAGAATGTAACACCTGCAACCAAAAATATGAAGGAACTTGATGTTAGGTGTACGATTGTTGATTAACTCATATGCTGTCTTATTAAAGCGCTTGACCACAATGGTACGGTTCTGTGTAAAAAATGCTGTAGCGACTGCCTCAGTCCAAAGGTACATGGGTAGATCTGAGTAAGCAAGCATAGTCTGAGCTGCTTCAACCAGAGTGCGGTTCTTCCGTTCAACAATGCTGTTTTGCTGCGGAGTATAGGCTGCGGAGAAGTTGTGTGAAATACCCACGGAAGTAAGATAACTCTTCAGGGTGTCATTCTTGAACTCCGTGCCATTATCACTGTCAATGGTTCTTACTGGCAGTTGAAGGCGTACTTGAATGCGCTTGATGAAAGCGATAATCAACTCTGGCGCATCTGACTTGTTGCGAAGAAACTCGAGCCATGTATACCTTGAGTAGTCATCTATCATTACCAACACATATTTCTTTTCGTTGATAGATGTTGTGCGCATTGGGCCACAAAGGTCCATATGAAGATGTTCCAGTGCAGATGAGGTCGATGATTCAGCTTTGGACTTGAAGGAGCTACGCTTCATTTTGGCCAACTCACATGCGGAACAGAGTGAGTCTTTTTCGAACCTCATTTCTGGTAGACCTTTGACCAGACCTTGTCTTTGTAGCTTCGCTATAGATCGGAAATTCTGATGAGACAAGCGTCGATGCCACGTCCATGATTGTGCTTTAGAAGCTTTGGCTAGTAGACATACTAGACGTGTGGCAGACAGTGTAGGGAAATCTACATAGTATAGATTTCCATGGCGCTCAGCTTTGAAGACTTCGTAACCATCGTGATCTTCTAGATAGCAATGAGTGGTTATGAAGCGGACTTGATATTGCATGTCACAGAAGTGACTGGTACTGAACAGATTGTGATCAAGTCCTTCAACATATAGCACTTTTTAAATCTTCACAACACCGTTATCGAGCATTCCATATCCTCTGACGTGGCCTTCGGCTTCAGAATTGGCAAATCTAACTGCTCCGGCAGGCTCCTCCACATAGTTATGCAAGAGGTGCTTGAATCCTGTCATGTGGCGTGAACATCCGGAATCTAATACCCACAATCGACAGGCCTGCAAAAGAGACAATTAGTTTTGCTTAGGCACCCATATCAAGATGGGTCCTTCGCGGTTAGCATAAAGCAATTCAGGAATATCCTCAGGTTTGACTTTTACTCTCCATTCATAACGCGGTTTTGGAACCCATTTCCAAACATTCAATTCCTGAAAGTGCTTTTTAGAAGTAGGATTGGCAACCTTAGCACGATACACTTTTGGTTGTGTAGAAGAATCAGAATTAGAATTAGACTTAGAGTTTAACTTAGCTTTGCTTTTATTCTTTTTGGACTTAGGAGGGGAGTAGTATTGGAATGAATTATCCCAACAGTGTTTGCAATAAAGATTCTTTGGAGCAAAATTCATAAACTTAGATTTATCGGAACAAATCTTACATTCATGTTTATCAAAAGAAGTACTATTCAAAATAACACTGTCTGTAGGACAACTACTAGAATTCAAACTATTCTTTTTATTCAAACTAAGATCTTTATTCTTCTTACTCTTCCCAACTCCATTTCCTCTTATATCTGAAACAGAAACAGGAACCTTGTTTGTCTCTAACTTAGAAGGTGGTTCTTTTCTAGTGCTCTTTGAAGTCTCACCCTTTTCAAAAATAGTCGGAGGATATTCAAAACAATCAGAGTAAGCAACTGTAGGTTTTGCAGGAGCATCAAATTCTGGATTGGTTCTTACCTTCCAGCTTGGATCATTTAACATCTGTTTTTCATTTGAAGCATTTTTAAACAAAGTAATTTTCAAATCATTGATCTCAGTGCAAAGCTCTTGATTTATTTTTAAAGACTTTTCAAGTTTATGTTTGAGATCAAAGTTTTCATCTTCAACCTCATTAAGAGATTGTTGCAACATATCAATTTGCTTCATCAATTCAGATGTATTACCATCCACAGAATTTGACCCCTTTAAATCAGAAACAGGATCTGAGTCTGATGCATTCATCATATCAGAGAATATCTTTTCAGTCATAGACTCAATAAACTCCGTTTTATCATTTTGAACACAAGATTCATTCGCGGTAGCAGTAACTTCTTCAACCTCTTCAGGAAGTAAAGGTTTAGAAGCAATGGGAGTTGAGACTGATGGTATAGTAGATGGATCAACATCAGATTCATACTCATCAAATTTGCATGCAGTCTCAGGTAGAACTGTGTTGGTGCTCACTGATTCTTTAGAAGGTGTGGTAAATAGTGATTCAAACTCAGTAAATTCGATCTTTCGTGTTGCATAGCTTTCGTTCAAATCATCATATGTAAAACCAACAGATTTAAAAAGATTTTGAGAATCAGTGTCACCAGACTTGTTCTTTCCCATTTCTTCTTGACCTTTGGTCTCTTCAGAAGGTTTAGGAGAACTTGCTTCAACAAAAGTAGCGCGAATGTCAGGAATGGTTTTATTGCGGAGCCAAATTTATCAAAATTATATAGGTGCTCCGGTGCCTTTTTCAAATTTTCATTAATTGGCACACCCAAACCTGGTTTAAGTTGGTAAAACCTTTCGTCTTGGAGTTTATTGGTCAACAGATTTAATGTCTGTTCAGTCTGACCTCGTTTCATGTTAATGTCCTCCAGTTGCTTTATTTTGGTGAAAGCTTCATTTCTTTCTTTATAACAAACTTCAAATTTGATTTGAAACTCACCCTTTTCAGCATTAAGATTCACAAGATCTGTTTCTAAACCAGATATTTTTTCTTTTAAAGACTCTTTTTCAGCTTTTAAATCATCTTTTTTGTTTTCCTTTTCTTCCACAACAACTTTTAAAATAGCATTTTCATCACGAAAGCTTAAAACAGATTGATGTGCAGAGCTAAGTTTGTCTTTCAGTAAAGCAAATTCATCTTTCATGCCATGTATTTGGGCCATTAAAGATTCAATAAGTTCATAGTTTTCACTTACCTCAGAGTTTGCTTCTTCGGATTGTGTCTCAGAGTCTTCATCGTCACCTTCCAGCTTTGCCATGTAAGAAACTTGGGTGAAATGTGCTTGCTCCTCGTCATCAGAACTTTGGAACAACCAGTTCTCTTCTTCAGCCATTAGTACTTTTCCTTCTTCAGCTTTCTTGGCAATTAGTGACTTTCTTGAGTAGTACTCTGAGTTCTTCACTTTCTTGAATTTGCAGTCCCTTGAGAAGTGACCAAATTTGCCACAGTTGTAGCATCTTCCTGGTTCATCCTTTCGCTCTTCTCGCTTCTCCTCTCTCTTTCCTTCTCTTCTATCTACCTTCCGATCTTCTCGTCCTTCCTCTCTCTTTCCATGCCTCGGCTTGTATCGCATCTCAGACTTCTCTTTCTTGTATCCATCATACTTTGGCTTTGAGTAAAATCTTTTCTTGCCAAAGCTCTTCTTGAATCGTCGTGTAATGAGAGACAAGTCTTCAGAGAACTTTTGAATATCAGGACTTGAATCAACTTCCAGTTCTTCATCACTTGAATCAGAGTCAGAGTCAGTAACTTCGATAACTAGACCTTTAGACGCCTTTTTCTTCGACCTTGCAGAGGATACAGAACCTTTGCCGGCTATGAGAGCCACAGAATCCTTCAGATGATTAGACTCATTATTCTTAGATCTCACCTCATCCTCATGTTGAGCAAGAGTAGAGAAGATATTGGTGACATTTTCTCGAGCCATATTCTTCGACATCTGGAGGTTGATAGCAAAGTTCTTCCATTCTGGATTCAGATTCTTGATGAACTTGTAGTTTATCTCAGAAGCAGATTTGGCAATTTTGTTCCTCCGCAAGTCATTGAGAATAATGTTGTACCTATTATAGGTATCTAAAAGCAGCTCTCCTTCTTTTGCATGAAATCCCTCGTAAGCATTTATGCACAGATTCTGCTTAGCTTGAATAGAAGCTTCACTTCCTTCAAACTGCCTTGCTAGTTCATCCCAGATTCCTTTAGAAGTACTCTGACTGTCGACACGATTGCAGATGTCGTTTGGAATTGCCATCGTCTGATAGATTAGAGCTTCTTCTTCTAACTTGAGCTGGTCTTTCTGCTTTTCAGTGAAGAACTGAACAGGTTTAAGAATATCTCTGTCAGGGATTTCAGGAGAGGAATCTGTAGCAGGTTGACCCTTTACTGTGATCATTGGAGTTTTGGGACCTTCAATGATTATTGTCATGAACTCTCTGTTCTTGTGATTCAGAAACTGAATCATTCTTGTCTTCCACTGCTGATACTCATTTGCCACGAGGACAGGAGGTTTGATTTGAGAACCCATCGAGAGAAGTTGATTCGACATCTTAGCTGTACGGTTAGTAAATAGACTTTTCTGTACCAAGACAACCAACTAGATGAGATCGTTAGAATCAAAAGTAAAGACTACACTCAAAAATTTTCAGAAAAAATAAATTTCCAAAAATAATCAAATGCAGTCCTCGCACACAGTATAAAGCACTAATATCTATGAATAAAATACTGAAAAATTAAGAAGATTTTGATCAAGAGCAAATCTTTGTCCCCCTTCGCAGAATTAGCACGGGGGTCCCTATCACAGTTTGCAAAAATCGACCGGGGAATGAACTGTACCGGTCGAAGCAAAGACCGGAATATGCAAGGCACCGGTCGAATGGCAAGACCGGAGTAACAGGTATCCGGTCGAAGGGAAGACCGGAGTAAGCAAGTACCCGGTCGAATGGCAAGACCGGGAATACGAGTATCCGGTCGAATGGCAAGACCGGATTAACAAGGTATCCGGTCGAAAGGCGAAGACCGAAGTAACAAAGTATCGGTCGAATACTAGACCGGAAACCACTAAGGTCCGGTCGATACTCCTATCTGGTCGAAGGAAAGACCGGGGAATACTAAGGTCCGGTCGAAGGAATGACCGGAGATCACAACTATTCGGTCGAAGGTATAGGTCGAATAACTATCGGTCGAACAATAATATTGATAACCACAGTAACAGATATGATCGATTAACATATAAGACCGATAATCACTAAGACTAAACCGAAGAACACGAAGAATATATGGGGTTCGACCGAAACCAAACCCAGAAAATTAATTCGACCGATGAACACAATTAAACACAAAAACCACAGAAACTTCGATCGAATGAAACACAAAAACACAAAAACACAAATAATCAATTACTAATCGACCGGATGCGATAACAGATTCATAAAATCGGATGAACAGTATTTTTTCGATGAACAGTAAATTTTTCGATGAACAGTAAATTCGAAAAAAAATATAGATTTAATCCTAAAACTTGATTATTTAGGCTTTGATACCAATTGTTATCCCAGATTTATTCTAGTTGTAAAACAATCAATCAAGTAATCAAGCAACACAATAATAATCAAGAGATATAAAGATTAATAATAACGTACCAATCCCTTGAATAAACAATGAAAACCTTGAGTGTTCTTGATACCCGTTGAATACAGAGAAAACTTCACCTCACTCTATTATGAGTTATGAAAGTAATTGTGAGGATTAAACCCTAAAACTAAAAAATCAAAACATTAAATACCTAAGCCATATGGGCTTTAAACTTAATGGGCTTTCTAATGGGCTTGGGCCCAATAGCTTAATAACTATTGACTTATTACACTTTAAACCCTCTAAATAACTTTGACACAATTACAGTTTAAACCCTTAACTTTAACTTTAATCTTGAATACAATTTATGATCCAACACCCTTGATCTTGAATATCAAGAGGATGAACCTCATCAAGATGATGATGATGATGACGATGAAGAAGATCAATCCTTATGGTGTTCTTCAGCCGTCACTGCATCAGCGATAGCTTCGAAAGAAGTTATCAAAGCAGGGGGGAGACAAGAGAAACTTTCAAGAACCCCTTCTCAAAGCAATGGTGCATCTGCTAAGGGAATCCTAAAGATGATTTCACTATCTGAGGAGAATCCTTCTCAGGTTTGCCTTACTCTTGTTCCCTTATCTTACTATAAAAATCTTACCCCTGGTTCTTTCTAGCCTTTATCTCTCTCCTTCCCTAAAATAAATCTAACCTTTTTCTTTTTCTGACCAGACAGTTCTCTCCCCTGCTTAAGGGTAAAGAGCTCCAAATAATCCCAGCTGCTGAAGCTGATGACCAAATAATCCCAGTCTCTGTCAGAGAGATTGATGAAGAGGATGAAGAAGAAGAAGAGTCCCTGCAACATCATGGAAGGCCCTCTAGACCATCTCACTGGTCTGAGGAATAGAGAAAGAAAAGAACAGAGATGATCTCTCATCTGGAGAGTCAACGGCGAAAGATCCCCTCTCAATCATCAGATCTGAGATTCCTGACTGAAGCTGAAATTGAAGAATCCGTCAGGGCTGAGAAGCTGATTGCTGACTGTCAAAGAGATGCCTCTCTGGCTCTCAAAATTCAGTCTTCTCAAGTCAAAGACAAGAAGCTGAAACTCAAACCAGTAGAAGTCCAGGCAGCTCTGTTGAAAGAGATTGAAGAGGAACGCTCCAAAGAAAAAGCGGTCAGCGATAATACAATAGATTGGTGCAAGCACAAAATCAACTATCGCTCTGACCCACTAAAGATCATAGCGGTTGTTATCTCTGGAAGAAAGAAGAAGGGTAAAATCTCTGTCACCATGGAGATTACCAGAGAGGATGGAAGCTGCAAGACTATGTTCATTTCAAAGCTGGAAGACTTCGGCTAAATGGAGTGGCTTGAGTTCAAAGATGCGCTGAAGAAATCAAAGTCTACATACAGAGGCTACGTTGAAAGGGTGAATGATGCTCTCATCAACAAAGTCTCTGCAATACTAAAGGTGCCATCTACTCTTCCCTCAAAATCCATGCAAGTCAAGAGAAAGCCCGTCTCCTCCTCGTCTGATAATGTCTAAGTGATAAGGAATGAAACCTCCATCAAATTCTCAAGAGAAGCTCTGTTCGGTCCTCCTCCTGATCTTTCAGTTCTGGATCTCTCTCTGCCTCCTGGCGGACCATATGCTGCAGGACAAGTTCTTAAAGAACCTTTTGGAATCTTCTTCAGAGATGACGAGGAACAACTCAGATTTCAAAGGGTCTCTGAAATCCCTATCTATCCCCTCGCTCTTCTCAAGGATCTCATGTGCCTATGGTGTACTATTTCTCCTACTGCTGAGCCAATCATAGCGATTATCTGCAAAGAATCTTTAGAGCGAAGGAAAAAAGGAGAAGAAATACCTGAGTATTTGATTAATCCTCCTAAACCCTCTTTAGATAGCTGATAGATTAGTTTTCTTACTTGTAATCTATTAGTTTAACTTATAGTAACGTACATCACTTGTACTTGTAATTTTCATTCCTTGTAATTATTTTCTTGGATTAATGAAATTTTCAGTGAAGTACTTAACTCCATCAGTGCTGTAAAAGATCCCTCAAAATAGTAATTGGGACATGTATGTTAAATGTCCTGATTATTCCATCATTTTGAACTATAAAGTAATTTTCTTCATTTACTTTGTAATTATCAAATAGGGGGAGATTGTTGATCCAAACTCTCTCAGTGATTTGATAACGACCCTCTTCTATACTTAGTGAAAATTACGTTTTAAATATGTATTAGTGTTTCACCATCAGCGAACAGACTGAGTCTGTTCAGTTATCGCTGATAGTCTCTCTCATAAACATTTCTATGTATTAGTGTTTCACTATCAGTGATCAAACTGAGTCTGTTCAGTAATCACTGATAGTTTCTAAAGTAAACAACCAACGTAATCCCTGAAGACAAGTCTCCCGTCAACATATGTTCACAGCTGAATCGAAGACGAAGCTACTGAACAAAGAGAAGTCTACTAGTGACCTGATGTGGATATCAGTGAAGCAAAGACAACTGTACACATACGCGAAGGAACATGAGGAAAAGCTTCAGCGGTAGCTGAACCTCTATATCTCTAAAAAAAAGATACTCAGTGATCAATCGATCACAAAGCTTATGCCTCAAGTTTCCTTTTGTCTATCCTTGCACAACTTAGTACAATGGGTCAGAACGGACATGTCTCTGCAACCATTCGTACAACAACTCTGTCAACTACACTGTTCATGACCCGGCCGAAAGCATGTTTCCCAAAAGTCAGACTCCCAAAGCCAATCAGTGAACGCCACGTGTAAAATACCCTGCCATGCATTTAATGCAAAGGGTATAAATAGGACGTTCACCCTTTCATCTAAAAGCGTGCTCAATTCCTTGAACCGATATAGAAACCCTTGCTTTCTATATCTCTAAATCCCCCTTTCTCTGAATTTCTAGTGCAACCATCTTAGTGTTTCTTAAGTTTGTTTAGATTGAGTCTGTCTTAATCTTATTTCGCAACAAACTTGTAAATTGTATTTGATTTATCAATAAACAATTTATTAAACTTTAATTTATGTGTTTGTATTCAACCCCCCCCCCTTCTACAAACTTGTTAAGCACCTTCGGGACCAACACTAATCTTTTATCTCTTGGTCTTTATTGTGTGTGTTTAATTATCAACTAGATTAACTGATTTAACATAGACCATTTCTTTTCCTCTTTTTTCCTCTCATCCTTCTTCATCTCCTCTTGATTTCTTGAGTTTTCTTTCTCTTGGGTTGCTTTATCTTTCAACATGTTTATCTCAGCCTCAAGATTAAATACTTTATCTCTTAACTGGTTTCGTTCAGAGAAGATTTGTGAGTTTATCTTTTTCAGTCCATCACATGTTTCACTAGCAATATTTGTTCTTCTTCTGAGATGATCAAGCTCTTTTTGCATTAATTCTTTCTTTGACCAAGTAGAATTTGCATTAAGACCTTCAAATTTCTTCAGCTTGGTTTGAAGATTTGAAATCTCCTTTTATTTTGACTCAATGATCCCTACAAAATTAATTTTGGAGTTAGAAATGCAATCTGAGCAAATAAAATTTTTCTTTAAACCTGTAGAATTCTCTTTCAATTTATTAATCTAATCAAGAAGAGATGAATTCTGAATCTTCAAATTCTAATTTTCAATTTCAAGAGCTGGTATCTCAGGCATATACGCGATAGCACAGTCTCTTTTTGTCAGAACAATATTTCCCTTCTCGTCAATGTATGGCATCTTGAAATTTGTTTAAAAAGAATATGAGCTAGAACTGATCGTTAGTCAGATAATCAGAAAAATCAAGTTTTAAAATCATAGAAAAAATACTCAAAATTTATGCTAAGTATAGAATTCGTATGGCACTCACACATAACAATTCGCATAAGCAAAAGATTAGAAAACTTCACTTTTCGCATGTATCATTATGCGAGTTCTAGCTTTTCGCATAAAGCTATGTGCGAGTTCTGCACATTTCACATGTAGAAGGGTACGCATTCAGAACTTTCCGTGTGAATGGTATAACAGTGATGCGAATTCCTCCCGTAGAAAAAATTTCAAAGAACTTGATGCGAATTCTTAGCTTTTCGTATGAACCTTTGTGGGAAATCCATGCTTCTCGTACGACCCTTTATGCGAAAACTTCACTTTTCGTATAAAACTGTGTGCGAATTCTTGGGAATTCGTACGGTACTCTAATGTGAATTCTATCCTTGGAACATTTTTCACACTTAATCATGCGAATTCTTTCACCATGCGAGTTCTTCGTGCGAATTCTTCATGATATGTGTGAATTCTGTAGATCTTTAGCTTTTTCTTTGAAAATTTCACCGAATTCAACCCAAAACATGGTATTTCTTCACCAAAATTTGAAAATTTACTCTCTGGATGATCGAGAACAACCCTTGTGAATCAATTTTTCGAAGAACAATCACAATAAATTGAATTTGATTATGAGAAGTACGAAATAGTAACTTCTAAAAACATTCTAAATTGATCAAATTAACACTTAAAAACATTGATTTTGTGATTACAATATGAATAGAACTTGTTCTATACCACTAAGCGATTACAGTGCAACAAAATTCACAAACAAAACATCACAAATTCAAAATCTTGATCAATGGAACAGTAGTCTATGAACAATACGATTTTTCTGCAAAATTTGAAGTTGATCTTCCCAATTCAATCTGATCTTGCTTTGATACCAATTGTGATCCCGGATTCTAGCTTACAATTAACACACAATCAATTTAGGAAACTTTTCTCTATTGATCAATCAAACTACATCAAGTCATATCCCTATTTCGTGCAATTGACAATATGCTCCGTGTATGTTGTGATTTGCGTGTCTACAGGTTACAAAGACACAAACTATTTATACTAAGTCAACAAAAGTTGACTTTACAACACAAACCTTCACACTTTACAACAATTACAATATAGACCCTCATTTTTAATCTTGAATACAATTTATATCTAACATAACCTGAAAGTGTTTGAAAGAAGGACAACTTTCAAGCATGAAAAAATGTTTCTAAATGTTCAAACCACTTCTCAATTCTCAAAAAGATATCATTAATTTAGAAGTGTGATTTTAAATATTTTCATATATGAGTGTTATTGATTAACTGACCGTTTGTTTCCAAAGATTAAAACTTGTGTATTATCTTTTCCATACACTGCCAAGTATTCATACACACCGGTTTAGTCTTTCTTGCTGATTTTTTTATTACCATGTCTCAAAATGAAATAGTTTTCGTTGGTAATACACCCCATTTGCATTTCAATGTTTGTTGAGCATCATATTCTTTCAAACATAAGTGATTCTTTCAAGATTGTTTATACTTGTTTATATAAACAAAATTCCTATTCTTTCAATGACCTAAGCTTTGCATGCTTATCATTCATATTTGATCTTTCTGATACATTGTCAGATTCTCAAACAAGTGTTTGAATTCGTTTCATCCATTCTATATCCTTGTTGTGAGAATTCTTCAAAGTTAAAAATGCTCAAATAATCATGATATTTTTGTGGATCATATATTCACTGACATTGTGATTCATATTATGAGTTTCTTCATTGTTCTAGCTAAACTGTTGAACAACACTATTCTTTTTAGGACAAATTTCATGCGATCAGTGTGTGAGCCTTAAAAGACATATATGGATTCATGTTAACAGTGTTTCCTACCCAAGAAGTTATCCCTGAGTGATTTAGGGGCGAGGACTCATACATCAAAGAGTGGGGGAGACAACTCAAAGGGTTGAGTTTTTCTGATTGTACTGAGCGGTAAAATGAAATGATAGTTTGGTTAGAAGTGAGCATAATAATAAAAACATAGAGGGTGTGAGAATAGAGTTAAAAGACTATTAGAACTCTGCACCAACTACTTTTTGAGTCGGGGCAACCACATTACTGATTGTTTCACAATTCTTTCGTGAACATCATTGAAACATGCAGTAAGCCCAAGCCTACTCTTTCTTAAACCCCACCAGTCACTCATTTCTTCCTTAACAAAGAAATGTTTCAATGTTTCATGGGGATGCAACACATATGCTATCTGATATTCATACGAAAGATTTGGATATTGAAAAGAAAGAAATTTGCCCCACCTTCGCACTTCACTCATGCACATTGAGTCCGTGAAAAACTTGTTGATGTCTCAACAGTTTACATATTTTGAGCCTGTTAAAGCACCAAATGCTTAAATTCTTTCATACACAAGCACGGACACACAGAAAATTTGTTTTTTCTATAAGAACGTTCATAGTATTACCTTGTGTTTTTTGATGATTGAATGGAAGTCCTGGAGAGTGAATATCAATAAAACTCTCTCAAAAGTACATTTGTTGTACTAAGTGGTTTTGTGCTACTTACATGCATGATAATTGTTTCATTCGTTGATTCAGGGTTAGAACTTTGTTCTGAACTTCAAAAGATTCAAAATTATTTTGGAATTAACGAATGGATCGAATAGTCATATGGAGAGATCAAATGATATTGGTCACATATTGATAGATGGCATTTCTTGCAAAGTTTCGATGATGTAGATGCTCACTATCTTCAAAAAGGGGGAGAAGATATCAAGAAGTGGATTATGGGGGAGAAATAAAGAATGAAAAAGAAGTTTCTGAGAACGATCAAGAAATGACAGATTGTGAAGGTTCAATTTCAAAAATACGGGGAGAAACAAGAGAGATAAAGCAGTTATAGAGAAAGAAAGAAATAGAAAGAAGTTCATGATGTGTTGATTTAGAGATATTACTGAAAATCCGGTAAAGATTAGGAAATTTTCTTTGAAGATTGTTTAAAAAGAAAAGTGAGCAAAAGCTAAAGATAATTTCTTTGCTGAAGATAATTTGTGCCTCTGAAAGGGAAGATTGTTCCTTGAAAGATGATAAAGTTTGTTCTTGAGAAGGCTTCGGGGGAGAATGTTAAAGAGAATGTTGAAGTTGATGTTTGATAGAGAGAGGAGGAGAATGTTTTTACAGATGTTTACCTAAAATGAGGAGATTATCATTAAAGGGGAGAATGTTATAGCTCACAATAAAGTTTATGTTCAAAGACGTTTTGTTTCCAAAGGGGGAGAATGATCTTGTAACACTCGTGTTTGAGGTGCGTTTTCAACTCTGACTTTTCCCATGGAATTATTTAAAAGTTCGAGATCAGGGTCCTTGGGTTGAAAACAGAAGAAAAAATGGGTTCGGGGCTTCTTGGCGACTATGCCCGCGATTGTGACAAAGGTCACTGTCAAGGGGCACAATCGCGGAGGGCGTACCACGTATAGTGGGGAGGGAGTGACAATGGCCGATGATATTGACACGTGTCATTCTCATAGGGCAAGGTCGTCGAGAGTGTACCGCGGGGTACTGAACGCGGGCGACTTTGCCATGCGAGAATGACCATATCATTCTCATAGGGCAGTGTCGCGATCGGGCCTCAAGGCTTTAATTGCCTTTCATCCGATCTTGAGCTCATTTGATCAGTTTGGAACGTTTTGAGGTGTGATTATTGGAAGAGCTTAAGGTAGGGTTTCACTCTCTCATCATTCAATGCTACCATTTGGGTATCTTATTTGCATTTATTTGGGTTTTTTTAGGTTGGTGAAGGTGGTTAAGATCTTGTGGTTGAGATACCAAGTTTTCTTCCACATTCTACCCTCAAGTATTGTAACCTAGGGTTTCCTTGGAATCATCTAAGCTGAGTTTTCTTAACCATTTCTCTAATATAAATGGTAGGGTTTATGTGTTTATAAACTTCTCCTTGTCTCCTAATCACATTTGGGTTTTGTTGTGTTTTGACCTAACTATGGATTTAGAGTATTATGGTTTGGCTTAAACAAGGTTTTAATGGGATGGTGTTTTTAAAGAAATTAATAATTTCCATGTTTACCCACTCATTTGATAACTAATAATTGTTACTTGGAATTTTGATAACACCTAAAGTGAAAACTAGGGTTTTGGGAATATTTTATGTATTAGACTAATTATTGGACATGTTGGCTTGTGAAACAAGATTTATTGTATTATCATTGAGGGGGTTGTGTTTACGAAGTTTCCTTAACCAATATGAGATAAGCCATGTTAGTAACTCATATATTTGGGATTTGATTCATGAATTACATGCATGATTAAATATGGTTGTATTAACACGTTTTGGTATTTGGTTTTAGTGCAATGGATCCTTAGGCACGTTATTCCAATGTCTCGTCCAGACATTTGGTTACCCTTGGCACGGGATAGGCATCGGGCTCCATGGTAAGTAGGGTGTGGACCTATACGGTCGGGCAGCGTCCCATGGACAGTAAGGTGTAATCCCATTGTGCGTGAGTTTCCCTGTTTTGGAACTCTCAAGAATAGACCTGGAGTGGTTGACTTGATGTTTTCGAGCAATAGACTTGGAATAGTTGAGCTTGTTACGTGGTTTGAACTGTTGTCAGTATTTACTGGATGCTAATGGTTTATTGGATTTGTTTTGATTTAGCTCATGGCTAGATCGGCTACGTGACTTCAATGGGGTTTATCATTGAAGTTATTTTCCGCTTAATGTTTCTCACTAGGCTCTAGCCTAACGCTTGTTCTTGATTGTCATGTATGGAAGGTTATTCTAGCGGTGGGACTCGTCAGGATTGAGAGGACGACCTTGGGGTCGAGAGCGGTCTTTTTGATGATATAGTGACCATTATTTCCGAAGTATAGAAATTATAATTTTTGAAAGAATAGTGACAACCGACCTTAATCTCGCTAATCCAAGTTAGATTTTTAGGTTGTCGAGTTTATTCTTTAATTTGCATTGGGTTGTAATTAATGTATTATAGTCCCCGTGTTGGGTTGACATACTTTGATTTGAATAGTCATATTCTTTATTATAGGTTAAAAGACCTCCCTTTCTAGGCAGGTTGATTTCTACCAGTTCTAGACGTTATATAGCCGAATTTTCAATTTTTAAATTTACCCTAAATTTTAGGACGTTACAGATATAGAATACAAAGGGGGAGAATGTTAGTGCAAAATATTGTTGTATTCAAGATCATGAAATTTCAAGTCAAAGCCGCAAGTCAATGTCAATTGCCTTAAATGAAAAGTCAAAGTCATGGTCATTTTTTTTAAATGGTTAAAGCTTTGTATTGTAGGTTAGATTTCCTTTGTAAAGCATGTAGGTATGAATATTCTTTGTCTTTGTAATTGATTGTTATGCAAAAAATTCATATCTTTGTATAGAGCTTTTAGAGAGAGAAACATTGTAGAGAGAGAAAGCTTGGAGATTAATGAAATTGTGAGAATTGTGACATAACATTCAAGATTCCAGAATAGGAATGGCAAGGTCGAGAGGTATCTTTCACACACTTGAAGGTATTTGGTTGTGTTTCTTACATCAAGATCAAGGATGCAGACAAAGCCAAGCTTGAGGCAAAGGCAAAGAAGTGTACTTTTATTGGCTACGGGATGGATGACATGGGTTATCGCTTCTTAGCTAACCACAATTAAAGGGTTACTAGAAATAGAGACGTGAAATTAAATGAGAATTCTTTTTACAAAGATAAACTTGCAGCAACCTCCAACAGAAATAAGAAACCAGAAGTGAAATACCAAGTTATGTTTGATGGGATTACAGAAAAAGACATTGCAAGACCTATTATTACTTCAGAGATAGGTGAGAGCTCAGGAAGTAGTCGGAGCTTGGATGTATAAGGGGGATATGGAGATAGTCTGGAGCATAGAGAATAGTGCGAGTTCAGAACATGAAGATACATATGAGGTAGAGACAGAAACACTAACTACCATAATTTCCACTAGATAAAGAAGACCTCCAACAAGATATTCTCCATCAGCAAATTACTTACTGTTGACTGAGAATGGGGAGCCAAAATCTTTTACAGACGCTTTGAGGATGAAAAATTCCATACAGTGGAAAAAGGCCATGGAGATATTGTAATATCCCGCCTACCTCGACAACAATATTGTCCGCTTTGCCCCTGGATTTAACCAACGTGTAGCACACGGATTTGTTTCTGGCGACCTGGTGAGAAACTTCCCACGGGGTGACCGTCAGAAAAGTTATGCAGATAACCGTAGAAAGCCGTTAAAATTCCAATCGGGTGATAAAGTCCTTCTGAAAGTGTCACCTTGGAAAGGATTGGTTCGATTTGGGAACTCTGAGGTTAAACGTGCTTGGGTGGGAGTAGTCCCAGGATGGGTGACCCCCTGGGAAGTTTCTCACCAGGTCGCCAGAAACAAATCCGTGCGCTACACGTTGGTTAAATCCAGGGGCAAAGCGTACAATATTGTTGTCAAGGCAGGCGGGATGTTACATTTTGTTTCATATAGACCATATCCATTATTCTTGATCATAAGCTTTAATTGCTATATCATATCATTTATTTCTGATCACTTTAATACAATGTCAGATTTTCAAACAAGTCTCTTGCACTATATTCATTCATTCAATTTACTTGTTTGAAATATCTTCAATGTTTAAAATGCTCATATCTTCATGATTATATTCTGAGCATACAAACATCTGACTTGTATTTGCGCTTTAACTGTTCAAGTTAAACTATTTTGAGCAACATATGTTTCATAAGAAAATATGGGTTATTTGTGTTAGGAATTAAATCAAACTTCTATGGATTCATGTTAACCAATGTTTCCTACCCAAGAATTTAATCCATAGTGATTGAGTATGAGGAGTCAAAAAGAAATTAGTGTGGGTTGTGTGATGAGGTAAAATGAAAATGAGAGTTTGGTTAGATGTGCGCTCAATGTTAAAAAAAGAGGGTGAGAGAACAGAGTAAAAGAATATCAGACTCTGCACCAACTACTTTTTGAGTCGGGCAACCACATTACTAATGCTTCACAATTCTTCGTGAACATTATTGAAACAGGAAAATAGCCCATGCCAACTCTTGATTATAACCTCACCAACTACTCATTTTCTTCTCAAAAAGAAAATGTTTCATATTTTCTTGGGACGCAACATATAATCTATTTGGTTTTCATTTGGAAAATCTGGATATTGAAAAAGAAGGAAGTATGCCCCACATTCGCACTTCAATCATGCACATTGAGTCTGTGTTTAACTGTGGTTGTCTCAATGGTTTACACAATTTTGAGCCTTTATAAGCAATCATCAAGTGCTTAATTATTTCTATCACATGCACGAGCACACGAGGAATTTGTTTTCTTGTAACAATGTTCATAGAAATTTCCTTTGTGGTGTTTCGATGATTGAATGGAAGCCCTGGGGAGTCTGATATTTGAGGTTCGGTACATTCGGGGCGATAGTGCTCGCGATTGTGACAAAGGTCACTCTCGCGGGGCACTCTCGCGATAGTTATACCGTGGCTCGAGTAGTGGAGGCGATAGTGTCCGCGATTATGACAAAGGTCACTCTCGCAACAATTGTACCGCGGGTCTTGTGGTAGCGGGCGATTGTGACCGCGATTGTGACAAGTATCACAATCGCGTGGCAATATCGCGATCGGGGTGAAAGCCCTTAAATTTCATTTTCACGACTCATAACTCATTATCTGATTTGGGGAGCTGACTTGGGTGATTTTTCTTGGTGAAAAGTAAGGTTTCTCTTCTCTCTTCATTGATTGCTTCTTGTTTTGAGCATTAAATGATTATTTATGGTTTAATCTAGGTTTTTGGTAACTTTGACCTCAAAGGATTATGGATTTAAAGCTTCTTGTGATTCTCCTCTTTCTCTAAGTTCATCCATTACCTAGGGTTGAGTATAATCCTTGCAAGGTGAGTTCCTCCACTCCTTAAAACTTCTATATGGTTGTATATTTATATATATATATATATGGATGGGATTTTTGAGTCATCCAAGTTCTTATCATAATGTGAGTTATGGAAGTTAGGGTTTGGTAATCCCAAGTATGAATGGGATAAATGTTCCTTTGAACTAAGAGTTATGAAATACTATGTTTTATGTTACCTTATAAATAACCCTAAGTCTATGGGATTTTGGTGAACACAAAAAGGAAAACTAGGGTTTTGAGAAATGCGAGTATTGGTTTAACAAATGATAATCATTATTTTAATATGGAATGTATTTTGGTATATTGATATTGGGTTATGCTTTCTAAGTTCCCTCAATTATAAGAGCCAAGACTTCATAAATTGTACCTTGGCACATAAGAGTTGCTCATATACATGATTTAATTTGAGTAGGGTATGTATTGGCATGTGTTGGCATTTAGTCTTAAGTGCAATGGATCCATAGGCACGGTACTCCAATGTCTTGTCCGCACATTTGGTTACCCTTGGCACGGGATAGGCATCGGGCTCTATGGTAAGTAGGGTGTGGGCCTATACGGTCGGGCAGCGTCCCATGTACAGTAAGGTGTAATCCCATTGTGCTCGAGTTGCCCTGTTTTGGGAACTCTCAAGAATAGACTTGGAGTGGTTGACTTGATGCTTTCGAGCAATAGACTTGGAGTAGTTGAGCTCGTTATGTGGTTTTGAACTGTTGTCAGTATTTACTGAAGGCTAATGGTTTATTGGATTTGTTTTGATTTAACTTGCGGCTAGATTGGCTACATGACTTCAAACGGTTTTATTGTTTAAATTACTTTCCGCTTATATGTTCTCACTAGGCTCTAGCCTAACACTTGTTTGATTGTCATGTATGGCAGGTCACTCTAGCGGTGGGGCACGTCGGGATTGAGTGGACGGCCATGGGGTCGAGAGCGGTCTTTTTGATGATTTAGTGACCGATATTGAAGTATATAGAGATTATACCTTTTGGAAGAATAGCGACACCCGACTTTAATCTTGCTTGCTCAAGTTAGATTACTAGGTTGTCGAATTGTATTCTTTATTTGTTCTTGGGTTGTAAAAGCCATACTTGGTTCCCCGTGTTGGGTTGACGTACATTGGATTAGTTTGTTACACTCTTATCTTACAGGTTATTGGAGCTCTCTTCTTGAGTTGATTGGTTTCTACTAGTTACAGACGTTATATAGCCGAATTTTCAATTTTTAAATTTACCCTGAATTTTAGGATGTTACAAATTGGTATCAGAGCATTAGTTTAAGGAACTAGGTATGAATGTAATATGCCTAGACTTAAACTGAGATTTTAGGTTATGATTTGTGAGATTGGGTAGAACTCCTAAGATAGGAAAGTCTCAAAGTCAACGGAACTTACGTGAATTGAAAGTTGTAACGATAGTGATGGGAACTCTTACGTATCAAGTATTCATAATTTCACTCAGCTAACGTTATTATGAATATATTTTACGTGAGCATACTTGATCTACCGTTGTTATGATAATTGATGAATGTGATAGTACGTTTCCTTATGTTATTCGTGCGGTTCACCTATCATTCTGTATCTGGCGTTGTGTGGCAGGTAATGATTACCACCAGGAATAGACAGGAAGGGCAAGACGCCACAGCATCCACGGCCGATCAACTACGGATGACCGTGGTGGAATAACCTTCACGTCCGGTTAATGTGTTGGGCAGGGGACCCGAACACATCCCCAGCGCAATTTAGATTCAAGAGAGCCTATCTTGGAAGAAGTGACAGCGGAGACGAGGATGATGGACAGAATGATGGTAGCTATGAACCGAGCTATGGCGTAACAACAGGAACTGTTCTTAAAACTTCTGGATGATCGGGACTATCACAACAACCGTAGGCATGAAACGGTGGACAAGAACGTTGTCGTGGTGGGATCAGGGGGTACCAGCCCCGTGATTCCTACCGATGCTACCACAACTCCGAGGGTTGGGCAAGCGGTGAAAGTTTTCACATTAAAGGCATTTATGGGTTGCCGACCACCGGATTTTATAGGATCCGACGATCCGTCAGTCTGTGTGGGTTGGATTCGGGAGATGGAGCAATCCTTCCGTTCTAGCGAGTGTGGGGAAGGACAGAAAGCAATTTTTGGCTCGCAAATGCTGAGAGGGACGACCCTTGGTGGAATGTGTATTCTACTTCTCTTGAGGCGACTGTTTTGGCCCAACTGTCTTGGGCAACGTTCAAAGAAAAGCTACTCGAAGAGTGCTGCAACGAGAGGTCGATGGACCGAATCAAGGAAGAATTTCAAAACTTGAAGATGGGTAACCGGTCAGTAAAAGAGTACACCCGGATATTTATGGACAAGCTTGGATTGGTGGGACACTTGGTCCCTACAGAGAAGGAAAAGATCAAAGCCTATATTAAAGGGCTTCTGTCCGACATGATGTCGATGGTTAGAGTATCGAAGACTTCTACTCTCCGGGAGGCGATTGAGGAAGCACGGTTAATGGAGGATGCTTTTACCTTGAAGAAGGAAGAAGGTTCTCACCTAGACGAGAAGAGAAAATGGGATGGAAATTCCTTAGCCTCCAAGAAACCAAGACCGTTCAGCAACAACAACTACCACCTGAGAGCAGACTCTAGACCCGAGGCTAAGTGGTGTTCCAAGTGCCGAAACAAACATTTTTGCCCATGCAACTTCGTTCCCGGGGCTTGTTTTAAGTGCGGAAAGCTAGGGCATGCCTACAAGGAGTTTCCCGTCAAGGGGCGCTTGTGTTACGAGTGCAAAGAGTCGGGTCATGTTAGAGACGAATGCCCGAAACTGAAGACCGGCGAAAATGGCGAGAAGAAGGCGGATCCCCCGAGAGCGACCGGAAGAGATTTTCAAATGTCTTCCGAGGAAGCCAAAGTCTCTACTGATGTGGTGCCGGGTATGTTTCTCCTAAATTCCGTGCCTACACGTGTATTGTTCGATTCGGGTGCTAGCTTCTTTTTTATATCTGATGTGTATTGTCAAAAGTTTGCCATGCCTATGAGTATCTTAGAAGAATCCATTGTAGTAGAAATAGCTAATGGGAACCTAGTGATAATTCGGGTTGTTGTAAAAGATTGCATTCTTGAGTTTGATGGCAGGAAATTCCCGGTTAGTTTGATGCCTATGCAAATCGGCGGGTTTGATGTAGTAATAGGGATGGATTGGTTATCGAAGAATCATGCCAAGATTGTGTGTTCCAAGAAGATGATCCGTTTACCCATAGCAAACGGGGAGGCGACGATCATTTATGGTGAAAGAAGGAAAGGCGAAGTGGCGATTATCTCAATGATTAAAGCGTGGAAATTTTTGGCGAAAGGATGCTCATCCTTTTTGGCTTATGCGATCGACACCAAACTCGAGAAGAGGAAGCTAGAAGAAGTAAGGGTGGTACGCGAGTTTCCCGATGTGTTCCCGAATGACTTTCCCGGTTTGCCACCCGATCGACTGGTGGAGTTCAGAATTGATCTCGTTCCGGGAGCGGCCCCAATTGCCCGAGCTCGCTACCGACTGTCTCCTACCAAGATGCAAGAGATAATGACCCAACTTCAAGACCTTCTTGAGAAGGGTTTCATTCGACCGAGTTCATCACCTTGGGGAGCACCGGTCTTGTTCGTAAAAAAGAAGGACGGATCAATGATGATGTGTATCGATTACAGAGAATTGAAAAAGTTAACGGTAAAGAACAAGTATCCACTCCCGAGGATCGACGACTTGTTTGACCAACTACAAGGTGCGGGTTGTTTTTCATAGATCGACCTGCGGTCGGGGTATTATGAAGTGAAGGTGGCAAAGGACGACATTCCAAAGACGGCGTTTAGGACACGTTACGGTCACTATGAATTCCTAGTGATGTCGTTCGGTCTAACCAACGCGCCGGCTACATTCATGCACTTGATGAATTGAGTGTGCTGGCCATTTCTCGACAAATCAGTAATCGTGTTCATCGATGATATCATGGTGTATTCTAAAGACGAGGAGAGCCATGAGCAACACCTTCAGGAGGTGTTAGAGGTTCTAAAACGAGAAAATCTTTACGCAAAGTTTTCGAAGTGTGAGTTCTGGCTTCAAGAGGTGCAGTTTTTGGGACACATGGTTACAAGGGAGGAGTGAAGGTGGATCCCGCTAAGATCGAAGCCATGATGAATTGGGAACCACCCAAGAGTCCGTCAGAAACCCAAAGTTTCCTAGGATTGGAGGGATACTACCGAAGGTTCATTCAATATTTTTCTAAGATAGCCTCAGCATTGACAGCCTTAACTCGAAAGAACGTAAAATTTGTATGAACGTAAAATCTGCAGAAGAAGCTTTGCGAAGCTCCTATTTTATCTCTACCCGAGGGAACCGAAGATTTTGTGGTTTACAGGGATGCATCGAAGATGGGATTAGGTTGTGTTCTAATGCAAAGGGGTAAAGTGATTGCTTACACTTCACGGCAACTCAAAGTTCATGAAGTCAACTACCCAACCCACGACTTGGAATTAGCAACGGTGGTGTTTGCCTTAAAGTTGTAGCGGCACTACCTTTAGGGCACGAAGTGCACCCTTTTTACGGATCACAAGAGTCTGAGGCATATCTTCGACCAAAAGGAATTAAACATGAGGCAGCGAAGATGGTTGGAGCTATTAAAGGATTACGACTGCGAGTTAATTTACCACCCGGGTAAGGCGAACGTCGTCGCCGACGCTCTTAGTCGAAAGGACTATGGGGGAAGTTCCAAAGCTACTTTCACGAGGATCGAATTGACGTCTACACTCATCGACCGAATTAAAGCATCGTTAATAGAAGCCTTGCTAGAGGAAAATCTCAAAGGGGAAGTCATGACAAAGCAACATCTACTCTTGACGGAGGATGGACGAGGAGTAAAGCTCTTCAATGGACGGGTTTGGGTGCCTAAGATCGGGGGCAATCGAGAACTTCTCCTCGAGGATGCCCACAAATCAAAGTATTTTATCCACCCGAGAAGCACGAAGATGTACTGGGATTTAAAGTTACATGATTGGTAGCCAGTTATGAAGCTCGATGTTGCACGCTACGTATAACGATGTGTGATGTGCTTGCAAGTGAAAGCCGAGCACCAACGACCTTACGACAACTTGCAATCTTTAGAAATTCCCGAATGTAAATGGGAACACATCACGATGGATTTCATGACGAAATTGCCAAAGACCTTGCGTGGTCATGACACCATTTGGGTGGTAGTGGACCGTTTGACCAAGAGCGCTCATTTCTTGGCCATGCGGGAGACTCTACCTATGGACAAAATGGCAAATTTATACATTGATGAGGTGATATCTCGTCATGGTGTACCGTTATCTATTGTCTCTAATCGTGACAGTCGGTTCACGTCGCATTTTTGGGATGGATTGCAAAAGGAATTGGGCACACGTGTGAAGTTGAGCATGACCTACCATCCTCAAACCGACAGACAAAGCGATAGGACAATACAAACGCTAGAAGATATGTTGAGATCTTATGTAATCGACTTTGGGGGTAGTTGGGACTCGCGCCTGCCTTTGGTGGAGTTCGCATACAACAATAGCTACCATTCAAGCATTGTAATGGCACCGTTTGAAGCTTTATACGGTCGCAAGTGTCGCACTCCCATATATTGGCTAGAAGCGGGGGAGAAGCAATTTGTCGGACCTGAAATCGTGCAGGAGACGGCGGATAAGGTGAGAGATATTCGTGAACGCTTAAAAGCGGCACAAGATCGGCAGAAAAATTATGTTGACAAGAAGCGGCGGCCGGTAGAATTCCAAGTGCGAGACCGTGTTATGTTTAAGGTGTCCCCTTGGAAGGTTATTATGCATTTTGGGAAGCGTGGGAAGTTGAGTCCCCATTTCCTTGGGCTTTTCACCGTGATGAAGCATGTAGGGTTGCAAGCTTATCAATTGGAACTCCCTTCGAAAATGAGTGGAATCCATAACACTTTCCATGTGTGTTACCTTCGTAAATGTCTAGCGGAGGAGGAGAGTGTCATTCCACTTACTGAGATTAGGTTTGATGAGGGAAATCGTTGCATAGAAGAGCCGGAGGCAATACTGGAGAAAAAGACGAAGAAGCTTCGTCACAAGAAGGTCACGATGGTAAAGGTCTAGTGGAAGAACCACCGTGGTGCTAATGTGACATGGGAAGCCAAGGAAGATTTGAAGCGGAGATATCCTCATCTCTTCACCTAGCCGAGATTTCGAGGACGAAATCTTCTTCAAGAGGGGGAGGATTGTGACACCCGTATTTTTGGTACGATCTCATTTAAAAGCTTCAGTTTACCTTTAGTCATTAATCCATCATGTCGTACCGTTATCTTTAGAACTTAATGCTTAGATCGTGGGCTTCGCGGGTCAAAATTTGGGAATTTGAGGTTCGGTACATTTGGGGTGATAGTGCCCGCGATTGTGACAAAGGTCACTCTCTCGCAGGGTACTCTCACAATAGTTGTACCGTGGCTCGAGTAGTGGAGGCGATAGTACCCGCGATTGTGACAAAGGTCACTCTCGCGGGGCACTCTCGTGACAATTGTACCGCGGGTCTTGGAGTAGTAGGCGATTATGACCGCGATTGTGACAAGTGTCACAATCGTGTGGCAATATCGCGATCGGGGTGCAGGCCCTTAAATTTCATTTTCACGACTCATAACTCATTATCTGATTTGCGGAGCTGACTTGGGCGATTTTTCTTAGTGAAAGGTAGGGTTTCTCTTCTCTCTTCATTGATTGCTTCTAGTTTTGAGCATTAAATGATTATTTGTGGTTTAATCTAGGTTTTTGGTAACTTTGACCTCAAACGATTAAGGATTTAAAGCTTCTTGTGATTCTCCTCTTTCTCTAAGTTCATCCATTACCTACGGTTGAGTATAATCCTTGCAAGGTGAGTTCCTCCACTCCTTAAAACTTCTATATAGTTGTATCTATATATATATATATATATATGGATGGGGTTTTTGAGTCATCCAAGTTCTTATCATAATGTGAGTTATGGAAGTTAGGGTTTGGTAATCCCAAGTATGAATGGGATAAATGTACCTTTGAACTAAGAGGTATGAAATACTATGTTTTATGTTACCTTATAAATAACCCTAAGTCTGAGATTTTGATGAACGCAAAAAGGAAAACTAGGGTTTTGAGAAATGCGAGTATCGGTTTAACTAATGATAATCATGATTTTAATATGGAATGTATTTTGGTATATTGTTGGTGGGTTATGCTTTCTAAGTTCCCTCAATTATAAGAGCCAAGACTTCATAAATTGTACCATGGCACATAAGAGTTGCTCATATACATGATTTAATTTGAGTAGGGTATGTATTGGCATGTGTTGGCATTTAGTCTTAAGTGCAATGGATCCATAGGCACGATACTCCAATGTCTTGTCCGGACATTTGGTTACCCTTGGCACGGGATAGGCATCGGGCTCCTTGGTAAGTAGGGTGTGGGCCTATATGGTCGGGCAGCGTCCCATGGACGGTAAGGTGTAATCCCATTGTGCTCGAGTTGCCCTGTTTTGGGAACTCTCAAGAATAGACTTGGAGTGGTTGACTTGATGTTTTCGAGCAATAGACTTGGAGTAGTTGAGCTCGCTATGTGGTTTTGAACTGTTGTCAGTAGTTACTAGGTTTATTGGATTTGTTTTGATTTAGCTCGCGGGTAGATTGGCTACATGACTTCAAACGGGTTTATTGTTTAAATTACTTTCCGCTTATATGTTCTCACTAGGCTCTAGCCTAACACTTGTTTGATTGTCATATACGGCAGGTCACTCTAGCGGTGGGGCACGTCAGGATTGTGTGGACAACCATGGGGTCAAGAGTGTTATCCCAGTTTGATCTAGTTGGTAAATAATCAATCAAGTAATCAAGCAACACAATAATAATCAAGAGATATATAAATCAGAGTAACATACCAATCCCTTGAATAAACAATGAAACCCTTGAGTGTTCTTGATACCCTTTGAATACAGAGAATTCAGTTACCTCACAATATTAATATAATTATGAATATGATGATTAAACCTAAAACCTAACCTAAACATAACTTTAAATACCCAGGCCATATGGGCTTTAATCATAATGGGCTTTCTAATGCTTAATGGGCTTGGGCCTAATAGCTAATAACTATTAACTTATTACATAATAAACCCTCTAAATAACTTTGACACAGTTGCAGTTTAAACCCTGAACTTTAACTTTAATCTTGAATACAATTATTTGATCCAACAATCTCCCCCTTTGGATTCAAGATTAAAAAAAAATGGCAATTGTCTTCGGGTCTTCTCTTGTCTTCACTTTTCTCTTGAGAATCTTCAGATATGACGTTGATAGCTTCAAAACTTCAAAATTTGATATCTTTGAAATCTTCAGTCAAAAGTTCTTCTTGTATCCTCCTTCTTTGATTATTCTCCCTTTTTTTATCTTCTCCCCCTTTTTGATGAGTGGTGAGAATCATCATCATCAAAACTTCGCAAAACAATCTCCCCCTATTCAAGACAATCTCCCCCTTGTGTATGATCACGTAAGCACAGTCTTCATGTAACGAGCCATGTATGGAAATAAGATCAGTCTTCCCAGATGGAAAGAGTGATTATTTCAACCTTTTCATATTAAAATATAAAGTAGTAACCATTTGAATCTTTTCAAATTCAAACAGTTTAATAAGTGTAACCCTGAATCAACAAATGACTCAGTTAGAATCCCTGTCAGTAACACAAAGTCACTGAGTTACACAAAGTTACTATATAAGGAGATGGTTTGATGTTGGCTCCCCAGGTCTTCCATTCAATCATCGAATAACACATGGTTATCTATGAACGTTCTGACATAAAACAAATTTCTGTGTGTTCGTGCATGTGTATGAAAAAATTAAGCATAGATGATTGCTTTTTCATATAGGCTCAAAGTATGTAAACTTGTTGAGACAGCAACAAATTATACAAAGACTCAATGTGCATGAGAAAGGATTCGAAGGTGGGGCAACTTTCCTTCTTTTTCAATATTAGTATCTTCCAAATGAAGAACCAATAGCGTATATGCTGCTTCCCCAGAAAATGTGAAACATTCACTTTTTGAGAAAAGAATGAGTAGCTGTTGGGGTTGTATGCAAGAGATGACATGGGCTAGTTGCCTATTTCAATGATGCTCACCCAAAAAATGTGAACCAATCAGATTATGTGGTTTCCCGGCTCAGAAAGAAGTTTGGTGCAGAGTTTAATATTCTTTTACTCTGTTCTCTCACCCTCTTTCTTTTAATGCTCACATCTAACCAATCTATCTTTTTCATTTTACCTCTTCACACACCATCACTCAATTCTTTTGACCCCTCTCCCCTCAATCACTCAGGGAATACTTCCGGGGTAGGAAACACTGGTTATCGTGAATCCATGGAAGTTCTGTTAAGCTCACACACAGAATCCCATGTATTGTCCTAAAAGTACATGTTGTTCAACAGGTTATTGTACATGTAAGCACAAATACCACTTGTTACATGAAGAATATAATATTCGAAGATGTCAAAACAGAAGATGTTTGACGATGCAATTCTCCCCCCTCAACCTAAAAGAGTTTGACAATAAAGCTCATATCATTTTATCATGAAGAATAATATGCTAGAGAATCAAAAACGAATTTTGTTTATATGAACAATAAATAAACATATTTTCAATGAAAGCACATGAAATGACGTTTGATTCAATCAACAGTGAATACAAATAACATGAGTATTACCATAGAAAGATTTTACTTTTGATACATGGTAATAACAAAGTAAAATAGAATGTTCTGAACCGTTATGTGTATGAATACTTGACAAAGTATATTGACAAGATAAAACGCAAGTATTTATCTTTAAGAACACACGGTCAGATAAGCATTTAAGTATCCAAAAATCTTTTTTTTCTTTTTTCTTTTTTTTTAAATTTTTTTTTAACATAAAGCAAAAAATAATGCACTGAAGTGCGAGTTCTAATCTGAAGTTATTAAAAGCCATTGTCACTTGATCAAAGTTGCATAAATAAAAGAAATAATGGTAATCATTTATTAAAATGATTCATCTCTCGTTAACAACAGTTGGAAAATAACACACAAGATCAAAATTTGGAATACTCCCCCTAGAATCATGAGTAAGGTTTAATACATGTTCAACATACCAAGTTTGCTGATGAGAAATTGAAAACGCTTTTCATCCAATGGCTTGGTGAAAAGGTCAGCTAACTGGAAGTCAGTTTGAACAAAGTGCATTTCAATATTACCTTTGTCTACATGATCCTTGATGAAATGATAGCGTACGTCGATATGCTTGGTCTTCGAATGTTGTACCGCATTAGCAGTTATAGATATTGCGCTTTTGGAATCACAATAAATAGTAACACGCTTGTAGTTGTATCCAAAGTCCCTTAACTGTGTCGTCATCCAGAGGACTTGAGAACAGCAGCTAGCAGCAGCTACATACTCAGCCTCGGCAGTGGATGTTGAAAAACAGTTTTGTTTCTTTGAATTCCAACTCACAAGTTTGTCACCTATAAATTGACATGACCCAGAGGTGCTCTTCCGGTCTAGCTTACATCCTGCATGATCAGCATCTATAAAGGCGGTTAGTTCAAAACAAGAATCCTTTGGATACCAAAGGCCTAGATTAGGAGAACCTTTGAGATATCTAAGGATTCGCTTAACAGCAGTTAAGTGCGACTCTTTAGGATTAGACTGATATCTCGCACAAAAACATGTGGCAAACATTATATCCGGGCGACTGGCAGTCAGATAAAGTAAAGAACCAATCATGCTACGATACACTTTTTGATCAACAGGTTTCCCGGAGGGATCTGCGTCTAAGAGTGTACCAGTAGCCATTGGTGTTTTCATGACTGAACTATCTGACATATTGAACTTTTTCAAAATATCGTTTATATATTTAGCTAGATTAATAAATATGCCTTCGGGTAATTTCTTTACTTGGAGACCAAGAAAGAAATTCAATTCACCCATCATCGACATCTCAAACTTTGTTTCCATTATCTTTGAAAAGTTCTTGCAAAATTTTGGATTTGTCGACCCAAATATTATGTCGTCAACATAAATCTGAATAAGAATCAAGTCCTCACCTTGCCTTTTAAGAAATAAGGTTGTATCAACAGTACCTTTCTTGAAACCAGAAGCTAGGAGAAATTTAGTGAGAGTTTCATACCAGGCTCGCGGTGCTTGTTTAAGACCATAAAGTGTTTTGTCTAAAACATAGACATGATCAGGGTGATGAGGATCAAAGAAACCTTCAGGTTGAGCCACGTAGACCTCCTCATGCAGAACGTCGTTCAAGAAAGCCGACTTTACATCCATCTGATAGACTGTAAAGTTTTTGTGCGCTGCATAGGCAAGAAAGATTCTGATGGCTTCGATCCTTGCAACTGGGGCGAATGTTTCATCATAGTCAATGCCCTCTTGTTGACAATACCCTTTGGCGACCAGTCGCGCTTTGTTTCTCACGACTACTCCAGCTTCATCTTTCTTATTTCTGAACACCCACTTTGTTCCAATAACGGATTTACCTTTAGGTAGTGGGATCAAGCGCCATACCTTGTTCCTTTCGAATTGTAGAAGCTCGTCCTGCATAGCCGAAATCAAAAATGGATCACCTAGAGCTTCAGCCACTTTCTTTGGCTCTAAGGAATTGAGGAAGCTTGAGAACATACTGAAGTTAGCTGTTGCAGATCTTGTTGTGACTCCAGATTGTACTTCACCTATCACGTTGTCCAGGGGATGATCCTTAGTCCAACGATGTGTGCTTGGTAGTGCATCAACTGTTTGTTGCGTATTGGACGCATCGTTGTCATCTTGTACGGCAGGTTGCTCCATAGATGTACTCGGGACATCTTGTACTGTTGTTTCTGACATTGAAGCTTCTGGACTAGAAGTTGAAGTGCTCGGGACTTCGTTTCTAGAAGAACTATCTGTAGAGACAGATTCAGCATTAGTAGAGTCGGAAACTAACTTTGTAGTCGTACCTGATGAAGATGAAGTGTCAGTGACTTCTTCGGAAGGTCCAGACATGTCTTCAGATATAGTAGGGACCTCCGAGCCTGTACCACTTGTTATTGATGTTGATATGCCTTTTTCAAAATCTGCACATATATCATCAAAGGCATCAATAAACAGTAAACTAACTCAAATGAAGTAGAGTTAGAGTTAGTAGAAGTGGATCCTTGAGAAGCTGGTTCTATTCGAGATTGAATAGAAACTTTGTCCTTAATTACGAGTTCTGAACTGTTGTGTCCAGAAGTCCTTGTAGAATTCTCATCAAAGGAGACATTCATGCTCTCAACAACCGTCTTGGTTCGAATAATGTAAATTCGATAAGCTTTGGATGTCAGAGAGTATCCAACGAGATATCCTTCATCCGCTTTCTTATCAAACTTTGATAATCCTTGACGCTCTTTTATAATGTAACACCTGCAACCAAAAACACGAAGGAACTTGATGTTAGGTGTACGATTGTTGATTAACTCATATGCTGTCTTATTAAAGCGCTTGACCACAATGGTACGGTTCTGTGTAAAACATGTTGTAGAGACTGCCTCAGCCCAAAGGTGCATGGGTAGATTCGAGTAAGCAAGCATAGTACGAGCTGCTTCAACCAAAGTGCGGTTCTTCCGTTCAACAATATCGTTTTGCTGCGAAGTGTAGGCGGCGGAGAAATTATGTGAAATACCCACGGAAGTAAGATAACTCTTCAGGGTGTCATTCTTGAACTCCGTTCCATTATCACTATGAATGGTTCTGACTGGCAGTTGAAGACGTACTTGAATGCGCTTGATGAAAGCGATAATCAGCTCTAGCGCATCTGACTTGTTGCGAAGAAACTCGAGCCATGTATACCTTGAGTAGTCATCTATCATTACCAACACATATTTCTTTCCGTTGATAGATGTTGTGCGCATTGGGCCACAAAGATCCATATGAAGAAGTTCCAGTGCAGATGAGGTTGATGATTCAGATTTGGACTTGAATGAGCTACGCTTCATTTTGCCCAACTCACAAGCGGAACAGAGTGAGTTTTTTTCGAACATCATTTCTGGTAGACCTTTGACTAGGCCTTGTCTTTGTAGCTTCACTATAGATCGAAAATTCTGATGAGACAAGCGTCGATGCCACGTCCATGACTGTGCCTTAGTTGCTTTGGCTAGTAGACATACTGGACGCGTGGCAGATAGTGTAGGAAAATCTACATAGTATAGATTTCCATGGTGCTCAGCTTTGAAGACTTCGTAACCATCTGTATCCTCTAGATAGCAATGAGTTGTTGTGAAGCGGACTTGATATTTCATGTCACAGAAGTGACTGGTACTGAACAGGTTGTGATCAAGTCCTTCAACATATAGCACTTTTTGAATCTTCACAACACCGTTATCGAGCATTCCATATCCTCTGACGTGGCCTTCGGCTTCATAATTGGCAAATCTAACTACCCCGGCAGGCTCCTCCACATAGTTATGCAAGAGGTGCTTGAATCCTGTCATGTGGCGTGAACATCCGGAATCTATTACCCACAATCGACAGGCCTGCAAAAGAGACAATTAGTTTTGCTTAGGCACCCATATCAAGATGGGTCCTTCGCGGTTAGCATCAAGCAACTCAGGAATATCATCTGGTTTGACTTTCACTCTCCATTCATAACGCGGTTTTGGAACCCATTTCCAAACCATCTTAACATTTAATTCCTGAAAGTGCTTTTTAGAAGTAGGATTGGCAACCTTAGCTCAATACACTTTGGGTTGTGTAGAAGAATCAGAATTAGAATTAGACTTAGAGTTCAGCTTAGCTTTGCTTTTATTCTTTTTGGACTTAGGAGGGGAGTAGTATTTGAATGAATTATCCCAACAGTGTTTGCAATAAAGATTCTTTCGAGCAAAATTCATAAACTTAGATTTATCGGAACAAATCTTACATTCATGTTTATCAAAAGAAGTACTATTCAAAATAACACTGTCTGTAGGACAACTACTAGAATTCAAACTATTCTTTTTATTTAAACTAAGATCTTTATTCTTCTTACTCTTCCCAACTCCATTTCCTTTTATATCTGAAACAGAAATAGGAATCTCATTAGTCTCATGCTTAGAAGGTGATTCTTTTCTAGAATTAGTTGAAGTTTCACCCTTCTCAAAGATGCTCGGTGGATATTCAGGACAGTCAGAGTAAACAACTGAAGGTTTTGCAGGAGCATCAAATTCTGGATTTGTTCTTACCTTCCAGCTTGGATCGTTGAACATTTGTTTATCATTTGAAGCATTTTTAAATAGAGTAATTTTCAAATCATTGATTTCTGTGCAAAGCTCTTGATTTTCTTTCAAAGATTTTTCAAGTTTAAACTTGAGATCAAAGTTTTCATCTTCAACCTCATCAAGAGACTGTTGCAACAGATCAATTTGCTTCATCAAGTCATATGTATGATCACTCACAGAATTCGACTCCTTTGGAATAGAAACAGGATCAGAGTCTGAAGCATTCATCATTTCAGAAAATAATTCTTCAGTCATGGACTCAATAAACTCCGTTTTATCATTTTTCAAACAAGATTCATTCGTGTTTACAGTTTCTTCTTCAACCTCTTCCAACAAAGAGCGGTCTTTTTGATGATTTAGTGACCTATATTAAAGTATATATAGATTATACCTTTTGGAAGAATAGCGACACCCGACATTAATCTTGCTTGCTCAAGTTAGATTACTAGGTTGTCGAATTGTATTCTTTATTTGTTCTTGGGTTGTAATAGCCATACTTGGTTCCCCGTGTTGGGTTGACGTACATTTGATTAGTTTGTTACACTCTTATCTTACAGGTTATTGGATCTCTCTTCTTAGGTAGATTTGTTTCTACTAGTTACACACGTTATATAGCTGAAATTTCAATTTTTAAATTTACCACAAATTTTAGGATGTTACATGAAGACAAGAAGAAAGTGGCCTTAGATGCAAAAGAAAGGACTATTATAGCAATGTCACTGCCTAACAAGGTATATCACTCCATTATGCACCTCAAGACCTCAAAATCCATGTGGGACACAATCTGTGTTCAATATGAAGGTACTACTGAAGTACAAGAAACCAGAAAGATAAATCTCGTAAGACAATATGAAAGTTTCATTTTTGGTAAGAATGAATCTTTGTCTTAAGTACACCAACACTTTGACTACTTATTAATTTATTTAAGGACAGTTGGTTGGGAATTTTCCAATTCTGAAACTCAAAAAAAGTTTTTGGAATGTCTCCCAGAAAGCTGGGACAGTTATTCAATATGTCTTAAGTTGACCAAATACCTAAAAGCTCTCCATCTCTCTCTCTCTCTTTCTAAGTACTCTCTATGGGATTATGCTCAATCATGAGCAATCTCGTCAATTGAATAAGAATATTGTAAAAGATTCCAAATACTCCAAAAGCACTCATGTTGATTTAGTCTCTTCAGAGATTGTCCCATCTCAGTACTCTTCCACTCTCACTATCACTGAGTTAGATCCTAACTCTGAGGACTTGTCAGATGCTGATCATTCAGAGTTTGATGAGTTTCTAGCAATCTTGACAAAATCCTTTAGGAGATTTGCAAGAAAGAGCAATTTCAGAAGTAATAAGCCTCTTGTTATCGCTAACAATCCAAAACCAACCTTGGTTGATAAAGCTTTAGCGACCTATTATAATGGTGATCGAAAATGACATTTCACCCGTGAATACAGGTCCAAGAAAGTTGTAAAACCTTCTTCATCATCAAAACCCAGAGATGACTAATACCTGAGGCTTAAATAAAAATACCAAAAGGTGAAAAACTACTAACGCAAGGTAAAGGTCTCATCGCTGAAGAACATGATTGGGTTGATTCTAAAGAAGAATCAACTTCAGATGAAGAAGATGTGGCCAATATCTGTCTTATGGCAAAAATCTAATAAGTAAAGGATGAAGAATCTAAAGCCTATCCTCCTCTACTCAAACTTCATCTACCTCTCATGTATCAATTTCTACTAATCCGGTTCTCACCGAAACTGATAGATGTCATGTTATCGATATTCTGACTGTTGACCTTTACAATGCCTTAAATGGTAAAACTCAAGTTGGATAAAAATGGACTTAACTGAACAACTTGAGAAATATCATTTAAGGATCCAAGAACTAACAAATATAAAAGAAAATTTAAAGGATCAGGTTATTGTAAACGAACTAATCAACATAGATTGCGAACAACTATCGTTTAGTTGAATGCTGAAAAAACAATTGTTAAAAGATGGTGCAAATCCTCAGCAACGATAACTGAGATAATATGTGCTTAGATACTTGCTCAGGTTAAGAGTTGTCTTGGATATGAATCTAAAAAGGACAATCTTGACAGAGATCGTTCCATGCTTAAGTTTGGAATGTTCGTCTCATCTATCCCTAACACCTCTTCATCCTAGTGATCTTCTTCCTCTATCTCCTAATTTGAGGAAACTCTTAAGAGTTCCAAGGGTCCGAACAAATACAAGGCCATTGCCAAACCTCCTTAAAGGACGAACAAGATCCCTAACATAAAGAAAACCTTTTCAAAACCTTTATAAAGTAAATCTTCAACTTTACAAGATCTTTGTTTACAAGATCTCTGGACATATTCAGATACCTACTCCTAAACAAAAGGTTGATCTTAAACCTATGAAATTACAAAAACTAAAGGTTCCTCCGAAATCTGAAGAAAAATGTATTCTTGGTCCTGACCCTACTCATTTAAAGCTTTCTAACTCCTATGCTTTTGGTTCTAAAGCTACTTTCAGCTATACGAAATGTTATCATTGTGGACTTACTGATCACATTGTCAGTAAGTGCCCCACAACCACTAAAGCTGAGAAATCAGCTAAACTGAAGATGGTTGCCAAACTGAAAATTCAGTTTAGGATAAGAAGGTCAATAAGACTGAGAAACCTTCCAAGGTGAAGAATACCACCAAAGTTAAGAAATTAACTAAGGTGAAGATTTCCACTGAAGCTCAATCGTTAGATGAAGTGAAGAATGTTGAACCTTCCATCTCCACTAACGTTGTTGGATCCATTGTAAAATGGGTACCAATTCAAAATTAATCTTCCATATGATTGTAGGACTTGAGGGATATCTGGTATCTTGATAGCGGATGCTCTAGACATATGAACGGTAACAAATTCCTTCTCTCATAATACAAGGAAGAGAAAGTTCCCTTGATGACATTTGGAGGAGATGAAAAAGGCTATACTAGAGGATTCGATGTGTTGACTTATAGAGTAACCACTTTCCGAAGAGTCGGTTACATAGAAGGATTGAAGCACAATCTTCTTAGCATCAGCCAACTATGTGACAAATACTATAAAGTATGTTTCACCAAGAGAACATGCGCCATCACTAACGAAGATGGAAAACTCGCTCTCTGGTACTCGTATGAAAAATGTCTATATCATTGACATGGATACTTCCAACACTGAAAACAATTGTTTTCTCTCCAGAGCATCCTCAGATGTCAATTGTCTATGGCACATAAGGCTCTCCCACTTGAACTTCAAAGTGCTAATAATTTTTCAATGAAAGGACTTGTCAGTGGCTTGCGTCAATAGTCATATGCTAAGGAATATTTATGTTCAGCATGTGAGAAAGGGAAGAAGACTAGAGCAAGTTTCAAGTCTAAGAAAGTCTCTTTAGTGACTACTCCTCATAATCTACACCACATGGATCTATTTGGCCCAATCAACATACAATCCATCGTTGGAAAGAAATATACACTAGTAATAGTAGATTAATTCTCAAGATACATGTGGCCCAAGAATTACTAGCATAAAACACATACAAATTTACACAAACATTATTGTTTATTAATCACAAGTATTACATCAAGATAGAATGTGTTTGTGTGTGTAACCAATGTGTGCAACTATGTGTTTTTACTCTCTTAATCACAACTACCTTTTCACCTTGACTTTCACACACTTAATTCTTGCTTACACAAGTCTACTAAAAACAACACAAGAACTTGCTTATATATAGGTCAACATGACCAAACAAGGTCAACCCTTCTAAGCTCTCTTACAATACACACAAACAACTATTACAACAATTACAACAAAGACCCTCATTTAATCTTGAATACAATTATAGTCTAACAATCTCCCCCTTTGGATTCAAGATTAAAAAAAAATTGACAATAATCTTCAGGTCTTCTTATCTTCAGAATTGATCTTTAGCTTTGAATCCTTTCTGGCTTTGACAACTTTAAAATTTTGACAATTCTTCAAACTTGTCCCTCCCTTTGAATTTGCTTTTTCAAATACTGAATAAACAACCTTTCTTTCAAACTTTGAATTTTTTTTCAACTTTTTCTATGACAAGCTTTCTTTAATCTTTGACTTCAATCATCTGAAAACTTTTTCTCCTCTGAAATCTTTAAAACTTCAATCTGATTTTGAACTTTGATTATTCTCCCCCTTTTTAATGATTTGTAAGAATCAAAATCATTAAAACACTTCAAGGTCAGATCCGTCATTGAATGAACTTCCCACCATCTGATAATCGCAATCTTCATGAACTTTCATCTCCTCCTTTGGATAATAGACATTCTCCCCCATATAAGAAAAGTAAACAATCTCCCCCATTAATAAGATATTCTGACTTCTGATCTGGATTGGCCTTTGATTCACAAACATATTCATTTGAATCTTTTCAAATTCAAACAAAATAAGAATGGTAACCCTGAATCAACATATGAAACAGTTAGAAGTGTCTGTCAGTAACACGAAGTTACTGTGTACAACATATGTACAATATAAGGAGCTTGTTTGAGGTTGACTCCCCAGGACTTCCATTCAACCATTGAAAAACACAAGGTAATTCTATGAATGTTCTGACAGAAAAACATATTCTCTGTGTGCTTGTGCTTGTGTTTTGAATGAATTAGCACAAATGATTGTGTTTCATAAGGCTCAACATATGTAAATCACTGAGACAGAATGATTGTACATAGACTCAAAGTGCATGAGAAACGGTCGAAGGTGGGGCAACTTTTCTTCTTTTTCAATATCAGTATCTTCCAAGTGAAGATCCGATAGATTATATGTTGCTTCCCCAGAAAATGTGAAACATTCTCTTTTTGAGAAAAGAATGAGTAGCTAGGGAGGTTGTATGCAAGAGATGGCATGGGCTATTTACCTATTTCAATGATGGTCACGAAAGAAATGTGAACCAATCAGTAATGTGGCTGCCCGGCTCAGAAAGATATTTGGTGCAGAGTTCTAATATTCTTTTAACTCTGTTCTCTCACCCTCCTTCTTTTAATCATATAAGCTCACATCTAACCATTCTCTCATTTCCATTTTACCTCAACTCAATCCCACACTCAATTCTTTTAGACTCCTCTCCCCTCAATCACTCAAAGGATTTCTTCCGGGGTAGGAAACACTGGTTATCGTGAATCCATGGAAGATCTAATAAGCACTCACACTGAATCCCATATTCCTAAAAGTACCTGCTGTTCAATGATTTTCTTGACATGTAAAGCACAAGAAATCATATGTCAGTGTATGTATGCTCAACAAGAATCAGAATTAAAATTTGAGCATTTTAAACATTTAAGATATCTCAAAACTTTATAGGAATGAATAATCATGAAAGAATAGAAATGTTTTGAGAATCTGACAATGATTAAGATCAGATCAAATTGTCATGAAGAAAAAATATTTGGGATTTCAAAGACGTAAGTTGTTTATATGAACAATATATAAACATATTATCAATGAAAGCACATTAAAAGTGAAATGACGTTTGATTCAAACAATTATGAATACCAAATGACGGGAGTATTACCATAGAAAGATATATCATTTGATACATGGTAATAACAAAGTCAATTTGAAAATACTGAACCAGTGTGTGTATGAATACTTGACAAAGTATGTAGAAAAGAAAATACACAAGTATTATTCTTTAAAGAACACACGGTCAGATAAACAAGGAAGTATCCAAAAAAAATCATTTAAAAATCACACTTCTCAAATCATAAAAACATGTTAAGATCATGAAGTGGTTTGAACATTTTAAAAACATTTTTCACAAGTGAAAGTTGTTCTTCTTTCACAAGTGTTAGAGTATAAGGATTAGAATGTTATACCTGTGAATTAGAATCCTTAACTCCCCCTGGAATGAATATAACAATGAAAGTATCCTTGACTAGATATCCTCCCCCTTGATATCTGTAAAAAAAAATCAACTTATCAGAAAAAAAAATATAACAATATAATCTCTCTTTCAAACGAAAAAACTTCCTGAAATGATGTTATCATGAAAGCATCCTTCAGAAGAAAACATTTGAAAACGGGTTTTGGACTTAATTATCCAAAAGTCATTGTCACAAAACATATCCTGCAAGAAAAATGATTTTGGTAATCATTATACAAATGATTCCGCTTTAGTCAGTTATCATATGATGAAATATCCAAAATATATTTAAATAAAGCGCAAAAGTAGAAAACTCCCCCTCGAATCATGAAGTGGCATTTAACATACCAAGTTTGCTAACTAAAAAGTTAAACCTCTTTTCATCCAATGGTTTGGTAAAAAGGTCAGCCAACTGGTAGTCTGTAGTCACGAAGTGCATCTCGATATCGCCCTTTTCAACATGATCCTTTATAAAATGATAACGCACGTCGATGTGTTTTGTCTTGGAATGCTGTACTGGATTAGCTGTTATCGCAATCGCACTTTTAGAATCACAGTAGATAGGGACTCCTTGGTAAGTATATCCGAAATCTTTTAACTGTGTTCGCATCCAGAGGACTTGTGAACAGCAACTTGCGGCAGCTACGTACTCAGCCTCAGCGGTGGATGTAGAAACACAATTTTGTTTCTTAGATGTCCAACTAACCAACTTATCACCTAAGAACTGACACGAACCAGAGGTGCTCTTTCTATCCAGTTTGCATCCTGCATGATCAGCATCAGTATAGGCAATTAAATCAAAAGACGAACCCTTAGGATACCAAAGGCCTAATTCGGAAGAACCTTTCAGATACCTAAGAATCCGTTTTACAGCGACAAGGTGTGATTCCTTTGGATTAGCTTGATATCTCGCACAGAAACATGTAGCAAACATAATATCTAGTCTACTGGCAGTTAAGTACAGCAGTGAACCAATCATGCTACGGTACACTTTTTGATCTACTGATTTGCCAGAAAGATCTGCATCTAAAAGTGTGCCCGTTGCCATCGGTGTTTTCAGTACTGAACTGTCAGTCATGTTAAATTTCTTTAAAATATCTCGAATATATTTTGATTGATTAATGAAAATGCCTTCAGGTAACTGTTTCACTTGAAGACCAAGGAAAAAATTCAGTTCGCCCATCATTGACATTTCAAAACGAGATTCCATGATTCTTGAAAAGTTTTTACAAAACTTTGGATTTGTAGAACCGAAAATTATATCATCTACATAAATCTGGATCAGAATCATATCATCACCTTGCTTTTTAAGAAAGAGAGTAGTATCAATTGTACCTTTCTTGAATCCTGAAGCGAGTAAGAATTGAGTTAGAGTTTCATACCAAGCTCTTGGTGCCTGTTTGAGTCCATACAAGGCTTTATCTAAGACATAGACATGATCAGGGTTCTTTGGATCAACGAATCCTTCTGGTTGAGCAACATATACTTCTTCATGCAATATCCCATTTAAAAATGCTGATTTTACGTCCATTTGAAAGATAGTAAAATTTTTGTGTGTTGCATAATATAAGAAGATACGTATGGCTTCCAGTCGTGCCACAGGAGTAAACGTTTCGTCATAATCAATCCCCTCCTGCTGACAATAACCCTTTGCAACAAGACGAGCTTTGTTTCGAACTACAACTCCAGATTCATCTCTCTTATTTCTGAAAACCCACTTTGTTCCAATAACAGATTTACCTTTTGGAAGTGGTATAAGTCGCCAAACTTTGTTCCTCTCAAATTGTAGAAGTTCATCTTGCATCGCCAGTATCCAATCTGGATCGCGCAAGGCTTCTGAAGCTTTCTTTGGCTCGAGAGAACTTAAAAAACTTGAATATAGACAAAAATTAGCTGATGCTGCACGCGTTTGTACACCAGACTGTGCATCACCAATAATATTGTGAAGTGGGTGATCTCTTGTCCATTTCATTGTACTTTGAATCGGATGAATGTCAGTTTGAGTATTATCTTCCTCATATTCATCATACACTGCAGGTAAGTCTTTAACAACCCCAGATGTGCTCGGGACATCTTGTACAGCCTCTTCTGAAGTAAATATTTCCGGAGCAATAGAAGAATCACTCGGAATTTCTGTTGCAGAATTTGGATCTGCATGCACAGAATTAGTATCTTCAGAATGTATATGTTGAGACATACCTGATGTGGTTGAAATTGTGACATTTTCAGAAGGTCCTGAAATATCTGCTATTATAATTGGAACCTCTGAAGTTATTGCGTATATGCTTGATTTTTCAAAATCTGCACAAATATCCATAAAAGCATCAAAAAATAATAAGTCTAATTCAGTTGTAATTTAATTTGAATTAGAAGACTTATTCTGTTTGACTTCAGGTTCTATTCCGTCTTGAATAGAAATTTTCTGTTTAAGCTTGAGTTCTGAACTGTTGTGTTCAGAAGTCAACGTTGATGATTCATCGAATGACACATTAATGCTCTCCATGATCGTCTTGGTTCGTCTATTGTAAATGCGATAGGCTTTAGATGTCAACGAATAACCAATGAAATAGCCTTCGTCAGCCTTCTTGTCAAATTTACCAAGATTGTCTCGATCTTTGAGAATGTAACACCTGCAACCAAAAGTACGAAAAAATTTAATATTCGGTTTTCGATGATTTATAAGTTCATACGCTGTCTTTTTATGTCTTTTGATGACAATCGTGCGGTTTTGTGTGAAACACGCAGTGGCTACGGCTTCAGCCCACAGAAACATTGGCAATTCGGAATAGGCTAACATTGTCCTTGCAGCTTCCACCAGTGTTCGATTCTTCCTTTCAACTACACCGTTTTTCTGAGGAGTGTAGGCAGCAGAAAAGTTATGAGAGATCCTAACAGATATTAGATAACTCTGAAGCTTTTCATTCTTGAATTCCGTGCCATTGTCACTTCTCAAAGATATAACCGGCAATTGTAGTCGAACCTGGATCTTCTTTAAAAACTCAATTATCAGCTCTGCTGCATCTGATTTGTTCTTTAAAAATTCCAGCCAAGTGTATCTGGAGTACTCATCTATCATGACCAAAATGTATTTCTTACCATTGATAGACTGAGTCCTCATCGGGCCGCAAAGATCCATATGTATTAATTGAAGAGGTGTTGAGGATGAGAATTATGTCTTTGCTTTATGAGATGTTCGTTTCATCTTTCCCATTTCACAAGCGGGACAAAGAGAATTCTTCTCAAACCTTAGTTCTGGTAGACCTTTGACAATACCTTGTCTCGCCAATTGATTAATAGCATCAAAGTTTTGATGAGACAGACGCCGATGCCAGATCCAACTTTCAGCTCTTGAAGCTTTTGCAATCAGACAAACAGGTCTTGATGCAAAAAGTGTTGGAAAATTCACAGAATAAAGATTTGCATTCCGCTTAGCTTTAAAAACTGCACGACCATCTTTATCTTCAATATAACAGCATTTATCAGTAAACCGAACTTGAAATTTACTATCGCAGAATTGACTTGTACTGAAAAGATTATGATCAAGTCCTTCTACGTATAGTACTCTTTTGATTGTCACGGTGCCATTTGTTAAAGATCCGTGTCCTCGAATATATCCAGTTACCTCAGAATAAGCATAACTTACAGTACCGACAGGTTCCTCAACATAATTATGAAGTAGATGCTTAAATCCTGTCATATGGCGCGAGCATCCTGAATCTATATACCATGTATGTGAGGCCTGCAAAAAAATAACAACTCATTTCTGTTTAGGTACCCATATCCAAATGGGTCCTTCCTTGTTAGCTTTTTGCAACTCATCAACATCATCTACCTTAGCCTTAATTCGCCACTCATAGCGAGGCTTAGGTACCCATTTCCATACCATTTTAACATTAATCTCATGAAATGATTTCTTTTTCGAAAAATTATCAATCTTAGCATGAAAAATTTTAGCCTGATTAGTTAAGGATTTTGAATCTGATTTGACATGAGATGTATTTCTGGCAATTTTAGATTTAGAATGAATAGATGAAATGATAAATGTATTATCATGACAGTGTTTGCAGATAAAATTCTTACGTGCAAATGTCAAAAGCTTAGATTTATCCAATGAAGTATAATCATTCATACAACTTTGACATTTAGGAACGTTTGAATTTTTACACGTCAAACTACCACTTTCACGAATATTACATTTATTTTTAGCAACTTTATTTTCCTTCACATTCTTCACTCTTTCTCCTTTACTATTTTGCCTTTTCACATCTGAAACAGGAAACAGAATCTTGTTAGTTTTCTTTGAAGAAGATGATTTTGACTTTGAAGTACAAGAAGCTTCTCCTTTCTCAAAAATACTCGGAGGAAATTCAGAAGTAGAAGTATAAACAACTGAAGATTTAGAATTAACAGTATCAAACTCTGGATTAGAATGAACATTCCAGTTTGTAGAGTCAAACATCTTTTTCTCTTTTAGATTTTGTTTAAACAAATCATTTTTTAAAATATTTAACTCTTTAGAGAGTTCTTTGTTTTCTTCAAAAGACTTGTCAAGTTTGAATTTGAGATCAACATTCTCATCTTCTAACTCTTCAATTGTCTTTTGAAGATCTATGATTTGTTTTTCAAAATTAGATGTTTGATTTACCTCAGAGTTTGAATCCATCTTTTCTATAATAGGAACAGGATCTGAAGCATTCATCATTTTTGCAAAAATCTCCTCAGTCATAATTTTTGAAAAATCAGACTTAAGGTTTTGATTCATGATATTTTCACTTTTGAAATCGTATAAGGGAGTTGAAGTGAACGAATCAGATAAATGGACTTGATTTTCATCATCAGTTTCTGAATCAGATTTATCATACTGACACTGAGATTCAGTACTATTCTCTTCAACCTTGGCTGACTCTGTTGGTAAACAAGAATGAAATAGTGACGTAAATTCACTAAATTCTATTTTTCTTGTTTTGTAACTTTCATTTAAATCTCTATAAGCAAAACCAACAGATTTTAAATTTGAAATTGAATCAGCACAAGATGAAATTTCATCATCATTCACATCTTTACCTTTTACAAAAGTATCATGAATATCGGGTTTTGTAGGAATAGAGCCCATTTTATCAAAATTATATAAATTTTCTGGTGCTCTTTTTAAAACAGTGTTTGATTCAAAACCCAAACCTTTTTTAACATTATAAAATCTGACATCTTGGAGTTTGTTTGTTAAAAGATTTAATGTTTGCTCAGTCTGTCCTCTTTTCAGATTTAAATCCTCCAGTTGCTTGATTTTACAATATGCCTCGTTTCTTTCTTGGAAACATGCTTCAAATTTTAGTTGAAAATCACCTTTTTCAGCATTTAAGTTTACAAGATCTTTTTCAAGCTCAGATATCTTTGAATTTAAAACACCTTTGTCCTTTTTCAAACAATCTTTTTCAGATTCCTTTTCCTTAACCACATCTTTCAACATTGAATTTTCATCACGAAAATTCAACATTGTTTGTCTTTCATGACTAAGTTTGTCTTTTAAAGTTTTAAACTCTTCTTTCATGAACTTAACTTGAGCCTTTAAGGATTGAATACGTACCTCAGAACCACAGTCAGAATGATCAGAAGATGATCCAATGTCTTCATCTACTTTGGCCATCATACACACCTGAGTAAAGTGTGCAGATTCATCATCAGAACTCTTGTACAACCAATTCTCTTCTTCCGCCATTAAGTTCTGACCTTCTTCCACCTTCTTTGCTAACAGTGTTTTCCGAGCATAATATTCAGAATTCTTTGTACGCTTGAACTTGCAATCCTTGGAAAAATGACCTGGTTTTCCACAGTTATAGCATCTTCCATATTTCGGCTCAATCTCTTCTTTCTTTCCTTCTCTCTTCTCTTCTCTCTTATCATCTCTTTTCTCACCGCTTTTCTCATACTTCTTTTCAGATCTCGGTTTATAGTTGTCTTTCTTGTAGTTGTCATACTTCGGCTTTGAGTATCTTTTCTTTCCAAAACTTTTAAACTGCTTTGTGAGAAGAGCCAGATTTTCACCAAATCTTTGCATATCCTCATCTGAATGTTCTTCACTTTCAGTGGAAGATTTATCAGTGCTGGAATCAGTAACTTCAGTGAGAAGAGCTCTGGATTTCCTCGACTTTGACTTGTAAGAAGAACTGGACTTGAAACTTGACCCTTTCTTACGTTCAGACATTAAGGCTAAAGAATCTTTGACCATCTTCTTTTCAGCACCAAGCTGCTTTACTTCATCCTCATGCTGAGATAAAGTTGTGAAGATATCATTGACGTCTTCTTGTGCCATGTCCTTGGTCATCTGAATGTTGATAGCATAGCTTTTCCATTCTGGGTTCAAGTTCTTGATGAACTTATAATTGATCTCTGATTCTGACTTGTTCATTCCATTTCTCCTTAAATCATTCAGAATCACATTAAAGCGATTGTATGTCTCCAACAAAGTCTCTCCTTCTTTCGCATGAAAACCTTCATATGCATTTATACTCTGATTCAGCTTTGTCTGAATTGACTTCTTTGATCCTTGAAATTGTCTCTCCAATTCATCCCATAAATCATTTGCAGATTCCCTACTATCTACGCGATTGTAGATGTCATTAGGAATTGCCATTATAAGATAGATAAGTGCCTCTTCATCTATCTTGTGTCTTGCCTTTTCCACATCAGTAAAGAATTGATATGGTTTTGAAACATATCGATCTGGGATAGCTGGAGATGTAGTTGTGGCTGCTTGTCCAGGTACAAAAGATTGTGGATTTCCAGGACCATCTATGATAGATGTCATATAATCTCTGTTCTTTAGATTTAAGAACTGAATCATTCTTTTCTTCCATTGTGAATAATCTCCGACAGACAAAACTGGAGGCTTCAGATGAGATCCCATAGAATGAAATTCATTTGCCATGGTTGAAGAATGTATGTACCTTCACAAGATGAAAAATATTAGCTAGTAAAGATCTTTAAATCCAATCAAATCAAGAAAATTACAGAAATCTTAAAAAAATTCAGAGATTTTGATCACAGAAAGAACTTTTGTCCCCCTCCGCAGACTCGCAGGCTGAGAAACACGCAAATCAAGGTTTGCACGTTTGATAAACTCTCAAGCAAACTCGCAAGCAAACTCGCAAATACTTGCGCGTTCTGATAAACTCGCTAAGCACTGAAACTCGCTAACCGATAAAACTCGCAAGTGCCTAAACACGCAAGTTACTATTCATGCTGAAACGCGCTAATAGAGGTGTGCGCGTTCCAGAAACTCGCTAGGCACTACTTGCGCGTTTTGAGCAAACTCGCACTACGAAGAACTCGCTGAACACTGTTCCTTCTCAAACTCGCTAGCTTCAATTAGCGCGTTTCTATAACTCGCAACTAACGCCTTGCGCGTTTCGACAAAAAAAATGAATTTCTTCAGCTTGCGCGTTCTAACGAAGAACTTGCGCGTTCTTCAGATATCTTGCGTGTTCTTCATCTGATTCATCGATTTCAACATAAAACTTCGAATCTGAGCACCAAACTTTGAGAATTTGTTCACTTGTTCACCGAGAACTCATTTCCAACAATTATTTTTGCTTTACAACACAAAATCTACATAATTGATGTGAATACAGTGCAAAAACTTTAAAACTCAAAAACATACAAAATCATCAAATTGATGATCAATTACAGTGCAATTTCTGAAATGAACGATACAGACTCGATCTATTTCACTCAGCGAACAAAACCTGATCAATCTCAACTCAAAATTTCCACTAAAACTCAAAAATGATTCGGTGAACAGTGACGATGAACAGTGCTTAATGAACAGTGTCATTTTTTAAATTTTCTTGATTTTCAAATGGATTTGGCTCTGATACCAATTGTGGCCCAAGAATTACTAGCATAAAACACATACAAATTTACACAAACATTATTGTTTATTAATCACAAGTATTACATCAAGATAGAATGTGTTTGTGTGTGTAACCAATGTGTGCAACTATGTGTTTTTACTCTCTTAATCACAACTACCTTTTCACCTTGACTTTCACACACTTAATTCTTGCTTACACAAGTCTACTAAAAACAACACAAGAACTTGCTTATATATAGGTCAACATGAACAAGCAAGGTCAACCCTTCTAAGCTCTCTTACAATACACACAAACAACTATTACAACAATTACAACAATTACAACAAAGACCCTCATTTAATCTTGAATACAATTTGTAGATCCCAGTGCAGTGCAAACACAAGTAAATATGAACAATGAATAACAGATTATAGATCACAGCAACTAGTCATATGATTGATAATACTTCAAAGGGTTAAGGTTTACAGAGAGAATTTCTGATAAGGATAAGTAAACCTTAAGAACTAGTAAACTGAATAATGATTTTCTAAAACCTTTCTCAACTGTTCAACTACTAATTATGAACTAAATAAGCCTTTATATACTTAGGCTTTACAAGCAATTGGGCTTATGGGCTTGTTATGGGCTTGGGCCCATCTAACTATTAAACTATAAAGTAATTACAAAATGAACCCTTATAAATACTTTATTCCACTTTCAACACGTAGGACTTTCAGTCCTAACAATCTCCCCCTAAAGTTGAATAAAGCATTTATCTTCTTGAAAAACTTCAGGCCTTGATCTTCTTTCCCTCTTGAATCTTTTGAAGAACTTTGGTGTTGCATGTCTTCATGTCTTTCAACGCTCCCCCTTGAATAAAGCTCTTGGTCTTCATAGTATCAACTTTGTAATCAGATTCAATATATAGTAGCCTCGACTGAATGCACTATCAAGCAGCTTTCAGCTGTAAAAACTCAATCACATCGGATCAGCGCACAAGAAAAATAATGTGAGAGTTACTTGACATTCCACGGTGCTTCTTCAGTTTAAAACAAAGAATCTGTCTTTGAACCGCGAGTTGAATAAGTTTTCATCTCAAGAACTTGTTTCAATCAGCGCATAGGAGAAATGATAAACAAACTTGTAGCAGACACCACATGATACGGGAAAGAATCAATACAAACTTTGAAATCTTCAATCTTTGAAATCTTCACTATCTTCAGACAAACAAATTTAGCATTAAAATCATTTATTCATCTCCTTGATCTCTAGACTGTCTTCAGAACTGACTTTCTTTCTTTAAAACATTGAAACTGAACATTGTAAACATTTCTCCCCCTTTTTGATGATTGTGAGCATCATGATCATCAAAACTTCTTCAATTTCAGCACTTTCTTTGATCTCCCCTTTTATGATAATTTGACTTTTTCCACCTGTGATCTGAGTATCCGTCAATTCATAAAATGTATATATCCGAATCTTTTCAAATTCAGATATATTAGGAATGGTAAACCTGAATCAACAAATGATACAGTTAGTATGCCTGTAAGTAGAAGAGAGCCACTTTGTACAACAGATGTACTTTGGAAAGGAGTTTTTGTGATGTTCACTCCCCCAGGGCTTCCATTCAATCATCGAAAAACCACAAAGGAATTTTCTATGAATGTTATGACAAGAAAACTCATTCCTTGTGTGCTCGTGCAAGCGTATGAATGATTGAAGCTACTTAGCTATATCAGGCTCAAATTGTGTAAACTGTTGAGACAACAACAGATATTACACGGACTCAATGTGCATGAAAGAGATGCGAAGGTGGGGCAACTTTCCTTCTTTTTCAATATCTAAATCTTCCGAGTGAAGAATAGATAGCAGATATGTTGCGTCCCCAAAGAAAATGAAACATTTCTTTGTTAAGAAAGAAACGAGTGGTTGGTGGGGTAATAGCAAGAGTTGGCATGGGCTAGGTGCCTTTTTCAATGATGGTCACCAATGAGTGTGAACCAATCAGAATATGTGGCTGCCCGGCTCAGAAAGTGGTTGGTGCAGAGTTTTCATATTCTTTTAACTCAGTTCTCACACCCTCTTTCTTTTTAACGTTAAAGCTCACTTCTAACCAAACTCTCTTTTTCATTTTTTCCGCTCAGCGCAATGAGAAAAACTCAACCCGATGAGTTATCTCCCCCACTCTTTGATTTAAGACCCCTCACCCCTCAAATCCCTCTAGGATAACTTCCGAGGTAGGAAACACTGGTTTACGTGAATCCATGGAAGTTCTGTTTAAGCTCTCACACACATCCCATGTAATTCCTATAAATAATAGTAGCTCAATAGTTTAACTTGTACAATTAAGCACCAAATTTATGATAACATTGTCAAAATATATGCTCATGAGATTTGAGCAATTGAACTTTGACAATCTGATAATGTATCAATCAGATCAACTAAACTGGTTTGGGTATCAAAGAATTGGATATTTTGTTTATATGAACAAATATAAACAATTTTGCAATGAAAGCACAAGATTAGAAATTATGATTGATGCTCAACAACATTGAATTTCAAACGGGGGTATTAGCATCAAAAAAATTGTTTCGCTATGAGACATGGTAATAACAGATTTCAAACGATGTACTGAACCGGTGTGTGTGAATACTTTACAGTATAAAGACAAGATAATACGCAAGTATTGATCTTTGGAAACACACGGTCAGTTAAACAGTAAAGCTCAAAATTGAAAAAACATTTAAAAGTCACACTTCTAAATTCATAAAATCTTTTGAGAAACAGAAGTGGTTTGAACATTTCAGAAAACGTTTTTCATGTTCGAAAGTTGTTCTTCTTTCAAACAATCAGAGATCTAGATTAGAAGATATTTACCTTTTAAGCTCCCCCTCAAATCATGATATAATGATATAGATCTATTAAGCTCCCCCTGGATATTTGCAATAATATCCAAGTCTGAACGTTGAAGACCGGGTCCTGATCTGTCATGTGATCAGAAGCCAAACTTCGTTGAAGTCCGGGTTCTAAGTTGGTTTACTTAGAAGCCATATTTCGTTGAAGTCCGGGTTCTAAGCTGATTTACTTAGAAGCCATATTTCTTCTACTTACCCTTGACAGTTGGTGCCTGCAACAAAGAATCAGTTTTCGTCTTTGGTACCCACTGGTATTTGGGTCCTCGAATGTTAGTTGCAGTTCTTGTAGGGGATATTGAATAAGAACCATACCAGAAATGATCAATGGTTTTGTGAATGTGATCATGTGTATGACAATAAGAACAGTGGTATTTCTTACCTGACAACTTGAGTAATTGATCTCTTGAGTAGATGTGATCAGGTTTACCTTTACTCGCATTGTTCTTCTTTGCATTAAACGCATGTACACATGATTCTTTTTCTTTCAGCTCATCTTTAACTGGTTTCTTCTTCCAAACCAGTTCCTCTTCTTTATATCTTCTTCTTCTTCGTCGATGTGTACCTGAACCATCTATATTGCTATCATAGAAAAGGTTAGTTTTACGAATCTGGTCAAAAGATTTAACTGGCCTTTGTGTAGAGACAGATTTCTGATTTGAGCTTGATTCAGACTTTTCAAGCACTTTAATTGTTGAAGCGAAGTTCTCACTTTCTTGAACAAGCAGGTCAATCTTCTTCGTGAACTCAGACTTCGTTTTCTGCTCTTTTAGTGCCTTCTCAGATAGTTCAGATAGCTTGGCATTCAGCTTTTTAATCTCAGTCTCAAAGATGCTTCGTTCTTCTTCAAATCTTTTCTCAGCATCATTTCTTTGGCCGGATATTTCCTTGAAGAATCCAACATTCTTCTGTTCAATGGCCTTCTTTTATGTTGCAAACTTTTCTCTTTCAAGAATGATTAGTTTCTCGAAAGTAGAAACTTGCTGAGAAAGTTTTATGCATTTCAGCTCCACTTCCTTTTTCTCATCAGCACATTTTCTCGAGAATTCTGAGAACTTCTTCGCAAAAGATTTCTCTTTAATCTCAAAATCAGATTTGTGTTTAGCAAGCAGTTGCTCCAAATCAGATAAACTCTTTTGAAGTTCTGCATTTGCATCTTTCAGATCAGAGATCTTTTCCTCAGAACTTTCAACAGAGACTGTTTGCTGAGTTTTAGCTTCCAAAATAGATATCTTTCCTTTTAGCTCAGAGTTCTCAGCTTCCAATTCTCTTCCTGTTAATAAACCCTTTGTCCCTATCACCAACCATTCAGCACAATCCCACAGCTCTTTTCCTGTCATGTTGTTAGTATTTATTTGACCAATAATTTCACTAAAAATGTCACTAATAAATTCATTACAGATACTACTTTTCATATAATTTCGAGCATTATTATTGGCCCTCTCTCTTTGTTCCTTTTCCACAGGAGAAGCTTCTGGCGGAATTTGGGATTGGTTTTCTCCTTCAGTCAAAGATAATCTGATGTAGGGACCCACCTCATGTTCGTCAACAAAATCCAGAAAATCAGTTTTCCACCTTTCATATTCTCCTTTGGACCGCAACCTTGGTGGGTACACCATTTTGATTGTTTCAAATAGAATGTATTCGCTCCGGCTTTGAAGAAAAATGAAACTTGAAAGTGCAGGGACCAAAAGTGACAAAATGTGAAACTTGAAAGTTTAGGGTCACAAACGACACACTGAATCCTTGAAGTACGGGGGCTAAAATAAATACACTGCAAAAAGATCGTGAGACAAAAAAAAATTTTTTTTTTTTTTTTAAACCACCCGGTCGAAGGTAAGACCGGAGTAGCAAGAACCCGGTCGAAAGGTAAGACCGGATATGCTAAGGTCCGGTCGAAGGAAAGACCGGGAAAGATAAGGTCCGGTCGAAGGAGCAAGACTGGAGTACAAGTGTCCGGTCGAATGGATAAGACCGGGGAATACTCTTATTCGGTCGAAGGACAAGACCGGGGATACACGTACCCGGTCGAAGGGGCAAGACCGGATAACACGTATCCAGTCGAAGGACAAGACCGGGTAACACGTATCCGGTCGAAGGGACAAGACCGGATAACACGTATCCGGTCGAATTATACGACCGGGGCACACGAATCCGGTCGAATGATACGACCGGGGAATACGTATCCGGTCTAAAGATACGACCGGGGAACACGTATCCGGTCTAATGATACGACCGGGAAACACGTATCCGGTCTAATGACAAGACCGGAGCCCTCAAACGGTCGAATACTCAGGTCGAAAGCCTAAAAACAGATAACCACAAAACACACGATAAGGTCGATTATCACCGAAGAACACGATGAATTCGACCGAAGAACTCGAAGAGTTTCTGGGATTCCATCGAACCCAAACTCAGATCCTTCGATCCTTTGATCGAAGGAATTAAAACAATCAAGCAAAAACCAATTTCTCTAAGAATCACCCAGAATCACTAAGATCGAATACTTACTTTCCAGAAAACTACCAGATTCGATCAAAACCAAAAAAAAAACAAAAAAAAACTTCGATCGATAAAAACACATAACAAGATAATCAACTAAGGCACATATACGCGATTAACACAAAAAAAATTATAGGGTTTTAGACAAACCTTTTTCTGGATCAAACCTTTTGCCTATCTGCTCTGATACCAATTGTATATCCCAGTGCAGTGCAAACACAAGTAAATATGAACAATGAATAACAGATTATAGATCACAGCAACTAGTCATATGATTGATAATACTTCAAAGGGTTAAGGTTTACAGAGAGAATTTCTGATAAGGATAAGTAAACCTTAAGAACTAGTAAACTGAATAATGATTTTCTAAAACCTTTCTCAACTGTTCAACTACTAATTATGAACTAAATAAGCCTTTATATACTTAGGCTTTACAAGCAATTGGGCTTATGGGCTTGTTATGGGATTGGGCCCATCTAACTATTAAACTATAAAGTAATTACAAAATGAACCCTTATAAATACTTTATTCCACTTTCAACACGTAGGACTTTCAGTCCTAACACAATTATAGTCTAACAATACATCTAGGTGATGTTTCTGAGAGCTAAGAGTAACACCCCATAAAAAACATTTCCTTCATTAGGAAAATGAAAGTATTAAACAATATGACAGTTCCATCAATAAGAAGTGATCATAGTAATGAATTCAAAAACGATACTTTTGATAACTTCTTTGAGAGTAAGGGAATCTCTCACAACTTCTCAGTTGTGAGAACACCACAGCAGAACGGAGTCGCTGAAAGAAGAAATCAAACCATAATTGAAGTTGCTTGATCTATGCTCAATGAATCTCATTTACCAACCCTGTTAAGTCAAATGTTGTATTCAAGAGTAAAAGGGTCGAAATTGTTGTAAAAGGTGTGTTTGTAAAATTGTGTAAGTCAAAGTATTTGACTTTGACATTTTAGTCATTGTGTTGTAAGGTCAAGATGTTCACCATATAAATTGGCTTTTCTCTTTGTAATCTTTAGATCATGCACACATACACAAGAACACGTATAGAAGATCTAGAGAGAGAAATACACGTGAGACTTGTGGCACTCTGTAAGATTTGTGACTAATGAAATCTTTGTAATTCATGATCAATAAATACAAGATGATTTCTACATTTATGAGTGTTTTAGTAGCTTGAATTTAGAACAACATTTGGTATCAGAGCCTAATCAGATCAATCAGAGATCGATTTTCACTGTTCATCATGAAGAACTCGCACATGGACTATTTCTAGATCAATTTTGAGATTTTGTATTGTTTTTGTTGAATTTCTTGTTGCAATGTATTCGTTTACTGTTATAGAACACTTCTTGTTCAATTTGTAATCACAAATTCACTGTAATTCTTGTTCAATTTCTTAAATTTGTAAGTTTTTGTGTTTTCGACTTTTACGCACTGTATATGAATTAAAATTCTTGATTCAGTTGTTTGTTGATGTAATAGTTGCCAAGGTTTTGTAATCGATATCTTTGTGAAAAAATTCATGAAGTTTCAGAGTTTAATTCGAGGTTTTGGTTCGAATTTTGGTAATCATAGTGATTTTTGAGTCAAAAGCATCTGAAATTCGCAAGATCTGAGTAATTCGGATGGTATTGAAGAACTCGCATCGCATTGGTTGATTAAGAAATATAAGGAAGGATTTCGCACAAGGCAGTGTACGAAAAGATAGGATTTCGCATATAGTCTTGTACGAAAAGCTGGAATCCGCACGGTTCATCATACGAAAAGTTGGTTTGAGGAATTTCTAAGGGAACTTTTTGCATCCCTTTGTATACGAAAAGTTAGATTTCGCATCTCACTACATGCGAAAAGTAGGGAATTTGCATGATGATGACTTGAAATTTTTCTAAGTCTAAAATTCGCATCATTACGAAAAGTTGAGGAGTTTCAAATTGGCTATGTTTGAAATTCGTACAAGTTTCTTCTGCGAAAAGCTCAAAAAGTTTGAAGAGTTCAAGTTTAGATTTTGCATCTCTCTGTGTGCAAAAAAAAAATCTCGCATCCCTAAGCGTGCAAAATCTTGGAATTCCCATCCCGATTTGTGCGAAAAGTGCAAATTCGCATCTAGTTGCGTGCGAAAAGGAAGGATTTCTCAACCTTAGTGTGCGAAATTTGTTGTTTGTGCGAAAAGTTATTTCTTTGTGGTGCGAAAAGTATAGAGTTTTTTCAGTTCTGTGAGAATTTTGTACTTAGAAAATTTTTGGAATTTTTCGTGAAAATTTTTCAATTTTGGTTTTCAAGACAAGGTTTCTAATTTTTGACTAACGATTATTTCAAGTTACTTCATTACAAATCTTAATATGTCACAAGACTACAGTTTTGAGCTAGGACAGATGAACATCTCTGAGTCTAAAGCTAATCTAAAACATCTTGTTATGCAGTTGTCAATCTACACCAGGATGGCTAATGATTGTTCAAGAGAAAACTCAAAGATTAAAGCTGAGAAAGTTGAGTTGCAAATCAAAGTCTCTACTCTTGAATTGGAAATAAAAGATCTGAAAAGCAAATATGAAAGCCCATATCTTAAAGTTGAAAGAGAAAGTGTTTAGCCTTGAAGTGGAAATAAATGTGCTGAAAGAAGAGGCTTCTCAAGTGAAGGATAAATCAAGTGTTAAAGATGATTTGAAGAAGCTCCAAGAAAGATTATAAGTCTTAGAGTGTGAAATTACTCAATTAAAAAAGAAGATTGTATATTTAGAAGCTCAAATTGTCAAATTCAAACAAGAAGTCTCTGCAAAAAGAGTGAGGAGATAGTCAAAGGTTTAAAATATGCAAATACAAAGCTACAGAAGAAGATATCTGTTTTAGAAAAGCAGATTGCTAAAGAAAGAGATGAGTTTGACAAGGAAAGAAAGACTTTTGCTTTAAAGTTTTTTGATTTCTCAAGAAAATCATTTGAAGAGAAGAAATCCATTGAACTCAAGTGTGCCACTTTCTCAACAAGTGTCAGATTTTGAGAAAGTGATCATCATGGAAAGAGACAAATTTGAGAAAGAAAAGAAGAAAGTTGAGCAAAAGAATGATGGTGTTTTTAAAGAAATTTCAGATAAGAGAAAGAGTGTAGAGAAAGATTTTGAAGAACAAAAAAAGTTTTTGAAACAGAGATAAAGAAGTTTACAAATAACCTATATGAACTATCAGCAACTGCACTGAAAGAACAGAAGGTGAAGTCTGAATTACAGAAGAAGATTAATATATTGTCTAAAAAAAGAAATAGTTTGTCAAATAAGATGACAGAACTTGAAGGAATCATTTTCAAGGTGGATTTGAGAGTACAAAGCAATCCAAATACAATTGCTCAATCACCCATGAATGATTCTGCTGCTTCAGAATGTTCATTCAAGACTGCTACAAGTTCACATTATGCAAATATTTCTAATAATCCTATATTTGTTAATTCAGATGATAATGTGTCCAAGTATAAAGATCATATTCGTCCTACTAATCTTTTCTATGTCAAATCTATTGATGGTTCAGGTACCATTAGAAAGAACAAGTCTCAACAAAAGATGATTTGGAGGACAAAGGATGAGAAGGATGCTTCACAGTCATTTGTTTCTACACCTCAAGTGTACAAAAAGAACAATGCTCCGAAAGGTAAATCTTTTGCTAAACCTGCTTTTGTTTATTCTGTAAATTATTTAATCTGGCTAGCACAAAAGAAAATTTGTTGTTCTTATTGTGGAAATGATGATTTTGTAAATAAGTATTATGCTCATAATTGGTATGAAACTTACAGAATCACTTCCCAACAAAATGAACTTAAAAGATTTGAATCTAATGTTAAGTGGATTCCAAAATCTAACCAGTTTGGACCCAAATATAGGTGGGTACCAAAACCTATTAAATTTGTTTTTACAGGTACCACAAGTTTAGGGGGAGTGAGAGTATAGACTTCTGAACACAACAGTTCGGAACTCATACTTCAGCGAATAATGGCTTCTAAACACTACAGTTTAGACCCGTGCCTCAAATATCAAGTTTGACTTCTAAACAAAGCAGTCTAGGACTCGTACCTCAGAGATCAAGTTTGACTTCTAAACACAACAGTTTAGAACTCATATTCATTGATAAAGAATTTTTATACTTCAACATAAAAGATGATAATCTTCAAGGGGAGTACATTTTTTACTTCTGATAAATTTGTGAATGCAAATTTTCAGGGGGAGTTTGACTTCTGATTATACAGATCAGGACTCGGTCTTCAAAGACTTTTAAAGATAATGCAAATTTTAAGGGGGAGATTATATTATTTATATTTTTTACTAATATATTTTCCGATTTTTTAGGGGGGGGGGGGGGCTTATCTGAATTATCATAATTGAAGAAGGAGATTGACATTTAATTGATTAATTTTGTTTTTAGGGGACTTACTATTCTCATCAGAGAATATGTGACGATGGTTTCTGAATACTACATTTTAGAACTCGTACTTCATTATTTTTTATCTTTACTGAAGACTGGTTGATCAATCTTAATCAGGAAGTTTTTCTTTATTTCATTGTTTAAGGGGGAGATAGTTAAAATGATAAAGAGATTAATTTTTCACTGATATATTTTTAAGGGGGAGAAACGAGAAATGAGATTAATTGTTATATTCGTATTGTTCTCTACTAATGATTTGACTTGTTACAGATATTAAAGGGGAGAATACCTGACGTTTTGTCAAGACGGTGCTTAATTGTTTTTAATTTTGTCTTCCTGTTCTTAATTGAAGGGGGGGATAAAATATTCATTTAAAGAGGGAGTTAAGAGTACTATACTGAAATTATATCATTCTAATTCTTAATCTCAACATACTTTGAAAGAAAGACAACTTTCACATATGTAAATTGTTTTCTAAATGTTCAAATCACTTCGTGTTCTCAAAATATTTTATGAATTTCGAAGTGTGGTTTTAAATGATTTTCATTTTGCTACTTTGATGTTTAACTGACTGTGTGTTTCAAAAGATTAATACTTGTGTATTATCTTTTCTATATACTGTCAAGTATTCACTCACACCGGTCCTGTATCTTCTATTGACTTTGTTATTACCATGTCTCTAAACGACAAATCTTTCGATGGTAATACCCTCGCTTGAATTCTAAATAGTTGAGTATCGGACATCATTTCTAAATTTTGTGTTTTCATTGTTAATACGTTTATATTTTGTTCATATATACAAATTTCAATTCTTTGATATCCCAACCTATTCATGATAATTGATCTGATTAATACAGCGTCAGATTCTAAAAATAATTCTCTTGATTTCATTTCATTCTTTCATTATTCTTGTTTTGAGAGATCTTCAATAATTCAAAAGCTCATACATGAATGATATTCTTTGGAGCTTACATGCATCTGACATATGTACTTCATATCTTATGCTTATCTCTCAAGATAAATTGTTGAGCAACACGTTTTTAGGACAAAATACATGGGAATCAGTGTGAGAACTTATCAGAACTTCTATGGATTCACAATAACCGGTGTTTTCTACCCAAGAAGTTATCCCGAGTGATTGAGGGGAGAGGGGTCAAAATAAAAGAGAGTGGGTGTGTGATGAGGTAAAATGTAAAAGAGAGTTTGGTTAGAAGTGAGCTTATATGTTTAAAAGAAAGAGGGTGTGAGATCAGAATACAAGAATATAAAACTCTGCACCAACTTTTTCTGAGTCGGGCAGCCACATAATCTGTTGGTTCACGTTCTTTGGTGACCTTCATTAAAACAGGCACTAGCCCATGCCAACTCTTGCTATAACCCCACCAACTACTCATCTTTTTCTTAACAAAAAGACGTTTCATATTTTAAAGGGGAAGCAGCACATCTACTATCTGATCTTCACTTGAAGATTTGGATATTGAAAAAGAAGGAAAGTTGCCCCACCTTCGAACATCTTTCATGCACATTGAGTCCATGTAATACTTTTTTGTCTCAATGGTTTACATAATTTTGAGCCTACTAAAAGCAATCTTTATGCTTAATTCTTTCACACACAAGCACATTCACACAGAAAATTTGTTTTTCGGTCAGAACGTTTATATAATTACCTTGTATTATTTGATGATTGAATTGAAGATCTGGGGAGTCAACATCACTAAAGCTCCTTATACAGTACATTCATTGTACTAAGTGCCTTCGTGTTACTTACAGGCACAATAATTGTATCATTTGTTGATTCGGGTTACACATTCCTATTTCGTCTGAATTTGAAAAGATTTGGATGAATATATTTTATGAATTGACGGATACATTCTCAGATCAGATCGGAGGAGATTCTTATCATACTGAATGGGGGAGATTGTTTCTGCTTATCATGCACACTATGCTTATCTTGATATTTGGGGGAGATTGTATCAAAGAAAGTGTTGAAATTGTAAAAGTTTTGATGATTCTGATATCTCATCATTCATCAAACAGGGGGAGTAAGTTCAAAGTTTCATTTTAGAAGAAAGCAAAGCCATGTGAAAGTAAAAAAAGGGAGAAATTTCAAGTGTTTCAAAGTCAGACTTCTATTTCAAATTTCAAGTTTCAAAAGTTCAAAGTCAAAGCAAAGTCAGATAAATTCAAGTTTCTATCAAGAAGAAGATATTGTTTGGAAAGATTGAAAGATAGGAGCATGTTTGTGTTCAAAGGGGGAGATTGAAAAAGATTTAAAGTCTTGATGTAACAAAGTTTGTGAAGAAAGATGGAGTAACTTTGTTGAGAAGAATTTCAAAGGGGAAGTTTTACTTGAAGTTTCAAGTTGTCAAAGATACAAAGTTGAATATTTTACAAGAGATAGAAGAGTTGAAGATTAGTGTCAAATTTTTTTGAATCTTGAATCCAAAGTGGGATAGTGTTAAGTCAAATGTTGTATTCAAGATTAAAAGGGTCAAAGTTGTAATTGTTGTAAAAGGTGTGTTTGTAAAATTGTGTAAGTCAAAGTATTTGACTTTGACATTTTAGTCATTGTGTTGTAAGGTCAAGATGTTTGACCATATAAATAGGTTTTAGTATTTGTAATCTTTAGACCACGCACACATACACAAGAACATGTATAGAAGATCTAGAGAGAGAAATACACGTGAGAGTTGTGGCAATCTGTAAGATTTGTGACTAATGAAATCTTTGTAAGTCATGATCAATGAATACAAGATGATTTCTATATTTGTGAGTGTTTTAGTAGCTTGAATATAGAACAACAAACCCAATTCTGGGTTGAAGCTGTCGACACTATGTGCTTTACTCAAAATTGATCAATGATTGTAAAGTGATTCAAGAAAACTTCCTACGAACCCTTCCAAGGAAGAAAGCCAACTATCAGGTTCCTTCACATCTTTGGTTGTCGATGCTATATCCTAAATAACAAAGATGATCTTAGAAAGTTTGATCCCAAAACTGGAGATGGTATTTTCCTCGGATACTCCTCAATATTAAAAGTATCCAGAGTTTTCAACAAAAGAAGACAAACTGTTGAAGAAACCATATATGTCACCTATGATGAATCTCGCTTAGAAAACTCAAGACCTATTCTTGACAATGATGAGCTGAATCAATGGATGTTCTCTCACTTTGGTGAACCCAAAGCATCTTTGTCAGGATCGAAATTCGAAACAAGAATTTAAAATAAATACTCAGAAACTATATTAAAGAAGTCGCGGAATAATACTTTAACAATAAATCAATCAAACAGTGTATGAACTCAAATCACAAGTTATATTGAATTAACTTAATGATTACAAACAAAACCTCAATTTGTTGAACAGACTCAACAGACGTTCTATACTTCTCTAAAGAAAGGATTAAAACTAATCTTGAGGTTAATTCTCTCTAAACGTATATGCAAAACTTGTAAAACTTGTTTATCTAACAAAAACTACTAGACTATATATACAGAACTGATTACAAGATAATTACTAAAGAAATATTGATCTTCAGCATCCATTCCATGATTATCTTCGTTATCATCTTCAGCTCCTAGTCTTTCGTTCCAAGTCATCATTATCAACATCATATTCATAAGCAGTATTAATCATCCAGCAACATTAATATTCAAGCAGTACTAACTCTCCAAGCAGTACTAACTATTCTTCTAGCAGTACTAACTCTTCAAGCAGTACTAATTCTTCTAGCAGTAGTAAAATTTTCAGCAGTATTAATCTTTAACACTTCAGCAGCATTATCCAGACTTAACTCATATCTGACCCAACAATCTCCCCCTAACTTAACTTTTGAAATCCAGAAGTTAAGTTCTTCAAAATGTGATCTTCATGATGCTTTCTGTCAGGATCGAATTCTTAACAAGAATAAAGTCTCAAAAACAATATCAAAGAAGTTTGCGGAATAACACTTTGATATTCAATGCAACAGTAAACAAACAGTATATATGATTAACAAATTGTAAACTTGTATTGAATGATTAGAATTACAAGATTACACACTCAACCTCAATATTGATGAACAGGCTCACCAATACGAATTCTACTTCTCTAGAATTAGGATCTATGCCTTGAGGTTGATTCTCTCTAAAAACAAAAACTTAGTATTAAATCTGTTCTATACATTCTATACATATACTGAACAAAAGATAATTACAATAAATAAAATATCTTCAGTATATCTTCCATGAATATCTTCAGCTTTCCATGTTTATCTTTAACCACGAACTCTTCATCATTATCTTCACATTATCTCTGAAGCAGCATTAACTTGGTCTTAGCAGCATTAACTACTAAGCAGCACTAACCACTAGCAGTACTAACTAGCTAAGCAGTACTAACTTTGTTCAAGCAGCAATAACTTTGACTAGCAGTATTAATTCTACTAGCAGTAGTAATACTCAGCATTATTAACTTTGAAGTCCTCTAGCAGTAGTAATTCAGAACTAGCAGCATTAACCATACTTGAGCTTTTCTTCAGTTCCCAACAATCTCCCCCTAACTTGACTTTTAAGAAAAGAAGTCAAGTTCTTCAGATCTGATCTTCAAGATGCTTTCAACACTTCAGGTTCAGTTTCCCAAATTTGGATCTAGGCCTAGACTTTGATTGATAGTTCTTCTTACCACAATTCTAGCCATTTCTGAATCCTTTGCACAAACTAGCTTAGCTTTCAACATCCCTTCTAGTTTCTCCTTGCTATGAACATATATTTTGTCAACTAGGTAGTATTCATGATAACATTTATCAATTGTAATCATGTACACACCACAGTTTTCAAAGAGTATCCAATGGTCAATCTTCTTGAATCCATACTCATGATGAAGATCTTTAATCCTGTATACTACCTTTTCTGGATCAAACATCATACACAGATATTCCATAGCTACTTTGAGTAGGTTTTCTTCAGTACCATTCAACACAGGCTCATAAAGCTTCATTCCAACCTTATGCATCTCTTCTAGGTCAGCCCTGGAGCAACTTCTGACTAATTTCCCCCAGGTAGAATATACTTCAAATACATCTCCAACTCTTTTCAGCCTGAAGTAATCCTTTCTGTTGTCCCTTAAAATATCCCAGAAGATAACCTCTGGAGCCTTCATTGAAATTGGGACAGCCTGAACTGGTTCTATAATTGTCATATACAGCCCCATATGCTCATCAGATTGCTTATTGGACTTTTCTGGGTTCTGCACAGATTCTGCTGAAGGTGTGACTAAGGTTCTGCCTTCTTTTCAGCTTCTTCTACCCTTGGCTTCTTGAATTGTTTCTTGGAAGCAATGGTCTTCACCCTCTTAGCAGATTTAGTTTCTATACCAACACTCTCTTTCTCTTCTTTCTTTTCTTCAGATTTATCCTTTGAAGGTGTAGTCTCCTCAGGGAATGGCTGTTGAATGTTGAGATCATGTCTCTCTTTCATCCTTCTTTCTGCTTCTTCCCTTTTAGAGGAATCCCCTTGGATCTTTGCCATTTCTTTATTATATAGTTCCTCCACCTTGCTGTATTCCATGTTGTTAAACATTTCCCCTTTTACACCAATTGAACCTCTCAGGAAATTTATCATTTTTCTTCTTTCCTGATTGGCCAAAAAGGTCTTGGAGGGTTGTCTCTTCTGCTTTTTGAGTGGCATTCTTTTGACTGGAAGTTTCTTGGCCTCGGCTGCTGCTTTTAAGCTCTTTTGATACTCTACATTGAGTTTTCTGGCCATTCTCCTTGCAAGCTCTCTATCTGTTTCAGTTTGGAGTTGTTCCTCCTTTTCCATTTGTTTTTGAAGTTGCTTTGCTAACTCTTCATCTAGCTCAATCTGACTTTTCTTCTTTAAAGATTGTTGTTCAGATTCAACCATCTTTCCTTTTCCCTTAGCATCCTGCAGACTTGCCTTACTTGTTTCTTTTCTTTTCTTTTCTTTGAGAAACCTCCTTCTGTAATGACCACTCCCTTGGCCTTTTGAGTAGCCTTAGGAGTGTCATTCTTTTCTTTGACCAGTGTTTCTGCAATTTCTATTTCCTCTACAGAGAGCCCTATTTCTGTTGCTTCTGTTTCTGCTTCTATTCCTTCCTCTTTCTCCCCCTCAACTTCAACTCCCTCAGCAGCTTTTTCAGAAGACCTTTCTTTCTCTTTTTCAGTCTCTTTCTCCCCCTTGTTGGAAGCATCTTTATCAGTTTGCCTCTTCCTCACCACATACTGTTTTCTCTTCTTCTTCTGCACAAGCCTTGTCACCAATTTCTTTAACTTGGCAGTCTGTACTTGTTGTGACAAGATCACCAACTTCATCTCTTCTATGGCTTTTCCTTGTTGAATGACATCAAGATTGATGTTTCCCATAGCATCCATCAATTCCTGGTAGTTATATCTGTCCTCACCTTCTCCAGAAGTGTTACCCTCTATTGAAGGATCATGGGATCTTTTTGTAGTGGAAGCCTTCTGCCTAGCAGAAGCACTATCCACCCCCTTGGTTTCTTGGCACCGGGGACCTTTGAATGATTTCTCATTCAAAGTTGCCATGAGGGAGGTCTTATTTATGTTACCACTTTCCTCCTCTGTGCTAGCAGGAGTAGTGGCAGCCTCAGGACCCATATGCTCAACCTCCTCCTCAGAGAGCACCTCCTTTGGGTTGGGAGACACCCTTGTGGTTTCCCTGTAGATATTCTCTAAGGGAGAATCCTCCCTTAGAGGGCTTAAAGGCTTAGGGGTTGTTGGTACAAGAAGGGAAGAAGCCTTCTTTACCTGTTTCCTTTTGTATGTTTGGGTGATTGGTGAAGTTGGTCTATCAAGAAGAGACTGGGGAATTGATTTAGAGTGGGAAGGTTGGGATTGGCTAGCAGTGGGTTGGTCTAATGGGGGCCTTGACCCTGCTACCATACCTTCATCAGTTTGGGACACCACCATCATTGTAGAAACAATGGGGTGTCAACTCCTTCCGAGTCCCCAGCAGATCTTCTCATATTTGAGAAAACCTTGCCTTTAGGGGGTTTTGGTACATATATCCCATCAAAATGAGATATATACGACAATTCATGAGTAATAACTGCTTGAACAAACCTGGGTACATATAAAAGCTCTTTTTGTTTCCCAAGTTTGAGACAAGATCATTGAAAATCATTTTAGAAAAATTATACTTTCTGGCAGTGGCCAAGCATACCAAAGCATAAGCAATGGTGCTACTGAACTCACTCCATCCAGTAGTCTTTTTAGAGATGCAAAGCATCAAGGTATGAACAAAAAAACGCCATTGGGGTGAGAATTTAGCTATTGAGAACTTAAAAACACCCAATGGGCCTCCATACCCCGTTCTTGAAAGAGTAGAAAATAGTTCATCATTAGAGATAGAAGTTATACGAGAGGCATCGTCTAGACGTAGACGGATGCGAATTACCTCTTCAGTAACTGTTAATGGCTTGCCACACACCTTTGTCTTGATATTTGCACACCATTCTCAGTAACAATGGTGGCATGTGCCCAGAATTGCCTTTGATGCTCGATAAAGATTGAAGGCGAGACAGTGAGAGCATGAGCAATGTGGGTTGTCTTGAGGAAATCCACAATCTGGTGGAAACCAGTGGCCTGTTTGGGCTTCTGTAGCATCGCGATTTCATTGTGCTCGTCTATGAATGCCATTGATGCCATTGATCTTGAAGGTTCTTGCCTGAGAACTTTGAACTTGAGAGAGAAAGGGTTTAGAGCGCAAGTGAACAGTATGCAAAGAGTCGTTATGAACTTTTAGGCGGGCAAAGAGTATTTATAGTATTCGGGACATAAGCAGTATTAACCTAGAGCAGTATTAACTGAAAGCAGTATTAACTGAGAGCAGTATTAACCACTAGCAGTATTCACTGACTAGCAGTATTAACTGAAAGCAGTATTAACTAACTAGCAGTATTAACGGAGAGCAGTATTAACCACTAGCAGTATTAACTGAAAGCAGTATTAACCACTAGTAATATTAACTAACTAGCAGTATTAACTAACTAGCAGTATTAACTGTGCACTGCAGTATTAAAACTGTACAGGCAGTATTAACCATACTTACTCTTTTAAGCTTGTGATACACTGAGTACTGCTATACATATCCTGAAAAAGAAGATTAGTAACACCAAGAATAAACAATATACAGATATGTAACCACTTTTTGAGAAGGGGCTTATTCAGAGTTGATCATTCCCACACTTGTTACCAAGAAATTGAATCTACCTACATCAAAAGCTTTGGTGAATAGATCAGCAAACTGGTTATCAGTATGAACTTTCACAACTTGAATAAGTTTCTTTTCATTACAGTCTCTTATGAAGTGATACCTGATCTCAATGTGCTTTGTCTTTGAGTGCTTAACAGAATTATTCACAATGCTAATGGCATTGTTATTATTAATAAAAATTGGAGTGTGTAGAAAGGTTACCCCATAGTCCAGCATTTGATTCTGAATCCATAAGACTTGAGAACAGCAACTTGCAGCTTCTATGTACTCTGCTTCTGTAGTAGATGTGGACACTGTGGTTTGTTTCTTGCACTGCCATGACACTAGTCTTGCACCCAAAAACTGACATCCTCCAGAAGTAGATTTTCTGTCCAAGTTTGCTTCACCTAGATCACTATGTGAGTATGCAAGCAGGTCAAAGGATGAGTCATGAGGATACCAAAGTCCCAATCTAGGTTGCCCTTTGAGATATCTGAATATTCTCTTAACAGCTTGATAGTGAGATTGCTTTGGCCTAACTTGAAATCTTGCACATACATAGACTAGAAACATTATATCTGGCCTAGAGGTTGTAAGATACATGAGAGAGCCAATCATGGATCTGTAATGATGAACACCCATATCCTCCCCCTCAAGATCTGCTGTTATCTGCTTGTGTGTCTCCATAGGTGTGCTGGCAGGTTTTGAATCTGAAAAACCAAACTTGGTTAGAATGTCCTGCACATACTTGGACTGACAGATGAAGATTCCATCTGACTTCTGTTGAACTTGGAGTCCAAGGAAGAAAGTAAGTTCCCCCATGGAACTCATCTTGAATCTTTGATGCATTAGTTCCTCAAACTCCTTGCACATTTTATCTCTTGTTGATCCAAAGATAATATCATCAACATAGATTTGGACCAGCAAGATATCCTTATTCTTTCTCTTGATGAATAGAGTCTTATCAATGACTCCTATTTCAAAGCCATTTTCCAAGAGATAGGATGACAGAGTGTCATACCATGCTCTTGGAGCTTGATGTAGTCCATAAAGTGCTTTCTTCAATTTGTATACCCTGTCTGTATAGCTTGGGTTTTCAAACCCTGGTGGTTGACAGACATATACTTCTTCTTCAATTGAGCCATAAAGAAATGCACTTTTGACATCCATTTGGTAGACTTTGAATCTCATATAAGAAGCATAAGCCAGGAATAATCTAATTGCTTCTATCCTGGCTACAGGTGCAAAGACTTCTTCATAATCTATTCCCTCTTCTTGTGTATACCCTTGAGCCACCAGCCTTGCTTTATTCCTTATGACTATTCCTCTTTCATCTCTCTTATTCCTGAAGACCCATTTTGTTCCTATTGCTCTTTGGCCTTTAGGAAGGTCTACCAGATCCCAAACATCTTGCAGCTTGAACTGCAGTAGCTCTTCTTGCATGGCTTCTATCCAACTGGACTCTTTCATAGCATCATGTGCCTTCTTAGGCTCAAGCTGGGATAAAAAGCAAGAGAGCACTGTATGCTGTTGGTCTTGCATTTCTTGAAGCCTACTTTGATTTCTAGTCATCATAGGAGAAGATATATCCCCTATTACCAGCTGTGGAGGATGATTCTTTTGAATTCTGGTGTGATGACTAGGTTCTTCATTAAGTCTCACATCTAGATTTGAGTCATTCAACTCAACTGAGGTGCTTTCAGCAGCTACTTCTGGTTCTTTATTTTCTTGAGTCTCCTCATCTCTACTTTCTTCTTCACTCTAATTTGGTTCAATAGATGGTTCCTTTTCACAGTCTTCAACAGAATCCACTTTAGGTATAGGAAATATCACAGATTGAGATATATTGTCTTGAACTTGTGTAGTTCCTGATCCTCCACTCCCTGAACCTGCATAATCATCACTACTGAAACCAAAGGAGTTAGTTAGTGAATCAATGTCAAATAGCCACTGAGGACCAGACCCAATGGGATTTGGTGTGTTCTCATTGCATTTGACATTGTCACTTTCTTTAATTATTTTAGAAGAAGTGTTAAAAACTCTGTAGGCCTTACTCTGACATGAGTAACCAACAAGAAATCCATCATCTGCTTTGCTATCAAACTTACCTAAGTGAGATTTGGTATTGAGAGTTGTACAAGGACACCCAAAGGGTTTGAAAAATCCAATGAAATGTTTTCTTTTATTTAAAAGCTCATAAGGGGTCTTGTTCTTTGGCTTGACCACTAGAACTCTGTTTTGGACATAGCAAGCAGTATTAACTTCTTCAGCCCAGAAGGTAATTGGCAGTTTTGAATCAGCCAACAGAGATCAAGCAGCCTCTATTAGTGTCCTATTTCTCCTCTCAGCAACTCCCTTCTGTTGAGGAGTCCTAGGGGCACTATATTGTCTCTCAATGCCTTTCTCTTCACAGAAGGTGTTTAGATCAAAAATTTTAAACTCAGTCCCATTATCTGATCTAATGACTTTTACTTTTTGATTAGTTTGGTTTTCAATTCTTAGGATAAATGATTTGATCAGTCCACTTGTCTCATCCTTAGTTCTTAGAAAATATACCCAAGTAAATCTAGAGTAATCATCAACAATAACCAAGCAGTAAGATTTCTTGCCTATACTCATAACATTTGTAGGACCAAACAGATCCATATGCAATAACTGGAGACAAGAAGAAATTGTACTTAAAACATGCAACACAATGATCATCACATGAAAATACTTTTGAAGGTAAACCTCTTACAAGGTTGTTTTTAACAAGTTTGTTTTTAACAAGTTTGTTCATAGTCTTGAAGTTCATGTGACACATCCTTCTGTGCCAAAGAAAGGATTCATCCACAGAAGCTTTTGAAACAAGACAGTTCAGGGATGAATCACTAGAAACATTGTCCATATCTAGACAATAAACATTGTCCTTTCTTGGAGTTCTAAGTAGTATCATGCTTTCATCAACTACTTTGAACCCTAGAGCAAGGATCATACACTCTGTATTTGTAAATAATATGCTATGTTGTTTGTCACAAACCTGTGATACACTTAACAGGTTGTACTTCAATTGATCAACATAGTAGACATCCTCAAATGTCATCTTACCTTTTGTAACATTACCTTTTCCACTTATTTTACCACCAGTAAGATTATCTCCAAAAGCAACATGTCCTCCATTGATATGCTTGAAATCCTGAAGGCATGACATGTTACCTGTCATGTGCCTAGAGCAACCACTATCAACATGCCATATGCTCTTTCCCTTGAGCTGTTGGTTGCCCTGCACATATAATAAATCAGTTAGTATGAATTAGGAACCCAAGCCAAAGTGGTCTTGGGTACCCCTTTCTTATCAAAATACTTGCATTCTTTCTTGACAAGATTTTTAAACTTTGACTCCTCATTTCTGGAGTACTTTGTTACAATGATAGGTTTTGAAACACATTTGCTAGAAGCAGTACTGTTTTTAGAAGTACTAACTGCATTAGCAGCACTTGCATACTTAGCAGTACTAACCTTGTTAGAGGTAGTAACTGTGTTAGCAGTAGTAATCTTTGAAGAGGTACTAACAGTCTTAGCAGCATTAAAATTTTCAGCAGTACTAACACTGGTAGCAGCAATAATACTTCTAGCAGCACTATCTCTGTCAGCAGTACTAACAGTTTTAGTGCTTCTTGGCACCCACATTTTAATACTTTCTTTTAAAACCTTTTTCTTCATGGGGCCTTTGGTTTCAACAGATTTCTTCATCACATGTTTCTTTCCAGCCTTCCTATAACCAACAGGTTTTTGCACAAATCTTTGAAAGTTCATCTGTTGGTTAATAGGATTGAAGAAACAATACTTAGCCAAATGATTCAGCTTGCCACATATGAAAGAGGGTTTTGGTCTGATTATTTTATTCAGATCAACACCTTGTTTCTGAGCCCATTGATTATTCTAGTTTCTTTGGTTACCTCTTTTTATACCAGAATTTAGGCTCTTAGATTTATTGCAAGCACACTGTTTACAAGGTCCAGGATTCACAACAGTGGTTTGTTTGTAATGGACCTTGTTATCCTTTCCTTTGGTCTTCTCTATCTCCTTAGATTTGACCCAGATTTTCCCACATCCCTCATTGGTGATAATGTTGTTTTCTAATGGTATCTCTTTACTCACAGCATTATTCCTATTCTCACTAGCTTCTTTCTCAGTCAAATCCTTAACTACTACCTCATCCAAAGGATCTATCTTAAAAGCTTCCTCAGGCAAGTCCTTTTTCTCCTTGGTCTCTAACAAGTCTGAAGTAGGAGAGATATAGTTGTTGTTGTAAGGAGGGGGTGTATTGTTGTATCCAATACCAGGCTTCATCTTATCATGAATCTGAGCCTTTAGAAGAGAATCCATTGCTTTTGAAGCATATGAAAACTTTTCTATGTCAAGCTTAACCTTAGATAGTTCTTCTTTCAGCCTATCATTCTCTTCTAAGGACTTAGACAGTTTGGTCTCTAATTCATTCTTTTCCCACTTCCAATAGTTTGTGTCATAAGAGTGTTGAAGTTCATTAGCTTGAAAGCCTTTGATTTGTTCTTCAAATCTCTCTATTATCAACACATAGTCTCTTCTGTCCTTTTCTAATCTTTTGAGGTCATCACACATGCTTTGGTTGTGATCCCTGTACCTTTTGACAGTGTCTGTGCAAGATTGAGTGCAAAGATTAGAAATTACCTCAGAGGGGCGATCAGACACTTCTGCCATAAGAGCTTGATTCTGAATGGCTTCCTCAGCTTGGTCACTCCAGTCAAACCCCATTCCTTGTTGAGAAACAAGAGCTTGAGCAGGATTCTTGCTTTGATTATAGCCTCCATTCTGAGTTTGTTGGTGGTTGTTGTTTGGAACACCACTTCTGCACTCTCTAGCAAAGTGTCCTTTCATGTGGCACTTATAGCATTCCACCTTTGTCTTGTCAAAACCAGCTCCATCTTCTCTTCTTTGAGAGAAGTTGTTCCTTCCTGTTCTTTTGATAAACTTCTTCACCCTCATAGATAACATGGCCATCTGCCATTTGATGTCCATCTCCTCCAGGTCATCAGGGTGAAGTTGTTCCAGATCATCATTAATCAAAGAGTTGTTGCTGTGACTGGACAAAAAGGCTTCAAAGATAGTTTCAGTGCCTTTTTCTGAATTCACTCCACTGGCAGTACTAACTGTTTCAAGGTTGGCAGTAGTATCAGTAGATGCTGATAGAAGTACAGCATTGTGGATATAACCAGTGGGCTTCTTCTTGGTTTCTACCTCAGTTTCAAAAACTCTTAGATCATTATATAGATCATCAAGTTCCTTCTCTTCAAGATTGTCACTCTGCCTATATGAGACAGTGTACATAGTCCATTCATCCCCAAGAGATCTGAGGAACTTTCTGTTGATATCATCTTGCTCCATCTTCACTCCTACAGTAGCCAGTTCACCAATGAGCTTGTTGAACCTATCAAAAGTTTGAGTCATAGACTCATTCTTTGAAGAAGTGAAGTTCTCATACTGCTGCTTTAGAACATCTCTTTGATTTCTTTTGATGCTTTTAGTTCCAGCAAATCTTTTCTCTAGAGCATTCCAGAGAATCTGAGCATCAGTGCAGTTGCAAAATGGATGTTGATATTCATTGGGGATGGCCAAGAGCAGAGTGCTCAAGGCCTTCATCTCTGTCTGTCTGATCTTCCTCTCACCATCTGTCTTTGGTGGAGGTCTTTTCCCATCTGGTCCAATCTTTCCTGCTTCAGAAGGACCATTCTCAATGATATCCCACATTGAGTAGTCAGTGAGAAGAATGTATTGTCTAATTCTGATCTTCCACATGTCAAACTCATTGGGTTTGAGCATTGGAACCTTAGAGACCAGAGTACTGTTTGATTCTGCAAGGTTTTCCATGATGAATGAATAGATGTTTCTGAGAGAACTTGCTCTGATACCACTTGTCAGGATCGAATTCTTAACAAGAATAAAGTCTCAAAAACAATATCAAAGAAGTTTGTGGAATAACACTTTGATATTCAATGCAACAGTAAACAAACAGTATATATGATTAACAAATTGTAAACTTGTATTGAATGATTAGAATTACAAGATTACACACTCAACCTCAATATTGATGAACAGGCTCACCAATACGAATTCTACTTCTCTAGAATTAGGATCTATGCCTTGAGGTTGATTCTCTCTAAAAACAAAAACTTAGTATTAAATCTGTTCTATACATTCTATACATATACTGAACAAAAGATAATTACAATAAATAAAATATCTTTAGTATATCTTCCATGAATATCTTCAGCTTTCCATGTTTATCTTTAACCACGAACTCTTCATCATTATCTTCACATTATCTCTGAAGCAGCATTAACTTGGTCTTAGCAGCATTAACTACTAAGCAGCACTAACCACTAGCAGTACTAACTAGCTAAGCAGTACTAACTTTGTTCAAGCAGCACTAACTTTGACTAGCAGTATTAATTCTACTAGCAGTAGTAATACTCAGCAGTATTAACTTTGAAGTCCTCTAGCAGTAGTAATTCAGAACTAGCAGCATTAACCATACTTGAGCTTTTCTTCAGTTCCCAACACTTTCAAAACCTCAGCTCAATTTTCAAGATTAGGATCCAGACCTAGACTTTGATTGATAGTTCTTCTGATCACTATTATGGCCATTTTTGAACCTTTAGCACATACCAGCTTGGCTTTCAGCATCCCTTGCAGCTTTGCTTTGCTGAGGTCATATACTTTATCCACCAAGTAGTATTCATGATAGCTCTTGTCAATGGTTATCACAAAGACTCCACAATTTTCAAACAACATCTATTTATCTTTTCTTTTAAATCCATTCTCAAGATGCAAGTCTTTGATAACATACTGCACTCTTTCAGGATCAAACATCATGCACAAGTACTTCATGGCCATCTTTTTAATGTTCATCCCTACTCCTTTCAGTAAATCCCCATACAAGTTCAAACCACCCTTGAACATTTTTTCCAAATCCACTCTAGTACAGCTTCTGATTATTTTACCCCATGTAGCATACACTTCATAATGATCACCCATTCTCTTTATTCTGAAATACTCTGTTCATTTATCCACTAGAGTATCCCAATGGATAATCTCTAGATCTTCCACAGAGATGGGATCAACTTTCACTAGTTCTTCATTTGTTATTGTCATGTACAACTCAAACTGTTTCTCAGGTTGTCTTTGTTGTTCTGATTGTGGAGTTGTTGGCTCTTGATTCTGAACTGGAATTTCAACCTGTTCTACAACAGTAGCTCTTTCAGCTTCTGTTCTTGCACTATCCTTCTCTTTCTCAACTTCTTCAAGTCTTGGCCTCTTTGCCTGTTTCTTTGAGGCAATAGACTTCATTCTCTTAACAGCTCTGATCTTCTGGGCTACTGTTTCTTCTTTCTTGACTTCTGCCCTTTCTTTTGTAGGAGTGCCTTCTTCACTGTCATGGAAGGGTTGTTGAATATTCAGATCATGTCTCTCTTTCATTTTTCTTTCAAACTCAACCCTCTGACTGAAATCCCCTTGAAGCTTGGCCATCTCCTTCTTGTATAATTCCTCAATTCTGCTGAAAGACATGTTAGTAAACATTCCTTCAGGGACTCCAATGGACCCTTTCATGAAGTTGATCATCTTTCTCTTTTCCTGTGCAGCCAGAAAGGTCTTAGAAGGTTGTCTTTGTCTTGTCTTTGATGGTTGCCTTTGCCTAGATGCTTTCATAGTAACTTTCTTAGCAGCAAGCTTTAAACTCTTCTGATATTCTTCATTTATCTTTGTAGACAAATCTAAGGCAATATGTCTGTCCTTAGCTGTTTGGATCTCTTCCTCCTTTTCAATCTCTTCTTGTAGCTTCTATGCTAACTCTTCATCCAGTTCTATTTGTGAGGATTTCTTTGATGGTTTCACTGTTTCAACCACTTTTTCTTTCCCTTTCCTTTTGGCCTCTACCTCACTGACTTCTTTTCTTTTCTTCTCTGAGCCACCTTCTTTGATTACCACTCCCTTAGCCTTTTTAGTGGCCTTGGGAGTGTCAGTCTTTGCCCTCACCAGAGTTTCAGCAATCTCTATCTCCTCTATAGACAAACCAGTTTCTGCTGCTACCTTCTCTGTTTCTACTGGTGGTTCTTCAGTTTCTGATGCTGACTCAGTTACTGCTGCTTTACCAATTTCTGCTGCTTTCACAAAAGTTTTTGGTGCTTGTTCTGTTTCTGCTTCTTTCTCAGTTTCAGCACCAGTCTCCCCCTCAAATTGAGATTCCATGCCAACAGGGCTTTTCTTTTCATTTTCAACCTCTTGAGTCTCCCCCTTTTTTGAAGCATCATGATCAATGCTCCTCTTCTTCAGAACAAATTAGGTTTTCTTCTTTTTGTGCACCAATTTGAGGACCATCTTTTTGAGTTTGGTAATCTGCACTTGTTGAAAAGTGATCACCTTTTTCATCTCTTGTATCTCCAAATTTTGATTGTGAACTTCCAAACTTATTGTACCAAGAGTATCCATCAATTCATCATAAGTATATTTGTGCTCACCTCCTTTAGGTGTTTTTACCACCCTTGAAGGATCCTTGGATCTTTTAGTAGAGGCCTTCTGCCTAGCAGAAGCACCTTCTACCCCCATGGTTTCTTGGCACCTGGGACCTTTAGATGATTGATCACCTAAAGTTGCCGTGGGGAAGGTCTTAGAGATGTTCACACTATCCTGATCCACACCTTGTGTAGAGTCAGTAGTGTGAGCCTTACTGCCCACATGCTCATCCTTCTCCTTATAGAACACCTTCTTGGGGTTGGGACACACCCCTATGGTTTCCCTTTCGATATTCTCTGATGGAAAATGCTCCATCATAGGGCTTGTAGGCTTTGGGGGTGAAGATACAAGAAGGGAAGGAACCTTCTGTACCTTTTTTCCTTATATATGTTTTGGTGATGGGGGATTTTGGCTTGACAATAAGGATCTGAGGAGTATCAATTGAAATGAATGGTGTGGGTAGGTCATCAGTTGGGTGGTCAGATGTGGGCTTTGACCCTGATGCCTCACCATGGGAATGAGACATAACCATCATTGTAGAGAACAATGGTGTCTCTTGTCCAGAAAAGTCCTTACTTGGTCTTTTCATGTTGGAGAATACCTTCCCTTTGGGAGGTTTTGGTACATACACCTCATTGAAAGAGGGTAAATCCGTCAATTCATTATTTAGTACTTCTTGCACAAACCTTGGATACATATAAAAGATTTTGGTTTTGGTATCCAGGTTTGACATTAAATCATTGAAAATCATTTGAGAAAAATTAAACTTTCTAGAGGTAGCTAAGCAGACTAGAGCATAAGCTAAGGTACTGCTGAACTCACTTCATCCAGTTGTTTTTCTACAAATACAATGTTACAGAGTATAAACCAAAAATCTCCACTGAGGTGAAAATCTATTTTTGAAAAACTTATAGACCTTAGTTGGACCTTCATACCCCATTCGACCAAGTACTTGGAAGAGATCTTCCTTGGAAAGAGAGGTAATACCTAAGGAATCATCTAGTCGTAGATGAATGCGAATACAACCTTCTGTGATGGTTAGAGGTTTATCAAAAAACCTTGATTTGATGACTTGATTGCCATCGTTAGTGTGAATGGAAGCATTGGCCCAGAATTGTCGCAGATGTTCCACATAGATTGTGGGATTGACAGTTAAAGCGTAGGCCATGTGGGAGGATTTTAGGAAATCCACAATCTGGTGAAAACCCTCTGCTTTCTTGGGTTTCTGTAGCATTGCCAACTCATTGTGATCATCAACAAACACCAGTCCTACCATCGTTCTTGGATTGAATCACTACTAGGGTTTATGCACTGGGAAGCAAGAATTCGAGAGAGAGAGAGAGAGAGAGAGAGAGAGAAAGAGCACTCGTAGGAAATTCAAAGATCCGTTTGGATTTTGGCGGTCAAAGAGAGTATTTATAGGTGGAGGGTTTCAGTTAGAAGCAGTACTAAGTACCTTAGCAGCATTAACACAGACTAGCAGTATTAACACATACCAGCAGTAGTAACGCATAATGGCAGTATTAACACAGACTAGCAGTATTAACACATACCAGCAGTAGTAACGCATACTGGCAGTATTAACACATACCAGCAGTAGTAACACTGAGTAACCATACTTAACCATATTTGAACTGTCAGAAAGAGTAATAGTGAGAGCAGTATTAACTGAACTAGAAGTACTAAGTATCCAATTCAGCAATGTAATCTGAAACACTTAAACAGACATAGTTAGCAGGACCATGCACAATACATTATGAGAAAGTAAGCAGGAAGGAATCCCTACAGAAATGGTACATAAAGAAAATCAAAAGAGGCTTATTCAATGTTTATCATGCCTACACTTGTGACCAATAATGTGAATCTGCCCACATCAAAAGCTTTGGTGAATAGATCAGCAAATTGGTTACTTGTGTGTACCTTCAAAACCTGAATTAACTTCTTTTCATTGCAATCTCTAATAAAATGGTACCTGATTTCTATATGCTTGGTTTTAGAGTGCTTGACTGGATTGTTAACAATGCTTATAGCACTGTTGTTATCAATGAAGATTGGAGTGTGAAGAAAAGTAACACCATAGTCCAACATCTGATTCTGAATCCATAGCACATGTGAGCAGCAGCTTGCAGCAGCTATATACTCTGCTTCTGTTGTAGAGGTGGACACTATGGTTTGCTTTTTACACTGCCAAAAAATTAGTCTTGCACCCAAAAACTGACATCCTCCTGATGTAGACTTTCTATCCAAGTTTGCACCACCCAAATCACTATCAGAATATGCAAGTAGATCAAATGGTGAGTCATGAGGATACCAAAGACCCAACCTAGGTTGTCCTTTGAGATATCTGAAGATCCTCTTGACTGCTTGAAAATGAGATTGCTATGGTCTTACTTGAAATCTGGCACACACACAGATAGTAAACATAATATCTGGCCTTGAAGCTGTTAGATACATGAGGGAGCCTATCATAGATCTTTAATGATGAACATCTACATCCTCCCCATCAAGATCTACAGTGATCTATTTGTGTGTTTCCATAGGTGTGCTTGCAGGATTTGAATCTGAAAATCCAAACTTTGTAAGTATATCCTGCACATACTTGGATTGGCTGATGAAGATACCATCTTTCTTCTGTTTAACCTGTAGCCCAAGGAAGAATGTAAGTTCACCCATAGAGCTCATCTTGAATCTTTTGTGCATCAGCTCCTCAAACTCCTTGCACATATAATCTTTTGTGGATCCAAAGATGATGTCATCCATATAGATTTGCACAAGCAGGATGTCCTTCTTCTTCCTTTTGCTGAACAGAGTCTTGTCAATTACTCCCCTTTCAAAACCATTTTCCAAGAGATAGGTAGACAGAATGTCATACCATGCTCTTGGTGCTTGATGTAGCCCATAGAGTGCCTTCTTTAGTTTGTATACTTTATTAGGAAAGGTAGGATTCTCAAACCCTAGAGGCTGACAAACATACACTTCTTCATCAATTTTCCCATATAGAAATGCACTCTTGACATCCATTTGAAATACTCTGAACTGCATGAAAGAAGCATAGGTTAGAAATAGCCTAATTGCCTCAATTCTTGCTACTGGTGCAAATACTTCTTCATAATCTATCCCCTTTTCTTGTGTATACCCTTGTGCCACAAGCCTGGCCTTATTCTTTATCACAATTCCTCTCTCATCTTTCGTATTCCTGAAAACCCATTTAGTACCAATTGCCCTTTGTCCTTGTGGAAGATCAACTAGATCCCACACATTTTGCAGCTCAAACTGCAGCAGCTCCTCTTACATTGCTTCTATCCAGTTTGGTTCTTTCATTGCATCATAGGCCTTCTTGGGTTCAATCTGAGATTGAAAACAAGATAACAAACCTGACTGCAAGTCTTTGAATCCTCCTATCTTACTTTGATGCCTTGTGATCCTAGGAGAATTGATGTCACCAATCATCAACTGAGGAGGATGATTTTTCTGAGTTCTTGTTTGATGTGCAGCCTCCTCATTGATATTTGCATCCAGATTAGAGTCATTCTTCTCAAGAGTGCTTCCACCAAATACTGAAGAATTTTCTTTATCAGTATCATCTTCTGACAGTATGGGCATCTCAGGACTTGTGTTTCCTGAATTGTGAGCATCCTCTTTATCACTCTTATTCTCTTCATCACCTTTATCCTCTTCATTTTGTTCTGGTTCAGACTCCTCTGTTTCTGAATCCTCTTTCTTTTATTCCTGAAAAAATTCAACAGGATCCACTGTAAGTACAGGAAACAGCACAAACTCTTGTTTCTGTGCTTGTACATGTTCTGAATTTGTTCCTGCAGTTTGCACATTACTAAAACCCAAAGCATTAGTTAGTGAATCAATGTCAAACAACCAATCAGGACCTATACCAATTTGATTTGGTGTGTTCTCATTGCATTTGACATTGTCACTTTCCTCTATAATCCTTGAAGAACTACTAAATACTCTATATGCCTTACTCTGAGAGGAGTATCCAACAAGAAATCCATCCTCATCTTTGCTTTCAAACTTGCCTAAGTGAGATTTGGTGTTGAGAATTGTGCAAGGACACCCAAAAGGTTTGAAAAATCCAATAAAAGGTTTCTTCTTGTTAAAGAGTTCATAAGGTGTTTTTCCTTGGGATTTGACTACTAGAACTCTGTTTTGGACATAACAAGCAGTATTAACTGCTTCTGCCCAAAAAGTAATTGGTAATTTTGAATCTGCCAACAGAGATTTAGCAGCCTCAATCAGTGTCCTATTTATCCTCTCAGCAACACCATTTTGTTGAGGAGTTCTAGGAGCACTGTATTGTCTCTCAATACCTTTAGTCTCACAAAAGTTGCTTAAGTCATTGTTTTTAAATTCTCTTCCATTATCAGATCTGATGACTTTAACCCTTAAATTAGTTTGGTTTTCAATCCTAAGGACAAAGTGTCAGGATCTAATTCTTAACAAGAATAATGAACTCAGAAACAATATTAAAGAAGTTGCGGAATAACACTTTAATATTCAACAATCAATGTAACAGTGAATCAGAAATCATAACTTGTAAACTTTATTGAATGATTAAAGTTACAAGATTTCAAACAAAACCTCATTATTGATGAACAGGCTCACCAATACGAATTCTACTTCTCTATAACTAGGGTTCTAAACCTTGAGGTTAATTCTCTCTATGAAAACAAAAATTCAAAATTATTTTCTTCTGTCAAACTATTCTATATTATATACACAAAGATTGAATACAAGATAATTATAAAACATAAAAGATCTTTAGAATTCTTCCATAATTATCTTCAAAACCTTCCATGATTATCTTCAAACTTGATCTGCACGAATCTTGATTATCTCATAAGCAGTATTAAGTTGTAGCAGCATTAATCACTTTTGAGCAGTACTAATCTTCACCAGCAGTACTAACTTTGCTTAGTAGTAGTAACTTCTTCAAGCAGTATTAATCTGGCTCAGCAGTAGTAATCTGGCTCAGCAGTAGTAACTTGTCTCAGAAGTAGTAATCATGTTGGGCTAGCAGCATTAACCATATTTGAACAATTCTTTAGTTCCCAACAATCTCCCCATAACTTGACTTTTAGAAAGAGAAGTCAAGTTCTTCAGATGTGGTCTTCAAGATGATTTCAATACTTCAGCCTAGTTGCCCAAATTTGGATCCAGGCCCAGACTTTGATTGATTGTCCTTCTTACCACAATTCTGGCCATTTCTGATTCCTTTGCACACACTAGCTTAGCTTTCAGCATTCCTTCTAGCTTCTCCTTGTTGTGATCATACACTTTGTCCACTAGAAAATACTCATGATAGCAGTTATCTATTGTAATCATGTAGATCCTTAATCCTGTGCACCACCTTTTCTGGTTCAAACATCATACATAGATATTCCATTGCAACCTTGAGTAGACTTTCTTCAATTCCTTTCAAAACAGGCTCATATAACTTCATTCCCACTTTATGCATTTCTTCTAGGTCAGCCCTAGAACAACTTCTGATTACTTTCCCCCAAGTTGCATATATTTCAAATACATCACCAACTCTTTTGAGTTTGAAGTACTCCTTTCTGTTGCCCTTCAGAATATCCCAAATGATGACTTCTGGTGCTTTCATAGAAATGGGAACAGCCTGTACTGGTTCTATTACAGTCATGAATAAATCAACCTGCTCATTTGATTTCAGATTAGATGATTCTGGATTCTGCTCTGGTTCTGCTGAAGGTGGAACAGAAGATTCTGCCTCTTTTTCTGCTTCTTCAATCCTTGGCTTCTTGGATTGTTTCTTGGAGGCTATGGTCTTTACTCTTTTTGCAGATTTGGCTTCCACAGTAACATTCTCTTCTTTAGTGTATTCAGCCTTTTCTTTTGTAGGAGTGGCTTCCTCAGGGAAGGGTTGTTGGATGTTGAGATCATGCCTCTCTTTCATCCTTCTTTCAGCTTCTTCCCTTTGAGAGGAGTCCCCTTGAAGCTTAGCCATTTCCTTCTTATATAGCTCCTTAACCTTGCTGTATGCCATGTTAGTGAACATCTCTCCTTTGGCACCAATTGAGCCTTTCAGAAAGTTGATCATTTTTCTCCTTTCTTGATTGGCCAAAAAGGTCCTAGAAGGTTGTCTTTTCTGCTTCTTGACTAGCATTCTTACTGATATTTTCTTGGCCTCAACTGCAACTTTCATGCTCTTTTGATACTCTTCATTTAGCTTTTTAGCCATCTCCGGTGCAAGCTCTCTGTCTTTTTCAGATTGGAGTTGTTCTTCCTTTTCCATCTCAGCTTGAAGCTGTTTTGCCACTTCTTCATCTAACTCCAGCTAATTCTTTTTCTTTGATAGTTGTTCAGGTTCAACCATCTTAGCCTTTCCCTTTGCATCCTTCAAACATGTCTCACTGATTTCTTTTCTTTTCTTTTCAATACCTCCTTCCTTAATGACCACTCCCTTGGCCTTTTGAGTAGCCTTAGGAGTGTCATTCTTGGCTTTTACCAAAGTTTCTGCAATTTCTAACTCCTCAACAGATAGCCCTGTTGCTGCTGCTTCATTTATCTCAGCAGCATTAACTCCATCAGTAGCATTAACTGTTTCTGCTGCTTGAGCAAATTCTGTTTCTGTTTCTACTGCTTTTGATTCTATTTCTACTGCTGCTTGAACCTTATCTATTTCTGCTTCTTTCTCCCCCTCAAAATCAAATCCCATCTCAGATGTACTTTCCTTCTCTGCTTCAGCCTCTTGATTCTTCCCCTTGTTGAAAGCATCATTAGCACTTTTCCCCTTCTTCAACACAAATTGCCTTCTCCTCTTCTTGTGCACCAGATTGAGTACCATCTTCTTCAACTTTACTATCTGGGTTTGTTGTGATATAATAACCTTTTTCATTTCTTTCATTTCCAGATCTTGGTTATGCACTTCAAGGCTAATGGTACCAAGTGTGTCCATCAATTCCTGATAGTCATATCTATCCTCACCTCCTTTGGGTGTGTTTACCACCTTTGGAGGATCATTGGATCTTTTATTAGTAGAGGTCTTCTGCCTAGCAGAAGCACCTGCTACCCCCTTGGGTTCTTGGCACCTGGGACCTTTGGATGATTGCTCACCCAAAGTTGTCATGGGGAAGGTCTTATTTATGTTACCACTGGCCTCCTCGGTGCTAGCAGGAGTAGTGGCAGCCTTTACACCCATATGCTCATGCATCTCCTCAGTGATCACCTCCTTGGGGTTGGGAGACACCCCTGTGGTTTCCCTATAGATATTCTCTAATGGAGAATTCTCCATTAGAGGGCTTGAAAGCTGTGAGGGTGAAGGTACAAGAAGGGAAGGAGCCTTCTTTACCTTTTTCCTGATGTAAGTATTGGTGATTAGGGAAGTTGGTTTTTGAATAAGGGACTGAGTGATTGATATACTGATGGAAGGTTGGGATTGGCTCTCAGTGGGATGGTCTAGTGAGGGCCTTGACCCTGATGCCATACCTTCTTGATTGTGGGACACCACCATCATTGTAGAGAACAATGGGGTGTCAACTCCTTCCGAGTCCTTAGCAGATCTCTTCATATTTGAAAATACCTTGCCTTTGGGATTTTAGGTACATATACCTCATCAAACTGAGGTATATCCGTCAATTCCGTAGTAATAACTACCTGGACAAATCTTGGATACATATAAAAACTCTTTTTGTTGTCCAAGTTTGACACAAGGTCATTGAAAATCATTTTGGAGAAATTAAACTTTCTGGCAGTGGCCAAGCAGACCAAAGCATAAGCAATGGTACTACTGAACTCACTCCATCCAGTAGTTTTTCTAGAAATATAGTGCATAAGGGTATGGACGAAGAAACGCCATTGGGGAGAGAATTTGGCTTTTGAGAACTTAAAAACACCCAATGGGCCTCCATACCCCATTCTAGTGAGAGTGGAAAACAGATCATCATTAGAGATAGATGTGATACCTGAGGCATCGTCTAGACGTAAACTGATGCGAAGTACCTCTTCAGAAACTGTCAAGGGTTTGTCACAAACCCATGTCTTGATAACCTTCACACCATTTTCAGTAACAATGGTGGCATTGGCCCAAAATTGCTTCTGGTGCTCAATGTAGATGGATGGTGACACTGTAAGAGCATACGCGATATGGCTGGTCTTGAGAAAATCGACTATTTGATGAAATCCATCAGCCTGCTTCGGCTTTTGAAGCATTGCGATTTCGTTGTGCTCGTTAATAAACGCCATGGATGCCATCGAGCTTGAGTATTCTTGCCTGGAACTCACTAGGTGCTTGAGAGAAAAGAGTGAGAGAGAAGATGAACAGTATTCAAAGAGTCGTTATGAGCTTTTAGGAGGGCAAAACGGGTATTTATATGATTCAGGAAAAAAGCAGTATTAACTCTAACCTACTAGCAGTATTAACGAACTAGCAATATTAACTGAGAGCAGTATTAATGAACTAGCAGTATTAACTGAAAGCAGTATTAACCAACTAGCAGTATTAACTAACTAGCAGTATTAACGAACTAGAAGTATTAACTAACTAGCAGTATTAACTGAGAGCAGTATTAACCAACTAGCAGAATTAACTAACTAGCAGTATTAACTGAGAGTAGTATTAACTTTGCACTGGCAGTATTAAAACTGCACTAGCAGTATTAAAACTGCACTTACACTGTTTGAAGCTTATGATAGTCTGAGCAAGACAATTACTTCCTGAAAAATATGATTAGTAGCACCAAAGAATAAACAAATAACAGGTATGTAAACACTTTTTAAACCATGAGTTCATTCAGAGTTGATCATGCCCACACTTCTGACCAAGAAAGTGAATCTACCCACATCAAAAGCTTTAGTGAATAGATTAGCAAACTGGTTGTCAGTATGAACTTTAGCAACTTGAATAAGCTTCTTTTCATTACAGTCTCTAATAAAGTGATACCTGATCTCAGTGTGCTTTGTTTTGGAGTGCTTGACTGGATTGTTAACAATGCTTATAGCACTGCTATTGTCAATGAAGATTGGAGTGTGAAGAAAGGTTACCCCATAGTCCCGCATTTGATTCTGAATCCATAGAACCTGAGAGCAGCAACTTGCAGCAACAATGTACTCAGCTTCTGTTGTAGATAAGGACACTGTGGTTTGCTTCTTACACTGCCAAGATACTAGTCTTGCACCCAAAAGCTGACATCCACCTGAAGTAGACTTTCTATCCATATTAGCACCACCCAAGTCACTGTCTGAATATGCAATCAAGTCAAAAGTAGATTCATACGGATACCAAAGACCTAATCTAGGTTGCCCTCTTAAGTACCTGAGAATCCTCTTAACAGCTTGAAGATGTGATTGCTTTGGCTTGACTTGGAATCTGGCACACACACACACACTAGAAACATAATATCTGGTCTTGAGGCTGTGAGATACATGAGAGATCCAATCATTGATCTATAAAGATGGACATCAACATCCTCCCCCTCAAGATCAGCAGTGATCTGTTTGTGTGTTTCCATTGGTGTGCTTGCTGGCTTTGAGTCTGATAAACCATATTTGTCCAGGATGTCTTTCACATACTTTGATTGACTTATGAAGATCCCATATTTCTGTTGTTTCACTTGAAGCCCAAGGAAGAAGGTGAGTTCACCCATTGCACTCATTTTGAAGCTCTTGTGCATCAACTTTTCAAAGTCTCTACACATCTGTTCTTTTGTAGATCCAAAGATGATGTCATCCACATAGATCTAAACAAGTAGGATGTCCTTCTTACTTCTTTTAATGAAGAGGGTCTTGTCAATTATTCCCCTTTCAAACCCATTTTCTAAGAGATAGGTAGACAATGTATCATACCATGCTCTTGGGGCTTGATGTAGACCATAAAGTGCTTTCTTCAGTTTGTATACTCTATAAGGATATGATGGATTTTCAAATCCAAGGGGCTGACAGACATATACTTCTTCATCAATGGTACCATATAGAAAGGCACTCTTCACATCCATTTGATATACCTTGAACTTCATGTACGAGGCATAGGCTAGAAATAGCCTAATTGCCTCTACCCTTGCAACTGGAGCAAAGACTTCTTCATAATCTATGCCTTCTTCCTGAGTATACCCTTGTGCCACTAGCCTTGCTTTGTTCGTTATTACAATTCCTCTCTCATCCTTTTTATTTCTGAAAATTCACTTGGTGCCAATAGCTCTATGACCTTTTGGAAGGTCCACCAAGTCCCAAACTTCTTGCAATTTGAACTGTAGTAACTCTTCTTGCATGGATTCTATTCAACTGGAATCTTTCATTGCATCATAAACCTTCTTAGGCTCAATCTGAGATAGAAAGCAAGAGAGTACTGTATGTTGTTGATCCTGCAACTCTTGAAGTCTGCATTGATTTCTAGTTATCATAGGAGAAGAGATGTCTCCTATTACCAGCTCTGGAGGATGGTTCTTTTGTGTTCTAGTCTGATGACTAGGTTCTTCATTGATTCCCACTTCTATATTGAAATCATTTAAGTCAGCTGAGGGGATCTCATCAGCTACTTCTAGTTCTTCATGCTCTGAATTCTCCTTATCTCTTCTTTCTTCTTCACTCTGAATTGGTTCAGTAACAGTCTTCTTTTCACAGATTTCAACAGGTTCCATTATAGGTATGGGAAAGATCACAGACTGAGGAATAATGCCTTGTACTTGTATATCCCCTGATCCTCCACTTCCTGAACCTCCATCTAGAGTATTACCAAAGGCAACATGCCCTCCATCAATTTTCTTGAAATTCTTGAGGCAAGCCATGTTCCCTGTTCTATGCCTAGAGAAACCACTATCAACATGCTAGATGCTCTTCCCCTTGAGCTGTTGGTTGCCCTGCACATAAGATAAAACAATTAGTATTGATTGGGAACCCAAGCCAAGGTGGTCTTGGGTCTCCCTTTTTCATCAAAGTACTTACACTCCTTTTTGATGAGATTTTTAAAATTAGAACACTCTTTACTGGAATACTTTGTCAAGATGATTGATCTAGCAGCACAAACACTAGAAGCAGTACTAACTTTAGAAGTACTAACAGAGTTAGCAGCATTAACATTTGAAGAGGTACTAACAATGTTAGTTTTAGAAGTACTAATACTTTTAGCAGCAGTAACATTGTTAGTAGTAGTATTGCTTCTATCAGCACTATCATTGTCAGCAGCACTATTTATAGTAGCAGTACTAACAGTTTTAGTGCTTTTGGGAATCCACATCTTGACACTTTCTTTCACAGTCTTTTTCTTCATGTGGCTTTTAGATTTAACATGTTTCTTAGCCACATGGTTCCTTTCATCCTTCCTATAACCAAAGGGTTTTTGCACAGATCTTTGAAAATTCATCCTTTGGTTAATAGGATTAAAGTAACAGTGCTTGGCAAGATGATTCAATTTGCCACATATGAAACAAGGTTTTGGTCTGATGATTTTACTCAGATCAACTCCTTGTTTCTGAGCCCACTGATTATTCCAATTCCTTTGATTGCCCCTCTTTTTATAATGTTTTAGAGGCTCAGACTTATTACATGCACACTGTTTGCAAGGAACAGGATTCACAACTGTAGTCTGCTTGTAATGGATCTTTTTAGACTTTCCCTCAGTCTTCTCTATGTCATTGGATTTGATCCATGCCCTTACACAATCCTCATTGGTGATAATGTTATTTTCTAAGGGAATCTTATCACTCACAGTATTATCCTTACTCTTACTAGCCTCTTTCTCAGTCTTGTCCTCAACAACTACTTCATCTAAGGGATCTATCTTAGTGGCTCCCTCATTCAAGTCCTTCCTATCCTTGGTGTCTAGCAAGTCTGATGTAGGAGGGATGTAGTTATTGTTGTATGGAGGTGGTGTGGTATTGTACCCAATTCCTCTTCTCAGTTTGTCATGAAACTGAGTTTGTAGTAAAGAGTCTATTGCTTTAGAAGCATTGGAGAACTTTTCCACATCTAGCTTAACTATGTCTAACTCTCCTCTCAACTTTTCATTCTCCTCTTTAGACTTTGTCAGTTGGATTTCTAGATCATTTTTCTCCCACTTCCAGTAATTTGTATCATATGTGTGTTGCAGTTCATTGGCTTGGAAACTTTTAATTTGTTCCTCAAACCTCTCAACAATTTTCACATAGTCTTTTATATCTTTTTCTAATCTCTTAAGGTCATCACTCATATTCTGGTTGTGATCCATGTACCTTTTAACAGTATCTTTGCAAGTTTGAGAACAGAGATTAGAAAGTACCTCAGTTGGGAGATCAGATACCTCTGCCATGAGAGCTTGATTTTGAATAGCCTCTTCTGCTTTATCACTCCAGTCAAACCCCATTCCTTGTTGAGAAACAAGAGCTTGAGCAGAGTTTATGTTCTGGTTGAAGCTTCCAGTCTGAGCTTGTTGGTGATTGTGAGATACTCCACTTCTGCATTCCCTGGCAAAGTGTCCCTTCAGATGACACTTATATCACTCCACCTTTGACTTATCAAAACCTGCACCATCTTCTCTTCTTTGGGAGAAGTTGTTCCTCCCAGTCCTTTTAATGAACTTCTTCACCCTCATAGAAAGCATGGCCATCTGCCATTTAATATCCATCTCTTCAAGATCATCAGGATGAAGCTGTTCCAAGTCATCATGATTAAAGAGGAGTTTCCATGGCTGGAAAGAAAGGTGTAGATCCCAGTGCAGTGCAATCACAAGTAATTAAGAACAATGATGAACAGATTATAGGCCACAGCAACTAGTCATATGATTGATATAACTTCAAAGGGTTAAGGTTTACAGAGAGTATTTCTGATAAGGGTATGTAAACCTATTGACTAGAGATCTGAATAATGAATTTCTTTTCTTTTCTAAACTGTTCCACCCTAATTATGAGATAAATAAGCCTTTATATACATAGGCTTTACAAGCAATTGGGCTTATGGGCTTGGGCCCATCTAACAAATTAACTATTAAAGAATTACATTTCGAACCCTTATAAATACTTTATTCCACTTTCAACACGTAGGACTTTCAGTCCTAACAATCTCCCCCTAAAGTTGAATAAAGCATTTAACAACTTCAAAAACTTCAGGCCTTGATCTTCTTTCCCTCTTGAATCTTTTGAAGAACTTTGGTGTAGCATGTCTTCATGTCTTTCAACGCTCCCCCTTGACTAAAGCTCTTGGTCTTCATAGTATCAACTTTGTAATCAGATCCAATATACAGTAGCCTCGACTGAATGCACTATCACGCAGCTTTTAACTGTAGAAACTCAATCACATCAGATCAGCACACATGAAAGATAATGTGAGAGTTACTTGACATTCCACGGTGCTTCTTCAGTTTAAAACAAAGAATCTGTCTTTGAACCACGAGTTGAATAAGCTTTCATCTCAAGAACTTGTTTCAATCAGCGCGTAGGAGGAATAAATACAATCTTTGATACGGAAAGAATTACAAACTTGTAGCAGGCACCACATGATACGGGATCGAAGAAATAAAATCTTTGATATCTTCATCTTTGAAAATTAAACAGCATCTTCATCTCTTTGATCTCTTTCTTTAAAACTTTGAAATTGCACTTTTTCTCCCCCTTTTTGATGATTGTGAGCATCATGATCATCAAAACTTCTTCAATTTCAGCACTTTCTTTGATCTCCCCTTTTATGATAATTTGACTTTCTCCCATCTGTGATCTGAGTATCCGTCAATTCATAAAATGTATATATCCGAATCTTTTCAAATTCAGATATATTAGGAATGGTAAACCTGAATCAACAAATGATACAGTTAGTATGCCTGTAAGTAGCACAGAGCCACTTTGTACAACAGATGTACTTTGGAAAGGAGTTTTTGTGATGTCCACTCCCCCAGGGCATCCATTCAATCATCGAAAAACCACAAAGGAATTTTCTATGAATGTTATGACAACAAAACTCATTCCTTGTGTGCCCGTGCAAGTGTATGAATGATTGACGCTACTTAGCTATATCAGGCTCAAATTGTGTAAACTGTTGAGACAACAACAGATATTACACGGACTCAATGTGCATGAAAGAGATGCGAGGTGGGGCAACTTTCCTTCTTTTTCAATATCTAAATCTTCCGAGTGAAGAATAGAGAGCAGATATGTTGCGTCCCCAAAGAAAATGAAACATTTCTTTGTTAAGAAAGAAACGAGTGGTTGGTGGGTAAATGCAAGAGTTGGCATGGGTAGGTGCCTTTTTCAATGATGATCACCAATGAGTGTGAACCAATCAGAATATGTGGCTGCCCGGCTCAAAAAGTGGTTGGTGCAGAGTTCTGATATTCTTTTAACTCTGTTCTCACACCCTCTGTCAGGATCGAATTCTCAACAAGAATTAATTCTCATAAACAATATCAAAGAAGTTTGCAGAATAACACTTTGATATTCAATGAAACAGTAAATCAACACACAGTAAAATATGAATAACAAACTGTGAACTTGTATTGAATGCTTTGAAGTTACAAGATTACACACTCAACCTCAATATTGATGAACAAGCTCACCAATACGAATTCTACTTCTCTAGAATTAGGATCTATGCCTTGAGGTTGATTTCTCTCTCAAAACTTAGAATGAATGAATTAAAATCAAAAAATTATCTAACAATTCTAAACAATACTATATATATATATATATATATATATACTGAAGATAAAAGATAATTACAATTAATAAAATATCATCAGAATATCTTCCATGAATATCTCTAAGCTTCCATGAATATCTTCAAAATATCCAGCTGTCATCCTTTCCATACAGATCTCCATCTTATAAGCAGTATTAATCATAAGCAGCATTAATACTCTGAGCAGTATTAACTCTAGCAGTACTAACCATGCTCAGCAGCATTAATCTCTTCAAGCAGTACTAACTTTGAACTAGCAGTACTAATCTTGTTGAGCAACATTAACCATCAACTAGCAGCATTAATAATCAGAAGTACTAACTAGAAGTATTAACTGTTTTCTTCTAGCAGCATTAACTTTGTTCCAGCAGCATTAACTACAACTAGCAGCATTAACCACAGAAGTAGTAACCATGTTGAACTAGAAGTAGTAACCATGTTGAACTAGAAGTAGTAACCATCCTTGGCATATTTCAGACCCAACAATCTCCCCCTAACTTAACTTTTCAAAACTGAGAAGTTAAGTTCTTCAACATAGGGTCTTTATGATAATTTCAAAACTTTCTGCAATTACTAGTTCTTCTTGATTCAGTTTCTGCTGTTATCTTCTTTTCTGTTTCTGCTGTTATCTTCTTTTCTGTTTCTGCTGTTATCTTCTTTTCTGTTTCTGTTGTAGTTGCTGCTTTGTTTCAGCTTCTTCACTTATCTGCCCCTCAAAATAAGATTTCATATCAATACAAACTTTAATTTTCTTCTTTACCAGTACCAGCTTCTTGATATGATCTATCTGCTAGTGATAAGAAGTGATCACCTTTTTCATCTCTTTTATCTCCATAATTTGATTATGAACTTTCAGACTAATTGTACCAAGTGTATCCATCAATTCTTTGTAGTTAAACTATCCTCACCTCCTTTAGGTGTGATTATCACCTTTGAAGGATCATTGGAATCATTTTCCATCAATTCATTGTAGTTATATATGTCCTCACCTTCTCCAGGAGTGTTACCCCCTTTTGAATGATCATTGGATCTTTTAGTAGAGATCTTCTGCCTAGCAAAAGCACCTTCTACTCCCTTGGTTTCTTGGCACCTGGGACCTTTAGATAATTACTCATCTAAAGTTGCCATGGGGAAGGTCTTAGATATGTTCACACTGTCCTGTCCTGCACTTTGTGCAAAGTCAGTAGTGTGAGCCTTACAACCCATATGCTCTTCATCTTCTTATTGAGCACCTTCTTGAGGTTGGGAGACACCTCTATGGTTTCCCTATGGATATTCTCTAAAGGAAAATCCTCCCTTAGAGGGCTTAAAGGCTTAGTGGGTGAAGGTACAAGAAGGGAAGGAGCCTTCTTTATCTTTTCCTTATATAGTATGGTAATAGGGAATGTTGGTTTGACAAAAGGAATCTGAAGATTTATGCTTTGTAGTGGAAGGTGTGGATAGGTCATCAGTGGGTTGGTCTAATGAGAGCTTTGACCCTGATGCCTTACCTTCTTAATTGTGGGACATCACCATCATTGTAGAGAACAATGGTGTGTCAACTCCTTCCGAGTCCCTAGCAGATCTTCTCATGTTTGAGAAAACCTTGCCTTTAGGGGGTTTACGTACATATATCTCATTAAAATGAGGTTAATCCGTCAATTCCTTATTAAGTACTTCTTGTACAAACCTTGGATACAGATAAAAGCTTTTTGATTGATATCCAGGTTTGACATTAAATCATTTAAGATCATTTTTAGGTATAGAAAACTTACATTAGCAGTAGTAACACTTATCAGCAGCATTAACACAGACTGGCAGTAGTAACACATACCAGCAGCATTAACACAGTCTGACAGTATTCACTGAACTAGAAGTACTAACTACCTTTCAGTATTAGCAACCTGAAACACTTACAGACACAAGGTTAGTAGTACCATATACCATAAAATTTTCAAAAGTTACTTTATCTTTTGAAACTATACCTTTTTCACTTTTCTTACCTTCTGCTGGATCAAAAGTAACATGTCCTCCATCAAATCTTTTGAAGAATTTGAAGGCAGTCCATGTTCCTTGTTATGTGCCAAGAGCAACCATTATCTTCATTCCAAATGCTCTTCCTCTTGAGCTTTTGATTGCCCTGCACACTTGATAAATCAGTTAGTCTTTGAGGGAACCAAAGCAAAGTGGTCTTGGGTTGTCCTTTCTCATTTATATAATCTGTCAGTTTGGTCTGGATGAGTTGTTTAGGAATCTCATGGCTGGAATACTTTGTCAAGATTATAGGCTTTGCAACATTAATACTAGTAGAAGCATTATCCTTGTTAGCAGTAGTATTGGTTGCAGCAGCATTATTTTTGTTAGCAGTACTATCTGGGATAGCAGTACTAACAGGTTTCTTTACAATTGGAACCCAAACTTGAACAAAGTTGTTTGATTCTTTGTCTTTAAATTACTCCTTGGCTTATTTGGAGTATTTTTCTTTGGTTTAGCAAACTTGTTCTGAGCATGTGACTTTAAAGGTGCTATTTTCTCAGCCAATTGATTCCTTCTTTTATTCCTATAACCAAAAGAGTTTTGTGGTTTTCTTTGAAAAGTGACTCTTTGGTTGATAGGGTTGAAATAACAGTGTTTGGCAAGATGATTCAATTTACCACAGATAAAACACGGTTTTGGTCTATTGATTTTACTCAAATCAACCCCTTGTTTTTGTGCCCACTGATTATTCCAGTTTCTCTGATTTCCCCTTGGTTTATCATGTTTTTGGGGCTCAAATTTATTGCAAGAACACTGTTTACAAGGGACAGGATTCACAACTGTGGTTTGCTTATAATGGACCTTCTCAGACTTTCCCTCAGTCTTTTCTATGTCCTTAGACTTGATCCAAGCCTTTCCACATCCCTCATTGGTGATAATGTTATTTTCTAGAGGAATCTCACCACTCACAGTGTTCTTCTTACTCTTTTCATTAGAGTTCTCTTCTTCAGAGTCTATTTCAACCACCACTTTGTCTAATGGATCTACCTTAGTGGCTTCATCAGACAATTCCTTCCTATTCTTGGTCTCTAGCAAGTCTGATATAGGAGGGATGTAATTGTTGTTGTATGGTGGTGGTGTGGTGTTATAGCCTATTCCTCTTCTAAGTTTGTCATGGATTTGAGTTTGGAGCAAAGAGTCCATTGCTTTAGAAGCATTGGAAAATTTCTCAATATCCAGCTTGGCTTTCTCAAACTCACTCTTTATCTTCTCATTCTCCTCTTTAGACTTTTTCAGCTGAAGTTCTAGGTCATTCTTCTCCCACTTCCAGTAATTTGTATCATAAGAATGTTGAAGTTCATTGGCTTGGAAAACTTTGATCTGTTCCTCAAAACTCTCAACAATTTTTACATAGTCTTTTATATCTCTCTCTAATCTTTTAAGGTCATCACTCATTGTCTGGTTGTGATCCCTGTACCTTTTAACAGTTTCCATACAAGTTTTAGAGCAAAGATTAGACATTACCTCTGTGGGGATTTCTGTGCTTGAAGAATCTGAAACTTTAGCCATTGATGATTTCTGAGTTCAAGGAAGAATGATGATTGCAGGTTTCTGAGAATACTTGCTCTGATACCACTTGTCAGGATCGAATTCTCAACAAGAATTAATTCTCAGAAACAACATCAAAGAAGTTTGCGGAATAACACTTTGATATTCAATGAAACAGTAAATCAACACACAGTAAAATATGAATAACAAACTGTGAACTTGTATTGAATGCTTTGAAGTTACAAGATTACACACTCAACCTCAATATTGATGAACAAGCTCACCAATACGAATTCTACTTCTCTAGAATTAGGATCTATGCCTTGAGGTTGATTTCTCTCTCAAAACTTAGAATGAATGAATTAAAATCAAAAAATTATCTAACAATTCTAAACAATACTATATATATATATATATATACTGAAGATAAAAGATAATTACATATAATAAAATATCTTCAGAATATCTTCCATGAATATCTCTAAGCTTCCATGAATATCTTCAAAATATCCAGTTGTCATCCTTTTCATACAGATCTCCATCTTATAAGCAGTATTAATCATAAGCAGCATTAATACTCTGAGCAGTATTAACTCTAGCAGTACTAACCATGCTCAGCAGCATTAATCTCTTCAAGCAGTACTAACTTTGAACTAGCAGTACTAATCTTGTTGAGCAACATTAACCATCAACTAGCAGCATTAATAATCAGAAGTACTAACTAGAAGTATTAACTGTTTTCTTCTAGCAGCATTAACTTTGTTCCAGCAGCATTAACTACAACTAGCAGCATTAACCACAGAAGTAGTAACCATGTTGAACTAGAAGTAGTAACCATGTTGAACTAGAAGTAGTAACCATCCTTGGCATATTTCAGACCCAACACCCTCTTTCTTTTAACATTAAAGCTCACTTCTAACCAAACTCTCTTTTTCATTTTTCCGCTCCACACAATGAGAAAAACTTAACCGGATGAGTTATCTTCCCCACTCTTTGATTTATAACCCCTCACCCCTCAAATCACTCTAGGATAACTTCCGGGGTAGGAAACACTGGTTAACGTGAATCCATGAAAGTTCTGTTTAAGTTCTCACACAAATCCCATGTATGTCCTAAAACAAATAGTTGCTCAACAGTTCAACTTGTCCAATTAAGCACAAAATGTATGATACAATTGTCAAAATGTATGCTCATGAGATTTGAGCAATTGAACTTTGAAGATTTCTCAAAACAAAGATATTGAATGAAAGAAATGAAATCAAAAGACTTGTTTTGAGAAACTGACAATGTATCAATCAGATCAACTAAACTGGTTAGGGTATCAAAGAAGTGGATATTTTGTTTATATGAACAAATATAAACAATTTAGCAATGAAAGCACAAATTTCGAATAATTATAGATGCTCAACAACATTGAATATCAAACGGGGGTATTACCATCGAAAAATTGTTTTGCTATGAGACATGGTAATAACAAATACAAATGAAGTACTGAGCCTGTGTTTGTGAATACGTTACAGTATAAGAATAAGATAATACGCAAGTATTGATCTTTAGAAACACACAGTCAGTTAAACATTAAAGCTCAAGAATTGAAAAACATTTAAATTCACACTTCTAGATTCATGAAACCTTTTGAGAATCAGAAGTGGTTTGAACATTTCAGAAACTGTTTTTCAGGCTTGAAAGTTGTTCTTCTTTCAAACAATCAGAGATCTAGGATTAGAAGATATTTACCTTTTAAGCTCCCCTTCAAATCATGATAGAACGATATAGATCTATTAAGCTCCCCTTGGATATTTGCAAAATATCCAGGTCTAAACGTTGAAGAACGGGTCCTGATCTGTCATGTAATCATAAGCCAATCTTCGTTGAAGTACGGGTTCTAAGTTGTTTTACTTAGAAGCCTTTGTTCTTCTACTCCCCCTTGACAGTAGGTGCCTGCAACAAAGAGTCAGTTTTCGGCTTTGGTACCCACTGGTATTTGGGTCCATGAATGTTAGTTGCAGTTCTTGTGGGGGATATAGAATAAGAACCATACCAGAAATGATCACTGGTTTTGTGAATGTGATCATGTGTATGACAATAAGAACAGTGGTATTTCTTACCTGATAACCTGAGTAATTGATCTCTCGAGTAGATATGATCAGGTTTACCTTTACTCGCTTTGTTCTTCTTGGCATTAGACGCATGTACACATGATTCTCTTTCTTTCAGCTCATCTTCAACTGGTTTCTTCTTCCAGACCAGTTCCTCATCTTTGTATCTCCTTCTTCTAGGACGTGTACCTGAACCATCTATATTGCGATCATAGAAAAGGTTAGCTTTACGAATCTGATCAAAAGATTTAACTGACCTTTGTGTAGAGACATATTTCTGATTTGGGCTTGATACAGACTTTTCAAGCACTTTAATCGTTGAAGGGAAGTTGTCTTTTTCTTGAACAAGCAAGTCAATCTTCTTCGTGAACTCAGACTTGGTTTTCTGCTCTTTTAGTGCCTTCTCAGATAGCTCAGATAACTTGGCAGTAAGCTTTTTGATCTCAGTCTCAAACAAGATTCTTTCTTCTTCAAATCCCTTCTCAGCATCGTTTCTTTGGCCAGATATTTCTTTGAAGACACCAACATTCTTTTGTTCAATGGCCTTCTTCTCTTTGGCAAACTTCTCTCTTTCTAGAATGATTACTTTCTGAAAATCAGAAACTTGCTGAGAAAGTTTTATGCATTTCAGCTCAACTTCTTTCTTCTCATCAGCACATTTTCTCGAGAATTCTGAGAACTTCTTTGCGAAATATTTCTCTTTAGTCTCAAAATCAGATTTGTGTTTAGCAAGCAGTTGCTCCAAATCAGATAAACGCTTTTGAAGATCTGCATTTGCATCTTTCAGTTCAGAAATCTTTTCCTCAAAACTTTCAACAGAGACTATTTGCTGAGTTTTAGCTTCCAAAATAGAGATCTTTCCTTTTAGCTCAGAGTTCTCAGCTTCCAATTCTCTTCCTGTTAATAAACCCTTTGTCCCTATCACCAACCATTCAGCACAATCCCACAGCTCTTTTCCTGTCATGTTGTTAGTATTTATTTGACCAATAATTTCACTAAAAATGTCACTAATAAATTCATTACATATACTACTTTTCATATAATTTCGAGCATTATTATTGGCCCTCTCTCTTTGTTCCTTTTCCACAGGAGAAGCTTCTGGCGGAATTTGGGATTGGTTCTCTCCTTCAGTCAATGATAATCTGATATAGGGGCCCACTTCATTTTCATCTACAAAAGACAAAAAATCAGCTTTCCACTCTTCATATTCTCTTTTGGACCGCAGCCTTGGTATGTACACCATTTTGATCGTTTGAATAGAATGTATTCGCTCCGGCTTTGAAGAGAGATGAAACTTGAAAGTGCAGGGACCAAAAGTGACAAAATGTGAAACTTGAAAGTTTAGGGTCACAAATGACACGCTGAATCCTTGAAGTACGGGGGCTAAAATAAATGCACTGCAAAAAGATCGTGAGACAAAAAATTTGACCCTTTTGTACTCTTTTTCCTTTTTTTTTTTTAACACCCAGTCGAAGGTAAGACCGGAGTAGCAAGAATCCGGTCGAAGGGTAAGCCCGGAGGAAGCAGGTATCCGATCAAATGACAGGACCGGGATACACTTATCCGGTCGAAGGGACACGACCGGAGGAACTCTTATTCGGTCGAAGGGGCAAGACCGGAGCACAAGTGTCCGGTCAAATGAGTAATTCCTGGAAAACAAGTATCCGGTCGAATGCTCAGGTCGAATGACTATGAAAGCGATAAACACCAATAACAAATAAACCGATAAACACGATGAATCGACCGAAGAACACGAAAAATAGACCGAAGAACCCGAAGAATATCTGGGATTCGACCGAAATCAAAACCCAGATCTTCTCCTTCGATCGAAAGCAACAATCAATATTCACCAAAAATTCTTCGACCGAACAGAAATTGATTCAACCAAAAATCAACAGTAACCAAAAAAATCGACCGAACAGAGGATTTCCAGAAAAAAAATATTCGACCGAACTATATAAAACTTACTGTTTTAAAAAAAATGATCGACTAAAACCAACAGATATCTAATAATCAAACAAACAATTAATGCATGTAAATCAATTAACATAAGAAATTTATCTTAGGGTTTCAGACAAACCTTTTTACTGGATCAAACCTTTTTTGCCTAGTCGCTCTGATACCAATTGTAGATCCCAGTGCAGTGCACTCACAAGTAATTAAGAACAATGATGAACATATTATAGGTCACAACAACTAGTCATATGATTGATATAACTTCAAAGGGTTAAGGTTTACAGAGAGTATTTCTGATAAGGGTATGTAAACCTATTGACTAGAGATCTGAATAATGAATTTCTCTTCTTTTCTAAACTGTTCCACCCTAATTATGAGATAAATAAGCCTTTATATACATAGGCTTTACAAGCAATTGGGCTTATGGGCTTGGGCCCATCTAACAAATTAACTATTAAAGAATTACATTTCGAACCCTTATAAATACTTTATTCCACTTTCAACACGTAGGACTTTCAGTCCTAACAAAAGGCTTCAAAAACAGATTCAGTGCCTTTTTCTTGATTTACTCCATTAGCAGCATTAACTGATTCAGGGTTAGCAGTAGAATCAATTGATGCTGATAGGAGTGCAGCATTATGGACATATCCAGTAGGCTTCTTCTTTGCTTCCACCTCAGATTCAAACACTCTCAGATCATTGTACAGATCATCCAGTTCCTTTTCTTCCAATTGTTCATTCTGTCTGAATGAAACAGTATACATGGTCCATTCATCTCCAAGGGACCTTAAGAACTTTCTGTTTACATCATCTTGATCAATCTGTACTCCCACAGTAGCTAGTTCTCCAATCAGCTTAGTTGACATAAAGTTTTCATACTGTTGCTTCAATATTGCCTTCTGATTTCTCTTGGTACTTTTGGTACCAGAGAATCTCTTCTCTAGAGCATTCCAAAGCATCTGTGCATCAGTGCAATTGCAGAATTGGTGTTGATACTCATTGGGAATAGCCAAGAGCAGTGTGCTCAAGGCTTTCATCTTTGTCTGCCTTGTCTTCCTTTCTGCATCCGTCTTTGGTGGGATTCTTTTTCCATCTGCACCAATATTTCCTTCATCAGATGGGCCATTCTCAATGATGTCCCACATGGAGTAATCTGTGAGAAGAATGTATTGTTTGATCCTAATCTTCCACATGTCAAACTCATTAGATCTGAGCATTGGAACCTTTGAGACAAGGGTACTGTTTGATTCAACTGTGTTTTCCATGATGAATGAAGGTTTCTGAGAATACTCGCTCTGATACCACTTGTCAGGATCTAATTCTTAACAAGAATAATGAACTCAGAAACAATATTAAAGAAGTTGCGGAATAACCCTTTAATATTCAACAATCAATGTAACAGTGAATCAGAAATCACAACTTGTAAACTTTATTGAATGATTAAAGTTACAAGATTTCAAACAAAACCTCAATATTGATGAACAGGCTCACCAATACGAATTCTACTTCTCTAGAACTAGGGTTCTAAACCTTGAGGTTAATTCTCTCTATGAAAACAAAAATTCAGAATTATTTTCTTCTGTCAAACTATTCTATATTATATACACAAAGATTGAATAAAAGATAATTATAATACATAAAAGATCTTTAGAATTCTTCCATAATTATCTTCAAAACCTTCCATGATTATCTTCAAACTTGATCTGCACGAATCTTGATTATCTCATAAGCAGTATTAAGTTGTAGCAGCATTAATCACTTTGAGCAGTACTAATCTTCACCAGCAGTACTAACTTTGCTTAGCAGTAGTAACTTCTTCAAGCAGTATTAATCTGGCTAAGCAGTAGTAACTTGTCTCAGAAGTAGTAATCATGTTGTGCTAGCAGCATTAACCATATTTGAACAATTCTTCAGTTCCCAACACAAAGGATTTGATCAGTCCACTTGTCTCATCCTTAGTCCTCAGAAAATATACCCAAGTAAATCTAGAGAAATCATCAACAATGACTAAGCAATAGTACTTCTTTCCAATACTCATCACATTAGTAGGACCAAAGAGATCCATATGTAATAATTGAAGAGGTGAAGAGATTGTATTTATTTCTTTGGACTTATGAGAAGTTTTGTGTTGCTTTCCTTTAAGACAAGCAACACAATGATCATCACACGAAAACACTTTTTGACGCAAACCTCTTACAAGGTTGTTTTTCACAAGAATGTTCATTGTTTTAAAATTTATGTGACACATCCTGCTGTGCCAAAGAGATGATTCATCTAAAGAAGCTTTTGAAAATAGACAGTTTAATGATGAATCAGATGAAACATTCAAGTCCAAACAATAAACATTATCCTTTCTAGGAGTTCTAAGCAGTATCATATTTTCATCAACTACCTTTAATCTTGGGGCAAGGATAATACATTCAGTCTCAGTAAATAATATACTATGTTTCTTGTCACAGACCTGTAATACACTTAACAAGTTGTATCTCAATTGCTCAACATAGTAAACATCTTCAAAAGACATCTTACCTTTTGAAACCGTACCTTTTCCACTGATCTTACCTCCTGCTGGATTGTCACCAAAAGCAACATGTCCTCCATCAAACTTTTTGAAGTTTTGAAGGCAGGCCATGTTACCTATCATGAGCCTAGAGCAACCACTATCTATATGCCAAATTCTCTTCTTCTTGAGTTGTTGGTTGCCCTGCACATAAGATAAAACAGTTAGTTTTTAGAGGGAACCCAAGCCAAAGTGGTCTTGGGTTGCCCTTTCTCATCAACATATTCATAATCAGTAATCTTAGTCTGGATGAGATGATCAGAGTTAGGAATTCATGGCTGGAATACTTTGTCAAAATTATAAGCTTAGCAGTATTAACCCTGGTAGCAGTATTAACACTGGTAGCAGTACTAACTTGGTTAGCAGTACTAACTTGGTTAGCAGTACTAACTTGGTTAGCAGTACTAACTTAATTAGCAGTACTAACTTGGTCAGCAGTAGTATTGCTATCAGCAGTATTATTTCTGTTAGCAGTACAATTTGATGTAGCAGTACTAACTAGTTTCTTGACTTTTGGAACCCAAATCTTGACAAAGTTGTTTGCTTTCTTATGATGTGAGTTACTCCTTGATTTGCTTGGAGTGTTTTCTTTTGATTTAGCAAACTTATTCTGAATATGAGATTTCAAAGGTGTTGTTTTCACATTCTCAGCCATGTGATTCCTTTTTGATTTCTTCCTATAACCAAAAGAATTTTGTGTTTGTCTTTGAAAAGTAAATCTTTGGTTAATAGGATTGAAATAAGAGTGTTTGGCTAAATGATTCAATTTGCCACAAATAAAACAAGGCTTTGGTCTATTGATTTTGCTTAGATCAATTCCCTGTTTTTGAGCCCACTGATTATTTTTGTTTCTCTGACTTCCCCTTATTTTATCATGTTGATGGGGCTTGTTATGTTGACAAGTACATGGATTTACAACAGTAGTTTGCATATAATGATTTCCCTATACCTTTTCCTTTCCTTTCCTAGAGGTCTCAGCTTTCTCACTCTTACCATTCTCTTTCTCTATCTTGGACATCTCCACTTTCTCACTCTTGACAAATGGTTTACCCCCCCCCCCTCTCATTTGTAAGAATGTGGTTTTCTAAGGGAGTTTCTTTATGGTCTTCCTTATTCTTACCCTCAGTATTCTCTTCTTCAGACTCTGTCTCAACCACTACTGTATCTAGTGGATCTACTTCAGTGGCTCCTTCAGGTAATTCCTTCTTATCTTGTCTTTCTAAGAGGTTTGAGGTGGGTGGAATGTAGTTATTATTTTAAGGTGGAGGGGTGTTGTTGTAGCCTATTCCTCTTCAATTTGTCATGAACTTGAGTTTTGAGTAAAGAGTCCATTTCTTTAGAAGCATTGGAATATTTCTCAATTTGGCCTTCTCAAATTCACTCCTAATTTTCTCACATTCCTCTCTAGACTTTTCTAGCTTAATCTCTAACTCTTTCTTCTCCCACTTCCAATAGTTGTGATCATATGAATGTTGAAGTTCATTAGCCTGGTATGACTTAATTTGTTCTTCAAAATTCTCAACGATCAAACTATACTCTCTTCTATCTTTCTCTAACCTTTTAAGGTCATCACACATGCTCTGATTGTTATCCCTGTACTTTTTAACAGTTTCAAGACATGCTTTAGAGCAAAGGTTAGATTTTACCTCTGTAGGGATTGCAGTGCTTGAGGACTCTGAAACCTCAGCCATTAATGTTTGATTCTGGATTACCTCTTCTTCTTGATCACTCCAATCAAATCCCATTCCATCTTGTGAGACAAGTGCTTGAGATGGATTCCTGTTATAGTTAGTGGACTTTGATTGTTGATTGTTGCTTCCATGCTGTTGAGACATTCCTCCTCTGCATTCTCTTGCAAAGTGCCCTAGCTTATGACACTTGTAGCATTCTACCTTGGATTTGTCAAATCCAGCCCTAACTTCTCTTCTCATGGCAAAGTTGTTTCTGCCTGTTCTTTTGATGAATCTTTTGACTCTCATGGTGAGCATTGCCATTTGCCACTTGATATCCATCTCTTCAAGGTCATCAACATTGATCTGCTCTAGATCATCATTGATAAGAGCCGATTTAGCATGACCAGCAAGGAATGCTTCCAAAACAGAATCATTAGGTCTATCCTGTTTTGATCCATATGTAGCACTAACTGATTTTGTATTAGTAGAAGAATCAGTAGTAGATGATAAGAGAGAAGCATTGTGAGAGTATCCAGATGGCTTCTTCTTAGATTCAACTTCTGCTTCAAACACCCTGAGATCATTGTAGAGATCATCAAGTTCCTTATCCTCCAGATTATCATTCTGTCTGAATGATACTGTATACATGACCCATTCTTCACCAAGAGACCTTAGAAACTTTCTGTTGACATCATCCTGGTCCATCTTGACACCAACAGTGGCCAATTCTCCAAACAACTTGTTGAATCAATCAAAGGTTTAAGTCATAGACTCGTTCTTTGTAGACATAAAGATTTTATATTGTTGTTTGAGAATTGCTTTCTGATTTCTCTTAGTGCTTTCAGTACCTGAAAATCTCTTCTCCAATGCATTCCACAGGATTTGAGCATCAGAACAGTTGCAAAACTGATGTTGATATTCATTAGGAATTGACAAGAGCAGAGTGCTCAAGGCTTTCATCTCAGTCTGCCTCATCTTTCTTTCTCCATCAGTCTTTGGTGGAGGTCTCTTGCCATCTGCGTCCATCTTTCCTTCATTGGAGGGACCATTCTCAATGATGTCCCACATTGAGTAGTCTGTGAGAAGAATGTACTGTCTGATTCTAATTTTCCACATGTCAAACTCATTGTGTTTGAGCATGGGGACCTTTGAAACAAGAACACTGTCATGTGATCCGTCCATGATGATTATTGATTTCTGAGTTCCTTATGCTCTGATACCACTTGTCAGGATCGAAATTCGAAACAAGAATTTAAACTAAACACTCAGAAACTATGTTAAAGAAGTCGCGAAATAATACTTTAACAATAAATAAATCAAACAGTGTATGAACTCAAATCACAAGTTATATTGAATTAACTTAATGATTACAAACAAAACCTCAATATGTTGAACAGACTCAACAGGCGTTCTATACTTCTCTAAAGAAAGGATTAAAACTAATCTTCATGTTAATTCTCTCTAAACGTATATGCAAAACTTGTAAAACTTGTTTATCTAACAAAAACTACTAGACTATATATACAGAACTGATTACAAGATAATTACTAAGGAAATATTGATCTTCAGCATCCATTCCATGATTATCTTCATTATTATCTTCAGCTCCTAGTCTTTCGTTCCAAGTCATCATTATCAACATCGTCTTCATAAGCAGTATTAATCATCCAGCAGCATTAATATTCAAGCAGTACTAACTCTCCAAGCAGTACTAACTATTTTTCTAGCAGTACTAACTCTTCAAGCAGTAGTAATCTTACAAGTAGCAGTAGTAAAATCTTCAGCAGTATTAATCTTTAACACTTCAGCAGCATTATCCAGACTTAACTCATATCTGACCCAACAATCTTTCATCACTAACCCTCCATCTGAACCACACAACGTCGATGATGATCCTATCATCGTATCTAATATGCAAACTAGTGGAGTTGAGTTCTCCTCATGGGTCTCAACTGATCCTATAAGCACTGTACCCCTTTCTGAAACCATAAACACTGAATCACCCTCAACCTCTGAGCAACCTTTAGTAAATGTTGTTCAATATGACTCACTTCAGCTAATTACTTATGAATCAAATGGGGTAGCCACTTCTTCAGCATCCCATCCTCAACCCCATATCTCTTCAGATATGAATACTCAACTACCTACTCGTAGATGGACAAGAAGTCACCCAATTTAATAAATCCTCGATGATCCAAACATAGGTATTCAGACTCGACGTAGTTCAGGTAATATCAGCCTCTTTGTAAACTTTATATCTCTTCTCGAACCAAAAAAAGCTGATGAATCTCTTCAAGACTTAAATTGGGTCAGCGTTATGCAAGAAGAGATGAGTGAGCTCGAAAGAAACAAGGTTTGGAATCTTGTTCCTGGTCTATCTGTTAAAACTGTTATAGGTACCAAATGGGTATTTCGTGACAAACTTCATGAACATGGTACTGTGATCCGCAACAAGGCTTGACTTGTTGCTTAGGGATACTGATAACACCAATTTTTGGTGTTATTTTCATATCACTTTCCAAGTAATTTTTCTTATTTCCAAGTGAATAAAGCCAACTTTTTAAGGTTTAAAGCAAGTGTTTCAGAATTTATGTGATGCTATGAAAAGTCCAAGAAGTAAGGTTTTCCGAGCAAAAGTAGATCATGAAAGTTCTCAAGATTCAAGTGCGAAAAATGGCCATTTGATCAAGTGGGTTAAAATTTAAAGAAAAATTATTTTTCCCCAAAACGGTGGCGGAGGCGACTTTGATGCTATTTACTGAAACTGAAGCCACTTGACCAACATACCTGAAAGCTGAAATCAAGGCTAGTTGCAAGTTAGTTGACTTAACTTCAACTAACTTCAAACTAGCTTGAAGGTGATGGATGTTTTTAAGGTCTTTTTCACCTAGGGTTTTAGAAATATCTCATTCTACTGTATACAGAATGGCAAGGGGACGACTTGGGAAACGCCCGCTGATCCTCGTTCGAAGCATGTCAAGTTGCCCAAGCCCGGCTAGCGACTAGACATGCCAACGACGTGGTGCTGCGGGCCTTTTGGCAAGGGAGAAATACCGAATTAAAGTGACGAAACGATTTGGGAAGCGATTTCTACTCTGATTTATTGCCGATCTTCGTGGGTATTAAACAATCAAAGGAGTTTATAGTCCTAGATTTTTTGGCAGAACTTTTTCTTAGATTTTTGAACTCCTCTATTGCTTTGTTTGTTAATACCCCCAACATTAACTAATCTTTAGCTATTGGGGGTTGGTTTGACTTTGGTTTAAGCTTATAAACATGTAGTTTGGGTTTTTTATCAGTTTTTCATATTTAATGAAGCAAATGATTTGGGTTTTAATACCAATTGATATTGTAAATCCCAATCACATTCAAGCAATCAATCTCTAAAAAAGATATAACAATGTCAAGATTCTAAAGAGAGAAAGCGTATTCATTCATATGTCTGACAATGTGATACAATGAATCTAGTTACATTGATTCTAAACTCATATCCCTATTTATACCAAGGATATAAGCTCACAAGATTAACTACATATTAAGTAAACACATATTAGACTAATACAGACTTTGACTCTGTTGACTTTACATGACTTGACTTTTCCTATTAAATCTTGTATACAATAATACACTAACAATTTTGTAAGTCTGATCAACTTTCATCTTATTTGTTCGTTATAAATTAAACTCGAGAGAATTAATTGTTAACAATAACTAGAATTATATGCCTAAGGTGAGAAATTGGATAGAGATATACCAAGTAAGCCTTAGTACCATTATAATCTTGAACTTAATGTATTTTGAGTTCATGTGTTGAGATCGAGAACTCTTGTTTTCAAAATAAGATCCGTTGTTGCTTGAGAAAGAAGAAGGGTGATTTTAGAGATTGGGTATTCATTGAAGGAAATAACTGGTAAAATTCTTGAGTAAAGTGTTCATTAGTGAAAACCATAGGAATTCAAACCCTCAACTATTTTTTCCATAAAAGATTTCCTTAAGTCATTTATTGTTTTGTTCTTGATTTACTTGCTAGTAGTTAATTATTCTAGTTTCCAACAATGCACCTTTTGAACCATCCAGTTAATAGTGAATATAGTAATTGTGATACTCGGTTCCTAGTTCCCTTAGTTCAATACTCGTACTTCCAAGTACATATTACTTTATTCGACCCGTACACTTGTTGTTAGAATAAGGGGTGTAAACCCATCTATCATGTTTTTGGCGCTGTTGTCGGGGAACCATTTTTCACTGATAGCACTACCAGCTATAAGCGTTATTACATTGGGCATTTTATTTTGGTTTATTCTATTTTCAGCACATTCCATGATCCTCTCTTTTTCTGTTTCAGATTAATTCAAATATCATATCATGGGAGAGGAAGCACCAGCAAGAGTTCCAATCAGGGACTTGGCCAACCCAACTGTACCTAAGGCCAATAGAGCTGCTAGAGTATCTATTATAGAAGCACCCAACTTTGAGATTAACACTGGTTCATCACATTGGCTCAGCAAAATCAGTTTGGTGGGGCACCTACAGAAGATCCTCAAGCTTATATCAGATTGTTCGAGAAGATATGTAACACCTTCAAGATGAATGGGGTCACTGAAGATGCCAAGAAGGTATGATTATTCACCTTTTCTTTAAAAGGGAGAGCAGCTATATGGGAAGAGAATTTACCAGTTGAAGATAGCACTTGGGCTCGAATGCAAGTTGCATTCCTTCAGAATTTCTTTCCACCGGGCCAAACTACACAACTTATGGCAGACATCACATACTTCTCTCAGTGGGATCAAGAGACACTGTATGAGGCTTGGGAGAGGTATAAGGATATGATGAAGAAGTGTCATCCTCACGGACTCCACGGCTGGATGATCATCCAAACATTTTTCAATGGTTTGCACCCCCAATACAAGAAGGATATTAATACAGTCGCAGGGGGTGCACTGATGAACAAAAACCTATGATGAAGCGATTGAACTGATCCAGAACCTTTCTGAGCACAACTATTGAACATCGAGATCTTCAATCAGTCAGATAGCCAGTATGCAAGAATCTGAGGAGTTGAGGGCTATCAAGGAGCAATTAGCTGTCATCACCAATCAGTTGAAGGTAACATCGATCCAGCCACCTAAGTACGGATTTAAAGTCAATGATCAGTGTGGTGCATCAAGTATGTGTGATCCTATGTTTTTTGAGCAAGTTCACTATATGCGGAATCAGAATGCTTGACCGCGACATGATCCTTTCTCCAACACATATAATGAAGGGTGGAGAAAACACCCTAACCTCTCGTGGAAACAGCAACAGGCCCCTCCAAAGGAAACTATGGCTCAACAACAACAAAAACATCAATTTGGAGGATATTAATCATCTTATAATGTTTATCACCGTCCGAAGTTTGATCAACAAAAAGTCAAACCGTCTCAAGAGAAAAAGCCCAGATATAAGACATGATAATGAACTTCATGTCTAAGATAGAGGATGTTTGTTGGTTCATTCAAACAAGACACCGAGCAAAATACTGTTGCCATTCGAAATTTAGAAAGACAAGTAGGACAATTGGCGAATGCTCAAGCAACACAAGAGAAAGGTCAGTTTCCAAGCTAAATGGATCCAAAATCAAGGCAACAGTGTAATGTCATTTATCTGAAGAGTGGTAAGGAATTGATCAAAGATCCTACTCATGAGCTAGTTATTGATGAATATGAAAAAGAGCATGTAAAGACTAAAGAGGTAGAGGATGAAGATGTTAGGATGAAACCTAATTATATTGTTGATCAAAAAAAGTCAAAAGAGAAAGATGTGATCTCTCCATCAAAGCTGATTGTCAACCCGTATGTGCCACCACTACCTTTTCTACATCGTTTGAAGGCACACAAGAATGTGGAACAGTTCAAGAAATATCTTGACATCTTCAAGGAATTGCACATAAACATCCCTTTTGCAGAAGCACTTGCCCAGATGCATACATATCTCAACTTCATGAAATATATATTATCCAAGAAGAAGAAGATTGAAGATAATGCCACCATTTCACTTACTGAGGAGTGCAGTGCAATCATTCAAAATATGCTTCTTTCGAAGCTTAAAGATGCAGGGAGTTTCTCTATACCTCTGTAAATTGGAATTGTTCGTTTCAATAAAGTGTTATGTGACTTAGGAGCAAGTATGAATTTGTTACCTTTATCCATTTTCAGGAAACTTGGCTTACAGGAAGTGAAGCCAACAAACATGACACTCCAACTTACAGATAGGTCAGTGAAGTATCCATATGGAATCGTGGAAGACGTCTTGATAAAGGTCGGAAAATTTTACCTTCCAGTTGATTTCGTAGTTCTCGATGTGGAAGAAGATGTTGAGGTGCCATTGATTTTGGGAAGACCGTTCTTAGCCACAAGCAAGGCTTTGATAGATATGAAAGAAAGTGTGATAACTTTCAGAATTGGTAAAGAAAATGTATCATTCTTTGTTCTCAAAAGCGTAGAAGATAGAGGTGAACCGGAAAAACGGTCGATTGGATCAGAAACTAGTAATATTGGGAAAACGGATGTGGGGAAAATCAGAAAAAGCCATATGTGTGGGCGATTCAATTCCACAAGCGATATCGAGCCAAATTGAGGGTCATACAGTGATGCCAATACTTTAAATAAGGCGCTAGGTGGGAGGCAACCCACCCGATATGTTTTTTCTTTCTTATCTTTGGTTTTTTTTAGTTTTTTTAGTTTTTTTTATATTTACTTTAGTTCTTTTCCTGTTTCGTAGGATTTGATTGTCTTTTTTTTTATCTCTTGTAGTCTTGGAAGGTTCCCGCACGAAAACGGTAAGATTTGGACCTATTTTTCTATGTTCTAAAAAGTTACGAGTTACTTGGGTTAACCAAAAGTTACTTCAAAGTCCCTGTGAACACTGTCAAAATTGGAGAAAAAGGTAAGCCGAGTGAATTTCAAGTGTTGTTCCAGATTTCAAGCATAAACGTCAAAACACAAGAATCAAATAATCAATAGAGAGAATGTAGAGAGAGAAATAGTCATATGTATTATTCACAAGTCTCTTACAATGCGTTCAAGAGATTCTTACCAGAGAATACAAACAGAAAGATAAGGAAACCTATTTATATGGGTCAAACAAGCCTTGACCTCATACAAGCTAAACAAGCAAAGACTTACAAAAGGAACAAATTGATTCAAACATTTTATCTCCAACAATCTTCCCCTTTTGGATCAATTTGTAAAACATCTTACTCTGTTATCTCTGATCCCCAAATAAGATTCAAATCGCCTGATTGATTTTCTGAACTCAATCATGTCCTCGAAAGCATCAATTACTCTTTCTATCACAATCATGTCCCTTCTAGGCATGTGATCACCTTCAGCAAAACTTTGTCTTTCACTTTCCTCATGCCTGCTTTTAAGCTGAAGCTTTACCACTTTAAGCTTTCCATCAGAATACTTCGCAACTTCAGAGATTCTCAGAAATCTCTTCTTATTCTTATCATTCTTGTAAACAACTCCAAGTTCTGGTCTCTCTAACACAGTAAACAAAGGATAGTCATCAAGATCTGGAATTGTCATGTCAGGCTTAAGCATATTGACTCTCTTTTGATTTGTCTCTATGCCCAACAGAATGTCATAACAATACGTGAAGTAAATATGCCTTCCGAATGGCCATATCTCTAAATCATCAATGTTCAGATTATGAAAATCGGCTTCAAAAAAGATATACACTTGCATATTTCTCCTTTGCACAGTAAAGACACGATATCATATCTTGACAAACTTCTTCAAACGAACCTCCTTGACTGTGACAATCTTTGACTTAGATTTCACTTCCTTTGAAGCTTTTCTCAAGTGGTTGATCATAGTGACATACTCATGCTGATAATCAAGAGGCTTGTCTTTAACTCCCATCACCAGGTAAATATCAAGCTTTCTGATTCTACGTACAAAGATCTTCTTCTTTTCTTCTAAGAATGGAACTCTTAGAGCATGACGTATTTGTCTAAGTTCAGCTTGTGTTGGACCATAAGTAGACTCAGGAAAATTGGCATTGACATTTGATAGACCAGTTTCATCAGTATTCGGCATGACAGGAACATGAATAGGTTGATATGGTTGGCTTGAATTGCTTAGTTGGCTCGGTGGACTTTGAGGACTTGATTGATATTGAGGACTTGGTTAACTGGCATGAACTTCAGGAAAATTGAATTCATGAAACGTTGGAATTTCAGCCGCTTCGGTATGAATTGGCTCTGGAATATCAATGTGAATTGGGCTTAGCCGAATATCTTCAGGTGTATCTGTACCAAACATTTCTTGTAGAACTTTGTCTTCAAACAGACTATCAAGAACATTGGCTTCATTCTCTGGCACAATTTCATCAACAATCACATTCTCTTCACCAACTTGAACAATCTCTTTAACTTCATCATCATAATAGATTATCAAGTTCTCCTTTTCTTCCTCCTTGACCTTCCAGAACTTCTCACAAACTTCATCTTCATCATCATCAGAAGTCAGGTCAATAATATCAACGGAAGAAACACCAGTTAGCAACAAAACTTCTTCTCTGGAAGCTACCTTAGGCTTTTCAACCCTTGGTACTATCTATGGATCAACATATAAAACTAGCTCCATACCACTTATTTCTCCATCATTTTAAATCTTGTAATCTTTTACATATAATGAAATTTCAGTGAAGTACTTTACTCCCTCTTAGTACTGAAAAATATCCCTCAAAACAGTAAATGGGACAAGTATTTTATGAATCTCATTTTCCTTACTGTTTAACTTAAGCAATTTTTGTATGTTGCTTTGTCATCATCAAATAGGGGATATTGTTGATCCAAACTCTCTCAGTGATTTAATGATGATCCTTATACTGAGTGAAAATTATTTTAACTGTTTTTGAGTTAATAGTTTCAGCTTCAGTGATCAACCACTGAACATGTTCAGTGATCGCTGAAAATTTATTTGTAAACAGTTTATATAAGTAATACCTGAAAACAAGCCTCACGCTGAAAGAAACTCTCAATAGAGTCAAAGACCAAGATGATGAAAAAAAACAAGTTAAGTCATGATCTGAAACGACATTCAGTGACACCAAGACTAGTCTATAAAGTGTGACAAGTTTGAACAAGAATCTGCGCTAGCTGAAGATGTTCCTCAGTGATAGCTGAAGACACTCATCAGTGATAGCTAATCAAGAAACATGTTATACAAGATTTGTTGTCTTATCCTCTTGCATAAATAGTACAATAGTACAAAAGCAAACTTGCTTTTGTCTATCTCCGTACAAACCCTCATCTGCTCCACTATTCACAATATGGCCAAAAACATGGTTTGGATGAAGTCAAATGCATGCAACCAACAATGTGTGAAAACATGGAAAGTACTTTCTGACTTGCGTTAAATGCATGGGTATAAATAAAAGAGAAGACACTCCTCTCCAATGATCCTCTCTTTTGCATCTTTGAAGAAATCTTTTCTCAAAATCTTCTTTGTCTTATTCTTATTTTCTTGTGCAAGGAACTTAATGATTCTCAAAAGATTGTTTAGATTAGGTTTTCCTTATCTATTTTCACAACAATCTGTAAATTAAGTTTTTGATTTCTCCCTAATCAATAAACAAATTTAAAAACTAAAATTGTGTGTTTGTATTCAACCCCCCCCCCCTTTTCAAACTTATACCCTTGTAGAACCCTTATTGGGACCAACAAGTAATTTACTTAAGAGATCCGTTTATGACATTTTATAGGCTCTGGGTGAGATGTAAAACAGAGTAATCGATAAGTTGACTATTCGGAGTAACATTTTATGTAAACCAATATAAATTAGTTGGGTTTCCATCTCACCTCATGTTAATGTTTTTAATCACGGTTTAAACTTTTTAGGGTTAAAACAAACTTTTTCGAAACCATCAATTTTAGAATCAAAAACCTATGTTGGTTATAGCTTGAGATCTTATTCTTGTTTTAGAGATAATTAAGAGAGTACTTAAAATTCATACACTCAATATTATGTAATAAAAAGATTAGGGTATATTTGAAATCATAAATATTGATATAAGTTGGAAAATCTCATATGGTTGGTATTTTTTTTTCAAAAGGTGGGAATTTGATAAGTTAATAACAAGAAATCTACTATATTATAATACAAAAATAGAATTCATGTTGATGGAATAATCATAAGAGTAGGCGGGAGATGAATTGTGAAGAATATATCAAAGTTTTCTAGGCAAGTAGTTTTAAACCTTGGTACTAGATGAAAAACTTAGAAAAACAGTAAGCCAATATTAAAATGAAAGACCAATTAACTTTTCACATATTTTATTTTTCAATGGATATAATTAATACATGTTTCTGTCATTAATTAAATACTAGATACTTTTTGTGTTATATTAGATAATAAAAAAATATATGTCTATTTTATTTACTAATTTTTTTGAACTACTGTAATACACTAAAAAAAATATGTCCTCTATTTCTTGTATGCCTTGTGCGTGCATCCGCCCCCATTCCCCAATGACGGGCTTAAGTACATTTATTTAGAAAAAACTATGCTTAATGATCTATATTTTAATTCATAAGCAATACTTTTTCTGATAATATATATATATATATATATATATATATATATATATATATATATATATATATTGAATTAATAGACTCCTTTATCTTTGATTTTAAGTTGTTAAATTGGATGATAATTAAAAAACGAAATAAATAATATCGCTAAATACAAGAAATATTAATCTACTTTCATAAAATTTTATATTATAGTATTATACTTTTAGTGTTTTTTCTTATTATAACATTAAGCTCTTAATTATTTTTTATTAAGATATTGTATTTTGAAAAATCTACCGATAATATTAATGAGTAACCACAAATCATGTCTAACTCAGTTGGTTTTTCTCAAGGGTGGTAACATCCTGGGGGGGATTGTGGATGGTATCCCAATCTACCCGGGTTCGAATCCAATGGGAGTCAATTTGAGGGCATGAGGAGTACCCAGTCCTTGGGTCGGTCCAATCGTTGACTGGGCTGCCCCCCCCCCCAGCCCAGTCTTAGACTGTGGTTGGGCTCTAGGTTTAGCGTAAGCTGGGTCGGGACAGCGACGGATTAGTGGGTTGCCCATGGATGCCCGATACCGCCGGGGAGGTGTGCATGTGTTCGTGGTAGGCGTTCGTTGGTTCAATGCCGCTATGTCTTCCAAAAAAATATATATTAATGAGTAACCTCGTACCTTTCAAACGGGTTATTATATTACATTTTTTACTTATATACATGACATTGTTAGGATGACATGGGTTACATGTGTTTTGGCATAAGTAAAGAAACCTTCCAAATATGTTTTTACTACCATTTCACCTTCTTCTCCAAGACTCCTTGGATTTTGATACCATACGATCCCAAATCAAAAAGTTTCAAACTTTATTGACACAATTAATTGGTGATATCAAACCAACAACCATATGTGTAACGAATCAAAGCGAATTAAGATGAACAATCAGAATATGTAAAACACAACAAAAGCAAGTAATAAACACTTACAAATTAATGTGGTTCCACGACCAATATGAAGGTGTACATACACCCACACACAAAAAGATGAAGTTGTATTAATTGATAGTTGATACCAAAAACTCGAAGAAAACTTACAAACTGAAAAGACACATAAACTAGGTTTATACCTCTCTAATTTTGAGCATATTAACAAAATTTTGTTGAATTGTCGTCCCAAAAAATTCCTTGTGCACTCCCTATCCCACCAATTACCTGAATACACAACAAATTTTTATTTAATATAACTTTATTTATTTCATGTTGACCTTTTTTATGGTGTGTATCCATGTAATTGATGGATATAAATAGGGCGCAGGATTTTAGGACAACAGATTTTTGTTCGTATAGTAAAGACAAGCCAACTTTCTATTTGGTTTTCTTTTTATACACTAAGGGGTTGTTTGTTTGTTTTTTTTAAATCTCTTAATTACTCTTAAGTTTGAATCGTTCAGACCTTTTTACACACCATCTCTTATTAATCATAACTAAAATAAGATTTCACATTTTAGATCTCTTAAAAAACAAACGGCACCTAAGATAGTCAACGTAAATGTATCATTCTTGTAATACTTATTTATCTTGGCACACTTCTTTGGTGGCTATGCAATTCTAACACAATTTCATTTCCATTAGATCTTTTTCCAAAAATGGGCGCACAAAATCAATTTGGTAAACTTTCGGTTATGCCAAACAATAGTTTGTAGGTGTTTCTTGTTCCAATACGTATTGGTTTTTAGAGCATTTATATAGGTTTAGGTTCCTCTTTTAGTATCAATTTTGTATAAACAAGTAAATGTTCATATCTTCCGTGGTTTTGGATTTTGAATCAATATCGTGTTGTCTATTTCTAATCTACTCATTGTTTCCTATATTTTTATTTATACAAATTTCTGTTAGGTAAAAATTGTGTCTCACAAATGCAAAAGCTAGCTAGTGATTTCTAAGGTCCCAAACGGGTAGAAATCCAAGTGCACAATTAACCCAACAACGAATGCGGATAACAATAATCTAGATGTTGCACAATAATTTTCTAATGTAGAAAATTAAAATCCACGAAATATAGATAGTAACAAAAACGTTATTATCTATAATTATAGCAAGTTCAAAACAAATAACACCGTGATTTAACGTGGTTTCACTATCGGTGTGATAGTGTACATCCACCAAAGAGAGAGAGCAAGAATATTATTACCAACCAAGGAAATTACAAAGTGCTTGTACAAGGATCTTGAGATCCACGATCACCTAACGAAACTTTCACGAATACCACCGAATATCAAGAACACTCTCAACCTCAAGAATATATTAGGGAGAGTATTTGGTGGTTATCTAGAGAAAGCTCAAGAAAGGGATGAAGAAAATGGTTGGAGGGGAAGGGGTATTTAAAGGATGGAAGTGGAGTAGGGACCAAGTTTTGTGGGGCCAAGTATAAATTATGACCAAGTTGGTCCAAGTATGAATTATGACCAAGTTGGTCCAAATTTGAGTTATGCCAAGTTGGTCCAAGTTTGGCTTTAGTCACATGTAGCATCCAATGTATAATATAATTAAATATTATAACACTCCACCATGATGCATGTGATCCTCGATTGCGAAACGAATCCCAATCCAACCAATACGAGTTCTTCCAGTGGTTGATCATAGCAAGTAGATAGCAAAGTAAATTGGCACGAGGTAGCAAAATGCATTCTAACTGTGACGAGCTTCGGCATGGCCATCACCCGTCAAAGTTACAAGCAAACAAATAACTTCAAATGCACAATATACTAAACAAGGTAGAACATACGCAAAGCTCTAAGCACTTAACAAAGTAATTCCTTCAAAGATGTCATTTTGTCACCTGTGGTAATATCTTCTCTCTCTCGAGCAAAGTGCCCAACGACACTAACACAAACGGAGCTGGATCAAGTTTGAGCAATGCTCAAACTTAGCTGGCGGGAGCGACTTAGTGAACATATCATCGGCATTGTCGTCTGTCAAGACTTTGTTCAAATAGACAATCTTCGCTTCATGTAATCTCACAAGATATGCATCACGTACATTTATGTGCTTTGTCCGGGAGCTGAAAGCCAAATTAGTTGCCAAATGTATGGCACTCTGATTATCACAGAAAATGCGCACGGAAGGTTGCTCCAGCCTAAGCCATTCATCAATTCTTTCAAATGGACTGCTTCCTTTGCAGACTCAACCGCCGCAACAAGTTCAGCTTCTGTAGTTGACAATGCAACAATGGACTATAAACGTGATCTCCAACTCACGGTTGTTCCACCTAAGGTAAATACATAACCGGATGTGGATCTCCAGCCTACTCGATCACCTACATAGTCAGAATCACAAAATCCAACAATTTCACAGTCATTGTGCAAACCAAATATAAGACCATGTGTCTCGGCTCCCTTCAAATATCGGAATGCCATTTTAACGGCTGCCCAATGTGATCAACCCGGATTCGCGAGAAACCGACTCACCACTCCAACACAATGTGCAAGATCGGGACGAGTACACACCATGGCGTACATGAGACTCCCGACCGCACTAGCATATGGAACTTTTGACATTTTGGCCTTACCTTTGTCATTCTTCGGACAATCTTCACTTGTAATCTTGATGTGCTTCGGTAGCGGAGTGCTAGACGTCTTGGCACCATCAAGATTGAACCGCTTCAATATCTTTTGGATATACGACCGTTGTGTCAATCTAAGTGTTCAGGACTTTCTGTCCCGCATGATTTCCATGCCCAAAATCTTCTGCGCTGCGCCAAGATCTTTCATTTCAAATTGTGAACTCAACTTATATTTAGACGTTTGATCTTTGACCGATCCCTGCAGACTATAAGCATGTCATCTACATAAAGAAGTAAGTAAGTGAAAATGCCACCGCTTTGTCTATGATAGACACAAGCGTCCTTTTCACTTCGCTCAAATCCCAGATTGAGCATGAACAAGTCAAACTTCTTATACCACTGACGAGACGATTGTTTAAGTCCATAAAGGGACTTCTTGAGTTTACATACATATTCTGACTTGCTTTTGGAAACGAAACCATCAGGTTGCTTCATATAGATAGTTTCCTCCAAGTCTCCGTGTAGGAAGGTTGTCTTTACATCTAACTGTTCTAGCTCCAAATCGGGAATACTCACGATCGCTAAAAGAACACGAATAGATGTATGACGTACAACGAGAGCAAAAATGTCATCATATTCGATACCTTTCCGTTGTGCAAAGTCTTTAGCAACGATACGAGCCTTGTACCGATTGTCATCTTTGACTTTGAAAACCCACTTGCAACCAATAGCACGACTGCCATTCGGCAATGGACATAAGTCCCAAGTGTTGTTCTTCAAGAGATCTTCCATCTTTTCTTGCATGGCTCCAAGCCATTTCAAACTGTGGGTTGTTGGTCCCGAAGGTGCTTAACAAGTTTGTAGAAGAGGGGGGGTTGAATACAAACACAGAAATTTAAAGTTTAATAAATTGTTTATTGATAAATCAAACACAATTTACAAGTTTGTTGCGGAATAAGATTAAGACAGACTCAATCTAAACAAACTTAAGAAACACTAAGATGGTTGCACAAGAAATTCAGAGAATGGGAGATTTAGAGATATAGAAAACAAGGATTTCTATAGAAAACAAGGGTTTCTATAGAAAACAAGGGTTTCTATCTGAGGTTCAAGGATTAGCACCTTTCAGATGAAGAGGCGAACTTCCTATTTATACCCTATGCATTAAATGCATGGCAGGGCACTTTACACGTGGCGTTCACTGATTTGCTTTGGAAGTCTGACTTTTTGGGAGACATGCTTTCGGCTGGACAATGAACAGTGTAGTTGACAGAGGTGTTGTACGTATGGTGGCAGAGACATGTCCGTTCTGACACATAGTACTAGTTTGTGCAAGGAGAGACAAAAGGAAACTTGAGACATAAGCTAAGTGATCATTCGATTGCTGAGTATCTCTTCTTTCAGAGATAAAGAGGTTCAGCTATCGCTGAAGCTTTTCCTCGTGTTCCTTAGCGTATATGTAGAGTTGTCTGCTTCACTGATATCCGCATCAGGTCACTAGTAGACTTCTCTTTGTTCAGCAGCTTCGTCTTCGATTCAGCTATGAACATATGTTGACGCGAGACTTGTCTTCAGGGATTACGTTAGCTGTTTACTTCATAGATTATCAGTGATAACTGAACAGACTCAGTCTGATCACTGATAGTGAAACACTGATACATAGAAATGCTTATAAGAAAGACTATCAGCGATAACTGAACAGACTCAGTCTGATTGCTGATGGTGAAACACTAATACATATTAAAACGTAATTTTCACTAAGTATAGAAGAGGGTCGTTATCAAATCACTGAGAGAGTTTGGATCAACATGGGTCGAGGCCAACGCCTCTTTTATATCAAGCGGCTCATCTTGCCCTACATGCAAAGAAAACTCCAGTTGATCTGTAAAACTCATGTTAGCAAAAACCCAATATCCATACCTGTTAGGCGGACGAATAGTTCTTTGACTATGCATGGTAGGCGCAATAACTGGGATTGTATCACCATCGTCTCCATCATCATTCAGAATCTCTTCTTCAGAATCACTAGTCGAAGTCACTGGCGGAATGACTTCTTCAACATTAACGGGTGATTCTGAGCTAATATCAGGAGTGGATGATCTGGGAATACAAGGATTGTCTACTATCTCCACATCATCGGCAGTAGGAGTAACAGTAGTAACGACTTTCGGATCTTGAGAGGACTGAGGATCCTGTGACTTCAACAGGACTGATTCATCAAATGTGACATGTCGAGAATAAATCACTTTACGAGTCAAGGGGTTCCAGATTCGGTAACCCTTGATACCATCTGTATAGCCGAGTAAGAATCCTTTGGTGGCTTTAGGATTCAACTTGTCCTGGCCTGAAACATGAAAATAAACAGAACAACCAAATACACGTATGTATTTCAGACAGATGTTTCTTTTACCTCTCCAAACCTCTTCCGGAATCTTTCCCCCGATGGCCGAACAAGGTAACCTGTTAATGATGTGCACCGCGGTGTGAAGTGTTTCGGCCCAGAAAGATTTGGGGAAGCACGATGTCGACAACATACATCGGACCTTTTCAAGCAAAGTCCTATTCATCCGCTCGGCAACCCATTAGATTGAGGGTCGCCTGGTGTGGTGTAGTGACGGTGGATGCACTTACGCGAACAAAAAGTCTTTGAAGTTACCACTAGTAAATTCTCCACCGTTGTCAGATCTCAACACTTTCAACTTCTTGCCAGTTTCGACCTCTACTCGTGCCAACCTAGTCTTGAACGTATCAAAGACATCTGACTTTAACTTCAACACATACAACCTAAGCTTATGTGAGAAATCATCAATAAACGAAATGAAGTATTTACCTCCACTGAGGGATGGAGTACTGGATGGTCCCCAGACGTCTGTATGAACATAATCGAGGATTCCTTTAGTGTTGTGTTTTCCAACACCAAAAGAAACACGCGTCTGCTTTCCTTTGACACATCCCGAACAAAACTCCAGGCTGGCGGGTACAGAGACTTTAATGAGTTTTCGCTTGCACAAAATCTCCAAGTTCTTCTCGGATGTGTGGCCCAAACGAAGATGCCATAAGCGAGTAACATCGAGATTCTTTGAGCTTTTGGCCACACACGATTCAGAAGCAATAGTTTCGCCAATCAAATGGAAAAGGTTATTTTCCGCCCGTTCGCCTTTCATTACAATAATACTCCTCCGGGAGATGCGCAAACTCCCGTCATCAATCCTAATCTTGCAACCCAGTTTGGACAGTTGTCCAACAGAGACCAAGGAACGAGTCATGGATGGAACAAACTTGACATTATTCAATGTCCGAATGCACCCATCGAACATCTTGATCTGCACAATACCGATACCTTTAGTAACACACGAAGTACTATTTCCCATATAAATACTGTTACCTTTAACTTTTTCGAAGGTAGAGAAACAGTCCCGGAATGGTGTCATATGGAAAGATGCACCGGTATCTAACACCTATCGCCTGTCATCTTGCGGTGGTGTAACTGTGGCAGAGAAGCCATCTTGCTCCTCTTCGGTTGGAACAGTTGATGATTCGGCATTGTCTTTGTCTTTGTTTTTAAGATTCGGACAATCTTTCACCCAATTACCTGGCTTGTGGAAATAGTTACAGTTGCCACGTGTCTTTGATTTCCCACGAGAGTCAGGCCGACGAGACTGAGAGCGCCCACGATTTCTTCCTCTTGAATATTGTTGATCGTCTCGGCCTCTGTCAGCAAATAGGCCTTGACTGCAATTGTTATCCCTAGGATTGTTACCGATCCTCATTTGAATTCTTTGATCTTCAGAAATCATTCATGTTTTCACATCAGACAAATAAAGAGTTTCTCTTCCATATATAAAACTGTTAGTGAATTGGGAATGTTTCTCGGGAAGTGAATACAACATGATCATAGCAAGTGCTTCTTCATCTTTAGCAAGAAGCGCATCCGTTGCCTTCAACTTCATAATGATATCTTCAAATTCGGTCATGTGAGCTTTAATGGTTGTGCCTTCCTTCATTTTGAAGAAGAGACACGACCGCATCAGTAACAATCTATTGGTCAAATTTTTCTTGAGATATAAATTCTCAAGTTTGATCCAAATACCTGCAGCTGTCTTTTCAGACACAATCTCAGATATAACATTTTCTCCCATAGCCATCTGCAAAGTAGTAAATGCCCATGCTTCCATTTCTTTAGGCTTAAGGTCAAACATGTTAGGGTCTAACTCGTCTTTAACAAATACTACGGGATGGACTCCATTTTTCCTAAGTGCAGTTGATGTTGTGAACTGCCATTTACCAAAGTCACCGTCCCCATTCCAAGTATGTATATGAATCCCAGCCCCGGACAAATTAAATGTACCTTCTTGGTACGGTTTTTGGGACTGGTTTGAGGAACCGACACCAAACGGATTTTCTACGTCAACCATAGGAAAAAAATGTGCAAACTGGTTTATGTATATTTTCTACACAAACCCAAATTTAGATCCGAAAGCTCTGATACCAATTGTTAGGTAAAAATTGTGCCTCACAAATGCAAAAGCTAGCGAGTGATTTCTAAGGTCCCAAACGGGTAGAAATCCAAGTGCACAATTAACCCAACAACGAATGCGGATAACAATAATCTATATGTTGCACAATAATTTTCGAACGTAGAAAATTAAAACCCACGAAATATAGATAGTAACAAAAACGTTATTATCTATAATTATAGCAAGTTCAAAACAAATAACACCGTGATTTAACGTGGTTCCACTATCGATGTGATAGTGTACATCTACCAAATAGAGAGAACAAAAATATTATTACCAACGAAGGAGATTACAAAGTGCTTGTACAAGGATCTTGAGATCCACGATCACCTAACGAAACTTTCACGAATACCAACGAATATCAAGAACACTCTCAACCTCAAGAAAATCTAAGCGTCTTAGTAGTCTGTTTTTTAAGATTAATTTATATGACCAAAATATAAAATGTCCTATGTAAAGGCGATGAATAAGTTTATAGGACACTTTTGGGTGTCTTAACAAGTTTGGACATTTTAATACAAAGTGTTGCATTAGCTATTTTACAGACAATACTTTGAGAAGTGTCCTATAAATCCATATTTTTACATGACATTTGTTACGACGTCCAAAAGCGTCCTATAAACCTATTACAACGACTTTAGATGATATACTTTTTTAATAATATAAGTTAAGTCATATAAAGCGGTTTATTATGATGCATAGAGATTATTGTCATCCTATAAATCCAATTTTATTGTAGTGTGACATGACATTTTTTCATAAAAATCAATAATTATAATACAATTTGACATCCATGTCATAAGTAATTATAAGATTTATCGGTTATCCATATAAATGGATATAATTCATGAATTATTAAACGATTTTTTTGAGATTTTTTTATATTATTATATTAAATAAAAACTAATAAAAATTTTATTGGATTTTTTGTCAAAGGAGAATGATGCACTACGACCTCTTGTTGAGGCCCTACGTTAACCACTAGCCAACGTTTTTTCAAAGGGCGTAGGGGCTAGGGAGAGAAATATGTGTTCATGGTCTTGTACTAGGAGACTTATTTTATAATCTTTATTTAAATCTTATTTTCCTTTAAATAAATATTCAAAGAATTCCTTTTTAAGTACTCCATTTATTAAAGAAAATGCATTAGTTTTCAATTATATTATTTTTAGTAACTTTTAAATCGTAACTAATTGTTACTCTAAATTCTTAATTTTGCTTTTATTTCACAAGTTTTCTTTATCTTGTTCTTGTATTTAAACATTTATTAAATAGATTATTTGCTTTATTAAATTATATATCATATCCAATGTTATATTTTATATAAGAATTTTTTTACCTGTTATCTTTTCTTTTCGTGGTGGTTTAGTCTAGGATGTCAATTTTGTACCAATACAAACCAATCAATTGTCGTACCAACCGTACCAATTTAGTGGGTACCAATATAATTGGCAGGCCTGTTCTTTGGCATGTTAAATGTGGGATTCAGAACAGAGTCCCCAAAATTTTTGGTGCCCAAATTTCACATTTTTGGGCCTGAGCTATAAGGTTTGTCAATAATCCTCAAATCAGAATCAATTGGATACCGCTTCAATCTTCTTCCCTCTAATCGTCTTCTTCCCATATCTATTCCCGATTTAATCGGTTGTCGATTGAAATTCCCAAGAGCTCAAAATCAGAGATGCCTAATAATTTGGTTTTAGCTACTCAATGGTTATTTTCATTAACTTGTAAGACTTTCAATTTAATATGAACTTTTCTATTTAACTTCTATTTGTTATTTGTTTTGTGTTCCAATCGACTCGTATTTTTGATACAAGTGTAATAGGACCTCCAAAAAGATTGGGACGGCCCTGATAATTGGTTGATAGTACCGTACTAATTATATAAACTTGGTTGGTACGTGATATTAGAATTCGTGTACCATAGTAATATCGTACCGTACCGACTTATTTTTTTATTTAATTAAAGTGTAAGTAATAATACAACATATATTGAGTTTAAATTTTAAATTATCTTGTTTTAAATTTTACTAAATTATAATATAGATAGATATATAGGATATGATTGAATTCACTCGCCTAGCTCTAACAATCTTAGTAACGCATCCACACCTCCATTATTCATCGGCGTTCTTCAATGGCCGTTTGTATTAGACTATTAATGAATAATTGTATTATATGAAGATTGTTTGAATGCTTAGATTGATAGGGATAAGTGGTACAACACATATCAAAATGTTATGTAAATATACGATAGTTTTAGTACATCTAGATCTAGTTGGTAAAGATGTCATTTTAAATAAATTCATAACTTCAACTTTTACGATGTTGGTACAATACCGTACCAATATGTACCAACCTATAAATGTTGGTACCAATTTAATTGGATAACTACTTATGTTGAGGCACACTGGTAAAGCCTTTGGGGGATGTAGTGGAATATCTCATCTACCCATAGTTCAAATCCAGCTTGTGGCCATGGAGGTTCACCTGCGATGACTCCAGGCCATTCGTGGTTGCCCGGGGATTAGTCGGTGCGCGTAAGCTGGCTCGGAAATCCACGATTACCAAAAAATATATATATAGTTGATTGGTACTGGTATAAAATTTTGTATATCAATTATAATTAGTTGTTACATGGTATATTCTTAAAAACTTAATAAGATAATACAAAGTACAAACGTTAACTTGGATATGAATCATCAGATTCCAAACTTCATGTCTTTTCTTTGTCCTCCAATCCATCTTTGACCCATCATCACTTTGTTAAAAATATAAAACAATAAAATAAATAAATGCACAATATTAAGGAAAATTACCAACATAAATTAGGTAAATGCTTATGGAGTAAGAGTCATCATCGTCAGTTATCTTATTGGGTAAAATTCATGGTCATCACATTATCATCGATTGTATAAACGCATCTTATCCATGACATGCTATCCGGGTAAGAGTCACCACTCTCACATATTGGGTTAGATTTTCGGTTAGTAAAATGACAAAGTAAAATTGTTTGTAAAGACCATTATTTGTGATCGGGTAAGCATCTCTAACCCTGTAAGGGATACAAAATATTTCGAGCATCTCCAACAGCTTCTCCAAAATAGAGAAGTAAAAGTCAAGATCTTAAAAAAAAAATCACCTTCATCCCCAATAGATTCTCTATTTTGGATATTACACAATTAATTATATTATTAAAATATTCAATACAACTCATAAAATACTTTTTCTCTCTCATAATAATTTAATTTAAGGTAATTTTATTGGTGGAAGTAATAAAAAAACTATTTCTCTCTCATAAGTAATAATTTTGAGGGATTTGGAGACTTTCATTCTCTCTCTCCTACTTTCTCTATTTTGGAGAAGGTTTTAGGAAATCTGTTGGAGCAAAAAATCCCTAAAATCCTAATTTAGAGAAGCTGTTTGAGATACTCTTAATAATTACCTTGTAAGAGACGGTAAATATTTAGTAAAAAGACTAAACTAAATATAATAATATATCAAAAATTGATTTGTAAAACAGAAAAAAAAATGTAATATAGTTTGGACACACATTATTTGTATTTGTATTGACGGACCTGTATGGGTGGCTACGGTGGCACGTGCCACCGTATTATTTCTCCGGTTAAGGTTAAAATAATTTAGATTCGTAAAAGGTGCAGCCGTATCGTTCTGGAAGGTGTCATCGTATTATTTTGGGAACTTCAAGAAAATACAACCGTACCTCGTAATTATAAAAAACTCTTGAAACTAACCAAAAAACGGAAAAAATCTCTTGAAATCAATAAAAAAAACTTAAAAATTACTTGAAATCAAGTAAAAAAGTTTTATAAATCCTTCGAAATGGTGGAATTATGCTAAAAACACATCTGATAATATTAAACGTCGGAAAAAGATGAAGATACGTAGATAAAAAGTTGTGTTTTTGGGTCCGTCCTCTTACATACATACATACCCTGATCGAAAATGTTGAATGAGATAACATGATAAGAGGGGGTATATTTTAGTAAGAAATGAAGCAAGCGGGGGCGTTGACCTGAGTAACGAGAGTTTAGATGTTTAGAGAAGCAATGTGCAAGCGTTGACCTATAAAGCTAGCATATGCCCATAATATGCTTAATTCTACTCATCTTCTGTCTTAACTTCTTCATCTATAAATACCTCAGCAATCCAACACCTACTCTCTCACATACCTTCTTCACTTTCTCTCTCTACAGCACACCTTGCTAGCTAGATACCTTCCTTCTTCACAAGGTATGCTCTCTATCTCTCACTATATATATATATATATATATATATATATATATATTCACATAAAACCAAATACTATTTATCATGGATATTTTATGAGTATATAAGTATACATCTATAACATGCATGTTTCTTATATGATCAATTACTCAAACAGAAAATAGTTGAAAATTAACATCCAACAATCGTTTCGACTACGAGTTGTTGATTTTGGTGTACATAAAACTGTTTCAATTAAGTACTTATGTAAACTCTAAGAAGGCATTTGTAGTAATTTACCCGATAATTTGCAGGTTAATTAAGATTCATCTCTCTGTTTTCCTTTATTTTTAACTTTCTTTTAGTAAAAGTCAAAACTACCATTTTTCCCTGCATTAATTGTACAAGTAAATATGAACATGTAGACAACTGTATGTATAGGTGTATATATATATATATATATATTGTATATTAATTACAGGGTGGGTTGCCATGAGTTGACTATATAGACTAAGAATAGGTTTGTTTTATTCATTTATATATATTTGTGTAAATGCATGCATGACTTTTGGGTATGTAACAAACAAAAGAGCACTAAAAGTCATTGGTCCATCAATTTATTTCTTCTCCGTATATTGACACCAAGTGAAGGCATGGGGTAGGGTAGGGATGGGGTAGTCTGTCAAATAACGAGCTCTTTCGAGGACCTGGTCCATGTCCGGCAACTATACATTAAAATATCTTCTTCTTCTTTTTTTTTTTTTCTAAATAATTTTGAGACAAAATTAAAGAGTAATTAACCACAAGTGCTGTGGTAAAGGCTTGGAGATTTCATAGGGCTCAATCCGGGTTCAAGCCCTACTAGCAACACTTGTGGCCAGTGAGGATAAACTCAGGGCTGCACGCTTTAGCAGTTGGGCCAAAGCCCCTAATTGACAAGGATTAGTCTGGGTCATAGGCCCACAATACCCTTTACAAAAAAAAAAATTAAAGAGTAATTGTATTTTTATACGAAATTCTACATCAATAATGCACGACACCTACCAAATATTTAATTTAAATATCAGATTTCATCAAACGACAAAAACATTTTTTTGGCTTCTATATAGCGAAATTTACGAAACTTTAAATTAAAAAAATTCACGTCATAAAATATTAGTAATTTTCTTACTCTAAAATAAATGTCCTTGTTTTTTTTATTATTCTTAATATAAGTGTTATATTTTAATATTAAATGTTTAGTTATTAAACTTTATCTTTAATTAGGAGAGGAATAATTTTTATTATTCTCTCTTTAATTAATTATAAAATATAAAATTTCAAATTAATTAATCAAAAATTAAATATACGTAGTACATTTTTAAAAATAATATGGATATTTATTTTGAAATAAACAATCTCCTCCTTATTTTTTTAATCGAAAATCAGTAACATACAATTAAAATTGTACAGTAGATAGATAAATTATTAGAAAAACAAAAGAAGCGAGTATTTATGGTTTGTTTCTAAATTTGCAGGTGGTCTAGTTTTGGAAGAAGGGAGTATAGTGTTAGTAGCCATGGCTCGAGAGCAACTCCAAGTGCTTAATGCACTTGATCTGGCCAAGACCCAATTGTATCATTTCACGGCCATCGTCATCGCCGGAATGGGTTTCTTCACCGACGCCTACGATCTCTTCGCCATTTCTCTCGTCACCAAATTGCTTGGCCGTATCTACTACCACAAAGACGGTGCACCCAAGCCCGGAACCTTACCCCCTGGTGTCGCCTCATCAGTCACCGGTGTCGCACTCGTCGGAACCCTTTGCGGTCAACTCTTCTTCGGATGGCTCGGTGACAAAATGGGCCGGAAAAAGGTCTACGGTATGACTTTGGCTATCATGGTCATATGCTCACTCGCTTCCGGTCTATCATTTGGAAATGAACCCCAAGGTGTCATGGCCACCCTTTGTTTCTTCCGCTTCTGGCTCGGGTTCGGGATCGGTGGCGATTATCCACTATCAGCCACGATTATGTCCGAATACGCTAATAAGAAAACCCGTGGTGCGTTTATTGCGGCCGTGTTCGCTATGCAAGGGTTCGGGATTTTGGCTAGTGGGGTGGTAGCGTTAATCGTGTCAGCCTCTTTCGACCATGCATTTAACGCTCCATCCTATGCCACGGACCCGATAGGGTCCACAGTCCCGCAAGCGGACTACATCTGGAGAATTATCCTGATGTTCGGTGCGATCCCTGCAGCCCTGACTTATTACTGGCGGATGAAGATGCCGGAAACCGCGAGGTACACCGCTTTGGTGGCGAAGAACGCCAAACAGGCCGCGCAAGATATGGCGAAGGTTTTACAGGTTGAGATCGAAGCCGATGAACAGAAGGTGGAGAAGATAGCTCAGGATACCAGAAACTCATTCGGGTTGTTTTCGAAACAATTTCTCCGGCGACATGGTCTCCATTTGCTCGGAACCACCAGTACCTGGTTCTTACTTGACATTGCTTTCTACTCGCAAAACCTCTTCCAGAAAGACGTCTTCACCGCCATCGGGTGGATTCCGGCGGCGAGCAAAATGAGCGCCACCGGCGAGGTTTTCAAGGTGGCCAAAGCTCAAACATTGATTGCACTTTGCAGTACAGTTCCCGGCTACTGGTTCACGGTTTTGTTCATCGATATCATCGGCCGTTTTGCTATCCAGCTCATGGGATTCTTCTTCATGACGGTCTTCATGTTTGCTCTCGCTATTCCGTACCACCACTGGACCTTACACGACAACCGTCTTGGATTCATCGTCATGTATTCGTTAACGTTTTTCTTCGCCAACTTCGGCCCTAACGCCACCACTTTCGTCGTCCCTGCTGAAATCTTTCCGGCAAGACTCAGGTCCACTTGCCATGGTATCTCCGCCGCTGCCGGAAAAGCCGGAGCCATCGTCGGAGCTTACGGGTTTCTCTACGCCTCGCAGAGCACCGATCCTGCAAAAACCGACCATGGCTACCCTCCCGGTATCGGAATCAAGAACTCCCTCATCGTTCTCGGCGTCATCAATTTCTTGGGGATGGTGTTCACGTTTTTGGTGCCGGAACCAAACGGTAAATCGCTGGAAGAATTGTCCGGCGAGAATGAAGAGGATGCCGAGCCGACGTTGACCAATCGAACTGTTCCTGTTTGATTGATTAATTAAAATTTGGGTTTTTATACAAGCATTGATTATGGGATTTCACGAACTAATTACGACTTTGTGTTCTTCGTAGCTGGCGTAGGTATGTTTGCTTTGTGAATCATGAAAAGATTCAAAAAGGGCAAATCTTGCGCAGTTTACCTTTTGTGTGCACGTAATTATTTGTTCTTTTTTCTTGTATTTGTTTTATTTTGTGTTATAAAGTTGTAACAATTTCATAAAAGTTGTAACGATTTTGTTTTGAATGTACCATAAAAGTATAAAATTTGGTTTGCAATTAACCAAAGTGTTTCATTTAATAAAAAAATCAATTAATTATACTAGGCATATACCCGCACACGATGCAACGTAAGTGTTAAATTTTCTTGCAAATTGTGATTGAAAAATTAATACGATTATTTATAGAATGTTTTATATCATCTAAATTATGGGTTGTTTACAAGTAAAATATTATCATGAAAGCTAAATGAAGCAATATAGATCGCCCCTGATTCTCTCTCTATAAAAAAGCCCTTCTTAATTCTTAACTTAATAAGGCTTCGGCCCTATGGAGCAAAGGGAAGTGTTCCTTGTCTCAGCATCCTCCTTCCTATTGGATGGGCCTTTCAAAAAGATGAGGGGGAAAGTCAGTAAGATGTCGGAGAAGCAAAAATACTAAGGTTGAAGCTTATAAAAATCAATTATTTTATATAGTTTATTTGAAGAAATAGTTCGTGTATTAGATCTCAAAGAATTTACATGGTTAGAGGTATGTAATTAACAAATGAATGTGCCATTCTTGTATATAAAAAATAAAAAATAATTTGAAAGAAAAAACTAAATTCCTGCAATATAAAGCTGTTGTCCGTATTGTGGTTCTCCATTTCCAAGTTATTTCTTGTTTTCAAATCAAATAATATTATCAAATAGGTACTAGCCTAGTGGTAAGGCCCTGGGAGGATAGTGCATGGTATGCCTATCTACCAGGGTTCTAATCCTGGGGGATGCACTTCGGCGATACCCAGACCTTGGGTCAGCCTTCGGGTCGGTCCGGGTCCAGGTTTACGGGCATACCAGTCTATGGGTATGCGGGTTCGGTCTTGACCGGGCTTAGTCGTACCTGGGAGGGTCCAGTCGATTTAGGTTGGGCCGGGTCACCGCGGATTACTCGGTGCTGCCCAATTGGATGCCCGAATACCGCGGGTGCGTGTGTGTGTGGGCATAGCCCAAGTTGCCGTACAAAAAAATAATAATATTACCTTTCCTCCACTTCCCTTGGACTAATTTCCATGTAACTATGGTTGGTGTTTGGGTAGGAATTCCAACAGTCCATCGTCGCACGACCAAAGAGATAATCGACGCCCTTTTTTTGAGTAACCACGACTAAACTACCTAAACCCGTCCGATAAATTCTGTCTTACGACCTGATTTCAGTTACTAACCTACAACATACGTTATATTATGTTTAATGCATGATTCAAAAGACATTTATGACTAAAGATTATAACAAAAGCCATCATCAATAACAACGGACGTAACGGATGTTATCATCAATTTCAAGCGTTCATTCCATTAATGATCAAGATACGCATTCAAGACGTATCAACGGAAAAATGGAGTATAAATATGAAGATGGAACATCACATTCGGGGTACCTGATGCTCAGACCTTAGAAGCTCACAAATTACGCTCTCAAGCTTACTCAGTCTCTTTCAAAGTTCATAAAATCTACTGTAGTTTGTCGCATGACACACGATCAAAGTTTAATTATACACGACGCACGACAAACTTTACTTTACTGTATTGTTTTACATTGTATTACATACACTTATAACATTTGTTAACAAGGACGACGTCCCTGATTGACGTCTATAGTGCACGACGACTCACACTCGTCCGCGGTTTTTACCCATTTTAGGGGTTTTCCGCGTCACCAATTATCTCGTCTCCTTTACTTTATTTTTTATTGTCGTACGATTACTGGAGTTACTTTCTTTGGTTGGATCAGTCTTCACATTTACCTTAAATTTTCATTGGGGTATTTTTGGCATAAACAGTTTGGCGCCCACCGTGGGGCCCCATCCAAAGAAAATCTTCGATAATCTTACGATGTACTAACGTTTTCCTTCTAGTCTTTCCCTTTTTCATTCGTTTAGGACAATGGCATTCCAAGGAACCCAAGATCATGTTGTGGCCCAGATGAACATGGAGCTGACTGTTGTCCATGCTCGTATTGACGCCCTAACAGCTCAGGCTGGACAAGCAGCTGAAACCATCGAGCATCTAAGAAACCAGAACGGAAACAATATGACAGGGACTACGAATGCTTATTCCGGTGCTTGGAACGTGCCACCTCCATTGCCCAATTATCCTCGTCCACCACCAATTAATCTTGCGACCTTCATAATCCCAACCATGCCTATGGCCTGTATGCCATTCAATGGACATGCCTCTGATTCATCGCAGCAGACTAGCTTCAACGGATCAAGTTATGTTCCATTGGGTATCCCAAATGGTGTCCCGATAGATCCCGTTGCACAATGATTGAAGCTTCTGGAAGAGCAGAATGAGCGTGTCTTGTCGATGCTGGCCAAATTGCCGGGGGCAGCAGTTCCAGTTGATGTCGAGCCACGTACAAGATTTCAGGCGTCACCGTTCGTTGATGAGATCGCGTTGGTGGACGTCCCAAAGAAGTATAGCATCCCGACCTTTTCCCCAAAATATTCAGGCGTCACTGATCCGACAGAACACGTCGCCCAATACAAACAACTTATGTGGATTGTCTCGATACCGTATCAATTTCAAGAAGTCTGCATGTGCAAAAGTTTTGGGGCGACCTAGACTGGAGCAGCGTTACAATGGTTGATCAATCTCAAACCCAAAACCATCGGGTCTTTTGCAGAATTGGTGAACCAATTTTCTCAACAATTCGCCAGCAGCCGCAAAATGGAAAAACAGACGAGCGACCTTTACTATGTCGTACAGAAAAATGGAGAGTCCATCCGGGACTATTTTAACCGATTCAACGCAGAAATGATTGGTATCCGAAGTTGCGACGTAAAAACAGCTATTGAAGCATACAAACGGGGTTTGGACGATAGTTCAGGGTTATATCTCGACCTTACGAAATATCCTCCAGAAACCTTTGAAGACGTACGAGTAAGGACACTCGCTCATATGAGGGTCGATGATGACTTCGCTTTCAGAAATAAACACTCGAGCGACAAGAAAGGCCTAGGTGTTAAAAAGACAGACTTCAAACCAAAGCCGACCGGTCGATCAGAGCCTACCAGACAAATTTCAAATGTCAGATTTGAGAAGAAAGGGTTGACAACTTTCAAATCTGTCCAGTATCCTAAGATATCATCTTATGGATTCCCTGGATCAGCCAAGGACATCGTCACATCCCTGAAACAGCTCCAACAAAACATTCGATGGCCAAAGAAAAGCGACAAAGACAATGATAAGAAAGACAAAACAAAATGGTGCGATTTCCATAATGACTTCGGTCATGTAACAGATGATTGCATCGCCCTGAAGAAAGAACTGTCCTGGCTTAATTCGAAAGGTTATTTACAAGAGTTAACAGGAAAGAAGGATGTGCGTCCCACATCCCCGAGCATGCCAAGGTGATTAATTGTATTACCGGAGGTTCTGATGTCTGTGGGACCACATATTCAGCTGCTAAAAGACATGCTATTCGCGGTCCCGACGACCAACCAATTCCAAAGGAGGCAAGACCCAAGGAGGACGCAGAGTTAGAAGCTATGCCCTTAACGTTCGACCAATCAGATCTCGACGACGTACACCAGAAACATCATGACGGACTAATTATCCAATTGAGCATTGAAAATTGCCTGACGAAGAGGATACTCGTCGACGGAGGTAGTTCCGCTAACATTATCTTTTTTGATGCAGTGAAAGCTATGGGGATCGACAAATCCGAAATTACCCGAGGCTCAACTACACTCGTTGGATTTAATGGAGGAGTGACAAATACCATGGGGGAAAATTACACTACCAGTATATGCTAAAGGATTCAACGGGCAGACGAAGTTTAACGTCGTCGACTGTTCATCGGCGTATAACGTTATCCTTGGGCGACCATGGATCCACGATATGAAAGTCGTACCTTCGACGTACCATCAAACCTTGAAATTCCCCATACAATGGGGAGTACAGGAGATCAAAGGCGAAAGAAAGGTTGCTAGGGAATGTTACAAAGTCTCTTTGAAGCCCCCGAAGCAGACAGTATAGCAATTACAGAACCAGGACATTCCTGGGACTGATGATGATTATCGCTTGGAATCTGTCATTCTAAACCAGGATAAGCCTGATCATATGATCTACATAGGTTCGACACTCGATCCATCCTTGAAAAAGAGACTAATTTCTTTTTTGCAGGATCACTATGATTGCTTTGCATGGACGCACGAAGACATAGTGGGTATTGATCCAAGTATTATTTCCCATAAACTCAACGTCAATCCATCATTCAAGCCCGTTCAACAGAAAAGGCGAAAATTTGCTCCTGAAAGAAATAAAGTTATCAACGACGAAGTTGATAATCTGCTTAAAACAAGAAAGATACGAGAAGTCAAATATCCAGATTGGCTCGCCAACGTCGTTGTCGTCCAAAAGAAAAATGGCAAATGGAGAGTGTGCATTGATTTCACAGACCTTAACAAGGCCTGTCCAAAAGATCCATTTTCGTTGCCACACATCGATTCTATGGTCGATGCTACAGCTAGACTCGAATTGCTCACCTTCATGGATGCATATTCTGGATATAACCAGATATTGATGCATTCCGATGATCAGGAAAAAACAGCCTTCATGACAGATAAAGGTATTTATTGTTGTAAAGTAATGCCTTTTGGTCTTAAAAATGCAGGTTCGGCGTATCAACGATTAGTGAATATGATGTTCAAAGAACATTTGGGCGACACTATGGAGGTATACATCGACGACATGCTCGTCAAATCGAAACATACGGACGATTATATAGGACATTTGAAGCAGTCGTTCGACATTTTGCGTGAATACAAAATGAAGTTAAATCCGACAAAGTGTTCTTTTGGAGTTCGAGCTGGCAAATTCCTCGGTTACATGGTCACACGACGAGGAATCGAAGCTAACCCAGATCAAATCAAGGCAATTATCGAAATACAGTCGCCCAAAAATTTTAAAGAAGTCCAACGTCTAACAGGTCGTGTAGCATCATTAAACAGATTCATCTCTCGGTCGTCCGACAGATGTCACCTATTCTACAATGTCCTGCGAAAAAACAAAGGATTCGAGTGGACTGATAAGCACGAGGAGGCGTTGCAACAACTCAAGAAATACATGACATCACCTCCCTTCCTCTCCAAACCTGAGAAAGGTGAAGTTCTTCAACTCTATCTAGCCGTCGGTGCTAATTTGGTAAGTGCAGTCCTTATACGAGAAATCGACGGACGACAATTGCCAATCTACTATGTAAGTAAAACTCTATTAGACGCTGAAACCAGGTACTCGTCTATAGAAAAACTTTTGATTTCGTTAGTTATGGCCGCTAAGAAGTTACGGCATTATTTTGAATCGCATCCTATAACTGTTGTAACTAACTTTCCATTGAAGTCTGTGTTAAGAAAACCCGAACCAACATGACGACTAGCTAAATGGAGCATCTACCTCGGTAACTATGATCTGGATTTCAAGCCCAAAACGGCGATCAAATTACAGGTCTTGGCAGATTTTGTTACAGATTTCAGTCCAGAACTAGAAGAAGCGACGACGTCCAACGAGTTAATTGTGGCGACTTTGCACGACACCACTTGGATGCTCGACGTCGATGGTTCATCGAACATACGAGGAACAGGCTTGGGTGTCGTCCTACAGTCCCCACAAGGGGGCAAAATAGTGTACTCCATACGGTGCGACTTCAAGGCAACAAATAATGAGGCGGAATACGAAGCACTGATTGCAGGAATTAAAATTGCTCATTACTTGGGGGCAACACATATGCATGTCCGAAGCGACTCGTCCCTAGTTGTTAACCACGTCAATGGATAGTTCGCAGCAAAAGATTCGAGGATGATTGCCTATTATAAAATAGTAAAAGAAGAAGCAAAGAAGTTCAGTCACTTCTTAATCGAGCATATACCAAGAGATCAGAACACTCAAGCTGATGCACTAGCCAATTTGGGGTCAGCACTTAATCAAACGACCTTCGACAGTATCCTAACAATCCACCTTGCAACACCATCTATCAAAGACGACTATAATACTTTGGTCGCACCAATTGAGGAAGAAAATTCTTTGGTCGCACCAATTGGGGGCAAACTGTTTGGGTAGGAATTCCAACAGTCCATCGTCGCACGACCAAAGAGATAATCGATGTCCTTCCATTGAGCAACCACGACTAAACTACCTAAACCCGTCTGATAAATTTTGTCGTACGACCTGATTTCAGTTACTAACCTACAACATACGTTATATTATGTTTAATGCAGGATTCAAAAGACATTTATGACTAAAGATTATAACAGAAGTCATCATCAATAACAACGGACGTAACGGATGCTATCATCAATATCAAGTGTTCATTCCATTAATGATCAAGAGACGCATTCAAGACGTATCAACGGAAAAATGGAGTATAAATATGAAGATGGAACATCACATTCGGGGGACCTGATGCTCAGACCTTAGAAGCTCACAAATTACGCTCTCAAGCTTGCTCAGTCTCTTTCAAAGTTCATAAAATTTACTGTAGTTTGTCGCACGACACACGATCAAAGCTTAATTATACACGACGCACGACAACCTTTACTTTACTATATTGTTTTACATTGTATTACATACACTTATAACATTTGTTAACAAGGACGACGTCCCTGATTGACGTCTATAGTGCACGACGACTCACACTCGTCCGCGGTTTTTACCCATTTTAGAGGTTTTCCATGTCACCAATTCTCTCATCTCCTTTACTTTATTTTTTATTGTCGTACGATTACTGGAGTTACTTTCTTTGGTTGGATCAGACTTTACATTTACCTTAAATTTTCATTGGGAGATTTTTGGCATAAACAGTTGGTGGTATGAATTGAAATTCAAAGTTCATCTAAGGTGTGCTTTGGAGACTCCAAAATCCAAATATCACCATAAAGATTAGAGTATCTATGTGAACTCCTGTTCAATTTCTTAGAGTGAAATTGAGAACATAATCAAAGTAAAATCATTTCAATCTTTAAACTACACGAGTCTTGAATGCAAACCTGGAAGTTCCATCATTCTAATTCAACTCATAAGTGATTTTAATCCATTTCTAATACCGAGCATGAAACTTGAGTTCTGATTGGCGTATTTTTCTGTCGAATGACTCATTAATCATCCACTTAAGCTATTCAATATAGGATTGCATCCCTCAAGAACTTGATGAAATGTGCAACGACAAAGATGTCCTTGAAGTCATTGGAAAAACAATGAGCTTACTTTGGATTAGTCCAAATGATGATTTATCTGAAGCAATTCCAATTCTAAAAGGGAAGTAGACAAATAAACCATACGATGGAAAAAGAAGATTGATCACTAAAGAGTGAACAATCATAAATACATGATCAAATGTTGTCCTTGGATAAAAAAATGATCTAAAAATTGGAAAAAATACTCACCTGATGTCCTCCAAATCAGGGATTCGTGTTATTGCATTTTGATTTCTGTTGAGAACAAAGCTAAGTAATTAAGCACAAACACACACATGCCAATCATTATAATCTAACCTGCAAACTTCCGAATTTTGATTTTTTCCTTATCAATCCCGTATAAAGTTTTAAAAACATATGGCTCAACCCAACAAAATATGGACGATCTGCGATTATAGACTTGTATGTATTTAAGATCGTAGAGAAAATGTTTACCGGTGTATATGGAGCATGCATTTGCGAAAACTGTGATTTCTTATCTTCCACGTTTCAACATAAACCACTGCCAAAAGAGGGAAAAAGCTACCAGTAAGTAACTGACCAAAATTCGACGCTAAATCATGGAGTTCCATATAGTGTTTGTAATTTACCTTGATATATAAATAGTTTGGCAAAGGATCGACATTTGCAAAGTGTTTGCAAATTAGATTCAAAGCATAGGATGAATTTCTATCTACGAGTTCAAATGTGAGTTCAAATGCAGCAAGTCCACCTATGTAGTAAGCTTTCTGCTGACCTTGGAGTTCGGTCTCCATTTTGTCATAGAACCCTTCCTTCATATTTGTATTTTGATAAATAAAAAAAACAAGTGTTGGTATTAATATGCTTTGGTTGAATCAACATATGACCTTATTAACTCCTTCACCGTTCCTTGGCTAGCAACATGAGAAAAACATAAACAAAAAAAGAATTGTTGGTACCCGCGCAATACGGCGGCCGGCGGGAAGTCAAACTTTTTTTGTAAATCGAAAAACATAGTCCATATACCATTTCAGACAGATAATTCACCAAGTAATTATTTTCAAATACAACCTACATAAGTTGTTATGATATCTACATGTTATAATGTAATTATTTTGAAAAAGCCCACATATACCTAAAGAAAAACAAAATCAGTCTTGGGTCCTGGATAAAAAGAAAATTACAAAGATACAATATAGCAATTTTCTAGTTGAGAAAGCATGCAACAACCAACAAGATGTTCTAAACAATGAGATTTATACCTCAGTGCATATACATGTACTTCCCAGACTTTGTAAACGTAAAAATTAAAAATAATAGGAAAAAGCAACAACACCTGCTCCCCGTGTAGTTGCATATCAACAAAATCCTTGACTTATTTAGCTTTCTGTAACCTGTCTTACGTATTACTCCTTCAAGGCCTTCAAGCTGGAGTATATGAGAACAAATTATTCAACAATGATATAAAAATGGTACTTGAAAAATGAAAACACGCCATTAAATATATGGTGAATATGAACAACAAAACTAAGAACACATTAGCAGTCGCAATCCATTTCATTTGAGCATAAAACGATATTAATTAATGAAGAGTTGTACTTCCAAGAACAACCCAAAAGCAATTCAACTTTACGGGCAGCCAGTGAATAAGGATCAACCGCTAACACAAAGAAAAAAAATACAATTAGTTGGATGAAAACACAAAGAATCAAATAATGTCAACTTATTTGAGCCTCCACCATTTCAAAGTTCCTGGTACTCACCATGGCAGCCACCTAAATTTTAACTAACAACAAAAGAAAAAAGAATACATTCAAATTAACCAATCATATTCTAAAGTAGAAAGGTAGATGTGATTGGCTATGATGAACACAACTAAATCATAAATGCATCAAAAAATGTAAAAAAACATGATTTGTGATGTCACCATCCCATACTTCAATTTTATAAGAGCAGCTACGTAGCATATAGCCTGAAATGGGTAAGTAGTAGCTTAGTTCTGAAAGAGTATTTAAACCACAAAGAAGAAGAACATATCTTTTTCCAGTCTTTTCCATACTTCCTATAAGCTTTATAGAAAGCGTTCAACCTCTTCATCGATCCATGGAGATCCTATCATGTCAGAAAGCTTCCTCTTTTAGGAGCAAAAGATTTTGGTATCAAACAGGGTTATTAGATTTTCTGTCCAAAAGATTATGTCAAGTAAAGGAAACAATGAACTGTTGTACATGAAAAGAATATCTAAAACCTGATGCTAAATCAACAAAGATTCACAGCAAACAGAGTTTATACAATTCAACAACCCATGCTAAATGGCCTTTTCAAACATGTCTATGTTGACAGGAAGTGAAGAAATAAAAGGGAAGGAAGGAAGCCTCGTCATACATATCTTGAACCAAACCAAGGAAAGAAATAAGTAATATATATACCTCATACATTAAATATTTGTGTGCATCGTCTCCTTTCTCTTTCTTGCACATATAACAATTAAGTGTACATTAAATCTTTATCCTTGCTTTATGATTTTTGAACTTCATGTCTCCATTTTTTGAAAGACATAAGTTGTCCTCTTGTATCCCAATCCTGTATCTCCTCGTGTTTGTGGTCAACAAAACTCACGGCTTGTATGCACCTCTGACGAATAACCAGAAGCAACCGACATAGGGATTCGGCAAGGGGTAGAAGTGCCCCTGTTTACTGGGTCAAGGGTATGACCTTTATAAAAAGAGTTAGAACCGAAAACCCGTCTTCAGAAGCATATCAGTAGAGCAAGGCTTAGGAAAAATTTACTGCAGTCTTTTTCTACACAAGCAGTTTTCATTAAAAAAGAAGCGAAAGAAAGAGTTACCAATTAGCTAATGTCAATGGCAATGGGAACACATGATCATTTACTGCCGTTTTGTTAACCAAGACGTCAGCAAATCCCTCTTTCCAAGCAGAAAGGGTGACCCAAGTGACTCAGTTAATAGATACATAAGGAAAGGGCTCTTACAAGATCGAAGTAAAATACTTGTCATGTTCCTCACCTCAGCTCATATGCAACACCTTTTTTCAGACAATCCAACGAAATTAACCACCTGCGATGAAGAAATCGAAGAATACAACTCATAAATTAGGGTTTCAAAACAAATTCCAAAAATAATTAACTTCCAAACAAACAAAATTTACCAAATCAAAGAAGAAATTGAAGAATTCATTAAATCTACACATTCAAAACGTTCAGGAATAGAATTTATGATGCGAATTTGTTGAGAAAAATTTACTATTCTTTTTTAGGGTTTGTTGGCGTGATGGAACATTTAAGAAATGGGAGTGAAGAATGGGGAAAGGGCTCTTCTTACAAGTTGCATATCTGATTGAAGAACAACATACCTAATCCGTGAGAAGAATGGTGTTTGCTGCCGTTGATTATTCTTGATGGATGAAATCGAGAGGGAGGCGCGGGGGAGAGGGTGTGGACTGACTTCATTGAACTGGAGCATAATTCATTCATGTTAATTTAGGAGAGGAAACGTGGGGAGGAACAACAGAATCCTTCGTGGTAGGAGAATGTGGAGGAAGACAAACGTGGGCTGTGGGATTTGAAAAATACTGATTTGTACAAGAAATCACTTTGTACAATAAACTGTTTTAGAATCTTTATAAGATAGTAGAGATATTAAAAAATATTGAAAATGTCTGATGGCTATTTGTTTATATTAATTAATATTAATACAAACGTATAAACCATTTACAGAATTTGACCGGTACGAATAATATAACTGATATCCATAATCAGGGGCGGAACTACATGGGGACAATTAGGGGCCAGCCCCCCCCCCCCCCCGGCTTTCCAACCCAAGAAGCAATGAATTAGTTTTCTGCATGTGATAAAAAAAAAGAAATTAGACTTCGGCCCCCCATTCATTAAGTACATTGTCCAATTGAGATTTGAGTCCAACAAAATTGAAAACTCACCCATGGTTTTTGCACTAGTTCTCTAATATGTATTTCTTAAATCTTACTGATAATTGATGGAATAGCCGAATAGGTACACTGATTTTTGACTTTTTGACTTATTTGAGTTTGAAGTTGTCTGATTAATTGATTAGCTAGGTTTAACTTTGTTTGAAGTTGTTTGATTATTTGATTAGCTAGGTTTAAATTTATTTGAAATTGTTTGAAATTCTTTAGGTTGTTCACTTGTTTGAATTGTTGATAGAGCACAGTCCATCAAAGTTTTTAGGATGACTAGATGAGTCCAATAAGGTTTTAGAAGGTGCAACCGTATTATTTTAGAATTGCAACCATACCTCATAATCAACCAAAAAAACTTTTGAAATCAACCAAAAAACCGAAAAAATCTTTTGAAATCCACAAAAAAAACCGAAATGGTCTCTCGAAATCGATAAAAAAACTTAAAAATCTCTCGAAATCAAGCAAAAATAACAAAAAAACCCTTGAAACGGCGGAATTAGGCTGAAAACACAACGGTCGATATTGAACGTTAAAAAATGAAGATACGTTAATAAAAAGCGTACTTGAAAATATGGTGTCAACCTACCCTATGAAAGAAATTCTTGGGTCCGTCCGTGTTGATAAGGACTAGAAATTATATAGTATATTAGGTCTGGCCCATACGGTTAGAAAGCTTATGTTCCGCCCCTGTCCATAATGGCACAAATCAAAAGAATCCAAAACGTTGTGCATTTTGTAGAAATATTTATAATTGGAATATTGTTTAGGAATAATTAATTACTTAATTATGTCAATATTATTAAATAAAATATTATTTTCCATCAATTCTTTGGTTTTTATTGCATGGATTACACTAGTGTCATCACTAATTACATGGTTTATTATTCATGCAAACTGCAAATAAATAATATAATTATATCGATAATACCATTTGTCAAGAAATTTAAACTAAATTTTAAAAAACTAATACAAAGTTAATGATAAATGTGTCGAATAATTGATTAAGGTTTTCTAAAACATTTTTATTTATAAATAAAACGTATTTTAATTAAAAACTTACGATAATTGTAAAATTTGTGTGATGGGACGTTTATTTATTTTGAAACATATAATAATAAAATGACACTTATTAATTTCATGGACAAGTAACTTTAAAAGTTTGAATTTTGATCAAATTTGAAATTGTATTACGAGATTTCAAAGAGATCCAACTTGATGTTATGAACTCATAATTACATGGGTAGAAGTTGCTAATCTGTTGGAAAATTGTAGTAAAAAATATGGGTTTTTACTAACTTTAAACACATTTAAATACATGTATATGTATTGTATATATCTAACTCTTTGTGGGTTTGTGTTCTCCAATATGAGAGTTTCGAAACAATATATTATGTGTCAAAAACGGAATATGTGTGAATGAGATATCGATGCTCAAAAGTTGGGTGTTTGAAATGAATTTGGTGGAAACCAAGTGGTATGGGATTGTGTCCCATATAGGAAGAAGGAGTAAACAATTTGTGGTTTATAACCATGAATGTAGGAAGGACTTACAAGCTCTTTAATTGGTTTTACTCCAACACCTACCCGCGCACAGGGGTGGTGCCGATTGAGACTTTCGTAGGCTAAAATCGGCGAACTTGTGCATGGGCACGAATGCAGCTTCGAAATCTTGCGCTTGCACAACTTGGTTTTTGCGAAATTTTTGTTTTGATCCAGGCGGGTTGTGGCGCACACTGTTAATGATCAAATAATTACTGATTTATTACATATTAATTCATTGGTTTCAATCTCGAGTATAAAAGGGAGGAATCGGTTCACATCCCTTACACCCCCAAGATTTCCGGCGACTTTTAATTAAGATAGAATGGAAAAGTAAGTCTTTACTTTTGAATTACGGATTTGGTCCCCGTGGTTTGTCGATTTTCATGGATTTCGTCCCTAAAATTCATTTATTATGGATGTGGTGCCAGTGATATGGAATTTCTATTGGAGTTGGTCCCTACATGTAACACCCTAAAATTTTGGGGAAATTAGAACTTAATTTTTTTTGCAATATAACATTTATAATTGGAGCAAACCACCTAAAGTGGGTAAAGTGAAAGAGTTTACAAAACCTGTAAAATGAATATGGAAATTAACAACATCTAATATAAACAACATCAATCTAGATTATGTCGGTTATCACTCCAAAAATCCAAAATGTTTTCAATCTATCATCTCGGATTGGGGAGTTACCTTACCTCCCGAACAATCGGGTTGGACGAAGCCAATTCCACCCATGGAATGATCTCAGGCCCTCCACCTAGCAATGGTTGGGTAGATGGACGCACAACGGCATCAACCCTCTCTGGAGAATTAATGGCCATGGTAGAGGGAATCTGCGCTAAGCGCCTAAGATCGTCCAAATCGTCCTGGCTTTGGATCGTGCTAGCTGGCTCACTCGACATCGCTAAACCTCTCAAGTTGATTTTCAACTCGCTCAAGCCTAATATATCCCAGTTACGCCTACGTTTCCTAGCCTGGGTCTTAAAACGCATATAGGAAACTGAGACAAGATCGTACCTTAAATAGCTGCTCTAAACCTCGATCGAAAGTTAAAACTGGCAATGATCGCACGAATTTTTGGTAAGGATTCTTTAGCAAATCTTGTTCTAAAAATATGAAAGCGTAAAAAGAAAACTATCCCCAGATAACCCCTATTTATACGCGAAATCGTATCAGGCACAAATCGCTCGATGATTGACACGTGTCAATCGACTCTTCATAAGCATCGCCAGATCATCGACACCTGTCACACATAGCTGTCACACGTGTTCCCCACGCCTCCATGATGACACGTGTGTCAGATAGACCATCATGGGTCTAGTTAGAATAGAACTGCTTCGGTTCCACCGTGACAAAAGCCTTTCCCCAAATGACACGTGGCGACCGCCAAAATTTCGACGAACTTAAAATTTAAAATTCAAATTTTCCGCTTAATTTTAAATTTTGGGGGCAAACTGTTTGGGTCAAAAATCCACGACCACGACGAAGTAACATTTAATGCATATTTCGCATGACTGATCTTGTATTAAGATAAGGTCCTGTCGACCAAGCATGTCTACGACAACAGTCGACACTTTCTCGAAAGTCGGTCGAGCGTCGTACGACCATCGTAGAGATTATTCTCGACCTCGACCATACTAACGCTCGACCCAATATTCTTTTCTTGTTTATTTAATGCAGGTTTAATGCTCATAAAAACCAACGGATATAACTGACAACAGGCATCAAGGTCATTTAAACTTTCGACCGTTACCTCAAAAATCAATGACACATTTATGAAGATCAAAGACTATAAATACCGAAGATACACACTGGGACATGGACAACAACTTATACAACAAAAATTACATCCGATTTTCAGAGATCACAAGTTATACTAAGAACAATCCCAGGACCGAAGCATTATTCGCACGACAGAAGCTTTTTACACATGATTTACAATTATTACCTGTTTCTATGCTTGTTTTTACGTACTTATCTTGCGTAAATATTGGAATACATAAGGACATCACCCCTGTTTGGCGATCATAGTGCACGACGACCTCTCCCAGTCGTCCGCGACTTTTTCCTCGTTGAGGTTTTTTCGCGTCACCAAATCTCTTGTCTTATTCTTCTCTTTATTATCGCGCATATTGTCGTATGGTTACTTTCTTTAGTTGGATAAAGCTCCACATCGACCTTAAATCTTCCTTTGGACGATTTTTGGCATTAACAGTTTGGCGCCCACCGTGGGGCCCATCTAAAGAAAATCCTCGACAATCATGCATCATACTAATAGTCCCCCCGAGTGTTTTTATTTTATAGGATAATGGCAGCTCCTCAAGGAACCCAAGAGCAAATCATGGCCCAAATGAATATGAAGTTGAACATTGCCCGTGCTCGCATTGATGCCTTGACCAATCAACACAGATAAGCGGTGGAAGAGATTGTATCTCTAAGAAACCAGAATGCTAGCAACGCAGCAGGGCCTTCGCATGGTCTAGGTGGATCCAGTGTGCCTTGGTAGGGACCTCCGCTTCCCAACTATCCGAGACCACTTTTCCCTAGCATTCCCAATCAACCTATGCCGACGATACCACCGCCACCTCCCCCATTCTTCCGCTCGATAACATCGATCCCCTCGATACCACCCATGGCATCAGTTCCACCATTCTTCCACTCGACAACGCCAATTCCCACAATGCCAATGCCAACTTTTCATTACAATGGAGATGCTTTCGACTCATCACAGCGGAATGGATTCCAGAATTCAGGGCACATCCCGACAGTAGCTCAAGGGAATAACCAAGATGATCCAGTCGCTTAACGATTGAAGATGCTGGAAGAGCAGAGCGAGCGCGTTCTGTCGTTACTTGCCAAGCTTCCAGGAGCAGGAGTACCTGTCGATGTCGAGCCTCACACTGGGTTCCAAGCATCGCCCTTTGTCGACGAGATCGCGATGGTCGACGTCCCGAAGAAATACAACATTCCGACATTCACACCAACATATTCTGGTATCACGGATCCCACTGAACACGTCGCCCAATATAAACAGTTGATGTGGACAGCGTCGATCCCACATCAGTATCAAGAGGTGTGTATGTGCAAAAGTTTTGGGGCGACCCTCACGGGTGCAACCCTACAGTGGTTGATCGGTCTCAAGCCCAAATCCATCGGTTCATTCGCCGAACTAGTGAACCAGTTCTCCTAGCAATTCTCCAGTAGTCGCAAGATGGAGAAGCATACTAGTGATTTATCTATTTCTCATACAATTTGAATCTCTCAAATGAACCTCTCCTTCTCTCTCTCTCTCTCTCTCTATATATATATATATATATATGTATGTATGTATCGTAAAAGTCCTCCATGAACGCACACCACCGTGAAACCACCACCTTGAACCCACAACCATCGTGAACCCACCATCACTAGCGTGAAACCACCCTTCATCAACGCACCCCACCTTCGTAACACACACACACACCCCACCACGACTGTTTTGAGGGAAGAAGGAGAGGGGAGAGGGGGAGAGGGTGTGTAATGAGTTGAACCTGGTCACCAAATATGTAAAAAGAACACAAGGAGATGGGGGTTCTGCAGGTTCGACAACTGGAGCAGCGGTGAGATCTTTGATTGAAGGTTTGAAGGAGGAACGAAGGTCGAAGGAGGAGAAAGAGGAAGAGTGTGACATGGGTGGGGGAGGACGGGGAGGATGGTGGCCGGAGGTGATGGAGGACGTCGGAGGGAGTACGGTGGCCGGAAGTGGCTTTGATGGGGGGGGGTGTCCCTATATTATATCTGTGTGTATATATATATATATATTTATATGTATATAATAATATTATTAAATATAATTTAATATTAATATTCAAATTTAAATATAAAATAATACATATAGAAAAGGACGAACATAAAAAGACAAAAAAGTAATTAAAGGATAATGCTAAAATGGTTAAAAAGTTAAAAGACCAAAATACCCTCGACTTTAACGGATCTGGTAGACGGTGGTTAAGCCAAGGATCAAATCCAACAGAAATTACATGCCACTCGTACCACATCACTAATAAATGAAGCTTGGGGATGAAATCCTTAAAAATCGACAAACCACATGGAGCAAATCCGTAATTTACGTGACTTAATAAAAAACCAATCAGTATTTAGTTAGCCGATTTAAAACAGTAAGGTAAAATAGAATGTTGATTGACATTTATACCCCTAGCAAGATAATTATGTGGTTTTAATGTGTGGCTTGTAAAACCAGCCATTCCTCGAAGGTCGAACCTCCCCCACATAGACCATATCCATTTTCTTTTGACTTGGACTTTCAAGGCTTCAACCCAACGCCGTTAGGCCCACCGCATTCAAATACACCTTAATTTTCACTTAATTACGGTTTACACCCCTTACCTTTTTAATTTTGTCGTTCAAACCCCTCCATACTTGCCATTCTACTTCTTTTTCTGTCGACAACAACTTTTGGAATTTCTCTTTTCTCAAATGGTGTAATTTTAACTCATTTATGTAAAACTAGGTAAATGTTCCGTTGAGCGGTGTATGCAAATGGTATATATGTTGTAAATCAACAAAATCTATTTTATGAAATTCAAAAAAATATTGTAAATTAAGCTTAGACATTTTAAGGTTTATTGTTGAAATTTTTCATTAACATATCTTGTACTTAGTTGAAAGTGATTGGTAATTGTTTTTACTCTCAATAATCTCAATTTTTTTAAATAATATAGAATACCTCGCTCAATAGATGACGATACCTTGGAACCAAGTTCTTATGCACAAATGCATGCATTAAGATTTCCAGTAAAAAAATGTGGATAACAAATTAGACAAATGAGAATAGATATGTCACGCACTCGACGATTTCATCATACCTTCTCATCGGTTAGAATAATGTCTAAACTAATCGATTCTCCCCATTTCTTCGTGTTTAAACATTCCCACATTATACAAATCCGAATTTTTATAATGTAGTCATCGTGATCATCTTTCAAGTCTTTTAACAAAGAATATTCCATGACGTTAAAATCAAATAACAAAATAATGGTTCAAACAATGGAAATAGTTAATTTTCTATAACCTTTATATAGAGAAAAATTGAAATACAACTATGTAAATAAATAAAAAATTAATAGTAAATCATAATTGTTATTTAATTGCATTCAATTGTCATAAGTATTTCATTTATATTATATTGATAGGTTATAATAAGTTTTTTCCCTCAATAATTTTAACTATTTAATATTAACGTTTTTTTTATAATAATATGCAATATTAGTGTTATTTAAATAACAATGTGTGTAATCACTATCATGTAATTACTATTATGTATAATGGTTATCGTGAATATTTTGTAAATAATAATTAATGAAAACGTTCAAAATATTTTTATTAAAATAAATTGAACAATGATTCCATCATCAAAATAATTGTTACCTTTACTAAAATAATAAAAAGACTAAATAAAAAATAAATATTTTATTTAAAAAATGTAAATAAACATTAAAATATATGTGAAAATAGAAAATAAAATAATAAAAAATACTTTATTCTTAAATAATAGTTTTCCTTTATAACCATTGTTACCTTAATAAAATAAAATAAAATAAAATAAATGAAAAATAAATATATTTATTTAATAAAGTTTCAATCTATAACCATTGTTAGATTAATTACTAAGAAAAAATGACATTAAATAAAAAAAATTCAAATAAGCATATATATTTTTTATATAATAAAAGTTTTGATTTATAAATATTGTTAGGTTACAAAAAGAATAATTAAATAAAAAAAAATTCAAATAAACTTTTAGTCATAAAAAAAAAAGGTTTGATTTATAAATATTATCACCTTAAGAATAAAAAATAAAAAAATTAAATAAACTCATTTAATAAAAGTTTTAAATTATAAATATTGTTAACTTACTAAAAGAATAAAAAATAAAAAAATTAAATAAACTCATTTAATAAAAGTTTTAAATTATAAATATTGTTAACTTACTAAAAGAATATATATATATATATATATATATATATATATATATATATATATATATATAAATTCTCATTAAAAATAAAAATGAAATAGAATTTTTTAATAAAAGTTTTGATTTATAAACATTCTCACCTTACTAAATAAAAGAAAGTTAGAGAGACACATTTAATAGAAGTTTTAAAATATAAGCAATGTTATCTTACAAAAAATTAAATAAAATTTAACTTGTTTAATAAAGGTTCTGATTTATAAGTATTGTTAGCTTACAAAAAATACATATAAATAAAGAGAAAAAACATTTGCAAACAAAAAATATATTTAAAATAATAAAACAAAACTAATTAATTTATAGGTTTTAATATTATTAATTGTTATTAAAAATAAAATAAAATGTAACGTAAAAATGTAATAACATTTTTAATTATATTGATGATTTTTATTTTGATTAAATGAAAAGAAAAATGAAAAGTTATAACATTTAATGTATTGAAACCATTTAAAAATAAATTAAAAATAGAAGAAAAAAGATAAATAGCCAAAATGGTCTCTCCTTGATTCTCTCTCCTAAGTCTTTATATATATATATATATATATATATATATATACAAAGTGAGAAAGAAAGATGAAGGTTCAATTGAAAACTCATTTTTCATTGTGCATGTGAGGACAAATCTCAGTCACTCGATCTCTTTTGATCCAACAACTCATATTAAATAGAGTTTTTAATTTTAAAATACTTAGGGGTAAAAATGGAAGAAAATTTAAACACACACCTACCATATTTGACTTTTAGTTTCTTTTTTAATTAAATTTTTTTTACCCAATTAAAGTTTAAAATAAATTATCTGAAAAATTACTAATATTTTAATCAAACAAATTACATCAAAAAAACGAGAATTTCGTGCTTTTCGATATGACATCCATCTCGATATAGGTTTTTTTGTCGTTTTAATCGTTTTTTATGTGAAATGTTATATATATGTTATATTCATTATGAATATTTATGTACGTTCAAGTTTGTACAACGCCTCGACACCATAAGTATGTAACTCGACATCACATTCTTCAACACTTTCTTCAACGTCGTAAGACATCACATTTCTTCAACACCGTAACCCAACACCTATCAAGACGAATCGAGAACCTATCTAGTAATTTTGTTATGAATCGGGGAACAAAAGAGAGTGTGTCACGTCTCCACATCTTCACAGGTCATTCATGTGTTATTCATCATGAATAATGTATTATTCAGGATGAATAATACAACATTCAGGGTGAATAATTCACGATTCATGAATCCGTGTATTATTCATCGTTAATGTTGTGTAATTCATCCTGAATACTATATTATTCATCATGAATAATGAATGAACGTTCACATTTGTTATTCATACTGAATGTGGGACATCCGGTGATGCGCATACATATTCATAATAAATTAAACCAAATTTCGGTTGTGAATTGGGAAACAAAAGAGAGTGCGCCATGTGTCTACACCTTCACGGGTCATTCATATATTATTCATCATTAATAATGTATCATTAATGATGAATAATAAAACATTCAGGGTGAATATACACGATTCATGATCAATAATACATGAATCAAGGATTCGTGTATTATTCATCTTGAATATTGTATTATTCATCCTGAATACTGTATTATTTATCATGAATAGTGAATGAACGTTCACCTTTGTTATTCATACTGAATGTGGACACCCGACGACGTGCATGCATATTCATAATGAATATAACACACATATATATAATTTCACGTAAAAAACGGTTAAAACGAAAATATTCTGAATATTGTATTATTCATCCTGTATACGGTATTATTCATCATGAATAGTGAATGAACGTTCATCTTTGTTATTCATACTGAATGTGGACATCCGAAGACGTGTATGCATATTCATCATGAATATAACACGTATATAGAATTTCACGTAAAAAACGGTTAAAACGAAGAAAAACTATATCGAGATGGATGTCATATCGAAGAGCACGAAATTCTCGTTTTTTTGATGTAATTTGTTTGATTCAAATTTTAGTAATTTTTAAGATAAATTATTTTAAAGTTTAAGAGGGTAAATTTTTTTAATTAAAAATAAAAAAAAAGTCAAAGAAGGTAGACGTTGATTCAAAATTACAATTTTGTCCTTAATCAATTCTCAGTTAACCTTATTATGTATTAACCATTGATTAGTTTTCTATGTTTTGATCAATGGTTAAGATTTGTTCTCATGTGCACAATGAAAGATGAGTTTTCATTTGATGTTTTTTTTATACAAATTTGTTTAATTTAGTCTTAATAATATAATGTTTTTTATATAAAAAAATTAAGTATTTTGTTAAAATTTAATGATTATCTTATATATTTTAATGACATCTAGAAAAAATAATCAATTACATATTTAATAATATAATTAAAACAAAATTATAGTAATATAATATATTAATTAATAGTGATACATATAAATGTCTGCATAAAAGGAAGGTCCTGCACATACCTAATTGGTGGGTGTTAGAAACCTGCAGTAGTAATATGTATATTGTGCTATAATACATGTAAATTAAGAGATTTTTAAAATCTTGCATAAAATGATGGTACCTTATGCCTAATAATTTGTATTTAAGAGTTTTTTATCCGTACTTTATAATATAGTATAGATAAATAAATTAAATTAAATTTATCTATAATGGGTAAAATTCAGAGAAGAGAGTCCCCGGTTTGAAGGTAACACAAATTATACTGAAGTATTTAAAATCTTGAAAAAGAACTTTATTAAAAAAATTAAACCACCTTAATAATAATTTTAATGATCATAATAAATATATTATTTTTTTAAATTCAACATATAAGATTATCTGATTCAATTGAAAAAAAATACAAATATTACCAAATTAATCATTTTTACCGTAAATATGTGAAATATAAACTTATATAAATAAATAACGCATTGTACAAGTATACAGGAAATGACGACCATTAGTTTAAAGATTGACGAACTATAAGTCTATAACTAGTCTTGCAAATTTTGTTGTTTACTGATTTCTGGCCTGTATCGGGCTCATCATCTGACAAAAGTCATATAAAGTTGACTCCGCAAATTTGCGGGATTGCTTTGCGGGATTTGCGATCATATTTTTAAAATAGTTGGGTTCCGATAAGAAGTTAGAGTTAACATGTGGAGCGTGATAAGTGATTATCTGTCGTTGGATGCATGTTAGATCTGATTTTATAGTAATTATTGTATTTATTTTCTAGCCTAGACTGTTCTTAATTATGGAATCTGTTTTGTTAAGGGTAGGGGTATTTAAGTCCCCTTAGACCTTTGTTCTTGTAACTTTTGACACTTACTTTGAATAGATCTGATTACATTTGGCACTCCTACTTTCTCTCTCTACTTTCTCTCTACTTGCACATTATTTTTAGAAACTTGAGTATTTTCCTTAGAATCTTTAGAAAATCCAGAAGAAAATTTGTCTTCAATACTTGTTTTCATTATAAAAAGAAATAAATCGTTTTCTAAATCAGATTGAAGACTTTGTTCTGCCAATTTATCTTCAAGATCAACTATCTTACCTTCTAACACTAATAGCAGAATGTATCTCTTAGTATCATAAGAAACTGAAGATACATTTTCCTTATCAGTGTTAGGATATATATCAACAAAATCAGTTGGTAATGAAGATTTATTGGAAGATTTTACATTTAAAACATTTTGAGATTTTCTGGATTTTCTTGATTGGTCAGGAAAATACTTAGCATTTTCAGACGTATAAACAAATGACATTTCCATTTTCTTGTTATGCATCCTCTTTTGATTTTCAATTTCTAAAACTTGCTTTTCATTTAACCAGTCAATTTTAAATTGAGGAGCATAATTCGCAAGAGTTAGATAATCAAAATTATATAAGGTTGGGGTTTTTGAAATAACATTGTTTAGACAATGAGGATTTTTAAAAACAAGTCCCCACCTTTATTTTATAGCCTCGTCACTCCTAGGCTTATTCATATATATAGTCTGCTCAGTTTGATTTCTCTTATACAATTTTTCTTCTAACACAATTATTGATGATTCTTTAACGCTAAATGTTCAATATTATAAAAATAAGCGTAAAAGAAGAAGATCAAAGAAGTCAAGGAAACATGATAATGTCTTGTCTGAAAATTCTAATTCATCTGATTTTTCTGTTTCAGATCGGACTGTGAAGAGATCACAAAAGCAGATATGGAGGGTTAAACAACAAACAACAGAATCCGAATTATTAGGAGTTAAATGTGTAGAAAATGTTTGTGAATCTGATACATTTGCCATTTGTAATAAAAATACAAAATATTCATTTACGCAAATGATTCATATTGTAAAGAGTGTCTCATATTCTTCTTCTAATTCTGATTCTGATGATTGTGTTTTTTCTTCTATTGATGATTGCTTTCATGAGAATAATAAGAATAATTTTTCAAAAAGTAAAAGAAACAAATCTAACAAGAAGGGACCCATAAGCATATGGGTACCTAAATCTGTGTAGTTTCCGTATGTGCAGCCTAGTCAATTATGGTATCTGGATTCGGGGTGCTCCAAACACATGACTGGCAACAAATCATTATTGTCCAATTTTAAAGAAAAATGTTGCGGTTGTGTTAAGTTTGGAAACTGTGAGACTGCTCCAATACTTGGTTATGGTGATCTTGTTCAAGGTAATATAACTGTCAAAAGAGTAAGTTACGTCGAAGGCCTAAGTCACAACTTATTTAGCATCGGGCAATTCTGTGACAAAGAGCTTGAAGTTAGCTTCAAATCCAAAAGAGTTGCAGTGAAGAACTATAGTGGCAAGGATCTTCTGGTGGGAAAAAGATGCTCAAACTTATATACCATTGATCCTTCCAAGATCAAAATCCCATCAGATATCTGTCTGCTTTCTAAAGCTTCTGTTCATGAAAGTTGGATTTGGTACAGACGTCTAGCTCACCTCAATTTTAAATATATGGATCGCTTGGTCAAGAATGATTCAGTGAGAGGTCTCCCAGTTCTTCGTTTCCAGAAAGACCATCTCTGCCAGGATTGTGAGAAAGGAAAGATGAAGAAAGCATCACATAAGCCAAAGCCTGAACCTTGCACTTCGGCTATTCTTGACATACTGCATGTTGATTTATGTGGTCCAATGAAGACAAAGAGTATAGGTAAGAAAAGATATGTTTTGGTGATTGTTGATGACTACTCAAGGTATACATGGGTCAAATTTCTCAAGTCAAAAGACGAGACTCCTGAAGTTCTCATCAATCTCATCAAGACAATCCAGACAAATAAGCAAAAGCAAGTCAAAGTGGTAAGATCAGATAATGACACTAAATTCAAGAATAGTACTCTCCAGGCTTTCTATGATTCTCAAGGTATACAACAACAAATTTCTGCTGCTCGTACTCCGCAACAGAATGGGGTTGTTGAAAGAAGAAACAGAACGCTTGTTGAGGCCGCCAGATCAATGCTTGCTTATTCAGGGCTTCCTTTGTCTCATTGGGCTGAAGCCGTATCAACTGCCTGTCATACTCAGAACCGATCAATTCTGCATCGTCGATTCAACAAAACACCGTATGAACTCATGAACGGTATCAAACCGAACGTCAAGTATTTCAAGTCATTCGGGTGTAAATGTTATGTTCTGAATGACAGAGATAATCTCAACAAATTTAGTCCAAAGGCAGATGAGGGTGTATTTCTGGGCTATTCTTCTAATTCTGCAGCTTACAGAGTCTTTCTGATCTCAGCAAGAAAGGTAATAGAGAGTGTAAATGTAAAATTTGACGAAGCTGCTGATTTGGTTTCTAGTCACTCAGGCTCAGAACCCGCTTTTACTGGCAATTCAGTTTCTGAACAAATCAGTTCAGAACCTATTCTTTCACCGATTAATCAGGATTCTTCTACTCCCTCACTTATTTTTTCTGATCTTGATTATCTGTTTGAAAATTTTTATGATGATGTGCCTAGATCTAACTCTGAAAATGTCTCAAATGCTTTGAATCAGGAAACTGAGAGCACATCTACTCCCAATTCCGCTGCATCTATCTCTGAACCTGATGCTGTTCCAGTTCTTCCTGTTGATCAGACACAATCAGAAACTGAGCCTATTCATGAAGAACCTATTCAAGAAGAATCTGTACATGAACAATCTGTTCAAGAGGAATCAGTTCAGGAAGAAGTACAGAATGATTTTATTCAACAAACCCTTCCAGAATCTGATACAGAAGTTGTTGAGCTACCTCCTCCTCCAGTTGAAATTGTTTCCATTTCTTCAACTAACATAGAAGCTTCTGAACCTCCCTTTCAACAATTAGAAGTGGTTCAAGACATTATTGATCCTCCCCCTCACAGCACCAAATGGACAAGATCTCATCCAATTCATCAAATTATAGGAGATCCTCAAGCCAGTGTGTCTACACACTCCAGGACGGTTACTTCCAATGAATGTCTCTTCACTTGTTTCTTAAGCAAGATTGAACCAACAAAAGTTTCTGAAGCGTTGGAGGATTCGGATTGGATTATAGCAATGCAAGAGGAGCTCAATCAATTTGACGCACTCAAAGTTTGGAGACTTGTACCACGACCGAAAGGAAAGAGCATAATTGGAACAAAGTGGATATTCAAGAACAAGAAAGACAAAGATTGTATTGTTATTCGGAACAAAGCAAGATTGGTAGCCAAGGGATACCGACAAGAAGAAGGAATTGACTACGATGAAACATTCGCGCCAGTCGCTCGACTTGAAGCTATCCGTATGTTTCTTGCCTTCGCTGCTTATCGCAACTTCACCGCATATCAAATGGATGTCAAGACAACATTTCTCAATGGAAAATTGAAAGAAGAAGTCTATGTATCTCAGCCAGAGGGATTTGTTGACAAAGATCGTCCTGATTACGTATATTTTCTCGATAAAGCTTTGTATGGCTTGAAACAAGCTCCACGAGCGTGGTATGATGAGTTGTCAGCCTTCTTAATCAAATCCGGCTTCACCAAAGGATCCATAGATACCACTCGTTTCATTTATAGATCAAATTCGGATATCTGCTTAGTTCAAATATACGTAGATGATATTATCTTTGGTGCGACTAACAAATCTTTATGTACTTGGTTTTCTGATCTAATGACTTCTAGGTTTCAGATGAGCATGATGGGAGAAATCAATTTCTTCCTCGGCTTACAAGTGAAGCAACTTCCAGATGGAATCTTCATCAACCAGTCAAAGTATGTATTTCACATCTTGAAGAAATTCAAGATGGACATATCTACTTCAATTGGTACGCCGATGGATCATGGTGCCAAAATCGGACTTGATCCAGATGGAAAAGTTGTGGATCAAAAGACATATCGAGGAATGATTGGATCACTGATGTATCTCACAGCAAGTCGCCCGAATATAATGTTTTCTATGTGCCTATGTGCCAGATTCCAAGCCAAACCGAAAGAATCTCATCTATTAGCAGTCAAGCGCATTTTTAGATATATTAAAGGAACTCCTTATTTAGGTTTATGGTATCCTAAAAGTTCTGACTATAAGTTGATTGCTTATTCAGATGCAGATTTTGGTGGTAATCAATTGGACCGGAAGAGTACCTCAGGACATCTTCAATTCTTGGGAGACAGACTGATAAGCTGGGCGTCGAAGAAGCAGAACCGTGTTTCTATCTCGACTGCAGAGGCAGAATACGTCGCCGCAACTAGTTGTTGCGCTCAAGTCCTATGGATGAAGACACAACTATGGGATTACGGGATGCTGTACAAAACAGTGCCAATATATTCTGACAGCAAGTCCGCAATTGCCATATCAGTCAATCCGGTCCAGCACACAAAGACCAAGCACATAGACATGCGGTACCATTTCATAAAGCATCATGTGGAAGAAGGTACTATTGAATTATATTTTGTACCAACTGAATATCAACTTGCTGATATCTTTACAAAAGCCTTAGATGGAAAACGTTTCAATTTTTTGCTTTCAAAATTAGGCATGTTGAATTTAAAAGTTTAAATCTTTACAAATTTTATTCTATAAAGTAAAATTTTACAGATTTTCTTTCTTTTGAATAAAATGTATGTCTAGGATCTTTTAGAAGTTCTTTGTTTATATTAAAGTTTGTTCAACTTTCAAGTCTTACAAAAGTCGAAAAGTCAGCAACATGTTTGTAGCTTTTGATACTGCTTTAAAGATATGTGAGTCGGAATTTTTATAGTTTACTTTGCTTAGACTACCTAAATGATCAGAATTATAGATCGGAATGAAAATATGGGCTAAGCATTTAGACTTTGATTTGAGTGATTGAGATGAATAATAAATTCTTAAAATACAGAAATATCTGAGTTTAAAAGTTTGTACCTGTGACCTTTCTGATTTGGGAAAGTAAGTTCTGTGGGATGCTCGTTATCTGGTTCCCTAAGGTCAATTGGTCTGGGAGTGATCAAACCCAAATCCTTCTATAGAATCAGATCGAAAGTCATGTTCTACTGGTATGAATGGGTTTAGGACATGTCGATGTAGCCTTTCTGATCCGGGAAAGTAAGTTCCAAGGGGTGCTTGACACCTAGTCCCCTAAGGCCAACTGGTCTGGGAGCGACTGACCCAAATCCTGCATTAGGGTCAGATAGAAAGTTACGTTTACGGTTTGTTCTTTACTTAATGAACTCTTTGATTAAAAGATGCCAAAGTGCACAACGCTTAAAAGATGCCAAAGAGCACACTCATGTGAAGATGCCAATGAGCACACATCTCATGATACTTGGTGATATGTTTGAGTTGCGATAAACCTGTAAATTTATGAAAGTCTTAATTTTTGATGGCTTAGTGTTAGTTCATGCAAAGTTTTCTATAATATTTTTAGAACTGCATTTTTCTTGAAGCTAATCGAAGTTCACATGCGAGCACACTGAATAGACAGATGAAAGTTTTTGAAACTGAACATGTCTTAAGTTGATATGCAATTATACTTGTTCTTGCATCCAACAACATATGCTTGATTTCAACTGATTGATAAATCTGTGAAATTTTAATGAGTAGACTTTAATTTGTTTAGTGTTTAAAATTTTACATGTTCAATTGTTTCAAAATTTATATTCAGTATTATTTTTCTTTTTACACTGATGTTTATATGGTTGTGTATCCATATTTTTGTTAAATGGTCTGTGCAATTTTCGAGGGGGAGAGCCATTCTCAAATGATTTTTTGAACCAGTCTGTTTTTGAGGGGGAGTGAAAATAGCTGACAAATTACTTCACGAACTGATCAGAAATTAATAAGGGGGAGATTCAATCTGCAAAGTATATCTGACATGTTCTTTGTTTGAGGGGGAGTAAGTAAAAATAACTATGCTGATCAGAAGTTCAACAGGTAAGAATTTCAGATATTTCTACACATATGCTATACTAACAGATAAATTTTTGTGCATTTGTGTAGGGGGAGTAAACGGTATTCAGGTATTATTTTTTTTAGAGTATTTTTTTTATTTGGTATTTTTTTTATGTTTTTAATTTTAGTTTAGTTTTAGTTTTCTTGGTTTAAATAGCATTTTCTATTTTCATTTTCTTTTCCCGCCCCTGTCATCGAATTTCTCTTTCTCTGTCGCCTCTTCACTGTGTTAGAACTCTAATCTGATTTCTTTCAGATCTTGGATTCGTGAAATCAGGTATGTTGTCGATTCACTTTTGTATTCGATTTTTGATTTAGAGTTGGGATTATATGGTATTTTTCATCAATTCGACTGTTCAAAATCTGATTATTTGCTTTTCTTCGAACTGTTCATCTTCTCAGATTGTATTTTGTTGTTTGTTGCTTCAAATCGAGTATTGGGTTTTCTTTAGATACCATTTTCGATTATCAGGTATGACTTCTTACTCTCTGATTTTTGCGTTTAATAGGTTTATTTTTGAGTTTTTTATGTTTTTCGTATCGTTCTTCCGAAAAGCTAGGTTTTCGTATCAAGTCAGTGTACGCAAAGTGTACCTTGCGCATCCAACAGGACACACAAAGTCCGGTTTGCATATCCCGTTGGTTACACAAAGTGTACTTTGCATATCTAACTTGATACGCAAACCTCAGTGTTTTTGTGAGTTTGTTCAAGTTTTGTTTGCGTAACACTTTGGATACGCAAAGTGTACTTTGCGTAACCTTAGTGATCCGCAAACCTTGTGTTGTCTTAGTGCAAGTGCGTTCAATTTTAGTTTGCGTAACACTTAGGATACGCAAAGTCTACTTTGCGTAACCTGTTGGATACGCAAAGTGTACTTTGCGTAACCTTAGTGATCCGCAAAGCTTGTTTTTGTGTTGGAAAATTTTTCAAGTTTAGTTTTCATATCTTGTTCAACACGCAAACCTTAGTTTGCGTACTTAACTATATACGCAAACTTCAGTTAGCGTATCATGCATGATGCGCAAACTGTCCTTTGCGTATCACGTTCAATGCGCAAACCAGACTTAGAAATTTTTTCATTTTTTCAATTTTCTTCCTTTGTTTAATTTTTCTTCGTTTTTGTTTTACAGGTATTCAAATGTCTTCTCATACCCATACTGATCCCATGATCCAAGAGGAGAATGTCATTCTTGAGGATCCGTCTGATCAAGCGTCACATGATACGTCGATGCCATCTTTTCCTTCGGCCGGGACGAATCTGTCTGCTTCACATCGCACTCCGAATGACGTCTTTCCATCATTGATGTACATCCTACCTTACAAGCCGAACAACTATTATGTGGATTTTGACATAATCAAAATTCATCCAATCATTCGTGCTATTCTCAGAGGTCATCCATTAGCACAAGCTCTTACATCATGCGCTGATGTCCCAGAGTGATGGTGATGATGGTGATGATGCTGATCAACCGAGTCTTCGGATTTATGAAAGAAAGATCAGGACACCGGAAGTGGTTGTTTCAACAGAAGTTGTTTCTGAAGATGATTCTGTTCCTGTTAATCCTTCTGTTGCTCGTCTTCAAGTAGATGAATTGGATACAACATTTGATCAAGCCTCAGCTTCGGTACAAAGTCAAGCTCCAGCAACTTCGCTTGCGGCTATTGAGTCTACATCAGTTTCAGCTGTAGAGCTTTCTTCTGTTCAAGCTCGGGTTTCTTCCGACAAATTCTCTACTTTGAACGATGTCATTCGCCAGTTATCAAAGAGAATGGATCCAGAAAAGGAAGCACAAATTCAGAAGTTGAAGACTTTCTTCAAAGGCAAGATGCCTGAGATTGATACGTCTGTCATTCCTCCAGAGATTCCCTTCAGAAAACCTACTGGTATTATTATCAGAGATTCTTCATCTACCCCAGTTTCTACAGCTTCTCCAATAGTTTCTCTACCGACTTCTCCCGTATTCACTGTGTCTGCTGGACTCTTCACATCAATTCCTTCTGCTACAGCTTCCACGTCTTCTTTGCATGATCTGCCTATTTATGAATTAATTGATTTGTTGTATGCACGTCTACTTTCTATGTCTCCGCCGGAACATCAAGATCAAGATCTGCTTTCTCTTCTCAGAAATTTCCAATCTTCACCGCCTCAAGCGCCTTCATCTGATTCTGACAGGATTACAACGCTATCTGATGAATTCCTTTCTTTTAGATCAGAAGTTCGAACTATTTTTGCAGATTTAAGGTCTTTCTTGACTCAATATTTTTCTGATCTTGCTAACCGGTTTGATAATCTTCAACAAAGTTGTAGAGCAGAGGACGGTCCGTCTCTTAAGCGCCGACATGACCAAGATGATCCCGATCATCAAGGCCATGAAGGGGAGATGGCTAAGAGACCAAGAATGGAAGGAACTTCTTCAGAGAGAGATAATCAAACTCAAGAAGAAGCGGTTGGTGGATCTGAACAGAATGCTGAAAATGTTGAAGATTGCAATGTTAATGACTTGGTGAATTTGTTGATTGATATGGTTGATTCTTCTTCAATGTCTGATTTTATCAAAGTTTCTGAGCAGAACAAAGAGAAAAACTGGCAGATTGTGGTTTATGAAGATCCAGACATTGTTTCTAATCCAGTTGTAGTTGCTAATGCTGAAATTGTATCTGATATGAAGTCTTTCTTTTCGAACATTATTGAAATTAATTCAGATGATGATGATGATTCTAAGTATGAAAAAGTCTGTAAAGTGAGGATAGAAGATTGTGATGATATCATTTTCATTTATGATACAGAAGATGTTTCAGTGTTAATGGATGCAAAAGATGAAGAAGAGGCAGAAATGTTATACAGTGATCTTCCTACTCATGGTGAGGTTCCTGAATCTGCTAAAGCTACATCTACTCCTGCTATTAGTTCAGCTTCGACTACCACTATTCCTTCAAGTTCATTTGAAGTTGGTCAGTCGTCAAGAGCACAAGCTGATGTTCCACCTTCTGATCCTGTGATTCCACCGTCTATTCTAAAAGAAGGACCAACTTTATCTAGACAACAGAGACAGAGAAGTTTGCAACAGAGGTACATGGATTCAAGACTAAGAACAACTTTTCTAGAAGATACTCAGAATAACATATTTGTTTCTAGAAGAAGGCCAATTAACATCTATGCAATTCTTGGAGTAGAGAAAGAGTCAGATGCCTATCAATATGAATACTTAATGTTCATTAAGTGCCAACGCAAAAGGAATAATACCGTTTCTTCTCCACAATTGATTGTTCGAGTCATCAGTGTGACAATCAACAAGTTTGTGAATATCTGGTATCCTGACTTTGAAGTTGAAAGAAGAGACTGCTGGCGGTATAAATTCTCAGAGGCAGATTTCGCTAACCTTTCTATAGATGACATTGATTTCTTATATGACCATTTCAGGAATCTCTATCATAGATCACAGGATGTTTCACAAGCTTTGTTCGTCATCAAAAGACTCATTCGACGGCAAATCCGATTCTTCCGAGTTTTTGATTTCCAGATGGCCATCGAAAGTTTTCAGCCGGTTGTTAATCTTCTAAGGCCCAACCGAAGCTTGCCAAACTTAGAGTCTTATCCTCTTCTCACCATAGTTGAAGATCCATATGGAGTTGTGTACAAGAATGGGTCAAATGAAAAATGCTTTCTCAGATTTGAAGAAATTGCTCATTACTCTGATGGAACTTTAAAGGTGATTAAGCTTCAGTTGGAGCAACATCTGAAAGAGGCTAAAAGAAGATTTTTGGAAACAAGAGGTAATGCATTTCTGGTTGATAATGATGAAATCCGTCTTATCCAGAAGATTTTAGATATAATTCAAGAGAGATTGAATTTCCACTCCACTCTGCGACGTTTGGAAGTGTTAATCGGGCTGAATAGACTTCGTCAAAGAGAAGAGCGTCAGTGATTCTCCAAAGTCGCCTGGTTGGTCTATGCTGTTTTAGAAAATTGTTTTTAAAGACCACGACGCCAATGATTACTAAGGGGGAGATTGTTGGATCTGATTTTATAGTAATCATTGTATTTATTTTCTAGCCTAGACTTTTCTTAATGATGTAATCTGTTTTGTTAAGGCTAGGGGTATTTAAGTCCCCTTAGACCTTTGTTCTTGTAACTTTTGGCACTTACTTTGAATAGATCTGATTACATTTGGCGCTCCTACTTTCTCTCTCTAAGGATTTAGAGATCTTAGACTTTCAATGCACATTAGGATAAGATGCACCAGATTAATTACCTTGTGAAACGTTATTCATGGGTGGGTTTGAGATTATGAGTGATCAAGGATTCAGTTCCACTTCTCATGTTTCTCACGTTAAGTTAACTTCTCTCACGATGCTTTGTCTTTTTCATAAACCCTAAAAACAACTATTTCTTGAATGTTCTTGTCATAAACGGCTGGTTTTGTGATTTTCTTTAAAATATTATAACATTTTATTATTATATAATATATTATACATAATCCAAGACTCAATGGCGTTTAGTATCAACGAATGCTTTGGTTTTTAAAACATTAGTTTGTGGAAAAGGGTTTCATTTTCAGTTGATATATATTGTTTCTTTCGAAGAGTATTATGGGAAAGACGGAACAAGTATATATTGAATCGTTAGATGGTTGGCTTAATAGTTCAGTGTTTTTGAGGAACTTAATCCCTCAAAAAAATTGTAACTCTCACACTATCACAAATAGAACTGGGGACATCACTAACGGTAAAATTCGTCAGTAATTTATAGACGGAACAAGAGAGAACGTCAACAACGTATAACCCAAAAAATATAGACACTTGATAAACAAATTACCAGTGGAAGTGTCAGAAAAAGTAAATCCGTCGGTAATCTATCCCTACTAACCAACAACCAAGTGACAGGCTTGCGATGGAATATTACACCATTGGTAATCCTTCTCTATAAACTTAAGGTTTTTATTTTCTTATATACTTTTTATGTCACTATAGATATTCTGTTAGTAAATTATATACACAACCAACAGATTATTAAGCAAACATTATCTGAAAAATAGTTAAATTTATTTTTTATGCACCCAATCGGTAATCCGTCAATAATGTGCGGCGACGAATTTTCGACAATTATTTATTATTTAATGGATCCTTTGATGAACTCTGTCTGTAATCAATTGGTAAGTTTCATTGATTACCGAAAATTACCTTTTTTTTATTTCTCACCCTAAATTAGTGATAGGATCTAATGAGCTCTCATTGGTTTTAATGAGTTATATTAGTTATAATCGGTTTTAGTGAGCCTCAATGGGTCATATTCGGTACAAATGGGTCATAACCGTATTAGTGGGCATTAGTGGTCCTGATCGGTTTTGACGGGCTATCATGTATCATATATGGTCTAAATATGTCATATTGTTCTCATTTAACGGGTCATATTTGTTCAATATGGATCATAATTGGTTTTAGTGGGCCTTAATGGTCATATTTAGTCTAAGGGTCTGTTTGTTACCAGCTTAATGAAATTCACAACTTATTCGGTCAACTATATATGTCAGTTTGGTAAATGATATAAAAAGTGGCTTATTCAGTAAGCTTTTAAGGGGAGCTTTATGCAGAAAGCCAAGGTTTTTCCAAACTTGTCTTTCCCAATTAAAAAACACAATATTTTCATTTATGAAAAAGCACTCTCAAACAAAAACCTTCCCTATCAATATAAACAGATTAATCAACACAAACAACTTTATGCATACATGACTAATAACTCTCATTTTTTAGAGTTATTTGTTGTTATTTTTATAGGTTTTATTTCTCTTTTTACCCATTTTGCTTCTATCTCCTTCACTTGGTCCACATTGTTTGCAATATGTGATAATTTTACCAAATTATTTAATTTTGTGTGAATTGGTGCTGCTGGAGCAACTTGTCGGCACTTGTGTGCCCACTGTGGGCACCCGAAAGTTTTGTCCAGCTGAAAATAAAGGCTGGAGATAAGCTGGATTGAAGAAATTTCTAAGTTTATCTAGGCCACACATTGATGAACAAATCAACATCATTGGATGCTCAATCCCTCCCTCTATAAATGCAAGACTTTGGAGGAACATTTATCACATCCATCAACATCTCATCTACCATTATCCATCAACATTCACCATCAACATTCACCATCATTCTCTTGTCTTTCAAGTCTAAAATACTTGATTAAAAGTATTTTGATTTGAAGGATTTCATTATTGTTTTTATTTCTCGTTTTTACTTTCCGTCTTTTATTTCCTGTATTTAATTTCTATACTTACTTTAGAATATTTAATTTCCTTATTTTCCATTTCTTGCATTTAATTTTCGTACTATTCATTTATGTTTGTAGTTTACATTTGTTAATGCAAGTAGTTAACGAATATTTCCTTTATTATATTATGTCTTTTATTATCGTCATGAGCTAAGCACCCTCTTGGGTGCGGGTGTAAACCAACTTGGGACTTGTAGGCAACACTTAGTTGTGGCCATCATTATTAACTCTTGACTTTGGTCACTTGAGTCGGGACTTCAACTCAACGCAGATAAGCCGGTCACTTTGATGTGTTAATATTAAATCTTGACCTCGAGAGGGGCGGATTCGAAATACGACTTAAGTGATGCACAAAGATTTGAGAGAGTCTTTGATAACCACGTAGATATACGGGTTCAGCATGATTTACTAAGGTTTAAACGCCGGTCGAGATTCATATCACAAAGAGATTTGGGTATAAATCTCCATAATGGTAGAACTTGATTATTTTATCAACATGAATGCTTTGTAGGACAGGTCTATAAAAATCCACTTTCGAGAGATCAGACTTTTTATAGACATTCCGTACTACAAAGTGTCCAACACTCTTGTTACTACGTTTCTCCCAAGGGCTTTTTATTGACATTCCGTACCAACTTTTAATTATAAAATTAATTTCGCATTTTCCATTATTCCACCATCAAAAACAATATATTTCCCACACTCAGAATTTGTGCAAGAAGTTCATGAAAATCAACAATTCTCAGTAGTTCAGTCCTGTGAGAATGATACTCGGTACTTTTATCGTTATATTACTTGTAGTGATTCTAGTGTCGGTATATACTTTTGCCCTCACTGGGGAATACTGTGCCCCTGTTGTGCAGTACATGATAATTAGCTACAAAGTTTTTGGCGCCGCTGTCGGGGACTGACACGATTTTATATCCTGAGATACTGATTTTTGTTCGAGCCTGTGTCACTTGTTTCACTTTCAAAGCATTTATCGTGTTGTATGTCACGGCTACGACACGGTGAACTTTTACCTCTTGATCTTGAAACTGAAAAAACTTTAAAAAGAAGATGAAGAGGTAGAGGAAATCAGCAAAATCCAGTTTTAAATCAAACCATGACGGAAGCGGAAGCTAACCCTCCACCACCTCGGCTCGTGGAAACAACGATTAAAATTGCTGATAATAAAGAAAGGGGAATACGGGACTATGCAACACCCGAATTTGATCAACTCAAGTCGGGGATTCTTAGGCCCAACATCACTGTGCAAAATTTTGAACCAAAATGGATAATGTTTCAAATGATCCAAGCAATGGGTCAATTTGGAGGATTACCTTTGGAAGATCCGCACTCTCATTTAAAATTCTTTTTAGAAATGACGGATCATTTTCTTATTCCCGGAGTTTCCGCAGAAGCCTTACAGTTGACACTCTTCTCTTATACATTGAGAGACAGAGCCAAAGCCTGGCTAAATTCTCAGTCACCTATTCAATTGATACTTGGACGAGTTTAGCTGTTTTTAAAAAAAAATACTTTCCTCCCACCAGAAACGTAAAATTCAGAAATGAGATTTTAATGTTTAAACAAGAGGAAGACGAAGCAGTATCGGATGTATGAGAAAGATTCAAAGATTTAATTAGAAAATGTACTCATCACGGAATCCCTCACTGCATCCAATTAGAAACATTTTATAATGATCTTTCTAATGCTGTAAAAATCATCCTCGATGCCACGGCTGGTGGAGCTTTTACTGCAAAAACATACAATGAGGGGTATGACATTTTGGAAAAAGTTGCCAACAACAACACTGATTGGTCAAACCGTCGTGTTGTAATTCCTAAAACAACATCAGAAGTTTGCGAGGTTGATTCCATCACCACTTTAAATACACAAATTGTAGCTTTGACTAACTTGGTTAAAAACAATTTGAATATTAATGGAGAAAAAAGTCATGTGCAGACAATAAATCAATCTTTAATTGAGACGTGTACTTTTTTCGGTGAAAATCATCCTTTCGAGTGTTGTCCCGGTAACCCCGTTTCGGTGAACTGTGTCAGGAATCATTCTAGAAATAGTCCGTTTTCCCAAACATATAATTCAAATTGGAGAAATCATCCGAATTTCTCTTGGTCTGGAAATCAAGGACTTCAACTCCCCGGGGCAAGTCAAATCCCAAACCGACCATCAAATCCCCCGGGATTTCATCAAGGCCCACCTCAGAATTACCAACATGGACAGTCTTTACAATCACATGCACGTAGACAACAAAATGCATCGAACGGTAATGGTTCAACAGAATAATTGCTTAAAGGTTTTAAAAACCAAACTAATGCAATTTTGAGGGGTTTCGAAACCCAACTTGGACAGTTTGCTGTCGAACTCAAGAACAGACCATAAGGGACTTTACCTAGCGACACGGAAAACCCCAAATGCATTCACAAGGATCACGTCAAGGCCGTAAGTATTAGAGTGATTGAAAACATAGGTGATTCTAGAAAAGTCGAGAAAACCTCTCCCATGCCAGTTGTGCAAGAGGACTCACATTTGTTTGATGCCTTGAACTTTCCAGACCTGTTCCCATCTCCTTGTGAAGCACCAAAAACAGAATCCTTGGCCCAAATAGTAGGCCCAATCGTCTCAAGCTGTCCAGCACCATCTGCCCACAGTAGGCAGACTGTGCCCACACCAGAACCACTCATCCCATGCACACTCTACAAGAGCAAATATGCCCCAGATTTGAGAGACTTACCTTTTCCCGAGAGATTAAAAACCAAAAATGTTGATGAACAATTCAAAAAGTTTTTGGACGTTTTCAAACAACTTCACATTAACATTCCTTTGGTAGAGGCCCTCATGCAAATGCCAAATTATTTTAAACTTTTAGAAGATATTCTCAACAAGAAACAAAGGTTGGAAGAATTTGAAACTGTCACTTTGACCAAAGAATGTAGTGCACTTCTTACTTGCAAAATCCCTCCGAAAGTAAAGGACCCGGGGAGTTTTACCATCCCGTATACTATTGGGGGATAAGAAGTAGGACATGCTCTATGTGATTTGGGAGCAAGCATAAACCTCATGCCTTTGTCAGTTTTTAAGAAGTTAGGGATTAGAGAAGTTAGACCTACCACAATCACTTTACAACTGGCGGATAGATCTTTGGCCTATCCAAAAGGCAAAATTGAAGACATTTTGGTGGAAGTAAAAACATTCATTTTTCCGGCTGATTTTCTAGTGTTAGACTATGAGGCAGATAAGGATGTCCCTATCATTTTGGGAAGACCATTTTTGGTAACCGGTAGAACCTTGATAGATGTGCAGAAGGGTGAATTGACGATGAGAGTAAATGACCAACAAATCACGTTCAATGTTTTTAAATCCCACAAGTTTAATGGTGAAATTGAAGATTGTTCCTACCTAAATGTCTTAGGAGACGATTTTGAGTTAAGTTTGATTGATGGCATAGGGGAAGATGTCTCGGAAGAGGATTTGATCGAGGTTATAGATGCATTTGAGCAATTGGACTTCAAGGATAGACTGACCCAGGTTCCTTCTATATTCAAGGCTCCCGATCTAGAATTAAAACCACTTCTTAATCACCATAAATACACTTATCTTATGGAAGAGGAAAAATTTCCTGTAATTATTTCTTTCAATTTAAGTTGTGAACAAGAAGTGAAATTGATAGAGTTGTTGAAAAACCACAAGAAGGCTATAGGTTGGACAATAGTCGACATCAAGGGAATTAGTCCGTCCCTTTGCCAACATAAGGTAATTTTTGAAGAAAATAGAGTTGGCAAGGTGCAACCACAAAGGAGATTTAACCCGATCATGAAAGAAGTCGTTAAGAAAGAAATTTTGAAATGGTTAGATGCAGGTATTATTTACCCCATCTCAAGTAGTAATTGGGTGAGTCCGGTACAATGTGTACCAAAGAAAGGTGGTACCACGGTAATCACCAATGATAAAAATGAACTTCTCCCAACAATAACCATCACCGGGTGGAGAATTTGCATGGACTATAGACAATTGAACCTAGCCACGAAAAAGGACCATTTTCCTTTGCCATTTATAGACCAAATGCTTGATAGATTGGCCATAAAGGAATTTTATTGCTTTCTGGATGGTTATTCAGGATATAATCAAATTCACATTGCACCCGAAGATCAAGAGAAGACTACCTTCACTTGTCCCTTCGGAACTTTTTATTTTCGCCGAATGCCATTTGGTCTTTGCAATGTACCCGCAACGTTTCAACGTTGTATGATTGAAGATTCCATTGAAGTATTTATTGATGATTTTTCAGTTATCGGCACCTCATTTGAAAATTGTCTTGAAAATATGAAAAAGAGTTTAGAAAGATGTGAAACACATGATTTAATTTTAAATTGGGAAAAGTTCCATTTTGTACAAGAAGGAATCGTGTTAGGTCACATGGTTTCTAAAAGAGGTTTAGAAGTGTATAAAGTAAAGATTGAGGTGATAATGCAATTATCCGAACCAAGTTTGGTTAAAGGCATTAGATTTTTTTTTGGGACATGCAGGGTTTTACAGACGTTTTATAAAAGATTTTTCAAAAATTTCAAAACCCCATTGTAATTTATTGCATGCCAACCAATCTTTCAACTTTACTCCCTAATCTACCAAAGCTTTTGAAACAATCAAGGCCACCCTTGTTTCGGCACCCATTGTGATAGCCCTAGATTGGACCATGCCTTTTGAGGTAATGTGTGATGCTAGCGATTGGGCTGTGGGTGCTGTCTTGGGACAAAGGCGGAATAAATTTTTTAACCCCATTTACTATGCAAGTAAAACTTTTATCGAAGCTCAAATAAATTATACCACAACTGAGAAAGAATTACTTGCCGTAGTATTTGCGTTTGACCATTTTCGATCTTATTTGATTGGCACAAAAGTCATTGTCCACACAGACCACTCCGCTATTAAATATCTCTTTAACAAAACGATGCAAGACCACGACTTATTCGGTGGGTTCTTCTTTTGCAAGAATTTGTTCTAGAGATAGTTGATAGAAAGGGTGTAGACAATCTAGTTGCCGATTATCTTTCTAGGATTGAAAATCATGTGTCAAGTGGTGGAGATCATGAGATAAGAGAAGTTTCCCGGACGAATAAATCCTTGCCATCCAACATCACTTTGAAAATAATTTCCCATGGTATGCGGCTATCGCGAACTATCTTGCCAGTTGAATTAAGCCATACCATATGAGGGGACAACAATTCAAAAAGTTTATCCACGATTGTAAACATTATTTTTGGGACAATCCATTTTTATATAAATTAGGTGCAGACCAAATTTTAAGAAAATGTGTCCCACATTTTGAGATGAGAGGCATTTTGAGTGATTGTCATGCTTCGCCATACGATGGCCATTTTGGTGGTCAACGTACGGCGACAAAAATTCTTCAGAGTGGTTTCTTTTGGCCCACGTTGTTTAAAGATGCATTTAAGTTTGTTAAAGGTTGTGACCAATGCCAAAGGACAAGGAATTTATCCCAACGTAATGAGATGCCCTTAAATAATATTTTAGAAGTTGATATTTTTGACGTTTGGGGCATCTTTTGGTTGCGGTTGATTACGTATCAAAATGGGTAGAATCCATTGCGTGTCCTAGAAACGATGCTAAAACATTGGTTAACTTTCTTCATAAAAACATTTTTGTCCGATTTGGCACACCCGAGCTTTAATTAGCGATGAAGGAACGCATTTCATAAACAAAATGTTAAGCACTGTTCTTAGCAAGTATAATATCCAACATAGAGTGTCTACGACATACCATCCGAAAACAAATGGTCTTGCCGAACTTTCAAATCGGGAAATAAAATCAGTTTTGGAAAAAGTTATCAAACCCGATAGAAAGGATTGGTCACTCAAGTTGGATGACGCACTTTGGGCTTATAGAACAGCTTTCAAAACCCTATCAGATATGTCACCGTACATATTAGTTTTTGAGAAGACATGTCATTTACCTTTGCAACTGGAATACAAAGCTTTTTGGGCAATAAAATAGTTGAATCTGTGTGAGGATGCCGCAGGGAGGAAGAGAAAACTTCAGTTAAGAGAATTAGAGGAGTTGAGACACCACGCCTACGAAAATGCCAGGATTTATAAAGAAAAAACAAAAATGTGGCATGATCGTAGGATAAATAATAGAACTTTGGAAAAAGGTCAACAAGTACTTATCTTTAATTCACGACTGAAGTTGTTACCGGGAAAACTAAAATCGCGTTGGTTAGGCCCTTTTACCATCACTGATGTCGGTTAATTTGGTACAATTGATTTATTGAACCCACAGGATAACAACAATTTTAGGGTAAATGGACATCGGGTTAAGCACTACATTCTTGATGGAGTGCCTAAACCAACCACTCAAGCACCCTAAAAATTTATTGTGAACGTTCTCTGTAAATAATGTACAGTTAGGATTTTTTTAAAGCTGTAACTTTGTAACACCCTCGAAAATGAACAGAGCAACTAATTTAAAACTTCCAAATTAAACAACAAAAAGGATATAATCTATTTTACAATCATCACTTGAGACACCTCAAAAGAATATTGGATTTAACTTTAACAACTAAAAGGTCAAGTCTCGCAGAAAGACAAATCAAAGTCGGGTGTTACTAAAACCCCAAAGAAACAGTTGTTCTTATCAACGACTAACGCGGAAGACTTCATCAAGCTACTCACCCTTGCACAAACTCTAAGCACTCAACGCTTCACCAAAAAGCTAGAACCTCTTCCCCCATCCAGAACCTGATGCACATGCCGACAAATAAAAAGGTTAGACTAACGCCTAGTGAGTTCAAGAGTTTACAACATGAAATAAATATATTTGTAAAAGGGAAATAAAGTAGTTTAAATCACAGACTCTCTGACATATTTACTTTAAATAACAAACGGCACCATTTTTCAAAAGTACATCTTTAGAACAAAGAACCCAACATGAACCTTCTCTCGTAAAGACCACTTTAATCCCAAACTCAACCAAAACGTGAATAATAAGCAAAGCTCTTAATTTATAAAAATATGAAATAAAACTTTACTTCTCGAAATCCTTCAAACGTGGATGTCATAAAATGCAACCCATAAATCTTGAGTAAACAATTCCCCATAAGTAAAACGTCACCGAAAACATGGATAATAAAATGACACAATTAAATACCCAAATAGCACCTTCCGATGACGGGGGATACCCGATTCCATTGTACGTGGCGGAACACAAAGTTAAACCACATAACTATGTTGTCGAACTACACCTCAGATCGTGACCATATTGCCTGCTCTGCCGAGCTACACCTCCAGTCATGACTATATTTCAAGTCTCCACCACACCGTATCCCTTATTGCATGCTCTGCCGAGCTACACCTCAAGGATACGCGATCTTATTGCTTGTTCGGTCTCTAGGGAGTTTCATCCTCAGGGTGCCCACTTGACCCTTAGTGCCTAATCCCTATCAGTCAAGATAGGAACCTCAGCTCCGTACTTGATAACACTCGATGTCTAACCCTCGTGCACAAGAATTGGAACATCAAACTCCAAACCCAAGGTCCAGAGTACAACCCATAAAGGTTCCTCTCCGCAAAACAACCGGGACAACACCAATGCCAACACGACATTATTTCCCAAAGTGAGAATCCCAAGAGTCCTCACCGATACATATAACTGACTCACGTGCCTATGGACCCAAAGCAACACTGTCTAAAATACATGACTCCAAATGAATGACTCACGCACCCAAAACATGTATTCTCCAAAATAAAATGTGTTGGGAACTGAAGATGGAACAAGTCTTTAATGCTGCTAGTTCAGAATTACTACTGCCAGAGGACTTCAAAGTTAATACTGCTAGTAGAATTAATACTGCTAGTCAAAGTTAGTGCTGCTTGAACAAAGTTAGTACTGCTTAGCTAGTTAGTACTGCTAGAAGTTAGTGCTGCTTAGTAGTTAATGCTGCCAAGACTCAGTTAATACTGCTTCTAATATAATATGAAGATAATGATGAAGAGATCGTGGTTAAAGATAAACATGGAAAGCTGAAGATATTGATGGAAGATATACTGAAGATATTCTATTTATTGCAATTATCTTTTTGTTCAGTATATATAGAGATTTAATTATAAGTTTTTGTTTAAGAGAGAATCAACCTCAAGGCATAGTTCCTAATTCTAGAGAAGTAGAATTCGTATTGGTGAGCCTGTTCATCAATATTGAGGTTGTGTGTTTAATCTTGTAACTTTAATCATCTAATACAAGTTTACAAGTTGTTAACCATATACTGTTTGATTACTGTTACATTGAATATCAAAGTGTTATTCCGCAACTTATTTGATATTGTTTCTGAGACTTTATTCTTGTTAAGAAATTCGATCCTGTCAAGTGGTATCAGAGCATAGTGTATTCTCAGAAACATTCATTCAACATCAATCATCATGGCTAAAGAATCAGAATCGACAAGCACTGCCATTCCCACTGAGGTAACATCTAATCTTTGCTCTAAATCCTGTATTGAAACTGTTCAAAGGTACAGGGATCACAATCAGGGTATGTGTGATGATCTTAAAAGATTAGAGAGAGATATAAAAGACTATGTAAGAATCGTTGAGAGCTTTGAGGAACAGATTAAAGTTTTCCAAGCCAATGAATTTCAACATTCTTATGATACAAATTACTGGAAGTGGGAGAAGAATGACCTAGAACCTCAGCTGAAAAAGTCTAAAGAGGAGAATGAAAAGATAAAGAGTGAGTTTGAGAAAGCCAAGCTGGATATTGAGAAATTTTCCAATGCTTCTAAAGCAATGGACTCTTTGCTCCAAACTCAAATCCATGACAAACTTAGAAGAGGAATAGGCTATAACACCACACCACCACCATACAACAACAATTACATCCCTCCTATATCAGACTTGCTAGAGACCAAGGATAGGAAGGAATTGCCTGTTGGAGCCACTAAGGTAGATCCTTTAGACAAAGTGGTGGTTGAAACAGACTCTGAAGAAGAGAGCTCTAGTGAAAAGAGTAAGGAGAACACTAGAGTGGTGAGATTCCTCTAGAAAATCACATTATCACCAATGAGGGATGTGGAAAGACTTGGGTCAAATCTAAGGACATAGAGAAGACTGAGGGAAAGTCTGAGAAGGTCCATTATAAGCAAACCACAGTTGTGAATCCTGTCCCTTGCAAACAGTATGCTTGCAATAAATCTGAGCCCCAAAAACATGATAAACCAAGGGGAAATCAGAGAAATTGGAATAATCAGTGGGCACAAAAACAAGGGGTTGATCTGAGTAAAATCAATAGACCAAAACCTTGTTTTATCTGTGGAAAGCTTAATCATGTTGCCAAATACTGTTATTTCAATCCTATCAACCAAAGAGTTAATTTTCAAAGACAAACTCAAAACTCCTTTGGTTATAGGAAGCAAGGAAGAAATCAAATGGCTGAGAACAGAGCACCTAAAAAGTCTCATGTTCAAAACAAGTTTGCTAAAACAAAGAAAAATACTCCAAATAAGCCAAGGAGTACTTTAAAGACAAAGAAAGCAAACAACTTTGTTCAAGTTTGGGTTCCAATTGCAAAGAAACCTGTTAGTACTGCTATCCCAGATAGTACTGCTAACAAGAATAGTGCTGCTAACTTGATTAGTACTGCTAACAAGGCTAGTGCTGCTTCTAGTAGTAATGCAGCCAAGCCTATAATCTTGACAAAGTATTCCAGCCATGAGGTTCCTAAACAACTCATACAGACCAAAATGACAGATTATATAAATGAGAAAGGACAACCCAAGACCACTTTGGCTTGGGTTCCATCCAAGACTAACTGATTTATCAAGTGTGCAGGGCAACCAACAGCTCAAGAGGAAGAGCATTTGGCATGTAGATAGTGGTTGCTCTTGGCACATATCAAGTAACATGGACTGCCTTCAAAGCTTCAAAAGGTTTGATGGAGGACATGTTGCTCTTTGTATGATACTCCAGATGGAGGTAAGTTCAAAGGTAAGACAAGTGGTTAAAGACTGATGGAAAATGGAGAGATGGAATAAAAGTGTGAGGTACAAATGAAAGGTTATGGACAACATAAGCTTAAAAGGTGTAAGTGCAGTTAATGCTGCTAGTGCAGTTTTACTACTGCCAGTACACAGTTAATACTGCTAGTTCAGTTAATACTGCTAGTGGTTAATACTACTCTCAGTTAATACTGCTAGTGGTTAATACTGCTCTTAGTTAATACTGCTAGTTCAGTTAATACTGCTAGTGGTTAATACTGCTCTCAGTTAATACTGCTAGTGGTTAATACTGCTTTCAGTTAATACTGCTAGTTAGTTAATACTTCTTAGTGGTTAATACTGCTTGGTAGTTAATACTGCTAGTGGTTAATACTGCTCTCAGTTAATACTGCTAGTGGTTAATACTTCTTAGTGGTTAATACTGCTTGGTAGTTAATACTGCTAGTGGTTAATACTGCTTGTTAGTTAATACTGCTCTCAGTTAATACTTCTTAGTGGTTAATACTGCTTGGTAGTTAATACTGCTAGTGGTTAATACTGCTTGTTAGTTAATACTGCTCTAGGTTAATACTGCTTATAATCCGAATACTATAAATACCCTTTGCCCGCCTAAAAGTTCATAACGACTCTTTGCATACTGTTCACTTGCGCTCTAACCCTTTTCTCTCAAGTACCAAGTTTTTCAGGCAAGAACATCCCAGTTCAATGGAATCCATGGCATTCATCGACAAGCACAATGAAATCGCGATGCTCCAAAAGCCAAAGCAAGCTGCAGGATTTCATCAGATAGTGGATTTTCTGAAAACTAGCCATATCGCCTATGCTCTGACAGTGTCTCCATCAATCTATATCGAGCATCAAAGGCAGTTCTGGGCAAATGCCACCATTGTTACTGAGAATGGTATGCAAATGATCAAGACAAAGGTATGTGGCAAGCTCTTGACAGTTACTGAAGAGGTAATTCGCATCAGTCTACGTCTAGACGATGCCTCTGGTATCTCATCTATCTCTAATGATGAACGGTTTTCCACTCTTTCAAGGATGGGGTATGGAGGCCCATTGGGTGTTTTTAAGTTTTCAAAAGCTAAATTCTCACCCCAATGGCGTTTTCTTGTTCATACCCTGATGCACTGCATTTCTAAAAAGACTACTGGATGGAGTGAGTTCAGTAGCATCATTGATTATGCTTTGGTGTGCTTGGCCACTGCCAGAAAGTACAATTTTTCTAAAATGATTTTCAATGATCTTGTCTCAAACTTGGGAAACAAAAAGAGTTTTTATATGTACCCCAGGTTTGTCCAAGCAGTTATCACCCACGAATTGACGAATATGCCTCATTTTGATGGGATATATGTACCTAAACCCCCTAAAGGCAAGGTTTTCTCAAATATGAGAAGATCTGCTGGGGACTCAGAAGGAGTTGACACCCCATCGTTCTCTACAATGATGGTGGTGTCCCACACTGATGAAGGTATGGAAGCAGGGTAAAGGCCCCCATTAGACCATCCCACTGCTAGCCAATCCCAACTTTCCCACTCTAAATCAATTCCTCAGTCTCTTCTTGACAAACCAACTTCTCCAATTACCCAAACTTACAAAAGGAAACAGGTAAAGAAGGTTCCTTCCCTTCTTGTACCATCACCCATTGAGCCTTTAAGCCCTCTAAGGGAGGATTCTCCCTTAGAGAATATCTACAGGGAAACCACAAGGGTGTCTCCCAACCCCAAGGAGGTGCTCTCTGAGGAGGAGGAAGAGCATATGGGTGAGCAGACTGCCACTACTTCTGCTAGCACAGAGAAGGACAGTGGTAACATAAATAAGACCTCCCCCATGGCAACTTTGAATGAGCAATCATTCAAAGGTCCCAGGTGCCAAGAAACCACGGGGGTGGATAGTGCTTCTGCTAGGCAGAAGACCTCCACTACTAAAAGATCCCATGATCCTTCAATAGGGGGTAACACTCCCGGAGAAGGTGAGGACAGATATGACTATCTTGAATTGATGGACACAATGGCCAACATCAACAGGGATGTGATCAAACAGGGCCAAGATATAGAAGAATTGAAGCTGACAGTTCTGTCATAACAAGAGCAGATCCTCAACTTAAAGCAAATGGTTAGAAAATTGATTCTCCAAAAGAAGAAAAAGCAATTTATGCTTAGAAGGAGGAACCCTTTGACTGATGCTTTCAACAAGGGGGAGAAGCAAGAGGGAGAACCAGAGAAAGAAAGTTCAGCTGAAAAGAGAGTTGAAGTTGAGAGGGAGACAGAGCATGGAATAGAAGAAGAAACTGTTAATGCTGCTACAACAAAAGAAACAGTTAATGTTGCTGAGGTAAATGAAGCAGCAGAAACAGAAGCAGCAGAAACAGGGCTCTCTGTAAGGGAAATGGAGATAGCAGAAACCTTGATTAAAGCCAAGAATGATACTCCTAAGGCTACTCAAAAGGCCAAGGGAGTAGTCATCAATGAAGGAGGGATCTCAAAGAAGAGAAAAGAGAAAGAAGTCTTGAAGGATATAAAGGGAAAAGGAAAGGAAAAGATGGCTGAAGCTGAAATGCCTGCAAAGAAGAAGACTCAAATTGAAATGGATGAGGCAATAGCAAAGCAGCTTCAAGATCAAATGGAAAAGGAGGAGCAGCTTCAAACAGAAACAGATAGAGAACTTGCAAAGCTCATGGCAAGAAAGTTAAATGCAGAATATCAGAAAAGTATAAAAGAAGCAGCTCAGGCCAAGAAACTTCAAGTCAAAAAGATGCCAATCCAAAAACAGAAACAGAAAAGACAACCCTCCAAGACATTTTTGGCCAACCAGGAAAGAAGAAAAATGATAAATTTCCTGAAAGGTGCAATTGGTGTCAAGGGGGAGATGTTCACCAACATGGCATACACTCAGGTTGAGGAGTTGTATCAGAAAGAGATGGCCAAGCTTCAAGGGGATTCAGCCCAAAGGGAAGAGGCTGAGAGAAGAATGAAGGAAAGGCATGACCTGAACATTCAAAGACCATTCCCTGAGGAGACCACACCCTCAAAAGACAAAGCTGAAGAGATGAAGGAAGAACATGAGGGTGTTGGTGAAAAAGCCAAATCTGGAAAGAGGGTGAAGTCAATTGCTTCCAAAAGGCAGTCTAAAAGGGCAAGAGTGGAAGAAAAGGCAGAAATTGCAGCAGAAACTGAAGCAGAATTAGTGCAAAGTCCAGAGCAGTCTAATAAGCAAACTGATGAGAGTATGGATCTGTACATGACCATAGTAGAACCTATGAAGGCTGTTCCAATCTCTATGCAAGCTCCAGAAATCATTTTCTGGGACATTCTAAGAGATAGTGGAAAGAATTTCTTCAGAATCAAGAGAGCTGATGGTTCATTTGAAGCATATTCAACATGGGGGAGAGTTATCAGAGGTTGTTCAAGAGCTGATATAGAAGAATTGTACAAAGTGGGGATGAAACTCTATGAGCCTGTGTTGAAAGGTACTGAAAAGAATCTTCTCAAGATAGCAATGGAATACTTGTGCATGATGTTTGATCCAGAAAGAGTGGGTTATAGGATTAAAGATCATAATCATGAGTTTATATTCAAGAAGATTGATAAATGGATACTATTTGAAAACTGTGGAGTATACATGATTACTATTGACAACTGTTATCATGAATACTACCTGGTGGACAAAATCTATGAGCATAGCAAGGAGAAGCTAGAAGGGATGCTTAAAGCTACATTGGTATGCACAAAGGATTCAGAGATGGCTAAAATTGTGGTGAGGAGAACTGTAAATCAAAGTCTGGGGCTAGATCCAAATTTGGGAAACTGAACCTGAGGTGTTGAAAGCATCTTGAAGATCAGATCTGAAAAACTTGACTTCTCTTTCTAAAAGTCAAGTTAGGGGGAGATTGTTGGGAACTGAAGATGTGAACAAGTCTTTAATGCTGCTAGTTCAGAATTACTACTGCCAGAGGACTTCAAAGTTAATACTGCTGAGTATTACTACTGCTAGTAGAATTAATACTGCTAGTCAAAGTTAGTGCTGCTTGAACAAAGTTAGTACTGCTTAGCTAGTTAGTACTGCTAGAAGTTAGTGCTGCTTAGTAGTTAATGCTGCCAAGACTCAGTTAATACTGCTTCTAATATAATATGAAGATAATGATGAAGAGATCGTGGTTAAAGATAAACATGGAAAGCTGAAGATATTGATGGAAGATATACTGAAGATATTCTATTTATTGTAATTATCTTTTTGTTCAGTATATATAGAGATTTAATTATAAGTTTTTGTTTAAGAGAGAATCAACCTCAAGGCATAGTTCCTAATTCTAGAGAAGTAGAATTCGTATTGGTGAGCCTGTTCATCAATATTGAGGTTGTGTGTTTAATCTTGTAACTTTAATCATTCAATACAAGTTTACAAGTTGTTAACCATATACTGTTTGATTACTATTACATTGAATATCAAAGTGTTATTCCGCAACTTCTTTGATATTGTTTCTGAGACTTTATTCTTGTTAAGAAATTCGATCCTGTCAAAATGCAATAAATGCAACTCACACCCCAAAGCTCCACTTAGGTTATTAAACCTGACAAAAGTCCCAAAGTCCTGACAAAGTCGAAATCCGACATAAAGACCCAACAATTACGTAAATCTCCAATGGGCGCCAATATAAACATCAAAACACGCGTGACCAACATTTATGAAAATACTACGACTCAAGAGTAAATAACCCAAAACTCCTCGTTGGTTGAAACAAACGTTTTCCAAATGAGCTTATTCTCTTCGCGATACCCAAAATGACTCATAGTACCATGATATGTATTTCCAACGGTTTATAAAATCGTATGCACCAAATGGACAAATATATAAAATGACCTCCATTTATCTCTTACATCATCAAAGAAACATGTTAACATGATTTATTTATCAAAACGTCCAAAAACCTCAAAGATGCGAGTTACATAAGTTTATAAAGTTAAATATACCCAAAAAACCAAAACTTATCAGCAGTTAAAATTTTAGTGTAAACACAAACACTTTTAAAATAAGCATTTTGGCATGTACACCGTTTTCACAAATCAACTTGAACTCACCTTGCTAGATTTAGGCTAAATCTAGATTTTTCCCCCAACTAGAGCTCCTTTGAAAAACACTTGGATTCTCAAGACAAAACTTCCAAAAACCTAAATACATACATATTCAACCATAAATAAACATAATCAACCACAAAGAATCGTTTCCCAAACCATATACATGAATACCTCAACTAATACCGAAACCCTAACTTCCATAACTGAAGTGAATAGAAGATTACCTTAACCCAAGCTTGAATCCACCAACCAAAACACTTCTAGTTCACCAAAATGGTTACAAACCTCCAACCTATGAAAGGAAGCACAAAGGGTGGATGAAACCCTAGAAAACTTTGGTGAAGAAGATGAAGAGGGAGGGATGAGGAGCTTACCACCACAAAATACTATTGTATACTCCAATAAACTTCCAATCTCTTGCTTGATCCTTGAAGACCTCTCAAAAACGAAACCGTAGCAATTTGAATCACCCAAATCGGAGTTGGGATGAAGGAGATATGAAAGAATGAAGTTTGGTGGATGAAAATCGGTTTTAAGCTCGTCCAGGGGGTTTCGCTTCCCCTGGTTTTCTTCTCGTTCACTGTTTTGGCCATAACTTCTTCGTTATAGCTCTGATTTTGCTCCGAAAAAAACCGTTGGACTCGTAATCGAATCCTTCATCCATCTAGACTATAAAATCTAGGATTCAAGTCCAAACTATTTTATCTTATTTTCTCCTAATATATCGGTTTCGGTATTAACTCGAAATGATACCTTTCGAAAATCGGGGTGTTACAATCCTCCCAACCTTGAAAGAGATTTCGTCCTCGAAATCTAGCACCGATCAAACACCTAACGTCTCCCTTTGAAAGGTCCATCGACTCTTTACCCAAAAGGAATGCCTCCACGATACCTTGCCTCATGCACGAACCGATCACATCCCATTTAAGGTTGTCATTATAGTTTCCGTAACGAACCGTCATAACTCGATCCCAAGGTTCGATGTGTCTTACCGCTGACGAGACGAACAACGAGTCCTTATCAACCGCTTACTTATCCTTAAGATCTCGGTTGTCTCCCAACCTTGGGTTGCACATATCCCCTCAAGAATAGTTCCACCATCCCATTAAGGTTGTAGATCCCAGTACAGTGCAATCAACAACAAATAATCAATGATGAACAATATTTAAGCCACAACTACTAGTCATATGATTAATATGAAATCAAAGGGTTACAGGTTTACAGAAAGGATTTCTGATCAGAGAAAGTAAACCTATTGACTAGTAATCTGGAAATTATGAGACTGGTCTAAAACTCTCTAAACTGAAATATGAATGTCTAACCTTCCGACCTTAATTATGAACTAAATATGCCTTTATATACTTAGGCTTACATGGGCTAATGGGCTTGGGCCCATCTAATTAAATAACTATTAATGAATTACATTATTCACCCTTATAAATACTTTATTCCACTTTCAACACATAGGACTTTCAGTGCTAACAATCTCCCCCTAAAGTTGAATAAAGCATTAAACAACCAGAAAAACTTCAGGCCTTGATCTTCTTTCCCTCTTGAATCTTTGAAGAACTTTGGCGTTGCATGTCTTCATGACTTTCCACGCTCCCCCTTGAATAAAGCTCTAGGTCTTCATAGTATCAACTTTGTAACCAGATTCAATGTACAGTAGCCTCGACTGAATGCACTATCAAGCAATATTTAACTGTAGAAACTCAATAACATCGGATCCGCACACAAGAAAAATAATGTGAGAGTTACTTGACATTCCACGGTGCATCTTCAGTTTAAAAACAAAGACTCTGTCTTTCAACCGCGAGTTGACTAGACTTTCAGCTTAAGAACTTGTTTCAATCAGCTCGTAGGAGGAATCAACTTATAGCAAACACCATATGATACGGGATAGAAATACAATCTTTGAAATCTTTATCTTTGAAAATCATCTTCATTCAGAAAATCTTCATTCAGAAATTCAATCATATTATAACTTTGAAATTGAACTTTGTACAACTCTACCCTTTTTTGATGATTGTGAACATCATGATCATCAAAATTCTTCAATTTTAACACATTCTTTGATCTCCCCTTTATGATAATTTGACATTCTCCGCCCTTTGATATGAGTATCCGTCAATTCATGAAATGAATATATCCGAATCTTTTCAAATTCAAATATAATAGGAATTATAAACCTGAATCAACAAATGATACAGTTAGAATGCCTGTAAGTAGCACGAAGCCACTTTGTACAACTGATGTACATTAGAAAGGAGCTTTTGTGATGATCACTCCCCCAGGGCTTCCATTCAATCATCGAAAACCACAAAGGAATTTTCTATGAATGTTATGACAAGAAAACTCATTCCTTGTGTGCTCGTGAAAGTGTAGAAATGATTGAAGCTACTTAGCTATATCAGGCTCAAATTGTGTAAACTGTTCAGACAACAACAGATATTACACGAACTCAATGTGCTTGAAAGAGGTGCGAAGGTGGGGCAACTTTCCTTCTTTTCAATATCTAAATCTTCCGAGTGAAGACTAGATAGCATATATGCTGCGTCCCCAAAGAAAATGAAACATTTCTTTGTTAAGAAAGAAACGAGTGGTTGGTGGGGTAAATGCAAGAGTTGGCATGGGCTCATTGCCTGTTTCAAAGATGGTCACCAAAGAATGTGAACCAATCAGTAGATGTGGCTGCCCGGCTCAGAAAGTGTTTGGTGCAGAGTTCTGATATTCTTTTAACTCTGTTCTCACACCCTCTTTCTTTTTAACATTAAAGCTCACTTCTAACCAAACTCTCTTTTTCATTTTTCCGCTCCACACAATGAGAAAAACTCAATCGGATGAGTTATCTCCCCCACTATTTGATTTATGACCCCTCACCCCTCAATCACTCAAGGATAACTTCTGGGGTAGGAAACACTGGTTAACGTGAATCCATGGAAGTTTTGTTGAAGCTCACACATGAATCCCATGTAAGTCCTAAAAAAATAGTTGCTCAACAGTTTAACTTGTACACTTATGCACAAAATGTATGATAACATTGTCAATATGTACGCTCATGAGATTTGAGCAATTGAACTTTTGAGAATCTGACAATGTATCAATCAGATCAAATAAAAATGGTTAGGGTATCAAAGAAATGGATATTTTGTTTATATGAACAAATATAAACAATTTAGAAATGAACGCACAAATTTGAAAATGATGATTGATGCTCAACAATATTGAATTTCAAACGGGGGTATTACCATCGAAAAATTGGTTCATTATGAGACATGCTAATAACAATTTCAAATAAGTACTGACCCGGTGTGTGTGAATACTTGACAGTATATAGACAAAATAATACACAAGTATTGACCTTTAGAAACACACGGTCAGTTAAACATTAACGCTCAAAATTTGAAAAAAATTTAAAATCACACTTCTAAATTCATGAAATCTTTTGAGAATAGAGAAGTGGTTTGAACATTTAAGAAAACGTTTTTCATGTTCGAAAGTTGTTCTTCTTTCAAACAATCAAAGATCTAGATCAGGAGATATTTACCTTTAAGCTCCCCCTCAAATCATGATATAATGATTTAGGTCTTCTAAGCTCCCCTGGATATTTGCAAAATATCCAAGTCTGAATATTGAAGAACGAGTCCTGATCTGTCATGTGATCAGAAGCCAAACTTCGTTGAAGTCCGGGTTCTAAGCTGATTTACTTAGAAGCCATAGTTCTTCTACTCCCCCTTGACAGTAGGTGCCTGCAACACAGAATCAGTTTTCGGCTTTGGTACCCACTGGTATTTGGGTCTATGAATGTTAGTTGCAGTTCTTGTAGAGGATATAGAATAAGAACCATACCAGAAATGATCACTGGTTTTGTGAATATGATCATGTGTACGACAATAAGAACAATAATTTTTCTTAACTGATAACCTGATTAATTGATCTCTCGTATAGATATGATTAGGTTTCCTTTACGCACATTGTTCCTTTTGGCAATAAACGCATGTACACATGATCCTCTTTCTTTCAGCTCATCTTCAACTGGTTTCTTCTTCCAGACCAATTCCTCTTCTTTATATCTCCTTCTTCTTTGATGTGTACCTAGACCATCTATATTGCTATCATAGAAAAGGTTAGTTTTACGAATCTGATCAAACGATTTAACTGACCTTTGTGAAGAGACATATTTTTGATTTGAACTTGATACAGACTTTTCAAGCACTTTAATCGTCGAAGCAAAGTTGTCTCTTTCTTTAACAAGCAGGTCAAACTTCTTCGTGAACTCAGACTTCATTTTCTGCTCTTTTAGTGCATTTGCAGATAGTTTAGATAACTTCTCAGTCAGCTTTTTGATCTCAGCCTCAAACAAGCTTTTTTCTTCTTCAAATCCCTTTTCAGCATTGTTTCTCTGGCCGGATATTTCTTTGAAGAATCCCACATTCTTTTGTTCAATGGCCTTCTTTTCTTTTTCAAACTTTTCTCTTTCAAGGATGATTACTTTCTCAAAAGCAGAAACTTGCTGAGAAAGTTTTATGCATTTCAGCTCAACTTCTTTCTTCTCATCAACACATTTTCTTGAAAAATCTGAGAACTTATTTGCAAAAGATTTCTCTTTATTCTCAAAATCGGATTTGTCTTTTACAATCTTTTGCTCCAAATCAGAGATCTTTCTTTTTAGCTCAGAGTTCTCAGATTCCAGTCTCAGTATTTTCTCATCATTTAGCCCAGAAGTCTTTGTCAGAAGATCTTCATTAATTGTCTTTAATGCACTAAGTTCCTCTTTCAGTGTGTTGTTCTCATCAACATATTGGTTTTCCCTATTTACGTAAAAAGTTAACGATAATTAGAGATTTGTGTTCTCCAATTTGAGGTCTTGAACTTCAGAAAAATATCCCATTTCGACATATCTAATTCAAGCTTTTGAAAAAACTTGACAATAGATGAAACTTGAAAGTGCAAGGACCAAAAGTGACAAAGTGTGAAACTTGAAAGTTTAGGGTCACAAATGACAAACTACTGAAACCTTGAAGTACGGGGGCTAAAAGAAATGCACTGCAAAATGATCGTGAGACAAAAAAATTGACCCTTTTTCCTTTTTTTTTAAATAAACCCGGTCGAGAAAGGGTCCGGTCGATCAAGGTACCGGTCAACTGGATACCGGTTGAAACGGGGACCGGTCGAGTCTCAGGACCGATAAACAAACACCGGTCGAACCTAAGTATCGGTCGAACAAAAAGACCGGTAAGACAATGTACCGGTCGAACCAAAGGACCGGTAAACACACACTACCGGTCGAACCAAAAGACCGGTAGATACACAGTACCGGTCGAACCAAAGGACTGGTAGATACACTGTACCGGTCGAACCATAGGTAAAGGACTGTACCGGTTGAACCAAAGGACCGGTAGATCAAAGTACCGGTCGAATCTAATTATCGGTCAAAGAAGTGCCGGTCGAACCAAAGGACCGGTATAGACAATGTACCGGTCGAATAAAGGACCGGTAATGTCACTGTACCGGTCAAAGGATATCGGTCCAATATCTATCGGTCGAATAAACTATCGGTCAAAATCTATCGGTCAATAACAGATTAGTAACAAATAAGCAGATAGACCGATAAAATTGAAGAACAACCCGATGAACACGAAGAATCTGGAATTCGATCAAGATCAAACCCAGAAAATCGATAAATCAAGTATGAATATTCGCAGATTTGAAGATCGATAAACAGATTTAAACACACACAAAACGACCGATAAACACTTTAGAGACAATCAGATTGATAAACTTAGAAACCTTCGACCGATAATAAACTCTTTTGATTTCTTAAAGCTGATTTGCAGAAAAACTTCGATAGGTAATAAAATCAGATTTGCAGAAATCTTCGACCGATAAATTCAAAACCACAAAAAAAATTGACCGATAATCAATCCAGAACCAATCAACCCAGATCGATCAAAAATCTAGCAGATTAAACAGATAAAACAGATAATCGATTAGGGGTTTTAGACAAACCTTTTCTGGATCAAACCTTCAGTCTCTTTGCTCTGATACCAATTGTGGATCCCAATATAGTGCAATCAACAGCAAATAATATCAAAGATGAATAAGATTTAAGCCACAACTACTAGTCATATGATTAATATGAAATCAAAGGGTTACAGGTTTACAGAAAGGATTTATGATCAGAGAAAGTAAACCTATTGACTAGTAATCTGGAAATTATGAGACTGGTCTAAAACTCTGTAAACTGAAATATGAATGTCTAACCTTCCGACCTTAATTATGAACTAAATATGCCTTTATATACTTAGGCTTACAAGGCCTAATGGGCTAATGGGCTTGGGCCCATCTAATTAAATAACTATTAATGAATTACATTATGCACCCTTATAAATACTTTATTCCACTTTCAACACATAGGACTTTCAGTCCTAACAAAGGTCTCCTCAATAGTCGAGTTCTACTTAAGGTTTACCTCGACATTCTAAACCCAAATCCTCGATAATCCATACTATAAAATATTAATCGCCCCCTTCCTTGACGATATTTCCTAAAACTAGTTAGTTTCGATCCAATCATAACCTTTGATCCGTTCCTCAATTGACGCGACATGACATTGGTGGACAACGAATTACCCCAACTACACGGTTACCCAATTCCCAGAGTGCGGTCAAGCATCGGTCGACGAATCAGTGAAACCTTGTTGATTATAGAATTACCAATGATCGATTCCTAATTTCCATCATCTAATCTTCTCAAGGTTACCACTTAAATTGCTGACGCACCGGTTTCATCGGAAGTACAATGAAGCATCCCAACGGTTATTATCCTCAAATCGAATGTCGACACTTATCTTCAAAACTTTTACACCTCAACCGTGGAAATACCACCATAAATTTCCTTCCATATTTTACACCGATGATTCAAAGTTGACACCTATTGTCAAGATCTAATTCTTAACAAGAACAATGAACTCAGAAACAATATTAAAGAAGTTGCGGAATAACACTTTAATATTCAACACTCAATGTGACAGTGAATCAGAAATCACAATCTTGTAAACTTTATTGAATGATTAAAGCTACAAGATTTTAAACAAAACCTCAATATTGATGAACAGGCTCACCAATACGAATTCTACTTCTCTAGAACTAGGATTATAAACCTTGAGGTTAATTCTCTCTATGAAAACAAAAGTTAATTCTATCATAGACTTCTATAATATTTATACAAGACATATTACAAGATAATTATCAAAATACAATTGATCTTCAGTCCATAATTATCTTTTTTACTTTAGCAAGTCTTCATCTCATAAGCAGTACTAACCTTCTTCAAAGGTATTAACCATCTTCAGCAGCATTAAAATCCTCAGCAGTAGTAATTGTGTTCAACAATATTAACTTTGATCTGGCAGTACTAATTTCAGCAGTACTAACTACTAGCAGTACTAACTCTCCAAGCAGTACTAACTATTGAAGTAGCAGTACTAACTTTTCAAGCAGTATTAAATCTACTAGCAGTAGTAATCAGTTGTGCTAGCAGCATTAACCATACTTAAGCAATTCTTTAATTCCCAACACCTATCATGATATTAAATTCCGACAAACAAATCACCATAATTTCCTTATTCCTTAAGACTCACCCGGATGGTACACATCCGACCTATCGGCTCCTATCCTACCGAAGTCAAGCAACCACCCAATGATTTATCCCAAAGGTTTACCGAAACAGAAATATCACCACTTAAATATCTAGAAGAATACACGATTCTACTACTTCAATTATTCGCGCGTGTACCGATTCATAAATTGGAATCCAAAATTCGGACTGACCACAGATCAGATAATCTGACGCTTCATTTCCCAATGACTCCTTAGTTTCTTAATTACAACTCCTTTCACGACAGGGGTATAAATCTATAGGCCTAACGAGTTCAAGGTTTTCAACAACTATGCCAATTTAAACCTTTATGAAACATTCAAATACACAATCTTTATAACAATTGCTTGTGTGGTAAAATCCACTACCGATCACTCGATAGGTTGAAAATTGATCACCGACGCTACACGTATAAAACCATTTCCAAAATTTGATTGATCAACATTTTCGTAAATAAAATGGTAACAACAGGTGTGCAGCAAAATTTACACTATAAATATGAAAATTAATTCCTGCACCACAACACGTGCAATAACTGTTTGTATAACCCTAAATGAGAACTTCACAATTTTTATCTTTAATTTTTTTTTTATTCTCTAACCAAAAATGTTGTGGCATAAAATTCTCCACAAACCCCATATGCATCAGTTTATTCCTCAAAGCTCGGTAGAACGATGAGAAAGCAAATAAATTTCAAATCGAGTTTAAAACTCTGAGCCGTACCGATGAACACATTTGATTAAAATAATAACTACAACGACATGAATACCGCTAACTCGCTTAATGCATTGCAGAAAATTTCTAACAGTAAAATCAATAACTGAAATAATATAAGTCGTTTATAGGCTTACTCACACCAACAATATAATTTAATCCAACTGCAAAAAGCGTACAACGATTATCAATTTTATAAACCCGAAAGAGAAAAACATAAGGTTTTGAAACTTCCCAAAAGAGCACATGGGATGACATTTATTAACAGAACCTATAAATTAACGAACACAATAAAGCATGCATACACGTTACAAAGCTTATTTACGCGACGCAAAATGGCATAAAATAGGACACAATAAAACCCGACCGAATTTTCATAAATCCTATTAATGCTTAAAGCAAGCGGCGTCAAAATTTTCATTTCCCAACATAAAAGTATAAGACAACAATAAGTCTAAAGTGTCAAAATTCTAAAACCACATCGTAAGATAAGATGACCATTTTCAACACGACTTTGATGAGACACGACGCCCATTAAACGTGTAAATTTACACGCGATGAAATTAAAACCCACGCATCTCAAAGTAAACTTACACACCCCAAATGTCGCAAAACTATACTCATAAAATTAAACACGACTCACACAAACCAAATCCTCCAGAAAATTCCGACTCAAGAACATGGGGACAACTCTTCCTTTAAAACCTTAACATGCGTGAAGGAGATCCAATGTCAAAGTTAAAAATTATACAGTTACTTGTCCAATACCCAAAATGACATTAAAATACGAATCTTATAATATCCAAAAATAGAGTTAGACACAAAATGAAGATGAAGAGATTTCCAATAAATAAAATATTTGCAACCACGAACAACAAAACAATTTCGTGCATGTTTAAACTCTCGGTTTAAAATTTGATGAATGCTAAACACCTTACCAAGATTTCGTAATATAACTCACTTTATGCTTTGAAAACATGAGAAACAAATAATGCAAACTCATTTTAGAAATAAATGTCGTGCATGGATTTGGCCAGCACTCGATACCTCGAAATCACGTTCCTCAATTTTCCGCCATACCAATATCACCCGGATGTTCAAACATCTTAAGGCGATCACCGACGCTTTCATTGGTTCTCTTTACAATTCCTTTTTGAAATACAGCCAATTAACACGCCTATGGTTCTAATCCGACCAATAGCTCCGACTCAAAGTGGTCAACTTAGTGCATTCAACGCGCTTAACTATCACTCCAAAGTAACATTGCGATAACTATCAATCCTTCCTTAAATTACTCGCTTAGAAACTTTCTCACTACCGTAACGGTCATCATACCAAGGTAGTTCAAGTATACACATGTTGCATGTAGGTTCACCATAACACTGGCCAGGTGTTATTATGAACGCACCTTACATGATCATCCTTGCGACCCTCGACAAGTTTACCGTTTTTAGCGACTCGATCAACCCCAAAATATCGTATCTTAAGATACCTAATACACAAATCAACCTCAAATTACTTATAAGAACACTAGTTTGAGTCTACGCATCCAAAAATCAATACATAATTCTCTCAAACTTAAGCTATGATACCAACTTGTAACACCCTCGAAAATGAACAGAGCAACTAATTTAAAACTTCCAAATTAAACAACAAAAAGGATATAATCTATTTTACAATCATCACTTGAGACACCTCAAAAGAATATTGGATTTAACTTTAACAACTAAAAGGTCAAGTCTCGCAGAAAGACAAATCAAAGTCGGGTGTTACTAAAACCCCAAAGAAACAGTTGCTCTTATCAACGACTAACGTGGAAGACTTCATCAAGCTACTCACCATTGCACAAACTCTAAGTACTCAACGATTCACCAAAAAGCTAGAACCTCTTCCCCCATCCGGAACCTGATGCACATGCCGACAAATAAAAAGGTTAGGCTAACGCCTAGTGTGTTAAAGAGTTTACAACATGGAATAAAAATATTTGTAAAAGGGAAATAAAGTAGTTTAAATCACAGACTCTATGACAGATTTACTTTAAATAACAAACGACGCCATTTTTCAAAAGTACATCTTTAGAACAAAGAACCCAACATGAACCTTCTCTCGTAAAGACCACTTTAATCCCAAACTCAACCAAAACATGAATAATAAGCAAAACTCTTAATTTATAAAAATATGAAATAAAACTTTACTTCTCGAAATCCTTCAAATGTGGATGTCATAAAACTAAACCCATAAGTAAAACGTCACCGAAATCATGGATAATAAAATGACACAATAAAATACCCAAATAGCACCTTCCGGTGACGGTGGATACCCGATTCCATTGTACGTGGCGGAATACAAAGTTAAACCACATAACTATGTTGTCGAACTACACCTTAGATCGTGACCGTATTGCCTACTCTGCCAAGCTACACCTCCAGTCATGACTATATTTCAAGTCTCCACCACACCGTATCCCTTATTGCCTGCTCTGCCGAGCTACACCTCAAGGATACACGATCTTATTGCTTGTTCGGTCTCTAGGAAGTTTCATCCTCAGGGTGCCCACTTGACCCTTAGTGCCTACTCCCTATCAGTCAAGATAGGAACCTCAGCTCTGTATTTGATAACACTCAATATCTAACCCTCGTGCACAAGAATTAGAACATCAAACTCCAAAACCAAGGTCCCGGAGTACAACGCATAAAGGTTCCTCTCCGCAAAACAACCGGGACAACACCAATGCCAACACGACATTATTTCCCAAAGTGAGAATCCCAAGAGTCCTCACCGATACATACAACTGATTCACGTGCCTATGGATCTAAAGCAACACTGTCTAAAATACATGACTCCAAATGAATGACTTACGCACCCAAAACATGTATTCTCCAAAATAAAATGCAATAAATGCAACTCACACCCCAAAGATCCACTTAGGTTATTAAACCGGACAAAAGTCCCAAAGTCCTGACAAAGCCGAAATCCGACAAAAAGACCCAACAATTACATAAATCTCCAATGGGCGCCAATATAAACATCAAAACACGCTTGACCAACATTTATGAAAATACTATGACTCAAGAGTAAATAACCCAAAACTCCTCGTTGGTTGAAACAAACGTTTTCCAAATGAGCTTATTCTCTTCGCGATACCCAAAACGACTCATAGCACCATGATATGCATTTTCCAACGATTTATAAAATCGTATGCACCAAATGGACAAATATATAAAATGAGCTCTATTTATCTCTTACATCATCAAAGAAACATGTTAGCATGATTTATTTATCAAAACGTCCAAAAACCTCAAAGATGCGAGTTACATAAGTTTATAAAGTTAAATATACCCAAAAAACCAAAACTTATCAGCAATTAACAATTTAGTGTAAAACACAAACACTTTTAAAATAAGCATTTTGGCATGTACACCGTTTTCACAAATCAACTTGAACTCACCTTGCTAGATTTAGGCTAAATCTAGATTTTTCCCCCAACTAGAGCTCCTTTGAAGAACACTTGGATTCTCAAGACAAAACTTTCAAAAACCTAAATCCATACATATTCAACCATAAATAAACATAATCAACCACAAAGAATCATTTCCCAAACCATATACATGAATACCTCAACTAATACCGAAACCCTAACTTCCATAACTGAAGAGAATAGAAGATTATCTTAACCCAAGCTTGAATCCACCAACCAAAACACTTCTAGTTCACCAAAATGGTTACAAACCTCCAACCTATGAAAGGAAGCACAAAGGGTTGATGAAACCTTAGAAAACTTTGGTGAAGAAGATGAAGAGGGAGGGATGAGAAGCTTAACACCACAAAATACTGTTGTATACTCCAATAAACTTCCAATCTCTTGCTAGATCCTTGAAGAGCTCTCAAAAACAAAACCGTAGCAATTTGAATCACCCAAATCGGAGTTGGGATGAAGGAGATATGAAGGAATGAAGTTTGGTGGCTGAAAATCAGTTTTAAGCTCGTCCAGGGGGTTTCGCGACTTGTGCCACGACCTTAAGTCGCGGCATAAGTCGCCCGCTTCCCTTGGTTTTCTTCTCGTTCACTGTTTTGGCCATAACTTCTTCGTTATAGCTCCGATTTTGCTCCGAAAAGAACCGTTTGACTCGTAATTGAATCCTTCATTCATCTAGACTATAAAATCCAGGATTCAAGTCTAAAATATTTTATCTTATTTTCCCTAATATATCGGTTTCGGTATTAACTCAAAATGATACCTTTCGAAAATCGGGGTGTTACAAACTTTGCCTACTGCGTGCATGTTGTGCCCACTGTGGGAACGTGCGTTGGGGAGTTTTCTGAAAGATTCGTTTTTTTAAATGGAACTCTTTAAGGTTTAAATTTGGTGTATTGAGGTTTGGAGTTCAACTGGGTATAATGATGAAGCATCATATGGCCTAGGGACACTTGGCAATGTTTTGGTGGAACATAAGACAACATGGTACAAAGGGGTAGTACCTTCTCCTTTGTTGGCTTCTCCCCATCCACATATTTTTCATGAGTTAACCAAAAACCCTCTTTTTGAGTTGACATTATTTTTTTAAATTAAAAATAACACTCATAAAGTTGGTTTCTTTTTTAGTAGGGAGAATTTTACTTGGAAGTTTAAACAACAAAGGGGTTGTTTCCCCAAAACCAAGGCATCAAAACTAAGTAATCAAAAACAAAACAAACCTACCTCATCTTCCTCAATGGCTTGGCCGAAGATACTCAATCAAAACCCAAACCTCATCCCATCCCGCCGGAGTCGCCGACTACAAAGAGAGGCCGAAGCCATCGCCGCCACAGAAGCAATCGCCGCCACCGAAGCAATCGCCGCCACCGAAGCCATTGACGCCACCACCCCTGTTGCTGCACACCCGCTGGAACAACCCAATCCTTCGGCGGGCTCTTCGAACTTCGCCGGAGTTGTCGTCGGCGATTTATCGGCGGTCAGTATAGTACCGACACCTAATCATCTTCTCAGAGCACCTTTGTGCTCTCCTTTATCGAATCTCACCAGGTTCTTACTCGAATCCCCAATCCCTCTTTCTCTTCTCCACCACCCACTGAAACCCTAACCTCACCAATGATTCTTACACCACTAGAAAGCACCCCACCACCAATAACCACCCTTTCCGCTACCACTAACCCTCCCCCACCCATCGAACCCTCTCCATTACCCTCAACTTCCCCAATTCCACCACCACCACAACACCGACCACTGGCCCTAGTGTCTAGTCCTCCCCACAAGGTTGAATTATTGGGTTTGGATTATGACATCATTGCAAACTCAATCTTTTGTAAACATCTCTTTTGGGTACTTGTGCGTTTAGCTTGACTTATCCCCGTCTTTTGGTAACTATCATATGGGTGATCTTATATTTTATGCTTGATGTTGATTTTAATCTATTTCCACTAGTTATTATCTCAACTTTTCAGGTGCAATTTTTCATTCTTGAGTTGGATTATTTAGAACCAAAAGAATGTAGGCCATTTTTGTTGGGGCCTAAACACATACCCTTTGAAACAAACCCCTTTACCATAACCCCTACTATTTTTACGCCAATGAGAACATTGTCCTATTCTAAGTTTGGGGGTGACGCCTTGCGGTACGTACGAACAATTTTATAAAATTTTATGACTGTACGCAAAAATGAAAAAAGGAAAAAAAAGAAAAAAAGAATATATATACATATATATAAAATAAGTCTTCGTAAAATTAGAAGACGGTCCGTGAATAATCAAAAAGACTTTTCAAACCCGACGTTCACTAAACCGTTCCTAAATCCAACATATGTGGGTTTCTAGAGTTCGAGAACTACACAAATTGGATTCAACATCGAGAGACGTAAAACCCCTTTTTGTAGCTTAGTTCAAGTTTGGGGGAAGAATGGGTCAAAAAAATTTCGCCACAAACACCAACCCAAATCAAAGCCCTACGGATTAGTTCAGAATCATCCATTTCAACAATGGAGAAAGGCACTATACTCAAGCTAATAGAATTATCAACATTGTCCGGGTATTTTTCGTTCAGTTTCCCCCTCCTCGTATCATTCTTTTTCATTTTTATTTCGTTCACTTGAGGACAAGTAACACCTCAAGTTTGGGGGGATGATAACTCTCATTTTTAGAGTTATTTGTTGCTATTTTTATAGGTTTTATTTCTCTTTTTACCCATTTTGCTTCTATCTCCTTCATTTGGTCCACATTGTTTGCAATATGTGATAATTTTACCAAATTATTTAATTTTATGTGAATTGGTGCTGCTGGAGCAACTTGTCGGCACTCGAAAGTTTTGTCCAACAGAAAATAAAGGTTGAAGATGAGCTGGATTGCAGAAATTTCTAAGTTGATCCAGGCCACACATTGATGAACAAATCAACACCATTGGATGCTCAATCCCTCCCTCTATAAATGCAAGACTTTGGAGGAGCATTTATCATATCCATCAACTTCTCATCTACCATTCTCCATCAACATTCACCATCATTCTCTCCTCTTTAAAGTCTAAAATACTTGATTAAAAGTATTTTGACTTGAAGTGTAGGATTTCATTATTGTCTTTATTTCTCGTTTTTACTTTCCGTCTTTTACATTCCGTCGTTTATTTCCTGTATTTAATTTCCGTACTTACTTTAGTGTATTTAATTTTCGTACTTTCCATTTCTCGCATTTAATTTCCGTACTGTTCATTTAAGTTTGTAGTTTACATTTGTTAATAAAAGTAGTTAATGAGTATTTCCTTTATTATATTATGTCTTTATGATCGTCATGAGCTAAGCACCCTCTTGGGTGCGGATGTAAACCAACTTGGGACTTGTAGGCAACACTTGGGTTTGGCCATTGTTACTAACTCTTGACGTTGGTCACTTGAGTCGGGACTTCAACTCAACGCAGATAAGCCGATCACTTTGATGTGTTAATATTAAATCTTGACATCGAGAGGGGCGGATTCGAAATACGGTATAAGTGATGCACAAAGATTTGAGAGAGTCTTTGATAACCACGTAGAGATACGGGTTTTGCATGATTTACTAAGGTTCAAACGCCGGTCGAGATTTATAGCACAAAGAGATTTGGGTATAAATCTCCATACCGGTAGAACTTAATTATTTTATTGTAACACCCGTAATTTCGGGTGTCATTCGATATTTCGGGTTGTTTGGACATATATTGATCGTGTCTTTGTGTGTGCTTAATTTATTTTGTGTTATGAAATTAACCAACTGTTCTTCATCGAAAAATCGGATCAGAACGGGTCGAAGTCGCGCCCAGGGGGCTTGGGGCGACTATGCATAACGACTATGCCACAGGGCATAGTCGCAGATGTCAAGGTCGCAGCTTGGGGTCACCTTACTGGACAAACTTAGTAGTAGGGGTGTGGTTAGCGACATTGCCCGCGACTATGATCAGAGCTATGTCGCCCGATCATAGTCGCCGACGAGGGACTGCAGTATGAAAACAGAATTTTCGGGATTTTAGGTTTAGTTGTGTTTTGGTAACAGATTTGGGGAGCATTTCTTCAGCGATTTTAGGTGAGTTCCTAAACCTAGATTCCATCTCTTCACTTATTGAACTTCTACAATCATTAATGAGAATTTAATGCTTGTTTAGGGTGAACTTGTGGTAGACTTAACTTGTATCAACCTCTTAAGTCTTCAACTCTCCACCTACCATTTCTAGGGTTTGGTTTATTTTAAGAAATCACCAAGGTGAGTGTACTTTGACTCTTCTACTCATATATGTGTTCAATGATATACTAGTAACTACATTTACTATCTTTTATTTCTTGATTAGATTATGGGAAGTTTAACCTAAAAATCCCATTTGTGGGTGATGTCTCAAATGATGAGTAAGGTCTGAGGGAATACATGACCTTGGCTTACATTATGGGTTATATGTAAAGAGTAGGATATAAGTTGGTCATATTGACATTTTGAAAACAAACTAAAGACCTAGTTTGGGTTGATGTCACAAATAGGCTAAAGACCTGATTTGGGTTGATGTCACAAATAGGCTAAAGACCCGGTTTGTGTTGATGTCACAAATAGACTAAAGACTCGGTTTGGGTTGATGTCACTAATGGGCTAAATACTCGGTTTAAGTTGATGTTTCCTTTGGGCTAAAGACTCGGTTTGAGTTGGGGTCTCATATGGGCTAAAGACCCGGTTTGGGTTGATGTCTCAAATAGCTAAAGATCTAGTTTGGGTTGATGATATTAAACTAATTGGCTTGGTTTGAAATATAAGTATGTTGACGAAAGTCCATTGTAATTCATATTTAATGGCAGATGATGTGACTTTGTTGAGAATTATAAATACTTGGATGTACATATGTTGTAATTACATTTTATTAACTACCTTGCAATTATACGTTCTCACTAGGTTTTAGCCTAACACTTGTTTATTTGGCTGTCATATATGACAAGAAATCCTAGTGGCAGAAATCAGCGGGAATGAGGGGTCGATCGTGTGATCGAGAGCGGTCATTTTGGGAGATCTAGAGACCGGTTTATACGAATCGTTAGTTACACATTTTGGAAGGATAGCGACACCCGACCGTAATCTAACCGACCAATTTAGATTATTAGGTTGTCGTACTTATTCTGCATTAATTTGAATTGTAAAAGTACACTATATTCCCCATTTCGGGACGGTACTTTGGGTTTGTTTTTTTCAGGTTATTGATCAATCAGGTTTTACTCATTTTATAGTCGTCATATTGTCGAATTTTCAAATTTTAAATTCCTCTAAATTTTAGGCTGTTACAAGTTTGTATCAGAGCATTAGTTTAAGTGAACTAGGTATGAACGCAAGATGCCTAGACTTAAATGGAGACTACTAAGCTATAATTTGTGAGATGGGGTAGAACTTTTGAGATAGGATGGTCTTAGAGTCGGCGAAACTTACATGAATTGAAATTTGTAGTGGTGGTAATGAGAACTCGTACACATCAATTATTCATAATTTCCCTTAGCTAACGTTATTATGAATATGTTTTATGTGAGCATACTTGATTTACTGTTATTATGATAATTGATGAATGTAGTAGTTCATTTCCTTAGGTTACCATCGCGGCTCATGTCTCATCTCTATTCTTGCATATGTGTATGTGGCAGACTATGGTAAATACTCGTAATCGGCCGGAGGGCCAAGATACAGTGGCATCTACGGTCGACCAACCGAGAGTGACAATGGCGGAATTACCTCCACCGTTTATAAACGTTTAGGGCGGGGGACCGGAGCACATACCCCATCATAACATAACTTTGGTCGATCCAATTATCAAGAAGTGACTCCAGAAACAAGAATGATGGACCGAATGATGCAAGCTATGAATGCAACAATGGCTCAACAACAAGAGATGTTTATGAAACTACTAGAGGACCGAGATGCTGCCAACTGCAGATACGAGACAGTCGCGGAAAACATTCTAGTGGCAGGATCCGGGGGTTCGGGACCCGAAATTCTCACTCATAAAACTGGAATCCCAATCGCAAGGCAAAAAACAAAGACTTGTACCTTCAAGTCTTTTCTGGGTTGTCGACCACCAGAATTTAAGGGCTCGAATATTCCTGCAGACTATATGACTTGGATCAGAGAGATGGAATATGCTTTCCGCTCAAGTGATTGCGGAGAAGGTCAGAAGGTAATCTTTGGCTCTCGCATGCTGAGGGGTACGACTCTCACTTGGTGGGACGTGTACTCCGCTTCTGTTGAAGCGACTATTCTTGATAAACTGTCTTCGGCAACGTTCAAAGAGAAACTGCTAGAGGAGTACTGTAACGAGAGGTCAATGGACCGAATCAATGAAGAATTTCAGAACTTGAAGAAGGGTAATCTGCCCGTGAAGGAGTACAACCGGCTATTTATGGACAAATTGGGTCTGGTGGGACATTTGGTCCCGATTGAGAAGAAGAAAATTTAGGCCTACACCAAAGGGTTTCCGTCCGAAATGAAAAATCTAGTACGAGTGTCTAAAGCCTCTACCCTTCTTGGAGCAATCGAGGAAGCTCAGTTAGTGGAGGACTCCTACGGCTCAAGCAAAATGGAGAAGAGTGGACCGATTGAGAAGAGAAGATGGAAGGGGAGTTCTGTACCCTGAAGGAGGACGAGACCTTTCAACAACAATTACCGTGGTAATGAAGTTGGACGAGAAGATAAATGGTTCTCTAAATGCCGGAGTAAGCATTTTGGTCCGTGCGCCTCGGGCGGGGCGAATTGTTTCATGTGTGGAAAATCGGGTCATGATCGTCGTGATTGCCCGGTTAGAGTGTAACATCCCAAATTTTGAATCTTAATGGTGTTGCAATCTTGTTAGCCGAGGTAGTAGAAAGGAAGAAGTGAGAAACCTCAGCAGTGTTTGGCGCGACTTATGGCGTGGGTGGAACCGCACGGGTCTTTGTCCATTCTCAACTCCAGTGTTCCGCACGGCTCACGGCGTGGGTGAGTATGCGCAGGCACCCACGCGGGTGCGCAAACCTCTTTTAAATGAAGAAAAGCGGCCAAAACCCTCATTTTATCAAATCTAACTTAAAAACTCTTGGAGTCTACAATTTTCTCCCTTTGGTTTGGTAAGTTTCATCTCCCAACCTTCCTTTGTCATCAATGCTCCTACCAAACTTATCTCTTGATCATTTATGGTAATCTTGTTGGTATTTAGGCACCCATTTTTGTAGGTTCAAGTCTCCTCAAGATCCTAGCTTCTTCTCCTTAAGCTTTTGAGTGTTAGGGTTTTGGAATACAACCCTACAAGGTGAGTTCATCCCCTTCATAAAACTCTATACATGTTAAAATCTTATTTTTAACCTAATAGACATCTCCATTTTCATTATGTAACTTGGGGTGCATTATCACCCAAAACCCTATTTTGGGAGAGTCTAGGGTTCATATGTGTGGAAAGAGTTTGAGAAAAGAAAGAGGATATCTTGGATATATGTATGAAGAAAGCTTATCACTATGTTTTCTATCCTCTAGCTTCAAAGATTTGTAAATGATGGGTAAATGCAATTTTCATCTAACTGCTGATAAGTTTGTACTTTGGGAACTTGTTTTACTATAACCTTGGACTGAATATTTGGAACCTCTTAGTAAGATTATGCAAGTATTTATGCAAAAACCTTCTTTATCAATATTGTGGACATCATATCTTAACGTGGAAATACCGGTTAGCTTTTTAGTTCTATGTGACATATTTGGTCACATTGGGAGTCATGACCCCATCATTGTGGTGCATTTGGTCCAACGTTGGAGACGTTAGTTTCCCTCGTCGAGGCACGTTTAGGCATCGGATTGGTTTATAAGTCCTACGTGCTAAGTATTACGATATTGGATGAGGATCTCAACGTAAGGGCCCTTTGGGTTGAAGTTGACTTTCCGCGGGTGTACGTTTAAAGCCACTAAGCCTAACTCTTAGATCCCAATACAGACAACAAATGAAGAACTCCATATAATAGAAGATACAAGAGAGAAATGAAGAACAATATTCATCAAAATCACATCTCATATGCTTAGATTGATTAAAAATGGAGGAGAAAATGGGAGAACATCACACTAAACATTTAGTCGACTCTCATGGGAACACCTGGTCTGTGTGTGTGAATTGTTTGTTCTCTCCAAAAACCTAATGAACTAAAGAGCCATAGGAACCTTTATATAAGGCCCATTTACAATGAAATGGCTCAAGCCCATACAACTAATTAAAAAGCCCAAAATAAAATTTCTTTATAAAACATTCAATTAAATTGGGGGCTAATTTAAGCTAACAATCTCCCCCTAATGTTTTATAAAGAAAGTATCATTATATAGTTTTTTTTTCATTAAAATCACATCTCATATGCTTAGATTGATTAACAATGGAGGAGAAAATGGGAGAACATCACACTAAACATTTCGTCGACTCTCATGGGAACACCTGGTCTGTGTGTGTGAATTGTTTGTTCTCTCCAAAAACCTAATGAACAAAAGAGCCATAGGAAACTTTATATAAGGCCCATTTACAATGAAATGGCTCAAGCCCATACAACTAATTAAAAAGCCCGAAATAAAATTTCTTTATAAAACATTCAATTAAATTGGGGGCTAATTTAAGCTAACAATCTCCCCCTAATTTTTTATAAAGAAAACATCATTATATAGTCCCCCCTTGCTTTATTTAGAATCTTTCGTGTGCCGTTCTTCGATTCTTCAAAGCATCATAAGATCCCCCTTAAATGTAGGCTCATATTCTTGAAAGACTTCGACGAATTATCCCAATTTGTCCAGCTTTCATGTCTCAACTTCACCGCTGTTTTTGACCATCAAGGAGTCTGATTGAGAGAAAACATAAAACATGGACATTGAACTTCAGCCTCTTAGATTTCCAACGAGCTTTGATTCATGCATTTTGGATGAAAAATGAGTGAGTTGTGCAAGTTTTCCCACAGTTGCGCATAATGGTCGTCAAAACAGAAAATTTGACTCTTAAGATCCTGTTGAGTAAGCGTTCAGTACCGAGACTTAAACTTGAATAACAGAGGAGGGAGTGACAAACATTGTGTCACATTTGTAGCTTGAAACCATGATGAACCGACGAGAGAACACCATTCTTGAAAGCGGAAAGAGCATGAGTGAAATGCAATGCTTTCGGTCCAGCACCCTAACGCACACTTTGACACTGATTCTAGCATATCATCTTACATAATTTGAGAAAACTCAAAACATCAAAGTCGTACGTCTGTGATTTAGCAATCCAACGCAACTGGACTCATGTCATTTGGAGCTTCGAGTAAAAAGTTGTATGCGTGTTTTTGTAACAGCGCAAAGCTGAAAAAAATCAAAGAAATTCGGGCTTGGGCTCTTGGTTCATTGCAATCTCTGGACCATCGACCTCTGATGTCTGTGCTTGGGTCTACCTATGGTCCTCCTCTCTGTTTTCTTCTCTTCAGAGGATTTGGTCCACAGAGGCTCTGTGGACAACTGCAGAGCCTCTGTGCCTCTTAAGGGCATCTCTGAATTTCACTTCTTATGAACTTTTTGGACAACTTTCAGAGGTTCTGGACAATCTTCAGAGGCTCTGTGATCTGCTTCTGCGATCTGCCTCTGATTAAGCTCTGCGTTTCAGAGCTATGCACATTTCACAAAGCTTCTCTGCATTTCAACCTCTGTGTATAGCAGCAAACAATTCCAAAAAGAAATTGTGATCTGCATCTGATTATAGACAACTTATGCAGAGGTTCTGAACAATCTTACAGAGGCTCTGCACAAGCCTCTGCGCATTTGATTAATCTATTGCAGCCTTTACACGTTCTGGACAGCCTACAGAGGCTCTGTGCATCAGCCTCTGATGTGCCTATTCTGCACTTTTGAACTTTTACACATGTTTGGACTGCCTCTGCAGAGAATAAGAATCTCTGGAACAACATTTTCACGTAAACTACACTTCTGGAACTCATGGACAGCCTCTGTGCAGAGCTTCGATTGGCCTCTCTGTATGCACTTTGTAATCTGTCCCATCATAAAAAATTTGAACTCTGAATAAGTTGCCATATATATGGATGTACTGTTTTCATTTTGGATCAACAGATTGGGTTGTCTGTAAGAAAATCAGAGTCCGTTGAAATGACAGAAGTTAAATTCAAGAGGAAGCTGCAGAGTGTAAGCCGATCTATTAACAGCCCTGTTCAGTTACAAAGCACCATGTTCAAATTTGTTTGTTGGTCCCGGAGGTGCTTAAGAAGTTTGTAGAAGGGGGGGGGGGGTTGAATACAAACACAGAAATTAAAGTTTAATAAATTGTTTATTGATAAATCAAAATACAATTTACATGTTTGTTGCGGAATAAGATTAAGACAGACTCAATCTAAACAAACTTAAGAAACACTAAGATGATTGCACAAGAATTCAGAGAATGGGGGATTCAGAGAGTATAGAAAACAAGGGTTTCTATATTGATTAAGAGGAGAGCACTCCTCAAGAAGAAGATGTGTTTCTTCTATTTATACCCTATGCATTAAATGCATGGCAGGGTACTTTACACGTGTCGTTCATCTATTGGCTTTGAGTGTCTGACTTTGGGAGACAAGCTTTCGGCCATAATATGAACAGTGTAGTGAACATAGTTGTTGTACGAATGATGGCAGAGGTAAGGTCCGTTCTGACACATCGTACTGGTTGTGCAGTTTAAGACAAAAGAGACTTGAGGCATAAGCTTTGTGATCATTGATCGCTGAGTATCTCTTCTTTCAGAGATAAAGAGATTTAGCTATCGCTGAAGCTTTTCCTCATGTTCCTTCGCGTATATGTAGAGTTGTCTTTGCTTCACTGATATACGCATCAGGTCACTAGTAGACTTCTCTTTGTTCAGCAGCTTCGTCTTCGATTCAGCTATGAACATATGTTGACGCGAGACTTGTCTTCAGGGATTACGTTGGTTGTTTTACTTCAGAAACTATCAGTGATAACTTGAACAGACTCAGTCTGATCACTGATAGTGAAACACTAATACATAGAAATGTTTATGAGAGAGACTATCAGCGATAACTGAACAGACTCAGTCTGATCGCTGATGGTGAAACACTAATACATATTAAAACGTAATTTTCACTAAGTATAGAAGAGGGTCTTTATCAAATCACTGAGAGAGTTTGGATCAACAATCTCCCCCTATTTGATAATGACAAAGTAACTAAAGAAAATTACTTTATGATTCAAAATATAGGAATAAAAAGGACTCATAGCATGCATGTCCCAATTACTATTTTGAGGGATCTTTTACAGTACTGATAGGGTTAAGTACATCACTGCAATTTTCATTTAATTCAGGGATAGAATTACAAGATATGAAAATCATAAGTACAAGTGAATAACTAACTACTGTAAGTATAACTAATAGATTACAGAAAAGGAAACTAATCTATCAGCTATTAAAAGAAGACTTAGGAGGATTGATCATATACTCAGGTATTTCTTCTCCTTTCTGTCTTCGTTCCAAAGATTCTTGGCTGATAATTTCTTTGATTTTCTCAGCAGCAGGGGAGAAGTCACACCATAAGCATAAGAGATCCTTGAGATGATTCAGAGGACAGATAGGAATCTCAGAGACTCTTTGAAATCTGAGTTCCTCATCATCATCTCTGAAGAAAATTCCATAAGGATCGTCAATTACTTGACCACCTTGGAAAGGACCACCAGGAGGCAGAGATAGATCCAGAACTGAAAGATCGGGAGGAGGACCAAACAGTGCATCTCTTGAAAATTTGATAGATGTTTCATTCCTGATGATGGCGACGTCTTCCGAGAAGGAGGACCCAATTCTTCTCTTGAGTTTCAAAAATTTGGGAGGAAGAGGAGATGGCAGCTTCAGTACAGAAGTGACTCTATTTATGAGGGCTTCAAGAAGTCCTTCAACGTAGCCTCTGTATGTAGATTTGGATTTCTTCAGCACATCCCAGAACTCTAACCATTCCGTAAATCCGAAGCTCTCAAGTTTGGATACGTACATAGCTTTTTGGGTTCCATCCTCTCTGGTAATCTCCATGGTCACTGAGAGTTGATCCTTCTTCTTGCGACCAGAGATAGTCACGGCTGATATCGGAAGAAGATCAGAACGATAATCCATCTTCTGTTTGCACCATTCGATAGACCTATCGTTGATCTCTTGTTCTTTGGAGCGTTCCTCTTCAATTTCTTTCAGCAGTGCAGCATGAACTTCCACAGGCTTGCTTTTCAGCTTTTTGTCCTTGACTTGAGAAGATTGAATCTTTAAAGCGAGTTGGGCATCTTGTATGCATTCAGCGATCAGCTTCTCAGCTTTGGCAGATTCTTCTCTTTCGGCTTCAGTGAGGAAGTCGAGCTCTGTGGATGTTTGAAGAGGGACTTTCAGCCGTTGACTTTCTAGTTGAGCGATCATTTCAACTCTTTTCTTCACCACTTCCTCTGACCAATGAGATGGTTTAGAGGGCCTTCCTGGATGGACCAGGGAATATTCTTCTTCTTCTTCATCAATCTCAGCGATAGAGATTGGGATTATTTCTTCAGCGATAGTAGCTGGAATTATTTGTAGTTCAGAACCCTTAAGCAGGGGTGAGAACTGACTGGATAGAAAATGAAGGAAGTAAGGGATAAGTGTATATTTTTAGAAAAAGAGAGATAAAGGCTAGAAGGAAATAGGGGTTTGGAAAGAGTAGGAGAGTGGTACAATTGAAAGACATACCTGAGAAGGATGCTCCCCCTCAGATTGTGATCCAGTCCTCAAGCATTCTTCAGCGATTGGTTGCTTGTCTTTGCTTTGCGAAGGAGCGCTTGAAGATGTATCACCTCTCACCCCTGCTTTGACAACCTCTTGCGAAGTTGTCCCTGATGCGACGTTCGGCTTGGAGAACCACATAGATTGGTCTTCTTCATCGTCGTCGTCGTCATCGGAGGGCTGATCCTTTTCTTGATCATCAAGATCTAGATCATCTTCCTCCTCATCGTCTTCTTCCTCAACATCTTCAAAGAGAATAGAATGAATAGATGAGGATTCTTTTACCTTCTCCCCCTCAGATTGAGAGGGAGGTTTCTTTGGAGTCTTAGCTTCCCCAGCAGCAACGATCTTCAGCTTTCTCCCCCACTTTGTCATTATCAGCGGTAGGGGGTTGCTCAGCTGCCGGAGTTGTTGTGGAACCTTTCAGCACTTGTACGTCAGCCTCCAGACACTTGACCCGGTCTTCAACCGCAGGGATGTCGCACGTGGCATCATGGATGAATTCCACAGCGATGTTGAGGTTGGTCCGATCATCTTCAGTGAAGGAGGGAAGCAGCGCTGGAGCTGGTGCATTCACCTTTTGTAGAATTTGCTGAAGAAGGGACGTGCAGAGGTCAACCTTTGAAGAGAGACCCCGAACTTCAGCGGTAAGAGACTCAAATCACCCCTGAAAGAGTTGAGAGGTTTCTTTAAGTTGGACGACTTGTTCTTCAACAGTTGAAAGTTGGGAGGTCTCAGCTTTAGATGAGCAGGTCGCGGTCAACCTCTTCAGCTCCTCACCAGCCTGATTGACGGCGCTGGTGGTGTCGTTGATGGTGTTGGTGAGGGCGTCCACCTTTTCTCCCAGACTGTTGACATGCGTGTCAACAGTCGCCAAAGTAGGACCTAAAAAGAATGTTAGTTCATATATGGGCTTATTTGGAGAGGTTGGGAGATAAGTGTTTAGGATTATAGGTGTACCTGACATATCAAACATTTTGTAGAAGTGCATGGATTATTCAAAAGTTCGATTATCAGGTCCTATAGGTAATGAGGAGGTGGGGGTATCATAGACCAAAGGAAAAGAAGAAGAGAGAGTGATGGGGATAGAAGTAGGGATGGGGTTAATCTCAGCGAATGAGATAGTAGGTGGGGTCACTGATGATGTGACAGCGATCGAAATCGCTGACACGACAGGTTGAGTGACTGCTGGAGTTGTGGAGGAAAGACCCACAAATGCATCTAAGGTAGCTTGTTGAGAAGCTCCCTCAGGTATAGTACTAGAGGGTGTACTTTCCTTAGTCTTTTTGGCCTTTTTGGAAGGACCAATCGGACTAGCGGATGGTCGTTTAGAAGTAGTGGTAGCGACAGGGATAGCAGACGAAGGAACCGTCTGCGTGGTCGCTGAAGATGAAGAAGAATGGAGAGAGAGATGAGAGCGAAGGAGAGAGATACTTACCTCGTCGGCGAGTGGCTTTACCTCCAGTGATCGTTGACCTACCCTGGCAAAAGTGCCATCATCTTTGGTGGGATAGGTGTTGGGACAGAGGAACTTGATGTACGTACATATGAAACGTACGTACGAGATCTTGGGATCTCGTTCAGGCTTCTCTAATCTTGACCTCAGGTCTTCAAAGATTGTTGTAGCGTAGTCAAAGTTTTGACCAGCGATAACGGAGTAGGCCATCTGCAGTTGTGTTTTGCTGGCTTGATCCAGCGAACCACTCTTCCCGCTCATGCACTGAATTATGTGCGAGAAGATAAAGTTCAGTTGTGAGGGCATCTGAGCTTTGAGGATCTTGGTGAGCTTCTTGTTGGGAATAGAAGATCTCGGTTTGTTTTCCCAACAATAACCCATTGCGTCCAGAAATGATATCAGCTCATCATCAGTGGGGAGTGCGTTGAACCCACTCTTTGGTTTGTCAGGGAATCTTAAAGATTTCCTGAGGCTAAGATCGGTCATGCTCCCTGGCCCCAAGTCCGTGCTGAAAGAGATAGCAGGGACTCGTTCACCTTTCTTGTTGGTGAGTTCAGTTGCATCAGTAGTGAACCAGAACTGCTGGTGTAGAGTCTTGGAAGGCTTAGGATCCACAGTGATCGCGTAAGCTATACATGACTGTTTGAGAAATTCAGCAGCTTCCACCAGATGTGGGTATTTTTCAGCTTTGAAGTCGAGTCTTGCCAAATGATTACTTTTCGTAATATCAGCTTCAGTGATGGTGAATTTAACTGTCTTGGAAGCGACAATCTCAGACTGTGTCATTTCTGCTATTGAAAGAAACATGATAGAAGAAATGATTATGATTAAAAATAATATGATTACCAGTTTCCATAGAAGAAGAGAAACTGGAAAAATATCAAGTTATTTTTAGGAATAGAAAAATAGTGTTCTGGGTAGAAAGAATGAAGAACACTTTAAAAACCAAAAGGTTTTTATTAAAAAAAACATAAAATCAGAAAGAATGATCTTTAGTTTTTAGAAAAAAAAACGTTTTATAAAATCCATGAAGAACAAGAACGAGTAGGATTTTAAAAAGAATAGAAAGCATACGAACAATGCATATAAACATGAAATAAACCTGTTTATTTTGAAGAAGAAGAGTTGCAGATTCAATATTCTGGGTTTACTTGCTTGAGTGTTCTTGAGAGAGAGAGAGAGAGAGTATTTCTTGCTTTGTAAGATTAGAAAGCGTAAGCCAAAAAGAATGAGGCATTCTTTCCTTTTATACGAAGAGAGAGAAAAAGGAGAGAGAAAGAATGAAGCGGGAAAAGAATCATCATGACATTTACACGTTTCACGAAGTTGATTTGATGTAAAAGCAACGGACGAACGTGTCAGAGAAAGGCGTGTCGTGGATTATCCGCTCAAATGACGTCATAGGAGAGAGAAAGACGTTTCATTTTTCCTTTTTTGAAAACATCCCTGTAGAAATTCAGAGAGTTTTTAGAACTGAAAGGATCACTGAATAGAAAAGTTCAGTGATGAATTTGTTTTTCAAAATGCTTTTAATCATTTGAAGAATAAATTCAATGATCAAGGTTTTATTTGCAAAACATCTTACTGACATAATGCATGAACGCTGAAGATTTATTCTTCGAGGTTCAGCATTCCAAGCTCACTGATGAGAAAGTTGAATCTTGTCTCATCAAGAGGTTTGGTAAATAGATCAGCTAGCTGATAGTCAGTGGGTATAAAGTGAAGTTCAATATCACCATTCATCACATGATCTCTGATAAAATGATATCTGATCTCTATGTGTTTTGTCTTTGAATGTAGCACTGGATTGTTTGCTATAGCGATGGCACTAGTACTATCGCAATAGATTGGAATCTTTGATAGCTGAAGGTCATAATCTAATAGTTGATTTCTCATCCATAAGATTTGAGCGCAACAACTTCCAACGGCTACATATTCAGCTTCAGCTGTGGAAGTGGATACTGAGTTTTGCTTTTTACTTGTCCAACTTACCAGCTTTCCACCTAAGAACTGACATCCACCAGTGGTGCTCTTTCTGTCTAGTTTACATCCTGCAAAGTCACTATCAGAATACCCAGTTAAATCGAACCCTGAGTCTTTGGGATACCAAAGACCAAGATTAGGTGTTCCCTTGAGATAGCTGAAAATTCGCTTAACAGCGATCAGATGGGATTCCTTGGGTTCAGATTGATAGCGTGCACATAAACAAGTAGAGTACATGATGTCAGGTCGGCTCGCTGTAAGATACAGCAGTGAGCCTATCATTTCTCTATAGGCAGTGACATTAACAGGTTTTCCAGATGGATCTTTGTTAAGTGTCAGTGGTGGTGCCATAGGAGTTTTCATCGCTGAAGTTTGAGTAAGATCAAACTTTTTCAGCATATCTTTAACATATTTACCATGGTGTATGAAAGTACCCCTGTCAGATTGTTTGATCTGAAGACCAAGAAAATAAGTTAGCTCACCCATCATACTCATCTTGTATTCTTTCTTCATACGTTCAGCAAATCGAGTACATAGAGATGGGTTAGTAGATCCAAATATGATGTAATCGACATATATTTGTACGAGAATAATATGACCTTTTATCTTTCTGAAAAATAAAGTGTTGTCAATTTTGCCACGATCAAAATTTTCAGATATAAGAAAAGATGAGAGAGTATCATACCAAGCACGAGGGGCTTGTTTTAAACCATAGAGAGCCTTATCCAATTTATAAACATAATTTGGATACTTAGGGTCATAAAACCCTGGTGGTTGTTCTACATAGACTTCTTCATTTAGCTTTCCATTTAGAAAAGCTGATTTCACATCCATTTGATGGACAGTGAAGTCTTTATAGACTGCATAAGCTAAGAATAATCGAATTGCTTCGAGCCTAGCCACAGGGGCAAAGGTTTCATCGTAGTCTATGCCTTCTTCTTGTCTGTATCCCTGAGCAACAAGTCGAGCCGTGTTACGGGTTATAGTTCCATGTTCATCTAACTTGTTTCTAAACACCCATTTAGTGCCTATAACAGTCTTGTCAGATGGTCTGGAGACGAGATTCCAAACTTTGTTTCGAGAGAACTCAGTCAGCTCTTCTTGCATAGCGCTGACCCAGTTTGGATCTCTGAGGGCATCATCAACTTTCTTTGGCTCTATTAAAGAAATAAAGTTCACAAAGAGACAGATATTACCTGTATTTCGTCGTGTCTGAATACCGGCATCGGGATCACCAAGAATTTTTTCTATGGGGTGATCTCTGGTCCATAGCTGAACATGAGTATTATTTCTTATTTCAGCGATTGGATCAGCAATAGGAGCAGTCACTGATGAAGAAGTTTGAGGTTCATCAACTAGTAATTGTTGAACGTCAGATACATTGATGTATTCAGACGAAGATGGATTTGATGGTAGTAGTGTGTTTAGAGGTTCAGCTGAAATCCATGAGTTGGATTCAGCGGTAGGATGTATAATGTTAGGATCATCATCAGCGGTTGGAGGATCATAATGCTGATGGTTTGAGAAGAAATGTTCTGTTTCTCTGTAGTGAGAAAGCATCCAAACATTTAATTCTTCATTGTCAGTGATTGGTTTGGAGTTCGCTGAGCGAGTTTCATCAAAAGTGACGTGAATTGTTTCTTCTACGGTTTGTCTTCTCTTGTTGAAAACTCTGTAGGCTTTGGAGATGGAGGAATATCCTAGAAATATTCCATCATCGGCTTTTGGGTCGAACTTTCCAAGTTGATCTCTGTTGTTTAAGATAAAGCACTGACAACCAAAGATATGAAGAAAACTGATAGAAGGATTCCTTCCAAGAAAAAGTTCATACGTTGTCTTACCAAATCGCATTATTATCAGGGATCTGTTTTGAGTAAAACATGCAGTGTTTACAGCTTCTGCCCAAAATTGAGGAGGGAGGTGAGAATCGCTGAGCATTGATCTAGCAGCTTCTATGATCGTTCTGTTTCTTCTTTCAGCGACTCCGTTTTGTTGAGGTGTTCTTACTGAAGAGAAGTTGTGAGAGATTCCCTTGTTCTCAAAGAAATTGTTCAGGGAACTATTTTTGAATTCAGTTCCATGATCACTTCTTATTGAACGAACAGTAAGATTGTTCAGCACTTCCATCTTTTTCACAAAAGATATTAGTTCTTCTGGAGTATCACTCTTACAGCGAAGAAAGATAACCCAGGTGTAGCGAGAATATTCATCTACAATGACAAGCGTATATTTCTTTCCAGCTATTGATTGGATGTTGACAGGGCCAAACAGATCCATATGCAAGAGCTGAAGAGGACTTGTCACTGAGGAAATTTGTTTTGACTTGAAACTAGCTTTTGTTTGTTTTCCTTTTTCACATGCTGAGCAAAGAGATTCTTTAGCATATGAGTGCTGAGGAAGACCAGAAACCAGTTCCTTACATAAGAGAGAATTCAGGGTTTTGAAATTTAGATGAGAGAGCCTTTTATGCCATAGCCAATTGACATCAGAAGAGGCCTTAGAGAGAAAACATAAGTTTTCAGTGATAGTAGAGTCCATATCTATTACATAGACATTTTCTCTGCGATAACCACTGAGAGCAAGTTTTCCTTTTTCATCTACCACTGAACATGCTTTCTTAGAAAAGCGAACTTTGTAGTCTTTGTCACATAGCTGACTGATGCTTAGAAGGTTGTGCTTCAGTCCATCTACATAAGCGACTCTTCGAAAGGTAGTTGTACCATTGTTGAGGACACCAAACCCTCGGGTACATCCTTTTCCATTTCCACCAAAGGTCACAGAGGGACCTTTCTCTTCCTTGTATTCAGTGAGCAGGTCTCTTTGTCCAGTCATATGACGAGAACATCCACTATCGAGATACCAGATGCCCTTTGATCCCTGCACACATAAGGAATATTAAGCGTTGTTTGGTACCCAATTTTCAATGGGTCCTTCAGAGTTAGTGGATAAGGAAGGTTCAGCAGTCTTCACAACTGATGAAGATTCAGCTTTAGTGGTAATCTTCACTTTGGTTAATTTCTTAACCTTAGTGGTATATTTCTTCACTTTAGCTGTTTTATCAGCTTTGGTGGCATTTGGACATTTACTTGCAATATGATCAGTAAAACCACAGTGATAACATTTTCTATATTTGAAAACGGTTTTAGGACCAGTAGAAGGTTTTGCAAGTTTAAGATGAGCAGGACCAGGTCCGAGAAGGCTTTTCTCATGAGATATGGGAGGAATTTTTATTTCTTCAGATCTCGTTGGTCTAAGGTCAATCTTTAGCTTTGGAGGACAGAGATCAAAAATTTCTATCACAGAGCTAGAGGATTGCTTAGCTGAATGTTTAGAAGGAACTTTCAGCTTTGCTTTCCTGGTTGCCTTCTGAGGAAGGAAAATGGACTTTCCTTTATCCGTAGACTTAGTGTCTTTGGATTTTTCTTCAGAGATGGGATTTGAAGAAGAACAGGGATAGAATTGATTATAAGAAGTGACAAACGTTCCAAACTTAAGTGAGGAACTTTCTTCTTTAGTTACATCTTGTGGTTTCCAAAAACCAAGACCAGTTCTATCACTTTCAGGAATTTGAGCATTTATTATCTCAGAGATTTTTGTTGATGATTTGCACCATTTTTCAACATGAGATTTTTCTGCTTTTAGAGCAGCGATGGCTTGTTCGCGTTCAATGCTGATGATTTCATTTATAATGACTTGATCTTTCAACTTTTCTTCTAAAAGATTTAGTTCACTGATCTTTTCATGACATTTCTCTAGCTCTTGAGTTAAATATACATTTTTATTTTCAGCTTGAGTTTTGTCGTTTAGAGCATTATAAAGGTCAATCGTCAGCACATCAACAGCGCGACTTCTCTCAGCTTCAGACAGAGAGGGATTTGTAGAGATAGATACCTGAGATGATATGTAGCTCATAGAAGGTTCAGATGGTTCTTCTACTTCTTCTTTAATCTCAGCCATGAGGCAAAGATTTGTGACTTCTTCTTCATCAGAAGATGATTCTTCTGATTTACCCCAGTCGTGTTCTTCAGCTATGAGACCTTTACCTTTTCGCTGATAGCCTTTCAGCTTTTGATATTTGTTCTTCAGTTTATGGTATTTGTCATCACTGGATCTTCTTGAGGTAGAAGGTTTGAAGACCTTTTTCGACCTGCATTCACTAGCAAAATGTCCAATTTTTTCGCAGTTATAGCAAGTGGCAGTAGCCTTATCAACCGGAGTTGATTTTGGCTTTTCAGTAAGAGAGAGAGGTTTACTTCTTCGGAAGTTACTCTTTCTTGCAAATCTCTTAAAAGAGTTTGTCAAGAGTGCTAAGAACTCATCAAACTCTGAAAGATCAGGGTCTGATAGATCCTCAGATTCAGAATCTAACTCAGTGATGGTGAGAGTAGATCGCTGAGATGGAATTATCTCTGGAGAGACTAAAGCAACAGGAGTGCTTTTGGAGTCTTTAGAATCTTTTACAAGATTCTTCTTCAGGAGATTAGATTGCTCATAGTTGAGCAATATTTCATACAGAGTGCTTAGAGAGAGAGTATGTAAGTCTTTTGTCAGCTTAAGACATACTGAATAACTATCCCAGCTTTCAGGAAGACTTTCCAAGAATTTTGTTAGGACCTCAGAATTAGAATAGGTCCTACCGACAGTTCTTAGGTCAATGATTAGGCAGTTAAACCGCTGATGAATGTCAGAAAGAGATTCATTCTTACCAGCGATAAAACTTTCATACTGTATTACCAAGTTAATCTTTCGAGTCTCTTGAATTTCAGTGGTGCCCTCATATTGAACACATATGGTTTCCCACATTTCTTTAGAAGTTTTCAGATGCATGATGGAATGGAAAACTTCATCAGGCAGAGCCATTGAGATAATGGTCTTTGCTCTTGCATCTACTCCTACCTTCTTTTTATCTTCATCACTCCACTGTATTATTTCCTTAACGACATATCGTTCAGGGACAGCTTCAGTGGTGGCAGTAGCGGGAACCGCAGCTTTAATTCTAACAGGTTCATAAGGTCCGTTTTCTATATATTCAGGTATAGTAGGATCAGCACCTTCAAGAAATAGCATCATTCGATTTTTCCATAGAGAAAAGTTATCTCTGCTAAATCGAGGAGGTTTAGAAAGTGAACCATTATCATAGTAGTTTGTGTTTGTGTTTAGTGCCATTTTAGAATAGCAAGGAAGAGTATACAGCAAGATCTTGTTTATTAGATTAAACAAACTGCTATGATACCACTTGTTGGTCCCGGAGGTGCTTAACAAGTTTGTAGAAGGGGGGGGGGGTTGAATACAAACACAGAAATTAAAGTTTAATAAATTGTTTATTGATAAATCAAAATACAATTTACAAGTTTGTTGCGGAATAAGATTAAGACAGACTCAATCTAAACAAACTTAAGAAACACTAAGATGATTGCACAAGAATTCAGAGAATGGGGGATTCAGAGAGTATAGAAAACAAGGGTTTCTATATTGATTAAGAGGAGAGCACTCCTCAAGAAGAAGATGTATTTCTTCTATTTATACCTTATGCATTAAATGCATGGCAGGGTACTTTACACGTGTCGTTCATCTATTGGCTTTGAGTGTCTGACTTTGGGAGACAAGCTTTCGGCCATAATATGAACAGTGTAGTGAACAGAGTTGTTGTACGAATGATGGCAGAGGTAAGGTCCGTTCTGACACATCGTACTGGTTGTGCAGTTTAAGACAAAAGAGACTTGAGGCATAAGCTTTGTGATCATTGATCGCTGAGTATCTCTTCTTTCAGAGATAAAGAGATTCAGCTATCGCTGAAGCTTTTCCTCATGTTCCTTCGCGTATATGTAGAGTTGTCTTTGCTTCACTGATATCCGCATCAGGTCACTAGTAGACTTCTCTTTGCTCAGCAGCTTCTTCTTCGATTCAGCTATGAACATATGTTGACGCGAGACTTGTCTTCAGGGATTACGTTGGCTGTTTTACTTCAGAAACTATCAGTGATAACTTGAACAGACTCAATCTGATCACTGATAGTGAAACACTAATACATAGAAATGTTTATGAGAGAGACTATAAGCGATAACTGAACAGACTCAGTCTGATCGCTGATGGTGAAACAATACATATTAAAACGTAATTTTCACTAAGTATAGAAGAGGGTCTTTATCAAATCACTGAGAGAGTTTGGATCAACACTGTTTCAAGCACAAATCAACATTGAAAGCATAATTTTTTTTTAGATCCCATGATGTGATAACGATTTATGCAGCAACAATTAACTCAACAATCAATTGCAGATGTGATTGAATCTCTAGATCAACAAGACTATTGTTGAAACTTTCGAGTGCACAAGAACAACTTCTGAAATAGATGCGACAGCCTCTGGATGAACATAGAAATCTGAAACAACTTCTAGAAATTCTAAACATGAAGACAACAGCAGAATTTTTTGATATTGGACTACACAATCTGCAGTTTCTGCAAAAAGCAAAAATAAGCCATTTTCTACTGTGTTGTCCATAACTCTCTGCATGCTAAATTTTTCGAAATCTGTTTCATATTCTGGATCAACATATCAAGGTTGTAACACTTTGAAACATCACCAAATATCTTGAAACATTTTGGACAACAGCTACAAACAGTTTACACAACAGCAATATCATGTTTGACAGCAATAAACAACAACAAACAACAGCAAATAGCCTTTTGTCCAGTAGCTATCACTCGAGTTCAACACAATTTTTGACATATAATAATCTTTATTTTGAGAAAACTCAAATCATGAAAGATGTAAAACTGTGTCTTAGGTTTCCAAAGCATCTGGAATCATGAAAATTGGAGCGATAATGAGAGAGATACGATCAAAATGCTACAACTGTGCAAATCTGACAGCAACTCTGGATGCATTACGCTTAACTCTAGATTCATCCGACTGCAACCAAGTCTAACTCTGCATATTTCGAAATAGTAAGCATATGGATCTGTACTTAATGGGCATTTGGACAGATTGTACATCTCGAATGAACAACAACAACATTTTGAAATCAGAATGCATATTGGATGGACATATCTGTACGATTTGCTGCACATTTCTAAAACAAACAATAGCAAATTCTGCCGTACACTCTAGAATTTATGATCTGAATCTTGAACAGCAACACACATTCTGTTTAGACAATGACTATTTTTCTTCTTTGATTCTCAAGTTTTGCACATGCTAAAACAGCAGCCATAAATCTTGGAATCATATTCGTTCGAACTGATCTGCACATTTCTAATCTTTTAGAATCTGTTAATTAACTGCACAAAATCAACTTCTGAGGCCACTGTTCGAATCATGAACTAATCCTTCTGCACTTTTGATTTCAATCAAAAACAAAGCCAATTCATTTCTGATCTGAATGTTGGAAATGACATCATTCTCAATGGCCATGATCAACGAGAATCCAACCTTATCTTTCCGAATTTGGATCAAGCAACATTTTCCAAGACCCAAATGAATTAGTCTTTCATTTAATCCATTATGAGCAGCGGAATTTTGAACAAAATCTGGATGAAAGAGAGTCCAATCTCGGATATAAATAGAGCCAGATCAAAGATCAACATCCTTGAATCCAAGGTGCAAAAATTGCTATGGACTAAAGCACACACAAGGATGGGATCATAGATCAACCATCTACTTAGTGCTTATCAAATGTTAGACCAATAAATCAGAAAGGATCAAGAACACACACATATTATAAAACTGATCATATTTAACCAAAATGAAATTAAATCTTCACATAGGCATTTCATCAAACATGTGGTGTGCAGAATTCAGATTTTGTGTAGAAACAAGGAAATTTTCTATGAAAGATCATCCAAATCTCATTTAAATGAAGAAATAGATTTTCAGTAAGCACAAAACAGAAAATAAATCACAGAATGATATTTGTGTCAAGGCTCATGTGATTTAACCAATCAAAGCACCAAAAAAAACTATATAATGATGTTTTCTTTATAAAACATTAGGTGGAGGTTGTTAGCTTAAATTAGCCCCCAATTTAATTGAATGTTTTATAAATAAATTTTATTTTGGGCTTTTTAATTAGTTGTATGGGCTTGAGCCATTTCATTGTAAATGGGCCTTATATAAAGGTTCCTATGGCTCTTTTGTTCATTAGGTTTTTGGAGAGAACAAACAATTCACACACACAGACCAGGTGTTCCCATGAGAGTCGACTAAATGTTTAGTGTGATGTTCTCCCATTTTCTCCTCCATTGTTAATCAATCTAAGCATATGAGATGTGATTTTAATGAAAAAAAAAAACTATATAATGATGCTTTCTTTATAAAACATTAGGGGGAGATTGTTAGCTTAAATTAGCCCCCAATTTAATTGAATGTTTTATAAAGAAATTTTATTTTGGGCTTTTTAATTAGTTGTATGGGCTTGAGCCATTTCATTGTAAATGGGCCTTATATAAAGGTTCCTATGGCTCTTTTGTTCATTAGGTTTTTGGAGAGAACAAACAATCCATACACAGACCAGGTGTTCCCATGAGAGTCGACTAAATGTTTAGTGTGATGTTCTCCCATTTTCTCCTCCATTGTTAATCAATCTAAGCAAATGAGATGTGATTTTGATGAATATTGTTCTTCATTTCTCTCTTGTATCTTCTATTATATGGAGTTCTTCATTTGTTGTCTGCATTGGGATTTAACAATTGGTATCAGATCCAACTGAAGAAATTTTTACTATATGATGATTCTTTCTTTATAAAACATTAGGGGGAAATTGTTAGATTAAATTAGCCCCCAATTTAATTGAATGTTTTATAAAGAATTGTATTTTGGGCTTTTGGGTAGTTGATGGGATTTGGCTATTTGTTTTGTAAATTGGCCCTATTAATAGGTGCCCATGGCTCCTTTGTTCATTAAGATTGTTGGAGAAGACACTTTTAACACACACAGACTAGGTGAATTTCATGAGAGTCGATTAATGTTTAATATGGTGTTATTCCCAATATCCCCTCCATTGTTAATCAATCTAAGCATATGAGATATGATTTTAATGATTATTGTTGTTAATTTCTCTCTTATATCTTCTATTTTATGGAGTTCTTCATTTGTTGTTGGGATTGGGATCTAACAAACGGTATCAGAGCCAACTGAAGAAATTTTTCTTCAGTTCGGTCATATATGGCAACAATGGAAGATTGAATGATTATTTTCTCTGTATTGAATTTCCAAATGTTTGAGAAGTAATATTTAAGAGGATGCTTTTCTCCTCTATGCTTTCTAGTTTAAATTTTATGTTCTCTGCTACTCTTGTTTTTTATTTTCAACTTTTAGGGGGAGATTGTTAGCCCCAAATCTCAATTTGTAAAAGTGTTGAAAATATCCAAGTCCTACTTGATAGGACTTCCAGAGACAGGCTTGAGAGGACGTGACTGCCTCTGAAGCATATTCCAGAGATAGGGACTTCTCAGCTGAAGACATCAGAGATGGCTTCATCAGAGGCTCTGAAGACTTCCTCAGAGCTCTGAAGATCAAGATACATTGAACCTAACAGATGACACGTCACTTAGTGATAAGATTTACTTTATAGAGTAGGTCATTGTTCAAGCATACGTCTTTTGTCAGAATAGTATACTATTTACTTTATGGTCCTATGAATAGGACCATCACGCCATTGGCAAAAGTGTGCTTTTTGATATCTTGTATCTGAAGAATCAACTAAATATATCTCACGAAGATCTTGTTCTTTCTAGTTGCTTTATATATGAACTGTGATATTTGAATCTGTTTTTGATATTAAACTATATTGCTTCCGCTGTTATTACTCTTGTTGTTTATATCATTATTATTGTAAGATTAAATCTGAGATCCAACACTAACATCCCTTGCGTGTTATTTTATGTGTTTTGGCTTTACTGACTGTCTAGTGGCTTACTTTTGTGTTTCGTCTCTTATGTTAGTAAGTAGGGGTGTGCATCGGTCGGGTCGGGTCGGGGCCCAAAACCCTAAACCCGATCGGATATTCGGGTAGGAGGAAATGCCCCGAAATCCGACCGATTAGGGTTCGGGTAGTTCGGGTTCGGGTGAGTTCGGGTTCGGGTAGGTCGGGTCGGGTGGTTTGGGTTAGAAGGTAACAGATTCCATAAGTGTATCTATCTTCACTTTTCTTGAAATCAAACTATGGTCAACAAGAAGAACAATAGTCCATGGCTAATACAAATGAGTTATTCATCTCTCATTTCTTTGGAAAAATGGGGATAACAGTGATAACACCATTGGTAAACTCAAAAAGCTTCAATATCTTGATTTAAGCAGCAATCAAATCAAATCACTAATTTTCGATCAGATTTTTGGAGCTTGGGAGGGCGCCGTGGGTGGAGACGTGGAATTGTGCGTTGTGTCTGCGATGGCCGCTGGACCGCTGGTGGCTGGAGTCGACAGAGAGGTCGCCGGTGGCGGTGGCTGGAGACTGGAGTTGTGCGCCGATACACGGTTGTTTGAGCAGTCGAGAGAGACAACGGAGAGAGGTGAGTCAAGAGTCAGACTATTGAGGATTTGAGGTGTGAGGTCTAAATCTGAGCTGCTTTTAGGTAAATAGGTTTATAATTATAAAAAACATAATTTTTTTTAAAAACATAAAGTTCGGGTTTTCGGACGGGTTCGGGTGGGGGTTGGGATACCCGCCCCGATCCGTATTACCCGCAGAATAATTCGGGTTCGGAGGGTTTCGGGTTTCGGGTGATCGGGTGAGTCCTTTTCAGGTAGTTCGGGTCTCGGGTCGGGCGGGCTGTTCGGACCGGACGGGTTTTGCTCACCCCTATTAGTAAGCGGGTCTCCCCCGTTAAACTAAAAGGTAACTGTTTATGGTAAAAGCATCATTATTCCTATCATAACTCCATTTTCTTGATTTACACTCATTGTTAAATATTTTAATTCAACTGTTGATCTCACTAGGCGTTAGCCTAATACTTTACTAAAAATGACATGTATAGCATGTCAATCTAGCGATGGGAGTCGGCGGGATTGAGCGGATAGCCTAGAGTACGAGAGCGGTCTTTTTGAGTTTGATTTATTGACCGACTCAATGGTGATAGTGATCATACCTTTTGGAAGAATAGCAACACCCGATATTAATCTTTCTTGTTTAAGTTAGATTATTAGGTTGTTAGGCATTATTCTTCATTTGATTCTTTTGCATATTCCCCGTTCTCGGGACGTTACATTAGGTTTGTTATGGCAAGTTTTAATTCACTCCGGTTTTCCCAGTTTACAGTCGTCATATTGCAAAATTTTCTAATTTTTATTTCTCTAAAATTTAGGGTGTTACACAGACGGATCACGTGCTTTGAATGCAAGGAACCGGGTCATATCCGAAGTGAGTGCCTAAAGTTGAAGACGGAAGGAAGCAGAGCAAAGAAGACGGATCCGCCTAGAACAACGGGAAGAGCGTTCCAAATGACCACCGAGGAAGCGAAGGCTTCGACCGATGTAGTATCGGGTACCTACACGTATATTGTTTGATTCTGGCACAAGTTTTTCGTTCGTGTCGAATTCTTTCTGTCAAAAGTTAACCATGCCTAGTAGTAGCTTAGATGATGCTTTAGTGGTAGAGTTAGTGGATGGTGATCAAGTAGTAATTCGGGATATACTTAAGGGTTGCAAATTAGAGATCGAAGGAAAAGAATTTCCGGCTGATCTAATGCCAATGGTTATCGGAGGATTTGACGTTGTTATTGGAATGGATTGGTTAGCGAATAACCATGCCGAAATCCTTTGCACGAAGAAATTGATTCAAATCCCAATCTCGAATAATGAGTCGGTAACCGTATACGGCGAAAGACGAAAGGGCGAGGTGGCAACTATTAGCTTGGTGAAGGCACGGAAGTGTTTATCGAAAGGATGTTCATCTTTTTTAGCGTACGTTATAGATACCAAGCTCTAGAAGAGGAATCTTGAAGATGTGGAAGTGGTAAAAGAATTCCCCGACGTGTTCCCGGATGACTTACCTGGACTACCACTTGATCGTCAAGTAGAGTTCAAGATTGATCTTGCACCGGGAGCAACCCTGATAGCTAGAGCTCCGTACCGTTTGGCCCCGTCGGAGATGAAAGAGATGATGGGTCAACTTCAAGACCTTCTTGAGAAGGGATTCGTGAGACCGAGCTCGTCACCGTGGGGAGCACCAGTCTTGTTCGTAAAGAAGAAGGATGGCACGATGCGTTTGTCCATAGATTATAGGGAGTTGAATAAGGTGACTCTGAAAATAAAGTATCCACTCCCTAGAATTGACGACTTATTCGACCAACTTCAAGGAGCAGGATTCTTTTCAGAGACCGACCTTCGTTCGGGCTATCATCAAGTGAAAGTCAAGGAGGATGACATTCCGAAGACCGCGTTTAGGATGCGCTATGGGCATTATAAGTTTTTGGTGATGCCCTTTGGTCTGATGAACACCCCGACGGTGTTCATGGACTTGATGAACCGCATGTGCCGACCGTTCCTTGACAAGTCGGTCATCGTGTTCATCGATGATATTTTGATTTACTCCAAGGATGAAACCGAACATGTGCCATATCTTCGCGATGTGTTGGAAGTCTTGAGGAAAGAGAAGCTTTATGCAAAATCTCCAAGTGTGAATTTTGGTTGAAGGAGGTACAATTTTTGGGTCACGTAGTCTCGAAAGTTGGTGTGAAAGTGGCCCTCGTGAAGATAGAAACCATGATGAGTTGGGAACCTCCAAAGAGTCTATACGAGATCAGAAGTTTTTTGGGGTTAGCGGGTTATTACCGAAGATTTATTCAAGACTTCTCCAAGATTGCTTTGTCATTGACGGCCTTGACCAAGAAGAATGTGAAGTTTGTGTGGACCGAATCTCAAGAAAAGGCGTTCCGGACGCTATAAAAGAAGCTTGTAAAGCTCCGATCTTGTCCTTGCGGGAAGGGTCGGAAGACTTTGTGGTTTATAGTGATGCCTCTAATATGGGTCTTGGATGTGTGCTCATGCATAGGGGGAAAGTTATTGCCTACGCATCAAGGCAACTAAAAGTGCATGAGAAGAATTACCCCACACATGACTTGGAATTAGCGGCGGTAGTGTTCGCATTGAAGTTGTGGCGACATTATCTCTATGGCACGAAGTGTACCTTGTATACGGACCACAAGAGTTTGAAGTATGTCTTCGATCAAATGGAGCTAAATATGTGGTAAAGTAGATGGTTAGAGCTACTCAAGGACTACGATTGCGAATTTCTTTACCACCCGGGTAAGGCAAATGTGGTGGCCGATGCGTTAAGCCGGAAGGAATATAGTGGAAAGCTCCGAGCCAAGCTTACAAGGATTTAGTTAGTGTCAAGTCTTATGGAGAAGATCAAAGCGTCACAAGACGAAGCCTTGTTGGAAGAAAATCTCAAAGATGAAGTGATGACCAAGCAACAACTACTTTTGACCGAGGATAGCCGGAGGATCAAATGTTTCAACGGGCGCGTTTGTGTGTCAAAGATTGGAGGAAACCGAGAGCTTCTTTTGGAGGACGCGCATAAATCCAAATATTCTATCCACCCAGGAATCACAATGATGTATAGAGACTTGAAACTGCATTATTGGTGGTCGGTTATGAAGTTGGATGTGGCACATTATGTGGAGTGGTGCGTGACTTGTTCGTAAGTGAAGACTAAGCACCAATGACCTTATGGGAGCCTCCAATCGTTGGAAATACCCGAGTGGAAATGGAAGAAGATTACCATGGACTTTGTGACCAAGCTTCCAAAGACTTTGAGGGGAAACGACACCATTTGGGTGATCGTCGACCGATTGACGAAGAGTGCTCATTTTCTAGCAATGCCGGAAACCTTGCCAATGGATAACTTGGCGAAGCTATTTATAGATGAAGTGGTCTTTAGACATAATATACCCTTGTCTATAGTCTCCGATCGCGACAGTCGGTTTACATCAAGGTTTTGGGGAGCCTTACAGCAAGAGTTGGGTAGTTGCGTGAACCTGAGTACGACGTACCACCCACAGACCGATGGACAAAGTGAAAGGACAATTCAGACTTTGGAAGACATTCTTAGATCGTGTGTGATTGATTTTGGTAGCAATTGGGACACTCATCTACCCTTGGTGGAGTTCTCTTACTACAACAGTTACCACTCTAGCCTTGGGATGGCACCATTTGAGGCCTTGTACGGGAGGAAATGTAAAACCCCCGTATGTTGGTTAGAGGCGGGTGAGAAACAATTTGCCGGACCGGAGATTGTGCAAGAAACGACCGACAAAGTCAAATTAATCTGAGAACGTCTGAAGGCGGCGCAAGACCGTCAGAAAAGTTACGCCGATAAGAAGAGACGACCTGTAGAGTTCTGATAGCGGAAAATCGTATAGGTCCACAAAGTGGCCACTATGTTGCCACAGTGGCGGTGCAAGTGCACACCGGACACTATGATCGCTACAAGTAATAAAGTGGTAGAGTACCAAGATCATTTCCACAAGGACTAGTCAACTAAGAATCAGAGAACTTTTCATGAACTTCTAGTGCTTGGTTGATTTTTTAGAACAATATCAATATTTTGTGAGTTTTAAGCGAATTAAACAACAATTAACGGAATTAACAGTATTAAAGATAGGATGTGGGTACAAGCATTGACTAAGACTGATGTAGTAACAACTTAGTTAGAAACAAAATGACACACGACAGCCGTAAAACCCTTTTCTCTCGAAAATGAGCTTCCTCGGAACGTGGCCACCTTGTCCCCACTTTGACACCACGTTGGCCAACTCTAGACTTGCCGACTTAACTAAGTAAACCTCTAAGGATTTTAGTTCCACCAGTATAGATATGAACGCCCAAATCTTTTTGTGACACCCATATCAACCGACATTTGAACCTTAGTTAAAGTCATGCAAAAACCCGTATCTCTACGTGGTTATAAAAGACTTTCTCAAATCTTCTTTGCATCACCCAAGCCGTATTTTAGATCTGCCCCTCTCGAGGTCTAAGATCTAATATTAACACTAACAAGTGATCGGCTTGTCCGCGTTGAGTTGAAGTCCCGACTCAAGTGACCAAGTCTAAGAGTTAGCAACGATAGCAACACCCAAGTGTTGCCTACTAGCCTTAGCTTTGGCTCATACCCACACCCAAGTGGGTGTTTAGCCCATAATAACAGCAAAAGACATGGGAGAAGAAGGAGAAAACATAAACATAACTTGCATAAATAACTAAAGAGTTGCTGCCAAGGTGGTGACAAGGTGGCCACTTGGCAACAGCTTTTACAAAGAAGTTAAAACTTACAAAAATTAAATGCAATTAAACTACAAGCTTTAAAGAGAGACTAAAACTTAAATGCTAAGCTCTAGAAGTGTTTAATGCTCCTGGAAGTTGTTGTGTGCCCAAATGGTTCCTTCAAGCCCTCATTTATAGCCCAAGGAAGAGAAAAGTGTTGATGTGACTATTCCTCAAAAGTAGCTTTTAAGGAAGAGCGTTGAACTTTCCTTAGACCTCCACTTTTTGTCCTCTTCCTTGAATAATCTAGTGAAAGATCAGAAAGTTCTTTTCATTTCTTCAAAAGTCAATCTTTCCCAAAATGGCTAAATCTTATCAACAAATTTCTAGCCCACGTCCAACGTGGTGACAAGGTGCCAGCAAGGTGGCCACTTTCTGCACAAAAGTTAGTGAAACCGAAATTTTTGCATTCTTGAGACTTCATTATCATGTTTGAACAATTAAGATCAAATGAAGGAGATGAGAGAGAAAAAGGGTGAAAATGTGGCAAAATGAATATAAAAAGAGAGGAATTAACTCTCAATATTTGAGAGTTATCAAGTTCCAAGTGGGAGACCGCGTGATGTTGAAGGTATGCCCTTAGATGGGTTTGATACGATTTGGAAAGCGGGGGAAACTAATTCCTCGTTTCCTTGGACCATTTACCATCCTTGAGTGGACGGAAGAAGATAGCGTTATACCATTGTCGGAGATTAGAGTGGACGACCACCGTTGCATCGAGGAGCCCGACGCCATTCTAGAGAGAGAGAGACCAAGAGACTCCAAAATAAAGAAGTCATCATGGTGAAGGTTCAATGGAAGAACCATCGCGGTACGAATGTGACTTGGGAAGCGGAGGAGGACATGAAATGTCGATATCCTCACTTGTTCGTATAATTAGGATTTCGGGGACGAAATCATTCCCAAGTTGGGGAGGATTGGAACACCCGTAATTTCGGGTGTCATTCGATATTTTGGGCTGTTTGGGCATATATTGATCGTGTCTTGGTGTAAGTTTATTGTGTTTTGGGGCGACTATGCCCGACGACTATGCCACATGGCATAGTTGCAGATGTCAAGGTCACGGCTTGGGTCAGCTTACTGGACAAACTCATTAGCAGGGGTGTGGTTAGCGACATTGCCAGCGACTATGACCAGGGCAATGTCGCCCGATCATAGTCGCCGACGGGGGAGTGCAGTATAAAAATAGAATTTTCGGGATTTTAAGCTTAATTGTGTTTTGGGAGCAGATTTGGGGAGCATTTTTTCAACGATTTTAGGTGATTTCCTAACCCTAGATTCCATCTCTTCATTTATTGAACTTTTACAAGCATTAATGAGAATTTAATGTTTGTTTAGGGTGAACTTGTAGTAGACCTAGCTTGTATCAACCTCTCAAGTCTTCAACTCTCCACCTACCATTTCTAGGGTTTGTTTTTTTTAAGAAATCACCAAGGTGAGTGTACTTTGACTCTTCTACTCATATATGTGTTCAATGATATACTAGTAACTACATTTGCTAACTTTTATTTCTTGAATGGATTGTGGGAAGTTTAACCTAAAAATCCCATTTGTGGGTGATGTCTCAATGATGAGTAAGGTCGGAGGGAATACATGACCTTGTCTTACATTGTGGGTTATATGTTAAGAGTAGGATATATGTTGGTCATATTGACATTTTGAAAATAGACTAAAGACCCGGTTTGGGTTGATGTCACAAATAGGCTAAAGACCTGGTTCGGGTTGATGTCACCAATAGACTAAATACTCGGTTTGGGTTGATGTCATGAATGGGCTAAAGACTCAGTTTGAGTTGATGTTTCCTTTGGGCTAAAGACTCGGTTTGAGTTGTGGTCTCATATGGGCTAAACACCCGGTTTGGGTTGATGTCTCAAATGACTAAAGATCTAGTTTGGGTTGATGTTATTAAACTAATTGGTTTGTTTTGAAATATAAGTATGTTGACGAAAGTCCATTGTAATTCATATTTAATGACAGGTGATGTGACTTGGTTGAGAATTATAAATACTTGGATGTACATATGTTGTAATTACATTTTATTAATTACCTTGCAATTATACGTTCTCACTAGGTTTTAGCCTAACATTTGTTTCTTTGGTTGTCATATATGACAGAATATCCTAGTGGTAGAAATCAGCGGGAATGAGGGGTCGATTGTGTGATCGAGAGCGGTCCTTTTGGGAGATCGAGATACCGGTTTATATTAATCGTTAGTTACACATTTTGGAAGGATAGCGACACTCGACCGTAATCTAACCGACCAATTTAGATTATTAGGTTATCGTACTTATTTTGCATTAATTTGAATTGTAAACAATACACTAGATTCCCCATTTCGGGACGGTACTTTGGGTTTGTTTTTGTTTTTGTCTGGTTATTGATCAATCAGGTTTTACTCATTTTATAGCCGTCATATTGCCGAATTTTCAAATTTTAAATTATTCTAAATTTTAGGCTGTTACATTTATCAACTTAGTTAAATCTGCAAGATCAAGAGTCGGTAAAGATGAACACTTTATGAACGCTTTGTAGGACCGGTCTATAAAAATCCACTTTCGAGAGATCGGGCTTTTTATAGACATTTCGTACTACAAAGTGTCTAACCATCTTGTTACTACGGTTCTCCCAAGGAAGGCTTACACCCGTACCCAACTTTTAATTATAAAATTCATTTCGCATTTTCCATTATTCCACCATCAAAAACAATATTTTTCCCACATTCAAAACTTGTGCAAGAAGGTCATGAAAATCAACAATTCTCAGTAGTTCAGTCTGTGTGAGAACGATACACGGTACTTTTACCGTTATATTACTTGTAGCGATTTCAGTGTCGGTATATACTTGTGCCCTCACTAGGGAATACTGTGCCCCCGCTCTGCAGTACACGATAATTAGCTACCAATTACTTAGGGGTTGTTTACCAAATTTTCTTTTAAGTCCTCTATGGATAAATTTATTTGTTTGTATACATTTGTTTGTCTGGATAAAAATATAATGACGTTTACTTTTTTTCCTGAATCAACCGTCTGAATGACAAAAATGTTCAATCTACCCCTTTACATGAACTAAAACATAATATCATGGTGTACATATCTCTATCATCCAAAAGGTAAACTGTTAAGTCATGTACTGTATTCAAGATTAAAGAGGGATCAATGTTGTAAATAGTTGTAAAGTTGTGTTTGTTTGTAAAAGTCTTGTAAGTCAAAGTGTTTTACTTTGACATTAGCTTTGGGTTGTAAGGTGATTTATGTTGACCATATAAATACTTTGTGTCTTGTTGTAACCGTTAGACAGTTGAGATTAGAAAGAAATCAGGAACACACATCTTAGAGAGAGAAAGTGTGACAAATAGGTATATGGCACATTGTGAGATTGTGATTAGGAAATCATTGTAATACATTGTTTGATCAATATAATGGTGATTTCTACATTCTAGTGTGTGATTATATGCTTGGATCTGGAACTTTCAATTGGAATCAGAGCATAAATCAGATTAATCATCTTGATCGAAAATGAAGAACTCGCACCTGTTCTGAGTTGTGTTCAATTTCATTGATTTTGTGTTGTAATTATTAAAATTTTGTTTGTATAGTGTTCGCATGATCTATTAGAACATTCTTGTTCAATTTGCACAGACAATTGCACTGTAATTCACATTTGATTTCTCATTTTTGTGTTTTGTCGAGTTTGAGTTTTTACACATTGTATTGTTGATCGAGGTGTATTTTGGGTTGTTTTTGTTGAAATTGAGCACTTGTAATCTGTTCTAGTTGTAATTGTGGTCAAATCGGTGTAATTTCATAAACAAATTTGATTATTTGAGTTGTTTTTAGATTGATCACAGTGTTTTTGAGCCAAAAACCCAAAGAACTCGCAAGATCCATGAAATCCGCATGTTCTTGAGCAGATTTCGAATGGAACACGTATTTTGATAAAGCTAAGGAAGGAATTCGCATGGCATTGTGTACGAAAAGGACAGATTTCGTACACCCTTGCGTATGAAAAATGATTCTTTATTGTACTAAGGGAGAATTTCACATCACACAGTGAGTGAAAAGCTGGAATTCGCATCTCACTGTGTGCGAAATTTGAGGAATTCGCATCGTGAAAAAGAAAATTTTTCTAAGTCCAAAATTCGTATCGATATGTCAAGCTAAGAGGGGTGAATTTGGCTAAGTCAGGAATTTGCATAATCTTCTTCGTGCGAAAAGTTCAAAGTCTGAAAAGTGCCAAGTTCAGAATTTGTATCTCTCCTTGTGCGAAAAGCCATAATTCACATCCAACGGCGTGTGAAAAGGTGGAATTCACAGAGTGTTGCGTGCGAAAAGCTTAGGATATTTGTTCTTTGGCGTGCGAATTTCAGTGACTGTGCGAAAAGTTGGTTATTTGGTGTGCGAAAAGTTTTGGAAACTCAGTGGTGTGAGGATTCTACACAGGAAATTTTTGGAATTTTTTCTGGAATTTTTTCTTAGTTGATTTTTTGTTGATTATTTGATTAACGATCGTTTCGAGCTACTTTCTTACAGAATATTAAGATGTCTCAAGGTTACAGTTATTAGTTTGGACAAATGAATATTCTGAAGCTAAAGCCAATATTAAGCGTCTTGTTGGACAGTTGTTAATCTACACTAGAATGGCAAATGACTGCTTAAAGGAAAACACAAAGATTAAAGCTGAGAAAGTTGAGTTGCAAAGTAAAGTCTCTGATCTTGAATCCAAAGTAAAAGATCTGAAAAGCAAATCTGAAAGCCAAGATATTAAAGCAGAAAGTGACAAATTAAAAGAGAAAGTGTTTCATTTTGAAGTGGAGATAAATGTGTTGAAAGAAGAAGCTTCTCTTGTAAAAGACAACTCTTGTTTGCAAGAAGAACTGAAAAAGGTTGAAGAGAACATAATTTTTTTAGAAAGAACGAATACTGAGTTGAAGAAGAAGATTTTGGAATTGGAAGCTCAAATTGTCAAATTCAAACAAGAAGTCTCTGTCAAAAAGAGTGAGGGTATAGTCAAAGGTTTAGAATATGCAAATACAAAGCTACAGAAGAAGGTATCAGTTTTAGAAAAGCAGATTGCTAAAGAAAGTGAAGATTTTGACAAGGAAAGAAAGACTTTTGCTCAAAAGTTTTTTGATTTCTCAAGAAAGTCATTTGAAGAGAAGAAATCCATTGAACTCAAATGTTCAAAACTTTCTGAGCAAGTAACAGATTTTCAGAAAGTGATTATCATGGAAATAGAAAAATTTGAGAAAGAGAAGAAGAAATTTTAGCAGAAGAATGTTAGTGTTTTTAAAGAAATATCTTATCAGAGAAAGACTGTAGAGAAAGATTTTGAAGAGGAAAGGAAAGTGTTTGAGGCTGAAATAAAGAAGCTCACAAGGAAATTATCTGAGTTGTCAACTACTGCTCTGAAAGATAAGATTGCGAAGTCTGAATTTCATAGGAAGTTTGACCTTCTTTCAAATGAAAGAAACGACTTGTCTGCAAAGATAACATAGCTTAAAGAAATCATGTTGAAGGTGAAATTGACTGAACAAAAGACGCCAGAATCAATTGTTCAATCACCGAGAGATGATTTAGCTGAATTAGAATGCTCATTCAAAAGAGCTTCAAGTTGATATCATACTCATGTTTCTTCAAGAGGTCAGTAAAATCTAAAGATCAAATTTGTCCTTCTAACCGTGTCTATGATTGAAGTGTTGATGGTTCAGGTAGATCTAAAAGGACAAATGGTAACGGAAAGTGGATTTGGATAAGAAAAGGATCCTCAAATGAGAAGAAGGATCAAAAATCATTTGTGCATACACCGAATGCTAAGAAAAACAATGCTCCGAAAGGTAAATCTTTTGGCAAACCTGATCTTGTTTATACTGTCAATCAACTGATCAGGTTAGCACAAAAGAAAATCAATTGTTCTTATTGTGGCTCAAATGATTTTGTAAGTAAATATTATGTGAATTACTGCTATGGTTCATATTACGTTTCTCCTAATAGAACTGCAACTAACAAACCAGGACCCAAATACCAGTGGGTACCAAAAGCTCAATCTGTGTTGCAGGCACCCAAAGTTTAGGGGGACTAAAGAATAATGGTTTCTAATTACAACAGATCAGGACCCGATCTTCAATGTCAAAATGAATGACTTCTGAGTAAAGCAGATGAGGACTCAAACTTCAATGTCAAAGGATTGTACTCTGATACATAAAAGATGATCAATCTTCATGGGGGAGTACTTACTATTTTATTCTGATAAATTTGTGAATACAGATTTTCAGGGGGAGTTTGACTTCTGAATTTACTTCAATCCTAGTAATTCAGAACTCGGTTTAATGATTAAGGATTATGAAAATGTTAAAAGGGATCTTATATGTTATATATATTTTTACTGATATATTTTCTTACTTTTCAGGGGTGATTATGATTGTTATTGTAGATCCCAGTACAGTGCAATCAATAGTAAATCTTCAATATAGAACAATAATCAAGCCACAACTGCTAGTCATAAGATTAATAAGCAATCAAAGTGTTACAGGTTTACAGAGAGAATTTCTGATAAGGATATGTAAACCTATGGACTAGCAATCTAATAAATGACTTGTATCCCCTGAAATATGAACTAGAAAAGCCTTTATATATATATCCAGGATTACAAGGCCTAAAGTGCTAATGGGCTTGGGCCCATCTAACTATTAAACTATTAATGAATTACATTATGCACCCTTATAAATACTTTATTCCACTTTCAACACATAGGACTTTCAGTCCTAACAATCTCCCCCTAAAGTTGAATAAAGCATTTAACAACTTGAAAAACTTCAGGCCTTGATCTTCTTTCCCTCTTGAATTTTTGAAGAACTTTGGTGTTGCATGTCTTCATGACTTTCCACGCTCCCCCTTGAATAAAGCTCTTGATCTTCATAGTATCAACTTTGTAACCAAATTCAATGTACAGTAGCCTCGACTGAATGCACTATCACGCAACTTTTAACTGTAGAAACTCAATCACATCAGATCAGCACACAAGAAAGATAATGTGAGAGTAACGTGACTTTCCACGGTGCATCTTCAGTTTAAAACAAAGAATCTGTCTTTGAACCGCAAGTTGAATAGACTTTTAGCTTAAGAACTTGTTTCAATCAGCTCGTAGGAGGAATTAGAAACAAACTTGTAGCAGACACCACATGATACGGGAAAGAATCAATACAATCTTTGAAATCTTCACTGTCTTCAAACAAACAAAATTTACAATCAAACTCATATATTCATCTCTTTGATCTCTAGATTGTCTTCAGAAATACACTTTCTCTTTTCACAGAACAAACTTTCTTTATAACTTTGAAAAACTCTCCCCCTTTTTGATGATTGCGAACATCATGATCATCAAAACTTCTTCAATTTCAACACATTCTTTGATCTCCCCTTTTATGATAATTTGACTTTCTCCCACCTGTGATCTGAGTATCCGTCAATTCCTGAAATGTATATATCCGAATCTTTTCAAATTCAGATATAATAGAAATTGCAAACCTGAATCAACAAATGATACAGTTAGTATGCCTGTAAGTAGCATGGAGCCACTTTTTTACAACAGATGTACGTTGGAAAGGAGCTTTTGTGATGTTCACTCCCCCAGGGCTTCCATCCAATCATCGAAAAACCACAAAGGAATTTTCCATGAATGTTATGACAAGAAAACTCATTCCTTGTGTGCTCGTGCAAGTGTAGAAATGATTGAAGCTACTTAGCTTAATCAGGCTCAAATTGTGTAAATTGTTGAGACAGCAACAGATATTACACGGACTCAATGTGCATGAAAGAGGTGCGAAGGTGGGGCAACTTTTCTTCTTTTTTCAATATCTAAATCTTCTGATTGAAGACTAGATAGCAGATATGATGCGTCCCCAAAGAAAATGAAACAGTTCTTTGTTAAGAAAGAAACGAGTGGCTGGTGGGGTTATTGCAAGAGTTGGCATGGGCTAGTTGACTTTTCAATGATGGTCACCAAAGAATGTGAACCAATCAGAATATGTGGTTGCCCGGCTTAGAAAGTGGTTGGTGCAGAGTTCTGATATTCTTTTAACTCTGTTCTCACACCCTCTTTCTTTTTAACATTAAAGCTCACTTCTAACCAAACTCTCATTTTCATTTTTCCGCTCAGCACAATGAGAAAAACTCAACCCGATGAGTTATCTCCCCCACTCTTTGATTTATGACCCCTCACCCCTCAAATCACTCTAGGATAACTTCCGGGGTAGGAAACACTGGTTTACATGAATTCATGGAAGTTCTGTTTAAGCTCTCACACGATTCCCATGTAATTTCTAAAAAAAACGATTGCTCAACAGTTTAACTTGTACAATTAAGCTCAAAATGTATGTTTAACATTGTCAAAATGTATGCTCATGAAATTCGAGCAATTAAACTTTGAGAATATGACAATGTATCAATCAGATCAACTAAACTGGTTAGGGTATCAAAGAATTGGATATTTTGTTTATATGAACAAATATAAACAATTTAGCAATGAAAGCACACATTTAAAAATAATGATAGATGCTCAACAACATTGAATTTCAAGCGGGGGTATTACCATCGAAAAAATTGTTTCGCTATGAGACATGGTAATAACAAATACAAATGAAGTACTGAACCTGTGTATGTGAATACATTACAGTATAAGGATAAGATAATACGCAAGTATTGATCTTTAGAAACACACAGTCAGTTAAACATTAAAGCTCAAACAAATGAAAAACATTTAAATTCACACTTTTAGATTCATGAAACCTTTTGAGAATCAGAAGTGGTTTGAACATTTCAGAAACTGTTTTTCATGCTTGAAAGTTGTTCTTCTTTCAAACACTCAGAGATCTAGTTCAGAAGATGTTTACCTTTTAAGCTCCCCTTCAAATCATGATAGAACGATATAGATCTATTAAGCTCCCCTTGGATATTTGCAACATATCCAAGTCTGAACGTTGAAGAACGGGTCCTGATCTGTCATGTGATCAGAAGCCAAACTTCGTTGAAGTTCGGGTTCTAAGCTGATTTACTTAAAACCCATTGTTCTTCTACTCCCCCTTGACAGTAGGTGCCTGCAACAAAGAATCAGTTTTCGGCTTTGGTACCCACTAGAATTTGGATCCATGAATATTAGTTGCAGTTCTTGTGGAGGAAATAGAATAAGAACCATACCAGAAATGATCACCGGTTTTGTGAATGTGATCATGTGTGCGACAATAAGAACAATAATTTTTCTTACCTGATAACCTGATTAATTGATCTCTCGTATAGATATGAACAGGTTTCCCTTTACGCACATTGTTCTTCTTGGCATTAGACGCATGTACACATGATTCTTTTTCCTTCAGCTCATCTTCAACTGGTTTCTTCTTCCAGACCAATTCCTCTTCTTTGTATCTTCGTCTTCGTTGATGTGTACCTGAACCATCTATATTGCTATCATAAAAAAGGTTAGTTTTACGAATCCGATCAAACGATTTAACTGACCTTTGTGGAGAGACCGATTTCTGATTTGAACTTGATGCAGTCTGTTCAAGCACTTTAATCGTCGAAGCAAAGTTGTCTCTTTCTTTAACAAGCAGATCAATCTTCTTCGTGAACTCAGACTTCGTTTTCTGCTCTTTCAGCACACTTTCAGATAGTTCAGATAACTTCTTAGTAAGCTTTTTGATCTCAGTCTCAAAGATGCTTCGTTCTTCTTCAAATCCCTGTTCAGCATCATTTCTTTGGCCAGATATTTCCTTGAAGAATCCAACATTCTTCTGTTCAATGGCCTTCTTCTTTTTGGCAAACTTATCTCTTTCAAGAATGATTACTTTCTGAAAATCAGAAACTTGCTGAGAAAGTTTTATGTATTTCAGCTCAACTTCTTTCTTCTCGTCAGCACATTTTCTCGAAAAATCTGAGAACTTCTTTGCGAACGATTTCTCAAACTCGGATTTATCTTGAGCATGCTTTTGCTCCAAATCAGATATTTGCTTTTGAAGCTCAGCATTTGTATCTTTCAGATGCTCAATCTGCTCCTAAGAAATTTCAACAGATGCTGCTTGTTGGATTTGGACAATTTGAACTTCCAGATCAGAAATCCGTCTTTTTAGTTCAGAGTTCTCAGTTTCCAAAAACTTTACTCTTGAAGACATCTTTGGTCCTGTCATTATCTTCTCAAGATGTTCCCACAACTGTTTTCCTGTAGCCTTTTTACTATGTAAACTTACAGAAATCTCTTTTGAAATCTCCTCGGAAATTCCTTGCAAGATAAAAGCTTTAGACAATTTATCAGCTTCAAATCTCTTTCTTTGCTCATCTGTGTAATCCTTAAATGGTAGTGTGTAGACTTCGTGTTCCGTTCTTCCATTTTCTCCCATAAAATAACAAATATCTGTCGGAGTTTCCATTCTTCCTTCCCTCAGAGATAATCTGATATAATCACCCAAGTCATGTTTATCAATGAAGTCTAAGAACTGAATCCTCCATTGGTCATATTCTTCTCTGTAAAGAACAGGTGGCATCTCATCCACACTCATTGAACGAGCTTCGCTTGAAGGCATTCCTTTTGATATACAGGGACTGAACTTGACAAGAGATGGTACTCTAAAGTGCAAGGACCAAAAGTGACAAAATGAAACTTGAAAGTTTAGGGTCACTAATGGCAAGCTACTGAAACCTTGAAGTACGGGTCCTAAAAGAAATGCACTGCAAAATGATCGTGAGACAAAAATTTGACCCTTTTTTCCTTTTTTTTTTAATAATAAACACGGTCAAGCAAGGTACTGGTCAAGCAATGTATCGGTCGAACCAAAAGGACCGATAAAAACAATGTACCGGTCAAAGGACAGGTATCGGTCGAACCGCTATATGTCGGTTAAAGCTAAGTACCGGTCTAACACAGTATCGGGTGTTTAAAGTATCGGTCAAAACAATAGACCAGAAAAACAAGGTACCGGTCGAATGGATAGACCGGTAAGGCAGGGTTCCGGTCGAATCCAATGCAGGTCGAACCAAAAAGTATGATAAAGACAAAGTACCGGTCAAATAAAAGACCGGTGTTGACACTGTACCGGTCGAACAAAGGACCGGTAGTGACAATGTATCGGTCGAACCAAGGACCGGTAACAACAATGTCCCGGTCGAGCACACAGATCGGTAACAACAATGTCCCGGTCGAAGGATATCGGTTCAATATCTATTGGTCAATAATAGATAAGCAGATAGACCGATAAAATCAACAGATAAGCCCGATAAATTTGACAGATAAGGACCGAAAAACACGACGAGTAGATCGATGAACTCGATGAACACCTAACCCAGAAATTCAATCGCTTAAACAGATAGACAACACCAAATATGCAGAAATTGATTATGCAGATCGAAGCAAATCCAGAGTTTAATCAATCACCCTGTACCCAGATTGAATACAGGTCGATACAAAAAAAATTCAATTAAGAGCACAGAACGATAAACAAAACCGAAGAACAGACCGATAATCTCAGAAAACACTTATCCAGAAAGCAATCGACCGATAAACACAGATAAACAAAACAAAGGATTTTGCAGAAAAACAATTTCCCACAACTAGATAATCGATTAACGCAGATAGCAACGATTAACACGAATAATTGATTATAGGGTTTTAGACAAACCTTTTTCTGGATCAAACCTTTAGTCTATTTTCTCTGATACCAATTATAGATCCTAGTACAGTGCAATCAATAGTAAATCTTCAATATAGAAAAATAATCAAGCCACAACTGCTAGTCATAAGATTAATAAGCAATCAAAGAGTTACAGGTTTACAGAGAGAATTTCTGATAAGGATATGTAAACCTATGGACTAGCAATCTAATAAATGACTTGTATTGCCTGAAATATGAACTAGAAAAGCCTTTATATATATCCAGGCTTACAAGGACTAAAGTGCTAATGGGCTTGGGCCCATCTAACTATTAAATTATTAATGAATTACATTATGCACCCTTATAAATACTTTATTCCACTTTCAACACATAGGACTTTCAATCCTAACAGTTATTTTTAGGAGGAGTTACTATTCTCAACGGAGAATATGTGACAATGGCTTTTGAATAACTCAGTTCAGAACCCGATTTTCAAAGTTTTCTGATCATAACTGAATATGTTTAACAATCAATCTTTTCACAAAAGGTTTGTTAAGTTTAGGGGGAGTTTATGAAATATTAGTGATGATATATTTTTGACTTTTTACAGGTATATAGGGGGAGTATATCTGATGTTTTTGTCAAAGGGGAGTGAAATAGATAAATTATTCATTTCAAGCAGAGTTAAGAATTCTTTACTGCAGGTATATTTTTCTAATTCTTAATCTCTATCATATTTGAAAGAAGAACGACTTTCAGGTATGAAAAACGGTTTCTTAAACGTTCAAACCACTTCTTATTCTTTAAATGATTTCATGAACTTAGAAGTACGATCTTAAATATTTTTCATATTTGTGCTTTATTGTTTAACTGGTTGTGTGTTTCTAAAAGACTAATACTTGTGTATTGTCTTGTCTATATACTGTCAAGTATTCTTACACACATCGGATCAGTAATTTTATTGACTTTGTTATTACCATGTCTCTAAACGATAAATATTTCGATGGTAATACTCCCGTTTGAATTTCACTATTATTTGAGTATCAGACGTCATTTCTAAATTTTGTGCTTCCATTGTCAATATGTTCATATTTGTTCATATAAACACTTTTCAATTCTTTGATACCCCAAGATATTCATTTTTCATGATATCTAATTAGTTGATACACTGTCAGATTCTGAAAACACTTAACTTGATTTCATTTCATTCATTCAATTTCTTTGTTTTGAGAGATCTTCAAAGTTCAAAGTGCTCAAATTTCATTTATATTTTTAATGAGCATATATTTTCTGACAGTGATATATTGTTTTTATCTTTCAAGATAAATTGTTGAGCAACATTTCTTTTAAGACAAAATTCATGGGTTCAATGTGCGAGCTCACCAGAACTTCTATGGATTCACAATAACTGGTTTTTTCTACCCAAGAAGTTATTCCATAGTGATTGAGGGGATAGGGGTCAAAATCAAAGAGAGTGCGTGTGATATGAGGTAAAATGGAAAAGAGTTTGGTTAAAAGTGAGCTTATATGTTTAAAAGAAGGAGGGTGAGAGATCAGAGTAAAAGAATATCATACTCTGCACCAAATCTTTTCTGAGTCGGGCAACCACATTATCTGTTGGTTCACATTCTTTCGTGACCTTCATTGAAACAGGCACTAGCCCATGCCACCTCTCGCATAAACCCCACATGCTACTCATCTTTTTCTCAACAAAAAGATGTTTCATATTTCTTTGGGGATGCAGCACAAATCTATCATATCTTTATCTGGAAGATTTGCATATTGAAACAAAAGGAAGTTGCCCCACCTTCGACCCTTTATCATGCACATTGAGTCTATGTAATACTTGTTGCTGTCTCAACAGTTTACATATTTTGAGCCTGTTTAAAGCTACTTTTGCTTCAATCATTTCTACACATGCACGAGCACACAAGGAATAAGTTTTCTTGTCTTAACATTCATAGAAAATTCCTTTGTGGTCTTTCAATGATTGAATGGAATCCCTGGGGGAGTGTACATCAAAAAGCTCATTTCCAATGTGCATCTGTTGCACAAAGTGGCTTCGTGCTACTCATAGGCAGTATAACTGATTCATATGTTGATTCAGGTTTACCAATCTTATTTTATCTGAATTTGAAAAGATTCGGATAAAAACATGCATGAATTGACAGAGAAACTATTCTCTTCGGAGAAGATTGCTTATCTTTTTCAATGGGGGATATTGTTTCTGCTTATCATGAAGACTATGCTTATCTTGTTGATTTGGGGGAGATATTATCAAAGGTGGTGCTGACATTGAAATGTTTTGATGATTCTGATTTCTCATCATTCATAAAAAAGGGGGAGATATTTCAAGAATTTCAAAATCAGATTTATGCTGATCTTATCAAAAAGGGGGAGAATTGCTCAAAATTCAAATTTCAAGTCAAAGCAAAGTCTGATGATTATCAAGTTGAAGAGATTTTCTGAAAGTTTGCTACATTTTTGTAAACTAATGGAGAGACAGTAAAAGATTTCATAGTTTGAAGAATCAAAGTTGATAAAGAAAGACAGAGTAATCGTGTTGAAAAGAATTCCAAAGTGGGAGATTCTCAAAGATTTAAAGTTGTTAAATACTCTCTGTTGAATATTTACAACTATGAGAATACCTGAAGATTATTGTTAAATACTCTGTGTTGAAGATTTACAACTATGAGAATACCAAAGGGAAAGATTGTTGAGTCATATATTGTATTCAAGATTAAAAAGGGGTCAATGTTGTAAATAGTTGTAAAGTTGTGTTTGTTTGTAAAAGTATTGTAAGTCAAAGTATTTGAATTTGACATTAGCTTTGTGTTGTAAGGTTGTTAGTGTATAAATTGTATCCAAGATTTAAAGTGAAAAGTCTAAGTCTGAGTAAGTCAAAGTTTGTAAAGTCAACAATGTAAACCTTAGTGGTATGAGAGTTTTAGCATTGTGAGTGTTTGTATATCTTGAGAGTCTAGTATCATGAGTGAAGTAGCATGAGCATATAAATAGTGATAGTGTTGTATGTGTGAATAACATATAAGCTTGTAATTGTCATATCATTGAATACGACTTGTGACTTTCTCTCTTTACTCTCTCTCTCTAGATCTAAACTGTCAAATCTTATTTGAATTGCTTGATTGAATTGGGAAACATACACTTTCAATTGGTATCAGAGCAAAACCAAAATCATTCATAGAATTGGATTACACTTGAATTGATCGAATTTTTGATTTTCTCAAGAACACGTAGTCGACTATCTTGATTTCACCATTTTGATCAAATTCACACTTGATAGTTGTTGTTTGTCTGTATAAATGGTTAAGTAGTGATCGAATTTGGATTTAGAACACGTTGTATTCACATAAATTCACGATTTAATCACTGGAAAAGATTCAATTTTGGATTTTCTTGATTTTTCTTAAAACTGTTCACGAACACTGTTTCATGGATCACATTGTAGTTTTCTAGTTTTGAGCATTTTCAGTGTATTTGAAATGTGTTCTAGTCATCATTTCGATCATAGTGGTTCAGTTTGTTAATCAATTTGCAGGTTTATATTGATTTTGGATCGAATTTGTCACTCGGAGTACAAAATGCGCAAGATCTATATTTCGCGCAAAGCAAGAACATGCTAACCTGAAGAACACGCACGATGAAGATGGTCAAGTATTCTGCGAGTTTTTGTGTGGTTTGCTCATAAAGTTGTGTATGCGTATCTAGTTTGTGCACAAGTCACTTGCGAGAAAGGATATGAACAGTGTCATGCGAGTTCATTAGATCTGCGAGTTTCTACTTAGCGAGTTCCTAGTTTGTTAATATTTTCTAAGTATTGAATGCGCAACGGGTATTTGACTTGGGAGTTTGCTTTTATTTGCGAGAAGTTTAGAGTTTCAATATTTCTGAGTCTAAAACGCGCAAAACATTCCTTGCGAGAAACTACTTCGCGCACAACCTTACGTGCGAGTTTCTCTAAACGCCCAAATAGTTGTCTGTGAGTTTCTTAGTTTGCGCACGTAGTGGTCTGCGAGTTCTTCATTCGCGCACAAAGCGTCTAGCGCGAAGCATTGTGAATAGTGACTTGTGAGTTTTAGTTGTATGCGAGTTCTGAAGTTAAATTTTTTGTTGATCTATTTCAAGTGGTGATCTTAATTTGACTTTTCAAGTCAATTTTTCTGGATATTTTGGGAACGATCATTCATTCAAGCTAATCATTTTATTCAAGATGCCTACTACATATGAGAGAGGGAATACTGTACTGTCAGCCAGAGATGTTGCTGTCATGTACATGCCCGAGATACCGGCAATTGAGGCTGAACGAGACAAGCTGAAAATTCAGAATGCAGTTATTCTAAATCAGATTCAGGAGTTTAAGTCTAAAATGTTAAACTCTGATAAAACTCCTATATGTGCTAAATGTACTAATAATTCGCAATCTGATTTTGCAGGTATCATAAAGACAAAAGAGAAAGAAGTTAAAGAGAAATAGAATGACATTAAAAGGAAAGATGACATGATTGAGACTAAAGAGAAAATAATCATGCAAAAAGAAAGAAGGATAACAAATCTTCATAGCCAACTGAAGACAACTGAACAAAAATCATCTGAATTGCAAGCTGAATCAGTTGAGCTTCAAAACAAGTTTAAGGCTTTTGAAGACAAGGTTTTTGCTTTGGAATCAAAGAATGTTGATCTGAAGAAGAGTCTCCAAGCAGATAAAAATAAAGCAAGTTTGGAGAATGCTTCTACTCAAAAGTTGTCTGACTTTTCAAAGAAAGTTGACCAAGAGAAAAAGGATCTTGAGCTTAGATGTATCAAACTCTCTAAGCAAGTGTCTGATTTTGAAAAGATATTAATTACTGAAAGAGACACGTTTGCCAAAGAGTGGAAAGTTCTTGAAGATAAAGTAATTGAACTTCACAAACAGATCTCTACATTACAAGACTTACTTGAGAAAGAAAGAAAATGTTTTCAAGAAAATAAAAAGTCTTATGATGTTGAAAAGAAAATTGTTGAAAAGAGAAATGTTGGGATTTTCAATGAAATTTCTGAGAAAACCAAGAACTTAGAAAAAGAATTTGAGCAAGAACGCCAAATCTTTGAAAACGAAATATCTAAGCTCACATCCAAGATAACTGTTATATCATCAGACATTCTTAAAGAACAGATAGATAAAACTGATTTGAAACAAAAGTTTGACACACTTACTGATGAAAGAAACATTTTATCCAAAAAGATAAAGGACTTGGAAGCTGCAAATGTTAATTTGTCAGATAAAATTTTAGCTGATGTGATTAATCAATCACCTGTTAATAATTCAACAGAATCAGTCTGTTCTTTCAAAACAACTTCAAGTTCTATTCATGAGAAAAATGTTTTCAAAAAGAAAAGTGTCAAACCAATCATTATCAAATCAAATCATATTCGTCCATCTAATCTATTTTATGACAAGTCTGTTGATAGTCCATCAAGCTTCTATGTTAAATCTCTTGGCAAGTAATCAAAGAAAGGACAAATGGTCTAGAGGGTTAAAGATTCTCCTGATGAGAAGAAAAAGGACAAAGCATCTGCATCCACATGAAATGCCAAAAAGAACAGTGCGCATAAAGGTAAATCTATTGGTAATTCTGATATGTTTTATTCTACTAATCATTTGATCAGGATTGCTCAGAAAAAAAATTTGTTGTTCTTACTGTGGAGCAAATGACTTTGTAAGTAATAATTTTGTTGATTACTGGTATGGTTCTTATTATGTTAACCCCACATGAAATGCAACTAAAATTTCAGGACCTAAATACCAGTGGGTACAAAAAGCTAAATATGTGTTGTCGGCACCCAGGGTTTAAGGGGGAGCAAAGACTACGACTTTTGATTATGTACAGATCAGGACTAGTTCTTCAAAGTTTAAAGGATAAAGGCTTTTGAACAAAACAGTTCAAAACCCGGACTTTAATGTCAAGAACAAGTGGCTCTTGAATAAAACAGTTCAAGAACCGTACTTTCATGTTAAAAAGAGTGGCTTCTGATTATAACAGATCAAGACCCGTTATTCATGTTTAAAGACAAGGATATTTTGCAAATATCCAGGGGGAGCTTACTTGAATCTAAAACATTATATCATGATTTGAGGGGGAGCTTAAAGGTAAATATCTTCTGATTTTAATCTCTGATTGTTTGAAAGAAGAACAACTCTCAACACATGAAAAACGCTTTCTTAAATATTCAAACCACTTCTATATTCTCAAAAGATTTTATGAATTAAGAAGTGTGATTTTAAATATTTTTCATTATTGAGTTTTAATGTTTAACTGACCGTGTGTTTCCAAAGATCAATACTTGTGTATTATCTTATCTATATACTGCCAAGTATTCATACACAACGGTTCAGTACTTCATATTGATCTTGTTATTACCATGTATCAAAAGTTTAATGATAATCCAAGATCAATCCGATTCTAGTGAGAGAAAGTAGAGAGAGAGAGTTTGTGTCATGGATCTCACTTCTTATTCATAGAATGCTCTCAAAGAGAATGTTTACAATGACATGCTTAATGAAAATTACAAGCTACAACCCTAATAATACCACCTAAACTAACAAAGACATAAAGGCTAAGTAAACAAATACAACTTTGACTTTTACAAGACTTTGACATTGTTGACTTTGTAACTTTGACTTTTCTAATTAAATATTGTATACAATATTTTGACTTAACATTTAATATTTCTATGGTAATACTCCCGTTTGTATTCTTTGATTGTTTGAATCAAACGTCATTTCATCATTCTATGTGCTTTCATTGCTAACATGTTTATATATCTTTCATATAAACAACATTCGTCTTTGATTTCCCAAAATATTATTCTTCATGAATTTTGATCTGATTTTATCATTGTCAGATTCTCAAAACATTTCTATTCTTTCATGATTATTCATTCATACAAAGTTTTGAGAAATCTTAAATGCCTAAAATGCTCAAATTTCATTCTCTTATGTTATGAGCATACATATACTGACATATGATTTCTTGTGCTTAAATGTCAAGAAAATCATTGAGCAAGGCATGCTTTTAGGACAAATACATGGGATTCGATGTGAGTGCTTAAAAGAAATTCCATGGATTCACGTAAATCAGTGTTTCCTAACCAAGAAGTATTCCCTGAGTGATTAAGGGGAGAGGGGTCAAAAGATTTGAGTGTTGGTGTGTGAATAGGTAAAATGGAAATGAGAGATTGGTTAGAAGTGAGCATAAGATATTAAAAGAAAGAGGGTGAGAGAACAGAGTAAAAGAATATCAGACTCTTCACCAAACTTCTTTTTGAGTCGGGCAACCACATTACGGTTGGTTCACATTTCTTCGTGGCCTTCATTGAAATATACACCTTGCCCATGCCATCTCTAGCATTCAACCCCACCAGCTACTCATTCTTTTCTTAAAAAGAGAATGTTTCACATTTTCAGGGGAAGCAGCACATATGCTATTGGTTCTTCACTCGGAAGATACTGATATTGAAAAAGAAGGAAAGTTGCCCCACCTTCGACCCTTTATCATACATATTGAGTCTATGTATAACCTCTGTTGTCTCATTGGTTTACATACTTTGAGCCTTATGAAACACAATCATTGTGATAATTCTTTCATAAGACAAGCACGAGCACACAGAAAATATGTTTTTCTGTCAGAACATTCATAGACATACCTTGTGTTTTTCAACGATTGAATGGAAGTCCTGGGGAGCCAACATCACACCAGCTCCTTAATTTGTACATTCGTTGTACACGGTAACTTTGTGTTACTGACAGGCATTCCTAACTGTTTCATTTGTTGATTCAGGGTTATCATTCCAATTTGTCTGAATTTGAAAAGATTCAGATGAATACATTAATGAATTGACGGCTCATTATTAGATCAATTGGGGGAGAATGTTCATACTTTGTCAACAAAGATCATGAAGGTTGTTCTACATTAATCAAATTAGGGAAGAAGTTTCAAAGACTGAGATGACTTTGAAATAAGTTTTGATAATTTTGATTCTCACAATTCATCAAAAAGGGGGAGAAATTCTGAGAACATCAAAACTTCTCTCTTGTCACAAACCAAAAAGAGGCCAAGCTGAGAATATCAAAACTCCTAACTTGAATAAACCTTATGGCTCCAAGACGAGAACATCAAAACTCCTTGCTTGGCAAAACATGACTAACACATATGTCTATGGATCCAATGCATTGCAATCTAAATTACATGACTCTAAATGAATGACCAACACACTTAAAACATGTAATTCTCAAATAACAAATTGCAATAAATGCATATCATTTCCATGCTTAACATATAGCAGAGAAAAGTGGACAAATGTCCTCACGACTCATCCGAGTCAAAATCGAGCCAATAACTCTACAATTCAATTGACTATTCAGTAAAAGTCAGTATAAACCAATAATAAACAAAAACCTAAAGTTTATAAAACTTATGCTCAAAAGATGTTAATACCCTTATTTTTTATTCAAAGATTGGGAAAAATCCCAAAACACACCATAACTTCAATAAAACATTTCCAAATAAGTAATGACACTCAAATGTGCCCAACAACTTAATCATTTTTTTTTATTTCTAGAATGATTTATAAAATTAAAATACCAAAGATGTATAAACCACAAATAATCCCATAAGAGGGATAATCATCAATATAACACTCTTATGATTTATTCATCAAAATACTCAAATATCCCAACTACATGCATATTTCAAGATTTATTAACTAAATGTGCCAAATATGAAAAACTCATCAAATAACCAACATATTCGATAAATATAAAGTAAAACACATTAATACTTCAAAGTAGACATTTTTGGCATGTATTTAGTTTTCATAAAGCAACGTGAACTCACCTTGCTAGATTTAGGCTAAATCAAGGTTTTACCCAATCTTGAGCTTCCTTTGGTGAAGGCTTTAGATACATAAACATCCATCACTAGAAAATATATATGCGTCACAACCAAAGCCTAGAGATGCACCAAGAGTAATCTCAAACTCAAGTTCATAACAAACCTTAGTCAAAACCTCTAATCATCCAAAATACCCAAAATTGGTCAAAACTTCAAAACATGGATGATACATCAAAATAAATGCTCTAGGAGGTTAAAATGAAAGGTTTAGAAGGTTAAGATGGGCTTACAATTCATTTTTAGGAAAAGCCCAAAAAACTAGGTCAACAATGGTGAGAGATAGTTGAAGAAGATGAAGATCTTGAGTTTGCATCCACAAAGCTTGAATCTATAGCTTTAAATCTCTTAAAACTCTTGAAGATTTCGATTTTGGAGGAGTAAATAATGCGTGGGCCAAAAATGAGAGAGAGAAGAATGGGTAGGTGAGAGTTGAAATGAGGGAAACGTGGAAAAGAAAACAAAAATCGGATTTTAAAGGGGGTGCAGGTCTTCCCCACTTCACTGGTGTGAAGCATTTCTTCACTGGCGTGAAGAAATGCTGCTAGAAAACCTTCTGCCCACCTTATCTTTCACTGGCGTGAAGAAAAGCTGCCAGAAAATGAGTTTTCTTATCTTTTTAACACCAAGCTTAACCACTTCAAGGAATCGATTAAGGTTTATTCTAATGTCAAAGATGCATTTAGAGCCCTAAAATATACGTACAAAAAGCTGGGTGTTACAAGATGCACCGAGATGCAACAAATTAATTCTCTTATAAAGCGCAATTAATGGGAGAGCATGAGATTAAAAGTGATTAAGGGTGGAGATCTATTCTTACACTTCTTACCTTAATTCTTTTTATTACACGATCCTTCGTCATATGTATTATATATAAATGTATACATATCATGGTTATGTATAATGTCCACCACTACACAAATATATATATATATTGTTTGGTTCATTTGAGAAATGGTAAATATATGAGAAATAGAGAAGTAATCCTAGCCATTCATATGATCAAGATCGGATTTGACTAGTCAAATATTGCGGCTTTGACTGGTCAAAAGTTGCGGCTATCCCAAAAATAGAAGGACAATTTCGTAAATTTTACAAAACACACGGGTTGTGTTCATATATGAACATGTATAATTCACATATGAACTATATGTTCATATATGAACCAGTGCAATTCACAACTGAACTTTTTTAACTGATTCATATATGAACCTTTGTGATTCATATATGAATCAGTTGAACTAACTAACAGATTCATATATGAACCTTTGTGATTCATATATGAACCTTTGTGATTCATATATGAACCTTTGTGAATCACAAAGATTCATATATGAATCAGTTGAACTAATTAACAGATTCATATATGAATCTTCGTTATTCATACAGATTCATATATGAACTGATCCCGTGTATTTTACGAAATTACCTCTCTACCTTCTATAGATCACACAAGGAATTATCCGGTGCTTCGCGGTCAAAGCCGCAAATGTTGACCAGATGAATGGCTAAGATTACTTCTCTATTTCTCATATATTTACCATTTCTCAAATGAACCTCTCCCTATATATATATATATACTAGTTGTGTACCCGCTCGATGCAGCACGAGTGAATCATAATTATGAAACCACTGCAACAAAATTGAGTTTAGATGACTCGCAAAATAACTAAGCTTTTTAGTAGAGTGTTTTATAGGATCAAACATAAAAAGTGTTCTATTTAAAAGTGTTACAATAAGTTTAAAAAACGTTTTTGGACGTCGTAACAAGTTTTATAAAAGACTTTTCAAACTTTTGAACATCTTACTATAAATATAATTATTTAATACTATGGTGTTCAAAAGCATTTTGTATCTCTACATTATCCCTTTTTCTATTTGAAAAACCAAACCCGTGATATAAATTTTGTATTACGATGTGAGACGAAGGATCCTGTGAGAAAAAGAATTAAGATGAGAAGAATAAGAAGGGATCTCGACCCTTAAGCATTTTTAATCTCACACCCACCCATGAATCGCGTTTCTCATGGGAATTGATATGGTGCATTTCATTAGTGTTGATCTTCAATTAGGATTGATGCAACGGTCCAAATGCCTTTTTACGCTTCTCACTGTGACTTCCTTCTCATCGGAACCCAACCTACGATGTGAACTATAAATAAATACGACGCCCACTGATGTGAATTATATGTGTGTGTTTTACGACTTAGTAATTAAGTGCTTGCTTACCAACCGTTGACCGAATAATTACTTCCGAATTCACTTACCTTACCTGGTGAACATGACAAGTATAGAGAACCTTAATCGATAAGATTCATGATAAGAACCAACAATCTTACCCAATAAGTGAGGCGGTGAATAGTTAGCTTTTCCCGAAAATCTGAAAACCACTTTTAAACTATTAGGTATATAATTCATATTCTTATAAACACAAGAGAAAAAATTTCTAACAGATTTAACTTAATCGACACAACTTGGTTATGAAACATCCCCATGATCACCCTAATATCCCACTGACCCATTACAACCAAATATTATTATTTTTATTAAAATTTGATTTGATGAATATGTTAAGTTTCTGTTCAAATGTGATGCACTATAACTAATTAAACGTGTTATGAATTATAACTTTCACTTGAAGTACATGTGTTTTTAATCATCAATAAATGGACCAACGATGATTAAACAACATCATTTCATTTAATATTTTGTTTTTATTTGATTGCTTTATTTAAATTATGCCCATTATTTTGATTGGTTTGAGCAAAGAATATAAAAGCCTCTATGTTAACGGGAGCTTTCAAATATTTATCCGGTATTGAACCATTAAATTGAACTCACAACCACTCCACCTAGAAGGAGCAAGTTAAATTGTTCTCGGAGTTATGGATCTAGACTATGTGTTAAGAGGTGAACATCTGTGAGTACGATTAAAGAGCCAAGATGAAGACATCTCGTCTTGCTGCTCTCAACTTATCTTCCAATCTCTTTCTAGTGGCTTAACATGAAGACAATCTTGTTGTGGTGTGCCCAAGATGAAGACATCTCGTCTTGCTGCTCTCAACTTATCTTCCAATCTCTTCGTGTTTATCTCCGGACTCAAAACATTACTTTGCCCGTAACTTGTTGCTCGACAGTTTGTGCTTCTTCATGTGCCCTTAACTGCAGGGTGATTTTTATTACGCAAGGCTTTGCATTCATTGCTGAATGATTAAAGGAATAAGAATTTGAAACACACATTAGTCATTCATTATACAAGAATCATCATCATCATATACCCTTCAACTAACAAACTTATATCATAAACCAGGTTTATGGAGCAACAACATGACTCTAAAGTGCAAAAAAAATGTTTCTTTAAGGATGTAATTAATATGCAACTAAGGTTCACAACCGTAAAAGTAGAGGCCTTTTACTTAAACACTTACCCGATAAGTGCTTACCGACTCCTTTAGTATATTGGATGAAGATGACACAGATTGAGAATCTTACCCGGTAAGAGCGATGGAAATAACCAAGAGTCTTACCCGGTAAGTCGAGATTGACAACTCTTACTTGGGGATAAAAATGTTGTATATGATGTCATTTTAATTGACTAAAATCTTACCTGGTAAGTTAAGTGAAAGTGTTAACAATTACAGGTAAGCATTTACCGAGTAAGCGTTGTGTAAACGACTCCTAAGTAAAACTTAGTTTAATGACTCTAAACATTATAATTGTCCTCTTGAACAACAAGAAGAGGCTAAATTGATAAGATTGCATAAGTTGAAAGCAGATGGAAGTAGATAGTTTTTGCATCAACAATTAATAAGATGCCAACCCTTTCTTCGTGATCAACTAGTACTAAATTCCTTTCGTAAAAAGTATGCAACAAATGTAAGTTAGAAAATAACACCTAAGAAAAATGAAACATTGGCAGAAAAGTTGCTTTCTTTTTCCGATTTCGTCAAACAAGAAAAACAAGTTTGTTTCCATATTCCTTAAAATAACAAACACCCCACCAAGAAATGTAAAATTCCAGGAAATAAATTGGAGCGATGACTACGAATTACCGAATCATTCTAATCTCGATAAAAATTTTCCGAAATCCCAAGTAAGTAAAGCCTAGGACACAAAATTTGCAAACACACACACACACTTGGAATCATCGAAATTCCAGTTTAGCTGAAATTTGGTATATGATATAATGATTATAGAACAACACGGTGCACTTCGATATTAGAAGACTTGCTTCCCGATTGGTTTTCTCTTTCTACCAAGAACATAAGCTTTTTGAAATCTTGGTCCACCCATTTGCCAATTCCTAAATGCTGCAATCGAAGACTTAGAAGCATCTTACACTTCAAAATCAACAACAACAACAACAAATGTATATGATTCTTGTCATGTATATATATATATATATATATATATATATATATATATATATATTTGGAAAACTAAATGGGTTCTCCAAATCTCACATTTTGTTTTTTATTTTGTTAGAGCATCTCCAACCTTAGCACCAAAAAAAACACCAAAAACACAAAATAGCTTCAAACTTCCGTGTACGTACCTTGTCTGGAAAGCAACCAAGAGTAGAGATCACGAATAAAAATAAAAGAATAGCTTCAAACGGAAATGAAATAGTGCAGTGTGAAAAATGGAGCAAGGCAGGCTAAGCGTATCTTCTGAGTTTGGAGAAAACTTATAACCTTGACATTTTCTCTAAGAAACAAGAATAAAAAACTCACAAAAACATATATTTATGAAGATTCAGGATACAAGGTTTAAGATTTCGAATAAAACTAACCCAGAAGAAAAGTCATCAATAAGGAAGCGAACCTGCAGAAGACCACGTCCATGAACTTCATCTGATGAAACATCATCCCTACTCAAAAAGTAATCACTGATCAACCAAATAGAGAAAATAAGGGAGTGTGTATAAGAATCAAGGAAAGAATCAAGGAAATCTGTAACCAAACAAGAAAATGTGTACAAGAGAAAGTAGGAAAAAAGAGAACGAAAGAAATTTTTAACCAAATAACAGATAGATCGTACCTTAGGAACCGCACAAAGAGGAAAGGAAAACGAAGATTCTTAGATCTTGTAACAAAGAGGTTGAAGAGAAAGAAAATGGGAACTGATAGATATTTCAAATTTTGAAAATTTGAAATCTTAAAATATGTTAACAGAGAACCAGGCCAGGCAGGCAGGCAGGAACCAGGCAGGCAGGAACGAAGATTCTTTGATAAAGCTGAAAAAGACAAAAGGGTGTAAGAGTTTGCATTGACAATTTGTACATCTTGCATAAAAACTTGTGATTAAGGGAGGAAAAACTTTATTCTATAAGAGAGCAAGTATGTGTCATTCCAGTTCAATAGTAGTGTTGGTGGTTTAAAATAATGCATTAAGACGTTGTACACCATGCTTAAACACTTGTAATTCATATTTCATAGATTTTCAAGTTTTATGCTTAAAAGAGTTGTGCATTGTTATGTCTGATTTTATAGTAATCATTGTATTTATAGAACTTGGTTAAATACTGTGTTTTGAGCATATCTGTCTTGTATATGACCAAGGGTATTTAAGTCCCTTTGGTCTTGGTTTCTTGTAAGAACCTTCACGCTCATTAATCTGAGATTACTATTTTGCGCATCATTGCTTTCTCTCTCTAAAGATTTAGATATCTTGGACTCACAATTGGTATCAGAGCAATCTGAATCTTGAGAGGATTGAGAGATTGTTTTTCTGTATCTGAATTGGTGATTGAAATCGAAAATTTGATCGATTTTCTTGAATTCTTCAAGAAAGTCTCGTTTTCTTGATTTCTCATCAAATTTGGAAGTGTTTGTGATTGATTTGTGTTGTTTTTAGATTCATTAGTTTCGTTTTTAATAATCGGTCATATTTGTTTCAAGTTGTTTTTCAAGAAAAACAGTTATAGTTCATCAATTTTGAGTTTTAAAAGTTTTCTGGAAAACTCGAGTTCAGTACTGTTTTAAAAACATTTGTAGATTTTAATCGAATTTGTTGATTGGATTGTGTTAGAAAGTGTTTTTCGATACTCAGTGTGTAAATTTCTTGGTTCAATTTCATAGTTTCATTTGATCTTGCGAGTTTTATTTGAGTTTCTGTAATTTGCGCATGTTCATATCACTTTGCGCAAGATTCATCCTAGTTTGCGCAAGATTCATATTAAGTTGCGTGTTCTACTAATTCTGCTTGTATTTTTCAGGGTTTGCGCACCAGCCGTCTTACGCAAAGCTGGTTTTTGGATTATTTCTACATACGGAAAGTCTACTTTGCGCATCCCTCTATATACGCAAAGTCTAATTTGCACATCCCTCTACATACGCAAAGTCTACTTTGTGCATCCATCTACATACGCAAAGTCTAATTTGCGCATCACTCTGCATACGCAAAGTCCAGTTTGCATACCTCTCTGCATACGCAAAGTTCACTTTGCGGATCTCATTACATACACAAGACTCAACTTTGCGCATCCTTCTGTTTCCGAGAGACTTCAGTTTGCACATCAGTCATCATACGCAAATCTAACTTTGCGCATCTGCCTACGTACACAAAGCTCATCTTTGCGCAAGCTCCAGACTTAGCAAATTTTCTGTTTTTCTAAAATGGATTCTGACAAGTTTTCTTATCAAGCTCAGTTTTACAAAAGTGATCTGATGATGACTTTGGGTACAGATAGTCGTCCACCAATGTTTTTAGATGAAAATTAATTTATTCAGTGGCAAGATCGGTTCCTGAATTTCATTGAACGAAAGAAGAATGGAAATGACATGATGACCATTTTATCTGAAGGACCATTCGATAGACCGAAATTGGCTTCTAGATCTTACAAGCCTACTAAAGAGTACACACATGAAGAGTTATCTGCCTATCAAGCTGATCGGGATATTAAAGCAAATCTAATGCTAGCTTTGCCAAACTCTGTATACAACAGGATTGACTGTTTCAAAACTCATCCTAATCTGATGTGGCAACAGCTTGAGAAGATTATGCTTGGTTCTTCTGTTGCAACTCAACTCAGGCACACACACTACATGAATAATTTTGAGGAATTCAAAGCCAAGGACGGGGAGTCACTGAAAGCTGCTTTTGACCGATTATGTGCCGTCATCAATGATCTTCGGAAGATTAAGGTTGAAAAGACTGAGCTTGAGACAAATCTGAAGTTCCTCAACATATTGCAGCCTGAATGGAATAAATATTGTCATAGACTGAGGAACGATGTCAGAATCTCCACAATGCAGATTCAAGAAATGTTTGAGATCTTGCTAACTGATGAGAGCTTGGTGTTAAAGAAAAAGGCCAAGTTGGATAAAAAGAACAAGAAGTTAGTAGACCCGGTTGCCCTCCTCACGAAGCAACTGGATGAACAAGCGTTGTTTGATAACACTTATACCAGGTCAACTGAAGATGATGGTGAGGCATTGCAGAAAGCAATGATCCTTCTTTCTCAGCATTACCAGAAGAAGTTCCAACCAATATCAAGTTCTAACACTTCTCGCTTCACTTCTGGTCCTAAAGCAAAAGTACCCGAGCCAAAGATTGTTGCTTGCTACAACTACGGAAAGCCGGGTCACATGTCAAAGGAGTGTAGAGCAAAAGTGGTCAGGGATTCAGCTTACTACAGGAAGAAAATGGAACTAGCAGAAAAGAGAGAGAACGGAACTGCTTTGTTGGCCGAGGAAGAATTCTGGCTGGATCACTCTGACGACGAAGCTTCAAACGTAGAGATTGCTCACATGTGCTTCGTTGGAGATGATCAGACAGACGTTTCTGAAACAGATGAGGATGAGGTATATTCTGAATTTGACTATAATTTCATTACCTCTCAGGTGAATATCATAATTAATGCTTTGTCTGATTTTCGCTCTAAAATTTTATCTGAAAAAAATTTAAATTCTAAAAAGTCAGATTTGATTGAAAAACTGAAAATTTCTTTGAAAGATGAAAAATCTATTTTAGAAAATACTAAAGACATCTTTCAAAAAAAATTGAATGATTTGGAAAATTCAAAAAAAAATTATCTTGAATCTTTGACGGCTATGACTAATTTAAAAGATGAATTTTCAGATAAAATAAATAAATTAGAAGAAAAACTTTATCGAAGAGACCAATCTGAACAAACAATTTTTATGAACAAACCAAGGAGTGAAGAAGCTTTAAAACAAAGATGGGGACTTGGTTTTGACAATCCTAACTATTTAAACAAAGTGTTAAACGAAGTTCTTACCTTATATAAATACGTCTATCTAACTCTTGTACACTATGGTCCTCAGTTCAAATTTCATTGGACTAGTGAAAAGAAAGTGTTAGAACTCGAAAATGAGAAAAGGATAAATAACAAGAAAAATGAAATTGCTTTTGTTTATACTTATGAAAATGCCAAATATTTTTCTGAGAAATCAAGAAGAGGTCGAAGAGGTTTAATTGATATATCTCCCGTCAAATCTTCAGTATCTGATGATTTTGTTCCTTCTTATTCTCCTGATTCTGATAAGGAAAATATTTCTTCAATCATTTATGATTCGAAGAAATATACTCCTCCTTTAGTTTTAGAAGGCAAAATCATCGATCTTGAAGATAAGATAGATGATCAAAATATTTTGAAGAAAATTGAATCTGATGTTATTCTTTCTTTCATGACGTCTCGTCTTGAAGAAAATTTATTTTCTCAAAAATCAGATTCTATTTCTAGCATATCTTCTGATTCTAAGGAAAATAAAAAGGAAGTTTCAAATTTTAAAATCTTATCTCAAAATTCTTCAGACTCCGAGGTAAATTCAAATTTATTAGTTGATCAGATTGTTTGCTTGGATAAATTTATTTCTTCTGATTTAAATATTTCGTCTAAAATTCTTGATGATTCTTTTACTCTAAATGATCAATATTATAAACCTAAGCGTAAAAGAAGACGGTCAAAGAAGTCAAAGAAACAAGATAAAGTTATTTCTGACAGTTCTAATTCTACCGATTCAATTCTTACAGATAGGACTTTGAGCACTCGATCAAAGAGGCAGATCTGGAGAAAGAAGCGGACATCTGATGAACATATTTTTGATGGGGATAAATGTGTAGACAAACTTTATAACAGTGATTCATTTGTTAAATGTAATAAAATTTCAAAATACTCTATAAAGCAAATGATTCGAATTTCAAAACATGTCTCATGTTCTTCCTCAGATTCTAGTTCTGATGATTATGCTTTTTCTTCTGATGGTTGTGATTATTTTTCTGATCATATTCCTCGTGCTTTAACTGTCAAATCTACCAATTCTTATATCCCCATACGAACTGCAACTAACAAACAAGGGCCCAAATTCAAGTGGGTACCCAAATCTTTATCTGATTCAAAGTTGCAGGCATCACATGTTAAGGGGGAGTAATAGAAAATTGGATTATGAGTATTTCAGCTCAGGACCCGTACTTCATCGACTACGACTTCTAAACAATTCAGTTTAGAACTCGTTCTTCAATGTTTCGGCTTCTGACTAAATGAGAGACTGTGAGTACATCTACTTTAATTCCGCTGCATTTGTATCTCTGATAATGGTGTTATTCCAGTTTTCTCAAATTTTTCAAGAATCTGAGTTTGTTTTACTAATCCTGAATTTTGTTCAACCCAATTTTTTTTTATTTGAGACACAAATTTATTTTATACAATGTAAAAGATGAAATAGTTGAATTTTATTTTGTTCCGACTAAATATCAATTAAAAGTTTAAATCTTTACAAATTTTAGTCTATAAAGTAAAAGTCTTACAAATTTTCTTTCATTTGAATAAAATGTATGTCTAGGATCTTTTACAAGTTCTTTGTTTATATTAAAGTTTTATATGTTCAACTTTCAAGTCTTACAAAAGTCAAAAAGTCAGCAACATGTTTGTAGCTTTTGATACTGCTTTTTGAACAATAGCATTTTCTTCAATAAAGGGATTTTGAAACTTTATTTAATAACTCCCTGATCCAGATGGAAAGTCAACACTTTCTAGAGATAAAAAAGGAAAGTCAAGTTCTAAGGGAGAGGAAGGAGGGAAGTCATAAACATAAAAGGGGAAGGAAGCATTTCTGAAATCTTCCATTTGTGCTTAGGTAGCAGGAATAAAGCAAATTCTGAAACTATCCAAACAGGTTTAGGCTCGGAGATGACACTTGAAATAAGAAGGAAGAACGGTTTGAGGGAAGAAAGCAAGTTCTGAAGTGTCTATTCTCGGTCATGACTAGACCTGGGTTTACAACCTTGCACCGAAAGCTTGTACATTATGCTATATGCGTTGTAATTCATAGTTTTTTGAATTCTATGCATAAAATGGTAGTACTTTATGCATTGTGAGTTGTAATTAAGAGTTTGATGTAAATGCATTGTAAGGTAGTATAGATATGGGCTTAATTATTTGATAACTCTAAAATTATTGAGATTCCTAATAACTTTTACTTTAAGGTATTATTTCGCATGCCCAGGGCCTAAAATATTAGGGGCACAAATTTTTTCCTCAATATATAGTAGTAGCCTAAAAAAATTAATACATTAAAGAGACCCAAAAAATTGTAGCATATAATGAGAGGCAAAAATAATTTAGTAGATAATAAGGGCCCAAAACATATTAACTGACGACATTGGAGAACTGAATAAAAAAAATGTTAATTGGCCATTCATCATATGCTATTGCCTATTGCGTCTCTAATTTTTCAAGGTCGAATGCTATTGGCTATTGCTATCCCTGTTTGATTGATTGTTTTCGTGTCACAATAACTCAATAGATAATGTGCTTGCTATTGCTATATATGTTCCGGTTGGATATTTTTATTTATTTTGACTATTGTTATTTGCTTATGTAGTTTGCGTAATTGTTTTTTGGCTATTGCCATATATTTTTGCTTCCTATTGTTTGATGACCTATCTATTGTTCTTAATAAGTTATGATATGTTTCATGGTTTTGTGATTAATAAATAAATTTTCCGTACTAAATGTATTCAGTAATGTCTCTTATATATGTCATGTTCCATAAACTTTTTATCCTAACACCTTATTTTAATAGAGCAAGAAGAAAAGAACGAAAAAGGAATTCAAATATTTTCATCAATTGTCTGACTTCTTCAACTTTCATTGGGATTTTACTACACACCACAAGATTATATTTAAATGCTCAAACAATAATTCATTGAGATTGCAGATTATAGGTCTCATTTATTTATTTATTCTCTTTGGATCTAAACGAATCATCTTTTCTTCCACATTCTTACTGATCCTCATTTGTTACTTGTCTAAAAAAACCTTGATAGTCTTCTCTATCATTGATCTCTCATTGACTGTCTCTATTATTTCCTTTACATAAGTTCTCTTTTTTGTATCATAACAACACAAATTTCTTATTATGAACCAAGAAAACCCTTACCCTTTAAAAAACTTACCAACCATATTAGATCTCTAGGTCAAACACATATCTATATATTAGGACTTCAATGCTATCCTTGTAAGAAGTATAAGATTTATTTTCTCCATGAATTATTAGCATTTTTTATAATAAAAAAAATAAGATCTCTTTTCTCCATGAATTATTAGTTTTTTTTATATTCAGTTTTTTTACTAATGAAAAATAGGTGTTGAATTTTTTTCGTACTTATCAAGGGCCCCTAATTTTACATACGCCAGGGCCTATAAAATCAATGTTAGGAACGAACCTGCACATGACTTTTTCTATCTAAGGTTAACATTTAATATATTGAGGAACATATATTTGTTTCAGAATGTGACTTTTTTATGTGCAACTTTTGTTTCACAAACGGGCTAAAAATGTTAACATTGTGAAAAAAATACATGTGAACTAAAGGCATCGTGAAACAAATATATGTTCATCAATATTCTAAATGCTAGTCGTATATGAAAAAGAATATTGTGAAATAAAACATGATGCTAGGTCTCAAGATTATCAAAATTTCATGGGTTCTCAAAAGAAAGTCTCCTATATATATATATATATATATATATATATATATATAGTGGAAGGATATTTTGCAACCCTTAAAAATGTTGCAACCCTTGCAAACCCACATCTTAACCGTTGGATTCATGATCGACGGTTATTTTATTTTTATATTTCTATTTTTTTAATTAAAAATATTGGGCCCATATCTATTGTAACCGCCGATCATGAATTCGACGGTTAAGATGTGGGTTGCAAGGTTTGCAACCTTTTTAAGGGTTGCAAATTAAACAACCCTTATATATATGTATATATATATATATATATACATACATACATATAGACATAGGTTCAAATGAGAAGTGATAAATATATGAGAAGTAGAGAAGTAATCCTCTCCTTTATACGGTTAAGATCGGATTTGACTGGTCAAGAATTGCGGATTTGACTGGTCACAATTTGCGGGCTACGCCAAAAATAGAGAGGTAGTTTTACAATTTTTACAAATAGGCTGCAAAGGGGTTCATATGTTAACCCGCCTGATTCACATATGAACTATAAGTTCATATGTTAATCAGTGTAATTCACATATGAATTATTTTAACCGATTTACATATGAACCCTTGTTATTCACATATTTACTAATTAACTGATTCATATATGAACCCGTAGGTTTATATGTGAATCATATGAATTAATTAACAAATTCACATATGAACTAATTACCTGATTCTCATATGAACCAGTTAAATAGTTCACATGTGATCTAATCACGGTTTCACATGTGAACATATAGTTTATATGTGAATCACACGAGTTCATATATGAATTTGTAAAAGTTACGAAACTTCCCCTCTATCTTTTGCAGACCATACGAGGAATTATCTGGTGCTTCACAGTCAAAGCCGCAAATGTTGACCAAATGAAGGGCTAAGATCACTTATCTATTTCTCATACATTTAGTACTTCTGATTTGAACCTCTCCGTACATATATATATATATATATATATATATATATATATATATATATATATATATATATACATACATAGTTTTGTCTACTTATACACACATATCACCAAAATAAACAATTGCATATGTATACGTACCTTCATATACACATACATATCACCACAACTCTGAAGGATTTTACCGAATGAAGTTTTCGTCGGTAAAAGTCGCATCCCGCAAAAATCTATCGCTAGAAATCTATAGGACAAGGTTTCGTAGGTAATAACGTCATCGACGAATTTATGACGGATATCACCAATGGATTTTTGAAAGCCCCTTTGTACCGACAATTTTCTGATTGTTTGGTTATTGACGGGAAACGTGGTTCTGAAAGTTTCAATCACCAATGGATTTCTGACAACACATTACCTGCACATTTTTGACAACACATTACAGATGAATATTCTATCAGTAATCTTTGTTTTCTTAAAAACACGTTTATTCATGTTTTCCCATAAAAAAAAGTCGTATTACATACAAAATGCATATTAATTGAAGATATTCAATTTCCTAAAATTGTATTTAATCGAAAATAGTGTACATATACAAATAATTAGCTATAATGGGAAGGAGAGGGGCTAATCTAGCTATGAACTGGTTGGACTGATGAGCAATCCTTCACGCTTGATGTGGTCCTATATTTCTTTAAATTAGATGTATATGTATTTTCCTCTATCATCCATCATACTAGATAATCTCTCTAAATCAAACACAAACCATCCTAGTACTTGATATTAATGAGCCGACACCATACTTCTAATGTGTCATTTGTGGTAATATATGGACACAAGAGAGTTGTTATGTTTAAGATTTAAGACCTATGACATGAAAAGGTGTATCCATATGGGTGATCCAATTGACATAGTCTGGTTGTTAGTAGAAAACAAGATAAAAGAGCAAATTGCATGAAATGTAACATACTTTACTTTGTTTTTTATTTTGGATAACATACTTTTAAAATATTCATTTGATACATGGAATGTTACATTTTAAGTATTTAGATACCTAATTTACCTGATGATCTAAAAATGCTGATTAGAACCAATTTTTTTACTAACATGTCATTAACTTTTTTATTTTAATACCATTTTTTATTTTAATACCAACTAAGAAAAAAAATCCACATCACTATTTTTAATTAAGAAAATTGTAACTTATATATATTATAATAAGAAAAAAATATGTATCGTTATTTTTTAATCGTGAAATTTGTAATAATTTTTTTAATAAAAACACATTATTTTTTCAAAATTTGTAAAAGCTGGAAATTTTATTTTTCTGAAAATTATTTTAGATTTGTAATAACTTTTTATAACAAATAATCTAAACAACCTCTTCAAACTAAACCCTGACCCCACCTGGCCGCCACCCTCTTTCCCTAGTTGCCATCCATTGAAGTTCTGTATCTTCTTCAAAATCCTTCACTTGTCCTCTCTCATCCTTATTATTTGACAAATATTTCAACATCAACATTCCATACTATTTATTTGGGCAAAAATTTGTAAGTCTGGTCGTCGAGGATATTATCTCCGATAAAGATATTATCGACTGATAAGACTCAACCATCGAATTTGTACATAATGCATATAAATATTCAAAAATTAAACACTTAGACATAAACAATCCTATTTGTCAACAAAAAAAAGTCCAATCTGTTGTTTACTCCATTGCATTAGACATTCAAGAAGGTTTAAATAAGATGAACGAATCAAAACCTATGATTCATCGGATTTACAACCATTGGATTGAAATGTATTCGGCTAAAAGTCTCAATCCGATGAATGCTCTTAAGCAACCATCAGATTGAAAATCTCAACGGATTCCAATACTCCTTTGACTTATTCCATGTATTTAATATCCGACACACCTATATTTCACAAATGTCTATAACTGGTAACTGTTGTATAGCTTATACTTCAGAATAGACAAATTAATAGGATTTTTTACTTGTAAAGTCTTGTTACTATCTGTATTGTTCCAAGAGAAAGCCTTCAGCAAAGTCGAAGATTAGTTGAAGAGTGGTCAGATTGTCAACAAAGTGGATTGGTTTGTAATCTAGCCAAAAGAAGACCAATACAAGATACAATCAGTATGCAGTCTGACAAATACTAATACTGGCAAGCCAAATTTGAAGTGTAAACTTGGCCAACAAGTTTGGTTCACTGAGGATAAACTCAGGGCTGCACGCTTTAGCAGCTGGGCCAAAGGCCCTAATTGTCAGGGATTAGTCTGAGCCATAAGCCTAGGATACCCTTTCCAAAAAAAAAAAGGTTTGGTTCACCAATTCTTCCTGATTCTCATCCTAAAGTATGGGAACATGCAAAGGCCTGTTGACTTAAGTATGTTCTAAAGTATTATTTTAATACTTGTCATAATTTACTGTTTCCTCTGCATATAAAGGGATGAGAAGGGTTAACAAGTGTCTACATCAACTCAAAAGGCTGAAGTGAAAAATACAAACATGCATGGACAAATCCGATGAACACACATGTTAAAGTTAAAGGAGAGCATTTACTGCAATGAAGGCTATAAAATGATTTCATTATGTTAACTTGCAAATCACCCATTTTGAAAGAACATATCTCTGTGATAGCTTCAAAGTAAATTTGGAGTCAATATTTGAGAGTTATCTTAGTCTCTCAGATCTAAAAGAGAAATTCTTCTCCTCTCTTTCAGTGTGTAAATTTGTCCCCTCAGATAGTTTAGGATAAAAGTCTTTCTTCCTAGTTTTCGCAACATATCTGTAATTTTATGTTTGAAATAAACTTAAAATAAAACGAGCAAATTCACTTTGTTTGTATTCAATCACCCCCTTCTACAAACATTTTATGTGTGAGTCATTGTGGTCCAGGACCAACAGGTGGTATCATAGCGGTTTGTTTAAATCATAAACAAGATCCGAAATGACTCCCGCAACTTATGATAGTGGTTCTTTAACCAAACCCCCTCAGTTTCAGAAAGAAAACTCTTCTCTTTGGAAAAATTAGATGTTTCTCTTTTTAGAAGGAGTTGACGTTCAAATCCCATTTGTTCTTATAAACGAACCTAATATTCCTACCACCTTTGCCCTCGGTGTTCAAGATGGTAATGATTCTCCATAAAAAAAACAAAGTTATTTTGAACTAACAAATTCGTAAGAATGTCTACTGCATGTTCTGATGAAGCTATTTTCGCAAGTTTGCAAGCAGAATTAAATGTTGTCCAACAGCAAAGCATTTAGCTGAGTGGTCAAAATCCAAATAGCCTCCAAAATTCACAATGAACTATGATAAATTTTTTGAACACCAAGTCTTCAGTGTCTCAACCTCAAATTCTCTCTCCACTCCCTCCGTTTCCACTAAACCGGACAATTTTCCTTTAACCCACTAATCCATTGTCCTCGACATCTACAATCGCTATTCCGACCACATGCATATTCACTACCTCGAATATTTATTTCTCTATCCTAGGCAATCAGGATGACTCAAAATTATCCTTAAGAAATGGATTTCATGCGACCATTGGGCTTAGTGCTCAAGGCTAAAGAGTTACTCCTCCAATTATGTCAATCCCTATACCAACATATGTTCGATCAGAGGAGGATATGGTCGCACGACATTTCAAAATGCTAGAAGAGCAAAACAAAAATTTTTTAGTCATGCTATCCAAGCTTCAAGGAACATTTATGCCTTTTGATGTAGAACCCTACAAGATTTCAAACCTTATCTTTCACCGACCATATACCTTCATTGACATCCCCAAGAAATATAATATTTTTCAATCCGAAATATTCTGGGACTTCTGACCCTTATGAGCATGTCGCCTAGTACAACAATTACTGTGGACCGCTTCAATTCTGCAAAATTATCAGAAAGTGTGTATGTGTAAAAGCTCTGGTTAATCAATTTTTCCAAAAATTTGCGACTAGTCGCAAAATGGAAAAACGTACTAGTGATATAAATTATGTCACTTAAATGGGTGTGGAATCTGTCGCATTTATTTCAATCGTTTCTACTCTGAACTGATTAACATTCGTAATTGTGATGTACGAATAACGATCGAAGCATACAAGAGATGTCTGGCAAAAGAATCAGAGCTATATATGGATCTAATGAAATATCCTGCAAAAAGGTTCGCAGACGTTAGAGCCACACAAGGATGTACCTGGGAGAGGCAGGTTGGTCATGCACCCAGGGCCCATAAAAATTAGGGGCCTAATTTTTTTTGTATATATTAATAGTTATAAAAAACATTTTTGGGCTAAAAATGATTTTGTTGTGGGAAATAGTTAAGCCCTTAGGTTCGTGAGAGATGAGGCATGAGAGAGGGCCCAATTAAAAAGTAATCTAAGCCCTAAAAATCTAAAATAATTGAACACTCTCAGTATCTCCATTATGAGTACCGAGAAGCTAGAAAGAAGAACACTCTCTGCCTCTCAGTTGTCTCCGATCTCCATCATTATAGTTCTCTAACTCCGATTCTCTTCTATAGCTAGCAGATTCAAATTTCAAACTGTCGTTTCATTTATCCAATGGTAATCTACAACCAAATCACGAAGAGACAATGAAGAATCCGATGCAGAGACCTCCTCCAATCCTCCAGAATCTGCTCATACCCGTTAATGGGGGTTTAGGTTAGTGATATGTTTCATTATTTATACGAATAGATTTATAATTTGAAACTCAAATCCTCCAAGCAAACTGCAATTTTCAAACGGTTTCTGATTTGATTTCATCAGTTCATTAATTCTAGTTCATGTTCATCCAACACGACACCAGGCTTTTGACTTCTGAGTTTTGGAAATTGGACAGTGATTGTAACATCTGTAAGTAACTATGTCTATTTAGTACATTTATGGAAATTTGTTTGTCTCAAAGGAGTCTACAAGAGATCACAGTTTGTTGGGGGGGGGGGGGGGGAATACAAGCACACAAGTTTTACTATTAGAATTAATTTTTGATTATTGATAAATCAAAATAGAATTTACAATTTTTTTACGAGAAATAGAAAAGGTAAACCTATTCTAAACAATCCATGAGAATCATTAAGTTTCTTGAAAAAAGATAAGAACAAGAGAGAAAAGAGCGAGAAGCAGAATGAAGGCTTAGCAAAGAAGAGGAGTCTTCTCTGCCATTTATACCCGTTGAATTAAATGCATGTCAGAGGGTACAATCCACATGTCAATAGATGAGTAGATGCATGTCCTTGTCCTTTTTATTTAGCATGCTTTGAGCCGCGTGTGTAAGAGGGGGTAGATAGTTGGTAAGCACTATTGTAGACAAGAAAGCAATTGTACTATTGTACTTTCGTCCTTTTGTGCACGAGCATATGACAAAGCCAAACCTTGTAGAAAAAGACTCATTCATCAATGATGGCTTGAATTGTTGAGAAGATTTTTAGCTATCGCTGAGTCTTGGTTTGATTGTCACACTTTGTAGACAAGTCACGATTTTACTGAATGTTGCTTCAGATCATGAGTAGATTGTCTCTATCTTCAGCTATATCTTCGACATCGTTGAAGGTTTTTTCTGTGTGAGGATTTGTCTTCGGGAATCACCTAGGTTAACTGTTACAATGCATATTCAACGATCACTGAACATGCTAGGTGTTGATCGCTGGAACTAAGACAAATAAACTAAAACAGTCCTCAGTAATTTTCATTAAGTATGAGGATCATCATCAAATCACTGAGAGAGTTTAGATCAACAAAATTGGATTTCAAGGTTCATTGCTGTATTTTATTAACTATGTCTTTTTAGTAATTGTTTATTATATTTATAAAATCTACAGACTTCAATCTTCATTCTACCAAACTCAGGTGCTTTTGTTCCAAGAATACAATCTACAAAAATCAGGTGCTTTTTTTGCAAGACTACAGTCTATAAAACTCAGGTGCTACTGTTCTTATTAGTTTGATTGTTTGAGTTGGTTATAATTGTGCAAGCATAAAGCATGATGCCTAAAAAACATTTTTTCGGAAGTGAGACAAAGAAAGAAAGAAAATTAGTTGAGCAATTAGTACAATCGCAAAAAGGGGCCATGGATAAATTTGTTAAAGGCGTAGGCACCTCTAATGAAAATTTAGATAAACATAATGTTGAGCACCAAATGTCGAATCTAATATTGAGCACCCAAATGTTGAATCTAATGTTTAACACCCAAATGTTGAATCTAATGTTGAGCATGTTGAACAATCTACCCTTTTTTTTAAGATCATAGTAAATTGGGATAATCTTGACAATAAATCAAGAGACATCTTAGTTGAAAAGGGGCCTATTAGAGAATTTAATATAGTGTTTCCTTTTACTTCACCAGCAGCTCATAGTGTCTCTGAAAACAGAACTCACCATCATTGTCGACGAAGATTATACCATATACTAGCGTGCCTATCACTTCACCATCAGTATAAGAGTCTCTGACTGGTAGGATCAATTTTACCATTAAAAGAGGTACTGGACCGAGAACATCATCTTTGGAAAATTTGATGGCGTGCTCTTTCTTGTGAGGCGCATCGTCCTTAGAAGCCGGAATGGATTTTCTTCGGCGAGAAGACTTCAGTGGTAGAGTTACTTCTACAATTTTTGATATTCTTTCAAAGAACTCGTTCAGTACAGGCTCGACCACTCATTTTTACTTGGACTTGGATTTCTGAATTGCTTATCGAATCTCCAACCATTTAGTGAATCCATACTTCTTCAAGAATGAAGGGAATTCAGTGACTGCGGTTTGATCATCCCTGAAGATGACCATAGACACTACAATACCTGCATCCTTGGGTCTTCTAGAGATTATGACATCTATGATTTTGTTTTTTATCAGTCTTGATTTAGCCTAATCTCTGTACCAGTTCAACTCTTACTCTTCTTGAGATAATATCAGTTCGTTTTCCTTTTCAGCTTCCTTCAGGATTAGAGCTTGAGCATAAAGTGGAATTTTCTTCTTGAATCTCCTTTCAATGTGAGTTTATTCAAAACATGTTGATAAAGTGTATTGTTTTTGTTGCAAGTTGTTCAAGTCTAAGAACTATAAAAATGCAATAGCTAATGATGGATTTAGAGATCGGAAGCATCTTGGTGACAAACTTAAAGAACATGCGAATAGTATTGAACATATGAGCAATATGTTATCTTGGAATGAATTAAGAATAAGGCTAAATACAATCCAAACGATTGATAAATACTTACTACAAGAGATTATAATAGAGAAAGAACATTGGAGACAAGTTTTAGTATGAATAATTGTCGTTGTGAAATGTATTGCCAAATATTCTTTACCTTTTAGAGGATCTAATGAGAAGTTATATCAATTTGGGAATGGTAATTTTTTGAGATTAATTGAAATGATTGGAGAATTTGATGTGATACTTCAAGATCATATTAGGCGCATTCAAACAAACTGGTTTTTCTTTCACACAAGAATTAGGGAAATCATTAGATTCTTCTTTCGGAATCATGACATTCATTATCATTATCTTGGTTCTAAAATTCAAAATGAGTTGATTTCTCTTTTGTCTCGTAGTGTTAAAAATTCTATCATAAAAATTATCCAAAAGGCTAAATATTTTTCTGTGATTCTTGACTCTACATCGGATGTGAGTCATCAAGAGCAAATGAGTTTAATAATAAGACGTGTGAATATATCTGGTAATAAAATAAAAATAGAAGAGTATTTTCTATAATTTTTAAAGGTTGATGATACATCTAGTTTAGGATTGTTCCATGAACTATTAGACGTACTTAAATCTCTTGACCTTAGTGTTGATGATGTGAGGGATCAAGGCTCTGACAATGGTTCTAACATAGAGGGAAAACACCTAGGGGTGCAAAACCGGTTAGTTGAAATTAATCCAAAAGTCATTGTATATGCCATGTGCTTGTCATAGCCTTAATCTTACTCTTAGTTATATGGCTTATTCTTGTGTTAAAGCTGTTTTGTTTTTTGGAATTGTACAACAGATATACACATTATTTTCTAGTTCCACAAAATATCGAAGGTGTTACTTGATAATTTACTAAGTAGAATTTAATTTGTTTAGTGTTAAAAATTTTATATACTTAGTTGTTTCAAAATACATATTCAGTATATTTTTCTTTCTACATTGATATATCAATACTTGTGTTCTCATATCTGTGTAAGTGGGTCTGTGCATATTTCGAGGGGGAGTGAAACAGGAGAATATTCTGAAGAGAACATCTGATCTTATCTAATTCTGAGGGGGAGTGAAGTTCATTTCTGTAAGGGGAGTAAAAGAGCTCAATAGGTGAATCATATCAAATCAAATTTGCGCCTCCTATAGAACGCTTCTTCGACTCACTTTTGCAGAATCTAGAGTTGTCTTTTTTCTAGCGTAGTCATGACCAAGATGATTCAAATCACCAAGGTCGTGAGGGGGTGAAGTTACAGAGAAGACAAAGAGACAAAGAGTTCAAAGTTTATCTGCTCAAGATTCTATTTCTTCAACTATACTTGTCCTTTTGCTGTTCTAGCTCCGACCACCACAACTTCTTCGAGTACATTTGAAAGAGGTGCATCGTCTAGAGTACAAGTTGTTGTACCTGTTTCTGAACCGATTGTTCTTTAATGATTATTACAAACTGGTCCAGTATTGTCAAGACAGCAAAGGCAACAGAGATTAAAAGATACTGAGAAGATTTTTTTTTAGTCAAGAAGCTTCGCTAAGTCGCTTTGATGGTTTGGGTTGATTTAGAAGATGCATATTGAAGACCACAACGCCAATGATTACTAAGGGGGTGATTTTTAAGTCAGATTTTATAGTAATCATTGTATTTATTATATCTGTGGCCTTAATAACTGTTTAGCTTGCTTTTCTGTATGTGTTTAGGCCCTGGGTATTTAAGTCCCTTGTGGCTTTGTTGTGTGTAAGAAACTCACGCATATTCTAATAGAACTCACTTTCTGCACTTGAATCTCTCTCTCTACTTTCTCTCTCTAAGATTTAGAGTGATCTTGGATTATCAATAATGTTTGAAATATGACTGTAAAATCTTTATGCAATACACGTTGGGAGAGTAGAGTAAAATGTGTGAAATCCATTAGATATCAAGCTCCTCAAATAAGATCGTCTTTACTTGAATTATCAAAAGCATGTGAGGATGCGAAGTCGAAAAGTGAAACGGAAAGTTTGGTAAGTGCAATTGAAAATTTTGAGGTTTTACTTGGTATTGTTATTTGGTATGATATTTTATTTGCAATAAACATGGTTAGTAAAAAGTTGCAATTCAAATCTATGTGTATTAATGCTACCATGGAACAATTTGAAGGTGTGATGAAGTACATTTAGAAATATAGGAATGATGGGTTTGCATCAAGTATGGATACCGCTAAAAAAGTAGCGTGTCAAATTAATATAGATCTTGGATTTCTAACTAAGGGTCGTATTATTAGAAAAAACAGTTCGATGAAAATAACAATGAAGTGGATATGCAAGCATCGGAAGAAGAATCTTTTTGAGTTAACTATTCTCTAACCATTGTGGATATGGAAATTTCTTCATTAAATAATAGATTTGAACAATTAAAGAAGTTTGAAAGTATTTTTAGATTCTTATTTGATATTGATAATCAAAAGGCATTGGATGAGAATGAATTGACGAGATGTGCTAATTTTGCTAATACCTTTTGTCATAATAATGTGTTAGACGTGGATTTAAATGATTTTTTTTTTCTGAATTAAAGGTGTTGCAAGTGACTTCACCATATAAATCAATGTCGGCGGTTGAGATTCTTGAGTTTGTCCAAATTGCAGATTGTTACCCTAATGTTTCAGTTGCTTATCGAATTACGTTGACAATTCCTATGACCGTAGCATCTGTCGAAAGGAGTTTTTTAAAGTTGAAGTTATTGAAGACATACTTGAGGTCATCAATGTCACAAGAAAGGCAAAACAGATTGGCGATACTATGTATTGAAAAAGATATGCTAGATAGTATTGATTTAGATACTATTATTGACGATTTTGTGTCCAAGAATGCTCGAAGAAGTTATTTTGTATGAATTATTTATATTTAAAATTTTGTTTTTTTCTAATAAAAACAATTTTTAAAGATTTTTATTTCATAGATATGAAGGGCACATTTTTTATAAATCGGACAAGACCCATAAAATATCAGGAACAACCCTGGAGCCACAACGATCGTGCATATGCGAATCGAGGATGATTTCTGTGTGTCCCTGTGATTAACGATTCAATTCAAGCAAAACGATTTAAACAACAATATAAACCAAATCTGATACGATTAATCGAATGATTCAAACGGTTACAAGTTTGATGAAGAAATCTCTCTCCTTGTCTTTCTCTTTCACGCAACTCTCTCTCTCTTTCTCTCTGTTTCTCTCTTTCACGGCGCACCACCTCCAACCACACACACTTCTAAACCTAATTAACACACATAAACTTATTTATACCTAAAACCTATTTATTTTAAGGAAAGGACTATAAACGAAAATACAGAAAATAAACTTTGACTATTTATTACAAAGGACCCTAGACTATTTGTTGAGAGTCGACTTTATTAGCTTTGACTTCAGATTTCCATCTTCAGATAATGATGATCTTGAATCCAATAAAACTGTGCTTTAACAATCTCCCCCTTTGGATCAAGATCATTACTAAAAAGATTTAGCAATTCAATCCTTCTCTTTAGCAATTCAATCCTTCTTTTTTTCTCTTCAGAAAGTAGCAATCCTCCCCAATCGATGATAATCACATCTCATGGAACGAAATTACCTCCAGTTTCAGCTCGGAATGCTTTAGCAAATCATCTTCAAAGAAAATTTCTTCAATTCAGCATATCTTCAGAAAATTTTTCAATCTTTCAAAAACTTGTGTTTTCTTCATTTCTTGGTTGACGCTTCTCCCCCTTTTTGATGAAAAGAGCAAAGAGTTCATCAAAACTAATATCTCCAAGAAATTCCTTCCACCACTGATCTTGCAAACAGAACCACTGATTATCCGTCAATTCATAAAGACGTGCATCCAGATCTTTGCAAATCCAGACAAAATAGAAAGGTAACACCTGAATCAACAAATGAACCAGTTAAAGCTGCCTGTCAGTAACACAAAGTCACTGTGTATAACAAATACACAATATAAAGGACCTTTTATGATGTTCACTCCCCCAGGGATTCCATTCAATCATCGAAAAACCACAAAGGTAATATCTATGAACGTTATGACAAAGAAACAAATTCTTTGTGTGTTCGTGCAAGTGATAGAATAAATTAAGCATATGATGATTGCTTATAAGGCTCAAAATGTGTAAACCACTGAGACAACAGGTAGTTAAACACAAACTCAATGTGCATTAGTGAAGTGTGAAGGTGGGGCAAACTTCCTTCTTTTCAATATCCAGATTTTCCAAATGAAAATCAGATAGCATATGTGTTGCCTCCCCTTTGAAAGTAAAACATTTTCTTGTTGAGAAGAAAATGAGTGGTAGGTAGGGTAAAGGCAAGAGTTGGCATGGGCTAGTTGCCTGTTTCAATAATGTTCACAAAGAAGTTGTGAAACATTAGTAATGTGGTTGCCCGACTCAGAAAGTAGTTGGTGTAGAGTTTAATATTCTTTTACTCTGTTCTCTCACCCTCTTTCTTTGTATCATTAAGCTCACAGCTAACCAAACTCTCTTTTACAATTTCACTCATCACACATCCCACACTCATTTCTTTTGACTCCTTACACTCAATTACTAAGGATTAACTTCTTGGGTAGGAGACACTGGTTAACGTGAATCCATAGAAGTTCAGTTAAGTCCTAGCACACTGAACCCATGTTATCCTATAAAGCATATGATACTCAGATGGTTTAACTTTATCAGTTAAAGTGCATAGATGAAGCAGAAAACATTTAAAATCATACTTCCAGTTCAAGAAATCTATTTGAGAATCGGGAAGTGGTTTGAACATTTAAGAACATGTTTTCTTATGATTGAAAGTTGTCCTTCTTTCAACCATAAATGAGATGAAGATAAGGAATTATACCTTTTGAGTGCAGTCTTACATCTCACGAAGTCAAGCGTAAAGTCATAAATATATGATCTTGTAAGCATCTCTCAACCTGCAAAAGTCTAAAAGTCTAGTCAAAGTAACTTTATTCACTGAAATTAAAATGACATTAAGCAGTAAAACAATTAATGTACAAGTTCTGGTCAGAGACAATTAGAAGTCATAGCCATACTCCATTGACTTGGACGCTCCCCCTAAAATCATGCATCACTAATAAGTCATCAGTAAACACAATGCATTTAAATATGCTCCCCCTCAAAGTAACATTGACCATCTATGAAGTAAGTCTCACACTCCCCCAAAGATCATGAACAAACTATTAAAGAGCAGATATCTTGCGGAAATAATGATAAAGAAATGATGAAAAGATACAATAAGAAACTTTAATAGGTAACCACCGATAGGTCTTAAGATTTAGCATACCAAGCCTAGAGACAAGAAAATTGAATCTCTTTCCATCAAAAGGTTTGGTGAATAAATCTACAAGCTGAAAATCAGTTTTTACAAAGTAAAGTTTAATTGTTCCCTTTCCCACATTATCTTTTATAAAGTGCTACGGTATCACTGATACCTGACATCTATGTGTTTAGTCTTAGTATGCTGAACAGGATTAGCTGTAATCGCAATAGCGCTATTCGAGTCACAATAGATCGGGATTCTATTGAAATGAAACCCATAGTCTCGCAGTTGTGTTCTCATTCACAAGACTTGAGAACAGCAGCTAGCAACAGCTACAATTCTGCTTCGGCCGTTGATGTGGAGACACATAATTGCTTCTTCGATGCCCAACTGACGAGTTTATCTCCGAGGAATTGTATATGGCCCAAGGTGCTCTTCCTATCTAACATGCAACCAACATGATCTGCATCTGAATAAGCTGTTAGTTCAAAGCTTGTATCCTTAAGATACCACAGACCAAGATCTGCAGTCCCCTTCAGATACCTGAAAATCTGCTTTACATCAGACAAATGGGATTCTTTGGGATTGGCCTGATATCTAGCGCATAAGCATGTAGAAAACATTATATCCGGCCTACTGGAAGTAAGATACATTAAAGAACCTATCATCCCTCTATAAGTCCTAACATCAACAACCTTTCCCAAAAGATTGGTGCCAATCTTAGTACCAGGTGCCATTGGGGTACCAATCAGTTTACAATTTTCCATTTTGAACTTCCGAAGAATATCAAGAATGTATTTAGATTGATTGATAAAAATCCCCGTTGAAAATTGTTTGATTTGCAATCCGAGAAAGAAATTCATCTCTCCCATCATGCTCATCTGAAAACGTGACACCATGAGGTTTGCAAAATTCTTACAGTACTTAGGATTTGTATAACCAAAAATAATATCATCCACATATATTTGAATAAGAATGATATCGCCTTTATCCTTTTTAATGAAAAGATTGGTATCGACCGTACCTTTTGTAAAACCTGACTTGACCAAGAATTGAGATAAGATATCATACCAGGCGCGAGGGGCTTGTTTCAGTCCATAAAGAGCTTTATCTAATATGTAAACGTGATTAGGCTTATCTGGATTTACAAACCCTTCTGGCTGTGAGACGTAGACTTCCTCCTTGAGTACTCCATTCAGAAAAGTTGTCTTCACGTCCATTTGATAGACGGTGAAGTTCTTGTGAGCTGCGTAGGCTAAGAACATCCGAATTGCTTCTATACGCGCCACTGGAGCATAAGTCTCATCATAGTCTATCCCTTTCTCTTGCCTATATCCCTTGGCAATAAGTCGTGCTTTATTTCTGTTAACGGTACCATCTTCATCTTTCTTGTTTTTGAACACCCATTTCGTACCAATGATGGTTTTACCTTCAGGTTTGGTACGAGTCTCCAGACTTTGAGTGCTTCAAACTGATTCAGCTCATCCTGCATCGCAGTAACCCAATCTGAATCGGCAAGGGCCTCAGATACGTGAGTAGGCTCGATCTTGCTCAGAAAGGATTCATGCATACATAGATTTGATGTTGAAGACCTAGTTTGCACCGGTTTTGAAGGATCTCCAATGATTTGATGTATCGGGTGCTCTTTGGTCCACTTATGTTCATGAGGGAGTGGATTAGATGTAGATTGATCATTGTCAGCATCTAGGAATCCACTGTTATCTCCTACAGATAGTTCAGACTGAATGGGGGTTTCAGTTGAAGTAGTAGTTGCAGTAGGTACAGCTTGATCAGTCCTTACAGTACTTCCTACTGAGTCAGCTACTTCTGTCTCGTAAGTGTTGGTCACAACTTCAACAATAGGAGTAGGTATTTGAACTGGAACTTCTTGCCGAATCGGGGAATTGGATTCAATAGAGATATCGGAAGTGGTTGGATGTGTAGTCATCGAGTCTGCCATTCTGTCAACCACAACAGATTTAGGCACATTAGATCCAAGAAATTCATCATAAAACAGTTCAAATAATAAATTCAAATCAGATAATTTAGTAGTAGACGATGAAGCGCCATCTGATTTTTTCTCTTGAGGTGCAGGTCCTGGACTGGTTGGCCCAGAAGCTAGTACTCCGGTAATTACGAGTTCTGAACTGACATGCTCAGAAGCCATTTCCTCATCGAATGTAACATTGACGCTTTCGATCACAGTCTTCGACTTCTTCAAGTAAAACCGATATGCAGTAGATGTAGAGGAATAACCAACGAAGATGCCCTCATCCGTCTTAGCACTGAACTTGTTCAGATTCTCTATGTCATTTAGAACATAACAGTTACAACCAAAAACATGAAAATATTTAATGGTTGGTGTTCGGTTGTTGATCAACGCATACGGAGTCTTCTGAAATCTGCGGTGTATCATGGAGCGATTCTGAGTGTGACACGCAGTCGATACAACTTCAGCCCATTAAAATTGAGGTAATTCAGATTGGCTGAGAATAGTTCGAGCGGCCTCGACAAGTGTACGATTTCGTCTTTCGACGACTCCATTCTTTTGAGGCGTGCGAGCAACAGAGTATTGATGTGATATCCCGACCTATTCGAGATATTCTTCAACTATTTTGTTCTTAAACTTTGTGCCGTTGTCAATTCTTAGAATCTTGACTTGTTTCTGCAGATTGACTTGGGTCGTCTTCAGAAATGTAATGAGAACTTCAGGAGTCTCATCTTTAGACCGTAGAAACTTGACCTAAGTGTATCGCGTATAGTCGTCCACGATAACTAGCACGTACTTCTTTCCGCCTAAGCTTTGCGTTCGAATAAGACCGCATAAATCTATATGTAACACCCTATAATTTGCGGAAATAAATTTTTTGAAAAAGAATTCAGCAAAAGACTAACTTGCGGAATAAGGTGTAACAATTTCAAAGTACAGATTAATCCAATGGGGTACAGAGTAGTCATTAATGTGGTATATAAATGAAGCATTTTTACAACCTACTAATCTACAATTATATCTAGATTAGGGACGGGTGTCGCTATACTTCCAAAATAAGTCTTCAAAAGAATCTCTCACGACCCCAAGGGTCGCTCCCTCAGCCCCGACGAGCCCCACTGCTAAGATAACCTGCCAACATGACAACCAAGAACAAGCGTTAGGCTAAAGCCTAGTGAGAACAAGCCAAATAAAAAGAGAGTACTAAACCCAAATGGTGTCACGCGGTGAGTATGGCCATGAGCTAAGTCAAGAAATCAAATAAACCATTAGTGATTAAACATGGTATAAGTAATACCCAAAATCACATAACGAGCTCAACCCCTCTAGATCTGTTGCTCAAAACATTCAAGTCAACCCCTCTGGATCTATCCTTGAGAGTTCCCCAAAACAGGGGGAACCCAAGCACCAAATGGGATTACACCTTACTGCACCATGAGACACTGCCCGACCGTATAGGCCCACAACCTACTTATCATGGCAACCCAATGCCTATCCCGTGCTAAAACGTGAACCAAATGTCCAAAACAGGGGGCATAAGGACACCGTGCCTATGGATCCATTGCACTAAGACTCAAAGCCAAAGCATGTCATTTCAGAGCATACTCATATTAAATCAGATATACATGCAATTCATATGAACAACGGTTCAATTCTATAAATCTTGATCCTTGAAAATATGGGATTTTTAGAGAGTATTTCCCAACGACAATCAGTCACTTTGAAATCAGGTTTTCCACATTTAAATAATACATTTATCACATAGCATTCGAAATACAGACCGATTTAGCTTAAGGACTCACCTCAGATGTCTTCCTGCTAAAAGACTGCTTCTTACGATCGCTACCTACGACAACACCGTTAAATCGGTAAGCCCAAAGATACAGACAACACGCTGACTTACAACTCTAGAATACGAGTACAACAAACTGCCAAACACAGTTACGGTCGAGTACCAAAACCGGTCGAACAGGCAAAACCGGTCGAACAGGCAACACCGGTCGAGCCCGACATCCGGTCGAACCGATGACCGGTCGAACCGATGTCCGGTAGAACCGATGTCCGGTCTTAGGTCAAACTAGTCGAACTACCATTCGGTCGAAGGACCCCTCGGTCGAAGGACCATCGGTCGAATCGACCATCGTCTTGTTCATCAAGAACAGATCGACAGAACCCAGATCCAAAAATGAGAAATACTCAGATCTCACAATGGAACGGTTTAAAACCTTCACAACGAGATTCTACACGGCTAAAAGCATTCAGATCGAAGCATTAAGCTAGATTCGTACCTTGATTTGGAGAAAACGATCGACCTCTTATCTCCTGCTTCCTTCTCTTTCTCTCTCTGATTTCTCAAGAAATCAGATTGTGATATTTTAGAAAATATCTGAATTCTGATTTATATTTATATAACCCAAGTTACATTTTACCCCCTTGAACTTTGGGTAAAAGTCAACTTTTCACCCAACCCCAAAATAGCGGGTGTTACAATTCTCCCCAACTTGGAGAAGATTTCGTCCTCGAAATCTCGGCTATGGGAAGAGGTGAGGGTACCTCCGCCTCAAGTCCTCTTCCGATTCCCAAGTCACATTGGCACCTCGATGGTGCTTCCACTGAACCTTGACCATTGTGACTTCCCGGTGACGAAGCTTCTTCGTCTTCCTTTCCAAAATCGCCTCAGGTTCTTCAACGCAACGATTCCCTTCATCTACTCTGATCTCGGAGAGTGGGATGACACTCTCCTCTTTCGCTAGACACTTCCGTAGATAGCACACGTGAAACGTGTTATGAATTCCCTTCATCTCTGGTGGAAGTTCCAGTCGATAAGCTTGAAGTCCTACCCGCCTCGTCACAGTGAACGGTCCAAGGAAACAGGGGCTCAACTTCCCACGCTTCCCAAATCTAATAATTCCCTTCCAAGGGGACACCTTTAACATAACCCGATCTCCCACTTGGAATTCCATTGGCCGTCTTTTCTTATCGGCGTAACTTTTCTGTCGATCTTGAGCCGCCTTCAAACGTTCGCGGATGCCCTTGACCTTGTCCGCCGTTTCTTGTACAACTTCCGGTCCGACGAACTGCTTTTCCCCCGCCTCGAGCCAACATACGGGAGTTCGACACTTGCGACCGTATAACGCTTCAAACGGTGCCATCCCTATACTTGAGTGGTAGCTATTATTGTACGCAAACTCCACCAAAGGCAGGTGCGTATCCCAACTACCCCCAAAGTCGATCACGCATGATCTTAACATGTCTTCTAGCGTCTGGATTGTCCTCTCGCTTTGTTCGTCAGTTTGGGGATGGTAGGCCGTGCTCAACTTCACACGTGTACCCAATTCCTTTTGTAAGCCATCCCAAAAATGCGACGTGAACCGACTATCCCGATCAGAGACTATAGATAGCGGTACGCCGTGCCGGGAAATTACTTCATCGATGTACAACTTCGCCAATTTATTCATTGGCAAGGTCTCCCGCATGGCCAAGAAGTGAGCACTTTTGGTCAAGCGGTCAACTATAACCCAAATGGTGTCGTGACCTTTTAAGGTCTTTGGTAGTTTTGTCACGAAATCCATCGTGATGTGTTCCCATTTCCACTCCGGAATTTCCAAGGATTGCAAACTTCCGTAGGGTCTTTGGTGCTAAGCCTTCACTTGTAAACAAGTCACACACTGTTCCACATAGCGCGCCACATCGAGCTTCATGACTGGCCACCAATAATGCAATTTCAAATCTCTATACATTTTCGTGCTTTCCGGGTGAATGGAGTATTTTGACTTGTGGGTATCTTCGAGAAGAAGTTCTCTATTACCCCCAATCTTAGGCACCCAGACTCACCCATTGAAAAGCTTCACCCCTCGACTATCTTCAGTCAACAAAAGATGTTGTTTCGCCATGACTTCTCATTTGAGGTTTTCCTCTAGCAAGGCTTCGACTTGCGATTCCTTGATTCTGTCAATGAGTGTTGAAGTTATATCAATCCGTGCAAAGGTAGCACGAGAATTTCCCCCACAGACTTTCCGACTTAAAGCGTCGGCCACAACGTTTGCCTTACCCAGATGGTAGAGCAATTCGCAGTCATAATCCTTCAACAACTCCAACCATCTCCGCTGTCTCATGTTCAACTCTTTCTGATTAAAGATGTGCTTAAGACTCTTGTGATCAGTATAAAGAGTGCACTTCGTACCGTAAAGGTAGTGCCGCCACAATTTCAATGCAAACACCACTGCTGCCAATTCCAAGTCATGAGTAGGGTAGTTACCTTCGTGCACTTTAAGTTGCCTTGATGCGTAAGCGATCACCTTCCCTCTTTGCATCAAGACACAACCCAAACCCATCTTCGACGCATCGCTGTACACCATAAAATCTTCCGTCCCGTCTGGTAAGGATAGGATAGGAGCTTCACAAAGCTTCTTTTGTAAGGTGCGGAACGCCTCTTCTTGCCTCTCGGTCCACACAAATTTCACGTTCTTCCGGGTCAAGATCGTCAACGACGAGGCTATCTTCGAGAAATCTTGAATGAATCTCCGGTAGTATCCTGCCAAACCTAGGAAACTTCGGATTTCAGACGGATTCTTGGGAGGTTCCCAATTCGTCATTGCCTCAATCTTTGCGGGATCCACTTTTACTCCTTCCTTTGAAACTATATGCCCCAAAAATTGAACTTCTGGAAGCCAAAAGTCTTTCTCGTCTTAACACATCCAAAACTTCACGGAGATGCTGCTCATGCTCTTCTTCATTCTTGGAGTAAACTAAGATGTCGTCGATGAATACAATTATCGACTTGTCGAGGAACGGTTGACACACTCGGTTCATCAAGTCCATAAATATCGCCGGTGCGTTGGTTAGGCCGAATAGCATCACCAGAAACTCGTAGTGCCCATAGCGAGTTCTAAATGCCGTCTTTGGGATGTCGCTCTTTGCTACCTTCACTTGGTGATATCCCGACCGAAGGTCAATCTTTGAGAAACAACCCGCTCCTTGAAGTTGATCGAACAGGTCATCGATTCTTGGAAGTGGATACCTGTTCTTCACCGTCACTTTGTTCAGTTCCCTGTAGTCGATACACATTCTCATTGTACCGTCCTTTTTCTTGACGAACAGTACCGGAGCTCCCCACGGTGACGAGCTCGGTCGAATGAAACCTTTCTCGAGAAGGTCTTGAAGTTGAACCACCATCTCTTGCATTTTGGTAGGAGCCAAACGATAAGGAGCTCGAGCAATCGGAGCCGCTCCTGGAATGAGGTCAATACGAAAGTCCACAACACGATCAGGAGGCAACCCGGTCAAGTCTTCCGGGAATACATCGGGAAACTCGCGTACCACCCTAACCTCTTCCAACTTCCGTTGGTCGAGTTTGGTATCGATGGCATAAGCCAAGAAAGATACGCATCCTTTCGCCAAACACTTCCTAGCTTTGATTACTGAAATAATCGCCACATCGCCTTTCCTTCCTTCGCCGTAGATTATAGTTGCTTCTCCGTTTGCCATCGGTAAACGGATCATTTTCTTGGAACACACTATTTCGGCATGGTTCTTAGATAACCAGTCCATACCCACCACCACGTCGAACCTGCCAATTTGCATCGGCAGTAAATTAATGGGAAATTTCTTTCCCTTAAGCTCTAACATGCAGTCTTTAAGGATACTACGAATTAGAACCTGACCTCCATTTGCTATTTCTACCACAACAGCATTCTCTAACATACTCATAGACATAGCAAGCCTTTGACAGAACAATTCAGATATGAACGAGTAGCTAGTACCAGAATCAAATAACACACGTGTAGGTACGGAATTTAGAGAGAACGTACCCGACACCACATCGGTCGATGCTTTTGCTTCCTCGGACGACATCTGGAAAGCCCTTCCAGTCGACCGCGGAGGTTCCAACTTCTTCCCGCCAGATCCTCCGGTCTTCAGTTTCGGGCATTCCGTCCTAACGTGCCCCGGTTCCTTACACTCGAAACATAATTGCCCCTTTTGAGGGCAATCTCTGTACGTGTGACCCGTCTTCCCGCACTTGTAGCACACTCCAGGAACAAAGTTGCACGGGCCGAAATGTTTGTTTCTACACCTGGAGCACCACTTGGCATCACGTCTAGGATCAGCTCCTCGCTGAGCGCTGTTGTTGGCAAAAAAGGGTTTCTTTGAGGGCATCGAACTTCCCACCCATTTCCGCTTCTCGATTTGGCGAACACTTTTCTCCTTGCCGAGACTGTAAGCATCTTCCATAAGTTGAGCTTCTTCCATTGCCTCCCGAAGGGTGGAGGTCTTTGTCACACGAGCCATCGACATCATGTCCGATGGGAGACCCTTGATGTAAGCCTTGATCTTATCTTTCTCTGTCGGGACCATATGTCCCACAAAGCCCAACTTATCCATGAAGAGACGGTTGTACTCCCTCACAGACATACCTCCCTTCTTCAAGTTCTGGAATTCATCCTTGATTCGGTCTAACGACCTCTCGTTACAGTACTCCTCTAGCAGTTTTTCTTTGAAGGTGGACCAAGGCAATTGGTCCAGAACAGTCGGCTCCAGCGAAGCAGAGTACACATCCCACCATGTAAGAGCTATTCCCCGCAACATTCGGGAACCAAAAATTACTCTCTGCTCCTCCCCACATTCGCTTGAGCGAAAAGCTTGTTCCATCTCTCGAACCCAGGCCATACAATCTAGCGGATTGTCTGAGCCTTTAAATTCTGGGGGTCGGCAACCCAGAAAAGCCTTGAACGTGCAAGTCCGCGCTGTTCGACTGACGCCCAGGGTTGCAGTCACCACAAGGGAAATTACAGGTCCGGTACCCCCGGATCCTGCAACAATCACATTCTCGCCAACCGTTTCGTGCCTATGTTTGTTAGCGTCTCGGTCCTCAAGAAGTTTCAAGAATACTTCCTGCTGTTGAGCCATGGCCCTGTTCATGGCCAACATCATACGATCCATCATTCTCGTCTCTGCCGTCACTTCTTCGATAATAGGCTCGTCATCCTCCAAATTTCGTCGAGGAATATGCTCGGGTCCTCCACCCAGCACATTGCTCACACGTACTGTTTCCCCCACTACGGTCGCCAGCGGATGGTCGGCCGTAGGTATGTCGGCCTCCTGGCCTTCCGGATGACTCCTGGTATTAACCATGGTTCTGCTTAACGCAATCAAGCAAAAGAACGGGATAAGGATTACGGGAAAACACAGAGAACGTACTTCTACACTTATCAATCATTATAACAACAGTAATTTAAGTATGCTCACGTAAGACATTTTCATAATAATGTTAGCTAAGTGAAATTATGAATGTATAATACGCAAGAGTGCTTATTACCATCGTTACAACTTTCAACTTGTGCAAGTTTCCGTTGACCCTAAGACCATCCTATCTTATAAGATCTACCCCATCTCACGAGTCGTAACTTAATAGTCTCAGCTTAAGTCTAGGCATCTTACAGTCATACCTAGTTCACTTAAACCAAGGCTCTGATACCAACTTGTAACACCCTAGAATTTGCAGAAATAAAATTTTTGAAAAAGAATTCAGCAAAAGACTAACTTGCGGAATAAGGTGTAACAATTTCAAAGTACAGATCAATCCAACGGGGTACAGAGTAGTCATTAATGTGGTATATAAATGAAGCATAAAACGACAACTTATTAATCTACAATTATATCTAGATTAGGGACGGGTGTCGCTATACTTCCAAAATAAGTCTTCAAAAGAATCTCTCACGACCCCAAGGGTCGCTCCCTCAGCCCCGACGAGCCCCACTGCTAAGATAACCTGCCAACATGACAACCAAGAACAAGCGTTAGGCTAAAGCCTAGTGAGAACAAGCCAAATAAAAAGAGAGTACTAAACCCAAATGGTGTCACGCGGTGAGTATGGCCATGAGCTAAGTCAAGAAATCAAATAAACCATTAGTGATTAAACATGGTATAAGTAATACCCAAAATCACATAACGAGCTCAACCCCTCTAGATTTGTTGCTCAAAACATTCAAGTCAACCCCTCTAGATCTATCCTTGAGAGTTCCCCAAAACAGGGAGAACCCAAACACCAAATGGGATTACAACTTACTGCACCATGAGACACTGCCCGACCGTATAGGCCCACAACCTACTTATCATGGCAACCCAATGCCTATCCCGTGCTAAAACGTGAACCAAATGCCCAAAACAGGGGGCATAGGGACACCGTGCCTATGGATCCATTGCACTAAGACTCAAAGCCAAAGCATGTCATTTCAGAGCATACTCATATTAAATTAGATATACATGCAATTCATATGAACAACGGTTCAATTCTATAAATCTTGATCCTTGAAAATATGGGATTTTTAGAGAGTATTTCCCAACGACAATCAGTCACTTTGAAATCAGGTTTTCCACATTTAAATAATACATTTATCACATAGCATTCGAAATACAGACCGATTTAGCTTAAGGACTTACCTCAGATGTCTTCCTGCTAAAAGACTGCTTCTTACGATCGCTACCTACGACAACATCGTTAAATCGGTAAGCCCAAAGATACAGACAACACGCTGACTTACAACTCTAGAATACGAGTACAACAAACTGCCAAACACAGTTACGGTCGAGTACCAAAACCGGTCGAACAGGCAACACCGGTCGAACCCGACATCCGGTCGAACCGATGACCGGTCGAACCGATGTCCGGTCTTAGGTCACACTGGTCGAACGACCATTCGGTCGAACGACCATTCGGTCGAAGGACCCCTCGGTCGAAGGACCATCGGTCGAATCGACCATCGTCTTGTTCATCAAGAACAGATCGACAGAACCCAAATCCAAAAATGAGAAATACTCAGATCTCACAATGGAACGGTTTAAAACCTTCACAACGAGATTCTACACGGCTAAAAACATTCAGATCGAAGCATTAAGCTAGATTCGTACATTGATTTGGAGAAAACGATCGACCTCTTATCTCCTGCTTCCTTCTCTTTCTCTCTCTGATTTCTCAAGAAATCAGATTGTGATATTTTAGAAAATATATGAATTCTGATTTATATTTATATAACCCAAGTTACATTTTACCCCCTTGAACTTTGGGTAAAAGTAAACTTTTCACCCAACCCCAAAATAGCGGGTGTTACACTATATGCAACAACTCTAATGGAGAGCTGGTACTCGGTTCAGGCTTTGGTTTATATGGAGCTCTCTTCATCTTTCCCTTTTCACATGCTGCACATAGGTGTTCTTTTTCATACTTCAGCTCAGGAAGTCCTTTCACTAGCTTTCCACTGACCAGCTTATTAATGTACTGAAAGATGAGGTGAGAAAGTCGTCGATGCCATAACCATCTTTGTTGCATTGAGGCCTTTGATAATAGACATACCTGATTGTCAGCCTGGACCTTTGACAAGTTGATGGTGTAGAGGTTTGACTTCCGAGTGCTGACCAATAGTTCTTTCCCGTCTTCAGTGCATACTGCACATGTCTTGGCCTTAAAATTTACCTCCAAGTCTTTGTCGCAGAACTGTCCAATACTGAACAAGTTGTGTCCTGAGCCTTCAACGTTGCTCACCTTCTTAGTCGTGAGATTTTCGTGTACAACATCACCATATCCCAGAATTGGTGAAAACTTATCATTTCCAAAACGAACTGTGTCACAGTATTTGTCCGTATAATTAGACAACATACTCTTCTGCCTGGTCATATGCCTGGAACACCCACTATCCAAGTACCACATATGACGGGTCTGCACAAAACAAATCAGGAAAGAAGAGGTTTAGGTACCCATTTATAAATGGGACCTACAGTGTCAGTACATGATTTAGGCACCCATTTAAATTTGGGCCCGCTTTTTCTTTGAAAACCATAAGCATGATGAGAAGAATGATAACGATAAGATGAATCAATATATGAACCAACCAAACATCAGAATAGTTACGAGAAGCATAATCCAATCCACCAAAATTTGAAAACTTTTTATTAGAAGGAGCTAACTGGAATAATTGCTTTATGGAATATTTCTTGCGAGAATCAACAAGATTAGATTTAAAAGTAGCAACATTCACAATCAATTCATCTTTACTAGAAGTCTTTTTATTCAAATTAAAACTAGAACTAGATTTAGCTTTCTCGTCTATCTTTTGTTTCGCTATCCATGCTGACTTAACTCCAAGCCTTTCCTATCTGACATCAGAAACATTTGAAACTCTAGAGTTAGAATGGTGAGAATCAGAAGAATGCTTCTTCTTTGGCTTACCTGTGGTGATCGGTTTCTGTGAATGTTGAGATTTTCTTTTCTTACCTTTCGCATTCTTAGATGTCACAGAAACTGATTTGTCAACTTTCGTTGATGTTTCACCTTTTTCAAACACACTGGGTAATCCGAAAGAATTAACAACACAAGATGAATGATCAGGAAGTTTGGAAGTAAAGTCAAACTGAGCAACACAATCGTTTAGAATACCATCATAGTTTAAGAAATTAAGCTCATTTTCAAGAGAACCAGATCTATCATCAGATTTTAAAGCCTTGGAAAGTTTAGAAAACTCAGTATTTTTGAACACTTTCGAAAATACAGTTTGTTCTAAGTCCATCAAAATTCTTTCTTCTGTAAGAGTATTCTCGAGTTCAGAAATTTTACTTTCCAAAACTAGAGGAGGGACGTAAAGATTTCCTTCTATGGGCTTAGCCTCCATTTCTTTTACAGAATAAATGTCAAAATAGTCATTTGAAAGAAATTTTGATTTATCAGAACTATAACTATTATTCAACCTCTCATAACGAAACGGAAGTTGGACTTTAGTTGTGTTCTTTCTTTTAGCATATTCCTTGGCTTTATCTTCTTCAGACAGTTTAGTCCAGAAAACTTGAAGTTCAGGGTATTCAGGTGCCAGTTTCATAAATCCAAAATCATAAAGAGCAGACACTTCAGATATACCCTTTTTGAGATATTGTGGGTTCTCGTAACCGAGTCCCCAATTCTCTTTATCCTCTTTGGGTTTGATTAAATGAATGGTTTGTTCAGACTGACCCATAGTATATAATTTCTCTTCCAAAGCATTCACCTTTTCAATTAAAAATTTCTTTTCTTTTGAAGTCAAAGAGTACATTTTATAAAGCTCTTTAGACTTAAACTCACATTCTCTATACTTTGAAACAGTTTCAGATAACTCTTTATGAATTATATTCTATTCTTTAGCGCTGGTGTCTATATTTTTGTGCAAAGTTTCAATTAATACATTTTTCTCAGCAATATCATTACTAAGTTTATGTATAGATTGATTTTTCTCATTAATGACACCTTTCTCACGCTTCAGTTTAGACTCTAATTCATGGAGTTTAGACATCATGGCATGCATTTGATTCAGAAAACCAGATTCAGTTAAGTCACATACCTCTTCATTATATCCATCATCAGAATCAACTTTAGCTTCTGACTGCTGCTTACCCATCAAGCACAGGTGTGCTGTCTCGTCCTTCTCTCCTTCATTAGATTCTTGGTCCGAATGGTCGAGCCAGTATTCATCCTCGACCAGTAATGCTTTTCCAGCCTCTTGTTGCTTGGCTAGAAGCATCTTATTCTTCTAATAGTTATTAAGCTATTGGGTTTAAATTGTTTAGGCCATTAGGCCTAAAAGCCTGGGTATTTAAAGTGTTTATTAGTTTAGGTTTTAGAAGAATCCTCACAATTACTTTCATAATCATATAGTGAGGTAGCAAGTTTTCTCTGTATTCAAGGGTATCAAGAACACACAAGGTTTAACCGTTTATTCAAGGGATTGGTATGTTATTCTGATCTTATTATCCCTTGATCTATATGTGTTTGTGTGTTTAATTATCAACTAGAATAAACTGGGATAACAATGTTAACGTTTTTCGTGCGTTTACTGCGATTTCAGGTGGATCTGCGACTGATGATCTGCTTAGAGAGCAACTGGAGCTTGCCCGAAAGGGTAAGGAAAAGAAGAAAGTTGTTGCTGCTGCAGTGTTGGGTCAGCTGAAGCGGCTGAGGAAAATTGTTCCGAGGGAACCATCGTCGAGGGTAGACGGTGCATAGAGCGCCACTATTCCCGAGAAGGCGAAGATGGGCAACCCAATCCCGGCGTTCCCCATAAACGTTGCGCCTACAGCGACAGAGTCTCCGGAGGAACCAAGCATCGAGCATTCTCCTCTAGAGGATGTTCAGGCGACAGAGGCCACATGTTCCCACCCTCCATCGAGCGATAAGGGGAATGGACCCGCCGATGTCTAGACGGTCAACTTCACGTTGCCGTCGGACTTCATGAATGACAATGTCCTTGATCGTGCGAGGATATTTCCACACTTGTCGAAATACCTCCTTCTGCAGTTCAAGGACAGGTTCAAGACGATGAGGATCAACGACGTCGGATCTCACGTCTCTGGACTTTCCTTCATGGTAAGGGTCAACACTTACCTTTTTTGTACTTTTTCTTCAATTCTTGATAGTACTAATGTTTATGTTAGTTTATTTTGAAAACGCTCTAAGTTTCCCTAGGACTCTATGGGGACATGAAGCTAATTTTCCGAACCGTGCCCCTCGCCCTCGATAGAGAGAAGGCGGCTCTCGTCAGGGAAAGGACTGCGCTTGCTCGAGAGAAGGAAGCCAGGTCTCAGGTGGAGTCTCTTACTGCACATCTTGAGGAGGCCGAAAAGATCGCAGAGGTTGCTAACGTCCAAGTGTTGGATTTACAGTCACGTCTTCACGTGTCATGCGAAATCCTGCAAGGGACTCAGGAGGAGATGGAGCGAGCCCGCGTGTCCCTGGTCGTGAATGAAAAAGAGACCAGGGATGTGAAGGAAAGGGATGCAAAACAAAAGGCCAGCATCGAGGAGCTCGAGGAAGAGCTGAAGGCAGTCGAGGCCTT